>OW964563.2:8916596-11316596 GCA_943138885.2 Tholera decimalis
GTGGACGTCAGTGGCGAAGTGTGAATTTTCATAAAAGGGAAGCCGGACCAAAAAATGCTTACCTTGCTCAAGTGTGATGCGTGAATTCCAGTAACTGTGGCCCTGTGGCTGACTTCGAAATCTTGTAACTTCGTAAATAATTATTTGTTTAATTGAAAATAATAGATTACTGTTTATATATTCATACTAGTACTCACGCGGGGCTTCGCTCCCGTGGATTCTATCACGGTAAAAACATAACTCTCCTTTTTTGCAGTTGCGTAAAAAGTAGCCTATAACCTTCCTCAAGCTTCAAGCTACTTCCATACCAAATTGCATCCAAATCCACCCAGTACTTTCGAAGATTAACGCGTTCAAGCAAACAAACAAACAAACTTTTCCGCTTTATAATATTAGTATAGATATAAAATAATAGACTAATATTTGCCATATTTCAAAAGGGAAGCCGGTAGGAATCGAGTTGTATGGAGCCTTCGCCTTCGGAGTACTCAAAGTAGTATTATTATTACTTTCGTATTTTTAGTTCAATCGTTCGAGTTCTAATACTTTAAAATTGAGCTACGCGATAAATGACGAATGCACAAACATACTACATAGTTTTCATATGATTTTGAAAGCAAAAGAATCATGATTACAATTTTAGGTATTGTCGTACTACTTTCTGTTTACGCCAACAGGAAAAGGGCGTAACTTTAATCATCAAATGCGTGTTCCTGGACTGACGTTGCGTGTCAAAGAAAGAACAGATGAAAGTAAGAATGAGAATTGAGATTGACAGCTATTGTTGTTAACGTATCTGAGAATAAGTTGCATGACTTGAGGTGTCTATACAATCCCATTTTTTATATACATATAACTAAAGATGTTTGTGGAAAAATAATAACAGAGGGTCAGGTCAGGGTCAGTCTCCAAGGTAAAGCGACACCACGACAATGACAGATGTTGACTCGGTTTGCACAGTCGTTGAGCGATCAGCTGCTGCGCTGCGTGTCAAGGGTTCAATTCCTGCACAAATGGAACAAATGTTTATACTGTCTCAACAACACAAAATAGTTTTTCAGGATCTGAGTGTTTGTAAAAAAACTATTCTGGAGCAATGTTTTTTGTTATAAATAATTTCGCGTTTTTAATAGGCAAGTCTAGAAAATCTTTAAATCTTCAATAGCGCCACAGGGCAAATCTAGTCCCTATAACACTACACCCAAACCATTATCAAGAAGTTTCAGACCATTAACATTCCCGTATATTACAACAGAACGTAATAACTTTTAAAATAATACGCAGTGACCAGGGTTTGTGTGAATATCTGAATGGCGTCTTGAAACATAAATATGTCGGTTCATAGGACCAAGCGTTAATGTTAGAAAGTAATGAGGCTACAATGTTGGGATAGCTTTTATGTGGAAATAATAAGGTTGAATCTTGCAATGGTTTATAGACCAGTTGGAATAAATTAATGTTTACAAAGAGGTGGATTATGGCGTGGTGTTTGCTTAGTAAATAGTGGATGCATACCTACTTATAAAATCTCAGAAACTTTAACACAACTTAAAAAAAAAAAACGTTTTACATAATTATTCCTACATGGACCCTTATGAAACCTCAGAAGTATTTTTTTCGGGTGGTAACCTCATCGAATGACTTCTCCCGCTTTGGGTGGAGGGGAAGGGAGTGTCAGACTTCTACTGACTAAAAACCCACCGTGTTCCTTAAGCTGCCCTTAAGTTCCGGGGCCGCGGTATATCGTTAGACCATTCCCGCAATAAACCTCAGAAAATAGTGCACGGTTAGAATTAGTCAATACTTATGGAGAGCCAGCAAGAAACTCTACCGGTATTATTTTCAAACTTAATTGATTTTTCAATTTCTCTCTCTCTGCAGTCAATCCTTCATATCTGAAGGTCGCGATCACCATTCATCATCCAGCGGTTCGTAAGGCTTGTCTACTTATTGCGATCGGTAGCGATACGGAGAACTTTTTTAAAGCTGTAGAAACGGTTTGAATTCAGCTGTTCCGCCCACCGTAACACAAGATAAAAAAAAAAAAAAATGCAGTATTAAACTTTCTTTTTTATATTGTTGATAGGTTCACGTTAGACCACCATCTCACCTGATGGTAAGCGATGATGTGGTCGAAGATGAAGCACGTTTGCCCAGAAACAACCTATTCAATCTTGCGGCCCACGTAATTTGTCTATTTTTAGCCGACTTCAAAAAAGGAGGTTCTGTATTCGATCAGTATGTATTTATATATCTATATATGTAAGTATGTATCTATGTTTGTATATCCGCGATTTTCTCAGAAACTACTGATCCTGTTAGATGATTAGCTGTACGCACAATGAAACTATTCCCTTATCGTTTGGTACAACTAAATTATTTAAGCCTTAAGAGCTCCAGTGCTGGTCGTAAATATACATGTCGCAGACTGTAGTCTATCTCATCATTGTCACGTAAACAATTATGACGATGCCTTTAAATAAAATAAAAAAAATCCAAAATAAATCCTCTTAACAAAAGCAACGGGATAAAACACATCAACCCCTGAAACCGTAACTCTACATGGGCCATAAAGCCAGCGGAGTTAATCCACGGTTTACGGCATACTGATATATAGGCGCGAGAGACCGCGGACAAAGTTTATACATAACACAGTATTTGCAGGTTACCCGATATATCTGTAAGAGCACAAGATAGATCGAAAGCAAATTCCACGGTTTTGATTCATTATGCTATCCTTGTCTTGCAGAACGTCTAACATCTAATATAAATGTATTAGATAAAGAAAACGGTCATTATATTGTGACGTTACATGACGTCACACGTCAGTTTCATGTCTTTTTACCCAAGGAACTTAGGTAGAAGATCCTTGTTTTTACCATAAACCTTTCATCGTTCAAACCCTGAAGCTTTTTTTTGTTTTTCTACGCTCTCCTGAAATGTCGCGTAACCGGACATTATAACAAATATTTAACTATAATTTTAGACGATGAACACGTTTTAATTAAAGAACGAATACGTCAAAGAAGATGGACGAAAAATAATCCAACAAAAAGTACCAAATATATTGATATAATTTGTTTATTTAATGCGGACTACAGACTAGAAACTCAAAAAACAGATAAAAAGTTATGTATGATTGACAGCCAATAAAAGTCTTCACTTATAAAAATTAGACTACTCAATTTAAAAAGGCGAGTGGACAACACAGCACTCGTCACAAAAAAAAACTACACAAAAATCCGCAAGCACACTAAAACTTACTGTGGTTATAATATTTAAATGTTCCATCTTCTACCGCAAAATCTGATACTATGTTAAAAAAGTTTCATCCATATTCGATATTGTAGAGTTGAACACTCTGCAATATCGAATATGGGTGAGTACGATTCATAAAATATTCGGGCATGTTTACGGTGTAGTGATACACAGCCAATAAACATCAGTCTTTGTTAGCGCAGTAAAAATACATTGTTTCAAGCTACCTTGAGAAAAGCTAAATTGAGACTGTAAAGTAGAGAAAATATGTGGTATGGTACCGACAAATACCGTTAGTAAATTAGATATTTTTTTATGTAATGTCAGGTACCTAAATTATTAGACCAAGTATTTTTAGGGATCCGTCCCTCAAAAGGTCCATCTGTCTGTCAAGACTTTAGTTTTGAGCTATTTGGGGTCGAAACGCCTAGGTCATGCAGCCCGAGTTCACGCCTTCTTTTCAAGGACTTGTCTCACCGTCTGATAGATCTTGCGAGACCATGACTAGAATGTGGAGCTTTAAAACCGTTGAGCCTTGTTATAAAAGCATTCAATTTAAAATCAAAACAATAGTAGTAGCTTTGAAATCAAAAGCAACAAATTCTGTATCAAATTTAAATAGTCGTAAAACACAAAACATTTCAGTTGCCATATTTTCTCGACATGGATAACAATACTCTTTGAGCCAAACAATCTGTTTCGTAACAATAAACCAGTAAATAAATGTTACATTTCTATAAAAACAAACCGTTACCATTATCTCCTGTCTAGTAAAGTAAAATACATAAAGGACTGGAAAGAAAACTATTTTCTTTATCCTTAGCAAATCTCTTCATCCCATCTTTCATTACTTTACAAAACTAGATATATTTTATCTTGACGCAAATAAAAAAGTTCTTAGCAAAGACAATCTGAAATTAAAGATAAAAGTCCTATTATCTGCGAGTAATCAGTGTCTGAAGACTCCTTTGTAAAGAAAGAAAAAAAACTTTTGGTAAGCGTTGAAATATCGACGCTGTAATTTCACGTTCATTCCAACAGTTTAGAACTCCTGACATTTCTTTTATTTGTTCGAAAGTAAAATAATCCAAGTTTCTGAAGAATAATTTAATAAAAGCTGTGCGGTGTAATTGATTTTCCTTATTTCGCACCCAAGACGGAACTTGGCACAGATCTGGAGGTACCATAATCTGGATTTATACGGGTATAATAACAAGATAATTCACAAGTTGGCATCTCGTTTGCTGATGCGAAAAATATTGCAAGCATAAATCAGTCGCTGAGTAAAAAATTAAGAAGATTAATTCATTCCTAGTGTTTGAAATATTAAAAAAACTTATTTAGAATAAATTTGACACTAGGTACAATATTTAGCCTATACCGTAGTCATTGCTGAGATAGAGACCCTGCTCAGCCAAACGGTCAGTACCAATTGTTGAATTTCACATGTCCTTGATTACTTGACCTAGGACAAGCTAGTTTCTACGCGATGTTTTCCATCTCCGTTTTGAAGGAAGTGTAATTGGTCATATCATAAAGTAATGCGCGTACGTAGGTTAGAATCTTCGATCTACAACTTGGAACCCGGGACTAAAATGATCTTATAGATCAGGGATGTTGCGAATATTCGCATCCGCATCCGCAAATGCGGAGCTTCCGTATGGATTTGGACATCTGCATCCGCATCCGCATCCGCAATAATCAATGTGGATTTTCATGCGGATGCGGATGTAAGAAAAGTTACAACTAGAAAGAAATTGGGCGGGGCCGGCGAACGGCACGTGCCGTTCGCAAATGTCATTAACCAATGGGAGCGAAAAAATTAGTGACAAGATCCGATGCGTTTGTTGTGGTGCATCATTTGTTTCTTGTATATAAATTATTACGTATTTGTTTGTGCTGTGGAATACTTATCGTATAGATATGTAGCCTATCTACCCTTTGCTTTTGAGAAGCTGCCGATCATAAACAACGTCTGAGACACGCGCACTTAGAACCGTACATACAATGCACAAAGGAATATTATTATAAATAAATACCATAAATTAAATATAATGTAAACAGATATACGACACGCGTACCCTGAGAGCGCGCTCACACAATGACCACTGTTAAACTTTTGTAAACACTACTATTATAGTGTTTACAAAAGCGACGTTTCCGATTCTCTTAATGCCAATTCCGAAGGGGCTAAAAGAATGAGAATGACAGATTCCACGGAAAAGGATATGGGACAACTAGGACCAGGGACGCCAGGTTCCCTCAGAATGCCATGCTTAAAAAACGATCTTGCCATGATGTTAGATTAGTCAAGTGAAAATGAGAGTCAATAAATACCAGAAAATGGTAGCACTGAAGCTGTACTCAAAAAGGAATTACTTTCTTATCGCACTAAAAAAAGAGTCAATGTGGATGAGAATCTTCTTAAATGGTGGAGTGTTCATCGAGAAGAATTTAACATATTATCACCGATAGCACGAAGATTTTTATCCACTCCACCAGGCAGTGTTCCTAGCGAACAATTATTTAGTAGCGCGGGTTTAATTTACGAACCTCTGCGTAACCGGTTTGAATCAGAGAAAGCGGCAATATTACTTTTTATTAAGTATAATGCTCCTATTTTTAACTTCACATACTAATTCTAATTAATAAAAAAATATGATTACTATATCGTTATTTTAATTCTTCATTTATATACTTTTTTTATATGGTCTCAAACATCCGCATCCGCATCCGCATCCGCGGATGCGAGCTTTCAGAAATCCGCATTCACATCCGCGGATGTGAAAAAATCGGCATCCGCAACATCCCTGTTATAGATTCTGAATAAGAACAGAAAAATCCCCACGAAATAGAAATGTCTTGCAAGTATGTACTTACCTTTAAAAAACTGTGTATTATTTTTTCAATAAAGTACAGGCTTATATTCCTCAGCTTCACACACGAAGTACAAAAAAATATATAGAAAATCGAAAGTAAGTAAGTGATGCTTACTTACGTCACCTGGCTGATAAGTAGTGAATACTGTGAATTGTCGCCTGATTGCGCGCACGCAGAACACAAACACTGTGATTACTACGTCATCGCGTTTGTGCCTCTACTCCTTAACTGGAGCAACCGATAGCGTCGTATATTTCTGATTTTTCACTAGCGTGTTAAAGAGATTTTTACTGAGTCGTTTCGTTTATAAAATAGAACTTATATTTTTCTAGCTATTACCCGTGAAAATCCTGACCCCATGGGAACTACGGTATAAAAATCATCCATTAATCCATCTATCCTCACAAACTTTCGCATTTATAATATTAGTATGAAGTGTAACACGTCAACACTAAATTTTCACACATTCAATGAGGTCCTCATCAGACCGATGACATTAACTGACATGCGACGCTATCGGTAGCCAGTAGGAGCGCAATCACACGGGAAGGTAGTGCACAAAGTGATGCTTACTGTAAAATTGCTCACCGTTCCCCGCCCGGGGCGCGGTGCGGGCGGGCGCCAACAGCGCTAGCAGCGCCAGCGCCCACCACCATGACATCACAACCACACCTGGAAAGAACAGAAAAGAATGTTAGAATTTTGAATGATACACGTACAAGTCTTTATGCGAACATGGTTACTAATAGTATTATTAGAACTTAAAACCTGGAAAAACGAAGAAGAAGAACAAGATTACAATTAAGATTAGTTATGTTTTTAAACCAACATGGTCATTCACAGTATGAATAGAATTTAGAACGACATATTTGCGGCACTTGCGCTGATAAAATATCGGAAAAATTTTTGTTAAGCAGAGTGATCGGGAGTGTCAGACTTCTTCTGACTAAAAATCCGCCATGTTCCTTTAGTTTTCTAGTGTTCCGGGGTCGCGGTATTTCTATAAAACACTCCCGCAACCCCAGCAGGCTAAGGAGCCTAAAAGAGCCTAAAAAAGAGCTGTCAGCTCTTTTAGGCGCCGTTGAACCGGCCTGGTCCTTATCGGACGGTGAGCTACCCTTGGTCGCCGTCCGTAAGCTCAATAATGAAATACCTAAAAGTCACTTAGATTGTGATCCAAAAAAATCAACACTGGATTCGCGAAATTGAATATTAAAAAACCTGATACTTTGATCATTAACGGTGAATATTAAATTCAGCTCAAACACCTGCTCCCAGCAGAATAAATTGGAAACACATTTATTCAGACCATCGAAACTGAAAATGAATTATTTAACAGCAATTTAGAGTTAAAGCGAAATTGGTATTATTTTCTTGTCATAAAAAGTGGTATTGATTATGTGATAGTTAAATGGAATTCGTCTAGAGGGCATGAATTTGGATACCATATTATATACCCGTACTAATAAGGTCGCAAGGTTTACAAAACCAAACAATATTTTAATGAAATTTAAGCAAGGCCAACGCATAATTATGATGAAATGATTTGTTAAGAGTGTACTAATAAAGTCTGTGTGTAAAGTAATGGGATGTTTATGGGTGAGTCATTGTAATTTATTTATTAACTAACTGTTATACTTTTAGTCGTGAATAATGCTAATTATATCGAAAAGCTTATCTGTAGGTTTTTTTTTTTTGTAAAACTTTGAATCGGCTTATGAAAACAGAGAGCGGTTTATATTTTTTTAAGTCATTTAGCACGGAGTTTACAAAAGTGAGCAGGCTAAGTTTAATAAATCTACTATACCAAGATCAGAATGAGGAATATCTGCGTCTGAACTAAATAAAGAATATCTGTATATCGTATTAGTATGCATGCACATTACTATATTCTCTTTTAATGTTATAGATGAGCCAACGAAACACAGAATTGGTGCTCTGAGTTGGAACCAGAGAGTATATAACCACATACTCTCTGGTTCCAACTCAGGGCACAAATTCTGTATTTTATAATGGTTTTATAGTCTTTGGTTGGAACACTGGCCGGGGCAGACCGCAAAGGAAATGGCGCGTCACGTGCGTTTCGTACGTGAACACTTGGATATTACGCCATATGTTTGATATTTCGTGACCGCGCCCGCCACCGCGCCCGCGAGTTAACGTGAACGAGTACTAAGGAAATGATAACTTAGCTAGGTTACTTAAAAATTGGGAAAATGAGTCGCATAATCGAGAGCATTACTCAAATATGTTATATAGTATAGTCATTAATCTTAACATCGGCCTAACTTTAATGCAGATTGTTGCGAGTGAGTTTGCGTGGAATAGGCACGCGGTCATACACAATATCAATATTTAAACGACATCTAAGTTTAAGCTAAGCAAACCTAAGGCTTAATACTGTCTAAACTTAAGTAGGTACACACAGTTAGATACAAACAACAACTGCGCACTGTTTCTCTTTCCATTGTAAAAATATCTGGCCATAATAAATCTGGTAATAAAACAGAAGATAATCAACACGAGCCTCATATTTTGTTATCACAACGCAATATATTAAAGGCACAAAGTATTCAAATCTTTATGCTCACTGGAACATATTTTTGCTGGCCTACTTTTGATATGGCCGACTATTAAAGCCACAGCGATAACTTGGGAAAGCAGACGCCGTTAATATGAATGATATACTAAAACAATAATAAGTTTGTATTATTCGTGAATTATGAGCTTTGCTTGTGTGCCTTTAGAAGGCATTCACTTTTGTTAAAGGAAGGACAAAATGTTGGGGCCCTTGAAACGTTACTAGATGTTGCCTGCGATTTTGTTCGTGTGTAAAGTTTGACCGTTATACCCGGGATGAAAAGTAGCCCATACATCGTGTAACAGATTATGCGCAATACCTCATACACCCCAATTAGAATATTAAATTATAAGTCTAAAACAATATCGGTAATTAAATAAAATGAAACCAAACCTAGGCATTTTTTTTTATAAAATAGTTATCCTTACTAAACGCAAAACGTATGTGCGTCATACAGTATCCTTATCCAGACGCGTACACTCATGTAATGTTAGCGGGCGACGCGTCACGCACACAATTTTCTTGAATGAAGGATTGTATTAATTTGTCATGATACCTACTGTGTTTCCATTTTAAGTTAAATGAAAGGTTAGTCTATCAAAATATATATATATATATATATTGTGACGGAAATCGATTCAGAAGCCGATTCTGAACCAATTACTTTCGGGAATTACGTTTATTCTGTTACACGTTGTATATGTCAGTCTCCAACTCCTTAACTGTCTCCATACCAGACACATCAGTAATCCGCTGCTCTGATTTGACGTGAATGAAGAACAAACAATCACCATAATTTTTATCATACTACATCGTATTTGTAATCTGAAGTATGACGAATACTTGAGATTATAAATACGATGTTGTTGTTTCAAAATAACTGGGTTTTCTAAAGTGTGACACAAAACAAAAAAAAATATCTGTCTGTCTTTCGGTTCGTCTGAGTTAATCTATGGAATTTAACTAAATTTAATTAGACTTTCACTAGAAGATAAAGTAAATTATAAGGCAACATAAATAGGTTGTCTTGTAATTTCCGTGGGATCGAAATCAATCTCCCACGGAAAGAAGTCGCGGGCACATCTAGTTTTGAATAACTAAGAGCCCGACTTTCAATAAGTGTACTGCATCAATTTCTGACATATACAGTGAGTACTTCCCGGTAAGATTGCTTCATAAATCTACCTAGGGATATTTAAGAAAAGAGTACCTATGTTTCTTGTATACAATAAAAAAACCTTTGTAAGTCACCCAAATACGAAATAAGTTCCTTATTCTCAAAGAATATTTTATTTAGTTATGAAGCACTGCGAACACACAAAACTGGATTTCCTCACATGATCGAAAAGCCCGCAGAAATTCGCCAACAAATTCCAACAATACATCGTTTCAAACAACAAAGTGACAAACTTCAAAAATTGCTTCCAAATCTCATAACGGCCTTCCATTTTATCCCTCGTCACGGATTACGTTCAAAAACTCAGTTATACGAACTATTTTGAGGAGGGTAGACGAAAATTTACATTAAAACTTGCTTTGTGCGGCAAAACGGTGACTTTGAGAAGAGTGTTTTTTTGTTTAAGGTAAACAAACACGTTGTTGTATTTTCATAATTGATTTTAAAGGTTTTTTAAGAAGAAAGCGTACACAAATATTGATAAATAGCTTTTGCCCTCGGCTTTGGTCGTGTGAAATTTTCTTTCAGCGAAAAGGATTCTATGTCACTCTCCAGACCTTCAATTCTCCGTACACCAAAAATCACATCGATTAGAAGCTTTGTTTTGATGTGAAAGACGGACATACAAACACACTTTACACATCTATATATATCTAATATTAGTAGTATAATGGATTTCATTTTGTAAAGAGATCGTTCCAGTGCCCTTGGCAAAACTGTATACATGCTCAATAAATTTACCAGCGTTACGGGAATGTTCAAACAAGATGTCGCGGCTCCAAAACGCAAAAGCAACTGATTGAATAGGGTGGGTTTTTAGTCAGTAGAAGCCTGACACTCCCTTCCATTCCACCCAGAGCGGGAGTAGTCATTTGATGATTTTCCCCCCGAAAAACACCATGACAAGTTTTACTATCAATAAAACCTTGAATTCATTGAACTAAACATTCTACTCTAACCTAATTCAATAGCTCTATCCAAATTGAATACCACTTATAAACTAGCACTAAACTTCATTAATCATTTCCTCAGAGTTCCTGATTGATTTGTTCTATCTATTCCACTTATAGATAAAACAGATCAATCAACTGTCCATTAGAGACATCGCAGCTCATTTCCACCTTTCAACGATCAGAGTACCAGACATAATCATCAAAATACCATTTAAGAATTCTTATCATACCTGTCTGTACCAATTCGTTAAGCTGTCGTTAAAATATTTGCGATAAAATAGTCTGGTTTTAATGATAAACTAGGTGGTAAAATTTCTGTCAACGGTATCGTTCGAACACGTTAGATCGAGTACATAATTTGTTGTGGGCCTAAAAAGTAGTTAACATAATAATATTTCTATCTCAGCCACTTGTAATTACATAAAAATGAATAAACAGATAAAGCATTTTAGTTCCAAAATAACACCAAAAATCGATCAAGTGCGAGTAGGAGGTGCGCCTCGGGAGTTTCGTACAAACTTATGTAGGTATGTAAATCCATACACAAGCATATTCAGCTTAGTTGGAGGGATTAACAAGATTGCTAGTAATGTGAAATGTACCCACATTGCTAGTCGTCTTTCTATAAACATAAAATCAAATATATGATCAACACAAATGTTGCCACAGCTAAAACAATCATTATTTCTTAAAGCACTATGCATACCGTGCATAATCTTCTAAGAAACTATAAGTCGGTCAGCTTTAGATTTTGAATAATCTATACTAATATTATAAAGCGGAAAAGTTTGTTTGTTAGTTTGTTTGTTTGTTTGCTTGAACGCGCTAATCTTCGAAAGTACTAGGTGGATTTGGATGCAATTTGGTATGGAAGTAGCTTGAAGCTTGAGGAAGGTTATAGGCTACTTTTTACGCGACTGCAAAAAAGGAGAGTTATGTTTTTACCGTGATAGAATCCACGGGAGCGAAGCCCCGCATGAGTACTAGTATGTTATAAATGTTTTTGCATATTTCATGACATTGTACAAAGCAAACCATTTTATTAAACACGTAAAATATAAGCCTTTTCTATTTATTGCATTTAATTTTATAAAATTTAATTATGTCTGTTTAGTTTCCCGTTACTGAAATATCAAAGTTTGAAATTTGGATTGCTTTTTCCATTGAATTTCCTGAAGCGCTATAGAAAAACCTATCAATACATCAATATTTCATTAATGGGAAATCGTAAAGAGTTTATTCAAGTATAATAAAGAGAACAGAACATATACTTTACAACATTCACACCTTCATTTCGAAACCGTTACTAAATAAAAAAATAAATAAGAAAAAATATTATATGACTACACACCTTAAAAAGAAACCAATAATTTAAAAAATAATGCCAGAAATATCTCATATGTGTTCATTACTTTTTTATTTTTGCATGACTATAGTCGTATGCAAAAATCGTAAATTAGCTGTCCTGTAAAATTTAATATTTTGTTTAGTAACGGTTTCGAAATGAAGGTGCAATATTTAACTCTAAAAACAAAAATATATCTAGGTAAGGTTATTCGACATTTATGGTTATTACACCACTTAAGACAGACAGAATCTCCTGAACCCTTTAAAATGCACTTAAATCCAGCATGAGTACTGGTGAAAGTGAAGATTCTCATTTTACGATCGCCTAAGGTACTACAAAACGTTTACATCTGACGTAACTACACTTAAATTTCGGGCCATAAAAACAGAGGGGATCATTAAAAATGGAAAGTAAAAGCGATGAGGTAAATCTTTTCATTGACGGCTTTGTTTCAAATTGGAATGGAGAAAGAAATTAATTATTGAAATTGAAAGCTTTTGCTTGTAAATAATTACGGGTGAGCTAAGGTTTTGAGGTATTTTCTAATGAAAACACTTTTGTTTGTAACCGAATTACAATTTGAGAAGTAATTTGGCGTGTAACTTTTTCTGACAGAATGAGAAATGGTGGTTTTCTTTACGTGAAGTTCAAATTAGTGTTTTTGGCTTAATCTTGCATAATTTACATTATTGCTATAGTTTACAACCTTCGTACTTGATAACTTAATTTGTCGTTATTATTTTATTCTAAAATCCAAATTTGAAGAATGGAGTCCGACGTAATTTTGTTGAAAACCTTATCAAACAGATATTTTGTGAATTTTCCGGTAAATAGTAGTTTTTGCCGGAAAATATTTGCAGTAAGGTCCGAACATTTAGATGAACTCCTTCCACAAATATTTGTACATACAAAAGGCACGAACTGTGTATCTCAAAATATTTATTTATATCTGTCCACTCATTTCTCAAGGCCCAACGGTCTAAGATATCACGCTTACTGATGTATTTGTCAATAAGACTTTTATTACAAGAAGAAACCCCCTCCTTTTACTTTCTTCAAAGACATAAAATATACTCCGCACATGGCCGGAATTTTTATTAAAACAGCGACCTTTGTAAAACAATATTGTTGAGTCATTGTTGAGGAAGGCTCGTATCAGTCTTTCGTGTTTAAAATATGTGAACGTTTATGTGGCAAAGGAAATTGAGATTGTGAAAAAGATTCGGAGTGCCATGAATAAATCTATATTATATTAGTACCTACGTGAAGCAAAAACTTTGATCTTACAAAAATTACGCGGACGAAGGATTATGAAATTTGGTTCGTTTAAATAAGCTTATACGGCGAAAGAAGTGTGGAAAGCAAATATTTTTAGTACAACGTTCAATCTTATTTTTTTAAGTGAAATAGCAATGTGGGTAGAATTTAGATTACTTGCAATTTGGACGAGTTATAGTCAAATTTTGGCCACTTGATGACAACTATTTATGACAAACTGATTACATGAAAGTCTTTGATTACTAAAATGTAGGGCCAAACCATGCTCACTAATTTTTAGTACTACCGATTAAGTGTTAAAATGAAATGAAATGTATGTATACACTGAAATTACCCCATGCCATGCGAAACTACCCTGGTCAAGCGTAAAATCTACACATATTCTTGGAATTTTCTAAAAAAAAAAACTATAGCTAGAGAAAACTGGGTTGTGTCAACCAGTCTAGCACCGTCATTATCTGGGACCACCTGAGTTAATATACCTTGAAGCTCTTAAATAGAAGCGCTCCGGTAAAAAGCTGATAGTCTAGTGCGAAGATGTAATGATTTGACTACTAGAAAAGACATCACAATAACTAAACTAGACTTTTTTAAATCATAAAAATAGCTGATTGCATTCCCTATTGCACACTAATTGCTGCCTATATAGATTTCAAAACCCCAATTTGTAAAGAATAAACTTGAACTAAACTCCGTTTCGAATGCATGACTAATGAGATTCGCTACATTACACTAGGGTACTATATCAATACAGGTTTGGGCTTGTTTTTATCTTGTTCTTGAAATCTATAAGAATATTAAAAGGAATAACTCATCTATTTTTATTAATTGAATGGCGACCCGTAAACTAAAGTGTGAGCGCAATTTCTAGTCGCTTCCTGAGGTACTTTTAGAGAAACGACCGTTCATTGAGTCACCCTACGTAATGTTGTTAAATCCATCGCAAACATACATAAAAAGAGTAGATATTATATACTCTCATATTTGATTCTACGGATCACGAACACGTTACATATCGGATAGCGAAAAAATAATTGTAAACCATTAAACAATATTATTCTTAGCAGTCTTTCGAAGTATCTACATTTATTGTGCGCACAGCCAAGGTGTTGAACTCTCTGCCAGCATCTGTCCTGTCTTCCCTGCGACACCTCAGCCTTTAAAGCAAGAGTTAACAGGTATCTTCTGGGCTCGCTCGTTCCATCGTAGACCTCATCTTACGCTTACCATCAGGTGTGATCGGGGTAAAGAGCGGGCTCATTCGTAATAAAAAATAAAAAAATCTTGAAAAAAAAAAAAAATAAGAAGGGGGCGTCTCGGCTGCATGCGTGCCCGAATAGGTGCCTAACAGCCTGACCTATAATGATGTCGTTACTAAGCAAAGCGCACACTACCACTTCAAAAACAAATGAACATCAGTATATTTTTTTTTACACTTAATAATCTTTTGATTAATTTTTATTCTAATTTTCTTTTTATTGTTTTTTTTTTAATTGTATGTTTTGCTTGTTTATCATTTTAAATAATAATGATTGAATTTTAATGTTATAATAATAAAAATGGTTGTTTGAATTGCTTATCTAACGGCATACACAGCTTATATTTTCAATGTCGATATGCGGATAATGCAGTGGGCTGAAATATTGTTTCTACACTGAATGATTTATTCCTGTGCACTTATCTTATATTGTAGCTGTTTAATGTCCCTTAAAAAAATATGTCATTTGTTTCTCTTCCATCGATTCTAATTCCTCGTTGTTTCATCAACTAGACGCGTGTAGACAGGCGTGCGAACTAATCACAGAACTACAACGCAGCTGTGAGACTATACTTACCGATGCTTATATGTAGATATTTGTTTTTATGTGTGCATTTGTAGCTCAGTATCGATGCTGTCTGGAGTTTGACACTTTGTCACTAGTGTAGGTTGTCTTTTTGTATTACAGAATATTATTGAATAGTTGGAACTCGAATATCTATTATTGACGACCAGTTGATGGTTTGCGTTAATGAAGTTTTTTTTTTTGATATATCAACTCGTAAATTATTGATATTTTTGTCAGCACAGGACGTTTGCAGTATGACTTAACTTCCACCTAAAATACGAGACGATAAAAATATTCGTTTATCTTTTCAAAAAACTGGTCTAAGGCTACTTCTCTACAATCATATAATCTATATTAAAGATGTTTATGTATATGCAGGTATCTGAATTCGGTTATTCTAACTAGCTATTTCAGTGGTTCATTTATATTTATATAAATTTTATGGACGACAGCGATGTGGAGGAGTACTTTGACGCCTAAGTCTATTTTTGTATGTAGTAGTTAGGTTTAGCAGTGTATTAAAAGATAGGTATTAATAAAGTTTTAGCACAATAAAATAAAAAAAATTGTGGGTGGATAGTCTAAGCGTATTGTGAAAGCCTGCTATACAAATGTTCTTAGTTTAGTACTCGAATATAATAATAATATTCCACAACTTTCACACAACGCCATCTAGTCCCAAACTAAGCAGAGCTTGTACTATGAGTACTAGACAACTGATAAACATACATATATATTTCTAAATACATACATATTATAGATAAATTACACCCAGACGAAGAACAAATGATCGTGCTCATCACACAAACATTTGTCCTAGGTGGGAATCGAACCCACGACCTTACGCATAGCAGTCAGGGCCACTGACCACTAGACCAACAGGCCTGTCGATATTAAATCATGTTATGTTACAATGCAACACAGAAAAGCTTAAGGCGATACCAAAATAAATTAGGGGTTTTTTCGTCAACATTTATTTCACTATTCCAGCAAGTATGGATTTTATTTTTGGTAATATGTTTATTGACTATTTCATTAATACTTTGACCGAAGGAAAACGCAATTGGGTTAAATTTGCTCCGTCGAATTTGATTCCGAAAAGACCTCTATTCTTTTTTATTGTTCACTATAATTCTAAAATCCTAAGGAATTTCATTTCAAAATTGCATTCAAAATGTGCATAATAGGTAATTGAAAACTCTGTCTGAAAATATTTTTTGATACATAGCTTAATTTATTTTTAAACAATTTTTATTTGGTTTGGCGCTTACGTTGTTTTATTTTGGTTCCAGCGTATTGTTGCGCTCTCTTTTTTTCGCACGTGGAAGTAATAGACTCTGTCACTTTCTTATGCCCGCCCAGTTCGCCTGGCTCCGCTCCTATTGGTCTTAGCGTGATGATATAAAGCCTAGAGCCTTCCTCGAGAAATGTGCTATCTAACACTGAAAGAATTTTTCAAATCAGAACCGTAGTTCCTGATATTAGCGCGTTCAAGCAAACAAACAAACTCTTCAGCTTTATAATATTAGTATAGATTGTACTATAAGATTGAAATGCGCATAGAATTCAAACGATCATTTATGTTATTGCACAATAAACGCAATGTTTTCGCAGGTGTTTACTGCTCGTCAAGATGAAACAGACCAAAAAATATTGCACAATACCTACCTACTGACCCAACACGATACAATGGAAAAATATTAATTAATTATTTATTATTCACTTTACACCTATCCTTACGGGGTAACCTAATTCGATAGTGTACCTATTCTAGTATTAACAACTATTTAACTTTTTTGTAACAAATAAAGCACTCCTAGTGAATTCACCCAGTGAACAACTGAATAAGTCCAAGTATATAATATGGTGCAATAAAAATTAAACTCGCTCAAACTTTTGATCAATCATTCCGCAATCTTCAATATTAAACTTAAACGTTCAATCATTTTGCTCAATGTAATTATCTTTTTGAGTATTAAAACAATAAAATGAGGAGCTGGTGGCTAAATAATAATAGCCACATAAGATCTTCACGGTTACTTACGCAACGCTTTCAGAGGACGAAAAAGATCTACAAGTTATTGATTTGCGTCGCACATGGAAATTCATCCCGAAATCGGATGGGTTTTTTATATTTTTATTTTGTAATCTTTATTTCTCCTACAAATTAACTTTTTGGGGAGAGGTTGGCCCCCATGAGTGGTATACATGATACTAGGAATCTTAGAGTGGGGTCCAGGATAATTAATAATCATTATTAAATGGACTGCCTAGTTCAATTTACACTATAGTAGAGACTTAGCAGATTATAATCAACATCAATCATATTTAGCTAACACGTTATTCCGAGTTGGACTACCATTTGAAAGCAACTTTATGGCGCACTGGCCATTTTTTATCGGTTTATGTGCTAGCTAAGTCCTGTATGTGACATAATGATCGTCATTGTCTTTATTTTGCACGCATTTTATGTTATAATAAATACTAGCGACCTGGCCCGGCTTTGATCGGGTAATAAAGTTTATATTTGCTTACATATGATTTTGCTTAATCAATTTCTCGTCTGGTAATTTGCCACACTCATATATCGGCGATAACTCATAAGATTAAGAGAAAAAGCGATTTTGATCTACATTAAATCCTTAACATATACGACGTATTTAATTGGATAAGGAATAATACTGTACTGTTAAAAAAAAAGATTCGTAAATAACCCATCATTTTAATGTAATATGTAAAAGAAAAAATGGTTATTGTGGGTTATTCTTGAGAGATAGACATATGCCATCGCAGGTTTTTTTGTAGATCTATAAAAGAGAAACAATCCCGCCATACATTGTATTTTTATAACCCAAAAGGTATTGGCAGCGTTTTCGATTAAAGTTCCAGATAGGCTTAATTCTTTCCGACATGTTGAAGTGATATCGTCGTATTTAATTCAATCTATACAAAACTTTAACTTATTATGCACTAAAACCTTCCTCAGGAATCACTCTATCTATTTAAAGAACCCGCATCAAAATCCGTTGCGGAGTTCTTAAGATCTAAGCATACATAGTGACAGACAGACAGGGAAATGACTTTGTTTTATATTATGTAGTGATACATATAGCCATGTTAAAATTGTACCATGGTGCCGGCGGTAAAGTTATTGTAATTAATTTTGAAGAGAATTCACATTGTAAGCAATCTAGTTAACGCATCCAACTAAGCTAAGTATGCTTGTCTGAAGTGGGTTCGGCGAGTTGTAATTGGTGGGGTTCAAAACCGTGACGTCTCGAGCACAAGCCAGATTAAGCTACTGACGCTTCTTCTTCATTGACGGTTCCTGAGATATCGTGATTATGTATGAGTGATTGAAGATATTTTTGCTTTTACTCGTATAAGTAGATTGTAGTTTTGATTTGGTCGTTGTGCTGCATCGAGTGAATGTATCGATTTATCTAAGACTAGTACTCACGCGGGGCTTCGCTCCCGTGGTTTCTATCACGGTAAAAACATAACTCTCCTTTTTGCAGTCGCGTAAAAAGTAGCTTATAACCTTCCTCAAGCTTCAAGCTACTTCCATACCAAATTTCATCCAAATCCACCCAGTACTTTCGAAGATTCGTTCAAGCAAACAAGCAAACAAACAAACTTTTCCGCTTTATGATATTAGTATAGATAGATAGATATATTTGATTATTAAGAATTCTCCCCTTCCAAAGTAGGCAAAGTCGGAGTGTTATGTCAGAAATGGCCATTCAGTTCTCTAATGTTCTCCGCCACATAGTAAAAAGATAACCGTCACTGAGAAGTCAGTCATTAACACAATAAGTTTTTCTCCATTTCTCAGTATCATGGAAATCTTATACATACTACAAGGGACCTGATTTGCAATTTCTACGGAACACTGCAGTTCAATTAAATTGAATTATGTTAACTCGTTTAGTTTCGCTTCGCTACCAACTTTCTAGATTTTAATTCGCTATATGACAGCTGGGTTTATGTGAATAATAGGTCAATTTGTAGTTTTGTTTCCTTATTACCATGATGAGTGAATGGAAATGTCTTAATGGACGTTTAATTTAAATGCGAGGCTAATTTGCATCCATTTGTAGTAGTTTGAGTAAATGTTTCCACAATAGAAGTCTGTGAAGCTTTTAAATATTTTTTGTTTTTCAAAAAAGAACTTGCAATGTGGGTAGAACTTAAATTACTAGCAATCTTATTAACCCCTCCAACTAAGCTAAATATGCTTGTGTCTGGAGTGAGTTCATGGCAATAGTGTAATGGGTGGGGGGTACTTTTCACTCAAAACTTAAATCGCACCGAAATTCACTTGTAAAGCTTCGATTATATCGCCTCGGATCTTCAAATAAGACTGCCATCTGCGTTCCTCTGTGATCTATTTATACCCTAGTCTATGAGTTCTAGAACATTCTTGTAAAATCGACTCACTGTTTATACTGCCAAGAATATTCCAGAAGCTACTCGAGATACAAAGTACTGCTACTCGCCACTAGATGGCATTAGTGTCTTGATTCGATATACTCAGTACTGCTACTCGCCGCTGGATGGCGTTAGTGTCTCCAACATTCTAGATTTCTGTCGAAGTTTAGTGAAGAAGACAAGATATTACCAGTTGTTGCCTGCAACTGCGTTTCACAATTTTTCATATAAACTTTCATTTCCTTTTTCAATCTTTGATCTCAGGTCTTCAATTTTTTCCATGACAAATTTCATATAAATGAGCCTTGAAAGCTAAACTGTCTGTCTAAACTGTGACTTTGGCATCTATAGGAAAATCTTCTTCATATAAAATGTATAAAACTGAAGTTTGAAATGACAGACAGATAGATGATTGATGATTTGAAATTAACCCCTTACCGCATACGAAGCCATTTATGGTCGGAGCGAGCTGCCACTCCATAAAGCCTGCCTGTTTCTCCAATCTTCAAAAAAAGTCCCGAAGCCCCATCCAGACATGTCACTAACGTCTACATGGACTGACGGAATCGGCCACCTTCCTATTTGAGTTAAAATGATCGTTGATTGTGTCAAAACAGCTCTAAGTTACGCAGATACACAAAATGTGAGGTCTTCTTATGCTATAATGACAAGCGGAACTGTTTCAAAGAATTACACAAAAAGTAACAGCTATGCATACAAAGCCAGATATGACCTTACTCGATTTTCACTAGATGCATACGAATCCAGATATGGTGCTTTCATTTATTTTCATAAATAATAACTTTTATTTTATTTTAGTGTCTGATTTGTGTTCAATAAAGATAAATAAACACATTTGTACCAAAACATTTTTTTTATTAATCTCCTTCATAATTCATGTAGCTTAAGGGGTTAACCTAATTTTCGCAAGACCGTCGGCATTTACCCGAAATAAACTACGTAAGTAATATCGACAAAGTATCATAGTATGAAATTGGTCTGTGATGAAAAAAAAAAGGCCAGGTGTGACCCGGACTCGAGTGGCAGAGGGTTAAATGAGGGCTTTTTACACTTATTTTTATACTATATATTTTATTCTTAATGAAAGAAAACTTAAATTAGTGATGTATAAGTAAAGGACTATTATTTGAGTGACTTGTTCTAGTACTATGTAGTAGCTAAGTTGACAAGATTATCCGCACTAAGAGCATATTACTTAAGTAATAGTGGTCCTCTTAGACGGCTCAGAGAGTAAAGTTGTACGAGTTTTATGGAAGTTACTCTAAGTTTCGTCCAGCTTAGTCTCTGAACTAATTTAGAATTTTGTTTACAAAAGCCACAAGAAAGCTGTGTATTTAATAAGAAAGTTTTTAATATTGCCTAAAATTTCATGAAATACATCTTAAATAAAGCGCCGTATTTTATTTAGATTTATTTAATTCATGCGTAATACGCATTACTTTTCACAGGCTGGACTGATATCATCTGACGCATGTCGAAGGCAATCGGCAAAAATTACCTCACAGTATACTCGGAAAGAGGTGGCAGAATGAGTTGTACTCCTTCAAATTAGACTGGCAACTATAAGAGCGGATGAGAGATATTTGCCTTGCAGTGAGATAGGACCGGCTCTTAAAAATAATCAGCAGTTCAACATCAAGTCCACCAATCACGTACTTAACTTAAAAAAATAAAAATAAAAACTATGTAACACATTGTCACCACAACTATTGCTCGTTTCTTTATATAATTACAAAGTGAAAACAATGTTATTTGCAGCCTTTTTTTCAGGACGGAAAATCATCGAATGACTTCTCTCGCTCTGGGTTAAGCGGAAGGGTGTGTCAGACTTCTACTGACTAAAAACCCACCCTGTTCCTTCAACTGCCCTTAAGTTCCGGGGCCGCGGTATCTCGTTAAAACATTCCCGCAACCCCGGCAGGCAATGGCCCTATGGGGCCCCGTCACTGGTGCTGACAGTTCCTTGAGGCGCGCGCGGAACACGACGCACCGCCGACACGGGCCTGGTCCTATGTTATTTGTAGCCTAAGCATACAACTTGTAACAAATTTAATTGCTTGTTGTGTTTATCGCCTAATATTGTACACTTGATTTAATCTACTGCTGCATGTATTTATAACTCTGTATTACTGTAACAATTGTAGGTTAGCCAAATAAATAAATACATTATAATATCAAACCTGAGTAATGGTTACGAAGTAACTATTTAGTAATCTGTGGTAATGGAGCGCAGGGCATATGGTGTTGGTAACGCGATCTGTTCGCTTAACACCTATTATGCTGCGTTCCATCGCCCGCTGGCAAATCTTGAGTTTGGACTTTTGTTGTTCAGTGAGTGACCAACTTTGTGCACCGCATTACTCAAGTAGCTGATGTTGGTGTAAAAACAGCCAAGCTTAAGTGGGAGTGGACCGGCCACGTCGCACGAATGCAACCGGAGAGGTGGGCAATAGGCTTGTTCATACTCGGTCACTGACAGGAACGCTCCGAACTAGTACAATTGTTCAAATGTACTAGTTCGGTCTTCTAGTACTATTAGTTAATTTTAGTTCATCGATAATTAAGACATCAGTCAGACGTGATGGAATACCTGCATATTTGATTTTCCTTCATACTTTGCAGGCTTAGGACTATCATTTTAATTATGATACAATTTAAATAATTTGAATATCATTTAAATAAGTAATATTGAATGAATTATTAAAATGGCGTATTTAAAAATCAAATATTTACAGTGATCTTCATTTTTATACACATATTTTCTTTTTTACAATCCACACGAAACAAAACCAAGCATAAGCAACATAAACTTGAACCTATTGTTACTGTTGAGTAACTTCACTTAACAAAGTTAAAATAACAAATAAAAACATCGAAAACAATTACTATCAAAGAGCCATAGAACACAGTTTCTCGTTCTCCAGGTCATCGTAGTTCGTACATCACTTATTCGTTCAGCCGTTCTTACTCGGCTTTCGCGTCTGGATGTCGCTAGGATTGGTGATTAGTTCACTGTACTAGATGACCGATTTGAGCGACAGAAACAGAATAGTTGGTTCTAGTTCACATGACGGAATTGCGTCCTAACAGTACATAGTACATGTACTACACAAGCCTAGTGGGCAAAGATCGTCACCCATTAGACGCCTGAAGGAGGACAACGCCGTCGAGGTCGACCACGGCGCCGGTGGGGTGACGATCTGAGCATGTTCGCGGGGCAAACATGGTCCGAAATTGCCCAAGATAGAGATGTTTGGTAGGAAAAAGGGGACGCCTTTGCTCAGCAGTGGGACACGATTTAGGCTAAGAAAAAAAATAGTACTATCAAAATTTAAAAAAAAATTAAGTATACATTTCTGAGTCGAACAGGTTCGGATCCAAAACGACGTTAGGCGACAATTTGACTACATGTATTTTTAAAAATCGTTCAATAGTTTAAAAAAAAAAATATGTACATTAGTGATACTTCATAATTATGGAATACGATTTAGTTTAGTTTGAGAGCAGGAAGGAGTTTTATCTATCTTCTTTTCCAAGTAACAAAGTGCATAAACTTGGTGCGTCCTTGAAATTTTCCTCCCTCTGTTTTCATCTAATTCAATCACCTTTCAGTTACAAAACAGCGTTGCTACTTCAATTCAGTCTGAGTGGGCATTGAATTCAAAATTCATAAATAGATTCTTATAATAACTAAATAAAAATAATAATAAAATTCTTTTATTTCAGACAGAATCCATTTGGTTAGTACACAAACAACTTATAAAACTAATGTTAGTACTTAAAACTACCAGAAACTCAAAAACAACTAATTAACTAACTTATACAAGCCCAACACTCCTCAAAGTGATTTTTTTCGACATAACTGCCTACCCTCTTACATACTACAAGTGTCAAACAACAACTTACGTTTCCCAACTTTACACATGCACAGACATCCATTACCTTAATACCTTTCGCACCCCAAACACACGTGTCATAGACTTAGCACTTTACTGAGTCAGGCTCTCTGACAAAGCATGTTCATAGATTTATTTTTAGGGTTCAGAACCGAATTTATGAAAAACAGAAACTATTAATAATTCATTCATTTATTTCAGCATAAAAACATTGTGATAAAATACTGATTAACTCTTACTTAGTACATAAATACTTTAAGGTCACTTGTATGTCTGTCTGTTTGTCCGTTTGTCAAAAGTTTCTCCGAATCTACTGCAAAAATTAATTTGGAATTACATATGGAACTTCTGTGACCTCATACGTTACGTAGATAAATCAATTTTGTATTAGATGTTCATTTTAAGGTATTATAAATTACAAGTATCTGTGTGTTGTGTTACATTTAACAATAAAAAACTATCTGGAGGAATTTCATTTTTCTACAATGACGAGATAATTTGGCATAATCCCTGTAACTTATCTCGGAAAGCAAAGTTTCACGGGCTTAAATTTTTAATGGAACCAAACCTAGTTTTGACGCGTGTCCTACAGGCACCAAATACACACGCACTAGAGTAGTTTGAAAATATAATGTAGGTTTGTGTCGTCTTTTGTGTTTTATGCCAGGTTGAATTTATAAAAGAGTTTCTTTGTAAAAGAATTTAATTTGGAAAGAAATGGATTAAAAATGTGTGAGATGGTAAAAGACGTTTCAAACATTTAAGATTGATTTTCGCTCATGGAAGATTGCGTAAATCAGTCTTCTATTCTTAATTTGCTATTGCTTAATACTATTAAATATAAAATTAAATATGAAACATGATGTGAACAGCTTGACGTCAAATTTAATTTCACAGATAATAAAATTATACTTTAACAAACACAAACAATAACTAACTCGTTGTTTTATTTAGGTATTAGTTCAAAAGAGTTATCGCATTTTTTTAGCTTACGGATATTGAAGTTGTAATATATTTAGTCTAATAATATGTACTGAGCATGATATAAAAATGAAAGTAGTTTTCATGCTAAGTGCATAATAATCTTGTACAGCAATAATCTTTAAAATAAATACTTGTATCAAGCAAATCAATTGCACATTAGCCGGTTTTAAGACTTAAAAAATATCTCTTCGATAACTGAACCATTTTATTACTGCAATTTATACATAAAGTAGGTAAATCCAATCTATTGCTAGATAGCGGTAAAGAAAAATCTCCGATCCAACTTGCATACTTTCCTACTTGTATTAACATACACGTAGAAACTTATCCGACGATTTCGAAATCGTCACGATAATCGTGAGATGGACTGAATGGCGTATATCGAGCTACGAACAGACACAACAATCAATTTGAATTCTACTTATTCCATGTATGCTGATTCTAGAAGATTGCTGATTCTGAAATAGTAAAGTAGATTAAAAAATGCTTCTATATTTTTAAAAACATCAATCATTACCTACTATCTCTTATCCTAATTATGACCCTACGGAGTCTGTGTGCTATAAGTACTTATAACTTGGGGGTCTTTAAGTCAAGAGTGAATATGTTACTCGTAGGTAAGGGAGCTTCATCTCCGACCACATCATCACTTACCATCAGGTGAGATGTTGGTCAAACGCGAGCCTATTACCAATAATAAAAAAAAGAAACAAGAAGGAGCAAGATTTATATTTTTATTTATTCATAGGAAACTCAACAGTCTTTTTAGAATTCTCATTATATATGGTAACAATGTCACATGGGGTTCTGAAGCCTGTTAGGAAACAGAACGTAATAACTTCTTTTTTAATTGAATAATTATTCAAACTTATTCAAGTATAAAATAAAAAACGGGCCGTGTCAGTTTCAGAGCTGTCATAGAACATATTTTGACATTTTAAATGCCTATGTGTTCTTGGTAGAAAACTTTAACTATGCAAAAAATAACAGGTATCATAGTTTTAACATGACGAAATTGTTCAAAATAGTTATACTTACTTTAAAGTAATATAAACTATGGCTAGAGCAAAGCACGTGAAGCGACTTCAGCTAAAAGTACTGTCAAATTCAACTAGACAGTTTATTGCCAAAAGAAAAAAAGACTTGACAGTTATCACAAAGCTATCAAATCGACAGCTTACTTCGCTTTTAAAATATTAAAAGCGAAGTAAGCTGTCTTTCTGCCTGCAACAGACAGCCATAAAAACCTTAACTTTATTTGAATCAACTTCTTTAAAAAAAATCTAGCTCAGATGAATTTCATGCAGATACTGAGTTTAAAATTCGAATGCTTTCATTTGAATAGGTAAATATTCATGTCCATACGCCCTTTGGGTGAGAATCTCTTGAGTAGCTGTTTAAGATACTGAAGTAGACTTTATTCTGAAGGATACTCGAGCTTAATAATGTTTATTGATGAATGGCTATGATATTCGGTAAAGAGAAAATGAGACATTAATTCTATTTCAAAACCGAGGTTTATTTTTTTAATAATCTAAATAAAATTTACAAATACCATATAAACGGATAAACTACCTGCAATGTATGCTATCAAACGACCAGGCAGCCTGACCTAACTAATCGAAGACACATAAACAAAGCTACTGCAATATAAACAATAGTTAATATTATCTTCCAGCCACACATCAAGCCATAGAACAAAAATTGCCAAGTCACGAGTGACCCAAGGGCACGCAGCGCACTTTCTTCAAATTCGTTATAATGTTTTGACAAGTAAATTTGCCGTCGTACTTAACCAAGCTTTCTCATATGATTGACAGCAATGTATCAATGGATTAGGACTGTCACTTTCGTTTGACAGACTGATGTACCGACTGACAGCTCATCTCGTATCATTGTAAAATTAATTTACATTTAAACTAGCACTTCGCCTGCGACTTCGTCTACGTGGATTTCGAAATAATTTATAATAAATAATTTATTTATATTTTTTTATTTGTATCCTCAATAATGCAGCTTTTTACCAAATAAGGAATTTTTTGAATAAAAATACTTATTTATAAACAAATTTTACCAGTTTATAATATTATTAGTATAGATTTAGAATATGAGAGAATTATCAAATTATATAAATACAAAGTCTATGTTATACGCAACAAAGTTCAAATTCAATTACAGCTTAAACATTTTTACAGGGATCTGTTATTGCAAAACGTGATGGTGGTCAAACGCAAACCATGTCAATAAAAAAAAACCTAACTTAAAAATACACAACGTTAAAATTGATAGTTGAGTAGGCACTGATAGAATTGCGTTAACTAGAATTATGAATACAAGAATACCGATGATTAATTCCTTTTGTGAATTTATTGGCGTTTATTTGATGTGTATCTTCAATCTTTGTTAGTGTTGTAGTTAGAAATTGAATTTGAAAGGGAAAATATAAGTGAATGGGAACGTATAATCACTTGCAAGCGAGCCTGTCGAATTTTGAATGAATGGATGAGCAAATTGCGTTAGTAGATGTTTTTTCAAGGAAGTTTATAATTTTTTGCTTTACAGAAGCTAGGATTTATTGACAGCTGACAATCTTTGGGTTTATGAATTTATTTTCTCATAACGAACGATGATATTTATTTATAGTAGGAATAATTCAACACGTTTTTGAAAGCAACTGGTACAAGTTTTATAGGCAGGCTTACGTTCTTAATCCGTCCAGTTTTTTTACTTTAAACGAAAAGAGACATGTATGTATGTCACTTATAACCAATTTCCAAAATAAATGTCATTTATCATACTTTCATGCTAATTAATATTACTAATTAACAAAATTATTATAAACCAAAGTGCGTTTGGTGTTTGTTTGTTCATTTATACGTCAAAACGGAGCAATAAATTGATGTGATTTTTGGTAATGAGATATAATTATAGAGATATAATAATAATTAAAATGGGCTACTTTTATATTGAAAATAAACTGTTCAAGCGACAGATTCTGCGGACAAAAGCTAGTATTTCATAAACGTTAGTAGTCGTAGCTATTTTACCAATACATATTGTTTTTTTTTATTTATCACTTAGACTAGATACTTAGTTGCACAATACCCAGTACCTAAACAACCCTTTTGCGCAAAAGTGATGGATATTTACCAAACCTGTAGAAACCCCTTATTATGACCAAATACCTGGTTTTTTTATTTTAACGTAGGCACCTTTAACAGGCAGTCCATTTTATATGATATAATTACTTATGTATTGTATTGGATTTATATATTTGTATACTTATATATATATTGATTTCCGTTTTTATGAGTATACTAGTACTCACGCGGGGCTTCGCTCCCGTGGATTCTATCACGGTAAAAACATAACTCTCCTTTTTTGCAGTCGGGTAAAAAGTAGCCTATAGCCTTCCTCAAGCTTCAAGCTACTTCCATACCAAATTTCATCCAAATCCACCCAGTACTTTCGAAGATTAGCGCGTTCAAGCAAACAAACAAACAAACAAACAAACTTTTCCGCTTTATAATATTAGTATAGATTTATGTAGTAGGTACACTAATTAAGCCCTCCCCACTTTAATTAAAGTTTTGAAAGGCCTTCCAAAGGTTGTCTGGAAGATATCGCTTTTAGCGATAAGACCGCCATTGTAACCATAGAATTAAGAAATAATGTTAAATAGGTGTGTTTAAGAGAAGGCTCCCTAAATTGTATGTATCTTTGCATTAATATTCTGAAACAATTACGGATACAATCAAAATGGAACTTCAGTATATGGTTTATTGGATCTATTTCTTTACATGTCTAAGACTAGTTATGTAATTGGAACATTTTCGCTCGATTCATTTTATAATCGAAAATCATATCTTTCTTAAATATTATTCAAAATGTAATCAAGATTACTAGGCTGTTATGTCTAAAATTAGTATTGACAGTACGAAAATATAGTTTATTATCCAAATATAAGATATTTTTTCTCTAGATCAATTATTACTTTAGTTATAAATGAAATAAGATTTGAGACTTACGACATTTAGTTTCGAACTCGAACATGGTGAAAGAGCGCACCCGATATTCAACTTTATTACGGCTGCGTTAGCGTTTATTACACAACGGCCTACCCGGGGTGCATGGGGGCAGAGCTTGCGTGAAAATTATTTTAGAGTGCCTGGTCTTAAATTTTGGTGCACAATCTATACTAATAATATAAAGCGGAAAAGTTTGTTTGTTTGTTTGTTTGCTTGAACGAATCTTCGAAAGTACTGGGTGGATTTGGATGCAATTTGGTATAAAAGTAGCTTGAAGCTTGAGATAGGTTATAGGCTACTTTTTACGCGACTGCAAAAAAGGAGAGTTATGTTTTTACCGTGATAGAATCTACGGGAGCGAAGCTGTGATGGTGTCAGTAGAACATGTTATCACTCATAATTAAAAGTATTCTCCCCATTATTACCCACATAATCAATGCCTCCTTACACACTGGGGTATTTCCTACAATCTGGCGTAAGGCCTTTATAATTCCTCTCCCTAAAATATCCAACCCCAGCCTACTTAATCATTACCGACCAATCTCCATTCTCTCTTTCCTATCCAAGATCCTGGAAGCAGTTGTCCTTAAACAAATATCTTCTTTTGTGTTTGGTAATAATCTGTTATCCCCTTTCCAATCAGATTTTTGGTCTGGCCACAGCACAGCCACAGCTTTGCTTAAAGTTACAGAAGACGTTAGGAATGGCTTGGAGAGTTCGAGATCGGTGTTAGTTTTAATTGATTTCTCCAATGCTTTCAATACCGTTGATCACGACATTCTCCTGGCTATTATGACACAAATTGGGATGTCTCCATTGGCACGGGATTGGTTTTCATCATATCTTCGTGGTCGCCAGCAAGCGGTTCGTGCTGATCAGAGTTTTTCTGAGTGGTGCACCCTGAAAACTGGCGTTCCACAAGGCGGTATACTCTCTCCACTCTTATTTTCTCTTTTCATAAACTCTATTACCACTATCCTCAAATGCTCTTACCATCTGTATGCTGATGACCTACAGCTCTACGCGCAAGCTGACATTGACAACTTGGACAACTGTATCTCATTGCTGAATGCTGATCTATTAGCTATCAGCGATTGGTCAAGCAGATTTGGAGTTATGGTCAATGTTAGTAAATGCCAGGCTATCCTGATCGGCAGTTCACATGCGCTACGAAAATTGGACACTAGCAAACTACTCCCGCTTAGCTTCAACAATACCGTCATTCCACTCTCGCCACACGTTAAAGACCTAGGCTTATTCATTGACGACAAGTTAAGTTGGGATAAGCAGATTGCACAGGTTAGCCAGAGAGTAACATTCACACTGCGATCTCTCTATAGATTCAAGCATTTTCTTCCTTCTAGCACTAAAACCACTTTGGTCCAATCGCTTGTGCTTCCTGTTATTGATTATGCTGATGTTTGCTACTCTGATCTATCCCAAGAACTTCTTAACAAACTGGATCGACTTCTTAACAACTGTATCCGTTTCATTTTTGGCCTTCGTAAATATGATCACATTTCTTCCTTCCGTTCTCAGCTTAAATGGTTGCCTATTCGTCAAAGGAGATCCCTCAGATCCCTCTGCTTGCTCTTCACTATTTTGAACGATCCTTGTGCTCCTGATTACTTAAAACAAAATTTTAAAGTGCTAGGCAGTTCCCATTGCCTTAACCTTCGCGCATCTAAAAAACTTACTTATTCACATTCCTTCTCACCGAACCGGGTTTATGGCTAATTCCTATGCTATTTCTACCATTAAACTCTGGAACATGCTACCCCTTGACATCAAGAAGGCCGAGTCTAAATTTTCTTTTAAGCATAAAATGAGAAACCACTACTTAAAGGCCTGTCATTCTTAGTTTGGTTTTCGCAATAATTATAATTATTGTGAGTTCTCTTAGTTAGAAAGATTATTATATAGCACCGTATTTATTAGTCTTGTACACCTACCACATTGTGGTCTTTTTAACCCAAAGGTTGACTGGTAGAGAATGCCTTGTTGCAATAAGTCCGCCCATGTACCACTATTGTACATAAAGTTTAAATAAATAAATAAATATCTATCTATGCAAAATTAAGTTTTATTATATTCTGTAGCAAATTGACCTACTGTTCGTCACGCCACGCACGATTCGAGCTCCAGTAAAGGGAACAAGATTATTTAATGACCCTTTCAGATAGAGCTTTTAACCTGATATTACTAACTATTATTCAATTTGCATGTAACATTGAAATTCACTCTCTAATCTTAAGTAGCAAAGATCAGATCTGTTGCCTAATACCTATTAAAATACGTAATAACAATGTTTTAAACTTAGAAAGCATTTTCCACTCAGAATAATGAACAGTTACAATGTTTTAGTTTTCGGTGTAAAAAGAAAATTCTTAAACACGGGTTTTACAACCAATATTATCGAATATGAGAATAAGTGTAAAAAATCAAAACATATATTGGATGTGCTATAAATGAGTCTCCGCTAAAGCGCCTATTCTAAATGTGCCTTTGTCAGAATAGTATGTGTGATTTCTGAAAAATTACAGACTTCTCAAGATCTAATAATTATTTACACGATAATCGATGTTTGTCTTTTTGTTTATTATTGATTATATCCGGAGCTCATGAGCCGCTTTTAATAGTACTCACTGTAGGTTATAGTGGTTATAGTGAAACATATAGGCTTATTTATTATTTTTATCTCGAAACTCCTACGGGATCGGGACTTTCGCGGGAAAACCTCCCACGCAAGCGAAGTCGCGTGCGCTTAGTAGTTAAATAAAGACAAAGCGTCAAGGAAAACGGTAGAAAAAAAGGGAAAGCTGAAAGATTGAGGTAATTGATATCAACAGGGCGTGGAACCAGCGGGCCTTACTTACATGTTCCAACCATTTGTGTTGTCGTGTACCTACATATTATCCATAAAGGCACTACACACATAGTCGGAGACTCTTTTACCGGCAGTAGTGCGTATGAAAATCGTAAAAAGGTTTGGAGTCCCATAATATGGTTAGATTGGTGATTTTGTTTCGAGTTTAAACTGGCAATATAACGCTGTCGTCCTTCCTCGTATAGATGTTTTCGCCAGAACTCTATGGGAGATGAAATTCCTGATTTATCGGCATTGTTTCTTGACGTAATATTCACAGCGTATTGAAAAAGGTGGTTACAAGTACGACTTAGGAGTTGTAGCTCGTAGTTTTAAACACGGGCAGATACATTACTTCAAACCTTTGAAGGAAAACTTCTTATACTTAGTACCAAAAAATTCGAAGACAGACGACATGCGCCAATCCGCAATAGGCCAACGTTGTGGATTACAGCCTATTCCTTCTCCTAGACAGGAGACCTATGTCCCAACAGTGGGAACATTATAGGTTGATAATGTTATTGAAAAAAAAAGTGTTACATCTGGTCACATTGAAAGGCAACCCAAACATGTATAAGGAAACTTGGTATGAATTGTCATACCAAGTTTCCTTATACATGTTTGGTTGGTTGGGTCTTATTGAAGACCCATATCAGCTCCTCATATATTATCTCTTCTTAGTACTGAAGATCCAACTCATAACCAAGAACCACAACGTGTTAAACACGACACCATAAATCCCTCCAAATATTCGCCCACATGACCCGACCGAAAATAGGATCCCCAATTCACATAAAACAAATAAAACCGAATATACGAGTGTCTATGTACTTCGAGATTTAGGTATGTCTTTTGAGAGAACATGTAAACAGAAAATCAAATAACACTGGTCAACAAAATGTAACTTCTATGTTTTGGTATACCTTAGTATAAAATCATGAAATATTCAAAAACTATGAAATTTTATGTCTTTGTCAACAAGTTACTCAAAACCTCTAGAGATTCTTGAAGGATTATACACGCTATGCATAGTTCTTTATGAAATAATCATTGTTTCAGGAGACTAAAATTCTAATGACCATTACAATTTGGGATGACATAATATATAGGCTAACCACTTAGTCTTTTTTTTTTTCTACGTGGTTTTTTCTAGCTGTTTAATTTATATGTTAATGACCTCATAGTCGAGCTCAGCGGCATGCGTGTCGGCTGCCGGGTGGGGGGTGTTTGTGTAAACAACATCAGCTACGCGGACGATATGGTGCTGCTGGGCCCGACTGCGAGGTCAATCAGGGAGATGCTGAAGGTTTGTGAGAAGTACGCTGCATCACATGGCCTTATCTATAATGTAAGGAAAACCGAGTTCATGGTCTTCAAGGCCACCGGCAAGTGCCCAGACACCATCCCTTCAATTACTTTGAACGGCGCTAATATAAAGCAAGTGACCAAGTTCAAATATCTGGGCCATATTCTTGTCGACGACCTTAAGGACGATGATGACGTGGAGAGGGAGCGCAGGGCGTTGGCTGTTCGCGGGAACATGTTGGCTCGCAGATTTTATCGTTGTAGCGACGAGGTCAAAATAACCTTATTTAAAGCGTACTGTCAAGGCCTGTACACGGGAAGTCTGTGGTTCAACTGTTCACGGGGGGCGCTAAATGCCCTGCGCGTCCAATACAACAATGTTTTCAGGATGATGTTGAAACTCCCTCGTTTCTGTAGTGCCTCGGGGATGTTTGCCCGATTACGTACAGATGGTTTCCATGCTATCATCAGGAAAAAGGTGGCATCGCTGGTGACGAGGATGCGAGGGAGTGGCAATAGCATCCTGACTGAGGACCCGAGAGCTCCTGTGCTGAGGCATCTCATGCGGAATCATTGTCCGCATGAAATGCCTCGTAAGTACATGACTCAATAATGTTTATTTTGTATTTGTATTTGTATTTGTATGTGTTACTAACCCTAGTGTATAAGTTGTAGTATTTAAGGTGTGTACTAACAAAAATGGTTCCTATGTTGTTCCAAATTAAAACAATAATAATAATAATAATAAACAGTGACGCCTGTAGAAGTTGAACCATTTATCATTTTATATCAAAGCTGTCAAAATGGAATGAAGGATCGCCTATGTTGTTTCTTGTATGTTTAGAAGTACAAAAAATACGAATATAAAATAATTTATTGCTCTTTAAGTTTACATGAATGATTAGTGTTTGGAGCTTCCCTTAGCATGAAATACTTGTGTAACACAAGTATTTCATGCTAAGGGAAGCTCCAAACAAAAAGCGGGTCTTCCCAACACAAGTTGTGTTGGGAAGACCCGCTTTTCCATAGCAAAGCAATACTTTAGCTAACGGGGTATTTATAAAACTACAATAGTTATAGAAAACATATATAACAGAAGTAACGTATTTTCATGTTGAAATTTTACAATCGATAAATCTTTTACAGTTGAGCAGATTGGTTCGCTCTCGTTCAAGTTGGAAATGGGTTTGTCCGTGTAACCTCTGTGACCTTTAAGGAAATGTAGGTTTTGAGTTATCTGTGGTTCCGTGACAGGTGCTGGGCATTCATTCGTAGACAAGCATTCAGACATGACACATGAGTCACAAATTGATAGACCGACAGCGTTTAACTAGCCGTAAACATAAAATTATATTTTATGATACGCCAATTTAGGCATTTTTCTCTTAAGTTCATTTACATAATATACTAATGGTTGTCCAGGAGGTAGTCAAAATTCGACTTTAATTTAATAAAATATAAAAATGTTAGCTTTCTGTACTTCTTCTTTATAAATAAACTTTAACTATGCCAAATATACTCCGTTGTTTGCGTCATTTTCGTAAAAAGGAGTACAAAGTTTTTGCTTCACGAATTAAAAAATATTTACACAAAATATTATTTTAGTTAAACGTTATGTTAAGAAATGAATAATAAAAACGGACCATAGATAAGGTTTTTTATAGATTCTCACCATATACTTCTCATAGTCAAAAGTTCCCACTAAAAACTAAAACATCACTAATAAAACCGACTTCCATATCAAAACACTACAAAGCCAAAAATAATTTTAATTTCGGTAGTCGGTGTTATTGGTTTTGTATTTTCTTTTTTTTTCACACCGCCTTCCGAAATTAAAATTATTTTTGGCTTTGTAGTGTTTTGATATGGAAGTCGGTTTTATTTTTTTGCAAAAAAGTTTTTATTTTCGCGCTTTTTAGTGGGTCAATTTGTAATTAATCTAGTTATAAAAGCCAAAATGTCAACTACAAAAAACTAAAAACGCGCGAACAAAAAACACAATATAGAGTAACCGAAAAGATCATCAATGTAAATATTTTTTTTAGACTTTTGTTGATTTTTCAGAAACGGCTTGTTCGATGTCGATAAAATTTTCATGGGACCATTTGGGAAGTATACCCTTTCCAACAAAAAAAGAATTTTTCAAATCGGTTGGCGAGCGACGGAGCTATGCCCGAACAAACATAAAAAAAAAAAAAAAAAAAACAAACAAACATCCGAATTGAGAACCTCCTCCTTTTTCAGAAGTCGGTTAAAACAGGCATAATTACAATCCCATAAAAATAAATATCTTATACCAGCTTACCGATATCATTATGGTAACATTTATCTCTCCACTTCCTTCCACAAACTGGATATGCCATAGACCACAGACTATAAAATAATTACTAACTAGACTATTTCAGTACGACTATACGTAGCAATATTTTGATGTCACTATTTCTATTTACGTATTAAGTTCCATATCGGTAAGGAACAGATAGAATGCAGTATCGAAATAAAAGGATGTCAGAAATATTTGAATAAAAATATAGATAAAAAGTTGAACCCCAGACAAGCCTTATAATATTACTAATATTATAAATGTGGACGTTTGTGGTATGTTTGTTACTCTTTCACGCAAAAACTACTGAACTAATATTAATGAAATTTGGTAAGTAGATAGTTGACATCCTGGAATGACAAATAAGCTACTTTTCATCCAGGAATTCCCACGGGATCGAGATTTACGCGGGAGTTCCCTCCCACGCGAACGAAGTCGCGGGCAGAAGCTAGAAATCGATAAAAATATAAACGGATGATAAATCGACGCGTATTTGCACATGCATTGCTTAAAATATCGACCATCTACATATATTAAAACTGTAAAATTGCAATTATTTTTGTCTGTTACGGTAATTTTGATAAAAGGTATGAAAAGCCGGGAAAAATAAACCATCGTTTTAAAAAAATAAACCGGTAATCAACCTCTATGGGGCTGAATTAAACTATGGATTTGTCGATACCTCTACCAGATGTATCTACAAACTTAGGTATCGATTATTTTCCGATCCCTAGGTTACCTTATACAGCTTGCTGCCATATAGGTCAGTATGTAAGGCACATAGCCAGCCTATGTCCAACATACGTGTATGACTGTGAGTTACCGGTCATTTTGTAAAGTGAAAACGTTGCAAATATGTGATCAGCGCTCGTTGGAAATCGTCTTAAGAATTATTGTTTATTATGAGTTAGTTGCTTTTCTAAGGTATGTCGGTATGCGGTTTAGATTTGTGGTTGAGTTCTTGTTTTAAAGACAATTTTCACGTTGATTTTTAAAAGTAAAACAAATCAGGTGATACCTTTTGGTGTCACATGGGATGCATTCTCATATAGTTTTGTATGAAACTAATTGACTTGATATTCTTGGACGTCATTCTCTCTTTTGTTTTCCTCTTCCCTTTCTCTTTTTTTTTGGTGCCAGGAAGACTACTTTTTTTTTTTTTTTAACGTGGTTAAATTATCAAATAAGTCCTGCCACTCTGGGCAGGGTGGGAGGGACTGTCAGACTTTTACTGACTAAAATCCACGGTGTTCCTTCAATAGCCCTTTACGTACCGGGGCCACGGTAACGGGATGAGTCCCACGACCCCGGCAGGCTTCGGCCTTCTGCAGAGGGGGCCTAGTCATGTTGCTGACGCTCTTTGAGGCGCGCGTGGAACACAACGCGCCGTCGACCCGGGCATGGTCCATGGTCGGACAGCGAGTTGCCCTTTACTCGCTGTCCGCATGCCCGCGCCTACGGTGGCCGGAGATCGTCGGCCGACGTCCGACGGCGTGGGCGTCTACCACTGCGGCTGGGCTGGAGGGAGGACGCCATCCTCTCCCTCACGCGGCCCGCCTCCTCCTTCGGAAGCATGACTGCTTCGCAGAAGGAGGCGACCGCTTCCCACTCCCTCTCGCCCCGCAGCATGGCCTCGACCAAGGCCGGGTGCGAGAGGTCTCCGCCTATAGTCGCCGTGAGGACACGTCGGTGCTCTGCCCAAGCTGGGCAGTCCTGCACCGTGTGCTCGACTGTGTCCTCAGGGCGACCCTCGCAGTGGTGACATCCAGGCGTCTCTTCCTTACCCATCAGACACAGGTACCTCCCGAAACTTCCGTGTCCGGTGAGGACCTGCGTCATGCGGTAGGTCAGGACGCCGTGACGCCGATCTAGCCACTCCAGACTACTAGCAGACACGAGTGGCGGTACATTGTGAGGCGAGTCATACAGCAAAAATGACGACCACAATTAGTCTGTAAAAAGTGAAACGACGAAGAAGTAGTCCCTTTTATAATCTATGTCTTTAGCTGTACCCAGTTAGATTATAGGCCGACCATACCATATTTATTTAGCATAAATTTGATTTGTGGATGAGAATATACTCTCATCCCTATTATAACTATTGTTAACTTCACATATTACGGGAACATGCGAGTCTATCACTTTCTTAACTTACTGGGACTGGCTCAAACGTACAAAAACAATGTATGAGATTTAAATGAAGATATTTTATTTATTTTGTATAGAATTTTTTTCATGATGATTCGTAAAATTTTAAGACTTGTGGGTTCTGTACACGAAGCACCCATCAAGCCACCTACTAATCTAAAACAGGTAAACAGTAGCCAAAAATAATTAAACAAAAAAACTTTGTCTAAAAAGGCAGATTACGGATTCTCGTCACAAACTGATACCAAGAAATTTCCCTAAAAACAAAAACTTTTAGAAGATCCGCTATCAAAGAAAGCCCTAACAATATTCCTTTTGCTGTTAAGGCGATGTTTTTCGAGTAATAACATAAAAATATTCTTCGAAACTCGAGATTTTGACAAAACCCTGGATAAGGATCTGGCTTATTTTTCCTTAGTATCAAATTCCTGTTGATGTTGTGATTATTATTTTATAAAGATTTTTTTCCACATTACATACAACTTATTCTTCGAAAATTGTACTGCACTCAATGCCACCACAAAAAGCCTACGAAATAATATAATTATACAAAAACAAAAAAAACATAAAATCGGTCAAGCAATTTCAGAGGAGTTCGATAACAAACACTATGACATGAGATTTTTAAATATTAGAAAATTACTCGTATTAAGAAAATCAAACAACAGTTTAAGATAAGGGTATTTTTCTATTATTTTAAGAATAATAATAAAACACCATTACATATTATATTAACTTATTATTAAAACAAAAATTTTCATGTATTTAATGAATAGCTCCTTATAATATACTAGAGCATACAAGCATTTTGAGTATTTTTGAGAGGTTTGTGCTGTAACATGTAACCCAATCTCTTCTCGACACGTGTCTCACCATGTTGACACTTGATTAGATTTCTGCAAAGTAACGCCTGATATTTCCGTATAATTCTGTATCAGAAATAAAAACCATCCCCTTAAATCAGAATTCAATAAAAGACTCCCTTCATCTTGTTAAACTTTTTAACAACCTGCAAAACTTTGTGCCGTTCGTAACGGTTATTGGAAACTACTTGATATACCTAACCAACTTCGAGTTCAGACTGTTTCTTATTATTTAAGTTTAAATTGACCTAGTAAAACCTTTACTTAGAATTTATTTGAACTTATGTTTGTGTAGATTGTTAAAACCTTAGTTTCCTTGGTAGGTAAACATTTAAAGGTTTGGAATTTGGCAAGATTCTGTGTTCATCTTCTTATAGGATTTTTTAATAATAAATATACAGTATGTTAACTAACAGAGGGCGTTCCCATTAATCCACAATAGTATAGCATCCATATATGCTAAAAAATATTACCATTCCAAAACCAAATGTTTTTATATTTTTTTGATATTAAAATATTCACTAAAAATGTTAAATTGATGCGTAAAAGAAACACTCTGTATACGCGTACTTGAAGGACGGCAATGTCGCAATTTATTTATTAATGACGGGCCGCGTGTGCGGCGATCTAATCGATGTGCTTATACTATTGCGGGTTAACGGGAATGCCCTCTGTTAGTTAACATACTGTATGTATGAAATAAAGAAAAAGGGACAGAAGGAGCTTGTGGCTAATTAATAACAGGCACACAGGCTGATCTGCAAGGTTAAAGCAATGCTTGGCGAGGTTGGTCCATGGGTGAGTCACCATCTTAACATGTCAAGATTCTTCCGTGCCTTGAAAATCACGTTAACTTTTGGTCCTGGCTCTCATTTGTATATCTTCGACAGTCGTTACGGGTCCTCAGAAGCCAGAAGGTTTGATACCAGCCTTTCCAAGAGGAGTCCTGTTACCCAGTTGCTGGTTTGTGGAGATACGTAAGCTCCTTATATCAGATGTATCCGACTAGCTGGGAGCCGATCCCAAAATAGTTTTGAAAAGGCTCGGCAGTTTTATTGTTAACTAGCTTTTGCCCGCGACTTTGTTCGCGTGGAAGGTTTTTCCCGCGTAAATCCCGATCCTGTGGGAATTCCGGGATAAAAATATTCTATGTCCGTCTCCTGATTTTAAGCTACCTCCCTACCAATTTTCAGTCAAATCGGTTTAGCCGTTCTTGAGTTATAAATAGTGTAACTAACAAGACTTTCTTTTATATACAGGGTTAATTGTAAAACACTGAAAACCTCTCAGGACTATGTTACTAACATCATAATCAACAACTTTTGTTCTATGACTTTTAAGAATTCGTCATATTTTAGTTCACCAGATTTTCATATAAAAATAAAAATATTTAAATTGAACGCCCTAAACGCATGTAGCGCCTATGCAAAGCAAAAGAAAGCGATAGTATACATTGCTTTCTTTTGCTTCGCATAGAGTTCGTAACATTTAGGGCGTTCAATTTAAATATTTTTATTTTTGTATGAAAATCTGGTGAACTAAAATATGACGAATTCTTAAAAGTCATAGAACAAAAGTTGTTGATTATGATGTTAGTAACATAGTCCTGAGAGGTTTTCAGTGTTTTACATTTAACCCTGTATATTGATTTATTCCACACAGCAATTCGAACAAAACCATGTTTTCGGAAACAGAGTATACGATCAAGTGTATCTTTCAAGAAACATTTCCAACTCAAGGCAGTGCTACCCCAAAGCGTATAATTACTCTAATAAAAGATAACATTTCCTCCACACTGTACCTAACCGATGAATCATAGCATTCATTTAACTTATGAACGTTGTTATAAATTGCGAGTATCTTTCCGATATTTTATCTGTGGCCACGCCCAAGCTCGGTACGGTAGGTTGGTCGGCTACCAATCAAAATACTAAACTAGATGCTTAAGCAACCGCAAAATGTATGTATGTAGAACTAAATTAGTGGTTCATATAGAATCTCATTTGATCTGCGTAATTGGTACATGAATTTTCTAGTCTGGCCGACGACTTAACGTGAACGGTTATAGTTGTTATAAATCAAGACGGGTTTTATTTGCTGCTAACCGCTTAGCAATAGCCAGGTCTTGTAATTACTTGGTAACTAAGCATCTACGATTATGTTCGCTTTTGTTACATTTCTCAACAAAATTTGTATTATGGTAATAAGCAGTGGTGTGGTGCTGTGAATACAGACACGACTTAAAACGGTTACATTTCGGGAAATATTAGTGTTGCCCAAACGAGAGTCTCGCAAGAGTCTTGCAATTAGCGATTATCCTATTGCTATTTATTAAACGGTAGTTGAGATCTCAGAACAATGTAACAGAGTTCGTTTGTGGAATGCATTGCCGGTGTCTGTAAGACAAGCTCAGTCACTGGCTACTTTTAAAAGCTCGGTTGCTAATTATTTTCATTCCAATTTATGACTATTCTTTTGTTTTCTCTCCACTTGATGTTAAAGAACACATTATATGTATTGTATTATTTAATTACCTATGTATTACATTGTATTTATATGCATATATATATTTGCATATACATTTATTTATTTTATTATTTAAATATTTTTTGTTTCTCTGTTTTTATGAGTAATGTAGTTAGTACACTAATTTAGCCCTCCCCACTTTAATTAAATTTTTTAAAGTCCTTCCAAAGGTTGTCTGGAAGATATCGCTTTCAGCGATAAGACCGCCATTGTTACCATAGAATAAGCAATATTCTTAAATAGGTGTGTTTAAATTTTGGTGTACAATACAGTATATTCTATCTATCTATAAGACGAACGGCGATGCACCACCGTTACGTGGTGGACATTTGCACAAAACGTTTTGGAAATACTTTCATTGTGCGTACGGCTAAGGAATGGAATTCCCTGCCGGAGTCTGTGTTTCCTGATAGCCATAACTTGGAGGTTTTTAAGTCAAGAGTGCAAAGGTTACTTCTAGATAAGCGTGCTTCATCTTCGATCACATCATCGCTTACCATCAGGCGAGATGGTGATCAAGCGCGAACCTATTATCAATAAAAAAACAGTTTCAGACCCTCATGGGTCACGAAACCCATGAGGTTTTGATGGGCTGGCCCAGGCAGGCAAATTACTTTGTAATAATGTTCATCGTCACCAATGCTCTCATACGGTGAAGAAAAAATTGGTAAGAAAACCGGAATAACCCAGAATCTACCTTCCAACGACATGAAATAATCATCTAACTACACTGTGTCCGCGTGGCGAGTTAAGGTCCCAACAGTAGGAACGTTACTGGTTGGTTATATTTATTGTTTATTTATTTTATTATTTATGTACACATAGTAAAATACATTAGGATACAACATAATTATAATATTTGAGTACAAACGTACTACTTATTTCTTAAGAAAATTCTTCCAGCAGACCTGCGAAGAAGACCTGTTATTTGAAGAATAGAAAAATACCCAGAAGATACCAAAACGTAATATTCACTAGTTAGTTACATGCAGTAAGGTTCGTATCGCTAGAAACTCGACACAATACATAATCGATACAAACTCGAGTAATTATTTTTCCGACCCGACAATCGAATCCAGATCCTGAAACTTGTGCCTGAAACTGTAGCCAGAGATACTAAAGATTTCGCGTCTCAAAATAACATGACATGCAATCAGTTTTAGTTTTCTGTGCTTCAAAATGATTATTTTTTTGGTTAGCGTCAGCACGTAGGACGTAATAAGTAAAATATTACAAGAAAAAACCCGGTTTAGGTAGATAGAATATACTTTATTGTACACCAAAATTTAAACACACCTATTTAATAATATTGCTTAGTCTATGGTTACAGTTTTGGCGGTCTTATCGCTGAAAGATCGGATTCTGTTGGCTGAATCTGAGTCTGTTTGTCAACATGCCACGGCAAGTTACTATCCTATTATTATAAACGTGAAAGTTGATGTTGCACTTTTGTTTTTTTTTTGTTATTTTTAGTATTAACCAATTATTAATTGTCATGTACAATTGTTTGTAATGCGAAATGTACGTGATATGGCATTGTTTTTCCAAATAAATGAATGAACACTCGGGAACAGCTATATTAATTATTTATGTCTGGTATTATCCATTTTGTATAGTTTTGTGGATTCTATATCCTCTAATTCGATCTCTGTCTATCGTTCAAAGGTTTGCTGGAGGACAATTCAATTTCAAATTAAGCTTGTCTTTATACGTAATGTATTGTGAGTTATACAATTAAAAAAAAAAAAACTACGGAGTACACAACATTTCACGGAACAACGATTGAGGTCGTAGTAAAGTCCCCTGCAAGTTATGTGAAGAGTGGTTCTGAGAGTAATAAAACGCAGCTCCGCAAAAGTAGCCTCACAACGATGACGACATTGACATACGAGTACACTTAGCTGTTGACACTTTTGGTGAAGACATACAAGTTTAGGAAACTTTATCCTCCTGTATTCCCTCAGTGTTAAGAATCGTAGCTACGACAGAAACGTTGAAAAAGGCTCCTTCATCTACTACGGTCTTCAGCTTAATGGAGAGCCCATCGGCATATGCAGTACTTCGGACACCTGATCAGCCCATCGTCTGGAACTGCGTCCTCTTGGCCGTAGGGAACAATTATATTGAAAAACCTTTAGTAGCACACGCTAATAAAGGTTTTCAACATAATTGTTCAGTTCTATACAGATCCGAAGCGTGAGTTGAGGTAGTTCTACACAGAACTGAAACGTGAGTTGAGGCAGTTCTACACAGAACTGAAGCGTGAGTTGAGGCAGTTCTACACAGAACTGAAGCGTGAGTTGAGGCAGTTCTACACAGAACTGAAGCGTGAGTTGAGGCAGTTCTACACAGAACTGAAGCGTGATTTGAGGCAGTTCTACACAGAACTGAAGCGTGAGTTGAGGCAGTTCTACACAGAACTGCCTCGCAAGTGTTCGCAAGCGCGACTGCTGAGCATGAGGTCTCGGGTTCGATTCCCAGGTCAAGCAAAAAGTGCTACCTATTGGATTTTTCTAATAGACATTTTCAGTAGCAGCTCTGAGTTTGGTGGTTGGCGGTATGATACCCTCGCCTCGGAAAGTAAGTAGTAAATTCCACTCCCTAGCTGTACGCACAACGAAAATATTACCAATATGTTTAGTGTCAAATTGTTACATGGGGACCTCCCACCCATACGGTGGGAGGTCCCCATGTAACAATAGCGCAAATTGTATTTCGTTTCTTTGCCCAATGAATTGATTGTTCAATTAGAGTGGAAAACCAGTCTAGCAATAAAGAAAAATGGAACACAATAAAATAACAAACATTGTGCTCAAAGTATTTTAAGTCAAGCTTATATCCAAGTGCAAATACGGACTAGAAAGCTTATAATACATAGGGTTTTAATACAATAAATTTTGCTATCACCAGGTTTTCTAATAAGCCGCAGAATGACCAGAAAATCGGTAGATTTCGCGTCATAAACTTGTTTATGTCCAGAACCGCATAAATTGGCGTTTAAGTCTAAGATTGCGCACTAGATTAAAATCTTTCATCGGCCTGTGACCTACTTGGGAAGCCCTACTGGGTTTATGTGAGGGCGCGTGTACATTACTTCGAGTATAGATGCGTTTGTGCGACATTGAAGCTCGCACATTTTTTATACTACTTTTTCTTTGCAATCAATCTGAAAACGCGACGGCATTACACGACCCATTGACGATTCAGAAATATGTTTTGTTTAATCTCGAGGTGAAAATAAATTGAAATTCCAGTTAACAGAGATAATCACGAACGCATAGCAATTAAAGCTGAATTAGCCATAATTACTATGAATGTATGAAAAAGGTCGAACTAATTTAAAAAAAAAATGTTAAAATTGGGACACTTCTGACCATTCTTTTAAACTGATTCTTATGAGGTTATCTTCTGGTGGAACGGTATTACCTGAAGCGGTTTCAATAAAAATTAAATCCACAGCCAGAATTATCTAATTCTTTCCTAACTTAACAATGTAAACGCACCTCAATGATGCTTATTAAAGCGAAGACGCAGTGTGACCATCACCGGCTTTCCCATTCAAACGGTTTAGAAGAGATAGAGGTAAATATTGTTTACGAGTATGTGTATAGATTTCATGATGGTAAAAGTAATAGTATTGTTAAATAAATAATATGTTCCTAATGGGTGGTTTTGAAGGTGAGTATTTTGCGAAAGCTCGTGCTAAACGTACTGGTCTTACAACTATCATAAAGCAAGTTGGCCTCTTTTTCTTCGGGGGAAAATCATCAAATAACTTCTCTCACTCTGCATGGAAGTGTCAGACTTCTACTGACATTTATTCAGTAGAAGTCTGACCCACACTGTTCTTTCAGTTTACCTTGTTCCGGCCGTGGTATCTCATTAGAACATTCCCTCAACCCTAGCAAGCAATCGGCCCAATGTACCCGAATATCGTCTCAATAGCCATTATTGTGTCGTTATTATTTAATAAGTTACTACTGCTATTTAATAAGTTTTGGACTTAATATAGTTTTTGACTTATAAGTTCTAAGTGAATCTTATATTTCACAACAAAGAAAGCTTTAAGGGAATTACTTAAAAAGGTATTGTACTAACGATAATCGTATATACCGATTTGCTAAATACACCATCATAAAATAATTCTAGATCATGGCTCGATAAGGTTAGTGGTTTAATCTGGTCTAGTGAACTCATGAAATTTAATGGCAACACTGATGTTTAAGCGTAGATGTTACAATGTAGCCAAGTAATGAAACTTATCTTTTATCTTCACGCTTTTGTAGGTTTTATGGTGTTCAGGGTTTAAGGTAGAAGCTGCTGAATGCCCTGCATAGTTCGGCATGGCATGGCATATATGTCTTTAGATATTGATCGATATTGGTGATTCTCTTTTTGAATTATATTATGGAGATGAATAAGGAATACTATGTATTTCAGACCTTTTTGTTATTGTTAAATGGAAGAAATCATAAAAGGACCCATGTATTTTTGCGTAAGTTATTTTGAGATTGTTACTTTATTAATTGCGTGTTCTTCCACAACCCATGTCAGTTTTAAGCAACGAAATAATAGATTACTTCTTGACAAGCTAGGGGCAATTTCATAGGCCAATCGTAGACAATAAAAAAAACTAGATACACTTTTCCAAGACTGTTATCAGATATGGGAATAGGTGTTTATAATTTAAAATTTGTCAAAAGATTCATAAGCAACCTTTAACGTCTCCACTGCTGAGAGACAGGCTATCTCTATATGAGAGGTAATGAGCTAACACTACGCTGCTGGCCCAGCGTATGTTGGTAGATGGTCAAAAGATTGACGTGTAAAAATAAGTATCACTATCTTTTATATAGTAAAAGTGGTTCGCATTCATATAGCTAAATACGTATCTAAGGTGAAGTGGACAACTGAAATTATACTCTTAACTTCCCGAATTTTACTTTATTTTAATTTATTAACTTCTTACACTTATTAAACGTCTTTGTGTCTTAACTGTCTTGGCTCCTTCTCATACCTCTCATTCACTCGTCGCTGCGTTCATACGCAATTAGTTTCTTAATTTTATTATGCGTTCTGAATTAACATCCCACATACGACACACACATATATTATATGCGATCAAACGTAACTAAGCCATCTTACAATCACTTTCCAGCGCGAGATGTTATGTTTATTTTTGCCCCTCGCGATTTTCTGTACACTAATAACAGCTATTACATCAAATTTACGTCACAAATAACCTGTAAACTGAACGTACATCAGCTAAAATCCAAAGAAATGCAACTCAAGCTAGACCTAAACGTTCGTCGAAGTGAATAAATGGAGACTGAACACGAAATGTATTGCCTAATAGTGAACCCCCGGGCACTGTGGGAGAACTTTAGCAATACAAGCACAGATTATGTGAATACGAGCTATTTGCTGAGTACTGGGGCCCGGTATATGTATACTGTTATAGTCTGTCTTGGGTGCAGTGTGCATTTAGTGCTGATAGTTTCGTGTTGAAAATGTCTATGGATGTTCATAGAGACTAACATTCAAATCTATGTCAGACAAAATTTGAATCTATTTTAATCAATGTTTATGTCTTTGTCTTGTATGCATTTTTAAACCATTGATCAGATTATGAAGAAGCTTTGGCAGTGTTCTGAAAACGCACGAAAGAGTTTCTGGATCAAAACTGCAGTGACAAGAGATGATTACCACATGCATAAATTTATATTTGTTTCTATAAAAAAGAAAACACATGCTTTATTACTTTACTTGGAATTGCAACGAATGCATACATACAGCTAGTATGAAATTAAAATCATATGAAAAACATAGGAGAAAGACATTTCGATTACACAATTAATGGGTAAAAGGGATTCCTACTTCACTGTAAACATCCTGGTGATCACCATCAGCACATAAAAGTCTCGTAACCCCTTAAAGGTTCTTCCCGGAGCGTCTATTCAACGCCTGTTAAGGCGACATTATATGGCAGCGACCTTGAGCGACTGGGGAGCAGCTTGCGTCACTCCCCGCGACCGCGCAATGCACCCCCGCAACGCAAGCTCAAAATTTCGTAAGGTAACCATACGTTTCAAATAGTAAAGACTATACTGCCTGATTTATTATCACCATCCAAATTTTTTTTGGACTTTAATTGTCTGGTCATTGAAAACTACTATGTGTATTTAGACAAGTAAATCTATCTATCTATATATATAAAAATGACTATGTGGCTACGCTACTTAGACTCATTTGATACTCGTAAATAATTAAGTTTTAATAACATTGAAATCGGAATATTGAAATAAGTACGAATTTACTTGTCAGCAATCATGTCCTCATTTTCGACATGCTGAGTTGAGTTTTTCCCTTTTGTATACAGCCAGAGCTGAATTTTTTTTTTTATAGTTTATAGGCTTGCGTTTGACCATAATCTAACCTGATGTTAAGTGATGATGTGGTCGAAGATGAAGCACGCTTGCCTAGAAGTAATCTATTCACTCTTGACTTAAAGACTTCCAGGTTATAACTATCAGGAAACAGACTCCGGCAGGGAATTCTACTCCTTAGCCGTACCCATAATTAAAGTAATCTCAAAACGTTTCATGCATATGGGTGGGATGTCCACCATGTAACGATGGCGCATCACCGTTTGTCTTGTAGTCCTATGATGGAACGGGCTTGGTGGAATAAGACTGCAATTCCATCGCACACTCCCCGAAATGTAACCGATAGAAAACTGATAGGCTTGCAACACGTCGCCGATGCTCTAGGCTCTGGACCTTTGTCTCGACCAGTTTCTCGTTGCCGATGAGCCTTTTGGTCCGTTTCTCTATAGACTCAAGTGCATTAAGCTGGTATTTGGCAGATCCGTCCCAGAGATGAGAGAAGCACTCCATACACGACTGAACTTGCGCTTGATAGAGGTTGAGCAGCTGTTCCGGTGTGAAGTACCGTCTCACTTTTGAAATGAAATGAAATTAAATATTTATTTTGTAAATTGGTTATAAATAACACTTTTACACGTCATGTTTTTTTGCGTGTTTAGTTTAGCTAGATGAGGCCGGTATTTCTTAACTGACTACTCTGAGAACAAACACCAAAACAAAATCAGAGGTCAAAGTCTCTTTTAAAGTCCAGACAATTTGTATTTGTATATGAGAAGCATGTAAGTTCATGTCTGTGGTATTTTTTTGAGGAAATAATTAAGCAAATTTGAGCGGACCTGTCCAGTCAGTGCAAGCATTTGTCAGTTATCGTGTAGCTCAACTTAGAATTTAAGGAGCTCAACAATTTGACGAACAATACCAAGGCCATTTGGGTAGGCCACACAAGTACTCAAACTGCTTGACATCATTAAAGAAATTATAGTGAAAGTAAAAACTACGAAGATAGAATAACCTACATTGTCCTCACAAGTACAATAATGAAATAATTATATTTATATACAACGTGTAATTTAAAGGGTATATACATACCAAGTGCATGGCTTCTTTGGATGATAAGAAACGATATGGCAAGGGTTTAGTAATCCTAAGTCTACGTGTGTAGAACTTATTATAAATTACAATACACTGATACCAGAGACCGAATTTTTCAAATTAAGAAGAACGAAAAGAATTATCATGTTATTGGCAAGTGACGTGGAAAGTTATTGACCCTCGTAGTACTGTGACACGTTTTTTATGATTGGTATTCAAGAAATATATGAAACCAATAATTTTGGTATCAATTCTTTGAGTCAGTTATTTTGTGCTGAAACTGTGCATAGAGACTCCATACCAGATGTTATCTTCAGCCCTTTTGGATAGATATGGGGTTTCCGTTACACGTTGTATATAAAAAAAAACAATAAACAAAAACAAAATTAATAGGTATATACAATTTTTTTTTCTCTTTATTGATTATAAGGATATACAATACTTGAGAACGCAAATATTCTAATGAATCAAAAATAAATCATCAATCAAAATTTTAAAACTAAATAGAAAAGGCACACGTATATCACTGGAGCATCTCATTCCCAGGCCTTCTTGTCCTCAATATAATCTGTAACTGTGTAAAAAGCTTTCTGACATAGCTTACGTTTTATAAATAATTTGAATTTATTAATACTTAGTTCTTGAATATGGCTAGGAATTTTATTATAAAAACGTATACATTGGCATCTAAACGATCCACCAATCTTTTTTCCTTGTTTTAGGAATGACATATGTGTCTTTGTTCCTTGTATTTACACTATGAATATCACTGTATTTTTTAAAAAGATTAATATTTTTGTGTGCATACAAGAGATTCTCATAAATATACTGAGATTAATATTCATAGTCAGAGTCATTCAGAGTCATAATATTAATCTCTTTAAATTTGTCTCTTAAGGAGTGCTTAGGACTTAATTTATAAATTGCACGAATGGCCCATTTTTGTAATACAAATATTGTATGAATGTCGGCGGCGTTTCCCCAAAGTATAATGCCGTATGAGATCACTCTGTGAAAGTAACTAAAGTAGACTAAACGTGCTGTTTCGATATCAGTTAATCCACGTATTTTTCTAACGGCATATGCTGCAGAACTTGGCTATTTTGACAATTTATATGGGGGCCCCACTGAAGCTTCGCACCCAAAGTTATGCCCAAGAAAACTGTGGTATCTTCGGGTTTCAATATTTCGCCCTTTATTGATACACATGTATTCACTTGTCTAACATGAGGTAACGTAAATTTTAGGCATTTGGTTTTTTTCTCATTAACAAGAAGATGATTAACATTAAACCAGCTAACTACAGTTGCAAGGGCACTGTTTACTTCTTCAGTAACCTGCTGTTAACTTTGATTTTAAATAAAAGATAAGTATCGTCAGCGGATAACACTATGTCATGATTTTTGATCAGGTACGGTAAATCATTTATATAAATAAGAAACAAAAAGGGACCTAAAATTGAGCCTTGGGGACCCCCATCTTGACATCACAGATCCCAGCGATCTTTTGCCGTTTAAGTCGACTCTCTGAATCCTTTCACTCATGTATGAGGTCAGAAGATTCAGAGAGGCGCCCCGGAATCCGTAGTGGTGCAGTTTCCTGATTAATGTCTCATGGGGAACACAGTCAAATACCTTTGAAAAATCGCAAAAAATGCCCAATACTTACCAACACTTATCTTCCCATGCATTATAAATGTGTCCTAAAAGTTCAACCCCGGCCATCAGTTGTTGAACGTCCCTTTGTAAAACCAAATTGTTTATTATGTAGCAATTTGTGTTTATTAAAATATCTTTGCATCTGCATTAAAATAATTTTCTCAAAAATTTTACTGAAAGTGGGCAATACAGAAATAGGTCTATAATTAGTAGGGTCAGATGTACTAACTGATTTAAATAGTGGGATTATTTTACTATATTTCATTAAATCAGGAATCTCACCGCAATCAATACAATTATTAAATATAACAGCTAATATAGGAGCTATAATGTGTATAATGGACTTAGTAACATGAACAGAAATACCCCACACATCTGCAGCCTTTTTAATATTCAAAGAATTAAAAGTTTTGATGATGTCATTGGAAGTAACATATTGGAATTTAAACTCTGAACTACAAACTGGAACACTTTTTTTAAGTAATGTGTCTGCAGCAATGGCAGATGATTTTAGCGACTTGATTGTCGATACGGGAATGTCAGTGAAAAAATTTTCAAATTCTGTGGCGACTTGTGAATCTAATGTTATTATATTATCATCAATAGTTAGGGTGTAATTACTAGGATTCCCAACTTTTTGGCAGCCAATTGAGCCTTAGCCTCGATAAACGGACCAAAATTAAGGGTGGATGTCAACGTAACCTCAAGAAGTTCGATGCGATCTATATAATATAAAGCGAGTTATATAATATAAATTAAATTTAGGTAAGTATAGGCACGGGCGCGAAAGTAGGATTGACCATATGGGTGAACGTTGGAATATTGGAGAGTTGTGCGTAAACAAAACATTAGATCTCCGCATTCTAGGTCATGGTACTTTCGTACCATAGCTAGCTATAAGTACCTACAACTATGTCAAAAACCGCACTCAAGTATTTTTTAAACTAATCTGGACTGTCCTTACTACGCTGTAGTATGGTTACATTATAGTTAAATACTTACCTCGTACTCACCACAAAAAAAAACACAATTATTTCAATGAAATAAAAAATTACTAAACATTAGATCTCCGCATTCAAGGTCATGCTACATAAGTACCTACCCTAGACCTATACCTACAACTCGTGTCAATATCAGCTCTCAAGTATTTTTTGATACTCTTATCCGGACTGTCCTTAGTACCTACGCTGTAGTATGGTGCTATTACATTGCAATATTTACCTCGTCTCTGCATTTTCGCGGCGAGAATCTAAGTTATTTGATATACTCCAAAAAAAATAATTTTAAGTAAGTACCTACTAAATATTAGATCTCCGCATTCAAGGTCATGCTACTTACGTATCAAGAGCTACCTACAACTATTCCAATATCAGCAACACTCAAGTATTTTTTGAAACTCTAATCGAACTGTCCTTACTACGCTCCAATATGGTTACCTACTCGTAAATTACATTTCAATACTCACCCTGTCTCTACATTTTTGACTCAAGAATCTTTACTATTTGGTGTTCTCCTAAAAGGAAATAACATAATTATTTCAATAAAATAAAAGTTTGTTTACTACATTTAAATCACATTTATTTTATTCCAATATGCTAATTTAAACTATTGATAGAGATTATATAAATAATCTTCTTCCTATCGTGTGGGTAGTAATGTCTAATGACACCATACACCCTAGTGTCAGAGTTTCTAGACTGCCTCAAGAGCCTCTGACGTGGTCTATTCTGACGACCGCCATTTGGCGACCGGGACTACCGGCTTATATGTGTCTTCCGAAGCACGGAACCATCTTTTTATCAGACAATCAGGTGATTCTGGCCTGCAATGTCCTAGCCAAAGTGGAAACAAATTTACAAAGCATGCGTCCCGCGGGAATCGAACCCACGACCACACACAAGTTAAACCCCTAAACCACTCGACCATGGCGGCAGTAAATTATATAAATAATTAAAATTCGTTACTTCATTGATCTATTTTTAACATTGTAAGGCGTTTCTTTTTTAGTGTTTTGGGTTTACCAACCATTTTGGCGTTAAACTTCTATGCGAATAAAATCATGTTGTATTTTTTGCGCGGAGCGTTAGCGTCTACCCGTGACAGTGGTCAGCGATGCACTGCCGCCCGTCGCCCGCAAGAGCCCCCGATTCATTGCGCACCTAGATTATTCGAATAATAATACACCATGACTTTACCAAACACAATATGAAGAAAAGCCGTATACTAAAAGATTGGCAATTAAATTATCTTTTAGACTGTGAAAGTTTCATAAAAATACACCCAATGGTTGTTGCCTGATCTTCGCTTTTATGCCCGCGTTAGACGTACTTTTAAAAATAAATTACATAATGTTTTACAAAAAAATATTTAAATATTCATATATCAAATTATTAAGGAAATAGTCTAGTTTATCATTATTTTTTTTCAAAGCATACCGACTAGCCGTTTAGACGTGATCTTGGATTAAAAATCATCGAAAATCGAATATCTGCCCCTTAAACACATATCTGCAGAGACTGCAAAGGGCCCTTGAGCCTTACTTGGCATAGCAACAAGCCACCATCTCCTGGGGTCACTCGGTCAGCGGTCGCGGCGACCCGACTACCTTAAATGAAATAGACGGAGTTTCGACGTTTTTACTATTACTTTCTTGATGATGACTTACAACATTACCACAGAATATTATTGGACTAAAGAGCAATGCAGAGTGTCCATAGTAACTTTGGCTCGATATAAAATTCTCACGGCCAGTGATGAAAATAATTTTATTGTGTGTAGTTCAATACTAAGAACTGTTTCTTAGCATTTAATATTGTATAGAACTGCTAACAAAAAAATATTGCATAAATACAAATATGGAATTTTGAGGTTATTACAATTTGACTATACATGTTTGTACATGCTAACATTTAGCACTAAAGTAATTACTTCTGTCTAATTAAATAAAAGTACTTTACTTCGAGAATAGAGGTCCACTGCTGTAACAATGAACGAACTTCTTCGCATTCTACTAAATACCTCCGCGTTCGGAAAACATTCAATCCACAATTAGTGCAACGTTGTTGGTTAGACATGGTCACAATAATGAATGTACTTCAACACTTCGAAAAGCAAAAGAGTCTCAAAAAACAGAGAAGGAAACGTTAACGCATACACTTCGCAATATCACCGACAACAACAACTCAAAGAGAATGTAATACTTCATGTATTATTGTTTTACAACAACTGTTTGTGTTTGTAATGTCAATCAATTCCCTTTGTGTCACTTTTGACACTTGTTCGAGTTTTTATTTCGCAGAATAGTCAACATCTCCTTTGCTTGCCATGTATAAAAATAGAATAGAGTTTTTATTCTCAATAATTAAAATATTATTTCAGATTTTTTATATAATCAAATGCGATTATTGTTCACCACATGTTGTTACTATTTTTAATATAGAAAAGAATACATAAAACAATAAAGAATTTGAAATAAAAACTGATTAATAAGTTTAATTGCAGCATATCAACAACAACAACTCAACCTTTTTTCGACAATTTCCGGTCAGCTATTTGTTTATTAATAAATCAATTCTAATGAAGAAGTTCTCGAAAGAAATTAAATACAAACTTATAGTTTAGATTTTACTGTATAGATTCTTATACATTAAAGATAAATGGCCGAGCCATTTTAAATTTAAAAGTTGTGTAGGCCAGGATCCGTCTTTGTTCTTGAGTAGTTGGGGTGGGAAAATCATTGACTGACTTCTCCCACTCTTGGTGGAGCGGAGGGGAGTGTAAGAATTCACTAAAAACCTACCCTGTTCCTTTAGATGCCATTGCGTTCCGGGGTCACGGTATCTCGATAAAACATTCCCACAACCCCGGCAGGCAATAGTCCTATGGGGCCCCGTCGCTAGTGCTGACGACTCTTTGAGGTGCGCGTGGAACACGACGCGCCGTCAACCCAAGCCTGGTTCTGAGTAGTGCTGGCCTGAAGTTTTTTTTTATTGTTAATAGGTTCGCGTTTGACCACCACGTCACCTGATGGTAAGTGATGATGTGGTCGAAGATAGAGCACGCTTACCTAAAATAACCTTTTCACTCTTGACTTAAAGACCCCTAGGTTATAGCTATCGGGAAACACAGACTCCGGCAGGGAATTCCACTCCTTAGCCGTGCGCACAATGAAAGTTACATAAATTACGAGTTGTAGTAGATCGTGAGCTTTTTGCCACTGCTCTCAACCAATGTAGGAAAACATCGTGAGCAAAACGGTATGTCCTAGGACCGAAATTCCGAAGACCTGCGACATCCACCAAACCGTGCTAGGCCCAAGTGATGCATTACGGGCAATATCCTCTCATCATCTGGCTTGTGTCTCAGAAGTGTACATTATAGTCAGATAATGTTATGATATAATTTTGGCTTAACGGTTATTATGATATTGTACCGACTAAATTTGTGCTAGCCTCGTAAAAATAACGATTACCGCAAAAATAAATGACCATATTTTTTTTTACAGGAATAACAAAATACAATCGTGGAGATTGTATCTCGACAGATGGACCGAAATGACACGTCTTCTTCGAAAAACCCTCTTTATTCTTAAACGAAACTCATAAATAATTTACTAGATCAAAATGACCATGAAAACTAAACGCATAACACGCAAAGCGAACCGATTTTCCGAATCCATATAAAGTCAATATCAAACATTCATGACTCCCGATCGTTACAGCAATTTGATTCATCCATTACGACTATCTAAATATACAAAAAGCGTACTTATATGGTACTTCTAATATAATCCGAAACATGGAAACCTTAAATAAATTAACATATAAATCGAATAAGAGCCATGAATGTGTGGCATTAGCATGGGAAGCTACGGCCTTAGGGATAGCGGGAGCGACGGGGTGTCGCCAATTATGGGCCTCAAATGAAAATAATTTGGAGTAAGGAAAAAAGTTAACTGTGTAGAAAGGTTTAAATTTACAAGTATACTATTACTTTATTCCTTAGATATGGAAAGAAGAAGAAATATAGTTTATTTGGTGTATACATATTATAGAACAGAGACATGCAAGATATTATTAAAAATATAAAAATCTTATAAAAATTATTGTGCCTCACGGCTGCACCAAATAGGTCCAGTTTTAGCAATAATGCCAGTTAATGTCTGACGATGGTTTTCAACTGGATCTGGGATATCAAAAAATGCGAAATCATGCGAACGAGGTTGCAGGCAACAGCTAGTTAATGACAAAAGCTCTCTCCTCTCTCTGGTCGGTCCCGCATCTCTAAGAATAGAGGCAGCATGAGAGTTGCACCTGCCTGCACCAGTTTCAGTCCAGTGCGTCTCATATGACCGTGTAAAATTTGGAATTTGACTAGCCTTTCGCTTGATTTGTCCATCTATTTGGTGAACGACCGCACGATCAATTAAATATACTCATTTGTAAACAATACCATAACTTAAAAAAAAAAAAACTGATGACAAAACTGCCGTTTGTGAATCTTTATGTATTCAGAATCCCAAGTGTCTGAAATTTTATATTACGAATGAGTATTTTGATACCCAGATATTGGCTTGTGGAGACCAGTGTCATCACATACTTAGCCTTTTCCCAACTGTGTTAGACTTAAATTCAAGTCTAACCGGCCAGCTTCTGTATTCCCTGCCACATATGACCCGACAGTCTTTAAAGCAAGAGTGTATTGGCATCTTCTGGGCTCTCGTTCCATCGTAGACCTCATCTTACACTTATCAAGAGGTATGACCGGGGTCCAGAGTGGGCTCATACGTAATAAATAAAAATAAGAAAAACTGGATGCAGGTGAGCACCAGTATTTTACAAGTGTTGGTGTGATGTTTGCTTTCAAAACTCCTGATATCATCCATTTAAATGTGAAACCAAAATTGCTTTACTTTTAATCTGTCTGGACATGATATAATCTTTTATCGATCCAGATATCCAAAAATGTTACAAAGCGTTTAAAACAATTGAATTATGAAAATCCTCCTAAATTTAAGAGTCTGATCAAATTACTCACAGAAACCGATTACACGAAATAAATATTAAAATAATTTAATAGTTTAAAAAACCAAAAACATGCTTTTAAGACTAATGTAATGAGCAGAACTTAGAAATGTTTACTAGTAGGCAATCCAAGGTTACATCAGCCACCTTCCAATTCCATCGTCAGACTAGCTCGATGGTACCATAATATTGTAATGTCATCTAATCTACATATAATTGCCAAGTTTCATGATGATACAACAATTAGAAGTACGTTTAATTCAGATTCTTAGATTTTATTGCATATTTAGTTCGTTACAGATCGACCTAATAATAAATCTATCGATTACGCGTTAATTCAAAAAGGTTAAGAAAACCGATAACGGATTTTCTTTAGGTTTGTTATAACCTTGAAACCTGATCGTGGTAAAAGTCCATTACGTGGCCTTTCTCACAAGTGCAAACACGACTATGATACGATATTCCATCATGGAATGCCACTGCCTATCTTCCGGCTTCATCATCAGACCTTGAAACCTAATTGTGGTCAAAGTTAATTACAAGACTTTTCTAATAAATTCAAAACTACTATGATACGATTTTCCATCATGAAGTTCTTGTTCATATCTTCCGGCTCCATCATCAGATCAGTTCAACAGTACCATATTATTATATTGTCACCAGAACTACATACTGCTGCCAATTTTCATTACGCTACGACCCTTGGAAGATGGTTAAATTAGTTACCTTAGATTTCATTACATAGTTAGTTACATACAGGTCGACCTAATAAAAGCGTGTTAATATTAGTTTCTAAGAAGAGAATTGTTTAGTCTGTATATTTCTTTTACTGTTAACGCCGACTCCTAGACCAAAGCTCCAAGCAATAATATTTAAATAAAACACAATACTAATAAAATAAAACATTTAACATTAAACTCTATCATTGCGGGTGTAACTGTTTTTATAGCTTAAATTTCAAATTAGTTGTTATTTACCGTTGGAGTGAGAGCTTAGAGGAAATTGTTTTGAAAATCTTTGTGTACGTTAGTGTTTATTGTATAACATACCTACTAGCTGTGCCGGTTTCGGTTGTGTCGGAGTCAATATAACCTACGTACAATAAAGAGTATATCTATCTATCTAAGTAATAAAGTTCTTGTCTTTAGTCATCTTTCAGTCATGATGTCTTCGGCAAGTTTCTGACATTGTAAGCTAAATTGCATACCCTTACAGCCCGTATACTTCCACCAGTCGACTTCGGAACTGCTTTCAGTGACAATAAATACAGATTTTATTGATACATCGGACGGTTTATGTTCGTCACCCGTGTACTTGGTTTTGATTTCCTTCGGGGGAACTTGAAGATATGTTTAGTATAAGATATAATATATGGTTTTACATATGAGTATTCGCTTAACTCAGAACGCGATGGTTTTATGAGCACAATAAATAAAATAAAACGATAGTCTTAAAGGTGGTAGGTATTTCTTTGTGTTAATATACACAGAAATAAAATATATTATTATATTTAATATAAACTATATACTATGACACGAATAAACTTTTGATCAGGTATTTGTTACTTTTAAGATTAGTAGGAATGTATGGTTTCTGTAGGATACATGAGTTAGTCCGATCGAAGAAATACATCGTTTTGATCCTGACCAAAGAATCACTAAAATAATTTGAAACTAGCTATTACCCACCATTTCGTTCGCATACATTTAATATGTATACCTATATCAAATCAACCCTTTAGGGGATTTTTTTAAAAAAGTAGCTTAAGTTTGACCCTGGGTTTCAACTATTTTCATTCTGAATTTCATCCAAATCGGTGCCGTGGTTTAGCCGTGAAAGTGTTACGACAGACGTCTTTTCGCATTCATAATATTACTATGGATTATTATCTGTTAAATGTAATAACTACACTTTTGCCAGCATCACAAGTAAGATTATGGTTCTAATTGTAGATTTATTCAAGCCAATGGGGATCGTAAATCCATTCCTGAGTAGGATTTTATGGGTTTACTGAGATGACATGAAGGAAATAGGTATGTATGTTAGTTTGATGGCTCTAATCTACTTCCCGGTAAATGTAAAGGAAAGCACATTAATTATACGTATTGCTTGGTTGTAACGCAACGGTGCGTTGTGTTTGTTGACTAACCACAGTAATAATAATAATTCTTTATTGGCATAAACTAAATTACAAAGATGTGAGACCCTGCCCCCAGAGCTAGGTTTGAAAACCTGTATTTCAGGAGCCAGTGACTTCTTCCAATGATGTTACAATAGTAGCAAGTTTTATGCAATATGGATACAATGAAAATTTATTTGTTAAAAAATTATACAAACTAAAAAAGATAAAATAGATGCGTTAAAACAAATCAAAATAAAATAAAAATAACAGAATTAAATGAAGACTTAAAAACTAAAGGGTGTTACGCGGGTAGTCCATTCACAATATACAATATATAAATAATAACCTACATACACACATATATATATATATACATAAAAAAACAAGTTGGGATAATTATATAAAAATAGTCACAAATTAAGGAGAGAGATAGAGATCTTTTACCATGTTTTTGGAAAGATGGAATGGGTTTGTGCTTGTCTTACTGACACGGGAAGAGTATTCCACAGTCGTACTGCTTGAGCTGCGAACGACTTACCAAAGAAGTTAGTGGAGTGACTCGGTACCTCTAGCGTAGGAAGTCGGTGCCAAAAACGAAAATACAAAACTAAAGACACCGACTATCGAAATTAAAGTTATTTTTCACTTTGCAGTGTTTTTTAGAAGTCGGTTTAATTTTTTGGTAAAAAGTTTTTATTTCACTCTTTTTAGTCGGTCGATTTACCTAACCTTTTACAAAATATTGCTTTTCCCAATGCTGGGCCGTTAATTGTTGAAGAGTTCTCCTGGTATTTCACCATCAGCTTCACTTCACCATATGCATTATGACGAGCATATTGTGCTTATTAATCATATTCAAGTAATCGAATCGGAACCCGTGAAATACTTAGTATTCCTACTTATACATTGAGTAGTTCCAGTGGCCATCTCTAGTCTTTATCATCAGGTCCACTTGGTGCTTTTTGAATGCAACTACACAAGTTACTATAAAAAATACTCAAATCACTATAGGTGTGCCTATAATATTTGAAGAGTTCTCTCGATTTCTCCAGGATCCCATCATCAGATTCTGATCTGGTGACAATGGAACCAACTTTAAAGAATACCCTTTCAAAAAAAAAAGAATTTTCAAAATCGGTTCAGCCGTCTTCGAGTAATCGGTGATCATACATTAAAAAAAATATACGCGTCGACTTGATAACCTCCTCAGTTTTTTTTCGTCGCTTAAAAAGTATATAAAAGAATAAAGTAGTATTATGGACAAGGACTGCAGAAAGGTAATATTTTTCTGTTAAATATCGACCTCTAGGTGACCACACGTTAAATTTTATTTACAACACTATTGAATAGTCATCAGTCTATTATTTATCAATAAGTATTTACAATAGGACCGTGGATTTGAAAAAAAAACAACTGTCTAGGTTTCAAAGTGTGCTTTCGCGATTTTTTCTTTTCAAGTTTTCTTTACATCTTTGACACCTGGTCGTAAACCACACATTAAATTTTCAGTATTTATTTATTTATCTTACAGAAAGCTTACAGACTAATAACAAAGATAAAATACATTCGTTGATAGGGAAATTTGCTAATTACAAGCTTCCACATATATGATATCAAGTTACCTACATCTAATTTTTGTTGACATTTAACCAAAAAATAATATACTTATCACTAAGGTTACAAATTAAGAATTAAAGCTAAAAATGTAACTACTAAGAAGATGATCAAATCATGCAACATAAAAATAATAAATTATAAACAAATTACGTCTAATCTCGAGTGTCACCAAAATATTCATTGTTTAGAATTTTTCTAATTTTCTGTGCACTTGTGCAAAATAAGTCGATTTCCAGGCGCGAGGGTAAATTATTAAATGCAATAACACTGCGTATGGAGAAGGCGTTGCGTCTGTACTTAGTAGATGCATAAGGTGCCTGAAGCAAGGGTCGTCTGCGTAGGTTATTTATATTAGTGCGGAGGTTTATTTTACTAAGGAGTTCTGGACAATCAATCGAACCGTTTGCAATGTTTGCCAAAAAACATATGTCACCAATATTACGTCTTACGTCCAAGGGAAAAAAGTGGTATCACTTACAACGTTGTTCGTAGTTATCTGAGAACTGCTTTGCCTTAAAGTCTAAGTACCTCAAAAATCTCCTCTGAACGGATTCAATACGAGATTTGTAAATCTCGTATTGAGGGTTCCAGACTTGGGAAGCGTACTCGAGGTGGCTGCGCACAAGAAAACAGTACAAGACTTTTACTGGTTTTAAAGATCGGAAGCTAGCACAAGCTCTAATAATAAAACCAAGAGCTCTGAAAGCTTTCTTGACTATTGCTTCTATATGGTCATCGAAAAGTAACTTACTATCATGTACTACACTAAGATCTCGAATAGTGCTTGTCTTCCTTATATACGTACCATCTAGTGTATACCCTGAACCGATAGTAGTTTTCTGGCGAGTGAATACCACGTGAAAACATTTGCATACGTTAAGTTGTAACTTGTTAGTTTTACAGTACGTTACAAATCTGTCAAGGTCTGACTGCAGCAGTTCAGTATCAGACGCCGTACGTACAGTCTTAAGGACCTTCATATCATCCGCGTAAAGTAAAATATCCGAATTCAAGAAGCAGTTTTTTTATGTCCGAGATAAAAATTGTGAATATTAAAGGTCCCAAGATTGATCCTTGGGGCACACCTGATGGGATAGTTTTCCATCCAGACGATTATCCACGTAGGACTACAGCCTGTGTTCGGTTATCTATGTATGACGAAAACCAACGGAACAGGTCACGGTGTATTCCTGCAGGTAATAGCTTCTGAAGAAGCACACGGTGATCAATACGGTCAAAACACTTGATGACTTTCAGTATTATGCATTCAAACTATAAAAATAAATCCTCAAAACCATCCGGTTTCCCAGTCTAGACATAATTTACTCAAAATTCTGACACAAACTTATACCGGCTTCCTTTATGTGTATGTCATGCCAAATCTTCGGCCCCATTCAGCCGTTTTCGGGATAGCACTGTCCAAACTTTATGTTACGACTGTTCGATCGTAAGTCGTAACCCTGTGGTTCCGCGAAGCCCGCTTTATTACCGAATTTCTGAAAACCACAACTTTCTGTCGTAAATCGAAATCTCTTTATAAGTTACCACGAGTGGCGAGCTACTAGTCATCCGGCATCGGTAATATTGAAGAGAATTTCACTTATGTATTCTCTCAACATTACTTTACTCATATTGTAGAATAAAATACATGAACCGCGCAAATTATGATCAAATTTATGGATTCTGATTGAAGAATTCCATTTAAATCTGAAAACCTTGGTCGTTAATTCAGAATGCTCAAACCGAATCCACCATAGGCTGTTGCTAAACTTAAAAAAGCCAACTTTTACTTATGAGTACATATGTCATTCTATCGTAGACGCGCTCTTGAGATATGAAATCTATTAAATAAAAAAAAACCGGTCAAGTGCGTGTCGGGCCACGCGCAGTGTAGGGTTCCGTAGTTTTTATAACAGCCAAGTGCGTGTCGTATTCGCTGACTGATCGTTTCGTACCATGCTCTAACTAAAAGCCAAACATGACTACCTAACTAATTTGACTTCCTATACAAATCCTCAACTGATCCGAAAATTTTGCACGGAAAGTTTCAATTTTTTTTTAGAGATTTGTATAAAACTTGTCATAGCCGGTGTTTTGAATTTAAATACGGACACAGAGCTACACTACTCAATCGTCACAAGAAGCTAGCACGATACAACTGGCGCTTAGCGCCATCTATCGACATTTCTATAGAGTTGTTCGAAATTTTCGAGTCAAATACAATTGGTCGACTATTACTCGTAAACTTGTATAGCCCACTTATGTGTGATAGTTTTCCTTTAAATTTCGTTATATATAGGTACTACTGCCGTGACATTTGAATTTCTAACTACAACCGTTTAGTTGATAGAGGGGGGACACTTGACTCTAACGAAAATTGGTACTTTAAAGCGTGATAAGTCACGAACAGTTTACTTAATTAAAAAACGGTCTTACCAAACCCCTAATATTTTTGAAAGAACTATCCAACGATATCCCACACTATGGGAAGAACGAAAAAAAAATTATCATCCCACTTTACATGTATGGGAGGTACCCTAAATAATTGTTTTTATCAAAATTTTATTTCACCACTTTTTCGGCGTCATTAACGTGTATACTCATGCGAAAGTACAACTTTCTACTACCAATAGTTTTTGAGCTAAACCGCGGACAGACGGACAGACAGACGGACATGGCGAAACTATAAGGGTTCCTTGTTGACTACGGAACCCTAAAAATAGATGTTCTTAAAGAAACAAATTTTAATTATTCTGAAGCCAAAGTTATTCATCAACATTATATTATTTACACTGACGTAATGGAAATGATCACGTGTCATTTCGGAAGCTATTTGACACTTGCAGTGTTCGATGCCAATTATCGCTAATAGAGCATCACTTTGTCTCGAATAAAGGGATTGGTCGTCTTACGACTGTATCTACCTCGTACCGGTAAGCTAAGATTTATAATGACTAATCTAGTGAAAGATTTTATAGTGTCATTGCCGCGAACGCAGTAAACGTTTTCAACTAAACAGCCTTAACAGATGACATCATAAAACGGGATTTATGGATCAAGTCCTCAATTATCAGATACGTAATTATGTAATTAAAAGGTGCTTAATAGCTTTAAAAGATTTACTTCCGTATCGGTACTACTTCACTCTCTTAATGAATTAAAATAATGCTACACATTAATTCATTTCGTAAAGAAGTGATTGATAATAATGAGATTGTTTGTCTTTGTATACTAGTGCCACAATGTGGACTTAAATAGTAAAGGCATAATTAAAAAACAACTTAATAGCAGGGAACGGTTACTTCTTAAATATCTACTTAAATAAATTTCACAAGTACAGAATTGGTCTAGCAAAGTAATTTCAAATTGAGTTACTTCATTATAACGTACCGCTATATAGATCTGCAGTCACTGGTTTTATCTTCTTCCAATAACCGAGGCAGTTATTTTTTTACATTAATTTTACTATCCTCATAATATTTCTCTTTATTCGAATCTTTGGAAACTTCGGCATTTGTATTAATTATGCACGTCCTTGAGACTTTGGAGATTGCCAAAAACCGTTGTGTATCCAAAAAAATTAATGATTTTAAAGAAAAACCTAACAAGCCTACACTATGAAAACAATGTTTAACTTTACACATTGTTTTGCATCAGTGTTGTCATGACTGTTTTATGTATCCTATCAATATCATACAGAGTTGATACGACCGAGGGGCTTTCCTTTAAACTGCGTATAGTTACCATTTTCAAGCTTTGTACCAAAAATCAATTAAATAGGAGAAGTAGTTTAGTCACAAATGATTTTGATGAGATGCACCTTAAAGAGACAGAGATAAATCTGACCAAGACAAGAGATAACAGTGTTATCTCTTGTCTTGGTCAGATTACGCTACGTTGCCACTTTGTTACCTAGGTATTTAAGGTCAGTCACATTTATTTACAAAGGATGGTTGCGTTTTACTCTGATTTGTAAGCTATTTAGAATGTCTGAAAAAAAAAAAAATTTTGTCTCTTTTTATTTTTTAACTGTATCAAATTAACACTAAACACGTATAGTATACGTAGTGTAATTTAATGCCCCTCTGTCGTATCAACTCTGTATATTGTGACACCTCGCTATTTCCTTGTAGTAAAATCAAGACAGATTCTTAAATGCGTGCGGTTTAAAATCGCAATTCGATAACTCGTAATTTCATTCGAATCGTAAGTGTAATAAATGAGCTTATCAGTGTTTTTTTTTTGTTTTCCTTTTTTGTTTCCACAAAATGTTTATAATACCAGGTATTATCGTATGCGTAGTTTTAAGAAAACATCGAAGCGAATTTGATGATTTCGCGTGATTACATGGTAGTGGTTTCGCTTGCTAAGCGATATTTATTTTTTTATGTCCCAGTTCGCTTACACATGGCCCATAAAGTTTCGAAGTCGCTTACAAATCAGTTTTCTTTTACAATCTACCGCTTTTTCCTATTTAATTACGAAGATTGCGGTAATTTGCTGTTACCCGAGTGTGTTTACGGGTAACATGGATGACAGAACAGGGCACTGTTTGTATAGGTTTTGTTGTTTGTTCTTTGCGAATTGGATTTTGTGAAAGGTTCAATGTGTGAACTATTTTGACGCATAGCATCAGTTCGCGTGTTGATTGTGACTCATCGACCGTGTTTTATCGTATCGTTGTAAATGGTGTTCGTGTTTTGATGCATGTCAAAATAACACTTCGTTTCGTGATTAAAATCTTAAGACTTTCACTAGCATTCAATACAGCATAAGGTCAAGTTTATCTCTAAGTTGCATCAATGTAAAGACTTAATACATAGTGGCACTTCCTACCTTTTTTTCGGGGAGAAAATTATGAAATGACTCCTGCTTTTGCTGGAGTGGAAGGGAGTATCAGGCTTGGGTTCCGGTGCCGTGGTCTCTCGTTAGAATATTCACGCAACCCCGCCAGGCATTTGCCCTGTTGGGTGCCGTCATTGGTGTTAACTGTTCATTGAGGCCAGCGTGGAATACGACGTTCAACTAGGGGTGTCACTACTTACCTTGACAGGTAATTGAAAATTTGATCACCATGACTTTTGAAAACTTTTTTCTTGAATAATATACTCGGAACTTACCTGAAAATAAAACAAAAACATTTATTAGTAAAATCATTTGAGATTTTGCTTATGCGTAACGAGTTTACTAACTAGGGGTTTAATTAAATAAATCAGATGGATAACGAGACGTTAGATGCGTACATTTTCTGATCTTAAAGTTATCTTTGAAAAGATGGCAACATAAATATTGATAAGCCAAAGAATTATGCAAGATCGGGCTTAAAAGTAATAAAAAACGCGTAAATACTAGGCTCACAGGAAATACCAGGATTTAGAGCACATAAATAAATTACCAGCCTAGCAACACGAGAATATATTACGATTCCTCGCAACAGAAACTAAATAAAAATATATATAGAGAAGGAAATCCGGCTAATTAAGATAAGTTGTGTGGACTCGGTGATGTTTCCCGTGGGATTTATTGGTGTTATCTTTAGGGTTTCAGGATTTATTAGGAAAACGTACTTATTCTTTGAGTAATATATTCTCTTGATAGGTCATCAGATAATTGTGAGGAAAGAGGGTTTAGGCAATTAATTTATGCATATTAAAATATTTTCTATATTCTGCTAAAACTTGTTCATCATCAAAAGAATATAAGCTCATGGCAGTAATAAAGGCAAGACGCATGTCATTGGACAATCTGACTCAGAAACTAAGAATGAATAATTAGTAAGCTTATTGAACTAAAATAATAATACTTCCTATTATTTGCACTTCAATAGAAACTCTTAAATAATTTATGATAAGATATGTCAATATTCATACGCATTGCTATCCGAAAACCGGTCGGTGGCTTTGCCATGTTTTCACTCAGTGTCAATGCTTAATGCTTATCCAAGGTAGCCAGGCCTTGGCTTACGACAGGATAACTTTTGGTTCTTTGAATTTAATTGATTTTTCTTTTAATAACTACTTTTATATGTATGTAAGTTAGTCATACGAATATTACAAAGCGGAAAAAATTGTTTGTTTATTTGAACGCGCTAATCTTCGAAACTTCTGGGTGGATTTAGACGAAATTTAGTATAGAAGTAGCATGAAACTTGAGAAAGATTACAGGCTACTTTTTATCCGACTTCAAAAAAGGAAGATTATGTTTTTATCGTTATTCCTCGGGAGTGAAGCCCAGCGCGTCTGCTAGCTAATAAGCTAATAATCAAACTGATGTTTAAATATTTTTTTGAAAAAAGAAAAAGAAACCGACTTCAAAAAACCATAAAAACACTAAAAATTAAAAATAATACTATAACCTACCTATACTCGTATTAATAAACCTTCAGTCGGTGAAGAATTTTTCAAATTGGTTGGCAAGCGACGGAGTTATGCCCGGACAAACATAAAAAAAAATACAAACATCCGAATTGAAAACCTCCTCCTTTTTTAGAAGTCGGTTAAAAACCATAAATACGATGTATATAATTTTGTTTGATTTGGCTTATAAGTATTCTACTTATTCACGAGCCCATGAAGATTTATTAACATCGTAACAGCTAAATAATTAGTAACAGATAATTAAAAGACTTAGTAAGCTTTTTCCGTGGTATTTTCAATTACTGAAGATTGGCTGTTAACTTTGGCAAGAAATTACCTGGAAGAAAATATATCCGCATTGAGGGAATCGCGACCCTCAGTATTGAGGAAAACGACGCGAAGAGGAGGAAGATATTAACTGCTCAGCTTATCATTGATAAAAATCAAATTTATACGTAATAAACATAAGAAATATCATTATTTTTTATATATCACAGCTCGCAACAAATTTACTTTTTAGGGTTCCGTAGCCGAATGGCAAAAACGGAACCCTTACAGTTTCTACATGTCTGTCTATCTGTCCGTCCGTCCCTATGTCACAGACATTTTATTCCGAAACTATTAGGACTATACACATGAAACTTGGTGGGTAGATATATTCTGTGAACCGCTTTTCGATTCACACGACTAGCCGAGTGTCGAGCCTACGAGACGCGCGGTAAATAGGTATTTACTGCAGCGGGCTAGTCGTGTGCGTTGTCACACACACAATGACAAGTTCGCTCGAGGCCCGCTTGCCGTTGCACGACGAAGTTTGCTAACTTTGCATTTTTTTTTTTTTGTCGTTATGTTGAATAAACTTGAAAAACGAATATTAATTATTTAGATGGTTTTATTTATCACACTAATATTATAAAGGCGAAAGTTTGTGAATGAATGTGTCTGTTTGCATGTTTGTTACTTCTTCACGCTCAAACGGCTGGATGGATCTAAATGAAGCAAGTAGGTACGTAAATAAATCACAAAAATAAATTTAATAAATTATACCTATTATATAAAAATTAACGTTTGTTTTTACTGTAGTAATACATTATCCGTTCCCTCACTATTCATCCTATTGCAATAAAACTTTGATTTTATATATTAAACTCCTCAGATTTTTTTTTAAAGAATACTAGCAATGTGGGTACATTTCACATTACTAGCAATCTTGTTAACCCCTCCAACTAAGCTAAATATGCTTGTGTCTGGAGTGGGTTCACGTCAATAGTGTAATGGGTGGGGTTCGGACCTGCGACCTCTCGATCACAAGTCCGACACCTTATCCATTAGGCTATTGACGCTTCGAAACTGGGTAAGTAGCAAGTTAGGGTAGATGGGTATGCAGTACTTATTTGAATAATAAAACCAGTATGAAATAAAAAAAAAATATAATTATGTAATGTCATAATAAAACCAGACTAAAAAAAAAATTTTTAGCAAAAAATAGAACCGACTTCCATATCAAAACACTACAAAGGCAAAAATAACTTTAATTTCGGAAGGCGGTGTCAAAAACGAAAATATATACAAAACTAAAGACACCGCCTTCCTAAATTAAAGTTATTTTTGCCTTTGTAGTGTTTTGATATGGAAGTCGTTTCTATTTTTTGCTAAAAATTTTTTTTTCACGCTTTTTAGTGGGTCGGTTTGTAATTTATCTAGTTACAAAAGCCATAATGTCAACAACTTATCACCTTTTACAAAATATTACTTTTCCTGATGCATAGCCGTTAATTTTTGAGGAGTTCTCCTGGTACTTGACCATCAGCTCTACATCACCATATGTATTGTGGCGAGCATAAAGTGTTTAACATCCGTACTCAAGTAATCGAATCGCAATCCACGAAATACTTATTATTTAGGAGTTTCAGTGGCCATCTGTGGTCTTCATCATCAGTTCAACTTCCCCAAATGGTACTTTTCGGAAGCAACTGCTCAAGGTACTATAAGAAATACCCAAAAAGCTATAGGTGTGCCTATAATATTTGAAGAGTTCCCTCGATTTCTCCAGGATTCCATTATCAGATCCTGATTTCGTAACAATGGGACCAACTAGAAAGTATACCCATTCAAACGCAAAAAGAATTTTTCAAATCGGTCCAGCCGTCTCCGAGTAATGAGGTAACATACATAAAAAAAAAAAAAAAAAAAAAAAGTTCAAGACGAATTGTAAACCTCCTTTTTTTGAAGTCGGTTAATAAGTTTTGTTTATTAAAATTTCATTTAGTGCTCGTTTAAATTCTGATGTACTGTAATATTTTTAATAACATTCGGTACTTTATTATATATACGTGGGGCCATACCAAAAAAAACATTTTTTCATTAATGCTGTCTAGCGAACTTACTTCGCAGAAAATATAAGCGTAATTTATTTCATAACAATATATGTAACAAGTGTAACTTAATTTAAAAGAAAAAAATAATAAAAGAAATCTATAAATCTAATGTTATATTGCTTATTATAACATTTTACAAAAATTGGCCAAGTGCGAGTCAGACTCGCCCATGAAGGGTTCCGTAGTAACTATAATAATATAATATAATATGTATATTTACTTGACAAAAAACTAAAACTTACAAATTTCTTAAAACTAGCTTATTTACATTTTTTGCAACTACGCCAAATAACTTTGTTTTTCATAGTATTTGTATGAATTACAAAGTTATATTTGCGGTTTTAGAAAATATGCTGTATCTCAAAAACTGCTGACTCAATCTCTTTAAAACCAATTTTGATTGAAAGTTTACATTAAGATCTATATATATATATATATATATACAACGTGTAATTTAAAGGGTATATACATACCAAGTGCATGGCTTCTTTGGATGATAACAAACGATATGGCAAGGGTTTTGTAATCCTAAGTCTACATGTGTAGAACTTATTACAAATTCCAGTACACTGATACCAGAGACCGAATTTTTCAAATTAAGAAGAACGAAAAGAATTATCGTGTTATTGGCAAGTGACGTGGAAAGTTATTGACCCTCGTAGTGCTGTGACACGTTTGTTATGATTGGTATTCAAAAAATATGTGAAACCAATAATTTGGTATCAATTCTTTAAGTCAGTTATTTTGTGCTGAAACTGTGCATAGAGACTCCATACCAAATGTTGTCTTCAGCCCTTTTGGTTAGATATGGGGTTTCCGTTACACGTTGTATATATATGTAGGAATGGAACGTTATGACAGGATAGTGGAATGAGACGTGAAGATGAATGACGGATGTGAAGCATAAACGAGTGACAGAGATGGATATACGAAATAGTCAAGGAGTGAAAGAGATAGCGAATGAATGTTAAAGATGTAGAATAAGTAAAGGATATAGAATGGGGGAGAACTAGGACGATACCAAGACGATAAGACGTGTAATTTTGTAAGGAGAAATAAATAGAGTTTTTAAGAAGAAATCAGCCGTTTAATTGGAAATCCATTGAGCTAATTCCACAACTTTTTGGGGGCTCGTCCGGGATAGCTCATTATTTCCAGTTTCCGTTGAAAAGAAGCAAAAAATCAAGACGGCACAAGGGTTGCACGAAAGACGTTAAGACGCTATTACGGAAAGAAGACGGTTAACATTACATCCTGTTTGAAGACGGTAACAATAGTTACAAAAGACAAGGAAAGAAAAGACGAAATATGGAAAAGTCGCCGCGACAAGGGAAAAATCGCCGCCAAGCCAACGACGGTGAAGACGAACATGACGCATCCACATCGGCTAGGCAAGGGTTTAACCGTGATCAGGCTATTTTCCATGAGAGCTTTGTCCCAAATTTCAGTGGGCAAGACAAGACATTTTCAGTAGCGAAATGGGCGCAGGACATTGACGACAATGCCGAGATTTTTCAATGGACGGCCCTGCAAACTCTGATCGTAGCCAGAAGGGCTTTGGTCGGAACTGCTGCGCTGTGGCTCAGATCTGAAAAACCTTATAAGAGTTGGGAGGATTTAAAGGCTGGATTACTTAAGGAGTTTCCAGATACGGTGGATAGTAAAACCATCCACGAGATGATGGCCGCCAGAAAGAAAAAAAAGGACGAACGGTGTCTAGATTACATGTTAGTCATGAAGGAAATGGGAAAACGCGGCAAGATGCCAGATTATGTTGCCATTAAGTACATAATTGACGGCATAATTGACTCGGAAGTTAATAAAATGTTGTTGTACGGAGTTACGACGTATGCGGACCTAAAAGAAAAGATTAAGATTTACGAGACTATCAAAGATAAGATGAGGACGGAAAACAACGATCATAGTCGACACAGGAAGTTTGAAAATCAAGAAAATGGCGCGGGGATCAAGAGATGTTACAGCTGTGGTGAAAAAAATCATCAATCATCAAAGTGTCCAAATAAAGAAAAAGGTCTGAAGTGTTTTAAGTGCAATGAGTTTGGACACATTTCTACTCAATGCATTCGTTCAACAAATAATACGAATACGAATGAAAAGACCTATAACCGAGAACGTGAACGGCAAGGCGGAAAACCGAACATTCACGAAGATAAGCGAACGATGTGTGTGACTAACTTCACTCCGAACATTCGTGAGTCTGCGGTTGGTGAAACTGATGACATTGACAGGAGTACCAACATCAGCGACGGCGACAAGATGGCGATGCCAGTGGGAACTGACGCCAACTTCACTGATGTTTACGTCGAAGAAAAAACGCCGGCACAGTTTCGATTCGAAAATTCTTGCAAAACAGTTTTAGTGAATAAGTGCAAAGTTAAAGCATTAATTGACTCCGGTAGTGAGATAAACTTGGTGTGTACCGAACTTTACGATCATCTTGGGGCTCCTAAGTCTGTGAACACTGTCACGAATCTGGTGGGTTTAGGCGGCAGTGTAAGGTCGATGCAAAAGTTTACTGCTTGTGTGTTATTAGATGGACACGAATATAAAGATATTGCATTTCATGTTGTTCCTAGGCGTTGTATGCCGTGTAGCGTAATATTGGGTCAAGAATTCCTTAAAGATGTTTTTACCATTATGTCAAAGGGGTCAATACTAATTACTCCAAATGTAAACAGTTGGTTGTCAAAGCTTGTGTGCGTGGTAAGTCTGGATGAGTTTGTTTTAGGTACTATTCAAGATAAGCAGGTGCAACAAGAAGTCATTGACTGTGTGAAGAATTATACACCAGTACAGGTAAAGGAGGCGCCGATAGAATTGCATATTGTACTCAAGGATGATATACCAGTGACTCAACGACCAAGGCGTATATCTTTGGCTGAACAAGAGATTGTTGAAAAGCAAGTATCAGAGTGGCTTAAGGATGGGATCATTCGTGTAAGTTTTTCAGAATATTCCTCACCCTTGGTGTTAGTAAAGAAAAAAGATGGCAGTACTAGAGTGTGTGTAGACTATAGACCTATAAACAAAAAAATGATTAAAGATGAATTTCCTCTGCCTATTATTGATGATCTGATAGATAAACTTAAAGGTGCTCGTGTTTTTAGTGTGTTAGATTTAAAAAATAGTTTCTTTCATTTGAGAGTCAGTAAAGAAAGCATAAAGTACACTGCTTTTGTTACACACAATGGACAGTATGAGTTTCTGAGGGCTCCGTTTGGTTTGTCGGTTTGCCCGAAGTATTTTATGAGATTTGTAACGATGGTGTTTCAGGAACTTATAGCAAAGGGAATATTGGTGATATTCATTGACGATTTATTAATACCTGCTATGGATGAATGTCAGGCATTGCAACGGTTAAAAGAAGTGTTAGCTGTCGCATCACAATATGGCTTGCAGATTAATTGGAAGAAGGCGCAATTGTTATGTCGAAGAATAGAGTACCTAGGACACATTATAGAAGATGGAAAAGTTCAACCTTCTCAGGACAAAACAGATGCTGTAACCAGGTACCCTGAACCCAAGACTTTAAAGCAACTTCATAGTTTTGTTGGATTAACTTCATATTTTAGGAAATATATTAAAGATTTTGCATTGATAGCTAAACCATTAACTGATTTATTGAAGAAGGAGGCTAACTTTGTGTTTGAAGATGTTCAGAGAAGTGCATTTAACATGTTGAAGAATGCTTTAGCTAGTAGCCCAGTGTTAAGGATTTATGATCCTCAGTTATTAACTGAATTGCATACTGATGCCTCTGCAATAGCATACGGTGCTATTTTGCTTCAGAGAGACTATGCAAATGAGTTACATCCTGTACACTACTACAGTAGGAAGACCAGTGATGCTGAGAAGAAGTATAGTAGCTATGAGTTGGAAGCTTTGGCTATTATTGAGGGTGTAAAGAAGTTTAGGCATTACTTGTACGGAAAACACTTTAAAATTGTTACAGACTGTCAAGCCTTTCAGAAGACATTGAATAAGAAGGACCTAACAACTAGAGTAGCCAGATGGGTATTATTGCTTGAAGAGTATGATTACGTGGTTGAACATCGATCAGGAGGCAAAATGCAACATGCGGACGCTTTGAGCAGAAATCCATTTGTTGGAGCTGTCGAGTTAAGCCTACATGATCAAGTCAAGCAAGCACAGATGTTGGATGAAGGTATAAAGGCGATTATAGAGATAGTAAAACTTCAGCCATATGAAGACTATGTCTACAGCGATGGTTTATTGTACAAAGGACTAGAAAGAAGGTTAGTAATACCAAGAAATTTAGAATTTGAGATTTTACGAAGAATACACCAGAAGGGACATTTTGGGAAAAGAAAAATGATACAACTGGTGGAACAAGAATATTATATCAAAAATATTAACAAGAAGATTGAAGAGTTTTTACTGTCGTGCATAACATGTCTGCTAGCGACCAAAAAAGAAGGTAAACAGGAGCGATTCTTAAATTGCATTGATAAAGAAAGCATTCCGTTGCATACTATTCATTGCGATCATATTGGACCTCTTTCAGAGACGAGGAAGATGTATAATTACATTCTAACTGTTGTAGATGGATTTACAAAGTTTGTGTGGTTGTTTCCAGTGAAGGGGACTACCAGTAAGGAGACTATAGACAAGTTACAGATTCATCAGCAAACGTTTGGGAATCCTATACGTTTGATTTCAGATCGCGGTAGCGCATTTACCAGCAACGACTTTAAGGAGTATTGTGAGAAGGAGAGTATTCAACATATAACCATAACAACAGGTGTGCCCAGAGGGAATGGTCAAGTGGAGCGCATTCACAGAATAATTATAGCGGTATTAGCAAAGCTATGCATTGAGGAGCCATCTCAGTGGTACAAGCAGGTCAGCCGGGTGCAAAAAGCATTAAATAGCACATATCAAAGAAGCATTGACACTACTCCCTTTGAACTCATGTTGGGTACAAAAATGAAAACTAAAGAAGATATTGAAATTTATGATTTGCTTCAGCAAGAGCATAGAAGTAATTTCATGCAGAATAGAGAAGACTTAAAGATGAAGGCTAAAGAACAAATAAGAAAAGTTCAAGATGAAAATTGTAAGACGTATAATAGAAGAAGAAAAGAAAGTCGAAAATATGTAGTAGGAGATGTTGTAGCCATCAAACGTACACAGTTCGGTACTAGATTGAAGCTCAAGCCGAAGTATCTAGGACCATACAGAATTACCAAAGTAAAAAGAAATGATCGATATGATGTGGAGAAGATGGATCACAGAACAGATGGTTCTCGAGTGACTTCTTCCTCTGCAGATAATATGAAACCATGGCCAGTGTTTGGCAATACTGTTGAGTTAGGTGAGTAAGTTTCGTTAGTTGTTGTTTGTTAGGTTTTGGGGTTTGTTCTTGACCTAATATTTCATTATGATGGTATTAGTATAAGTTGTGTTATGTGATAACCTGAAATTTATTTGTATTCACATTTGATTTGTATTTTAAAGTTGTCGTGTTAGCATTTTATTGTTTTAAAGTTGTTGTGTTAACAATTTATTGTTTTAAAGTAAGGTGTTATCTACTAGGATGATGTAAAGTATGTATTAAAGAGGAGGGTTACTTTAAGTTAATAGTTTTGTTGTCAATTAGAAATACTTTCAATGTAGATCTGACTGGGGACAGTCAGTTAGCAGAATGGCCGAGCTGTAGGAATGGAACGTTATGACAGGATAGTGGAATGAGACGTGAAGATGAATGACGGATGTGAAGCATAAACGAGTGACAGAGATGGATATACGAAATAGTCAAGGAGTGAAAGAGATAGCGAATGAATGTTAAAGATGTAGAATAAGTAAAGGATATAGAATGGGGGAGAACTAGGACGATACCAAGACGATAAGACGTGTAATTTTGTAAGGAGAAATAAATAGAGTTTTTAAGAAGAAATCAGCCGTTTAATTGGAAATCCATTGAGCTAATTCCACATATATATATATTCATATTTTTCACTCCATTATTATAGAAATTAGAGGGGGGCACACATTTTACCACTTTGGAAGCGTATAATTTTTAAACGATTAATTTTATGAAAAAGTGGTTTTAGAAACCTCAATCTCATTTTAAAGACCTGTATATAGATACCACACATGCATAGGTTTCATGAAAAAAAAATATTTTCAGTTTTAGTTCCATGTATGGGGGGGCTCCCCATACATGGAACTAAAACTGAAAATATTTTTTAATTTAATTTAAATATATTTTAATTTTTTCTTAAAATCGGAAAGCGGTTCACAGAATACATCAATCTACCAAGTTTTATATGTATACCTAGTCCTGATAGTTTCGGAATAAAATGTCTGTAACATACGGACGGACGGATGGACAGACAGACAGACTAGTAGTTGTAGTAGTTATACATATTATATTATTATAGTTACTACGGAACCCTTCATGGGCAAGTCTGACTCGCACTTAGCCAATTTTTCTTTGGCTAATTCCCGTAGTAGACAGACCTTGTTATGGCACTTGGCGTATAATTTGTCGGACATAGAGGGAATGTCAAAGGAAGCTGAAACTTGTTCTAAACCAGAAAACCCGGCTCCTATCGACATAAAACTGCTTACAGAATTATCGTTCAGATTGAGGTCTGTAGGGCTATCTATCTGATTCTTTGCAATTTATAATTCTATTTTTTTTCGACACATTTGGCAACTAAAATAGAATTTCGATAGAAATCCTTTCTTAGTTGCAACTAGAGAATACAATCCCGAGCATGTTTTTCAATCCCGGGATTACGTGATTCTTGATGCTGAATCCTGGGACCCTGGGGCTATCCCCGGATTAGACTATGTGGTTTCTAATTGGTCTCAAATGTAAAAAATTGGCCAAGTGCGAGTCAGACACGCGCATGAAGGGTTCCGTGTGTAACTATAATAATATAATATAATATTTATATTTATTTGACGAAAACAACCTTACAAATTTCTTAAAACTAGCTTATTTACATTTTTTACAACTACGCTAGATAACTTTGTTTTTCATAGTGTTTGTATGAATTACAAAGTTATATTTGCGGTTTTAGAAAATATGCCGTATCTCAAAAATGGTTAACTCGATATCATTCAAACCAATTTTGGTTGAAAGTTTACATTACGATCTACAGATACATATTTTTTTAGATTTTTCACTCCACTATTATAGAAGTTAGAGGGAGGGATACACATTTGACCACTTTGGAAGCTTATATCTTTTAAACGATTGACTTTATGAAAAAGTGGTTTCAGAAACCCCTATGTCATTTTTAAGGACCTGTCTATAAATACCACACACGCATAGGTTTCAAGAAAAAAATATATATATTATCAGTTTTAGTTCCATGTATGGGGTAGTAGTATGTTCCTTTATTTTAAATGATTTTTAATTTTTTTCTCAATATCGGAAAGCGTTTCATAGAATACATCTACTTACCAAGTTTCACATGTATAGTCTTAATAGTTTTGGAATAAAATAGCTGTGACATACGGACGGACGGACAGACAGACAGACAGACAGACGGACAGACATGACGAAACTATAAGGGTTCCGTTTTTTGCCATTCGGCAACTGAACTCTAAAAAACGAGTAATTTCTTAAAATATATATATTTTTAATTTTGGTACACTTCACATACCACAGTATAGTAAGAAAAGAAAAAATGACAAAAAGATACTATACTTTGTAAGAAATAAAAAGACAATAAAACTTATTTCGAATTTTGAAAATACAATCGTAGAAATATCAATGCATCCAAGGTTTGACTTCCAAGCCTGCTTCGTTTATTACCAACATAAGCAGCAGCTGAAAACGCTCGTTTAGGTTTTACACTGGTTGGAGGAATAGACAATAGATACTTATATGCTGTTTCTAAGTGATATCCACTAATTCCTCCATTTTCAAACAGGCTTATTTCACGTCTAATACTATATTTTGCCAACCCCGATTAATTTTGTATTTGTACTTCACGATCTGGGGATTTCATACTCTTATCAATTTCCAGCTATAACTTTTCCTTTAGTGTCAATTGGGGTTGGGATTGGGAGGTTTGTGGCCTTAACTCATCATCTGTTTGTGATCCTGATCTTCCTTCTTCTTCTTCCGTGTCATCTCGACTTTTAAGTTTTTTAACAATACACTTTATTTGCTTCCAAACTAAAGCCTGTATAGAAACTGGAAATAAGTCATGCCATTCCAAATCCGATAATAACTGATTTTCATCATCTTTTCATGGATTTTGGATTTTTTCCACTAAGGATGTTTTATAAGAAATTTCAAAGCGGAATCAGCTGTGCATAAATTAGCATCTCGCCGACAGATTGCTTCTACTGTCAATTTAATTGGGGTCAGCACATCAACAATTTTATTTACCAATTCAAAATCAACTTCTTCCAAACGAATTGGATGATTGAGATCTATAAGAGCTTTTTGAATGAAGGTTTTTAAAAGATAAAATCGCTCCAGCATTGTTAAAAGATTATTCCACCTGGTTTTACAGTCCAAAAGAAGTGACAGCTCTTTTTTTTCAGCTTTTCTTCAATTCTGATGGTTAACCTATATTATTATATAGTTGTAAGATATGTTTCCAGTTCTAAGATATGCTTAATTATATTTAAAACTTTGGTCTATACTGTCGTATAGACCAATTAATACAGCACAATGGAGTTACAAATAAAAAATATCCGATAAGTTGGTCATCATGTATGTCATTGATATACACTATAAAAAGGAAACAAGAATTGAACCTTGCGGAGCACTCATCTTGGCTAGGGATCCTGCAGATGTCGCTCCATTAACAATAACTTTTTGTTGCCTGTTTGATAAATATGAAAGAACAAGGTCAGCAGAACACGAATCCACGAACTCCGTAATGGTGTAATTTACAGATCAGTGTTTTGTGGTCAACGCAATCAAAAGCTTTGGAGAGGTCACAAAATATGCCAATTGCATCCTGAGATTTCTCCCAAGATTCCAGAATGTGACGGATGAGCGCTACTCCTGCGTCTGTTGTTGACCTACCTTTCGTGAAACCAAACTGCCGACTATGCAGAATTCCATTTGAGTTAAAATATGATAGCATCTGGTCCAGCATGATTTTTTCGTATATTTTGCTTAATGCTGGAAGCACATATATCGGTCTATAGTTAGAGGGATCACTCTTACAACGCGACTTAAAAATTAGTACTACTTTACTATGTTTCATTAAATCGGGAAAATTACCGCTGTCTATACATTAATTAAATGTGCCTGTTAGGATAGCAGCAATTGAGTCAATAATATTACCAAGAATCCTAACAGATGCACTCCATAAGTCATCAGTGTTTGTTATGTTAAGACTTTGGAATGCTTTTTAATTACATCAATAGAAATGGGCTTAAATGAAAATGTTGGTATATCCTTATTGAAGTTTTCCTTTAAAAAAGATTCTGCTAATAATGGCGAAGAATTTAGAGATTTAGTAACCTCTACTGGAATATTGGTAAAGTAATTTTCCAACTTCTCAGCCACTTTTGACTTATCTGAGATGACCTGATCATCGATGTTCAAAGTCAAATCATTCTAACCCTATTTTGGTTTGTGTTTCCAGTTTCTTTGTTTATCACCTTCAACACAGTTTTTATTTTATTGTTAGAAATGCTAATTTTATTACTTTCTGATTTAGATTTAGCTTAGGGCGCATACTCTTTTAAATATATTTGAGTAGTTTCTTACATAATTATGGAAGGCTTCATCGGAAGTCAATGATTTTTCATGGTATAAGTTGTATACATTGTCTCAGCTTATTCTTATTCCAGCAGTGGCCCATTCATTAAATTTAGATTTATTACTCATTTGAAATTTTTTAACTGGACATGTCTTACTAAATTCGTGGCATAGTGAAGAAAATAATATCCTGTAATTTTCATTGGGGTCATGGGAGTCAAAATTGGCCATTGAAAGATTACTTAACATGTTATCATTAAAAACATTAATTTCTTTTTAGTTAGCGGCCTAAATTTAATAGTCTTATTTAATTGCCGCTTTTTAACCAACTCAAAGGATACTAGTTAACCTGTATGGTCAGACCTAACTCCACTAATTTGAGACGAGTATTTTATGGCACAATTAGTATAAATATTATCTATGCATTGAGCTGATGTTGCTGTAATTCTTGTTGCTTCCTTGTATGTGCATTTTAAGTTAAATGAACCAAACAATGAAGTAAGCTTGCAGTGTTCAGGTGAATTTACTAACAAATCAATATTTAGGTGACCACAAACGAAAACTAATTTATTATCTCTTATAAGCTTAGGTACTTAAAATTTCTCCCATTATCATTAAGAATGATGACAAGTTTGATGCTGGTGGTCTATAAACACTTAAGAAAGTTTGGCCTTCAACTTCTGTACATGCTACCTCACACAAGCAATCAACAGAGCAAGCGGTGATATATTTTTGTTCCTTATATCTAAGAGATTTGTTCCTTATATCTACGTAATATTAAAGTACCACCTCCTACTGAGGACCTGTTGTATGCACTAGTAACAGAAAAATATTAATTTTAAACAACATTCTATCTGGTTTTAGCCAGGTTTCACAAAAACATAAGATATCTATATCATATTTATCTATTAACATTTCCTCATCTAATATTTTGCCGGAGAAACGATTTATATTCTGATGATATAGTAAAATTGTGTTATTATACCTCTCCTTTGTCACATCTAAGGGTTTAAACAATGTGTTTTAAATTGGATTTTTAAATGAAAGCCAGATTTGCAATCACCACCCCCAAAAACCCATTACACGATACCCATATCGAATGTGTGAGAAAAAGTTGCATCCGCCATCTTGGATTTTAAAATGAATGCCAGATTTGCAATCACCACCCCCAAAAACCCATTACACGGTACCCATATCAAATGTTTGAGAAAAAGTTGCATCCGCCATCTTGGATTTTAAAATGAATGCCAAATTTGCAATCACCACCCCCAAAAACCCATTACACGATACCCATATCGAATGTTTGAGAAAAAGTTGCATCCCCCATCTTGGATTTTAAAATGAATGCCAGATTTGCAATCACCACCCCCAAAAACCTATTACACGATACCCATATCGAATGTTTGAGAAAAAGTTGCATCCGCCATCTTGGATTTTAAAATGAATGCCAGATTTGCAATCACCACCCCCAAAAACCCATTACACGATACTTATATCGAATATTTGAGAAAAAGTTGCATCCGCCATCTTGGATTTTAAAATGAATGCCAGATTTGCAATCACCACCCCCAAAAACCCATTACACGATACCCATATCGAATGTTTGAGAAAAAGTTGCATCCGCCATCTTGGATTTTAAAATGAATGTCAGATTTGCAATCACCACCCCCAAAAACCCATTACACGGTACCCATATCAAATGTTTGAGAAAAAGTTGCATCCGCCATCTTGGATTTTAAAATGAATGCCAGATTTGCAATCACCACCCCCAAAAACCCATTACACGATACCCATATCGAATGTTTGAGAAAAAGTTGCATCCGCCATCTTGGATTTTAAAATGAATGCCAGATTTGCAATCACCACCCCCAAAAACCCATTACACGATACCTATATCGAATGTTTGAGAAAAAGTTGCATCCGCCATCTTGGATTTTAAAATGAATGCCAGATTTGCAATCACCACCCCCAAAAACCCATTACACGATACCCATATCGAATGTTTGAGAAAAAGTTGCATCCGCCATCTTGGATTTTAAAATGAATGTCAGATTTGCAATCACCACCCCCAAAAACCCATTACACGGTACCCATATCGAATTTGTGAGAAAAAGTTGCATACGCCATCTTGAATTTAAAAATAAATTCCAGATTTGCAATCACCACCCCCAAAAACCCATTACACGATACCCATATCGAATGTTTGAAAAAAGTCTTCATCATCACTTTCACTTCCTCAAATGGTGCTTTTCGGGAGCAACTGCACAAGGTACTATTAGAAATACCCAAAACGCTATAGGTGTGCCTATAATATTTAAAGAGTTCCCTCGCTTTCTCCAGGATCCCATCATCAGATCCTGATTTCATAACAATGGAACCAACTAGAAAGTATACCCTTTCAAACGAAAAAAAATTCCAAATTGGTCCAGCTGTCTTCGAGTTTGAGGTTACATACATAAAAAAAAGTTTAAGACGAACTGAGAACCTTCTCCTTTTTTTTCGAAGTCGGTTAAAAAGCAATAATACCATCACAAAATAGAAATACGTACTTTTTATGAGAATGGCTTTTTTTTCGAAAATTTGCGCCAACTTTCTTCTAATAATATTTTTTTTTACATTTTCCCATAATAAAACAAATATTAAAAAAAAAAATGTTAAAGAAATATATATTGAACAATAAAAAGTAATTGTTGGGTATGCATAATAAATCGTACTCAAAAAACAAAAAATATGACTTATGTTATTCAACGGATTGCTGCAATACATACGTACACAATAGATCGCGAATTATCGTTACCGGCGAAACGCTCCACGATGAGACGTGACCCCTCTCTGAGCTCCCGTGGACGACTGAATTTTCGACCGGTGTACGTTGCGTATGGTTCAAAATAGCGCGCAAATTAGAAGAAAAAATTAAAATTAAAACAACCAAGCGACATTTTTGAAATGTTAAAGCTGTAAATGATAGTATGATAATTAGAGAATAATATGAATTGAAGTTTATGAAAAAATTCAACAGTTTACTATCAAAATTCAGCGACGCACGAGCATGTTTTGTAAGGATTTTTGTCCAACTTTATGTATTTTTGTTTAATAAACTATAAAATATTTTTAAATTTTGCCAACTATGTTTGCTAACACATTTATTCTAGTGTTCATTACATATTTTTGTATGGTAATTAAAGTACTATTATAGGTTATATTCCTTTAGTTGTGAAGACCGTTTTGAGTTATTTTACTCGGCGCATTGATACTGAAAATATATTTTTTGTCATGAAACCTATGTATCTATAGAAAAATCTTTAAAAATGACATTGAGGTTTCTAAAACCACTTTTTCATAAAGTCAATCGTTTAAAAGATATACGCTTCCAAAGAGGTAAAATGTGTCCCCCCCTCTAACTTCTATAATAATATAGGGAAAAATCTAAAAAAATGTATATGCTGTAGATCTTTATGCAACCTTTCAACAAAAATTAGTTTCAATGAGATCGGATGAGCAGTTATTGAGATATAGCATATTTTCTATAACCACAAATATAACTTTGTAGTTCATACAAATACTATGAAAAACAAAGTTATTTGGCGTAGTTACTACTGAACTCTTCATGGGCGAGTCTGACCCGTCCTAGGCCAATTTTTTATATTGGTTAACGACCCCAGTTTATTGCTATAAAGAAATACAGACTCCGGCCGGGAATTCCACTCCTACTTATAAAAATATATGCGTTCTTATTATGATTTTATTTTTGGGAAGTGACAATGGCGATGTTGAAAATTTTCCAAAGTAACGTGCTACTCTGCTCATATGTAATATGAAATTAAAATTCATGTAGATACTTTTCATTTGCCATCCTGTCGACAGTATTTTTTTAGTGTCGGGTAGTGATTTTGTTCGGATTTAAATTAAGTCTTTTTATTTGTGTAGTCGAAGCATGGCCAGTCGGGCACAATCTCTTGATAAAGTAGACGCATAATGACTCCAGTGGCAACGTGATCCGAATCTTGAGCTAAGAAGTTATCTACTCTTTGGATCAGTCACTTAATACATTACAAAAGTAAAGGCTTTAAAGTACATGTTATTTTATTATACTCTCTTCATTTCCGAAAGTCATTAATACATTTAATTATTTTAACTTTATGCAATACAAAAGTTCTCAAATTCTAACACATAATGACTCCGCCCACAATAGGTGGTATGGAAGGGGGTATCAGACTTCTACTAACCAAAAAGCTACCTTGTTTCTTCAGCTACCCTTGTGTTCCGGGGCCGCGGTATCTCGTTAGAACATCCCCGTAACCGCGTCAATTGACGGATTAGAAGAGACTAGAAGACTACAAATGCAATTAAGTTGAGAGTAAAATATGAGAGTCTATCTCATTTGCTTCTTAGTAACTAACTTAACTATTACCAACGTATTTTAATGAAGGGCCAACCGCGCGCTTTCATCGGCTATTCATCTCATAAAACTTATGAAACTCATAAAACTTGATTGACTTGTGATATGAGCTTTGCTTTAACTATGTAGTTTCATTTTACACCATACTAACTGTGATTATGGATTTTGTTAACGAGGACGCTGTAAATGATCGTGACTTTATATTATTTGTTATAAGTAACACTTTAACTTCGTGTAATGAATTGAAGAATAATGTCGTACAAATATTGTGTAAACAATTACGAATAAAAAAACATTTTCTTGTAATAATTATTAATACACATAGCAATAGGACAGAATTATAAATATAATGTATACAACGTGTAACGGAAACCCCATATCTATCCAAAGGGGCTGAAGACAACATCTGGTATGCAATCTCTACGCACAGTTTCAGCTCAAAATAAGTGATACAAAGAATTGATACCAAATTATCGGTTTCATATGTTTCTTGAATACCAATCTTAACAAACGTGTCACAGCACTACGAGGGCCAATAACTTTCCACGTCACTTGCCAATAACACAGTGATTCTCTTCGTTCTTCTTAATTTGAAAATTCTGCCTCTGGTATCAATGTATTGAAATTTCTATTATACTTCACACATGTAGACATAGGGTTATAAAACCCTTGCCATATCATTTATTATCATCCAAAGAAACCATGCACTTCGTATGTACATACCCTTTAAATTACACGTTGTATATGTACAAGTAGAAAAAACTTTGTAGGTAAGTACTCCTTTTTACAATAATTACGTGGATGGAAGAAAGTACAGAAAGCTAATATTTTAATATTTGCATGAACTATGGTTCTATTAGGCCAGTATTCTTTATTTTATGCACCGTATATACATTATAGAAAATATCGATTACAAAACATGACAAAGAATGGCATAATAGGCGGTCAAATATTATATAATAATATATAATAATAATATATTTATTTGACACAAACCTTACAAATTTCTTAAAACTAGCTTATTTACAATTTGTCGAGAAACTCGAGCATACATAAATATTTCAACCCTGCCTCCCAAACTAGGATAACCTGTGTCTTAGGAGGCAGTGTTCTACTGTCGCTCGGACTTCGTAAAAAACATTTCAGACTGTCAGTCTGATCAAAGTAAAAATTAAAATACAAATCATTTCATACAAAGTTGAAATTGCACATTCCCAATCACTATTAAAATTCAACTACAGTATAACATTACAATATGAATATAATTACAATAACAAAGTGAAGTTTATTTAATAACCAATTTCCAAATCAATCGTCATTAATCACAACTTTGTAGCGTTTATCTTTGTCAATTTCTATCAATTTGATAAAACGAATTCATAAACTTTTGAACTTAAAACTTCACCGTAGAATTGTATTGCCCATTGCTGTCCTCCCAAATATTAGTAACTCAAAACTCATAAATTTTCCTTTATATGGGCTTCCAAAACTAAACAAAACTAAAGCCGATGTTACAAAATACACAAGCAAACAAGGCAATTATGAGACCAGATATGTCTCAAAATTGCCTTCAAGCTAGGTTAGTAGCAGCTTGTACTAATTAATTGAAGCAATGGTTTACAAGACCGCTAGCGCCAACCACTGGAAATTCCGATGTCCGGAACCCGGGCGTCTGCGGTTTCTGACATTTCGCCTTCGGTTAGGGACAAATTATGAGGATCTTTTACTAGGGAATTCTATTCTATGTATATTAAGACTAGCTGCAGCATAATAACATGTAAAGTATAATATTATTAATTTTTTTAACAAGCCAAATGTCTCTCTTTTTTATATTTATGGTCCAAAAATCCTCTCGCTCGTCCTCCCTTACCCTGCCAAAGTTTCATGACAAATCCAATAGCTTTGTGATCGAGACGTCGCGGGTTCGAAATCCCATACATTATACTACTGCCGTGAACCCATTCCAAAAACAAACATATTTAGCTTAGTTGGAATAGTTAATAAAATTACTAGTTAACAAAATTCTATTTACATTGCTAGTATGCTTCATAAAAAAAAAGTAACTGATCGATAGTTTAAGAACGCGTACAGGATAAACATAGATTTTTGTTTTTTTATATCGATTTCTTAAACGTAATAATTGTGAGATATGGTTGAAAATATGTACAATTAATGCTAACATCAAACATGATGGGTAAAAAAGCAATAGAAAATGTTTGATCCAGTTCCACGTTACAAGATCCTCTGGTCAGAAAGAAGATTTGTTCCTAGTTTATTCACAAATATACTTATACAGTGTTAAATGTAAAACACTGAAAACCTCTCAGGACTATGTTACTAACATCATAATCAACAACTTTTGTTCTATGACTTTTAAGAATTCGTCATATTTAAGTTCACCAGATTTTCATACAAAAATAATAATATTTAAATTGAACGCCCTAAATGTTACGAATTCTATGCGAAACAAAAGAAAGCAATTTATACTATCGCTTTCTTTTGCTTTGCATAGACGCTACAGGCGTTTAGGGCGTTCAATTTAAATATTTTTATTTTTATATGAAAATCTGGTGAACTAAAATATGACGAATTTTTAAAAGTCATAGAACAAAAGTTGTTGATTATGATGTTAGTAACATAGTCCTGAGAGGTTTTCAGTGTTTTACAATTAACCCTGTATAGATTTATCTGTGAAACATTCACCTCAAATATTTTGTTTAATCAACCCCTAAACATAAAAAAGAATGCTTTCTATCGGTACAAGTGTGCAAGCTTCAAAATGTCTCTACTCTCCCACATTTGACATTTAATACTCATGTCGAAATGGTCCACTTTCATACAGTTATAATGAACTATGAATGAGGTTAATCCAGTTATTATGTTGATAACCCTGATCAAATTATGATTATTATGATGGGAATTGTGTGGGTGACATTCAAACTGTGTGCAAACAAAATAGACGTAGAAGCAAACCTTTATATTTTCTATTTATTTATATATTATTATTATTATTTATTAAATATATATTTTTTCATATATACATCCGTTCACCAACCTGATGATACTTATTACGGATGGAACTGGATGAAAATGATTACGCCCATGCCCACGTGATAATAATTACGACCCATGCCATGCATCACAGGAGACCTGTGTCCAACGAATGCGAATGAGATACGCTGGAATGTATGTTTATTTACATATTTTAAAACGTTCTCCTACACTAGGAATTACTCTTGTATCGTGGGTGCATTTATAAACTATATAAATACAGACAACATCCCACCCATACGCACAAAATATATTGGGAATACTTTAATTGTTTGTACAGCTAAGGAGTGAAATTCCCTGCCTCTCTGTATTTCCTGATATTTATTTATTTACACTTTATGCACATTTTTTTTTTTTTTTTTGATTGATCATCGATACTACATACCTATAGGTTTGACGTTTCCTGTCAAGTAAACATAGTGCTCCGTATAATTTAAATAAAAATAATGTTCTAAGTAATAATTTGCTATAAAGTGTAGTATTAAAATAGTTTAAACAGTACAAATATTAAGTGATATTGTTATCTCAACCGAACTTTTACAGTGGACATTGCTATTATGATTTAAAACTTTGAACTATGAACTTTAGCTAAGTCGAACGAGTGTGTGACATTTGTGTTGATAAAGTGCTACATTTGACCTTTGCTAGAAAATTGTATAGCTAATTCATTTCAAAATAATTATTAATGTATTATGAATCTTGAAGTGGAATGATCTAACACAGCAAATGACATGTGTAAATAATTTGAACTTGTAATGTCATCAATGTTATTTTCTTACTACAGGTTTTACAAAAATAAATAAAAATCTTAGTAGAACCACGGGTAAATTATTTTTGCCCGTAGTACTACTGGACTGCTTGGTAGTACCACGGGAAAAAAAAATTGCCCGTGGTACTACTGGTAGTACCACCGGTAGTACCACGGGTAACAAACGATCTAAACAATAAACAAAGTGTAATATAAACAATTAAACTGAATAAAGACTTAAAACATAACAGAAGAACGTAAGTAATAGTATAAAAACATTATTAAAGTCAACAAATATATTTCGATCTACCCGTCACTCGATAAAAAAAAAACACTCAGAATTTTCGTTTTAACGAACTTTATCGTTAAAGACTATTTCAACAAGTACTACAGGGAATTATAAACTATAGCTAAGTCGAACGAGTGTGTGACATTTGTCAAAGTGAAAGTGATCAAAACAATAGAGTGTAAAGACTGCAAACAAAACCACTATTTCAACTACTCTTACAAGTAAAAAGTGTTTGTTTGTATACTAAAGAGATATTGTTGGATTGCTGGTGAAGTGAACTTTCACAAGGTGAAAACTGGACAACAATACGACCACGGAGTGCAAAGTTATAAACAAAAACATTTTAAAATTTTATTGAACGGCTCCGAGCCTAGACCTACCTCAACCCGCAGAGCGCTCGATACTCACCGCGCGCTCTGCCACCTCAACACCTCTGGCGCCTGGGTCACTTGGAGTTCCTGTGACTCAACATTGCGATACAAAGGTACTTCACAACACTTAGTTCGCTTGAATTCGCAACAATTGGCTATCACGTTAGGCGTCATCGTTGGGCGCTCGGCAGATCAACATTTTTAGACCAGAATGCCTCGCGTACAGCGTTCTCCTCCACCAGCTGCAGCTAACCAGAGCGCTTTACAAGTGCCTGAGCCTGTCCTAACACCGACTAACCCTGGTAGTAGTTGTGCAACAGACTCAAAAAGCAAGGTGACCATAAGATCTAAGCGACCACGTCCGAACGAGTCGCCAAACAACGACGATGTATACGAGGAGACCATAGAGGAAAGCTCAGCCAGCCAACTTTCGGCTACCCAATCCCAGAAGTTAGACGGAGCAACAATCTTAGAACTTCGCAAGGAAATTGAGTCTGTTATGACTCTGCATTTACAGGCCTCGCTAAAATCGTATTTCGAAAATGAATTTCTCGAGTTAAAAAAAACTTTGCAGGGACTGGAGGCGTCAGTCGAGTTTATGAGCAAGAATTATGATGACATGAAGATCGAAGCGGACCAGAACAAAAATGTCATAAATAAGCTAAAAAAAGAAAATGAGGAGTTGAAAAACTGTGTTTCTGACTTATCCGTGAGGCTTAATAACATGGAACAATTTTCTCGCCAGGATAATATCGAGATAAACGGAGTTCCTGAAAATCGAGCTGAAAACCTGTTGAGCACCGTAGTCCAACTGGGGAAAATTATCTCGTGCAATATTGACGCTGATGAAGTTTCATCAATAACTCGTGTCAAAAAACTCGACCTGCAGAATAGCCGCCCGCGCTCAATTATCGTCAAACTTAAAAACACCAGGAAACATGATGAAGTCTTAGCATCAGTAACAAAATTCAACCGTGCTCATATTTCTGACAAGCTTAACTCGTGTCACTTAGGCTATGGCGGTACCAAACAGCCTGTCTTCGTCTCTGAGCATCTTTCACCCCTGAATAAAGCCATACATGCACAAACTAGGAAAATGGCGCGCGAGAAGGGCTACAGATATGTTTGGGTCCGTGATGGCCGCATATTGGTTCGTAAGGAAGACGGAGCACGGCCCATACACATAAAGAGCCTACACGCTGTATCTTTAATGTAAGAGGAAAGGAGCCAGAACCCGTAAGAAAAACATTAAAATTCACTATTTACTACCAAAATCTCCGAGGAATGCGAACAAAATTGAATGACATCAATATTGCAGTTAATGTCAATAAATATGATGTAATTGTGCTGACTGAAACATGGCTGAATAATAACATCAACGACGGAGAGATTTTTGACGCCCGTTATAATATATACAGGAGAGATAGGGAATCCAGCGCGCTAGCAGGAAAAGAAGGAGGTGGTGTTCTCATTGCTGTGTCTAAGTCATATGACTCTGCGCGGGCTTGTCAGTGGGAAACCACTGCAGAAGACCTATGGGTACGCGTTAAGATAAACGAGGGGAAGAAAATAAACATTTGCGCTGTCTACTTACCACCCCCTGTCACTCAGCAGCATTTAGACATGTTTCTCGGCTCAGCTACAAGTGTCAATGAAACTACTGGCGAAGAAATAGTGGTAGTAGGAGATTTCAATCTTGGATTCATCGAGTGGAACCAGGATCAGAGTAATTTGTTTGTAACCTCTACTATTCCGTCAAACTATACTAACAACTTAGGATATTCTCTTATTGATTTTATGTCTTTAAACAGTCTGTTGCAATATAATGCTATTAGAAACACTAACAATAGAACGTTGGACTTAGTGTTTTCAAATATACGTAGTGCAATTGTCAAAAGGTCTGTTTCGCCTATTTCTAAAGAAGACTGTCACCATCCTCCCTTAGAAATTTATTTTATGTTAAAGGCACATGCGCCATTAAAAAATGTAAAATTAACCTCATTTAATTTCAAAGCGGCTAACTACGAATTAATAAATTCAAAATTAAGAGACATACGTTGGAAAGAGCTACTGGAACCTTGTGTAAACGTTAACCTTATGTTGGAGGTGTTTTATAAATCCGTTCAAGCTATAGTTGATGACAATATTCCTAAAATTAAGCATGTAAGCAAAAACTATCCCCCATGGTACTCTAAAGCCTTAGTCAGGGTTCTCAACGAAAAATAAAAGCTTAGGAAACGTTTTAAAAAATACGGAAACACACGTGACGAGATTGAGTACAGACTGCTCGATGAGAGAGCACGGTTAGTTATGAAAAATTGCTATAAAAAGTATGTTTACTCTGTGGAAAATAACATCCGGTCAAACCCCAAAGCTTTCTGGTCTTTCGTTAAAACCAAAAATTCTAAGTCCAGCTCTATACCATCCGAAATGACTTTAAACAATACAATAGCTACGACAGGTGACGATATTTGTCAGCTTTTTGCTGCTCAATTTTCGTCTACGTTTACTGTCACTAGCAGAATATCAGCCTCAACAAATACCCAAATATTCCCTCAGTTTATTCTCAGCAAAATTGCTTTTACTGAGAGGGAGGTGCTTAAAGCAATGAACAGAATCGATGTTACCAAAGGTGCTGGACCGGATGGATTGCCTCCGCTTTTTATTAAAAAATGTTCGCGTAATTTAGCATACCCCCTAACTCTAATTTTTAATAAATCGCTTGAAACATCTACATTTCCCATTGAATGGAAAAAGGCTAACGTAGTGCCAATATTCAAAAAAGGTGATAGTGCCGATGTTAAAAATTACAGACCAATCTCTATTTTGTCTATTTTCTCAAAACTTTTCGAGTCAATGATTTGTCCAATTCTAACATCCCATGTAAAAACACAACTCTCCTCTAAACAACATGGCTTCTGCACCAACAAATCTACTGTTACTAATTTGGTTTCATATGTTGACGAGATCTGTATGAGCATTGACTCTGGCCAACAGATTGACGCTCTGTACACTGACTTTAGTAGCGCTTTCGATAAGGTTGACCATGAAATTCTCCTGCTGAAACTACATGATTTTGGAATACACGGGTCCTTACTTGAGTGGTTCAGATCATATTTGCGCAAGCGAACACAAAGAGTGGTGATAAACGGTTATCAGTCCCCCGAGTACGTTGCAACCTCTGGTGTGCCCCAGGGATCTCATACTGGGCCGGTCCTCTTCATTGTGTTCATTAACGACATAGTGAATTGCATCAAACATAGCCAATGCTCGTTGTTCGCCGATGACCTTAAAATTTATCGTCAAATAAAATCCCAAGAAGACATTACCCTGCTCCAATCAGATCTGAACTCACTTCAGAATTGGTGTGTGGAAAATGGGATGGCTCTAAATGCCAGTAAATGTTATCACATAACATTCACTCGGAAAAAGCACCCCTTGCCATCAACTTACTCCCTTAACGGAACATCACTGCAGCAAGTGAAAGACATACGAGATCTAGGAGTAGTGCTTAGCAGCGATCTCTCATTTACCACACATATCAATAACATTATTAAAAAAGCAATGAAAATGGTTGGGTTCATCAAAAGAGTTAGCAAAGATTTTAAGGGAATCTTGACCTTGAAAGTGCTCTATAACTCCTTGGTACGCAGTCTCATAGAGTATGCATCTCCAGTCTGGAATCCGACCTACAATGTCCATAAGGACCGTCTTGAGCGCGTTCAAAAGACATTTACCAGGTACATGATTGCCCTTACAGAGCTGATTACACAGGACGGCTAAATTATTTTGAACTGGACTCATTGAAACGACGAAGAGTCCTAAATGATATGACAACGTTATTTAAAATTGTTAACGGGATGTCTTCAACTCCAGATTTGCTCGATAAGATCAGTCTAGACGTACCTCGTCACTCTCACCTCCGGTCAAAGCGTGTTCTTAGAACGTTTGCAACTAAATCGTGTCGCACAAACCTGGGCCGCCATGCCCCTCTAAACAGAATGTTAACGTTTTACAACAGAGCCTATTCCATAGACAGTACAATCGACTTGTTTTCTGATTGTCTGCCAAAATTTAAAAATAAAATGATTAAAATTGACCTGTGATCGACTGCCCGCTTCTAATTTAATTGTATACATAATATTTTAAAATTAAATAAATAATGATAAATAATGTTAATTCGTTGTAGGTTAAATATTGTAATTTAATAATAATAGTTAGTTTTTAGTAATAATAATTGAATTTAACTTTATTTAATTTTATTGATATGTTTTACTTTTATTTTTTACTTAAGTTTTGTTTTATGTTTATGTTCGTATTTTTTAATTTTATACATATTTATACTTAGATTCGTCCTTTTTTGTGAATGATGTGCATGCCTGTAAGTGACTTATTTACACAGGACCCTCTCGTGAATGTTTATAATCATTATTATTTTATTGTAAATAAGTTGTTGGTGTGCCTATATTAAATAAATAAATAAATAAACATAGGTACAAAGGCGGACTTAATGCCGTAGGCATTCTCTACCAGTCAACCATGAGTGGTGAAGAGATAGAGTGGAAGGAACAATATGTACGTGAAAATAACCTGGGGGTCTTTAATTCAAGAGAGAGAGGTTACGTCTAAGTAAGCGTGCTCCATCTTCGACAACATCATCGCTTACCATTAGGTAAGATGATGGTCAAACGCCAGCCTATCATCAATAAAAAAGTAGCAAATAGCCTATTTGTCTGTTTATCACGCTTTAACATCTGAGCCGCTGAACCGATTTTGATGAAATTAAGCATGGATATAGTTGAAGACCTGAAGTCAAATAAAGGCTACATTTTATTTGAAAAATCAACTTAAGTTGTTGAAATAGGGAATTAAAGTTTCCACAATACAATTTATACGCGAACTAAGACAGCTAGTTTTTCTATTAATTTTTATTACGACAAGGCAAGTGTCATAAAACTTGGATTTCCAAACGAGATGGAATACTTCTGTTATTAAATCTGAAAAGTTGGCAGAAGCCGGAAGTGGCGACGCATTCTACAATAAACATGTTCTTGGTGAGACGCCAAAGAGAATAGTATACCTACAAGTATTGAATCTTGGAATATTTTAAGTTTATCGTTTGTGACGATAAACTTAAAATATTCCAAGATTTATATGACTTTCATGTTTGCACTTTGAAAAGGAAGTTGGTTTATTAAATACTGGCTGGTGTCCGCGACTTTTTTCGCGTGGTGTTTTATTTTGTTGAATCTTCCATTCCCTATGTTCAGACCCACAAACAAAAACACAACCTACAAAAACCCGGGATAATTAAGCGGGTAATTAAGGAGTGAAACCAGTGATAAGCAGCTCAATATCAAAACGCTGAACTACTGCGCCAATCGTTAGCATTACTTAGGCGTTATCTTTTATAAGTAGTATTTTTGACCCCGGGTCTTTGAAAATCAAATCTTTAATAAATTCAGCGGCCTAGCTATGAAAGCCTAACAGACAGACACACTTTCTCATTTCCAATATTGGTTTAGATTTTATTATTACTGCAAATAATGTTGAGAGAATTTTGGCGAAATGCGGCTAATTGATTTCAGCACTAGATGCGTGTTTTGATTACCATTACTTTTACTTGATATTTTAGATACGCGCTTTAAGACGATTCATGGCTTTTTTATTGTTATCCAGGTATCGCAAACATTTTCCCACTATTTCATCATTTTCATTTGTCATGTTTGCGTAACCTTTTTTCCCAGAGGGAAAATCTTCAAATGATTCCCCCGTCCTTTGGATAGAGCGCAAAGGAGTGTCAGACTTCTACTGACCCGCCCTGTTCCTTCAGTTGCCCTTACATTCCGTGGCCGCAGTATTTCGATTGCAGTTTGAGACGCGCGTAGAACACAACACACCGTCTACTCGGGGATTTCGCTTACCCTCCCGCCTGCTTCAATTATAACTGTCATATTCTCCTATACCGTTTTTGAAGTACTATTGCTCACTATTGAAATAATTTATTCAAAAATCAACATGTGGACCAATTGTAAATTATAAGACATACACGAAAAGAAATAATTAAATTAATAGAACACAAAATAATTAAAAATTAAATTAAAATAATATTTTCACATTATCCCATACAGTGATACATGTCTTCTTTATTTTTGTGGATATATCTATTATATTCATACGATCTAACTGTAAATATCTTTAAGTTAGATCCTATAAAGAAGGCCTTATGTTAAGCGAAGCTTGCGAAATCTGTTTAATCATTTAATTCTATTACAGGTGAGAAGCTAATTAGAAACTTAAGTCTGAAGCATTTCATTTCTAGTTATTTCACTTAGTATAATTAATTTACTCGCAAAATAAATTTTATCGAGGCGTTGAACAGGAACTGCGGATGTAAGCTTTATTAAAATCGAAAAGTTAATCTCAACTATAAACTAAGTAATCGAGGTCAATGATCTTCGTCATCTGCTTAGATTGTTTCCAATTATGTTGGAGTCGGCTACCAGTGTATCCGAATACAGTACTTACTGATTACTAGTGTTGTACAGACGCCAGCACATCAAGCTACAACAATCTGTCAAATTTCTTTAATAGATTTTCAACTTTATTGTTGAAGAAATTAGGTTCAAGGTTGATTGGGAAAATTTGACAGTTTCGGGTAGCTTCATGTGCTGGCGCCTGTACATGGAGCGATTACCTATATGACCTCCATGACCCAGTAGCTGAGTTGGTAACACTTTTGGTGTGGTCACGCTCAGCGAAATTTTTGTTGTTTTTTTTTTAACGTTTTTAATTTGTATTATATTTATGTTGTTGTGTGTGTCTACAACGTGTAACGGAAACCCCATATCTATCCAAAAGGGCTAAAGAAAACATCTGGTATGGAGTCTTTATGCACAGTTTCAGCACAAAATAACTGACTCAAAGAATTGATACCAAATTATTGGTTTCATATATTTCTTGAATACCTACCAATCATAACAAACGTGTCCCAGCACTACGAGGGTCAATAACTTTCCACGTCACTTGCCAATAACACGATAATTCTTTTTGTTCTTCTTAATTTGAAAAATTCGGTCTCTGGTATCAGTGTATTGGAATTTGTAATTAGTTCTACAAACGTAGACTTAGGATTATAAAACCCTTGCCATATAGTTTGTTATCATCCAAAAAAGCCATGCACTTGATATGTATATACCCTTTAAATTACACGTTGTATATCCAAAATAAATGCTTTTCAATTTCAATTTAACATGAAACCTCTTAGCAAGACAGGTGTGGCGGCCTCTAACTACACGTAACGACTATCAGAAATGTACATATGACAGCCGAGACCGACAGCTTAGTGCACTTCTGTTATGTGTGATGTGTTACGATTATCACCCATCCACGATCTGACCTCAGTAATCGTTGCTTAACCTTCGATCGCGTGGCTGGTATTATTTCACCACGAGATTCTCTTAGCTTATTTGAGTGAAAATAAATTAATAACTATAAACTTAGTACATAATCAAGGGTACTATATTTGCAAAAACAAAACAAGAAAATGGAAACACCAGTAATAATTCCAGTAGCTAGGAGATTCTCTTTAGCTTATTTGAGTGGAAATAAGTTAGTAACAACTATAAACTTAGTACATAATCAAGGTTACTATGTTTGCAAAAACAAAACAAGAAAATGGAAACACCAGTAATAATAATTCCAGTAGCTAGTTGATGTCGTTGATTGTTATCTGTCAACGTGTGCGCTTGCGCAGTAAGTAAGCAAATGTGCCGACGCGGACACACCTTGTTGCCGACGTGTATTTGACATACGGTCGTGTAGGTTAGACAACACTTATTAATATATTCTTTTACTAGCAGTCCAGCGGTGTGTCGTTCCCGTGAACTTTATCACAATTAAAACATAACGTCCTTCCTTTGCATTCGGGTAAAAAGTAGTCTATAATCTTCCTCAAGCTTCCAGCTATTTCCATACCAAATTTCATCAAAATTCAATCAAATCCAAACCGGGTGGCCAGTACTATTGGATAGTGCGTTCAAACAAACAAACATTTCAGCTTTATAATATTAATATAGATTTCAGGAAACTAAAATTTGTGCATGCTTTGATCTTTTATAAATGATGGACTCTTCAAAATACCTAATATGAACTGTATGTGAATGAATTGTGTATGTCTTTTGATGGAGATCCTATATAAATAAACAAAGGCCTAAAAAATATAAATTATTCCTTGTACTTAAACATATTTTGGTAAAAATATACTCACCTCGTAGCACCACATATGTGAGTATAAATATTATGTGTGTATAATAATTGGTAGGACGGCATTATTGTGACGATTAAATAATTAGGATCAAAACATGGGGAATACAATCAAAATCAATGAGAAATCATAATATATTCGGATTTTTTTTGGCCTTAAAAACATGAAATAGCAATCAAGCCGTTCATAAGAAGAATAATTTAGTAATATTAAAGACAAATCAAAGCAAATTTCACAGAAACATTACACATTTCTAAATGAAATGTTTGATAATAACTATTTCGACCAATTTTTGTGTTTTATAATATTACAAAAATATTTACTTAGAGCCTAGAAAGAAATAAATATTACGGGTCAACAACTCTTGCGTAGGATGGTCCATAGATGAACTGAACTTAATATAACGAGATTTCGTCGTGAAAACACTTCGAACCTGGCTGTCATTTACAGTAAATCTTTGACAGTTGTTACAGTAATCACTAAATCAGAAGTCAGAAAATCTGCGTCTCCCAGTTACTGAGTTGTGGAGGTCAGAAAGATATTTACTTCATGTATGGTGCTTAGTTGCAACTGGTAGCTACAAGCTGGTCCTAACATAAAAAGCTGAGGATATTAACTAATCTCGAAATAAATTCAAAGCGATAACAAAGAATTACTAATAATGATTCCTTATCTGGCGAACACCTAAACAAGTCAGCTCCAACTTAGGTACTCTCTAACGTTACCACTCTTGTTCGCCGCACTAGACCGGAACATCATGACGAACGCAAATCAGATAGCTTCATCTTCTAAGACGCCATAGATCACTATCACGACACTTCATGACATCCACATGCAAAATGAATAATGGCGGGTATCTTCATAAGCAGACAAACCGTCTAGCAAGATTCTTGGCTTAGAAAGTAGATGGGTCTATTTGATCTGGGTTTTCTTGTTCAACTATTGTGTTTTGGGGTGCATTGAAACAGGTTAGGTACGCTTGTTTGCCTTACTTTCACTATAATTTTGAGGATTGAGGAGTTGTTTTTCTGAGTGCTTGAGTTTTATTTTTTCTTTTGTTCATTTGTTTATCTTTCATTTAAAAAGGATTGTAGTTTTATTTGAATTTTTTGTCATTGATATCTGGAGTTCATCATTAGCAACTTATATAACATCATGTCCTAACGAATGACAGCTAGTCTAATCATATTTTCTAAATGCTTACTCCATCCATATTAGATTTAAATTTTTTTATTTATACAAACAGCTCAAATTGTCTATCTTGAATTTGACGTTTCTATAGGAAATTATAACTTCAAAGTTTCATAAAAAGTAAATGTGAAATAATCTAGTATTTACGATCATAAGAGAACAATATAAAACACGTCAACTTAATCCTACTTCCTACTTCCTACTAATATTATAAATGCGAAAGTTTGTGAGGATGGATGGATGTTTGTTACTCTTTCACGCAAAAACTACTGAACGGATCTGAATGAAATTTGTTCAGTAGATAATTGACATTCTGGAATAACACATAGGCTACTTTTTATCCCGAAATTCCCACGCGATCGGGATTTGCGCGGGAAAACCTTCCCACGCGAACGAAGTCGCGGGCAGAAGCTAGTATGAAAGTAAGTAAGTGTCTCCGCGTAGATTGACGTCAGATTAAGAGTCTGCTTATCTCACTTAATACTCAACATCAACACTTACAAAGTATTTAATGGCTTGCATAGCTATGATAATCCTTTCCTCAACCATTGAACATCGTTTATCTAATCTCCGTACACATAAAAACTATTACAATGTGTATAACATACCGCCATTGCGATCTATTGACCTTAATCACATGTATTAGAAATGTGACTAGCAAACAGAGAAATCAGACATTACACCGTGCTCCCGATATGAGATGGCCACACAAAGAAATATTATTGAAATCAAGTGAAAATAGTGCTTCCGCCACCATTGGCGATTTCCTATCTTTTTTCTAACGCCCATCTCGTTCAGATTCATTAACGCCAAATCTTCTGTTTCATTCATACCGTCCGTGATGGCTGACTGATCTCGTTTGTTTATTTTATCTATTGTTTAGTAAAAGTTGTTTCACGGTTCTGTTGATTATTATCATTGTCCACCATTCGGTTCGTTTTCTCATCTGTTTTAATTGTCAATAGTTTGACACTTTCAAATTATACAGAGAAAGTATTACAATGGTATGTCACGAATCGATTTTTATCAAAAAATGATTTTATATTGCTAAAATATGGCGGTCAGTCGTGCGTCTTAATAAATGGATGCCTACATTCATTCGTGTAATGATAACATCTAGTATTCAGGGCATTTCTCGAGATTTCAATAAATTCCGGTCCGTGGTCTAGTTATTTTTGCACATTATAATATTTCGTATATATTTTAATGTGTGTATTGATTAATCAGATGGGCTACAAATGCTACAATGCCTGTGGCGGGTGATTACTCGGTGGCTGTACTGAGAACATCTGTACTTTTTGTGGCGGTAATATTACATTATGTTCAATCTTCGTTGTCATCTTAACGACTCCATGAATCTTTTTCTTTACTTCTTCTTTTGTTTTATTAAACATGTATTCCAGTGTTAAATAGGACAGTACGGTTTTATTGAGGATTGTAAAAGATAGTTGACTTCCTTCGTTTTTGTATGGTTTTAAACCAACAGTAACTTTTGGCTTTTGTATAGGTAAGTACATTAGCTTGCTGCAATGATATTTATATTAACGTTTCAATCATATAAAACTACTATAAAATAAGTTCAAATGTTTGTAAATAAGTACCTACATGTCCTTTCATTAAAGAATACTTTCAATGTACGTAAAGCTAGAGTGGAATTCCCTCCCGAAGTCTGTGTTCCCTAATAAGTTCCTTCTATGTAAGCGTACTATATTTTCGACCCCATCGTCGCTTACCATCAAGTGAGACGGTGTTCAAACGTGAGCCTGTCCGTAATAACAAAATGAACTTAATCGTCGGTATACACAAATCATCACCTTCCCAAAGTAGGCTAGACGCGGAACATGAGTCTACTATTTCCTTATCAATTGTATCTATGAAAAAGTATGAGGCTATCCTAACACTTCGATTTCCAGCTTAACAACAGTTCTAGCAGCACGAAAACCATACAACGTTAGAATTTTGTTAATAATTCAATAAATAGATTCTCAAGTACAAGTATTAATTGTTTAATTATACGGTCATGACACCAAAGATGCAATAGACAGGACCGTACAGGTGTAATGACACCAGAATATGAAGTTTCCGTTTGTAACCAGAGGTTATTTCTCACAAGTTTAGTGTTGAATTTGTATACATTTATCGTTGTTCTCGACTGAGAAAGTGAAATTTACACATTTGTAATAGATATCATGTATTTTATGGGTAGTGGTTGGTTTAACAACGGTTAAGTTAAAAGCTATAAACTGTTCATGTTTGAGAACTTTTTCCATGTCAAAACCGAGTGAGCATTGAGACAAAATATGTGCCTATTGCATCGTTGTTTTATTTTGACCAGTGGCTGAAAGTCGATCATAATTATATTAGAATTTTAATGGTGCTAAATTTCATGATTTCTGACTGCCTAGTCATCGTAGAAATGGTTAAAAAAAATTGTTTTACGTATTAGTATACGGATATAAACAACAAACACAGATCTGTAGTTAATGCATATGCTATATTAAATAAATAATAAGTGCGTTTTTCAACAGTGCATCTCCAAATATTGTACTCTCAATCATTCTTAAAGTTAACTTAATAAAATGTCTTTAACCATAAAGTCTCCTCTGGATATTTGTCAAAAATCTTTTGAGCTGAATTTTCTTAGCAATAAGTGACATTATATTTATATTCTGAGTTAGTATTTTAATTGTTAAACTAAAAAATATCTCTGAAAATATTTGCTGCATGAGAATAATGCTGATTCAAAGCAACTAGTAAACACACCACCAGTTTTCTCTACTCAGTGCAACCTTGTTACCTCGTAACCTATAACAACGCGCTTCTAAGTAACTCTGTTTACCCCATAAAGGTTTACAAGCTTGATGTTAGTACATAAGGTGAGATGGGGCGGTTTATAGGATGCATTATAACGTAAGGATAGATATTACAATAACCCTCTATAATGTGGATGGATTATAATAAAGGCGATGCTACTGAAAGCTTTTTAATATGATTTTATACGGCTACCTACAGGATGTTTCATAAGTGCACGGTGATATTTAATGATGACTAGCTATGCATATGACTTCGTTTGCGAGGAAGATTCTGCCTACAAAAAATCTTATTCCTGCGGGAATTTTGTTATAAAAATTAGCAAATATTTTCCAGTGAAATCAAATCTCGTTCAAATCATTCATCATCAGTCATTCCCAAGATTAGCCCCGAGAGAATATGATTTATTTCTGTTTTAGTATTATGTTTTAGCCATTATTCTTAAATATATTATTTACTTAGTTTCTTTTTTATACACCTGCCATGTTATCTTTTCACCACCTTCGGTTGGCTGGTAGAGAATGCCTAAGGCCTTAAGTCCGCTTTTGTTTTTTGTGTTGCATACATAACACATCAGGTTCTGATGAAGATCTTCGGAGATAAGTGACAGAACTTTTCCAATATAAATAGCAAATCTCCCGCGATTGCTGCTCTCGTATATCTATATACTGTTTAGCTTAATCTACCTATGAATATCACCACTGCTGAAGCACAGACCTTTCCTACGGATAACCACCATAACTAACGAGAATCGCCTAGACAGAAACGACTATGCAAGCCCAATGCGGATTAGTGGGTGCTAATGACTGCAGCCGAGACTAATAGCATAACGTGCCTTCTGAAGCACAGAAAAACTCGAGATAACTAGTTTTGTATCACCCATCCGATGCCCGGCCTCTACGAACACTGCTTAACTCATCAAATCACGGCTTAACGTGCTAAGCCATTTACGTCAACAAACTCCTCGAGTTTGGTTTAAACTTTTCCATAACATAAAATTGGTCTGAAATATGGTTTTAGGGGGTAAAAAGATGTGTACCGCACTCTATTTTTAACCGACTTAAAAAAGAGTGAGAACGGTATGTAGGTATCTCAGGTAACACAAAGAATGAGATAAGTACTAAAAAGCATTAAAAAAAAACTTTTTTACAAAAAATTGAACCGACTTCAAAATAAACAAAACCACTTCTGCACTGCAAAGCGAAAAATAACCTTATATATTGTTTCATTAGATGTCTAATACTGTTTCAAATAAGGGCTACGTATCTACTCACATGACTGAAGTCGGTGCCAAGATAATTGAATAGGTTTGATTACCTCGGGCGTGCCACAGAATGCGGCGTACTTAGCTTATCAAAACTATTTATTGGCTTGGCACCGACTTTAATCATGTGTGTAGATACGTAGCCCTAATTTGAAGTGGAATTAGATATTCAATGAAACAATATATAAGGTTATTTTTCGCTCTGCAGTGCAGAAGTGGTTTTGTTTGTTTTGAAGTCGGTTCAATTTTTTGTAAAAAGTTTTTATTATTCATGTTTAGCAAATAAATATTATCTTATCGCATCTCACCATATCATACTAAGATTGTGGTCTCTGTGACTCTATATCGTTTGGGATGCCACGTTCTCGCTTTTCAAAAACAAGTGCTTTGCGCTTTTGTAAAATAATAGCCTATAATATTGCTTATAATATGTAATCATATTATAAGTAATATGTGCGTATGACAAGCAAAATGTAATAATATACTACTATATCTCAGTGCCACATATTCAACTACAATCAGCCATTTACTCGTGATTGAAACTCAAACAAAACTCTTAAACTTTCGCATTTATACTTACTTTTTTACTTATATTAATATAGATTTGGCACTTCTAACATTAGTATACATGTATCAGGATCAGCAATGGCATTTGGCAGCCGAAGAACACTCTGTTAGTTGAACTTGCTTGAACGTCTAAACTTTATAACCAGCCTTTTAATTTAGACATGCAGTCAACCAAATAAGCATACATTTTTAACACATCATTTCATGGTACCCAACATCTACATTTAACGCTGTGAATATATAAAAAAAATGTAGGCACCAACATTGTTGCGACATAAAATACACCACACAGCCGTTTAAAAAATAAAATGGTAATAACACACCGAAAGCAATCTCAATACCTTATTAAAATAAACATACAGATACCACACTTAAAAAAATATCGACACATTACCTACGTTTCTTTCACAAGACTCAAGTAAATAACTGCTAGCATTATCTTCCTTCGGATACACAATCTCGTGTTCATAACCATTAAGTAAATCGCTCTTACTCACAGAAGATAAGGCTTCATTTCACTTTCATAATACACCTCCCAATCTTAGTAATGAATACCTATAAATAATAATATGTGTGAGCAATTATGTACAGCCAGCCATGGTAAGGTCTGTTGTCCATATCTACGTGAGATACCGAAGGAGAGTTTGCTACGCTGCTCATTTGTTTGTGAGCCACGCATTGGTTGCGTAGCGTGGCCATGTGTTACATGGTATCGCAGTGGTTCCTGTCTACATGTACAAATAACTTGAGAAAAAAATAGAAAAAAAAAACAACAATTGCCCATTTGATAGTTTTATAATTTTGGACCATTTGGCGTAGAAACTCTTGCCCCACGGGTGTCAGAATGGTCCATATTTGCCAGTGTCTAGTCCAAATTTCGTATAAACCTACCGGTCTGGTACCTCTACCTTCTGTCTACCGTCAACTAAAGGTAGGCTTTACCACATGACATAACGACTTTTGGTGTAGTCTTCGTCAAGAGTGATGATTACATATTTTGAAAGTTTACTTTTGGAGTTTTTAAGTGTAGATAAAAGATAGTAAAAGATTCGATATTTATATATATTATATTATAAAGGAAATATACTAACTAAGCTAACACAAATTTAAATTGACAGGATAAAATAGAAATAATCTGTTTTACATATTACAGAAAAATAAAAAATGACGATTGACATAACAAAAAAAATTGTCCAAGTGTGAGTCAGACTCGCCCATGAAGGGTTCCGTAGTAACTATAATAAATATAATTTAATATAATTATTTATTTGAAAAAAAAAAAAAAATTCTTAAAGCTAGCTTATTTACAATTTTTACAACTACGCCAAATAACTTTGTTTTTCTTAGTGTTTGTATGAATTATAAAGTTGTATTTTCGGTTCTAGAAAATATGCTGTATCTCAAAAACTATTGATCCGATTTCATTCAAACTAATTTTGGTTGAAAGAATACATTAAGACTACACAGCATATATTTTTTTTAGATTTTTCACTCCATAATTATAGAAGTTAGAGGAGGGGGACACACATTTAACCACTTTAGAAGCGTATATCTTTTCAACGGTTAACTTTATGAAAAACCACTTTTTCATAAAGTTAACCTCAATGTAATTTTTAAAGACCTGTCTATAAATACCATACACGTATAGGTTTCGTGGAAAAAAAATATTTGCCGTTTCAGTTCCATGTATGGGGAGCCCCCTTTTTTTAAATATTTTTTTATATTTTTTTTCATGAAATCGGAAAGCGGTTTACAGAATATATCGACCTACCAAGTTTCACATGTATAGTCTTAACAGTTTTGGAATAAAATGGCTGTGACATACGGACGGACGGACAGACAGACAGACAGACAGACAGACAGACAGACAGACGGACAGACATTTCGAAACTATAAGGGTTCCGTTTTTTGCCATTCGGCTACGGAACCCTAAAAATATGGATTTAAAACGAAGATTCCCAACATCCCGATTTTTCCCACAGATATTTCTTGTAGAGCTCAAGGACACCAGCGTGGCTTCGCTTTGGGCTGCAATGGAGCATTACCTTAATCGTTCAGTCGAAAATAGCCCTAATAAAAAGTGAAAACATGCTTCAACACGTGTCTAGTGAGCACGCCCCGATGTTTAGGTCGAACGCACGTGGGCGACTAGTCGCTGGTCATGGCACGATTTTGTCTTTCCAGAGTTACCAATCATAGAATGCGTATTGTAACTTTGTTTTTCTTTTGCACGGTGAAACCTTTAATTGTTGTCGTAGTTTTCGGATTTTTATATATGTATAAAAGTTTTATGATATGAATCTATTGCGTGCCAATCGTGAATATCGTCAAATACTTTCCTTTCAATATTTTTTTTTTACTCCCGTTACAACAGTAAATACGGTCATAGTTTAATAAATATTTATCATCCAATCATAGGTTTGAAGCCAGACAGGCCCATTGTAATTCCTCTTTATTAAGATTTAATTAGATGTTTTATGTATATTCGATAGATTTCTACTGAAAAAAAAAAACGATTCTTCATAAAGCATCTATTTTTAACAAAAATAAAGAAGGTACGAGGTAGGTAAGGCTCCATTTATATCTCTCAGATCAATCTTTCCTGGCGTGATTGATAAGATGCCTATTATCCTAAAAGTCGCTATGTACATTTGTTATCGTCAGCGATTCCGTCAGATGGATTGTACATTTATTGATGTCTTCAAGAAGAATCTATACTACTAATATTAGTAAACTAGTACTCTCGCGGGGCTTCGCTCCCGTGGATTCACGTAGATCACGGTAAAAACATAACTCTCCTTTTTTGCAGTCGGGTAAAAAGTAGCCTATAACCTTCCTCAAGCTTCAAGCTACTTCCATACCAAATTTCATCCAAATCCACCCAGTACTTTCGAAGATTAGCGCGTTCAAGCAAACAAACAAACAAACAAACACACAAACAAACAAACTAACAAACTTTTCCGCTTTATAATATTAGTATAGATATTCATCGACAATAGCCCAATGGCTAAGGTGTCGGACTTGTGATCAAAATGTTGCGGGTTCTAACCCCACCCATTACACTATGGCCGAGAGACCCACATTAGACACAAGCAAATTTAGCTCAGATGGACGAGTTAACAAGATTGCTAGTATCTAATGTGAATTAATATAATAATAATATTCCACAAATTTCACACAACGCCATATAGCCCCAAACTAAGCAGAGCTTGTGGTATGAGTACTAGGCAACTGATACACATACATATGTTTTTCTAAATACATACATATTATAGATAAATTTCACCCAGACAAAGGACAATAATGATCGTGCTCATCACACAAACATTTGTCCTGGGTGGGAATCGAACCCACGACCTTGCGCATAGCAGTCAGGGCCACTGACCACTATACCAACAGGCATTGCTACATTGTTAATTCTCTTCATTTAATTAATGTGGTAGTTTAGACATTCGATGTTTAATACTCAATCACGCCAAAATAGCAGAACGGATTGGAATTAAACACAAACATAGATTACAGTCTGGAAAATTAGCTCTTCCCCGCCAACGAAGACGCGGGTTAACCTAGCACCCTTTCCTTAGAAATAATCAAATGAAAATAATCAAACACCACATCTTAAATAGGTCTGTGATCAATTGTACTATTATAATTATTCCCATAATTATATCATTACTACTGTCTTGAAATATAGTTGAATCAATATACTACTACGGCAAGTGCAAAAATTGCCATATATTGACCGACTTTCCTACAAAACTAAACAAATAAATTTACAATTGACATTGTAACAAAATAGGAACAAATCGTATACCATTGTTAGCACTTAAAATAATCACAGGCAATTTAAAACATCGGGACCCTGATAATTCAATGCTCAAATCAAATAGATAAGTCGCAATACTGAATCGATCTTAGGCTTGCTTTACGTGGGCGACTATTAAGGTTTGTCGAAAATTATCGATGTTTAATATCGATAGTTTTCTACGATAGATTGAAACTTTTCGGCGATTTATCCATTTATGTATTTGGACCATTGTAAACTTTCTCAGCTTTGCGTTTAATGAAAAATACAGCATCCACAAAGCTAGGCTCGAAGTAAATATTGCACTGCTACAACATAACTGAGTGAACTCAAAATTTTGGAACTTTAGGTATGTTTAATTTGAAATGCAAATACTAAAGAACTTTCAAGATAAACTGTTAATAAAATGAAGGGCTGCAACTTAATGTTATTTGATAATTCAGTATTTTATAACTGACTTCAAAAACTTGAAGTTAATTCAGTTTAGATCTAGCAGTGCGATATAATGAAACTGATGATATGAACTGATATAACCGATGATGAAAATGATATTATGTTGATCCTGTGCCGAAACTGATTTGATTCTAAATATTTGATACACTGGCTTTGCGCACGCGTGGGAATCGATATTACTTACGCGGTTTTTGCACTCGTAAATCCCAATCCTGAAAATAATTCTGGGATAATAAATAGCCTTTGTTTTATTTCAAAATTTCAGCTACCTACATACCAAGTTTCATTCCGATCCGTTCAGCCATTTAGGCGCAATTAGTAACAAATTTCCAAACGTCCATCTAGACTTTCGCATTTATAATATAAGTAAGATTATCGATACTTTTTGTCCCATCTGACATTCCTACTGACAACTCTATTTGTTTATAGATCGAACGCGTTTTAGAACGAGTTATCAGATTGTCGCTCTGTCGCACGACAAGTTTATGTGTTTGATAAGACAGTTGTAGTGTAAATGAGGGTGACAACCTGCTCTGCTCAACAACTGTTGGTGGTTGCCTGACTAGATTTCGGCCTGATTAGACTAGTGTTTAATGATGTATTTATTTCTGTGCTTGCTATTGTATCTATACATATACATGTAGGTATATCAAGACGTATAAATAAAATGTGTCTGTTTGTGATTTTTAACCGACTTCCAAAAAGGAAGATATATTTTTTTTATGTATGTATGTATGTTCAGCGATTACCCGAAGACGGTTGAACCGATTTGGAAAATTCTTTTTGTTTGAAAGGGTATACTTCAGAGGTGATCCCATTGTCATCAAATCAGGATCTGATGATGGGATCCTGGAGAAATCGAGGGAACTCTTCAAATATTATAGGCACACCTATAGCGCTAGTTTTTGTACTAACTTGTGCAGTTGCATTTGGTGCTTTTCGAAAGCTGCGAAGTGGAACTAATGATGAGGATCGCTGATGGCCACCGGAACTACTCAGTAAAAGTATTTCATGGATTCCGATTCGATTACTTGAATTTGGTTACTAAGCATATGCTCGTCACAGTGTATATGGTTAAAGCATAGGGAAAAGCAATATTTTGTAAAAGGTTATGAGTAGTTGGTATTTATGCTTTTGTAACTAGGTAGGTAAATTACAGACCGGCCAACTAAAAAGAGAGAAATAAAAACTTTATAACAAAACATTAAAGCGACTTCAAAAAACACTACAAAGTAAAAAATTACTTTAATTTCGGAAGTCGGTGCCTTTGGTTTTTCAACCGACGACAAAAAGAGGAGGTTATCAATTCGACGCGTATATATATATATTTTTTAATATATGATCATCGAGTACTCGAAGACGGCTGAACCGATTTGGAAAATTCTTTATTTGTTCGAATGGATATACTTCGAAATTGGTCCCATTATCACCAAAGTCAGGATCTGATGATGGGATCCTGGAGAAATCGAGGGAACTCTTCAAATATTATAGGCACACCTATGGCGTTTTGGGTATTTCTTATAGTAACTTGTGCAGTTGCTCTCAAAAAGTACCATTTAGGGAAGTGGAACTGATGATGAAGACCACACATGGCCGCCGAAACTACTCAATAATAAGTATTGAGTGGGTTGCGATTCGATTACTTGAATATGGATGTTAAGCACTTTATGCTCGTCACAATGCATATGGTGATGTAGAGCTGATGGTGAAGTACCAGGAGAACTCCTCAACAATTAACGGCCCAGCATTGGGAAAAGCAATATTTTGTAAAAGGTTATAAGTAGTTGACATTTAGGCTCTTGTAACTAGGTAAATTAAAAATCATCCAACTAAAAAGAGTGAAATAAAAACTTTTTAACAAAAAAATTAAACCAACTCCCAAAAAACACTGCAAAGTGAAAAATAACTTTAATTTCGGAAGTCGGTGCCAAAAACGAAAAAACAAAACTAAAGACACCGACTACCGAAATTAAAGTTATTTTTCACGTTGCAGTGTTTTTTGGGAGTCGGTTTAATTTTTTGTTAAAAAGTTTTTATGTCATATAAAGAACACTGTGATTTCTTAAGTTCTTATAGTTATCTGCAGGACACTAAAATGCAAACAAACATTTTTTAAATTTTTGTCTGTCCATCTGTTGGTCTGGGCTAATCTCTAGAACGGGTGGACCAATTTAATGGGACTTTCACTGGAATATGTAGAAGGTTATGAGGCAAAATAAAAGCTACGTTTTATTCGGAATTCTCACAGAATCGGGATTACTCAAGAAATATCTGCCACGCGAACAAAATCGCGGGTAAAGATAGTCTGAAATAAATTAAAGCATCAAACGGCAGCCTCAGTTCAATTCAGTTTATATTCTACATACATTATAAGCAATATGAAATTAATGCTCAATTGCAAATACAACATTTTGATAATCGCATCGTATTTATAGATAAAATCGATCATACAACCCATATCAGATAAAGCATTTGTATGTGCTTTTGATAAAAATATCTCCTAAAAGTAAAAGTGTGTCTTTTAAAATTTTATTCACTTTTAATTTCACTGGATATCCATTTATTTTAAGCCAAAAGAAAAAATATACCTTTAAAGAATTGCCTAAAACTATCTCCACAAAAATGAAGATCTATCTGTAAAGCAAAAACAATATGAAGTCAGCTTCGATCATCGAACCCGCTGAGCCGTAACCACCCACAGTAATTACTGAGAGCAATTATCTAAAAGCTAGTGAAAGTATTTAATACAAACGGTTTTTAGAAAAAGTATTTCGAAAACTAATGGACCGGAGCCATAATGACTTATTTTTGTCGTCCGTTGATAGTGCAAAAGGGTGAATTTTATTAAGAAGTTTCTAGTAACAAAGCGATGGAAAGCTTTTCAAATAACTTTCAATCTACTCATATTATACATAAAAATAAAAATGAAGTCTGTTTGAAACTATAACACAAACGGCGATGCTCCATCGCTGCTTGTTGGACATCTCACCCCAAAATGTTTTGAGATTACTTTTATTGTGTAGCTAAGAAGTTGAATTCTCTGCCGGAATCTGGGTTTTCAAATAGCTATAACCTTGAGGTCTTTAAGTTAAGAGTGAATGGGTTACTTCTGGGTAAGCGTGCTACATCTTCGACCACATCTTCGCTGAGATGGTCGTCAAACTCAAGCCGACCATCAATAAAATAAGTGTGGTTTCTCAAGTTCTCAGGTTTCTCAAACAATAAAACATAATCAAACTTGTTTTTAATGTTCGAGTCTATCTTCTTGGTCCAGGCTAATCTGGAACTGATTTAAATAAGATTTTCACTGGAAGATAAGGAGAGCAAGATAGCCTTATTCCAAAATACCACCCACTTGGGGTCGTAGGCATTGCAAGTATATACAACGTGTAACGGAAACCCCATATCTATCCAAAAGGACTCAAGACAACATCTGGTATGGAGTCTCTATGCAAAGTTTCAGCTCAAAATAAGTGACTCACAGAATTGACCCCAAATTATTGGTTTCATATGTTTCTTGAATACCACTAATAACAAACGTGTCACAGCACTATGAGAGTCATCACTTTCCACGTCACTTGCCAATAAAATGATAATTCTCTTCGTTCTTCTTAATTTGAAAAATTCGGTCTCTGGTACCAATGTATTGAAATTTCTAATAAGCTCCACACATGTAGACATAGGATTACAAAACCCTTGCCATATCGTTTGTTATCATCCAAAGAAGTGGTGCACTTGGTATGTATATCCTTTAAATTACACGTTGTAGATACATAATTTTTCTGTTTATCATTCTTTTAATTTTTTTTAATGTTTACTAGTAATATGAGTAGAATTCACATTGCTAGCAATCTTGTGAACGCCTCCAACTAAACTAAATGCATTGTCCAGAGTGGGTTCACGCAATAGTGTAATGGGTTGGGTTAGAACGCGCGATCTCTCGATCACAAGTCCGTCACACGTCACGTCACGTCATTGACGCTTTCCACACAATACTCATTGATATTTGACGGTAATAAACGTTTACTGGTGGCTTTAAAACAACATCAGTAATAGCTGCCAAACTATCTAATAGTCGTGCTAAACGTTCCTTATTACATAAACGAGTCACTAGCAGAATTTTAAACGCTTGTCGCTCGTGACTTTATTACTGATGGACCCGACTTTTGGAATTTACGTGAGTCGTCGCTCAGTGAAATTAAAAGTGTTAATTCTGTTTCGTTGTTATTTCTTTTTATGTTAATTTGGGAAACGAAAGAGAGTTTCATTTTTACGTAATTGATACTTTCAGGGACTATTTGTTGTTAAGTTTTTGATGAATACTTTTGTTGTCTTTTGCCCAACTTCTTACAAACAAACCAATAAGAGTATCAAATTCAGACCTAGAAAATCGCTGGATGTTAAAATCAAAGTCTAAAACTATACTGGAATAAATGAAAATACTTACTATACTACTCAATATCCATCATCCAATCACAGCCCAATCTGTGAAACTTAGCACGATTGAAACCTTTCTATTCTTCAAAGAAAAACTGCTGAAAATGTATCAACTTGCGTTTTTGAATTCATCACACCACCAGTCCGTTGTGTATGTTATATATTGCTAATTTAACATTTTTACGCCGAAGCTGGCTCGATCTACTAAACTGGTTCGAGCGAATCTATGTACATTTTTTTGCGTGCATTGAAAAAAAACTTACGAAAGTGACCGGTCTCAACTCGACACCAATTTTATTTTAAATCTTAACGTTGCATAAATTACGCAAGAAACGTTTAGAGAATAGGTACTTTTAATGTGCGAACGGTTTAGGAGTGACATTCGCAACAAAAAAAATTACCGCGTGTAAAGCTCACCTCTAATATCTCATCCGTTGAAGATGACGAGTGTAGCCAGAAGATGATGGCAAACATTAAGAGATGCAAAAATCTGTAAGAAACTGATATAGTGGATCCCATACGAGGAAATTTCAGCACTATAAAATGATTATACACTAAATATCATTGTATAACATCCAAAGATTGTTAAAACCAGTAACAGCGCAGATGATATCAATAAAAAAATAGTTTCCATTCGATTTGTATCGGTTCGGGAACGTCCTCATGTCGATTGTTTTCTCACAATTCGATAACGAGCACTTTTTATGCTTACCAGTTTATAGAGATACCTTCCGTTACTAAAAATAAAAAGTTACGGTTTGGTACTTATTTTTAGAACAAACAAGTGTTCATGACAAGAGTTTCTTGTTAGGTAATTCCGTACATGTTTTGCGAGGCAAAAAAGATGAGTAAAAGTGTTATAATCAGTAGCTTATTTGTAATATAAACAACATTATTTAGTTATCTTATATTTAGTGAGCTCTAGTTTTGAGGCATAATTGACTGATATTTTTGTTAATTTAATTACCTACAGAATATCTATATAATAAGAATAATATATTTTAATTATGAAACAATTAGGTAATCTAATTATCACCACTAGCTTTTATCCGTGACTTCATACGAGTAGTATTTTAGAACATTTAGTAGGCCATATAGTAGGCTATATGGCCCGGAAAAAATAAATATTGTTAGCATCAGCACAACCTAGGGGTTATACTGATGCTAATAATATTTATTTTACAAATTGGTAATTAAATAATAGTTTTACACGTATTTTTTTCGTGATTTGAAGAAGATTAGGCCGGTGTTCCCTGAGAAGAAACACCGAAACAAACTCAGGGTCGAAGTCTCTTTTGAAGTCTATACAATCTGTACTGGTCAAATTATATGAGTGTTCGTTGATAGCTCGTATAACACCGTCAATCGATCATGACGTTTGGTGTAGTTGGCCTTCTTACTCGAGACAGCAAAAACAGGTAGTAGGTAAACACGCCTGTAACGCCAGTGCTATAGACCTATATTTTAAATTAGCAGTGTAAGTACAGGACTTATGATTATAAACTTATTTGAGGCTATGAGAGCCAGAGTGGCCTAACCGTAAAATCGACTTATTGAAAAAATGACAGCTAGGCCAGTCTGGCTCTTATGGCCTCAAAAATTTCAACTGTCTAAATAAGGTCAAAATGTTGAACAAAAATTTAGGCCACTGTGGTGCTATGACTTTTACCGTTTAAAGCAGTTTTATCAATTAAAATTAGTATTAAAAAAATTACAATTTGGCCACTCTGGCTCTCATGGCCTCATTTAAGTGATATATATCTGGATATTGTTCTCAAACATTATGGAAAAGGCATGAAATATATTTATGTTGTAATGATGTTTTTGGTTTTCTATTGCGAACCCTTTTACTTCTGGACTGAGGCCCACATAATATATGTCGAGAAACATAAAAATTATCCCAAGAGAACATAATATTTCCATCATAAAAATTATTTTATGTCTGAATAGGATACGGATACTGGAAATTCGTATTTTAGTGTGGCAATATTTGTATGAATTATTGAAATCTTCGTATTGGAGTAATTCTATCACGGAACCCTAATTATTTACTCGCCGATAAACGATTCAGTAATCGATACCGTTAGCGGATACCTACGTGATCTACTTTGGAATAATTAATTATCATTTTAATCAACATACATCAAGTTTTATGCAACTTATTTGCGTTAAATGTCTCATTAGTGGATCACAATTATAATTTATGAGACCTTTTAGCATAGAACACGTTAATCTAGGAGTGAATGCGAAAGTGATTTGGATGACAGTACCAGTAAATTGGGTTCTTTGTTAAACCAATTAATCAAATCAAGTCTCTATTGGTTTTTACATATAAAGTAGTTTTATTTATTTATAGTCGGTCCAGTAAAAGTACCTAACTAATTTTGTTTTCCTTATATCGAGGTTATTCTAGCAGAATAGAATAAATGCAAAAAAAAGTTAATTAAAAGAGTATTTCTACATTTTTATGTAACAAAACTGTATAACTAATCATTAGCCTATTCATTAAGAGTCGAGGGACGAGGGAGCAGATTTTAATTCTTCGACAGTTAATTGAAAAGTCTAGAGAGTTTAACATCCCACTCTGTATCTTCTTTACGACTTTAGTAAGGCCTTCGACACCGTAAAATGGGATAAATTATGGGACGTACTCATACAAATGGGGGGTGCCTAACCACCTAGTATGTCTCATAAGCCGACTTTACGAGGAAGAAACCGCGGCTGTTCGAATAGACGACGTTGACTCGAAAAGCTTTCAGACTCATGCTGGTGTTAGACAGGGATGCATTCTCTCTCCACTTCTATTCAACATATATACAGAGTGTATTATGAGGATTGTTTTAGAAGATTGGGACAAAGGCATTCCAGTGGGAGGCCATAAAAACATCTAATTTGAGATACGCTGATGACACTACTCTTCTCGCTCAAACACAAGAAGACATGGAACATCTGTTGACACGTTTAAAGACAATAAGCCTTTTCTTCGGACTTGCGATCAACAGAGATAAAACCAAGATGATAATCGTGGACCGAGTTGAACTGAACTAACTCGATATCCATGTGATTGGCTGACTGACTGCTGACTGGACTGTGAGGTTGTTGTGAAGACGAGATTTGAAGGAGATGCGCTATCACAAAATCTACCGTAGCCACGAGCTCCTCAACAAAACTGTATAACCGCAGAAGCTTCAACTGCTGTTTTTTTGCGCGTGAAAATAAGTTATAGATATTTTTTTTACACAGACAGATATATTTTTCATTTAATAATGTCTTATTACACAATTATCGAATACTGTAATATAATTAATAATGTAGGTAATGTTAACAATAAAATAAAGTACAGTGATGACATAATAAAAGCATTTACCTGCCCCCTTTACTCATAAACACTATTATGAATCTTTTATTTTTAGATTAACTGTAGGTAATCACTCAAAACTCTTTTTCTTTTCTTTTTTTGGTCCTTTTTACCACGTCGGAACGGAGGTGTAGAATGCGTTTAGGGTGATAGTCTGTTTATTCTTATTATTGTGCTATTAGCTTCAAAATTAGCTCTCAATTTTTAGAAATTTTGAAACTACAGTCTTTCTCCTATTTTGCTTTTCTCTCCACAGTTGTCAGTGTACCTAACTAGAAGTTATATGTACATTCACTGGAGGTTAACAGCTCGCTACATGGCATCTTTTTATCTAAGGGTGGTTAACACTTCCCGTGATCCAAGGGCTGACATTTTTTTTATTACATCGGACAAAGGCTAAGCGCTACCATACAACGTGGCAATGCCACCAATCTCTTTAGAACTTTACCCTATCGCCTGGTAAAGTTGAATTTTTCATTGAAGATGAATATTTTAATGTTTTGGTTTAGTTTGTAGTTCAGTTATCTTTGTAGTATATACTTATATACTTTAAATATGTTTTTAATTGTGGTTAAACAATATGTTTTAAGTGTATTTTGTTTACATAGCAGTATTAATAAGATGGACCCCAAAGCTTGGATTTAATCTGAGCGCTAACCTCCTAGATGATTTTAAGTAATAATCCAAGAACATTTTTTACTACAAACCGAACCAAATAACTTATCCTATGGTCACCGCAATAGTCACATAAATGTTTCTTAAACAAAATAAATAAACGCCCAAAAAACATTATTAAAGCCGCAACAAGAGACACTGAGTACCCAGACGTGTTCGCAATCAGCTTGGGATATCAGTTACGGCAACCGTAATCTTTGAAACAGTTCTACCTGTTCGACAAAACGCTATAGTACGAAATTTCAATCTGGACCAGGTGCGTTTTTCCGCTAAACAAAACATACGGTCGCACCTGCTGAATATTTTATGCACAGTGACGACACTGTAAAGTTATACATGGTAGAACAACTGTGAAGTAACTAACCCGCACTGTGCCGGCGCCGTGGATTATGGCCCCTTCCCTCTCATATATACGACATTGTTGTGGCAAACATGGCGCTTGCTGGGTGGAATAGCCTATCTGTTCTGCTTTATTTCATATTTTATTTATATTTTAATTTTATTTTGTGAGGTTATTCTTTTTTATAGGTTTCTCCTAGGAAAACGTGCTCCATTTCCGACCACATTTTATTATACCGCCATCTCACCCAATTACCATTAGGTGAGATGGCGGTCAAACGCGATCCTATTCTCAATAAAAAAATGTATAATGTGATTATTGTTTCCTGAATCAAACGTATTTATTTTTATTAAAAAAAACTTATTTAAAAAATCTAAAAAACCCGACTGCTCAACTGAAGTGTAAGAAACAAGCACATTTTTATTTTTAAAAGTGACAAGCAGGCGGGACCCAATTGAACATATTTTTTTAAAATGGGATGGGTCCGCCTGCTTGTCACTTTTAAAAATAAAAATGTGCTTGTTTCTTACACTTCAGTTGAGCAGTCGGGTTTTTTAGATTTTTAAATAAGTTTTTTTTTTCAACTTTTTAGTTAATATATTAAGTAACAATTTTTTAGTATTCCCGGTCGTGTCACATTGGTACTCCACCGGATTCAGAAACTGAGTCCATATTTTTAAACTTTCTCATTGTGTTATTTTGCTAGTATTACACTAATGATGAACATGATATACCTTTTTGAAATCCTTATGTTAAGCCCTTTAATTTGATACCCATATTGTAGTATTAAAAAAAATTTTTTTTTTTCACCATGTATAATGGCTTCGCACAGCCGCCATGTTTAGTTTTTTAAATGTCACCTATCTAAGAACACTCGGGCTGTTAAGACAAATCTAACGATACCTCAATTGTGTGAATCCGTTCAGCGGTTCTGGAGATATGAGGTAATAAAGAATATTTCATACATACATACAAGATACGCGCGAAAAACATAACCCTTCCTTTGCAGTCGGGTAAAAAGAGGCGACTTGAGTCTCAATAGTTGGAACATACATATAGACTGATTATCTAACGCTCACGATGCATTCAGTACTATTATTATATATTATAGTTTATAAAACACGATAGTATTACTTAAATGATTATCATCTTCATCATCACCTGAGAGAGTTCATAGTGACACACCAAATCTATTGTGTGCTAATTGTGCCCGTGGATTCGTGGAAGACCAGTATTTCCCCATCCCGATGAGAATTTCGGTATAAAATGTAGCCTCCGTGTTTCCCTTTAACTTCTCTATCATATTTTTTTAACAAGAAAAGGAAGCAAATATTTTTTGTGGTCGCACAATTAATAATTGAAAGTACGATATTAATGAGCAATTCACTGAGTAGAATTACTGTTCTATTTTTTTATTGTACCCACACGAGCTAACGCGCTTCTGAAGCCCAAATTCATCACGACTATTGAAGCCATTCTCTTCTGCGGCTTACCCATTATTAGCCAATTTTCCCGAAATGGAATTAAGAAAGAAAGAATGGTATGAAAAAACGTGTTTACACGCTACCACTCCACTTTCTATAGTCTTATTGTGTCGGGATCTTGTTTGTTTTTTGTCAACTAAAACCAGACGGTACCTTCGTCTGTTTGTACACGTTTTAAGGTCATTTTCACTTTCGTCCGTATTGTGGGTAAGTGTCGTCGGGCACACAAGTATTTACAATTTAAATGTGTTGAATGTTTCGAGTAATGCGAATGCCGAGGATTTTGTTTCAGTTTTTTTTTTGGGGATTGTGTATATTTTATTAATGCTGGCACTCTGCTTCACAGAAGAATTTTGTATTTTCGTGTTTTCGTATCATATGCAAATGTTTGGAGTAAAAACAAATACATATGTCCCGTTTGTTTTTGGGGTCGTGTTTTTTGTCAAAGTTAAGGCGTAAATGAGTTAAGTGATTGATGTGAGATTTTTTCTGTGTGAATATGTGACTTGCGATTAATTCATTATAAAACTCAATAAAAATCAACCATTAACATTTTTTTATAAAAATTTCTAGGGAGTTCTGTAAAATACCGTAATTAAGGATAAAGCAAACCCATCTGTTGATAAAATTACATGTATAATTACGAACAATCTAAAATTCATGATCAAATTACTGTAAATTAATGAGAATAATATTCTACGGCTATTATTATAGATCTCGCCGTTAAATAATTCATACAATTAATTGGTACAATTTTGATTCTGAATTAATTCTGACATCGGTAGTACCGTGTCCCATAAAAACGGGCGTAGTAAATTGAGTATTATTTTTTAATATTTGATTTGCCCTTAAATGTACCGATGATAATAGCCTTTTTTGTTTATAGTGAGTAAATAAGTATCTTCACGGTACTTTTCGCCGGCCGTTGGGGTTCGACCATCGCCGTCGTTTTCCTCAATTTGAATACTTGTACTTTTTGGCACTTAGTACGATTTGACCGTTAGTGTGTCATCATGGTGTGTTTGGACTTTTTCCCAACTTTATTGGGGTTGGCTTCGAATCTCAGAATACAGTTATTCTATACGTCGATTCTGTAAAATTCGAACAACAACTCGCATCTCACATAGCTATTCACTGTCACTTCGCTTATGGTTCAAAGTGACTTTGATTTGCATTCTGTAAACAGCTTCGAAGTGACGGAGGAATTACCTTACCGAATCCCACTCCTCACGTCATCTCATACTTTATCTGTCAAAATCTTTAGTTCAACTCGCTGACATGCTCGCAAGGGTAGCGCTAGTGTAAATTCGAATTAACAACCGAGTTTTTAGAATGCCAATCAATAAACTCACAGCGGATTCAGATTCGAAGTTTAGAATTATGTAAATTTGTCAGAATTCACCCAGATTTTTATACCACTTGCCAAGAAACACAAGAAAGATACAATACACGACACAACAAAAACAAATTACACAAACCTCAATCCCGACTCAAAATGCACTCAACCAGCCCTTTAATTATGTCCATAAAAATGTACAATAATTAGCCAATGGATATAAGAGATAAAAGCAAAACCAACATATTTCTTAATAAATTGAAGCGATTCCTAGAAACCAAATCATATTACACAGTTAAAGAATTTTTAGATGATAAATCTTTTGCAAAATAATATTTTCAATAACATATATTACAAATATACAATTACAAATTATACACAATATACAAATCTAGTCTATTTTTGCAATTTTTATGTACATAGATTATTGCGTAATTATTAATTTGACATCAAAATATACAATATACATATTTTTGTTTTATGACATTTGTAATCTGACATTGTTTTTTAATTAGTTTTTATTTAGTTTCTGACATTTTTCATTTTATTTTAAGTATTGACATTTTTGTATATTTATTCTGTATAATACTAAATTTAATTCCAATTTCATAATTATTGTTTTCTTCTTTTTTTTAGCATGTATTTCTATACGTATAATAGTGTAAGCCGACCAATGGCTCATGTGTAACTTTTCTTTTTTTTATGGGTTTCAGACCTGAATGAAATTAATTTTATTTTTGTTTATTTATAATTGTTAATATATAGCTAACGATAAATACCAATAAAATAATATATACTTATACATAAATAGTTAATAATAATTGAAATTCATAAATATTGTAATATAATTTATCTTAAAGTTGAAAACTTAAAAAATCGTTTATAATATAATTAGCGCTCTTCCTCTCTTCAAATTTTTGCTGTGGCCGACAGGGTCCATATTGATCTAATTTGTATGAAACCACCCATGTAACACATATGGAATGCATTAAATAATTGAGTATTGAATATTGAGTATTGAATGAGGTCTTACAGAATTAGTGTTGGGTAGGACAAGCAATTTCGATGTGTTTGTATGAGTAACTCATTCAGTTTGGTGAGGCAGTACATTGTACCACTTCAAATGAGATGGGACAATGTCACATTAATGGGACATTATCCCAATAATCTGACATTGTCCCACCTAATTTGAACCCTTGACACTAGTTTGGGTAGGACACGACTTGAAAAAGGGTTTGTAAGAGTAGCCTCTTTTTTGTACTGAGTCGGTACAATGTCCCACTTGACACTACAAATGAGGCGAGACGTACTGAACTGAAGCTCGGCGATACATTTGAAGTAACCAGTACGAATATGATATTTGATCTTATTGTGTTAGTATTGTCATAATATTACATTCTGTTTTTCTCTCAAACCAATACAAAAGTAATAAACCACTCCAAAATAATAACACAAACTAGCTAAACAAGCATAATAAATAGTTATTGAAAGTCATTCATTATACAGAATAATTACAAAAATGATGATGATGAGTGACGAGCACGCACCGCGACATAAAATTTGAAGTAGTACATTTTATAGTGCCGAGCCGCTCTTACATTAATACATTTTGACATCATGTACGGGACAAATGTACAGCCTCTTGTAAGTCCTACTCAACACTAACTTACTCGCTCCTCACCTCGCGTCACCACTCACTTCTCATCAGTTCGAGATTCATTCATTTTTCTATGTCACAGTGAAGCGGTACAAAATATTTTTTTGAGGTGATGGGACATTCAATCATTTTGTATGGGACATTTGAAGTACCTCTTGTATGTCCTACCCAACACTATACAGAATAACACAGCTGCTGAATATTAGTGTATTACATGAATTGACTGCCTATCTGACTTCTACAACCCAGTAACTGAGTAACACACAGCTTTTCTGACTTCTGACTGCTCGTGAAGACTGTCAAATATGACAGTCGGTACAAACACCTTTACGTGCTTTTCAAGACACAGATATATCTTTTTTTTTTCTAATATGTTATAATGGTGACTCGTCCACGGATCGACCTGGACAAGTATTGCTTAACCCTGGTAATAAACCCGTACAGCTGTTTTATTAACCATGAGCTCCTTCTTGATGATAAGTGTGTATTACCGTCTAAGCTAGTTTCTATGGTCAGGAACAAAATTATCAAAATGAGAACAATATTACACCAACCTTTAAAAACGAACTTTATTCCATAATGGAATCACGTGATATTTTGCGGAAATCCATTGGAGAATATAGGGTTGAGTTGCAGGCTTTTGTTTTGGAACTTACAATATTTTAATGTGGAACTACGGTTTTTTTACTGACTTCAAAAAATGGAGGAGGTTCTCAGTTCGTCTTGATTTTTTTTTTAAGTATGCCTCTTAACTCGAAGACGGCTTGACCGATTTGGAAAATTCTGTTTTCGTTTAAAAGGGTATACTTTCTAGTTGGTTCTATTGTTATGAAATCAGGATCTGATGATGGAATCCTGGAGTAATCGAGGAAACTCTTCAAATATTATAGGCACACCTATAGCGTTTAGGTTATTTCTTATAGTAATTTGTGTATTTGCTCTCGAAAAGCACCATTTGGGGAAGTGGAACTGATGATGAAGACCACAGAGTGCCACCGGAACTCCTCAATTATAAGTATTTCGTGGATTGCGATTCATCTCACGCTTTTTAGTGAGTCGGTTGGTATTTTTGTATGGTGGAATTAACACTAAACATTAGCTTATAATATTCACACTTATTATAAAGATCATTCATTACCATATTAAAGCTGTCAAATAAATGAGAATACTACAAGTCACAAGTAAAACAAAGCTTCAAAAACATAGTTGAGTGAATATTTTCCCTTTGTTGAATCAGCTGACAGACTACAAAACTTTTAAACATAAGTACTTGATTATCTACTTTGTAGTAAGTTCACGCCGTCATTACAAAAGAATAAGCAGTAACAATAGAATTTCATTATCTGTAGAAGCTTTGTCTGATATTTTAATTGAACTCTATCGGTAAAATTGTATCGATAAAGATGGTTTTAAGAATTGATTGTGATCATGGGAAAATAGCACCTGCGTAATTTTATTCTTTGTCGCATGTTTTAGGATGTTTTGGTTCTAGTACAAGCCAGTTTTCTCTAATGTTTTGTTTCATTGTTTTGAGAGACGTAGCGATGATAATGACTAAATAATGTGCGTGCCTGGGTTCAATCTCATGACCTACCATTGTACGTCATACCTACAACCACAAGGCTACCAGTTCTCAAGCACGTCATGTTTCATCAATAATTCACATTAATATTATAAATGCAAAAGCAACTCTGTCTGTTTGTCACCTTTTCACGCCTAAACCGCTGAACCGATTTAGATGAAATTTGGCATGGGAATAGTTTAGGACCCTGAAAGTGGCACGAAATAGTTTTTATCCCGAAATTCTCGTGTAAAACCTCCCACGCGAACGAAGTCGCGGGCAAAAGCTAGTTTAATATTATTAAGAGGTAGAAAATTTTTGTATTTACGGGGTTATCTCCGGATCTAATGAACTATTTTTTTTTATTTCGTTGGTAGTAATCAAGCATTCTTTGTGAGTGCTACAGGATATAAATTACATCGCAATTCACGCGGAAGTAGTCGCGAGAAAAGCGCTAATACTATAGATACAAACTTTTGGTAAAAAACTCATTCATAAAATTCGAAGAAATGTTTTTTTACATGTCTAAGTCTAATTATTTTTTTACTTAAAAATAATAGGTTTTTATTTCTTATAGTCAAATAATTCACCTTTGACAATGTAAGTCGTAATTTTATTCAGTTTGAGAAATGTTAATACTTCTATAATATTTTGTGATTTATACAACTTTCCTGAATAAATAATTTATTGAAATTATTTAATCATTAATGTAATTCGATATCCACCATATTTTTGTTTACTTTTTAATTTATGGTTATTTAGGTAGCTCGCATATGATTTTGTTCAACAATATATTTGAATACCTTAACATAAGCCTGTTTCAGTTGTAAATAAAACAGTGAACTTTTGTTTAGTTATTTAATGAGAGACTTAATCATTTTTAGGGTTCCGTAGCCGAATGGCGAAAAACGGAACCCTTATAGTTTCGACATGTCTGTCCGTCTGTCTGTCTGTCCGTCCGTCCGTATGTCACAGCCATTTTATTCCGAAACTATTAAGACTATACATGTAAAACTTGGTAGGTAAATATATTCTGTGAACCGCTTTCCGATTTTAAGAGAAAATTTAAAAAATATTTAAAATAAAGGGGGCTCCCCATACATGGAACTGAAACTGAAAATATTTTTTTTCATGAAACCTATACGTGTGTGGTACCTATAGACAGGTCTTTAAAAATGACTTTATGGTTTCTAAAATTACATTATCATAAAGTTAATCGTTTAAAAGATGTACGCTTCCAAAGTGGTAAAATGTGTGTCCCCCCCCTCTAACTTCTATAATAATGAAGTAAAAAATCTAAAAAAAACATGTGTTGTAGATCTTAACGTAAACTTTCAACCAAAATTGGTTTGAACGAGATTGAGTCAGCAGTTTTTGAGATACAGTATATTTTCAAAAACCGCAAATATAACTTTGTAATTCATACAAATACTATGAAAAACAAAGTTATTTGGCGTAGTTGTAAAAATTGTAAATAGGCTAGTTTTAAGAAATTTGTAAGGTTTTTATTTATTTTTTTCTTTTCAAATAAATATATTAAGTATGTTATATTTATTATAGTTACTACGGAACCCTTCATGGGCGAGTTTGACTCGCACTTGGCCAATATTTTTATTTAAACTATGCTGCAAAGCAAGCAGTTTATAAAACACACAAAATTTACATTAAGATCACGCGGTCGTTCACCAACAGGTTGGACTAATCAAGTGAAAAGCTCGTCATCTTCCAAATATATGGTCACTAGCTGTTGCCTTCATTCGCGTGGGAAGTTAAAAACCTCTAGCACTTGTATTTTCTGAGATTTCGTGATGAGCGAGTGAATCAGAGAGTGATCTTTCGCTTTTATAGGTATATATAGATAGATAAGAGACACGCTGGATAGGAACTGATGGAGGCAGATCACTTGCTCTATACGCAAACCTGATGCTGACTGCGAACCCCAGATATGACAGACCAACCAGTGAGAAAGACGTCCACAATAGGATAGACGGTTTAAAATTCTTGTTGGTCTAAAAACCTAGTGATTAATAGTCTTGCCATCTCTAAAACTTAATTTATGTTCTGCACCTATTAAAAACAACAAAACCGTTTCATCAGCCAGCTTTTATTACACGATACACATCGAACCACGTCAGTAACAAAATATACGACCATTCTAAAATAATAACACAAAACCTCTTGTTCTAAACACAAAAGCTAACCCTTCTATAGAACGTAAGATAAACAATGAACGATACAGGTTATTAATTGGGCATGTTATTAATAGGGCACATTATTCATCGGGCAAAGCGTTAAGGGTGTTTTTCCACCAGATTTGAGTGAGGTAACTAAGCAGTGCGGTGGGCAAAAACGTACCAAAGGGATTACTTTCCTATCCGGGCTTAGGGCAGTGAAAAAGCGCTAACGGAATTACATATAGTGACATTGAGTAAGCTACATAGAAATTAGAATTATACAGAAGAAATTTTTAAATGTTTAGTTAGGATAAACTCAAAAACTACATTCGAAAAGTAACAGAGGCTATATTTTACTTATTTTGTCTAAAAAACCTTGCCACGCGGGCGATCCTTGGGTACAATCCTTGCTGTTATTTTATTTATGTTTTTATAACAATCAAATAATTATTCTCATCATCACATATTATGAAACGAAATGTATTGTTCCACATGGTGGCACAGCATTATGCTAAGCGATGACATCTTGCGTCTATGTGACGCATATTTTGTATCTATTTTGTAATTTTCCTGTGCGTGAAAGAGCTAATGATTTTATTTTTTTTCTTTTACGCAATATTACCTGACAAATACGGTATGGAAAATAATATTAAACTAATATTACATGAAGTTATCAATAACTTCGGGCACCATGGCCTCTCTAGCAGCCGCAGTGCGAGTCATTTTGCGCGGCTCGCCAATTTAAACAACATCATCTGACGAGCTCTTGTCACCGTCGGCGTTTCAGCCGTATAGAATTCAGAAGCTTGGTATGTGGTGGCAATGCCGCCAATAACTTGGCTGCACTACCAGCCGACAGCGTTAATTACGATTTTGTATGCTTTATTTTAGTTTGAAATTTAATTTCGATTGAATAGTTTATGAAATGTGTAATATAACCAATTTATCAGCCTATAACGTTTCCCCTGCAAAGACACAGACATCCTGCCTATGAGAATGGGCCTTACTACAAAATGGGGGACTAGTGGGTGTTGGTGGATTTCGTATGTTTTTTAATATTTCAGTCCTAGTAGCAAAATAACAACTAAATATTCAGAGTTTTAGAAATACAGCCTAAGCTTTGATGGAAAAAATAGCAGTTTCACAGCATCGCCATACATCCTCGCGCTGCTATCCTGCAACCTCTGGTGGAAACATACCCTTAATATTTCTATAATGCATTGTACCCAGTTAATTAAGCGACAGTGGTTGGATGCCGTGGTTTTGTGAGCGTTCAAAAACGTATAGAATGTAGGTCAGGCTCCCGAGTTGAGCGGAGATATGTACCGCTTGTGAACGAAGGAAATATTCTGGTTTATTGGCATAAAGGTCTTTATTCGACGATAACATGCTGCAGACCAAAATTAATCAGTAACAGACTGAATCACTTGGTAGCAGGACTAAAAATGTTCCTGGGTTACGGGAATGTCCTATCGAGAATAGTTATGCCATTAGTTAAAATTACCTTGCTTTGAGAAACGAGACTGATCTCAATGTTATAATGCAGTTTTTCACCCAGTAGTATTATCAGTTATGTTTGAAGTTTTGAACACTTTTTTTTTTCATCGGAAATATTTTTAGATATTTTATTTTTCATACTTAAGTAACATTCATATTTTGAAGAACATGTTCTCTTAGTTCGGTCTTAAAAACGTTGAATGTACTGGCCCTCTTCATCACTGTTAGTAATTTGTTATAAAATTGCACACAACGTAACCCTCAATAACGAGTGTTTTTCAACTTGAATGGTTCAATATAACGAGACAAATGATTTATTAGCACCATATGTCCACAATATGGTTTCAATGCCAGACAGGAAAATTAAAATACGACAGGAAACACACACAAACAGGACGAAAAAAACGGAAAACATGTGGTAACTACTTTTACTGGGCCCGCGTCATAGATTACGGTCCCTTACCTCTTAATGAGAGGAGGTCTGTTTTTCAGAAGCGGGAATGACATAGAATTGTTTGATATGTACTATTGACCAATCTTCCGCATGCTCACCTTTAAGGCTATAATCGCATAGCACGGCTCACAACTCGATAGCCCAATGCGAGGAACCGGAAGCGGCAACAATTAGTGAGATGCAAATTCGCACTGGCTAATGTTTGTTGTCATTTTTTGTTACACGCTCTGTACTCACACAAATGCATATTATCTCTAATTGGGCAAACCAGGAAGGGGTGTGGTTTGTCAGTAACTGTGCTTCCGCAGAAATATTTTCTTAAGTGAGTATGCGTATCTTTGGCCGATAGTACGTTAGGTATATGATGGATCATAACAGCTGCAAAACTTGGTAGAACTTCGATGGGGCAACGGGGTACTTTGTAGAGCATAGTTTACACGTAAGAACATAATTTACGTTTCATGATATCACTAACGGTAGAATGTGTTGACACGCAAAGCTGCGTGTTTTTGGACTACTGTTATTCCGGTATTTGTATTAGCGAATGTTTTTGTATGAGAGGCTTTAACATGTCTACGTATTTAATATGGCTAATTTCAATGTAGGGAATGTACAGAGTACAGATATAAGGTTGAGTTTTATTTAGCGTACTGCGTAGTGCATGTCCTATGTTAATAAACGAAGTCCATCCATAACTGTTGAAAACTGTTGAAAATTTTCAACAGTTATATATGAACAATGATAAGCAGCAACACAATAAACTAATTCCACAGTATTTTTATTTCCTGCCGGTGTCTGTAATTCTTGATCGCTATAACCTTGGGGACATTAAGTCAAAGGTTGAATAAGTTACTTCTAGGTAAACCTGCTTACCATTAGGTGGAATACCGGACAAACGCGAGCCTATAGAAACGAGAAGACATTATTAATCTTTCTTACACATTTATTTTTATTTTATTGCAATTTAAGTCTTTAAGCCCAGAGTGAATAGGTTACTTTTAGGTAAGCGTGCTTCATCTTCGATCACATCATCACTTACCATCAGGTGAGATAGTGGTCAAACGCGAACCTATTTTCAATAAAAAAAAAATCTTATACAACTAGATGTCATAAATCACTGTTAATTTTATTTACGTTTTTTCCTTTTATTTGACTATTTGTTTTATTGTATTATTCATTATTTTAAATTGAATGAGGATTCAATTAAATCGTTCGAGGTCATTTTCAATTTGTTATTTTATTATTTTTGACATGTTTTTTTTTTGTTCTCTCTTTGTTTGATATATTTTACTTAATGGTACTGTTTTGTTTTACACAATTTCTACACAATGTATATTGTTCTGAAATAAATGACTTATGACTTATAAAAAAAGGATTCTGTAAGATATCAACCCTTTACACTACTGCCGTGACCCCACTCCAGACACAAGCATATTCAGCTTAGTTGGAGGGGTTAACATGATTGCTAGTAATGTGTATCTACTCACATTGCTGAGGTATTCCTCGAAGCGCTACCATTTTGAAGCGCACCTAATGAAGCGCTCCTTTTTATTCCTCGGAGCGCTCCTTTTAGTAGCGCTCCCGATACCATGTTATCGGAAAAGGAGCGCTCCGAGGAATAAAAATGGAGCGCTTCATTAGGTGCGCTTCAAAATGGTAGCGCTTAGAGGAATACCTCACATTGCTAGTTCCCTTAATAAAAATAAAAAAAACAATTAATTCCATTTTTCATAATCTTGATGTCACTATAAACATATCTCGTTCCATGATTTATATACCACCATTAATAAAACCCGCCATTATTAATAAGCAATTTCCATTAATACCTGTTAATTTGCAGAAAATAAACTAACGTAACGTTTAAACATGTAGCTCGTTTAACTAAACAACCACGTTGCATTACGAACAGTAATTACACATAGATGGAATTACCAGTTCACTTAAAATAGGGCTTATAGTTTAATCTTAAACCGAGATGCCATTACGTTCGTGTTATTTAATGATAAGTTAGTGAAATGAGATGTTTGTTTCAAATGATTGTAATGTTTCTTAAATTTATTTTAGTGCGTGTGTTTTTTGTGGGGTGTTTTTTTCAGATTTTATTTGTTTTATCACCAAACTTAACAGGTTGTTTTTTATAGATGACAGGCACACGTACGTCCACAATCTCACCTTACGGGCTGAATAGCTATCAGGACACACAGACTCCGGCAGGCAAGTCCACTCTTTAACTGTACGCGCAATAATACATAGATAGATAGATAGATAAAATATACTTTATTGAACACCAATAATTAAAACACACTTAAATAACAATATTGTAAAAAAATTGGTAACAAATTCTCAGATCGTTTTGTGCGTATAGGTAGGAAGTCCGCCATTTAACGACTGCGTAACGCCGTTTATCTTGTAGTCCGATGGTGGAATGGGCTTGGTGGATTAAACAAGGATATAATCTATTTATAAATACCTAAGCTAAAACTTTATACACCTTCTAAGGATAAGGATAAGTACCTATGTAGGTATACATTTAAATGAATTATAGTTGACTCGCGACCATTAGTTTCAGTAAAATATTATTTCTAACATCTCTTCATGCCATCGCGTTGTAACAAAAAAAAAAAACATAAGTTCCTTAAGTCAATTCTAATATGAAAAAATTTTAATGAAAATTTCTGGCGGATTTTCTCATGCCATCAAAATATGTATTTAACTCCTGCTTAGTTATAACGGTCATAATAATCATTTAGAGTATTAAATAAATTTCAGAGGTAGGTAAGAAAAACATACTTTTTCCAAAGCTGATTAATAATATCGAGGGTATTCTGGCAGAACAGAATAAGTGCAAAATTTAAAAAAAAGTTGTTACATACATAGGCATACTTAGTTTTTTCTGCTTTCTTTATCTAGCAAAACCGTTTAATTGTGGAAGCTTTTAATGCGTTTTTTTTGTCTGTGTAAAGCAGTTATCTAACATTTTTTCCTTCAAACTTAAAAGCAAAGACTGATATAATCTCTTATTACACAACATGAATAATAAAATACAGTGATAACAAAATAAAATCATTTACTCTCTTTACTCATAAAACCACTATTAATAATTTTAATTTATATTTACAGACAAATCAATATATTGGATTTTATTTGGTTCCCACTGTTAACACAAAAACTACTTCTTTCGTTTTATTGACAGGCAAAACAGAATAAGTGAATTTGTTATGTTATGCATGTTACATGTAATTCAATTTTGATACTCCACTTCAATAGCAAAAGCAGATAAAGCTCACTTAGTCGGTTTTGCTTGCTACCGTTTTTAGCATTTTTAGTCTCAGTTCTAGACATAGACGCGTGCGCACGTGCTACATTTCATCTAGATTTCCTTGCTCCTGCAGCCACCACATGAATCAAGATGGTGATTTAATTTCTCTTCGAGATTTACTTGACAATGGAGCCCCAAGAGATTCTCTGGAAGATTATCTACAGCCAGATAATGATGGAGTCGATGGTTTATTTGATCGAAATAATATAATTCAATTGCAACAGGAAGAAAATAGAAAATTAAAAGAGTCGGCTGATATTGCTAATTCTTTAATAGAGGACGTTTTAAATAAGTTGTGAAAAGAACTTAAACAGCTGAAAAGATGGAGAAAATCGAATCCTGAATGATGGGCAGTAAACGTAGCAAAAAAAGGCGTGCTGATGGTTTACCATACAAGTCTCGCTCTAAGGGTCGGCCAGCAAAGGTTCCAAAGGGCATAACCTGTGCAGAATGTAAGTTTAAATGTTCCGATTACTTTGACAAGAATGCTAGAAACGAAATATGTCACCATTACTGGAATCTTGATTTCGTGGGTAGAAAAAATTACATTCTTTCTTATGTGTGTGTAGAGCGTCCTAAGTGAGTACTTGCTGTGAAAAATAAACGTGAGCAAAGAATCTATACAAAAATGCTACTTTACAAAGCATGACTTAAAAAAGCAAGTTTACCAAAAATTTTTTACTAATACTCTGAATATTGGACCATCTGTCATCTTTGACGCTGTAAAAAAACGCAGCAGTACTGGTATTTTTAATGCTGTTGATAATAGAGGAAAACATGAGCCAGCAAATAAAACTAAGCCAAAGATCATGGAAGGGATTTGTCGCCACATAGAATCATTTCCATGACTGGAATCTCACTATAAAAGAAAAGATACAAACAGAAAGATTTTGGGCGCAAATCTTAATATAAATGAAAAATGTACACATTGTACAAAGAGATATGCTAAGTAAAAAATCAAGAAGCAGTTAATGAGCTCACTTAACGAAGAATATTTTCAACGGAATACAACTTAAGCTTTTTGTGACGAAAAAAGACCAATGTACAGTTTGTACAATTTATGAAAATGCTGACGAAGAGAGAAGAGGGCCTTATTAGAAAAAAAATATACAGAACATATCCAGAGAAAAAATAAATGTAATGAGGAGAAGGAAAAAGACAAGGAGAGAGCTAACAACGAACCTAACTTTATTTCAGTTTCGTTTGATCTGCAGGCTGTACTTCAGATCCCACAATGCAAAGTGAGCCTTTTGTATTATTCTCGGAAGCTGTGCGTATTTAACCTAACTATTTATGAAGCAGGTCTACCCAATAATGCATACTGTTTCCTATGGTCAGAACTGAACGGTAAAAAAGGTAGCTGCGGAATCGGAACCATTTTATTGCATTATTTATCTAAATGTGTTCCATAAATGTAACTGAAATCAGTCTTTTTTCTGATACTTGATTAGGGCAAAACAGAAATCAATATGTGGCTGCTATGCTTTATGGGCTGTTCACAATTTTGAAAATCTGCAAATGATTGAGCAAAAATCCGGACGTACATACATGGAGGTCGATTCTATGCACAGCGCTATTGAATCAGAATAGAAAGAAACTTCAGTATATTCCATGCAAGACTAGATTGGAATATGTCAACATGCAAGGCGGAGAGTGCATATTAAAAGAAGAAGATAGTCAAGGAGCCATACAATACAAAACAGTTTAAATATCATGAGATTTATGACTTGAAAGATCTGGCTTCTAAGATAATTCATAACAAAGAAAAGGATAATGAAGGAAATAGAGTGCAGTGGCTTAAAATTAAGCTACTGAGATTCGTAAAGGGGGGAAAAGAATTTATTTTAACTATGACATGAGTGAGAATTTTATTTACATAGACGTTACCGGCAAAGAAGGAAAGACTAGGGCTACACGAACAAAAAGAAAGAAGGAATGTGATGAATTTCCAAGTGATTTGAAAAAAATTATGAAGAATCATTAACTATATCGGGATTTATTGTATTTGATTAAAAATAATATAATACTGGAGGAATTGAAGCCTTGGTATAAAAGTTTGAAGACGGTGAATAGTGTTGCTGAAGATGTTGAAGAGGAGAATGTACTGTCTTGCGAGGAAGATTTGCAATTTTGTGTATTCTTTAATTTCTTTTGATATTTTTATATTTTAATTACCATTGTACCTATGCAATAAAGTTGTTTTAACTTATTGAAGCATACTCATTTAAAAAATATATCACTTATTTGTTTTAAAAACACAGTAATTTTCAAAATATTTACAGGTAAAAACGGATAACTTTGAACAATTCTGTATATTGCCGAATTCAATACAAGATTCTTTTAGTTATTTCATCATGAACTAAGTCAATGTCGTACAATGATCCCTTATTAGTATATCAGGTATTAATACTTTGTGTTATTAGGGATTTACAGCTCATTTACAAATTTCTGGTAAAACAAAATAACTGCAACACCTCGAAGCGAAGTTATCCTTTTTTCTTGATTTTAATGACAATTATTACGTAAATTAATATATCAAAACCTTCTTCGATAACATATCTAACTAAAAGTACTAATATCAAGTTGTTATTATGCTTCAACATTATAATAAGATCACTCAAAACTTAAAGTGCTTTTTTCTCATCATTACATATTGTGCACTTATCCGGTTCTGCCAGAATACCCTCGATATGTATGTATGTTGTTTTAAAAGATTAAGAACTCGTTTGTATTGAGAGAAACCTCAATCGCAGGAAATATATACTAAAAGCTTGCGTTCACTGGCACCAATAGTAAAAATTATGAAGAAAAATATAATATACTAGTACTCAAGCGGGGCTTCGCTCCCGTGGATTCTATAAAGGTAAAAACATAACTCTCCTTTTTTGCAGTCGCGTAAAAAGTAGCCTATAACCTTCCTCAAGCTTCAAGCTACTTCCATACAAAATTGCATCCAAATCCACCCAGTACTTTCGAAGATTAGTGCGTTCAAGCAAACAAACAAACAAACAAACTTTTCCGCTTTATAATAATAGTATAGATAAATGGGAAAGTCAGGTAAGAATTCTCGCGAACTTTCCACAGGCATATTTTTTATTGCGTTTGACCAACGTCTCATCTCTTGATAAGCGATGATGTAGTCAAAGACGAAGCACGCTTCCTGAGAAGTTACCTATTCACTCTTGACTTAAAGATCCCCAGGTTATAACTTCATTTATACTACTTTTTTTATTACTGATGGGCCCACACTTGACCTCGATCTCGCCTGATGGTAAGCGATAGATGAGGTCTAAGATGGGACGAGCGAGCCCAGAAGATGCCTATTTACTCTTGCTTTAAAGGCTGAAAGGTCATAAGTGGCAGGGAACACAGAAGCCGGCAGAGAATTCCACAGCTTGGCTGTGCGCACAATAAATGTGGAGGAGAAGCGCTTGGTACGACAAGACGGTATATTGGAATGTTATTCGCAGTTTTTATGCTTCTTGGATGAGTGACTGCGTCATACACACTGAGGTCTCCTCCATTGCTGGGAAATGACAGTAATTTGTTGATTACGGCTGTACATCATTGAAAGTCGTATCTGGTAGTCAGCAGCTGGAATATATGACACCAATCATGCTAAGGGGTGTCGTTCCACTCAATTACTGGGGTTGGAGGTCAGACGCGCATCACCCTGAGTCGACACTAAAAAACATAACCCTTCCTGTGCAGTCGGGTGAAAAGCCTAAGTCAGGTTATGCCTGGACCCGATAGGGTCATTGCTTGCAGAGGATGCGGGAATTTTCAAACGAGTAAACGTAGCCCCGGAACGCAAAGGCAGTTGAAGGAACAGCGTGGGTTTTAGTTAGTACAAATCTGAGCTTATTTTTCGCTCCACCCAGAGCGGTATAATCCATTTGATGATTTCCCCCTTAAAAATGGCGGTCTTGAAAACCTTGTTATGGATTGGACTAAAGGAGATAAACTTAAGGCTGGCAGTGTTTTACACACTGACAGCCTTTATTTCAAATACAGCTTTTCAATTTCATCTCTCCGAGTTTCATGAATTAAAGAGATTTCAGATGTAAATAAGGAAAGATTCTTAGAAATCCGATCAGCGACATAAAAATTGTTCTTTCAAACAATTTATATACTCGTTCGGATTTATAAAAACTTTAATGAAAACACACGCTGTATCTGGTTTTAATAACAGAAATTAGTATTAAAAGTGCATAAGCTTTCTGACCCAAATTCACCGGCATACCATCTTACGGATCTCACGGAATCCCCGGCGGAATCTAAGATGGCGTATGTGACCTACAGCGGCGGGTCTTATGTAAATTTTATAATTCGCTGACTCATTAGATGGCATCATTCGTAAGAGCTTACCTAGCTGCTGCGGTAACTTGCGAGTGTGCGTAGAATTTTTGATAAGTCCACCGGAATCGTACATTTTGATGGAAATATAGTAAAATTATAATATTTTATTTGTATAGTAGAATATAATTATACACAAATTGCAAAAATTTTATTAAAAGAGAACTAGAAATGTGATTATAATTGCATGCAAGCTTGTTAGCCCCTCCATCCATTGTTATATTTGTACAGACATGGTTCAATGTAGTTTTGAGAATGCAAAATTAACTTTGAATGAGATATTATTTATTTATTTAAATAGGTTCACCAGCAATTGCTTACACTAGTTTTATAGCTAATACAATATGTTTAAAAGCAGACTAAAGTGTAACAATCACTTAAAGGTAAACTATGCATGCATTCGTTATATTTATATCGGAACTATAATTTTAAATAACATTAATCTATCGGTAATTTAAGTACACATTGTTATGTGTACTTAAATTATCGATAGATTAATGTTTATCTAATGTTGGCTTAGTATTCTAATCAATCCTTTAACACTGATGTTAATAATAATAATGACTACTCCATGTCAATACATTTATAAATTTTGGCTTTAAGCTTGATCAAGGAATCAAATTGCAGATCAATTTGGTCACCGCAACTGTTCACAACCCTACATAACCTCGCCACCAAAACCGTTCTACTCTGTGATGGGCAGAGTGGCGTTATATATTTATTAATTACATTTTGATTACCCTATTGTCCTAGGAGGAAAGTGGATACTAATGTTTTTCGAGTACAAACCAGTTACAGTCCTATTTTGGCGAACATATGCGGGTAAATGACGGGTTTATCATAGAAGTGTGCAGGGAGGTAAGGAATAGCCTTCTTCAACAGCTGTCTTCAAATACTTCATGGCTATTGCGAGAACAAAACACATATTTGGCTTACATTTTAATGGACAACCGTTGAAGAGGGCGAGATAATTAATCTCGTCCTGAATTAAGCTATTATAGATAGATAGATTAATTGATATTGTAATTAAAAGGACTGTAGGCTGCTGTGCCCATGTAATTTGCGTATTATGGTATCTCAGGCACATAATATGTTTATTTCTGTAGCGTGACTTTAAGCCATAGCGGCTGACTAGATTTTATTAAATACACAAACAAGAACTGTTTTCATTTCTGAATTGTCATGGGCTGATTGATTCAAGTTGCTTTCGGATCACCTACTAGTTCATCACCGCCACATATGACTTGAACTTCTTCCCTACAAAGAGAACCGCCTTCCTTAGTTAAAGTACGGAAATGGCCAGTATAGTACCAGTACTATAAGGTTACATCACTTCCTACAACAGAACACAAAACTCTTCCCGTCTACTAAAAGCCTAATTGAAAATACGTTGTTGCAAGCAAAACCTAGAAAGCCTTAAAATTCGAAGAAAAGAAGATTACCTAGCTAAATCGGGCTGACTAAAAGTGGGCGGTAATAGTCTGGAGATAATTCCGTGAAAAGAAATTCTTTGAAGAATGCTAATCTCATGCAAATTGGTTGGACGGCACTTTTAAGAAATAATAAGGAGAATGGTGTTAACATTATTTCAAAGAAAATGTTCATTAGTTAGCGGTTGATGAAAATTGATGAACGCTAATGGGATTTCAGTTTTTTTTTCTTTTCAATTAAAAATAGTGTATATATATTTTGCTTACCTTTAGTATAAGTAAAGATATCTTTCCATTAAATAAGTATGGTGTCTCATACTAGACATTTATCTTGTATCGTTTTTGCGTTTACGAAAATTTTAACTCACAAACACCTAGACGCAAATCAACTAGGCAATATGTATAAAATACATACATACACACATCAAAAGTGTCTAGGGATCAAGCATTTTTATGCGGATTTCTTGAGATTGAGATGTGGCTTTGTAATAAATTTATGATTTTATAAATTTATATGGATCCTTTTTGGTGCATTTCATAATTTGAAACAGGAACTGTTAATCAAATTCGAGTAAAAGATGAAAATCAGCTGTCAATATTTTCCCTATAAAAACATACAACGCATTGAAGACATTATTAGTGCTACTGTTTCCCTACTACTGATTAAAACCAACGTTATTATGGAGCGGCGACGTCATTTAAGCAGGGAAGAAATGCTCAGAGCCGTGGGAATGATAGAAGCTGGTTCCCGGCAACGTACTGTGGCTTTAGCTCTGAATACAAGTCAGAGTGTTATCAGTCGACTTTGGACACGTTACCGAAGCACTGGTACCGTGGCTGAGCGCCATGGAGGACGGTATCGCTGCACCACACGGAGACAAGACCGATACATTCAAATCTCCAACAATAACCGCCATGATGTTAGCCGTGAGGCTTTATCACTCTTCAGGGAACTTAATTAGCGACCAAACAGTCAGAAACCGCTTGCATGAAGTGAACCTTCATTCCCGAAGACCGCTACGGGTACCACCTATAGCAATGCACAATCGTAGGATTCGATATCAATGGGCTCTTGATCACAGAAATTTGGCAGAAGAACAATGGCGTTTCGTGTGCTTTTCTGATGAGTCTCGTTTCGGTATGAGACCGGATACAAGACGTATACGACACTGGAGAACCCCTGGACGCCAACAGCGATTAAAATCCTGCCAGGACGTCCATCCTTATAGTGGTGGAACCATCATGGTATGGGCGGGTATTTGGATCGGCGGAAGAACTGAGTTGATTTGGATCAGAGGCAACCTCAACGCTCAAATTTATGCTGAGACGATTGTATCTGACGTCATCGTTCCTCTACAAGTGCAAATCGGTCCCTTATTTCAGTTAATGCATGATAATGCACGACCGCACACCGCAAGAGTTGTAAGACAGACTCTCGCCGCAGCTAACATCAATGTCCTGCTCTGGCCTGCTCAGTCGCCAGATTTGAACCCGATTGAGCATGCATGGGATATGCTACAGAGAAGAGCTCTGCCGAATATGGAGGGTATCCAGTCGCAAGAAGACCTTTTTTGTTGTTGCAACGAACATGGGCGGCCATTCCACAGCGTGATTTGGATGAACTCATTTTGAGTATGCCAAACCGATGTTCTTGTGTTGTTAGTGTTCGCGGTAGAAACACGGATTATTAATTGTTTAAGTTACTCAATAAAATTTTAATGAAAACTGTTATTTCAGTCTTTTTTTTCGAACTTTAATGTTAGTGGTTCAAATGTCAAAAATCCCTTTATTAGGAAAATGGCAAATTTCTTTATTAATGCAAAGGTGACTTGGTTTATCGTTACTGTGACAAACGAAAACACTTTATTTGATGAATCCTTAAAGAAAATTTTAATTAATATCAATCAGGAGAAAAGTTATTGCAAAAATATATGTTGATCCCTAGACACTTTTGATGTGTGTATATGGATTTATAAACTATCCAGTGTGTGCTTTTTTACGGATGACAGCAACGTCGCGATTTGGAGGTGTACTTTGCCGGTCCATACTAAAACTTTAAAAACCACGGGCATTTAGTTAAAATCGTAATTTTTCTCAGAGCTCCCTAGAAAAATACATATTTAATTTGAAAAACAAACAATGTTTTTTTTTTGTTGTATGTCCGGGATTCACCTGGACACTCATTGGGTAAATTCCCCCGGACATCCTTAAAACTAGAACAAATTCGGACGGATGGCAGCCCTAACTTTGACGCCTAAGTGTATGTATATTTGACACATAAGTAACAGATGTACATATTTAAAAGGTTGCGATAAAATATAATTCTAACAGTAAAGTAAATCGAAATTGATCAACAAACAATGTATAAAAAATAAAAACCTTGTATACAAAATGAAAAATTATTGATATATTTCCGATTGCTATCAAAACATAAATTCCAAAGAAATATACGTGATCCTTAATAATATTCTCTTTGAGGTATGTAGGCAATAATGTGACCTAAAATTGTATAATCTTCGCCAATCAATATTCTAAGTATTCGATCTGAGATACGAGGCGTACTAAAACAAAACACCCATTCTAAGCCTTCAGAAATTCAAATAATGTGGGACAATGAACGGGAGATATTCTGAATTATACGCATTCTAGACAAGATTACTTTGCGTATAATTTCATTATTGTGTTCATAATACCGTTAAAACTTTAGTCTTCTTGTTCGGATCAAGCTAGATGAGGGCGTTGTTTCCTAGCTACCTTGAAGAAACACCGAAATAAACTCGTACTTTATCGCTCAGTAAATATGTACTAAAACAGACTAAAACACTGAATATTATTTTTGGAAGCCAGAATATGCGGTGCTTTCGGGGGAATGTCGTCGAAAAATCTCTTCCCGTTTTAGGTGAAATGGAAAGTCATTTTGGAGTGTCAGACTTCTACTGACTATAAACCCAATCTGTTCCTTCAGTTGTCATTTGGTCCGGAGCTGCAGTATCTTGTTAGAACATCTCTGCAACCCTAACAGTCATTGGTTTTATTGGTCCCCGTCATGTGCTGACTGCTCTTAGAGGCGCGCGTGGAACACGACGCACTGTAGACTCAGAGTCGCGGTATAGTTAAATCTACTTAACATACGACTAGATAGATATATTATACATTAAATCGCTAACGAAATAACTAAAGCTTACATCTAAAGTGTACCTATTAACACTTTCATACTTTAGGTTTAGAGAATGGATCATAAAAACTTACGCACAACACAAACTAGATCATTTATTGACAGCACCAAAAAACCGGCTTGTCATATGATTATTAATCTGATTTCCTTATAGGATCAAGTATCTCAACTTTCAAACTTGATGACTAATTCAAATTTTCTGAAGATGCTAAAGTTTCTCAGACTTAAACCAATAGATCTGAATGTCCTTTATATTTCCGACATGAAAGTGCTGTGACAAGATTATCTTAGGGTTTATACATAGGATGCACGAGACTTATTATTATTTCCTTTACTACATTTTATATACATATTATTTACATTTTTAAATATTCCTATGAAAACAAAAAAAAAAACATTTAAAAATATAAAAAACAGTAGCCCACCGGTATTGGGAACAGGGTCCAAGCTATCGGTAGTCAGGGCTCTTGAGAGAGGAACCTCGTAACAATTCGCGCCGTGTCCAAAAGTACTACTTTTATTATTATTATTATTTTAATAATAACTAGCAGTCGCGGGGCTTCGCTCCCTTGTACTTTATTACGATAAAACATAGCATTCCTTTTTTTCAGTCGGGTAAAAACTACCAAATTTCGTCCTAGTGGATTTGGTTACTTACCAGTACTTTCGAAGATTAACGCGTTCAAACAAACAGAAAAATTTATCCGCTTTATACTATATGTATAGATTTCTGAACATTAGAAAATAAAGGTATTCCCAAGAACGTAAGGGAAAATATCAGGAGGAAACTAGCATGTTCATGCCTTCTCATAGTGAATGGTTTAAATGAAAATAAAAACTTTTTTGCAAAAAAATAAAACCGACTTCCATATCAAAACACTACAAAGCCAAAAATAATTTTAATTTCGGTAGTCGGTGTTATTGGTTTTGTATTTTCTTTTTTTTCACACCGCCTCCCGAAATTAAAATTATTTTTGGCTTTGTAGTGTTTTGATATGGAAGTCGGTTTTATTTTTTTGCAAAAAAGTTTTTATTTTCGCGCTTTTTAGTGAGTCAATTTGTAATTAATCTAGTTATAAAAGCCAAAATGTCAACTACAAAAAAGTAAAAACGCGCGAACAAAAAACACAATATAGAGTAACCGAAAAGATCATCAATGTAAATATTTTTTTAGACTTTTGTTAATTTTTCAGAAACGGCTTGTTCGATGTCGATAAAATTTTCATGGGACCATTTGGAAAGTATACCCTTTCCAACAAAAAAAGAATTTTTCAAATCGGTTGGCGAGCGACGGAGCTATGCCCGAACAAACATAAAAAAAAAAAAAAAAAAACAAACAAACAAACATCCGAATTGAGAACCTCCTCCTTTTTCAGAAGTCGGTTAAAAAAAAAAAAAAACAAACAAACATCCGAATTGAGAACCTCCTCCTTTTTCAGAAGTCGGTTAAAAAATGATTTACATCTATCATTGCTTTACAAAACAATACACATTCACAAAAAATTAAGATGTCTCTTCAGAAGTGATGTTCTTTTCCAATATACACAGTAAAAACTATGTTGCAATTACCTACTTACTGAGGCTTCACGCCCAACTCTTCATGTTTAAAAAAAACATTAAACTTAATGAACCAGAATAAAAAAAAAACACGATAGATACCTACATGCAGAAAGAAAATAAAACTAAATTAACGAGTATATACTGCTCACATATCTATCGACAATAAAAAATAGGAACAACAAGTAACAGGCATATTTATAGATCCTGTAGTAATTACAAGTCTAATCACGGCCTGTTATACTGCAAATTGAAAAAGACTAACGTTATCTAATTGCAAAGCTAAATAACTACTACATCATATTTTAATAGCATTTTAATCTTACTATCCTTAGATTTAAAATGGAATGCATTAATCATCCTAGTTAAGCTACAAGATGGATAATTGGAAATGACAACAATACGCAGTTGTTTTAAAAAGATTTTCGCTTGATTACATTGTAAACAAAAACAATATTTTAATTGTCTCTTTTTTATAATCTTTATTTTAAAAGTGAGTATGAGATAGTGATGTCAATATTGTTTCTCTTACTCTTTTATCGAAAAAGTTTTCAACCATTTTTGAATGAGACACATTGCGTATCTGTATAACGTTTTAATAAAATTTGTTCATTTATTTCCAAGAACAAGGACAGGCCAGTTTGTATTAAATATCGTAAAGGAACGCTCTAAGTGATAATTGCATTTAATTAGACCATGTTCATCAAAAATCACTGTCTCTAACAAGAAAAAGTAGCTATAGGTTTAATTTCGGGGAGTGCATGATGGAATTGCACAATCTATTTCCAGCCACTCCGTTTCATCATCACACTACAAGACGTACTCCGATGCGCCATCGTTACATAGTGGACATCCCACCCATACGCACATAACGTTTTGTGAATACTCGTACATTCATTGTGCGTTCGGCTAAGAAGTGGAATTCGCTGCTGGAGTCTGTGTTTCCTGATAGCTATAACCTGGAGGTCTTTGAGTCAAGAGTGGAAAGGTTACTTCTAGGTAAGCGTGCTTCATCTTAGACCACATCATTGCTTACCATCAGGTGAGATGGTGGTCAAATAGAAGTCTATAATCAATTAAAAAATATACCTATCTAGACAATACCATCGTTAAAGAAACCCAGTAATCCTTCTTTCCAAATATCTACTTAGTACTACATTTTGATTCCAAACAAGCAAGCAATAAAAGATAAATCGTGTCACGTGTACACACAGCCTTATAATCGTAATATCACAAATGTCATATTCAAATTTATTACAGCCCACTTAGCTATGTACGATCACTTTCACTTTAAAATGTATGGAGGCGGGTTAAAAACTGTAGTAATGTATTCGTCAGTATTTTAGTATGCGGGACGTGTATAGTATGGCTTTTTAGATATTCGTTACGACATTGTTTGGACGAGTGGAGGGTTAAGTATATGAAATTGAATTGGAGCGGGTTTATACACATGTTTGGTACGCTACGTATACAGGCTGTTTCGGAAGCCACGCCCTTCCTAAAGCCCTTTTTTTCCGGGTGGGATAACTTTTTTCCGGGTAAATCATCGAATGACTTCTCCCGCTCTGGGTGGAGCGGAAAGGAATGTCAGGCTTCTACTGACTAAAACCCACACTGTTCCTTCTGATGCCTGTAAGCTTCGGACCCGCGGTATCTCATTAGAATATTCCGCAATCCCGGCGTTCCAAAACTCCTGTATATGCAATTGATAAAAAAAATGCAGATCTGTAACATAATGTATACGAGTATTTCAGACCTGTATTTAGCGCTTAATCATTTTACACCATACCTACGTTCAAATAGACTAGATAACTATAACTATAAATTATATACAATATAAAGGGAAAATTAATAACTGATGGAATAACTGATGGACTTCCTACCGAATACTGAATGATATAACATCTTTTAATGGGTTCTGATTTCTGAATAGTTCTATGAATAGTGGACGATAATATATTGGTTTAGTGATGGAGTGGAGTATCCTATTAATATTCATAAACTACTGCATTTTAAGTTTATTGGCGTATCGGCTGCTGGCGGTTAAGATACTTTATTGATGGTTGCAGAAGAACTAGCTTGTTGAATTATTAATATTGTGACGATTTTATTTATATAAATAAGAAGTGTGCGTGTGTTTCTAACGACGTGACGATATAAAGTTTTATGCCATCCTTTAGTAATATTTTTATTTTTTTATTATTACGGATGACCTCGATCTTGCCTGATGCTAAGCGATAGACGAGTTGTTGACTTTTGCCGGCTGACATGAGTTGGTGGGGAAGCCAGCAAAGGCAATATAAAGGACAGGTGCCAAAAAACCACCGCGTTAAAGAGTATTTTGGTACTACCGCTGCCCCTTGCGTAAGTGAGCGAGGGAATGGGGTCGTTTTAGTTAGTTAGACTCTAACTGAGGTCTTCGCCACACTCTAGAAAACAAGGTGCAAAATTCGATATTCGTACGCAAAATAGTGTAGGATATACATATAGTAGGTACCTGTAAAGAAGATTTTTTTTTATTCATTGAAATCTCATACAAATTAACATACAAGTGAGACATCTAAAACCTTTACAAAAAAATATAACAAGACCACACACATGAAATAATGGTAAAAGTTCATGAAGAATTTTTAAATGAAATATGTTTTGCCACACTAGCAGAATTTGCCATAAAACGATGTTGGCCACAACTTTTTTAAAGAGAGCTAGCAATGTCTCAATCAAGACATGTCGCATGCAAGAAAGGCAAAAAGAATAAAAAACAAAACACAAAAAGAATCTAGAAAATAGAGCTTAGTACCAAATAAGGATAGAAATCGATATCTACCTAATCTATCACTGACCACAACATATAGAAGATACTGTAGCGTAAAACCGCTACGGTTAAAACTTCCTCCAATTCTAATCCAAACTTTTCAATAAAATTTTTTCTTCATAGCTGTTATTCACATTTGAACAAGGAACCGTGAAAAAATCCTCGGATGTTTTGCCTTTTGACGGCGTGATTACATTTTTGGGACCCGATATGTGAGGGTCGACCTTATTTTTTGATTCATACCGAAATTATGAAGTGAAAGTTTTTTTCTGTTGGTGTAAAGCCAATAAAAAATATAAAGTGTCCTAGCAAAAGGATAGTCTGTGGGTGATTTTCTGGTTAATTTGGTATGTTTTGTCGCCCTTTTTCTTTTTGATCCATTTCGCACTAGTTCTAGCTTGCTCCTCGTTTCATTAAATGTCGTGTGATCAGAGTCATCTCCATGACTACATATGTCCTACAAGACTGTGATTCTCATCATATTGGACAATATCATATAAAAGACATACTTAAATGAATTAATTTGTTCCATATTCTTAACTTAATCAGCATTACTTATGTTAGGCCATTAGTTTTCAATTAACGACACCTCTTTTATTATTTCGACCCTCATTCCTCCCTGGAGTTAATATTTATTCATAACCATTTCCTCTCATTAAGCGTCGTATTTTTGATTTTGATTTAAGGTCCACCCTCTTCAACTTAACCCTCTCTCTTTAACTTAACCTTCTAACTTATCCCTCTATAACTTAAGCTCTTGACTTTGAGTCGTGTTAGACTTTGAGTCGTGTTTCACTTTGAGTCGTGTTTGACTTTGAGTCATGTTTGACTTTGAGTCGTGTTGGACTTTGTGTCGTGTCTCACTTCGAGTTATTATCTGACTTCGAGCTTTTGTGTTCGACTTCGAGTTTTTGTTTGACTTCCTTTGAAGTTATTTTTAGGTTATTTCTTAATCTCAACTCTTATTTGTTTCGTCTTGAATATTGTTCTTTGTTCCTATTTATTTAAGAATATTATTCTAGTTCTATCGTTTGTTTTTCTATTCTAATGTAGGTTTAGGAGACGCATCTGAAGCTCGCACTGTTAACGTCTAAACTGGAGGCCGGCTTTCAATTTTATTCAGTATCAGCTGCACTTCGATGTCGTTGATTTGATGTATTTAGTTTAAAGTTAGTTAGGCTAGTTTATTTAATTTGTATATATTATGGTTTTCACTCTTGGTTGATGCTATCCCTTTTGTGTTGTCAATCTGTTATTGTGTTTTCAATCTGTTATTGTGTTTTCAATCTGTTGTTGTGTTTTCAATCTGTTGTTGTGATGTCAATCTGTTATAGCGTTGTCACCCTCTCACTGGGTTGATACATTCACTTGGGTTGATCTCTCACCTTTCTTTTAGGGTTGTCAACCACCTTTCTTTTAGGGTTGTCAACCACCTTTCTTTTAGGGTTGTCAACCACCCTTTTTTTAGGGTTGTCAACCACCTTTCTTTTAGGGTTGTCACTCACCTTTCCTTTAGGGTTGCCACTCACCTTTAGGGTTGCTACTCTCATTTTTTTTTTTTACTGGAAATGGGGTACTGTAGCGTAAAACCGCTACGGTTAAAACTTCCTCCAATTCTAATCCAAACTTTTCAATAAAATTTTTTCTTCATAGCTGTTATTCACATTTGAACAAGGAACCGTGAAAAAATCCTCGGATGTTTTGCCTTTTGACGGCGTGATTACATTTTTGGGACCCGATATGTGAGGGTCGACCTTATTTTTTGATTCATACCGAAATTATGAAGTGAAAGTTTTTTTCTGTTGGTGTAAAGCCAATAAAAAATATAAAGTGTCCTAGCAAAAGGATAGTCTGTGGGTGATTTTCTGGTTAATTTGGTATGTTTTGTCGCCCTTTTTCTTTTTGATCCATTTCGCACTAGTTTCATAATTAATCAAAGATTCAGCTTGCATCGGTGGTCTGAAGTTTCTTTTTGTTTAGATCCCGTTACAAGCCAATTTTTGGCTCCACCCTACGGGCAAGCGACGTCGGTTATCGACGACGGAGGTCGGGAGGGCTCTCGCCCGATATCCGAGCACATCCTGTGCCTGAGACGTCCATCTCAAAGGCCTGAAGCGAGTACGAGGTAGATGCGGACCCCGCAACGCAGTGGCTCCGTGATTTCTACGTTACTTCCCACAGTCGTGTCCAGCCGTCCAGGAATTACCGAGTTTTCGCAGCAGGAGTTTTATTTTAAATAGTGCACCTACTTTGTATATTTCTAATCTAAAAATTATCACGTCAAAAACTCTTTCTAACCTAAGGCCTATCAAGACGCGTTGGATGCTCTTAGTGTTTTTGTAATTAAAATTACTAATAATGCGTATTCGCCTAGCTATAACCGATTGCAATCGATTTTTTGTTAGGTAAGTTAAAAATATTTGCATAATACTTTCGATAACATTCTTTTTCTTTCCGCTAAGTTAACCCACGCCATCACTGAAAGGTTCCCAATAATAACCAATATTTAACTTTTTTATATTTTTTAATTAAGTACTTGTTTTCTATCTTTTTCCTTTTAATCAAAATTAAACGTGTTAAGTAGCGGTTTGTGTTTTACTGTGCACTTAATTTTATTTACGCTACAATACGTATAAGATCTATAGTATGCTTGGAACCGGTTACCTACGCATTACGAGCGAGCTCTTCGCTGATAGATGATATTGTTTATCGACAAGGGCTTGTGTTAATGAGGGCAATTTGTTAAATACGCTTGGGATTAGTTCTATTATTATTAATATGGTTATAGGTGGTTAAGGAGTTATGGTGGCTCATGCACGATTTGAGAGATATAGGTTGCACGTTCGATCTCAGGTAGGCATATTACTGCTGAAAACATACCCATTTCTTATTTTAAAGCTACAAATTTTGATCAATATGTGTTGGTTTGAAAAGGCAAACAATATTTTTGCGACATGGTTAGCGTAGTGGTTGAGTGATCGGCTACTGCGCTACGTGACGCGAGTTCGATTCCTGCACCGGGACAAATGTTTGTATGGTCTACAAATATTTTCTACAAGAGAAATTTCTAGTCTGGGGAAATGTTTATATTAAATAAAAAACATTTTGAAAATCCAACTAATTCAACACATACATGCCCTAAAGTGTAACCATTAAAATCGTGATCTCATTCAGTACGAGTGACATTACAGATCCATTTCTTTTTGCCATTTTTTTAAACACGTATATTGACAAATCTTTTAGCGGCACTAATTATATTTGAGGCCATTATTGAAAAGGAAGGTGTGAAGTGAATGGTACCGACTAAATCAAATAGACTATGTGTGCCTACTTAGTGGTAGACTTTAGAGAGCAAACATAATGTGGGTAGATATATATTTACTTTAAAATTAAATTCGAAAGTAAATGATAAACTTACTTGCGTCCTTAAGTTAAAAACTTAATTAAAGTTGGGATTTTTATCTTTAACTTTCTCCCGTAAAGTTGATTAAAAGTCTGTCTCCTTTATGTTAAGTTAAACTCGGAACGAAGGTGGGTCGCGTAGGCTTGGGAATAGTTTGAATAATTTGTTGTCTAATGAAATATTATGTTAATCAAAATTATAAAGTAAGGATTTACTAATCAAGAGGCGTTATATATGAAGAATTTAATTAAATTAATTAGCAAAACTTTGCAAACGTGATTAGTATCGAAAACTCAACGTCACAAGAAAAAGTTAAATATTTAACTAACTGCTGGTGAGCCATAACGAATTCATACATCTTTCGATTATATTATGGCATTAAGTCCGCCTTTGTACATTTTGTGTTGCATAAAGTTTTAATAAATAAATAAATAAATAAATAAATAAATTCCCGATACATTTCCCTATACTAGGAATTTCTCCTGTACTGTGAGTGTATTTTCTTAAATACCCAGACCCGGAATATCTACTAGTAGACCATAAAAACTTCCGGTACGAGAATTGACGTAACATTGATACTCCTGTCATCATTTTCAGCTTAGTTTTTTGACAACTATGTTGAACTAAGTTGGGGTCGGGTTTCCTGTTTAGCTGGATGCAGTTTGAGCACTAGTTTTTTACAATACCAAAATTAAAACAAAATACCAAAATGATTACTCCGAACTATTTCATTATTGCAACATATTTCCAGTTCACAACATGGCTAAACTTTGTATTTTAAAAGATGAATATAATAACTTAATTTAAAAAAAAGTAATTAAAAAAATTAAAAAAACCGACTGCAACCTTATACTAAAACTAACTGAAAAGCTAATAAAAACAAGATAGATAGATAGAATATACTTTATTGTACACCAATAATTTAATCACACTTAAATAACAATATTATATTACTATACCATTATTATAGTTTCAAACTCAAATGGGTCCCGCCTGCTTCCAACTTTTATTTAATTTAAAATGGGCTTATTTTTATTAGCTTTTCAGTTAGTTTTAGTATAAGGTTGCAGTCGGGTTTTTTAATTTTTTTAATCACTTTTTTTATTTCCAGCTTTTTAGTTTACAAATGTGAAAGATTTCGCAGACGATTTAGTTCTTGATACGTGTTTTTTACGATTTGTCACTTTGAATTACTTTTAACCATATATGTTTGTAATCACCTTTTAAAACCCTTTATTTTGATACCCCACTCGATAGGTTTTGAGAAAAAAAAAACTTTTTTGAAGGCATAATATGGCGCCAAAAATCCGCCATTTTGGTTTTTTTTTTATTTTGATATACCCAGTGTCACTTTTACAGTCAATACAAATCTAACGATACCTCTCAAGCTAAAATCCGTTGAGCCGTTCAGGCCATAGAGCGTGCCAAACAATTATACATACATACATACTCTCGAAAAACATAACCCTCCTTCTGGCGCAGTCGGGTAAAAATACACGTCATCCAAAACTAAGAACGTTAGCGAACATGAACACCTTTAGCTTGCCTAGATTCAACAATACATATGGTATGGTATGGTATGTTATACTTACATACTACCAAAAATAATTCATGAATTTCCTGTGGACATACTAAAATGAATACCTCTGCAACCCTAAAAAATCTAAATGTAAAATAAAAAAGGAATTTTGCAACGGAATGAATTAGTTTAGTTAAGCTTATTTACTAAAATCTTTAAATGCAAAACTTACAAATTCACTTATTATTTAAAATACTAATAACCCAATTTATCCGAACTCACTAGCCATATATTAGCCAGTAAGGGCTTTTGTATAAGAACTATATGTATACCAGTGGCGAAGGTTCCATACAACTCGATTCCTACCGGCTTCCCTTTTGAAATATGACAAATATTAGTCTATTATTTTATATATGAATATAATAAAGTAATATATTATTTTCAATTAAACAAATAGATAGATAGATAGAATATACTTTATTGTACACCAATAATTGAATCACACTTAAATAACAATATTGTAAAAAAAAAAAAAAAAAATTGGTTACAATGGCGGTCTTATCGCTGAGAGCGATATCTTCCAGACAACCTTTGGAAGGACTTTATGAGCTTTATTTAAAATGGGGAGGGCTATATTAGTGTACTACTGTACAAATACTCATTAATAACGGAAAAACTAATAAAAATACAACAAAAAAAAAATATATACAAATACATAAGTACATAAAATAAATAAATATATAATGTGTTCTTTAACATCGTGTGGAGAAAGCAAAGGAATAATCATAAGTTTGAAATAAAATGATTGGCAACCGAGCTTTTAAAAACAGCAAGTGACTGAGCTTGTCTTACTGACACCGGCAATCCATTCCACAACCGAATGGCCTGCACCGTAAACGACTGGTCGTAAAATTTTGTGGAATGGGTAGGCATCAAAAGTCTCAAATTCTCTGATGATCTCAAATCTCTAACATGTGTGTCATGAAGGAACTTAAAACGTTCTTTGAGGTAAAAGGGAGTCGTTGTATTGAAAAGAATACTGTAGAGTAATGATAAAATATGTGCATTCCTGCGAAGGCGGATAGGCAGCCACTTGAGTTTAGTGCGAAATAATAAATAAATAATTATTTACGAAGTTACAAGATTTCGAAGTCAGCCACAGGGCCACAGTTACTGCAGGAATTCACGCATCACACTTGAGCAAGGTAGGCATTTTTTGGTCCGGCTTCCCTTTTATGAAAAATCACCCTTCGCCACTGGTGTATACTGAGATTTTGATCATAAATAACAAAAAATCATAGTGTGACTGCGTATCTGACCTTTACAACGCAGTAGCCGGGTAACTCGATACCCCCTCACAAGACCAGTGTGAGATTTTCTGGCTTCTGACCAGCTATAACGACTGTTAAAGATATAAAAATTGGCAAAGTGCAAGTCAGACTCGCCCATGAAGGGTTCCGTAGTAACTATAATAAATATAATTTAATATATTTATTAGAAAAAAAAAACTTAAAATTTCTTAAAACTAGCTTATTTACAATTTTTACAACTACGCCAAATAACTTTGTTTTTTATATTGTTTGTATGAATTACAAAGTTATATTTACGGTTTTAGAAAATATGCTGTATCTCAAAAACTGCTAACCCGATCTTGTTCAAACAATTTTGGTTGAAAGATTACATTAAGATCTACAGCATATATTTTTTTTTAGATTTTTCACTCCATAATTATAGAAGTTAGAGGGGGCGGACACACATTTTATCATTTTAGAAGCGTATATCTTTTAAACGATTAACTTTATGAAAAAGTGGTTTAAGAAACCTCAATATCATTTTTAAAGACCTGTCTATAGATACCACACACGCATAGGTTTCATGAAATAAAATATTTTCAGTTTCAGTTCCATGTATGGGGAGCCCCCCTTTATTTTAAATATTTTCAATTTTTTTTTTATAAAATCTGAAAGCGGTTCACAGAATACATCTACTTACCAAGTATCACATGTATAGTCCTAACAGTTTCGGAATAAAATGGCTGTGACATACGGACGGACGGACAGACAGACAGACGGACAGACAAATCGAAACTATAAGGGTTCCGTTTTTTGCCATTCGGCTACGGAACCCTAAAAATGAGGGCCGGGACCAACAGGTTGACGTGATTTCCGAGTCACTGAGTAATCTATCATGATTACTTCGTACCTCAACATTCCGATGTTAAGATGTTTACGCATTCGCGGACCGACTTCAGCCTTTAGGTTAAGCATCAGTTTGCCTTGAAATTCAACCTGTGAGGCTGTTATTATCTGTTCACGAGCAGTTTCATTGAGGTATTCCTCGAAGCGCTACCATTTTGAAGCGCACCTAATGAAGCGCTCCTTTTTTAAAAACTCCACTAAATAAAATTACCTTTACTATATTACCTATACTATTGTCAAGACTAATTTACAGAAGTCACCAAGCATCATATAACCTGGACCTGAGAAGACGAGAAAACCAGAGACGGTTAATTAGTGTGTCGCTATCCAAGTGAAGTTAGTCTGTGCGAAATTAATGTAATTAGTGAAGTTTGTAAGGGTTCAAAGACAGAATTTCCACTCGGAGATTTTCCTTAATTACCCAACCTCGTTTGAAGTGGTCTGGTAAACTTGTTCCACGCCATTATCTGTCATTAGGATCTTTAATTCAATTGTCAGTAAGAAATTAGTAGGCTACCACTATTTCATTTGGAAACTGTAAGTAATTACAAAATGTTTGTCGGATTTAATGTTTTTTTTGCAAGATCGTAAAATTCAGTTTAGGTCAAAAGTAACTCTGTCTGTCTGTGTTTTACCTTTTCACGCCTAAGCCGCCAAACCGATTTAGATTAAATTTGGCATGGGAATAGTTTAGGACCCTGGGAAGGACATAGGATAGTTTTTATCTCGGAATTCCCTCGGGATCAGTATTTACACAAGAAAAACTTCCCACGCGAACGAAGTCGCGGGCAAAAGCTAGTAGCATCATAAAAAACCATTTATACCTAAGAGACCGATCTCCTAGGTTAAAGAACGCACGGTGAAGTCTGTCAATGGATGGGTCACTATCTATTACCTGCCAAAAACCTCCATACCGGAGAAAGCACGTAGAGGTATTATTTGAAGTCATTACGGGCCATGAAATGTTGCGCTGTTTCTAATATCTGTTTGTCAGGGCTAATATCTGTACTAGCCTAATCGATTTAAATGAGAAGAGATACTCTTACTGGAAGATAGACGAGGTTATATTCTATATATCTATCTATCTATACGCTACTCTTTATCCGGGATTCACTATCGGGCGGCAAATACCGCTCACACCAATGTAGCCACGACCACAGTTAGTTTAAAATATATTCGCAGTCTCCAGGAAGAAATATAAAACACACAATATATATAGCAAGCTACCTACAGCACTTATCAACAATAAGTAAAACAATCAAGGTGGTTCGACGCGCTTTCCACGCGCCGCTGTGTCGGCTCGCGTCCATGAATATTTCATGAATGCATTGAGTGACCGGCCACGTGGGGCCTTTAATGTGGATTATTTAGTAGCTACATGCATTTTTGTTAAATTGATGGATAAAAATTAAGAGTTGTATCATAGATTATGTATGTAGGATCTGCCTACATATTAATACGTGAAGCAAAACCTTTGTACAATTTTTAAACGACGAAAGAACGGATGAGTTTCTCTGTACGACAAGTTTGTACGAAAACTACGATTGCTGACTCGTAGTTACACGATTATCACACCAGTATGACATACATGATTTTTTTCTTGTTTGGGATATAATTTGGGATAGTTAAAGGTTATATAGAGAAGATAATTACATAAACTTTAAATTTACAAAAAAAAATGACGTGCAAAAGTGTTATTAACCAATTTGCTAAATAAAGATCATTTATCAATGTGTAGTTTTAGAGCCAGAATCGATCTTGTGCAGACAACGTATAGATCGAATATATTTTAATTGCTTCTACATGGCCCTTAAACTATCTCCAACCCAAATATTACATATCGAAGTATGGACTAGTATGTAGTATGGATTATTGCACTGTTTTCATGCGGTTGTGTAACACCTGAAAGTTTTTGTTGTTTGTGCACCCAATGCTTAAAATTGATTATGAAGTTTTTTATCTACTTCATGCTGAACGATACATTTTCCTGTTTAGAACTGAAGGCTGACACAATTTTTCTATTCGTCACCATTAGACAGTTCACCGATAGACCTTCTCTGTGTCTAATGTACAAATTATTCTTAGGCCGTGCACGCACTGCGTTGCGTTTTGGAAACGCAAAATCTGTGGAGTATGGAGTGTCATAATGGTGCGCGCACTGCGGTGGAATAAACGCGTGCGGTAGAGTCACCGGTGGCCCCTCGCTGCAAAGTTGCGGTGAGTCTACCACAAACATTTTGTATCGCATAGGAATGTATGTAGTACCGCGCACTGCGGTGAAAAAAACTGTGCGGTAGAACTACCGCAATTGCGGCCACCGCAAGGCAGTGCGCGCACGGCCTTATTTCTGCAGTCACGACGTGAAAATCAAACTAAAAGGATTCGTGATTCCAAAATTATCTTCATGGGTCAATTTTTTTACACATTCAGGTCATCGTGTCAATAATCGTGTGATAATTCTATCTTTGGGTACCTATTATTATCTATATATATACTGTCGGAACGCTATCAGATGTTTCGTGATTAATCAGGTGTATTCTATTTATCTATCCTTTTTCCAACGATCTTGTGGTCGGTCTCCAGACTAACCAGATGCATCAAAGTATTAGGTCAAACACAACCCTTAGCCAGACTTATGTCAGATTCCTGGCTTCTGAATATCTGTAATTACTGTCAAAGATGTAAAAATTACAGGCCGGACCAACGGCTAAGCGTGTTTCTCCGAGGCACGGCGAAACACGTTTCCTGATCGCTATAACCTGGGGCCTTTAAGTCAAGAGTGAAAGGGTTACTTCTAGGCAAGCGTGCTCCATCTTCGACCACATCATCACGTACCATTAGGTGAGATGGTGGTCAAACGCGAGCCTATTATCAATAAAAAAAATGAACACTAGATATTTTTCGATGATATTAGTTTGGTCTGGATCTCCGTAAAGTAACGCCTGATTCCATTCTGTGAATCTTAATTAGTTAAGATCACAGAACAGATAAAAGAGGTTAGAAAGGAAATAGTTCCTGATTTGTATGAGAACGAGTGTCGCCGCTTGTCTCCCACTTTTTAGCTCCACTACAAGCAAGAGGCCCATCACGTATGCAAATTACACACAAAAATAAATTACACACACTTAAATCGAGAGCTTGCTACTGATTGTAACTCACTGTCGATAAACATGCGCCGTGCATCACGGCCAATCAGGGCTAAGCACGAAACGTCAATGGTTGAAGTGTAGATGACGCAACGCATGCATTACATTGTAAGCGGACTTGGTCATTGCGTTGATTAAGCGAGTACACATCGGGAAATGTATATTTTTTGTACCTTGTTGCAATAATGTTGTTAATGTTCGGAATTTCATAGTAATCAGAATATTTTTATGTTTTTTACAAATAAAATTGTAATTAAATGTTATTTTTGACTTACCTATGGAAAGATATACCTCTTCGCTCTATACTTGCAGTCTAACTTTTTGTTTTACAGGTTATAATTGCACAACACGGCATTTTAAAGCAGAGCTCTGTGTTCCGAAATATTCCGAAACGCACTAAGCGCGGTGAATGAATTAATCGGTCGAGCTATGATTTTCGTATCATAAATGTGGCGCGCTTGCCACGCCCACATTACCATTCCAACCTTATTCATCTATTCCGTGGTTAAGAAGGTCATCTGTCCATGAAACGACCTCGGCAAACGTTGCTTAACTTTGTAGATCGACCCGTTTGGTTGGTATTATTTAGGTACAAGCTCTTCTACTTTACTTTTCTTTGAATTAACCTTAATAATACCTAAAAATCTATAATTCACTATTTACCACTAAATAAATAAGTAAAAAAAGATCGAAAGAAGACCTCGTGGCCGCGGTCCGTTGCGCTGGTCCAAACAGGTCCTTAGTGCTCTCGAACCCAGCAATCTTCACCATGCTGACGAAAATAGGAAGCGATGGCGAGCCATTGTCCATAGCAAGGTGTATCACGGTGATCACGACCTTCAGCAATGAAGAACATGACGCAAAGAGGGAAAGAAAATAGCAATGAGAATTACACCATCCAGAAATACTGTCCTAAAATTCTGCAACACAAAGAAGGTCACGCAAAATTCTTATTTTTGTATATTCGTCGGCGTTTTATTCAACGTTTTACTAATGAGCACATAAAAAAGAAAGCAGTAAAATAAAACGTAATTACATAAAAACTAGTTTATTTTAGTTATTGTAATAAAATGGGGATGTCGTGAGTAAGATTATTAGTTTATTTCCTTTTTGGTGCGACTAATTACATGGCTGACTGAAAAGTTGATAAATGTGGGTCGTAGTGGTGTTTTTTTTTATTAATGGTCATTTGAAATGACATTTGATTTATTTATCTGTGCTTTTTCCAGCTTTTTAGGTCCGATTAACAGGCCGTTTGTAAAGTAAGAGACACGACAGAAAGTATTTTTCGCGGACCAATTTGCCGTGTTGGATTGATAATTTTGTCTTTTTATAAAAACCTGAAGCTGCTCGCTTATTACAAGAAAATTAGGCATAGCTACATTTTTTAAATAAAAAAAAACTAAAGTACTGTAATAAAACATGTTTGAAAATTTATTTTCCCGAGAGAAATCAGTAAAGGCGCGGCCGTTTGAAGTTAATATTTGCTCACCTTTCATTACTAAAAATGAGCAAAGTTTTAACAAAATAATACCAAATTATTTAACATCATTTTATTGTTTACCTTAAATTACTTTAATTAATATCAAAACTTCTTTTATTACTTAGCTTCGAAAGAGAGTCAGCACATTTGAGATTAGTAAAATGAAAAACAATTGAAAAAAGAAGAAACTTAACATCATGTGGAAAGGAAACAAAAGAATAATCATAATAACGGTTAAGCAGATAATGAGTTTATAAAATAAATGGATTACATAAATACTTAATGAATTAACAGCAATATCAATTCAACTTTTAATAAGTTATTCGATGAATAGGAACGCTGTAACCAACCTATCAATTACACCCTGTACGTATACAAGCTACCCTGTCACCAACGCTCGGTGACACACCACAATCATTTATCTTTCAGTTGTTAATTGAACGGTTAGTTTTATTATTGTGCGCCGCCATTTTGTGCTTTCATTAATTATATTATCACACAGCATTTGGCATTTCGATGGCTTGATTAAAGATGATGAGAGGTGGAATTAAGTTAACACTTAATTCCACCTCTCATCATCTGACCATTCTTAACTTAGAGAAGTTAAGTGTGGCACGAGTCTATTTTCTCATGTAAACTAATGACCGCCAAACTAGGCTATATCCGTATCTTGGGGACCAGACGGATCTCTAAATTAATAACATTTAAAAACTAAGACAAGCAAACCATATTGTTTCGACATTTGAACTTAGAATATTAGTTACATAATTATACAAGGAGGAAAAGATGACCGACAATAAATGAAAACACCGACTATACTAATCCCGAGGAAACCATAGTGAGGATTAAATAAGACGTGACATCAAAATTTAAAAAAAAACGTTAATTTTAAAAAATATATATAAATAGATACAGGTAAAAGTATGAAATTGCCGTTTTATAGTGAAAGATGCTTTGAAATGACTTAAAACCTTTATGGTATGAGAGTTTTTTGTGCTTAAACGCAGGATATTTAACCCTGCGTTGAAGCACAGAAGCTAAATAGAGCCTGTGGAAAAATATGAAAATAGAAAAAATATCCTGAATACATTTTTTGTACGGTCTAAGGAGATCATCATTTAGGCTATGGTAAATTTATGATCGTATTGTCTTCTCCACTTTGTATAACGTATAATGTTAATTCTACTTCCATTCGAAATGGAAATAATTAGGCTACCTAGTATTTTTGAAGATAAGCGCGTTAAACTAAACAAACTTTTCCTCTTTATAATATAAGTTAAGAATAGATGATAAGTGGGTAATCATCAATCAACCATATTCCAATAACTTATACAGGGTGGCAGGGACATCGACACAGAAACGCTTACTATGGATTCAGTACATGATTCTAGATCCTCTTGCATTGTTTGTTCAAATCATGCTTACCATAAATCATGTACTGAATTTATGGTAAACGGTTGCGCGTCGATGTCCCTGCCACCCTGTATAATGGGTCGAATATCACCCATTTCCATTCCAATATTCGACCCATGAATCTAAACACAAACTATGACATATCGTAAATATGTCAACTTCACTTACAGGTGCGCACGGCCGTGGGATCGTATAAATCTCAATTTGGCATAATTATTAATTACTAACAGGTAGCAATATAGTTTACTGCCGACACAGTGACCTGCCGAGTGAGTAATGCGTGCGTGGGAAGATGGAACTTCTGTTTTGCAGTATGTACGAATGGTATTAGATAGTGAAAATCTGAAAGCCTGTGAAGAAAATTATGGGGGAATTATAAACTCAATATAGTTATAATTTGCTGTAGAAAAGTTACAGTTTTAAAATGGCGAACAGAAAATTCATTAGAAAGACCAAATATTTACGTCAACCTTTCAAATAAAATAATTAACAAAAACAAGTACACAAAAGAGGTCGCCTACCTGTCACTTTGTTGCGTATCTGAATAACAAAGCCAAATCGCCATTAAAATATTTGTATAATAACTCCAACATTAATATTAATACAGAGAAAGTGTTTTTGTTCAAGCAATTAGGGTAATAACAGCAATCTAAGTTTAAAGTGTCAAGATCGTGTTTGGTTATTGTGTGAAAGGGTTCCGCTGCAATCGTGATGGCTTGTTTAGAAGCGGAAAATAGATTTAGGATTTAATAACTCCAATTTATTTAATGACAACACTCATTGGATATTTTGTTAGAATTAGTCGATGTCGGATGTAGTTTGATGTCGGAATGATTATTAATTAGAGCTTAAAACTTAGAAATAAGTCTTAGTAAGTACAGAATTTAACAGTTTTTAATTTAACAGTTTTTTTGTTTATTTACAGCCAAACTTTTTCTCGACGTTTTTATTTAAGTATTTGGTTTTTTTTACAATTATTACATTAATACAGAGTTATGAATACATGAAGCAGTACTTTACATCAAGTGTACAATGTAAGGCGAATTTTTTTATTTTTTACGAGTAATTAATTGTTTTAGTTATAAATAACATTCTTTTCACCGTGTAATTATGGAAAGAAACAATAACGACCAACAGATGTTATGGCAACGTGTTACACAATAGGCTTTTTATAAGTTTCGGTTGTTTTTTAAGTGAAAACAAATGATTTTCGTGATATTATTGATTTTAAATAATAATAGGGACACATATCTACCAAACAAAATGAAGTAGATTTGCTAACATTAGCGGACCCCTAAAAGTTGACTTTTTTAATGCATTTTTAGGGTTCCGTAATCGAATGGCAAAAAACGGAACCCTTATAGTTTAGACATGTCTGTCCGTCTGTCTGTCTGTCTGTCTGTCCATCCGTCCGTATGTCACAGTCATTTTATTCCGAAACAATTAAGACTATACATGTAAAACTTGGTAGGTTGATGTATTCTGTGAACCGCTTTCCAATTTTAAGAGAAAATTTAAAAAATATTTAAAATAAAGGGGGCTCCCCATACATGGAACTGAAACTGAAAATATTTTTTTTATCATGAAACATAGGTTTCATGAAAAAAAATATTAAAAAATATTAAAAGTCATTTTAGAAACCATAATGTCATTTTTAAAGACCTGTCTATAAAAAAAACACGTCTATACGTGTGTGGTATTTATAGACAGGTCTTTAAAAATGACATCATGGTTTCTAAAATGACTTTTTCATAAAGTTAATCGTTTAAAAGATATACGCTTCCAAATTGGTAAAATGTGTGTGTCCCCCCCTCTAACTTCTATAATAATGCAGTGAAAAATCTAAGAAAACCATATGTTGTAGATCTTAATGTAAACTTTCAACCAAAATTGGTTTGAACGAGATCGAGACAGCAGTTTTTGAGATACAGTATATTTTCAAAAACCGCAAATATAACTTTGTAATTCACACAAATACTATGAAAAACAAAGTTATTTGGCGTAGTTGTAAAAATTGTAAATAAACTAGTTTTAAGAAATTTGTAAGGTATTTTGTTTTTTTTTCAAATTAATATATTAAGTATGTTATATTTATTATAGTTACTACGGAACCCTTCATGGGCGAGTCCGACTCGCACTTGGCCAATTTTTTATGACTGTATTATTCTATGGGAACACCACTAATAGATGCCTAGAATTATTTCGTTCCCATGTTTTTAAGATTCATCACTGCTTTGAGAACACAACGTTTACGTACTTTTGTCAGGTATAATTGAGATTTAGCAAACTGTTCGATGTTTCAGTTTCCAGGTTATTAAGAGATTAAATGAAAGTGGAGTGTGTCAGTTTTTTGTATAACCCAGATTCTTTTTAAGTTTTTCTTTAAGTAAAAGTTCTGAAGTCTGGTTTTGTTTCAAATGACTGGCGGACTTAGAATTATAACGTTACAATACAGAGATCTCTATACTCAGAGGTACATTATATTATTATACAAGGTGTAACAGATTAAGCGCAATACCTCAGACACCCCAATAAGAATATTAAATTTTAAGTCTAAAACAACATTCGTAACTAAATAAATTGAAACCAAACCTAGACATTTTTATAAAATAATTATCCTTGCTAAACGCAAAACGTATGTGCGTCATACAATATCCTTACGCAGACGCATACACTCATGCAATGTTAGCGGCCGACATGCACACGAAATCGATTCAAAAACCGATTCTGAACCACTTTCAGGAATTGCGTTTATTCTGTTACACACTGTATAATATAATAAAAATAATGGTTATACAACGTGTAATTTAAATGGTATATACATACCAAGTGCATGGCTTCTTTGGATGATAACAAACGATATGGCAAGGGTTTTGTAATCCTAAGTCTACGTGTGTAGAACTTATTACAAATTCCAATACACTGATACCAGACACCGAATTTTTCAAATTAAGAAGAACGAAAAGAATTATCGTGTTATTGGCAAGTGACGTGGAAAGTTATTGACCCTCGTAGTGCTGTGACACGTTTGTTATGATTGGTATTCAAGAAATATATGAAACCAATAATTTGGTATCAATTCTTTGAGTCAGTTATTTTGTGCTGAAACTGTGCATAGAGACTCCATACCAGATGTTGTCTTCAGCCCTTTTGGATAGATATGGGGTTTCCGTTACACGTTGTATATATTTCGTATAATATACGAGTACGTATATTCATAAAATATGTCATATAGCCCAGTATCAACCAGATTTGGAGGACCATGGAGGTCGCGGATCAATACATAATTCTGCGTCTCATTTGTAAATGTTCCTTAGTCGTGGGTTCGATACCAACATGTCATTGGATTAACCCTCACTAAGCCTGCGTCTTCGATCAACAATACTTAGTACAATTATTGATCCCGAAGGCCCACGTGGTAGATGACGTCACATTCCCTCTCATAGAGAGCAGGTCTATGTCCACATGGATCATAATAGGCTAATTTAAAACTAAAACTATACAGAATTACAGTACTATTTTTTTTTATTGAATAGGCTCGCGTTTGACCACCATCTCACCTGACGGTAAGTAATGATGTGATCGAAGATGGAGTCTAAAAGTTTAATATTTTATCCAAAAACGACCCACTAAAAAGCGTGAAAAAAAGCTTTTTTACAAAAAATAAAACCTGCGACTGCCGAAATTAAAGTTATTTTTGACTTTGTAGTGTTTTGATATGAAAGTCGATTTTATTTTTTGCAAAAAGTTTCTTTTCACGCTCTTTAGTGGGTCGGTTTATAATTTATCTAGTTACAAAAGCCAAAATATCAACTACTTATCACCTTTTACAAAATATTGCTTTTCCCGATGCAGAGCCGTTAATTTTTGAGTTCTCCTGGTACTTCACCATCAGCTCTACTTCACCATATGCATTGTGACGAGCATAAAGTGCTTAACATTCATATTCAAATAATCGAATCGTAATCCACGAAATACTTATTATTGAGTAGTTTCGGTGGCCATCTGTGCTCTTCATCATGAGTTCCACTTCCCCAAGTGATGCTTTTCAAGAGCAACTGCACAAGTTACTATGAGAAATACCCAAAACGCTATAGGTGTGCCTATAATATTTGAAGAGTGCCCTCGATTTCTCCATGATTCCATCATCAGATCCTCACGTGATGACAATGGAACCAACTAGAAAATATACCCTATCAAACTAAAAAGAATTTTCCAAATTGGTCCAGCCGTCTTCGAGATACCTAACATACATAAAAAAAAGTTCATTTAGAACTGAGAACCTCCTCCTTTTTTTAATGTCGGTTAAAAATGAGCCGCATATAAATTCAGCTGTATGTAATATGCACGTGTTGGTGGTCAGCTGGGTTATACGGGGAAAATGTCCGGTCCCCACAAGTTAAACAACAAAACCACAGTTGCCTCATTTACATTAGTGACTAATTGATAACCGGTTGTTGCACACTTCATTTATTTTGAACTAGTTAATGCCTATGGCTTCCTTTGTATGATTTTTCATACAAGCTTTTACTCCCTAGCCTATATTTGATCTCAGATCTTGAACTGTCTTCATGCTAAATTTAAACAAAATCGGTTCTGTAGTTTACTAATGAAAGCGTAACAAACAGATAGACAGATTTTCACTTTTATTATATTAGTATAGATGGCACGTTGTCGTGAGAACGGGTCTGTGCCTATTAAAAGTACTGCATTTTTAGCGACACGATTGGCGTAGTGGTTGACCGATCGGCTGCTGCGTTGCGTGTCGCGGCTTTTATCCATATCCGAACAAATATTTGTATGGCTTACAAACAGTTGTTCTGGGTCTGGGTGTTTGTATAAATGTAGTCACAATACAAGAGACATTACAAGTACAGGGCAATGTTTACTCATCTATATGTATATGTAGAAAAGGGTACTTAGCAACCAATAATAATAACAATTGGCAATATTTGCCTGTCATTAACGCTTTCATTCAATAGTTCGTAGTAATGAAATTTTTAATGACGTCATTACTACCCTCTATGAGTGGCGTTTCAATTAAAGCAACCTTCGTATTCCTACAAAATTTCACAGAGTCTACGATACGTATTTTACCTATTCTCCCCAAAGCAACGTTACGCCTAATTTTCCATGAAAATAGAACCGATTCATGTAAGAGCTAAGAAATACACAAAAAGAAATTGTGCAGAAGTTTAACTCTTTAATCCCTGGTAGACAGTGAGTGCAAGTGAACTCGCGATCACCATTTATTTGAGATTGCTATAGGTACTAATGCGTCTACGTGTATGTGCCAGTTTTTTCTTACTGTGTAGATGGAATGGAAGTTAAGGTCAATTAAGTTATTTAATCAGAGCTTTTTTTTAATTATTTAAAGGTTTTTATCGAGACCGATATGACAACCCAATCGTACTTTTTAATATTCATAATAGTGTAACGTTAAAAGGCACTTTTGAATGGCAACAATTACAGTTGAAGTGAAGCTATTATCCTTTGAAGTAAACTACTCCAGGTAGGAGAAAACGGAGTCTTGCATTTTGATAGCCTATGTAGATTAATTTGACAAGACTATATAATCTAACATCAAAAGTTAGTAAATCAAGTTTTGTGTTAGATAAAGACACAAGATTTATTTTCTTTTCGTCTAAATGCTATATCATCATTTCAGATTCAATAAAGAAAGAAAAAATATTTATTACCAACAGACAAACGGCATGCAAACAATATTAACCTCTCAAGGACCGCCATTATTTACGTCAACTATTAGTTGAGCCCCGCTGGCACACAAATTTTGTGCCAGCGGGGCTCAACTAATACTTGTTTACTGGCACGTTTTTGTGCCGCTGGGGCTCTAGAGGTTAAAAAACTTATTATAATTCCTTAAGAATAGTGTTAGTGTATGTTATTTAGTGTAAGTTATCGGTTGGTTTATTAAAGAAATGCGTTTCTTACTATACAGCGTCTAGAGTCTAAATAGTTGTTATACAGAGTCGATCTTCTGTGTCGTTCATGCACATTGGGTCGAAAACGATATCTTTTCGACGCGCCTCGCCAATTAATGGCAGTATTGGATTCCAATCGAGCGCTGTGTGCATCCAATGCCACGTTTTTCCTTTGTACATTCATTTCATCGTGTTGTGGCTATGCTATTTGCTTCCACGGATTTTTTCTTTAAAATACTTTCTCGTTTAGTTTATGTTTTGTGCACCTGATTTTAAACGGTACTATACTCGGCGTGTCCGCGTTATATGAAAATAAGAGTGGTGTAGCTGAAATTTAAGCGTCAATGGCCTATTGGCCAAGGTTTCGGACTTGTGATCGAGAGGCCACGGGTTCGAACCCCACCCATTACACTATAGCCGTGAACCCGATTCAGACACAAGCATATTTAGCTTAGTTGGACGGATTAACAAGATTGCTAGTAATGATATTTATACTCACAATGCTAGTTCTTTTTTAACCGACTTCTGAAAAAGGAGGAGGTTCTCAATTCGGATGTTTGATTGTTTTTTTTTTTTTATGTTTGTTCGGGCATAGCTCCGTCGCTCGCCAACCGATTTGAAAAATTCTTTTTTTGTTGGAAAGGGTATACTTCCCAAATGGTCTCATGAAAATTTTATCGACATCGAACAAGCCGTTTCTGAAAAATCAACAAAAGTCTAAAAAAATATTTACATTGATGATCTTTTCGTTTACTCTATATTGTGTTATTTGTTCGCGCGTTTTTAGTTTTTTGTAGTTGACATTTTGGCTTTTATAACTAGATTAATTACAAATTGACCCACTAAAAAGCGCGAAAATAAAAACTTGTTTGCAAAAAAATAAAACCGACTTCCATATCAAAACACTACAAAGCCAAAAATAATTTTAATTTCGGAAGGCGGTGTGAAAAAAATGAAAATACAAAACCAATAACACCGACTACCGAAATTAAAATTATTTTTGGCTTTGTAGTGTTTTGATATGGAAGTCGGTTTTATATTTTGCAAAAACGTTTCTTTTTAAGAAAAAAAATATACCTTACTTACATTATGAAAGTTAGTTTAAATATCAGCTATCACATAAGATGCTGTTACTAAAGGAAATACATAGACGTCTTTTTATCACAGAAAAAGCAGTGAAGTTGGGGGCATGAACTAGATCCCAATATTTCTACGTGCTCCTAATAAACCATTGTTAATTGATTGTCTTGGATTATAATAAATTTCCAGATTAGCATTGTGTCAGCTAATAATGGTACCATTTCAAATGAACCATAAAATATGATTTGAATGGCTGTCAGTTTTGAAGTCGTGTGCCAAAAACGGATCTATATTTATGACGCTTGGTTCAACGCGTATATGGTCATTTATAGCAATTTAAAATTGGAATATAACCGTCTTTATAACGTTTATTCTTAACTAGCTGCTACCCGCAACGTCGTTTGCGTGGGAGGGTTTCCCGCGTAAATTCCGATCCCATGGGAATTCCGGGACAAAAAGTAAATAAATAAAACAGTTATAGAGGAAGAATTAAAAAGAAGTGTCTGTTTGTACACGCTAATCTCCGGACCTACTAAATGGATTTTAATGAAATTTGGTAAGTAGATAGTTGATATCCTGGATTAACACATAGGTTACTATTTATCCCGGAATTCCCATGGGATCGGGGTTTACGCGGGGAATCCTCCCACGGGAACGAAGTTGCGGGCATCATCTAGTATAATATAAATATATAGATTTCAAATACTACAATAGGAAAACTGCAACAAAACTGTCAAGTAACAAAATTTAAACAGAGCTAAAGTACAAGTAGTTCTAAATGTCCAATATATTCGTGAAATGTAGAACCAGCTACAGCGTGTTCACAGTTCAGCGCTGACTGTGTTGATATTGGATTTCAATCCAACTCCCTGTATCGTGGCAGTATACAGTATTCTTTTAGGTATTCATTTATACATGTGGGCACCATGTTTTAAAGGTTTTGTGGACTTTATTATCACTTCAGCGACGAAGAATAAATTTTGTACGATTTAGTAAATTGAATAAAAACATTGTAATGTATAAAAACGACTACATATTATCAAAAAAATCATTTTCCATTTAGTTAGCGGTATCTCTTTTAATTAAATCATAAATGAAATTTAAAAAAAAGTGATTTCATTTTTTAACAAAATTCTGATAAATCAAGGTTTCCGTTTAATAATTTTTGAGGTCGACTAATAGGGAAGAATGAAAAGAAAACGTTCTTGATTATACGTATAAATGATGTTTACATTTTAAGATATGATGGATTGGACTATATTTTCAGATCCGGGGTGGGGCGGGATCCGTGGTATTGCCGGAGTGAATCATCGTTGTTCCAAACACACCCAGTTACGACTTCATCCGCTTAATTTATTTCTTAATTCCAATGCAACGCAAACAGAGGATTAGTCAGAGCAAACAAATTCGACCTATATTGGTGCAGACATTGCAAAAACTTTTCCACACAATGTATCATTACGTGCCTCCGCAGTCCGCTTGTTACAAAATGCCGGATTCTGTTTACGTTATTCACCCCTTAGTCACGCGTGTGGTTTGGCGAGTAACTCCGGGTGATTCAGCTGTGTTTACATATTAGGTCTTACTCTGTTATGTAATGGACTTTCATTATTTTATTTATTGATGTATTACAAGGCTGTCAATGATGTCAATGGCCAGGAAATTAGAATGTCAATGTAAGAACAAACAGCGAATGATTCATTGATACAAACAACTTTTTTCTGCGTAGCGTATTTTTAGTATTTATTTTTTGTTTCGTTTATAATAACATGTTTAATGGAAACACGAACAGAAAACTCAAACTCCAAATGTAGATGTATAAAAATTTGTATTTATAGTATGAATATTATTATCATACTATAAATACGAATTTTCATTAAAGGACCACAATAAAATCAATACAAAAAGCATTTTAAGTACTGTTCGTCAGAAATTAACATAACTAAAACCAAAAAATCCGAAGATATATAATCCGAATATTTTATGTTACCAAGGCAAGCATTTCGCGTAAAAAAAAGCAAATCATAACGCATTTACCCAAAACGTCCCTATAAACACAAAATAATGGACATCACACACACACACACTATGTACCTAACCCAGTTCCCCAACCAATAGTAGCTCGAGAATAAAGTCAAACAACTGTTACTGAAACAATTACTACATATCGTTTCCTTTATTTTACTTATTTATCAATATTTTTTTTAATTGCTATAAAATAAAATGACAACAAAAATATAAAAAATATGAAAAATGGCAGTCCACTGGTGTCAGGAGCAGGGTACAAGCTAGCGGTGGCTAGGCCTCCAGAGAAAAGAACCTTTTCACAATACAAGCTCTATCACGGAGCACTGCAATCTGTATCAGGCCCTTTATCCAGCTGTGCAACGACGGCTTCGACAGATGGTCGTCGAAGCTTTTAGCTATCAGCTCATTGACTCATGTGACAATCATCATCAATGTCAACAACCTCATTCATGAGCTAAGTTGAGATACTTTACTACTTTTATCATTATTATTATCATGATCAGTGTTATCAAATTTGTTACGTTCTTCTCTGGTATTCTGTCATTTAGTTGATTAGAATATTATGGAAAATAATTTTATTATATACACACCAGAAACACCCTTCTTTAATCCCATTTCTCTTAATTGGTTATATAATTTGATAACCAAAATAAAAACAATATAAGTTAGTATTAAAATACGTATCGTCTTTACATGGCAATCATCACAGAAAAATAATTTGACACAATTTTTCCTATGAGCAGACTCACTTTCGCTTTAATAAAAATGTTTCGCTAAAAACTCGCTTTTGTATTATAATCTGTCCTGTGGTGTTCTTTTCTTCTCTTTTTTAAAAAGATTTTTTGTTATTTTTTTATAGAGGGTTTGATGCCCATGCCAATGACCATGCCACCCTCGTAGGGTCTTCTCAATATTTACCTACGCTTAATACCTACAATAAATTCATGTGGTATTTGTTTGTTTCATTTATTATATTCTTTATTATACAATTTAAAATATTTACATGAATACAAATAATAAAACTAGTGTACAATGGCGGTCTTATCGCACAGGGCAATCTTATTTTGTGTGTCCAGTAAAGAATATGTATGAAATACTGACCGGGTGCGCGGGCGGCATGCATGTGTCGATCGCCTGCGCTCGCGGCGCATCACCGCTCCGGCAATTGCTGCTCTCACACACACCCTGCAAACAGAAAAAAAAAAAACAATTAATCGTACTTCTTACTTCATATTATACAACGTGTAATTTAAAGGGTATTATATACATACCGAGTGCACGGCTTCTTTGGATGATAACAAACGATATGGCAAGGGTTTTCTAATCCTATGTCTCCATGTGTGGAGCATATTAGAAATTTTAATACATTGATACCAGAGGCCGAATTTTTCAAATTAAGAAGAACGTAGAAAATTATCGTTTTGTGATGACTCTCATAGTGTGTCAATTCTGTGAGTCAGTTATTTTGAGCTGAAACTTTGCATAGAGACTCCATACCAGATGTTGTCTTCAGTCCTTTTGGATAGATATGGGGTTTCCGTTACACGTTGTATAAAACACGAATAGTCTGCTCCATCCGGTCAGACGTCTGACTGGGAGCTGTCTCCAACATAGTTGAGAAAACGCTAAGCAGATGACCATTTGGCACAATTTGGAACTTTGGAAAATTTTACATAATTACCTATTTATCTACAGATATTGCGATTTCAGCTTAACACTACGTAAGTAAACTCAATCCATCACGCATTTAACTCAATTGTAATCTACTAACTAAGCCATGATACTCATTTGACACTTATCTCGACAAGCAAATGGATTAATTACAGCTCACAGTATAATGTTAATATGGTATATATTATATTGAGAGCCACTCAACACTTTAATAGTACATTGTTCATCGAGGGGAGAAAGTGACCGATTACCAACGAGGGTGGAGTTTGAGTACTTAATACACACGAGTTGGGAATCGCACTTTCTTCCGAGTGATACATAGTGCTTTATAGGTACTATACCTACGAGGAAAATAAGAGAATAGTAGGTAATAATAATAATCTGTCTCTTGTCTTTTGGCATTATAAGTACTTTTAAGTTAGCTACTGAATTGGTCTGAATTAAAAAAAAAAACAGCGCATTAGTAATGGATTTTCATACACTTTTCTCTCTCTCTCTCCAGTGTCTCCAGCACGTTAGTAATGAATTCTCATACACTTTTGCGACCCGCACATTTGTACTACAGTAATGACTGTCGAACTTTTTAAAAAGTAATAAGGGACTTTCCAAGAAGGAGTAAAAAAAAATATAAACATAATTAACCTAAGCCGCATTTTATTAAAGAAAAAAACACATAAATCTCTGAAATTTTTTATCAAAAAAATCTTTAGAATAAAAATACATAAGTTGACATTCATCTTATTCAACACCTACATAGCCTTGTCCCAACTAAGTTGGGATTGCCATCTTCCAGTCTAACTAAATGCAGCGAAGTACTAGTATTTTACATGGAGTGACTGCTTAGTTGACCTCCAAACCCAGTAACTGGGCAACACGATACCCCTTCAGATTTTTTTTTTTTTCTTGATAATAGGCTCGCGTTTGACCACCATCTCACCTGATGGTAAGTGACGATGTGGTCGAAGATGGAGCACGCTTGTCTAGAAGTAACCTCTTGACTTAAAGACTCCCAGGTTATAGCGATCAGGAAACACAGACTCCAGCAAGGAATTCTACTCCTTAGCCGTACGCACAATGAAAGTATTCCCAAAACGTTTCGTGCGTATGGGTGGGTGTGATTGACAGATTTCCTGGCTTCTGAATATCCGTAATGGTTGTCAAAGATCTACCATTGACGTACTTTCCGATGAATCTCGGAATGTTAAAATGAACCACGAATCATGCAGCTATTATTATTTAGCCATGAGTTCCAAAAAGCAGAAACTCACAAAAACACCAAACTATTAAAAAATACTTGCACATTGTAAGCTATAAGTACTTTTATATAACTTAAGTTTTACTCTGCACTAGCTTTATAAGCGAGACTGAAATAAATACTAGCTGAACTGTACCGTAAAAGCCGAGAAAATGATCCTATATGTACGATAATGAAAGCCCAACGCTGGGCTAAAGCTGGGCTAAGTGTTCGTTATTAAAGTTTTTATGTTCAAAAGTTGCTCGAAAGTGGTGCCTAGTACCTTAGGGCGTTTTAATGGTTCTTTTACGCTTCAAACAATTTTAAGCAAGCAATTCATAATTATGGAGTCGTTAAGTCTTGGCTTTTTCTCGTTGCCTGCAGCTTATTTGGTGGAAGAAATGCTTCACTTTTAATACAGTATTTTCTGGTTACGTTTATGTTTTATGGCGTGTAAATTATGAGCTTAGGTATGTTTTAGGTACATTTTTAGTACCGAGGAAGCAAATTAGATGTGGTTTAATATTGCAGATCATTACACGAATAACTAGTATCATTTTTAAAGAGAACTTGCAATGTGGGAAGAGTTCATATTACTAGCAGCCTAGAATTGCCCACTCCCAATAGCCTTCAGTATTTCGCTGTATACAACGTGTAATTTAAAGGGTATATACATACCAAGTGCACGGCTTCTTTGGATGATAACAAACGATATAGCAAGGGTTTTGTAATCCTATGTCTACATGTGTGGAACTTATTAGAAATTTCAATACATTGATACCAGAGACCGAATTTTTCAAATTAAGAAGAACGAAGAGAATTATAGTTTTATTGGCAAGCGACGTGGAAAGTGATGACCCTCATAGTGCTGTGACACGTTTGTTATTATTGGTATTCAAAAAACATATTAAACAGATAATTGGGTGCCCATTCTGTGAGTCACTTATTTTGAGCCGAAACTTTGTATAGAGACTCCATACCAGATGTTGTCTTCAGTCCTTTTGGATAGATATGGGGTTTGCGTTACACGTTTTATAATTGTTTGATGAGATTATTTCTCATCCCCACAATATCAGAACGGCCACCAGTCAGTTTGCATTTCGGAGTGTAGGTTTATTACTTTCTTCTTTTTCCGGTGAGAAAATCAGCGGAAGGTAGTGCAAGACTTTTACTGACTAAAAACCCACCCTGTTACATCATTTGCACTTATGGTCCGGGGTTGAGGTATTTCGTTTGAACATTACCGCAACCCCGGCAGGCGATGGCCCTGTCGGATCCCGTCATTGCTGACTGTTCTATGGTTGATCTTGGTCCTTACCGGACGGTGAGCTACCCCTACTCGCCGTCTTCAAGCCCGCGCCTACAGAGGCTTGAGATCAATAGGTCTAGGAGGACTGTCTTTTTAAAAAAAGGAGTTATAAGTTTGACGTGTCTGTCTGTGGCATCGTAACTCCTAAACGAATGCACCAATTATGATGCGATTTTTTTTGTTAGAAAGCTGCTGACTTGGTCGAGTTACAATTTATTAAGATCTATTCAGATGTTTCAAGGTCTGTTTGTTAGCTGAAAGAAATCTTACACATAATGAGTATTTATCACGCATATATTGTTTGACCTAACATTTGGAACACCCATATCGATGTCCTAGAAGACAAATGTGCTAATTACAAAATTTTGATAATGTGAGATTTTAATGCCAAAAGTATTAAAATGCTCAATTAATACTTTTAGCATTAAAATATTACATCACCAAAATTTTGTAATTAGCACATTTGTCTTCTAGGCCATCGATATATGCTGGCTTTAACGCCCGATGCAAAAAGAGGGAGTCTAACCCCCGACACCCCTTTAAAATGTTACTTTTGTATCGAGACGCTCTTTTTCAAGCTGTCTAATAAATTCTGTTACCTCCTCACTCACCATTTTTTCTAAAACAGTGGCGCGTGCCTAACTGTACGTGCCTCTCATTAGACTAGCGGTCACACGCAGCGATTACACCGCATTATAATCGCACGATAAAGATTTCAAAATATTTACTGCGTACAAAAAATGGAGTGAATCAGCTGTTTGTAGGTTGAGTCTGTGACCAACTGTTGGTTACGGTAGTAAGAGTCTACAATTGGATTGTGAACAGAATTTTTCTGGTTAGGGTTCCGTAGCTGAATGGCAAAAAAAGGAACCCTTATAGTTTCGTCATGTCTGTCTGTCTGTCTGCCTGTCTGTCTGTCTGCATGTCTGTCTGTCTGTCCGTCCGTCCGTCCGTCCGTATGTCACAGCCATTTTATTCCGAAACTATTAGAACTATACATGTGAAACTTGGTAGGTAGATGTATTCTGTAAACCGCTTTCCGATTTTAAGAAAAAAAAAATAAAAAATATTTATAATAAAGGGGGCTCTCCATACATGGAACTAACACTGAATTTTTTTTTTTCATTAAACCTATGCGTATACACACACATAGGTAATAACATGTCATTGTACAATGTCATTTTTAAAGACCTGTCTATAGATACCTCCATAGAGAGGTCTTTAAAAATGACATTGAGGTTTCTAAAACCACTTTTTCATAAATTAATTGTTTAAAAGATATACGCCTCCAAAGTGGTAAAATGTGTGTATGTGTCCCTATAACTTCTATAATAATGGAGTTAAAAATCTAAAAAAAATATAGGTCTGTAGATCCAAAATGTAAACTTTCAAGGAAAATTGGTTTGAATGAGATCGGGTGAGCAGTTTTTAAGATACAGCATATTTTATAAAACCGCAAATATAACTTTGTAATTCATACAAACACTATGAAACACAACGTTATTTGGCGTAGTTGTAAAAAATATAAATAAGCCAGTTTTAAAAAATTTGTAAGTTTTTTTTTGTCAAATAAATATAGTATTATATTATTATAGTTACTGCGGAACCCTTCATGGGCGAGTCTGACTTGCACTTGACCAATTTTTAAAATTTTAGATAACATATTTTAGATATACTTTTTTTATTGGAAACATTTCTCAAATAACAGCGAGTTTATCCTGAACTATGTTTGATAGAATTGCTGGTGCTTAATTTCATGAAAACTTTAGGATTATTTCCCATTCCTTTTTAATAAAACTCCAAGCTCATAGTTACGTACAACTACAAAACTTAATGTGACTGTTCTCTAATTGCTTTCCCTTCGCTTCTATTCCAAAATTCGTCAGAGTTATTTTAAAGCATAAGCGGTATAGTGTACTCTAGGCCTCAGTGTCTGGAATCGTGTACGAGCTTATTATGCTGTGTGACATATATAACATAGCAAAGAAACAAAATTAAGGACGTAGAGAACCATAAGTTTCACACTTTTAAAACAAGGAAGCCTTTTTTCTGGGTGGCAACATCATCAAATGACTCGATCCGCTGTGGATGGAGCGGAAGGGAGTGTCAGACTTTTACTGACCAACAACCCACCCTGATCCTTTAGTTGTCCTTGAATTCCGGAGCCGCGGTATCTCGTTAGAACTTTCCCGCAAAACACGGGAGCCAAACCTCATCGCCTCCAAACACCTCAAACAACTAAATCTATTAAATATCTTAACAAAAACTCATAGCACATTACATTCAAACCATATAGAAGTATTAAGTAATCATAACTTAATGACCATCGTTTTATTTCCGTTAGTTCTTCGAAGGCACTTTATTACTGGACATAAAAACTTATATTTGTTCTTACTTTCAAGTACAATGTAAGTGTGTTATTTTATACTTAAAAATCTAGTCGGTATCCGCCATTTTTTCAACGTACATTATCCTTTAAAGCAAGTGTCAAACTGAATAGGCATCGTAGTACTCATCAATCGCTTAAAATCAGGCATAACCGAGGTCAAAAGCTGGCACATCGAAAAAAAAAAACAGAAACTTATTCTCTCTAAATAGAAAAACATTATAAAATTGGTGGAAATCAATTTTTTTTCGATTTATTGCACAATAATGAAAACTTTTGGTATTCCCATTAAGTTCACGGTTTGAATTTTTAAAATAGTCCGAATAGTTGGCATTATAACAGAACTATGTGCCATAGAGATTGTAAACTACGTATTATTACTACTTTAGATGTTTGCAACCACATGTACATAATATGTATGTATGTATGTACGTGCAAGTGACCTTAAAAATGTGTGAAAATTCAACAATTACTTTGATACGGTTGACAAAATATGCGATGTACAGTACACAAAGAGCTACTCATAAAATTGGATAGATAAAGCCTAAGTTTTTGTGTCGAACAATATTAAATACTACCAAAATAATGATTTTGTTCTCTCATGAACCTAAATATCTAATGTACCATCTGTAGATAGCCGTTAATCCCATTTAAATCTTACATGTAATTAATTATTCAAGACCGAAGTTATGAAGCCATTAGAATCTTCACTTAAACGTAACTTTTGTTCAATAATAACCATGCATTAATTTTAAGAACCTAGCATTGCTCACATATTAGAAAGTAACAGTAAAAGCGCAAAAACAACTACTGAAATACGCGTAATCGATAAAAATACGGTCCAACACAATTTGCGCACGGAACACTCAAAATTGGCGGGAAGAGAGAGCGGCCATGACAGTTTTGACCAGAGACAATAATACGCGGAACCACTTAGCTGTAATAAGCTTGCGGTGTGCAAATTACACTCAATTTAGACCCACGACGTACGAACAGACATATCCATCTAGATTTATGAAGATATTAAGAGAAACTCGTGTGTGTTTTGTTTTTGGTCAAATCATTGTGACTGTGTTAGAGCGTTATTCACTTCTAAGGTGCATGTACAGTGGAGGTTATTGTATATTTTTTTCATTTATTTGTAGTACTGCCGCAGAAAGTACGTACAGCTGTCATCATCATCACTATAGTCTATTGCTGTTCACTGTACTAGGCGTCCCAAATCGATTTCCAGCGTGCCAAGTCCAATATGTCCACCTGCATCCATTGAGTCCGTGCAGTCTTGACGAGGCCATAGATCCATATGGTAGGTCGCCAACCCATTTCATCGCTGCGCTTTCCAGTTAGTGGTCTCTACTCCAGTATCTTTTTGCTCCATCGGCCGTTCAATCTTAGTGCTATGTGGCCTGCCTCAATTAATAAAGTTTGATAATTAACAGGCACAGAATAAATTACCATACCACATTAAAAACAATAAAAATACAAGTAAAAAGGTCACCGCAAAAGTTAACTTCAATGAAATCTTATGTATAACATTGAATTTTTGAAATCTTATGTATGTCACTGTCGTGTGTGCCAAATACATCGAACTGTCGTGTATATAATTTGCGAATGTAGGCGGCTGACGATTCTGTCCGGCGCATCACACAAGCACACATCACAACTGACACACAATCATTTTTGTTCTTGTTACAGAGAGTTCGTATTGAATATAAAATTAGAACACTTTCGAAATAACAAATATATCTTGTTGCTGCGACTTGTTACTAACTTAACCACTGGGCCTTACTTCGTAAAACTGACATTGTGTATGACACATTTGTTTTGTGTGTCATTCGCCGACAGGAGTTACTAAATTAAATATTTTCTGCATGCTTTTCATACGTAATAATTTTTATATCGTTTGTATGGAGTCGGAGGAGTATAAAATTTGTCACAGTTAGAGTTTATATGAAGATAATAATAATAATATTCCACAACTTTCACACAACGCCATCTAGTCTCAAACTAAGCAGAGCTTGTGCTATGAGTGCTAGACAACTGATAAACATATATATATATATATATATATTTCTAAATACATACATATTATAGATAAATTACACCCAGACAAAGAACAAATGATCGTGCTCATCACACAAACATTTGTCCTGGGTGGGAATCGAACCCACGACCTTGAGCATAGCAGTCAGGGCCACTGACCACTAGACCAACAGGCCTGTCGATGAAGTATACTTCATTTAATTACTTAAGTCGCCCAGAGGTCGAAATGAAGCTATAGTTTCATTTCAACCACTGGGCGACTTATTCGCCCAGAGGTCGAAATGAAACTATAGTTTCATTTCAACCACTGGGCGACTTATTATTATTATTACTAACCTATATTGTAATATAAAATCGCACGGATCAATCTTCAAGGTTAGCAATGCCTGCTAAGGTCGGTCTGTAGATGGGTGACCAACTTAACGTATCAAGATTCCTCCGTACATTAGAAAGCACGTTAAGCCGTTGGTCTCCCAATCAACCTTGAACCTAATTTCTTTAAAAATAAAGTTGAAAATCTATTGAAAATCGGTTGTCTGTAAAGTCGATTTACTGACGATAGTTGAACGTGACAACGTCATAAGAAAATACTGATGGAATGGTTGCATTTTTCAAAAGAAAATTTTAATTTTACATCACTGTTACTGCACTTCTCATGACAATGGAAGAATCCCTACACAGTGATGTCATCTCTTAACGTTTTATGATAGCCTAGTACTTGACTCGTTAAGTCATACATAAATGTCAACTTGTAGATCCAATTTGATTTGCTTTGGAACGCCTCAGAGCGAGGTAGCGCTGCATGAGTCATGTATTTTCCTGCGTGCAGCCAGCTTCATCGAATTATAAGACGTTGTCACGTCAAAAATTTGACAGATTGTTGTAGCTTGATGTGCTGGCGTCTGTACATCTTTGACAGTACATTTTTTTTATTTATTTTGTTGACAGAATATTATTTACATGCCACAGGTTTACACAGCGGGTCCCAAACTAGGCACAGCCTGTATTTTGGTGACCCATACAACTCATTTAGTCTTTATCTGACACTGTCCTGCTAGCGCACTAAAACTAATACACTTATATACTTTACTAGCTTGTGCCAGCGGCTTCGCCCGCGTGGGAAGTTTTTCCCGTGTAAATCCCGATCCCGTGGGAATTTCGCAAAATCCTTTCTTAGCGGATGCCTACGTCATAACATCTACCTGCATGCCAAATTTCAGCCCGATCCGTCCAGTGGTTTGGGCTGTGCGTTGATAGATCACTGTCACACAAAAAATAATTTTGACTTTATTGACTTTAAAAATAAAACACGTCAGGTACAAAAACAACAGACAGGTGAGTAAGAGTGAGTGTATGAGTGAGGGTGTGTATTACAGCACAGGTATTATGGAGGTCAGATATGCAATCGTATCATGTAAAACACTAGTACTCAGCTGTATCATGAGCCTGTACAGTCCCACTGCAGGCTAATGGCCCCTATTTCTTCCAGTGGTCATGATTCTGTGCTTCTTGTTTTGATAAGTCACACTTTCAATATACACAGGCGTTTCGTAAGCGGTCAATATTCTATGTTTGAAATAATCTTTTTTTTCAAATTATTAAAAAAAGTTTCAATCACTTTTAAAGCAGTCCGATATATGTAGATACCTACCTCATAACTCAGAGACGGCTGGACCGATTTGGAAAATTCTTTTTGCGTTTGAAAGGGTATACTTTCTAGTTGGTCCCATTGTTACGAAATCAGGATCTGATGATGGGATCCTAGAGAAATCGAGGGAACTCTTCAAATATTATAGGCACACCTATAACGTTTTGGGTATTTCTTATAGTACCTTGAGCAGTTGCTTTCGAAAAGTACCATTTGGAGAAGTTGAACTGATGATGAAGACCACAAATGGCCACTGAAACTACTCAATAATAAGTATTTCGTGGATTGCGATTCGATTACTTGAGTACGGATGTTAAACACTTTATGCTCGTCGCAATACATACGAGTATGGTGATGTAGAGCTGATGGTCAAGTACCAGGAGAACTCCTCAAAAATTAACGGCTATGCATCGGGAAAAGCAATATTTTGTACAAGGTGATAAGTTGTTGACATTATGGCTTTTGTAACTAGATAAATTACAAAACGACCCAATAAAAAGCGTGAAAAATTTTTTTTTACAAAAAATAGAACCGACTTCCATATCAAAACACTACAAAGCCAAAAATAACTTTAATTTCGGAAGGCAGTGTGAAAAAAAAATAAAATCCAAAACCAATAACACCGACTACCGAAAAAAGTTATTTTTGGCTTTGTAGTGTTTTGATATGGAAGTCGGTTCTATTTTTTGTAAAAGAATTTTTTTTAATGTACTCATTGCTCTTCTTTCACCTCCATTCTATTTTGATTGGGCTGCTCTAATTTAAAATGAAGTTCAACCTGCTTACTATTGTTTGAATTTCCGTCGGCATCCGTTTCAGCAAGATATTTAATGCTAGATAACAGCACCTGTTATTACTATCAAAATTAAATCGAGGTAACGGTTAAATGAAAACAAACAAAAATTCACCATAGTAATCGATCATAACGTGGTATCTGCAAAATGCAGTGATGAATATGCGCACTGAAATAATATGCCGGTTACGAATAGCTTTTGATACGTGTAGGGTTGCCAGCTGTTAATTACAGATGAAAAATGTATTATGGTAATTTTGAATTCGGAATAAAAAAGGAAAATGTGTCACAGCCAATTATTCTCAAATGTCAATCAATTCAGTCAAATGATATGACCTCAACACGTGTTTCTTATCATACTTCTTACTATATTATTATAAATGCGAAACTTTGTGAAAATGGATGTATAGATGTTTGTTACTGCTAGTAATACATAAATTTAAAAGTTATTAAAGAAAATTGACTTTTTACCCTAGAGAGTATAAAGAAACCTATTATTTCTATGTTAAATGTTAAAAAATTAACATGATAAGAAGTAGGTAATTTAGGTACTGTTTTTTTTATTAATATTAGCGTAATTGCAAGACAATAAAGTTTGGTTTCTGTGGTAGCTAGACCCTATACAGTCATTTAAAATGATAAATTTATTCAAGGTTGTTTCATATGTGTGAGCTTTAACTCTATAATAATCATTTTCCTAAACTTTTACCAGTTTTGTTTACTTTTTGCTCTCCTAAATGTGGATTTAAATTTGTTTCAACAAAAACAAAACCAAACCCAAAAGCTTATTTTAAAACTCTATCAAAACACATTTTAATTATGTAACTTAAAATTTTAATAATACCCATTTCATATCGTTTCGTTTTCATCAAAAATGAGTCTTTAATAAATTAGCGTTAGGTGCCTACCACCCCTTACTCCCCTCTCCCTGAGGGTGAAGTAGGATTATAACGCCCACAATTTAATACGTAATTATATGTAAACGTAATTAGAATGTGGCTTTTTGGATTTATTTTCTTTTTGACTTAATACCGAAGGAATATTTTGGTAGACTGTGTATTTAAGGGTAGGAAACGATAATAAGATAAGATATTACGCTCTAATTATTAGGCAGTAGGTTTATTTTTGTAATGAGGTACTTATACATAATCATAATTACAATATTAATGGTAATGGAAAACGTGATTATTTATTAAGGAAAAGTTTTCCTACTCCTTCTAATATTATAAATGCCAACGTTTGTACGGATGGATGGATGGATGTTTGTAGCTCTTTCACGTGAAAACTTTTGAACAGAGATAAAATAATTGCTAAATCAAATCCTAGAAAAACATTGGCATATTGTCCCGGAATTTAAACAGGAAAACCCTCCCACAAGAACAGTCGCGGGCAGATGCTAGTGAGTTCATAGATGATAATGTCATTCCAACTTAGATTGTGTGTGATCGATTTTATTAACTACATATTTTATTAATCATGATTTTACTTAGATTCTAATTGTGAATATCATAATTTACTGTTTTTTTCTTATTTACTATTTAATTTCTAAATCAATATAAATACAATTTCAATTTCTAATGTTAGTTTTTCATTTTATAATATAACTAAGTACATATTTTTATGAAAATAATTTACTAATAAGTGAACCTATATTGAACCGGGTTCTTTTATGAAGATTTATTAGCTTAATGATACATTCCGTACAATTTACATAAAACATGTTTTAGTAAGTAATGCTCAGCCCTGAATAAAGCATGCGCGCGGCGTGATGCGCTCCGCAGTACCGTTGCGAGTCGCGTCGTGTATCAATAACGCATCAGTGCAACCATTAGCTGGATTCTTGCTCCCGCTTCATTCTCTGCCAGATATACTATTCTGATTTATAGCAAACACCACTGATAATATTTAGTATTATTTGAGAAATTTATTTATCATCATTTTAATTAATCTTATCTTATAATCAAAACTTAAGTCAAAACAAAGAAATATTAGAGTAACTTCGGGTAATATGGTACCATAAGGTATCAGAAGTTTTTTTGGATATAAAATATGAAATTTTTGATATCAAACAGTTTTTATTGGCTAAATCAGTCCTTTGAACATAATAGTAATCAACAATTATAAATTTAAGTTTATTAACTTCTAAACATAACTTAAATTCACTTCTTTTAGCATCTTGATGAATTTTAAAAATTTAACCGTGGTAGCACAATATGGCCCAGGGCCATAAGTTCCTTTCGGCGGATATTAGAGCACTAATTTGCCGTTTCCCTTTTTGATTTTTAGATCTGGGGAATTTGAGAAGAACAACACTCGTGCCAGTCTCGTTTAAATTGAATATTTTCTATCAAATCATACAGATTGAAGAAATGGTCCACGCTTTTTTTGTAAAATCCTTTCGCCCTGGCAAATAGAGTACCTATTGGACGGCGAAAATATAGCTCCAGATACTGTGTGGTAAAGTGTGCGGTGAAAATTGATTTCCGTGGAGCCATTACCTATAGAAAAAAGTGTAGAAAGATTTACCAATATGGCCAATATGGCCTACCGTGCGATATTGGTCAGCTCTGTAGAGGGCTATAATGGTCATAGGGACGTTATCGACGTCACGAATAAAATTCCAACCTAACCTAACCTGAGTAAACAATGTGTTTGATAAATATCACCACACTATTCATTAAAAGATTACCTACAAAACTGTGCACTAGCAATATAAAAACAATAATCATTTAAAGAACAATAATGAAAAAATCTTTCCAAAAAGTAACATCAAATCAGATAATTTTCGATCGCCGCACGTACACATAACATACTGAGAGGGCCCCAGAAACGCAGGGAGCGGCTGAAGGGTTCAAGGAAAGTGGCGCAACGATATGTTGGATACTAACCAATACCAGAGGTGTACCACTGGTATTGGTTAGTATCGAAGGAAATAAGCCAGGCAATATTGGTCGAGTAGGCCATAATACCCGAAACTACTAAAAACAAATTCTGATGACACGTAAGTATAAGAGAATCTTCATATACAAAGAAACAGACACGTGAAACTCATAACCATTCGGTTTAGCGTTCATAGTCGAGTACTAATAAAACGAATGTAACGGTTATTTTGCTGATTTCAGATTCGGAATTTGAATTTCAAATGTTATGTTAATTTTCAGTCGTTACTTAAAATGATTATGTGAAAATTTATTTTTTCTTTTCCACGGTTCGTTTGGAACGTCTGACAAATTTACTGGAATTATGTCTAGCAGGAATAATTTACTGCTGTGGTTTCTAAAGATAGCGTTTAGCTTTGATTTTTGCCGGATATTTGTTGTACAGAAATAAGAATTTGCTTTGTGATTTACTCCAGTACGTATCATTAAGCAAATTAGGCTTAAAGATTTTGTGGTAAATATTTTCAAGAGAAACCGTAAATGTTTCAGTACTAAATGAGATTCTTAATTTATTTCTACGTTACACTAAACTCTTCCTATTAAGTATAAAAAAGCACTCGGAATTTGTCCTGTATCGTGGGTGCATTTTTACAAACACACAGACCCGGAACAAATATTTGTAGGCCATACAAACCTGGTTGTCCTGGTGAATGACTCGAACCAGCGACTCGCAGTGCAGCAGACGGTCACTCAATCACTACACACATCATACAAGCCTGTCGCACATCATACTGACTAATATTAAAATAATATTTTATTTTTTTTAACCTAAATTAAAATTTTTAAAAGTAAAATTATTTTTAAATTTTATGATCCAGTGGTGATAGAAATAAATACAATAAAACTACGCCAACCGTGTCTTCGAATTAATCGTAAGGTAAAATAATAATAGGTGGTCATTGTTTTTCCATAATGTTTCTGTTTCATTTTTCTTCCACTAAAATTAACTTCAAATATACCTATGTAGTAGTATGTTCAGAATAGCTCCCCACATTATAAAACGTCTGTTTGCGCTAATATTGGCCGCAAGAGAAACAACGTGTGAGGCGGGCAGGTAATATTACCACATTTGATGCTAAGACCTCGGAAATTCGCTCAGGGGATTTGATTTTATAATCTCCGGATAGGTGTACGTTACGTAAACAGTACAGCGATAGTGTTACGCGTACGCAAAACACAAATAAGGAAATAAAAATGGATAAATATTATTGAACCTTTACATCTTACTTACTAATATTATAAATGCTAAAGTTTGTGAGGATTGATGTATAGATGTATGGATGATTGTTACTCTTTCACGCAAAAACTACTGAACGGACCTGGATGAAATTTGATAAGAGGATAGTTGACATCCTTTTTCTTTCTTTTTGTTCCGAGGTGGAAACCCTCATGGATATTGTCCTCCGTCCTGGGGCGGGCGAAGGGGTCTGTCAGACACATACTGACTAAAACCACCCTGTGTTCCTTCGTACACATGCGCCAGGGGTGCAGGAACACATAAGTATTATTCAACGCGACCCCCGACTAGTGCCGGCCCGCCTCTGCGGGCCCCATCTCTTCAAGCGGGGGAGTGAGGTGTTTTGCTCCCCCTGTGACTACTGAGAAGGGCGCGCGTGAAACAAAACGCGCCGCCATCTCGGGTCTCGTGTTATAGGGGACGGCGGGCATCCCCAAGTCCACCGTCCCTGTGACATCCTGGAATAACATATAGGCTAACATTTATCCCGGAATTCCCACGGGATAGGGATTTACGCGGCAAAACCCTCACACGCGGATGAAGTCACGAGCGAAAGCTAGTACACAATAAATAAAATATAAAACATTAGATTGTAAAATATTAATGAACATCCATATTGGATATCCATTTATTTCTCTGACTAAAATTTACTTCCATCGTTTTAAGAACATGAAAAACATTCCTATAATAGGCCCCAGCTGTTTTTAAATATGTATAAAATATTTGACAATCGTTATCAGTAGTCAGAGACCAAGAGATCTGACACCAATCTTAAAAAGATAGGCAGACGTTTCTTGTAAAGTACTGTTACTGAGTTGTATTCGGTTAGACGGGAACCCAACACCAGAAAGGCTAGGCAGGCCCGTATTACGAATCAAAAATCATAACTAGGATGGGATCTCAGAATTTGCAAGATATTACGAAAAATGGTTGAAAAATGATCCCCTATTTTTTTTTCATTACAAGTGCAGCATTTGAACGCCATCTAACCTGATAGTAAGTGATGATATAGTCGAAGATGTAGCACGCTTACCAAGAATTAACCTATTCACTCTTGACTTAAAGACCCCCAGGTTATAGCTATCAGGAAATACAGACTCCGGCAGGGACTCCACTCCTTAGCCGTACGCGCAATGAAAGTATTCCCTCAACTTTTATATTATACACTACTAATTTTTAATTAGTACAAATACTTAAAGGGCTTATTAGAAAAGGTCTTGTTATTATATATGTAAAGTCTTACTATATAATATTGATAAATAGCAAAGTTATTAGCGTTTGTTTATATCCCAAAATGTCACTCAATTTACGGACATATTGTACAGGCCATTCATGTATTCATTAATCGTGATGTCGCGGTCACGCGGTCTCGCTCAAACTTGCCCCGCCTCCAACAGCTGTTATCGTAATTGTAGGTAGCTTAGACGCATCTTTAAGCTTTACGAATTAAAAAAAAAGTAAAATAAAAGGTTCACGAAAAATAATAGGCACTTATTAAATTCAAACTTTACCTACATACTTTAATTGGGCCATTTGCTTGTGTTGTTCAGTATCCAACTGCAGAACTCCATCCTTGGTTCATTATCCACAGTAGTCAATTCTTGACCCTTTCTTTAGTGGTATGGGTGAAATCCAGACGAACTAATGATCGTCTATGCACAGTACTGGCTGATATTAAAATGACGAGCTGCGTCATTCGTACTTCGCCGGGGATCTTCAAAGTAGTCCACTACATCGTCGTAAAGGTTTTGGGCCGGTCTTCCATGTCCTTGGCGATGGGCCGTTGCGCGGAATGATCAGTGGTCGAGTAAACGTTGGTAAACATTTACCACAGTCCGAACCTTTGGCTAGCGAGCATTTGGGTACTCTTCCCTGTACATACGAACAGCGGCCACCAGACCAAAAGTACACACGCAACATAGCCACGTACTCCCGAGATGAAAACTGGTAAGCCATCACGACAGTAAAAACGTAACAACTTATGTTTAAAAAGCACGCGCACACTTCCGCTAACAAATTGACACTGTTTGTTCATTCACTCGTTGTAAAAAGGACCGCTGGCCAGAGGGGGCGTGGCTTGAGCTTAGACGCGAGTTTGCCGGGATTTATGAATGACGATCTAACTGGACTAGCACTGCGCGTAGTATTTTCTAGTAGCAATTGTTATGAATGATTGATTCAATTATGAGTTTACCAGTTATGACAAATTTTCGTAGACAATTTTGGGGTTTCGTTTTTTTTACTTTTGACTACATAAATATGATCAGTAAAGGGTACGGATAGAGCCCCATTTTTTTTTGTACTAATTAAAAATTAGTAGTGTATATAAGTCTTACATCTCCCAACCCATCCCAGTAGTCATCCAAGTAATATGAACTCTAACATCGTCATTAGGAAAAACGAAGAATCTATCAGCAAATGAAATAGCAATCGTCAAATAAATTGGCAACCGAATACTGTGAAATGATATCGCAGCTCAACCGGGAGACTTAGCTGTCAATCTCACGGTTGGAAGCATAAAAATCCGCTCTCTGACGTATAGCTGAGATAGAAACGATACTTCGAACTTTTCACATATATTTTATATTCCAACATTCGCTATCTTAAACTTTTATCAACTCTAATATTATAGACAAGAACTAAAAGCTAAAAGGGTCTGGTTTCATATTAATTAAATTTTAAAATCATAACAATCGCTGACACTTTTTATTTCGCAATCTCCCTACTAATATTATGAATGCGAAATTAACTCTGTCTGCCCATCTGGTACGCTTTAACGTATAAACCATTTAACATTTATTTATTCAACGATATTGAAGAAATTAGGTATTGAGACGAATTAGACCTTGGGCTAAACTTTGCATCTCTTTTACGAAAACTGGCACAATTACACTTTATATGGAGGAAGAAGAAAGAGTGCAGGAAGCAAAAATGTTTATGTAATAATGCATTTCAAATCATTTCAATTATGGGCGAGGTGAGACCCCTCAGCGACCAAGCTATGATAATTATGTGCTTAAAGGTTAATTTGAAAAAGCTTTGTTATTCCCGGTTTTCACACTCTAACTAGACGAGGTAAATGTCATTCTGTAAGTGTTACCATGTATCTAAACGGCAAAATACCAGGAATCGATGACACAACATTTCGATTAACTAGTCGACAGCTTTAATTTTTTTATTAGCCTATTCTGTGCCACTGCTGGGCTTAGGCATTACTCATATTTCTAATCTCCTTTATGCTTTGTCATCTTCGGCCAACCAGTCAAAAATGAGTCCATATCGTCAACCATCGGCCAAACACAGTTCGTCAGGATTCCATAGCCAAAAGGCAAAAAGAACCTTTACGTCATGTCAGTCTGTCTGTCCGTCCGTATGTCAAAGTCATTTTATTCCAAAACTGCACTTTCTACACATGTAAAGCTTGGTACTTTGATGTATTCTATGAACCGCTTTAAGATTTTTATACAAAAACTAGCTTTTATCCGCGACTTCGTTCGCGAGGGAGGTTTTTCCCGCGTAAATCCCGATCCCGTAAGAATTCCGGGATAAAAATATTGTAGGTCTGTCTCCTAGTTCTATGTTTCCTACCTACCAATTTTCAGCCAAATCGGTTCAGCCATTCTTGAGTTATAAATAGTGTAACTAACACGACTTTATATAGATATAAAAGGAAGGAAACTGAAACAAAAATTTATTTTTTATCACAATTATACGTGTGTAGTGTCTATAGACAGGCTTTGTAGTAAATTACGGAATCCTACACAGGCCAGTGTGGCCAGACACACAATTATTGGGCGGTATTTTTTCATTAAAAAAAAATCTTTATTTTGTTAGAATATCGCGTCTAAGGCCTATGATATCGCTTCTAATTCTGCTCACCCTCAGAAGCGTCAAAGTCATTTATCAGTAACCATATTTATTACCGAGCTATTTTACGGTTTTACTATTTCTTTATTATTGTTCTGTTACCAAGAAATATAGCATTTATGGTCAGTTGGGCAGACATGGCCGCCCGTAAACTATTGTTTGGACATAACCGCAATATGTGCCTGATACTTAAGGTTAATTAAGTAACGTGTTTTGGTTGCTATAAAGTAACGGTCGTAAAATATATGGGTTAGGTTTGGGTTTGTAGAATTCTCGGGTCGTTAAGGTAGTTGTCCGACTGCTGGAAAGTAAATAACTAACTATCGGCGATTTACTCGCTCAAGGAACGCACAATGAAATATACATTCCGCGTAAATGAAAGATGCATATATTAATAGTAGTTGCTCTTTGACTGTTCACACTGCCGGCGACTACTCGCTTCACTAGTTTTATCGCTGAGCGACAAGAGCTGTCAAAAATAATACTCGCTCAGCGATCACTTGGCGGTCAGAACTCACGCTGAGAGACCAATCAGATGATAGCTCATCGTTCGTTTTCAGATCGAACTCGTTTTCAGATGCTAGCTCTACAACTGCCTTAGACGGGTCATTTTCGTTTTGCTGAATAGGCTGAATAGAGCACTGTCTTCTTATACTTTATAATGTTCAGGGTTTCATATCATAAATATATAAATATTAAAAAAATATATAAAAGCTCCGCTTGATGGACTCCTTCGTGGACACATGAAGGAGTCCATTAAGCAAAAAAAAAGAAAAAAAGCTGTGAGATATGGACAAACAGACAGACGTCTGTTTATCCATATCTCAGTTTTTTTTTTTCAAATTAGCTGCGTATCTACTGATGTGTTCCAATATCAACTAATAATATTAATTATATTCAAAAAAAATGTCATACTTTTTTATACTACCTTACACATTTTAGGCTAGTTTAGTTTAGCCTATGTTTACCAACCTTATCGATTCCTTAACATATTGTTAACAGTTGACGGACTTATTATTACTATATCTGCAATCATTTGTATATATATTTATCAATACTGCTAACTATGTATCAAGATGTTTACGCGTACCTACACATAAAGTAAGATTACGTTATGTTACAGCTTCTCCCCAAGCGGCGGACCCTATTCTAAACTCCTATATTTCTTAGCAACTCTACTTAAGATGACTACAAAAAAAATCCACACAACACGCAAGACGTACTAACAACACCATTACCTCAGATAAGTATAAACCCATTGAATAAAAGCTCAGCCACTACATTTAAACGCCAATCAAATCCTTGATACAGAAAATGCAAATTCGCTTTCAACTCTCCTTCGAGACATTTAGATATAAATCATTTGAACACGCAACGTCTGTGCAGCATAATAGGCTTCTTAATAAGACGGGTGCGGATGGCGTGGGAATAAAGGATATACTTTGCTAAGGCTTAGAGGTGTACAGTCGCGAAATGTAAAAGATCAACGGCATAAAGTTAATAAACGGAATTCTTTCGAAACGACTTCGTTTACGTGAGAGGTTTTTACCATATTAATCCCGATCAAGCGACAATTTCCGGATAAAAGTACTGCGTTTCCCTACTTACAGCCTTCTCTACCTCTTCAGTGAAAGTTCCATCAAACTTAGTTCAACTGTTCCAGAGATTAGTCGGGACAAAAAGAGAAACAAACATTTTTTTAAACGTCTGTTTTGTTTGAGTATTGTATAAATAACTATAAGCGCTTCATAACACAGTTATTTTGAAATCACTGTCAGTGACTTCAATTTAATTTATATATATATATATAGATAAAATAATTAGCTGTCATACCACCAAATTAAATACATTTTTTAACTTAAAAGGCATTTAAATTACCGGATCGGAATATCATTTCATCGACTTTCAATTTCAAAAACTTGACATCGAAACACGAACGCTTAACTTTTAAATTAATTGAGTGTACTTACATAATATATAATACGTTTGTGCAAAATTGTTTATGCAAAAAGATGACTCAGTTATACGTCTTAATCTTTGCTTAGAAATCTTTTCTGTCTATATTTCTCGGAGGAGAAGGCCTGAATTAATATTCATTTAATCAATTTCTAGCTGTTCGGTTTGAACTTTAAACAAATAAATATCGAAGAGAGTATGTAATTAATTAAGACTAAGTTAACGGTGGGCTATACGTGGTACAATATTATAAATCAACTCGATGATTGCTTCTAAGGATGACGTCAAAGAGCAACATCAATGAATACAGCGAAACAAATAAATAACTTAATTAAATTAATAAATTACGAATATATAATTAAAAATAATAATATAATAACGTGCCTAACAGTACAATTGCATTTAGATACAATATATGCCTACTATATAGAGACTGCTCTCTGAGTTTGTTTCGGTGTTTCTTCTCATGGTAGTCAATTACAAAACTCCGGCCTCATCTAGATTACAGTTACGAAAAAAATAACGTGTAACAGTGTTATTCAATAACCAAGTTACAAAATAAAGATCATTTGTCTTTTATCATTTATAGTTTTGGCGCACTTTTTTATAAACCTATATATATATGACTCGGACACAAACGTTCATAGATTTCATATTTATGTTACTCACTTCTGCCTGTTTCAGTTGAACTGTAACCTATTTCACAATCCAACTCTTCTGCTATAACCCTTCATCTCCACAAAAAAAAACTCTCATCGACAATATGCTTCTCCATTTTGACGTGAACGAAAGACAAACAAACACACTGTCGCATTTAAATATAAGTTTGGAATGAAAAAGTGGAAGAAAGTTCTTGGTTGGTAGTAAAGACTTCATTGCTCACAAAACATAGTCAAACTTTATCATCGTGTATTAAAGTTCCGAACGACCTTTTGTTCGGAACTTTAAGTTCTAAGACCTAGCTCAAACTATCATCAATCAACCGAAGTTTGGCGGTGAATGTAAGCCAACACGTTTTAACGCCAACATTTACCTATAAGTTCAAAAATAAAATATTTACACCCAATTTGTGTCGTTGAATTTTTGTTTAATCTCACCAAATTATTGAAGATTTTATTACAGCTTTAGTTGCTGTGTTCTTTGTACCAAATGCCACACACATATTTAAGAACAAACACATTTTCAATATCTTTATGCAAAATTTAATTAAAATCTAAACAGTGGTTTAGCCCAGAAAACGTAACTGACTTACCTACAGATAGATTTTGTTAAAAAGGGTAGAATTAAAGATTAAATGAATAAATTATTAAACAGTACGCAGGTAAAACCCAGATTATAGCACAGCTTGATAAAAATATAAATTTAAATATTTACTGTTGTTAATTCTATAAAAAGAAACACTTTTATAAAAACCTCAGACTGACTTTTATGTGAGATCCTTTACGAAACCATAATGTAAAATATTTTCGAAGGGAATAACCAACTCAATTTTTGGGTAACAATAATGTTGGATAAAGACCATTCTATTTATTTCTATATTGTATAAATAATTACATGTCGTTATTTAAATTCAAATATTAGTATATTTTTAATCAAAAGATTTTGAATAAGCAATATCTTCACCATTCGATTTATTATTTTCGATTTATTTATTTTATCAGATGTCACAAAAATTAGAACGTCATCTGCTACAAATCATAGCTCCTTTCTATAAGCAGATAAAGGTAATGAAAAAAATAATTATCTACAGTTAAGCTTACCTTGAAATCAATTCCCAATTAATCAATTAAAATCCCAGCGAAACTTAAACAACGGACCAAATCTATAATAATCACCCAAAATTAGATCAACGGACGACGTAGAACAAAGTTAAATACCGTTATTTACTTTCATTCATTCATCTCAACAACAAAAACTTCGAGCAGACGAAAGTTGAAACAGCTACTGACCGTGCATTTAAAACATCATAAATTAAAATGAATCTGCTAAAGATTGAAAAAGAAACATAATACTAACAGTTAGGCTATTATTAGTCCATTATTAAATTCGCGATACAAAAAAAAGAATGACAGAAAAAAGACCGAATGAATGAATGAATAACCCTTGAACTTCATTCAGACAGGTCGACGAACTCTTTAATTAAACCATTATGCATACTATGAGATAATCAGATATTGGACATCTATTGTACTCTTTCAAAAAGTTCTCTGAATTGTATCTATGCTAATCTCAATTAAATGAGAATGTTACATGTTTATTCCTGTTAAATTGAATGTTGGAGACGTTTTCCTGTATTTAATTAGGGGGTTTAACAATGAGATAAGTTATTGCTCCATTGCTGGTGTAAGATTTACGTATTTTGGCTATACATTTTTTATTTGTTTAAAAATAGAACGTGGGTATAATTCTATTAATAGCATTTTTTTTAAACTCACCAACTAAGCTAAATTTATTGTGTCTGGAGTGGATTCACGGCAATAATGTTATGGGTGCGGCGGGAGCCTGCGACCTCTTGATCACACGGCGTAGACGCTTCAATTGGGTGACTTTTATCATGTAGGTTAGCTTGTATTATTTAATTTAAATGAATAAAGTCACGTTGCTTAACACCCATTCACCCGTGTTTCTAAGTTTCAATAAAATCCTTTCAGCCGTTACGACGTAATGAGCTAATAAACAGACAGACGAACTGAGTTACTTTCGCATTATTGACACGTATTATTGACAACAAAGATTAACTTAAATAATTATTTCCTACTGCAATCTTTCTGGTAACAGGCCATAAAAAGGAACTTGTCGATTTGATTTTTAATGTCTCGATGAACTTGTTCGGTGGTCCAAAGTGAAAGTATTTTAACTTTCAAGTATCGTAACTTCATTACCTGTTTACATGTCTATTTAATTAACTAGTTTTGATCACAATTTGGTTTATAATGTGTCAGCAAGCAGTAATGTGTTATGCAGTAACTGATTCGATTAACTTTTTAATTTATGAAGACCCCTCCTCTCCTCTGCCTAAATAAATCAATAGAGCCCAGTTTTTGGAGCGAAAACTGTCGTGAAATCAATTAATATGGTTGTCGAACGAACACGGTTGTTGCGCGCCGATACCTATTTAAAAGAAACAAGAGTCAATGGATGATTTGTTGTAATATCGTATATTTATTTATTACTCACTTCTGCCTGCAATTTAGTCTGCGTAGACTACAATATTTAGTTAGTTTAGTTAGTTACAATATTTAGTAAATATTTATAATGTTAATGAGAGTATGATATATGGGTCGAAAACTATCATAACTAGTAAATTTCAGTCAAATACGATGAATAGATTTTGCGTGAAAGACTCAACTCATTCATCGATTCAAATTTCGCAGTATTCATTTAATATTTAATATACATTTAATATTATATATACAATAACGATATCAACACACTTTTTTTTCGGGTAGAAAATCTTCATCTGACTCTTCTCCATCCATCCATCCATCTGGCTTTGGGTGTAGTGGAAGTGAGCGTCAGACTCATACTGACTAGTAATTCCTGCCGGGATATCTCATTAGAACATTCCTACAACTCCGGTAGGTACCGAGCTTATCGAGCCCCGTTTTCGGGGCGTCGTCCACCGCGGCGGCTGTGGCGTGAGGAAGGGAATTGTCTCTTCCACGCGTTTCGCCTTCTCTTTCGCTATCATGAAACCTTTACAATACCAGTAACGTGGTGATAATTTTTTGCGGTTTCTATCTGACCGATAAATTCGTCAGTTGAAGTTCAAACGAATAGACAAAACCAGACGAGCGAGGTAAGACTTTTCAAAGAAAACAGACGTAATAAAGTAAATAAGAGCAATTAAAATACTTCACTAAAACAGTATAAAACTCGCTGTCACTTTTCGCAAATTTCACGCATTTTTAACAGTCGTGGCAAAATTTAATTAACCCGTATTTTAACAAAACGCTTTTTCTTTTCACGAAATTTTCGTAATGAATTTTAATGGAAATTAACCGAACGCCCTAATAAAATTAACAATGAATAATTATATGAAAGGCCTACACAATAACTTTCTCTTTTGAGAGGAATAAAAGTCTTTCGTTGAAACCACTTAACTGATAAATTTTTCTGTCGTACAAAACTGATAATTTGATAAGAATTCGTCGGAACATACATCAATAGTTATTTATTTTCTTTTCAACAATTAATAAAATTACGAAAGCTGTTTGTATTCCTCTTTATTTGTTTTGTGATTATTATTTAATTTTAGTATATCAATGTTTAAAGCCAACTTATTGCATTTCATGCCTCACAGTGAAAAATCTCGAAGATTAAAAAGGTCTACTGGACAGACAGATGGACAACAAAGTAACCCTAAAACGGTCCTAAAATGTTTATCTACAGGGGTACGTAACCCTAAAAAGGATTTCAGTCGAACTGGGTACTACCAAGTTCACAAGACACATCATTATGTAATAAATACAATTCACATTAATAGACTAATGTTATACGAAGCCTATAGTAAGATATTATGTTACTTCCCGTAGAGGCATTCAAATTTAAAAATGTGTTTTCTAAATATGTCTACCATAAATATTCTAGCATTAACTTCTTTATCTATGAATGTTTGCAAACATTTACGATTTCCATAAAATCACCGTGCGAAATTTATACAAAATTATTTAAACATATTGATTAAATATTAAGATAAAGAATGGATTAAATTAATTAATCCTTTCTTTATATTTTTGTATAAATATGTGGTTTTATATAAAAATAATTTCACGTAGAAAATAATATGTGTGGCCACATAAAGCATAAACGTAACCAGTTTATAATGTTGCTGAGACACTGGCCTCTTATCTCAGAGAGAATGAGCCATAATCCGCCACGCAAGCACAATACGGGTTGGTGGATTTCTCATGTGTCTTCGGATATCAAGACAAGCCGGTTCCCTCACGAGGTTTTCGTTCCACAGTTTTGCGAGATGTCGCATGTATTGTTCAAATGTGTATAAAGCAGTGAAACAATAAATGACCAGTGGTTGGTTCCAACACAATTTGTCAATCCAACAACATTTTAAAACGTTTTTATACAATTTTGGTTTTTAACTGCATCTATCGCAATAATGACAATATTTTGTCACTTTTTGACAACAATGTAACTTGTTAGTTTTATTATTTGAAGCGCAATTTGTCACATGAAATACTTAGTTAAATGAGTAAGTAGGTATTGGTACAAAAACAATTGCCAAACGTGATATTACATAATCCACCTTTTATGCATTATTGCATATGTATTTTTTACAACATTGTTTCAAAGCATATTTTCGTATAATTCTATATGCAGGTACATGGTATGGACATAACTTCATTGCACAAATGCCACCCGGACCCGGAAAAATTCTTTGTAGGCTAAACAAATATTGTATTAGTGAGGAAACTTTGACAACACAGCCATCGACTCCAGCGCATCTGTGCTAAAAACACTGCACTACTACACATAAAAGGAAACATAAAACATAATTCATACAGTTACTGTAATGATTCATAACTAGCATCTGCCCGCAGCTTCGCTAAAATAGTAGTGTAGATAAAATTACAGCCCGAAACCATAACCGACGTACATATCTACAATAATAATAATAATAATAGATAAAGCAGTACTTCTGGACACGGCGCGAATTGTTAGGAGGTTCCTCTCTCAAGAGCCCTGACCACCGGTAGCTTGGACTCTGTTCCCGATACCGGTGGGCTACTGTTTTTTTATATTTTCAAATGTTTTTGTTTTTTTATAGGAATATTTAAAAATGTAAATAATATGTATATAAAATATAATAATAAGTAATAAAATAATATTTTAATATAATATGATAAAACAGCAAAAAGAGTGTTTATACTCTATACATTTAAATTTTATACAAAAATAAAAATTGAGGTGGGTTAAGAAACGGTAACTCGGCAAAAAAGTAAAAAAAAGTCTGTCTATTTGTCTATTTGTACACGCTAATCTCCGGACCTGTTGGATGGATTTTAATGAAATTTGGTAAGTAGATAGTTGATATCCCGGAATTCCCATAGGATCGGGATTTACGCGGGAATTCCTCCCACGCGAACGAAGCCGGCAGAAGCTAGTCTACAATATACACACATAAAATCTGTTAATCTACTTTCTTTAATACAACATTACTTTAGCACTTACTTACAAATTTTATTTTATGCATCTATATTACTTTACTAGTATATTAATAAGCATAAGCATGTCATTGTTTATTTTTTGTTTGTTACCAGGTGTTCCGTCACTTGTCCCCACAAGGTTCATTGGAAGATCAACGTCAGACGGTATTATCTGTCAGGCATTATTATTATTATTATTCCATTTATTTAATATATATACATATAGATTACATTTTTAAATATTAATATAAAAAATAAAAACATTTAAAAATATAAAAAATAGTAGCCCACCGGTATCGGGAACAGGGTCCAAGCTACCGGTGGTCAGGGCTCCATAGAGAGGAACCTCCTCACAATACGCGCCGTTTCCAGGAGCACTGCTTTCTGGATCAGGCCCTTGATCCAGCTGCCCAACGAGAGCCTCCTTAGATGTTGGTCGAGGCTCTTGGCTATTAAACCATTGGCTGTGACGACTATCGGCACAATGATTGCTGTCTCCACATCCCACATGTCAACAACCTCGCGCGCCAGGTCAAGATACTTATTTTTTTTATCTATCTCAGCTTTCACGAGGTTCTCGTCATGGGGGACTGCTATATCAACAATCATTGTGCGACGCTCTAATCGGTCTATCACCACTATGTCAGGCTTATTGGCAACAATAGTCCTGTCAGTGATGATAGACCGATCCCAATACAGTGCAATATTGCCATTTTCGAGAACTGGGTCGGGCACATACCTATAGTATGGTACTTCTGATTCCACAAGATTGTATTTAAGAGCAAGTTGCTGGTGAATAATCCTGGCTACGAGGTTGTGTCTATGCAAATAGTCTCCGTTAGCCAGACGAGAACAGCCGGAGATAATGTGACGAATGGATTCTCCCGGTTTGTGACATGCCCGACATATGTCTACCGTACCATCCTTCACAATATACTTCCGATAGTTATTCGTCATCATAACTTCGTCCATAATCGCACAGACAAAACCTTCGGTTTCCCCGAAGAGGTCACCAAAACGTAGCCAGGCTACGGACGCTAACGTATCTACGTCAGACCCATGAAGGGCCCGGTAATAGCGTCCGTGAAGCTCCTTGCTCTGCCATACTTCTCTGCGGTCATTAGTATCTAATACTACAGGTTTGCGCCAATTCTCGGTACCTAAGGAGAGCGGAGTGAGGCCTTTGTCCATCGCTACCACATCTCGATGTATACCCACGTCGGCTTCTAGGAAATATTCCCTAAGGCTGCATACCTCGCGGTTGTGCAGGGTCTTTGCATTTAAAAAGCCACGACCCCCGCACTTCCGCGGGATATACAGCCTCATCACCGATGAACGTGGGTGATGCATTCGATTTGCAGTCAGCGTTGTGCGGACCCGCCTGTCCAAGGCGTCAAGTTCAGTCTGAGTCCATTTGAGTATGCCAAAAGAGTACATCAATATTGGCATGACCCAACCATTGAAGGCACGCACCTTGTTTCCGCCTGATAGAAGACTATTCAGTACTTTATTCAGGCGGCCAAAGAAGCGTTCCTTCAATGACTGTTTAACATAAGCAACATTGATGCCTAGTGCTTCTGACATACCCAAATACTTGTAGGTTTCAGTTGAGCCGAGGGATCTTAGGTGTATGGAATCCGAGAGTTGAGTTCCCACGGATTCCATAATCTCCCCTCGCTTTACATGCATGATCGCACATTTGTCCACCCCAAATTCCATCTTGATGGCACTACTGAAGGTTTCCGTTACCTTCAGTAGCTCCATGAGTTGCAATTTGCTGGGGGCAAAAAGTTTCAAATCATCCATGTAAAGCAAGTGTGATATGACCTGACCACCTCTTCTCAACTGGTAGCCTTGCCCCGAACCCTCCAGCAGTGTACTGAGAGGGTTGAGAGCCAGACAAAACCACAGTGGGCTCAGACTGTCGCCCTGAAAAATACCACGCTCAATCCTAATCGGTTCGCCGTTTTCCTGGATCTGTCGACATCCTGGATAGCAGAGGACCGTCTTCCATTGCCCCATACATGACTCAAGAAAAGTGCGGAGTATTGGATTTATTTTGTACAACTCCAACACCTTCATGAGCCATGTATGTGGAACCGAGTCATAGGCCTTCTTATAATCTATCCAACATGTCGACAGATTCCTTCGGGAACGACGAACCTGTTGGTTTATGGCAATATCGATTAGGAGAAGCTCCTTAGTACCGCGGGACCCGTTCCTACATCCATTCTGAGAAGCAGACATGATTGAATTTGTATCTATGTGATTATTAATTTTGGCTCTCAGAATGGATGTAAGAACTTTATAGACCGTCGGTAAGCACGTGATCGGTCTATAATTTTTAGGTTCCGAAGTACTGCCTGATTTATGGAGCAGGTGGGTTATTCCTGTAGTTAGGAATTGAGGTAGCGACCCTAGCTCTAGGGCAGACTGGAACTGAGCGGCCAAGCGAGCGTGCGAGCTTAGAAACCATTTTATCCAGAAATTGTTCAGCCCGTCCGGCCCTGGAGATTTCCAGTTGGATAACGGACGGACTGCACGGGTTACATCTTGGGGGCTGATCGTAATTGCCCCCATTTCTGGTATAAGATCGCACGTGCGCTTGATCTCACTCATCCAGTCACCTTCAGTGTGACTGACAGGAGCCGACCAGATGCTGCGCCAGAACGAACACATGGCTTCATCATTCGGTAGGCACGTATCAGTCACACCTTGGTCAAGTCGCTCCCAGGCCCTATAAACCCACCTTTCATTGCTTTGGAATGTGCGATTCTGAGTGTATCGCTCCACCCGCCGCTTATATCGACGAATTCGATTTGCCCATGCATAGACTTTCTGCTTCAGGAAGTCGATACGCTCTGTGATGCGGGTCAGATAATCCCGAGGACTGATATCAGTCCCCGCAAACGCCCGCCTCACAAAGCGCATCACTCTAGGACGAGTGTTGCCCTGCCTGAAGCAGATAAGTTTACCAATGAGTGCTCTAGCCTCAGCAATACGACGTTCGATCCTGCCCTGCCAAGCTGGTACAGCTGGTCGAATAACTCTGTCAGTCTTTGGAAACTTGACATGAGCTACCCGACAAGCCGCTACAGCTGCACAGTATAGGATCGAATGAGTATCGGTGAGGTCTTCACTATTGTCAAAATAATTTGACAGCAGTGAATCTAGAGCACACACTAGCGCCCTATTTTTCTTATGCATGGGTAAACGAGGCAGACGAGGTCTAAGCTCAGGCGGTGTGGAGCGATACTCCCGTAATGCACACTCCAAAGCACTCCTCAATCGTTCACTGCACTGGGTACTCACGGTTATAGCCTCGTCATCATCATCTTCACCGACGTGGTCGGGTCGCGGTGAGATACTGGGTTGTAGTTGCACCGCGGCCAGTGGCGAAGCAGATGAGACACGGCTGCACCGTGATTCGAGGCGTAGTCTATCAAGTACGGCGTCATCCAACATACGGTTACGCTGGATGACCCGCACCTGATCCGACAGTCGTTGAGCCGAAACGTTGACAGCTGGTTCAAGTACCTGAAACAGAGAGAGCATCCGACCACGGTACGCAGTCAGGTTAGTTCCCCCCTCTGTAGCCCCATAGTATGAGCGCATGACGTTCTCATTAATGGAATGTGTCCATCGCATGCGCTGCACACTTCCACCGGCAGCGGGGACCCCATTGGAGGCCGGAGGGCCTCGAAGTCCTAAGCCGACCGGAGGGCGGCCTCTTCCTCGCCGACGCGCAGGTGGTGGTGTCGTCGGCGGCGAGAAGTACTCGTCGCTCGAGCTCGACGCAACTGCAGCGGCCGGAGTCTCTTCACTCACGGCTGGAGCTGGTCCCGGCGGCTGCGAGGCGGAGCTGAGCGGCGATTCCGCAGGTATTGGGCGTGTGGGTTGTTGTAATTGTGCCCGGCGTCTTGTCAACATATTTTTATCTTCATATAAGATTTTCCTTACTAAGATAGACTTAGATGCTTGTGGTGATGGTGGATCTGCATTTCTTCTTGTATGTTAGATTTTGTTTTTTTTTTTAACGGATTTGGTTTGGTTAAACATGTTATATAACTATTATTTTATTAAATATTTCTTCAAAAAGAATTGAGAGGAAAATTTTTGACAAGCTGGTTGACAGCCGGGCCACAGATTATTATTATTATTATTATTATTATTATTATTATTATATACTTTATTATTTATTTATTTTAAATTAACCTTTTTGGCGCAGCCGTGAAGCACTGTTTCTTTCATTTATTTGTTTCGTACTGTTCATTTATTTGTATTTTTGTATATGTGTGCTTGATGTACTGATGCCAAATAAATATTTCTTTTTTCTTTTATATATTTTAAGACAGCATTTAGTGCCGCAACACCGTCCTCCCACCCGTAGATATTGCATATGAACAAATAGATATTATTCTAAAATTATTAATTTGATTGGATTTCCGCAAATTAAACGTAAAATGTAAGTGTGTATAATCGACCTGTTCAAATAAAGAAAAATTTGAAGAGATTATAGAAAAACGCGTTGCCTTGCACACAATCCAGAGCATCAAACAGTTCTCTTTGCAAAAAATAACGCATTTGATTTCCTCCGGTAGCGCTGAGCAGCGAGCACACGGCACACTGGGTCGCCGCAACACATTGTAACTCTCACTGAGCGGGCTACTAACACAGTCGCATGTAGGGTTACCAACCGTCCCGTTTTGTCCCAGAAAAGTCCGGCTTATTTCTGGCGTTCCACTTTGCCAGGACTAAAGGGAAAAACCGTTCACGTTATAAGAATTATAAAGTATCTAAAATATGTTTAGTTAAATACGACCTTTTACGTAAGTCATCATCATGTGAAAATCGATAAAAAAGAAACATCGCATTCAGCGATAAGACGCTCATTGTGACATCCTTTTTAGGGTTCCGTAGCCAAATGGCAAAAATGGAACCCTTATAGTTTCGATATGTCTGTCCGTCTGTCTGTCTGTCTGTCCGTATGTCACAGCCATTTTATTCCGAAACTATTAAGACTATACATGTGAAACTTAGTAGGTAGATGTATTCTGTGAACCGCTTTCCGATTTTAAGAAAAAAATGAAATAATATTTAAAATAAAGGGGGGTCCCCATACATGGAACTAGAACTCAAAATATTTTTTTTCAGGAAACCTATGCGTCTGTGGTATCTATAGACAAGTCTTTAAAAATGATATAAGGGTTTCTAAAACCAGTTTTTCATAATGTCAATCGTTTAAAAGATATAAGCTTCCAAAGTGGTAAAATGTGTGTGTCCCCCTCTAACTTCTATAATAATGAAGTGAAAAATCTTAAAAAAATACATGTCTATAGATCTTAATGTAAACTTTCAACCAAAATTGGTTTGAACGAAATCGGGTCAGCAGTTTTTGAGATACAGCATATTTTCGAAAACCGCAAATATAACTTTGTAATTCATACAAACACTATGAAAAACAAAGTTATTTAGCGTAGTTGTAAAAATGTAAATAAGCTAGTTTTAAGAAATTTTTAAGGTTTTTTTTATTCGTCAAATAAATATACATATTATATTATATTATTATAGTTACTACGGAACCCTTCATGGGCGAGTCTGACTCGCACTTGGCCAATTTTTAGTTGTTAAGTCCGTATTTAATTCTGTTATGTTGTGAAAAAAGAGTGTGTCTATCTATCCATCGTCTTAACCTTTTCCAAACAATGTTAGGATTGGCTTCCAATCTAAGTTAGTTATAAGAGTTTTACATAGAGCAAATATAATATTCTACAACTTTTTTCACACAACGCCATCTAGTCCCAAACTAAGCAGAGCTTGTGGTATGGGTACTAGACAACTGATAAACATACATATTATATATTTCTAAATACATACATATTATAGATAAATTACACCCAGACAAAGAACAAAATGACCGTGCTCATCACACAAACATTTGTCCTAGGTGGGAATCGAACCCACGACCTTGCGCACAGCAGTCAGGGCCAGTGACCACTATACCAATTACCAACGGGTCTGTCTGAGCAAATATCTATATGAGCTCCACAAACCAACTAACACGATACCTCTTGGCAAGACTGGTAAGAGCTTCTGGTAACGACTGTCAAAGATATACAAATGACAGTCGCTATTAAGAACTCAAGGTGCTTTCTGAGGAATTTCGACATATTAGGATGGTTAGATCCACAGATCAAGCTCGGCACGTGTTACTTAACCAGCAAGAACCGTGCGCCTGTTATTATCTAGCTATGAGCTTCAACACGACCGTTTTTTATTCAACCGACGACAAAAAGAGGAGGCATCAATTCGACGCGTATATATATATTTTTTTTTTTTTTATGTATGGTCATCGAGACCTCGAAGACGGCTGAACCGATTTGGAAAAATTCTTTTTTTGTTCGAATGGGTATACTTCGAAATTGGTACCACTATCACCAAAGTCAGGATCTGATGATGGGATCCTGGAGAAATCGAGGGAACTCTTCAAATATTATAGGCACACCTATGGCGTTTTGAATATTTCTTATAGTAACTTGTGCAGTTGCTCTCAAAAAGTACCATTTGGGGAAGTGGAACTGATGATGAAGACCACAGATGGCCGCCGAAACTACTCAATAATAAGTATTAAGTGGATTGCGATTCGATTACTTGAATATGGATGTTAAGCACTTTATGCTCGTCACAATGCATATGGTGATGTAGAGCTGATGGTGAAGTACCAGGAGAACTCCTCAACAATTAACGTTCCAGCATTGGGAAAAGCAATATTTTGTAAAAGGTTATAAGTAGTTGACATTTAGGCTCTTGTAACTAGGTAAATTAAAAATCATCCAACTAAAAAGAGTGAAAAAAAAACTTTTAACAAAAAATTAAACCGACTCCCAAAAAACACTGCAAAGTGAAAAATAACTTTAATTTCGGAAGTCGGTGCCAAAAACGAAAAAACAAAACTAAAGACACCGACTACCGAAATTAAAGTTATTTTTCACTTTGCAGTGTTTTTTGGGAGTCGGTTTAATTTTTTGTTAAAAAGTTTTTTTTCACTCTTTTTTAGATATACAACATCTAATGCAAATAAAATAACATACTAACATATATAGGGTGGCAGGGACATCGACGCACAAACGCTTACCAATTTTTCGTCGGCTTTTTCTAAAATTATCAGGTTTTTCAGCAATTTTTTTTTAAACCTATATAAAATCATTGTTTCTATCTAACCCAATGAGATTTAAATCTATACTAATATTATAAAGCGGAAAATTTTGTTTGTTTGTTTGCTTGAACGCGCTAATCTTCGAAAGTACTGGGTGGATTTGGATGCAATTTGGTATGGAAGTAGCTTGAAGCTTGAGGAAGGTTATAGCCTACTTTTTACGCGACTGCAAAAAAGGAGAGTTATGTTTTTATCGTGATAGGATCCACGGGAGCGAATCCCCGCGTGAGTACTAGTTCAAAAATTAAATTCACTTGTTTCGCTTAAAACAGCCATGTAAAGAAAACTCGAAGGGGCTACCTGATCAGCTGTTTTGCTAGAGTTCATTTGCGAGGTCAACACAGCTGATCAGGTACCCCTTTCGGGTTTTATTTACATTAAATTTTATTTTGTTTTATTGAATTAAGAAAAAGCTGACGAAATATGTCAACGTAACGGGGGTCCAGAATTATGTACTGAATCGATAGTAAGCTGTTGCGCGTCGATGTCCCTGCCACTCTGTATAGCACAAGTGCACAATGATCGATCTAACTGCAGTAAGACCGATAATTGGTAACGTCATCAGGACATCTCTTACTGACCTATGAATACAAAGAAAAAAGAGAAGAGTTGGTCAGAACTTTTGTTATATTTAAGGTAAATTAGTTATATTATGTTTTTAAATGGTAACCCTAGTCGCATGCGCCCGCGCAGCTTGCCTAGATATGACCAGAGATTTGCATGAACACATTACTATGCGTGAAAATCTAGTAATTAATGTAAGGAGGCAAATACCGAAGCGCAACACTTTCCTGAGTTATGATCTATACTGTTTTAGTGTTTGCGAATGTAATGGAATATAATTTATTTATGAATTGAAACATTTGTATCAGAATAGCATCCATACAATTATGTTAGAAATTGCACAATTAGGTACATAAAAATAATCAAATAAAACAAAATACACATTATATTTAAGTTAATATTTTAAATAAAGAAATCGATTCTTTATTTAAAATATTAACTTAAATACGAAACGTTCTTTTTTTTCGGTATCATATATCGATATGATACCGAAAAAAAAGAACGTTTCGTCAAAAAATAGGAAAGCCTATATAATAACACTTAAGTTCTTCAGCATTTTATGTAATAAAAATAAGTAAAAATTTATTCAATTTAACATTTTTCTCACACTATGTTACGAATTTGTCATACAAATTGCCAACACGCCAATTGAAATTATCAAACAGATTATAGCAAGATACAAAGATTTGTAACATAATAAACTGACTAACTTTCACATTTACGAAGATACATATATAATTACTATTTCAAGTATAGATTTTATCGCGATTATATGATCTTGCAAATAAACACGAAGCTAAACGATTGAACGACGACAGGCAGTTATTAAGAAAGATAAAAGAAAATATAAGTGAAAATGTTTACAGTCTCTAATACGCTAACATGATATGTACAATATTGATCGATTGTTTACTTTCCTCACTAAGAAACGATTATTAAAATTCTTTCTTCCTCTCGTATCGAACCAAGCTTCATGAAATGTTTAATCGTAAAGCAGGGTTAACATTGTAGGTAGGGAAAATATTTAGATTAAACAGATCTATCTACAATATTTAACACATTTTTGTTGCAACTGAAACATTGAAACTATTATTTTTTAAATTCAATAATAATATATTTAAACAATTAATTACAACAAATATACAAAATTATGTACTAAAATAAAATAAATAAATTCAATTACTGAAAAAATGCAATTTTGTAGACTTGACAGGTTTTCTATAGAAATTTCTATTTCCATTGTATGGAAAAACTATAAAAAACATTTAGATATTAGTGATGTTAAATTATAGAGAGTTCGTTCAATGGGCAATAAAAACACCAGGATTTATACTTTATAATATATTAGCAGTTGCTCGTGACTTAGTTCGCGTGGGAAGTTTTCCCGTGTAAATCCCGATCCCGTGGGAATTTCGCAAAATCCCGTCTTAACGAGCATCTACGTACTAAAAGCAAATTTGAGAGCGCTACTACTTGTAGTTTCTGAGATTTTGTGTTTTATCAGTGAGTGGTATTTCACTTTTATAAATATAGATTTATTCATTTTCATTTTAATAAATTTGTTGACCTTGTAAAAAGTCATGAAAAATATGCGAAATCTAAGAAATTCTGTAATTTGTGAATAGATAAATCAGAATTTAAAACTGACAGACATATAGATAGTTAATTATATGCTATATAATATTATATGCTATATATATATAATTATAGTCCTTCCAAAGGTTGTCTGGAAGATATCGCTCCCAGCGATAAGACAGCCATTGTAACCAATGTTTTTACAATATTGTTATTTAAGTGTGATTCAATTATTGGTGTACAATAAAGTATATTCTATCTATCTATCTATCTATGCATAATTTTTAATGAATTTAACATTGTTTTAGCTGCATCATCATCCTACCGGATTCTGATTCTGTTTAAGTCAAGAGTGAATAGGTTACTTCTAGGTAAGCGTGCTTCATCTTCAACCACATCATCGCTTACTGTTACGTGAGACAGTGGTAAAACGCAGGCCTACCCTAAACGAAAATCAAAAATTTAGTTGACCATTAAGTATAAATAACTTTATCGAAGTGTTGTTTTAATCTAGCTTCAGCCTTCGAATTTGTCCGCGTGCTTACTTCTTTTCTGAAAATTTTTCACTTATCAAAACTTCCCTTGGCAATAAAGAACACTACCAAACAAAATTATCCAATTCGATGAAGCCGTTTCGAAGTTATGCCCGTAAATATATTTCGTAATTACATACAAAAAGTTAAAACTGTCAGAAAATTACTAATATTATATTTGTACGTATCCTTGCATTCACGCCAAAAAGTTTGCAAAACATGGAGTAACGGTGCAAAAATTATCACATGTTTGTGGTCGACGTACAATATACACAATTACGAAACGTTGTAACTGTACATCCATATCGACAGATATCCATTCATTAAATGTGATTTATCGATTTGTAAATTGGTGACTGAGATGTTTTTTAAATCGTCATCTCTTCAATAAAACGTATGTTTTTTCTCCAACTACATTTTGTTTATGGTAATAAATAACATAATAATAACAATGCAAGTTCCGCTAAAGAATGGAATTCCCTGCCTGAGCTTGTATTTTCTGATAAGTATAACTCTGGGCAAGTGTACTTCATTTTCGACCATATCATCGCTTACCACCAAGTGAGATGGTGGTCAAACGCGTGCAATTATAAAAAACTCTGTAGCAAAATTATTAAAAAAAAAATTAGCTGAAGCTTTACCATTAATGTCTTACACATGTTTTGCAAACCACAGTCCACCAAACAATAATTGAGGCAAAGCTGTCTTAAAAATTAATTCAAGTAAATAAAATAGTTAACCACTTGATTAATGGTGAAGTTTTTCTACCATTTCATAATCTTAACATGATGTTAAAATTATTTGTTGCAGGATGCAACACCAGTATTTATCATAACCGTGTGAATTAACTCTAACAATATCCTTTAACAGTTAAAATTACTGCTAGAATACATTTATTATATCTGCTAATTTTTTACAGGAATATAGTGTTATTGTATAAGAAAATATTTGACATAAAAGATGTCAAAGGTCCATGAGAAAGTGGCGCAAGTATATTCATATACATATACAACGTATAATTTAAAGTGTATATACATACCAAGTGCATGGCTGCTTTGGATGATAACAAACGACATGGCAAGGGTTTTGTAATCCTAAGTCTACGTGTGTAGAACTTATTACAAATTCCAATACACAATACCAGAGACCGAATTTTTCAAATTAAGAAGATCGAAAAGAATTATCGTGTTATTGGCAAGTGACGTGGAAAGTTAATGACCCTCTTAGTGCTGTGACATTTTTGTTATGATTGGTATTCAAGAAATATATGAAACCAATAATTTGGTATCAATTCTTTGAGTCAGTTATTTTGTGCTGAAACTGTGCATAGAGACTCCATACCAAATGTTGTCTTCAGCCCTTTTGGATAGATATGGGGTTTCCGTTACACGTTGTATGTATCTATCTATCTCTTCCCTATGTCCTTCTCATATTTTAGATTACGATGTTTTTATGCTAACAGTATCACTAGAACTTAAAACGGGATATTTACCATAATATGTATTTATTGAAAATGTGTTTGACAGTTTGTCCCCACTCCTTGACAAGACTATAAGCTTCCGATTAATAGTAACGATTAACAAAGATGTACAAAATTACAAGCAGGACCCGTTGGTCGTGCCTCGAAAAGCACGGAGGAACCTGCATATGAAGATAAGCAAGCGTAGCTTAACCTTGAGTATTGACTCTTCTTTTACTTAATTATTCGCAATAAATAAATTATTATGAGTTCTCTTAGTCAGAAAGATTATTATAAAGCACCGTATTTATTAGTCCATTATTTTAGCATATATATGTATTCTATTATTATTATTTTATATATACACTCGAGAGCAATGAATCCGGGTCACTTAAAGAATCCTAAAAATCTCGGAAACTAAAAATGCTAGGTTAATGCAATAAATTGTATTTAATAGACAATGTAATACTCCTTAAATGAAAGTAAAAAAAATATGAGTCACCATACATTTTATTAACACAAAATTACATAAAGAAAAAAACTGCTGATCTCTCCTTAAAACAAAAATAGGAAACATGAAATTTTTGAACTTTATTACGATTTTCTTGAATTTTAATACTTCGTATTGCCTCATCGTGCTTCCATTACTGCGTTTACGCGGTTTGGCATGCTGTACACCAAGTTCCTTATACGATTTTGGGGAATATTCTCCCATTCCTCTGTGAGAGCAATTTTGAGCTCACGAAGCGTGATTGGGGGAGGGTTTCGTTGTTTTACGCATCTGCCTAGCTCGTCCCAAGCATGCTCGATCGGGTTGATATCCGGGCTGCGCGCTGGCCACTCCATACGAGTAATGTTCATCTCTTGAAGGTAGTCATTCACAATCCTACCTGTATGAGGTCGGGCATTGTCATGTATAAATATAGCATCCTCACCTAAATTGACCATAAATGGACCAACGTGATCATTGAGGATTTCTTCCACATATCTTACGCTAGTTAAAGAGCCGTTTTCTATGATCACCAGCTCTGTGCGACTTTCAGAAGAAATTCCGGCCCACACAAGTACAGACCCACCACCGTAGGCTACTTTTTCTTCGATGCATGCTTGCTTGAATCTTTCCCCTGGTCTTCGATACACTCTGTGTCTTCCATCGTGCTTGTAGAGCATAAATTTTGATTCGTCGGAGAACATAACTTTTGACCAATCTTCAATACTCCAATTTCCAATTTATAATTTACATATACCTACTCACCTTAAATATTTGTATGCCATTGTATAAATATGGCAAACATGACGACCTGTGTAAACTATCCCTTAACAACTTGCATGCTTTTCTTTTGTGTGTATACTCATGTTTGGACAAATAAAATGATCTTATCTTATCTTATCTTATCTTATCTTACGTGGCTCTGGGCATATCTTAGTCTTGAAATACGATGCCTACGCTCCAGTTTAGGGCCGTTTGCAGGTCTAAGGGGTTTTAAGTTAGATTCAGCAAGCCGACGTCTTACTGTCCATGCACTTGAGTTACTTCCTCCGAGGCGTCGAAACTGATTGGTGAGTTCAGTTCCTGTGAGAAAGCGATTTCGAAGCATGGTGTTCACCAAGTATCGGTCTTCTCGTGCTGTGGTACACCTGGTTCTGCCCGTTCCTGGTCTGCGTAGGTTAGAACCAGTTTCTTCGTAACGTCGGAGAACTCTTTGTACTGTTGACAGCGACACACCGACAGTCCTGGCTGTATCGCGCTGACTCCGGCCGGTTTCCAGCATTGTAAGTATTCTGGTGCATTCTTCAGGCGTAAGCGACATAATTTCAGCTTGAATAATGAATATAGAGCACTATCAACATGGTTTATGTACCCACATAAATGACAGATTACAAACAAAAGCAAAACCAAATGCTGTAATTTCGTAGTTCCATCTTCGAAAGTGGCCCTTTTTCAAATTTGATTTTTTTATGATATAACTTTACAATAACTAAGAAGTTTTAATACCTTCATTTAAGGAGTATTACATTGTCTATTAAATACAATTTATTGCATTAACCTAGCATTTTTAGTTTCCGAGATTTTTAGGATTCTTTAAGTGACCCGGATTCATTGCTCTCGAGTGTATATATTCTATATTCTTTCGATAAAGACATTTATTTTACTTCTACACCTACCACATTGTGGTCTTTTTAACCCAAAGGTTGACTGGTAGAGAGTGCCTAGTTGCATTAAGTCCGCTCATGTACCACTATTGTACATAAAGTTTAAATAAATAAATAAATTATGCTGGCTTGTATGAAATAAAACAATCAGGAAACAACTTGCAGTAAATCTTTGCACATTGAATAAAATGAAGCATGATGAAGTAGATTTATTTGAGGAAACAGTGTACGGTAGGATGAAAGCGATTTCCTCACAATTTCCTGAACAAACTAATAACTTTTTATTGCAAGCAATTTCTATATTATTTTACAGCAGAATAAGTATAGTATAATATTGGGAATAGCTGTATCAACATTATCTCGAAGATTATTTAAGACTTTTTCTGCCTGTATAATTCCAACTTCTGGGAGAAAGGCTTCGAATCAAGAATTGGATAAAAGCTCTAAACAGTTCGTGTATTATTCGCCAGTAGATTTACTAACCATTCAGTACTTTCGCATTTTATTCAATTCGCTGCATTATTGAGCAACGCATAGTATTTTATACAGTTGATAAGTATCGATTATTATTTATATCAAAATTATTGAATCTTTATTTTTTTATCTGGCAACATATTTATTCATAGTAAATGGACTGATCAAAGATGAATGGATAAGAAAACAGGCCTGGAGGGAATTGGTCGTAACCCACGTATGGCCGTCTACAATGCAGGCCTAGTGCATGTTAGAGGATATCACATTTATTTTAATTTTAGTTCCTAGGACATACCGGTTTAAGAGTAGTAGTGATGATGAAAATTACACAAAGTGGTATGCGGAACTCACATACTACAATTTGAAAATCGGATAAGCAAAGAATAGACAGTGCCGCTTTTCGAAATGCCAAAATATAAGGGATTGATCACGTGACATTTTCATGACACAGCGTTTGTCAGTTCCCATTTTTGTCGCTTGAAAATCGCGTTGGCCACGCTATCGCTAACATACACAAATTATTAGATCAGGCATTACTTTACATAAATCCATACGAAACTAATACCTTTGAAAAATATCTAGTGTTAATTCCGCCAAGAAATAGATGATCAATCGTGCATGCAGTATGCAGCATCGCCCTTGCGCCCGCAAATATATGAACATTCGGGAGGGATGCAATCAAAACATACCACATGCAAGCAAACACAGGAATGCAATCTTTGATAGTCTATACATAACAGGCATCAGCTTAACATAACACGGAAGATCTCGTCAACCGTTGCTAAAACTTAAAACCGAACACGGCAAGCTTCTCCAATTGAATAATAGTTCTCATTTTTTAAACCAATTTAAACAGTCACATATCCTGTCGTTAAAAAGCTTTCAACACTAAGTACTAAGTGGTCTTACAACGTTATTCAGTGCCACAGATAGTATGAATAAGACCGGGTTCAACGAATCCTCTGTTCTCACGCCCAAATACTACGATCATTTAGTTAAAATCTATTTTGCTGCATTTAAGTATCGTGATTGCGGGTCAATGAACTTCTCGTCTTTGTGTAAATGTTACCAAGACTAGAGATTTTGTTACTAATTTAATTATTAGAAAAAGGTTACGCTTTATTAGGCTGTCAAAATGGATTATAATTATTTATAAATTTTGGTAAATTATAGACATAATAATGTAGTTTCTTAATATTTAAGCAAATTATATTGTTACCACTTTATCTTAGAAACGTTATTTCGTGGAAATACTCACGAAAGTACTCCCAGGTACCTTGAGGCGATTGATGTTTTACTGACTAAAACTCACAAACTTTTTTATCATTTTTGTCCGTCTGTCAGTCAATCTCTGAAACGGCTACACTAATTTTAATGGAATTTTCGCTGGAAGATAGGGTAGGTTATAGAACAACATTTTTATATACAACACTCTTATACAAGGTGTAACAGATTAAGCGCAATACCTCAGACACCCCAATTAGAATATTAAATTATAATTCTAAAACAACATCCGTAACTAAATAAATTGAAACCAAACGTAGACATTTTTTATAATATTTTTTTTATCCTTACTTTTATCCTTACTAAACGCAAAACGTATGTGCGTCATACAATATCCTTACGCAGACGCATACACTCATGCAATATTAGCGGCCGACACGCACGCGAGCGCATTTCCTTGAATTGTATTAATTTGTCATGATATGTTTCCATTTTAAGTTAAATGAAAGATTTTTCCGTCAAAATTTAACACCTATTTTTATGACGGAAATCGATTCAGAAGCCGATTCTGAACACCAAGAAATTAATAATATTTCAGGAATTGCGTTTATTCTGTTTCACGTTGTATACACATAGGGTTTTCATCCCGGATTTCATCCCGCGGGATTGCGCCCACCACGCGAACAGAGTTGCGGTAACAGCAAGTGTGTAATAATAATAAATACTTTTAACCATTTCTTAAATATAATCTCGCACTTTTAAAACAAACCCGCTAATAAACTATCTAGGAAATGTTTGCCGAGCATTCTAGTTCAGTATAAAATAAGTTACCAACATCAAATAGGTCAAACAAAATTGGCTCGTTACCAGCGACATAGCTACCGTATCGACTATCTCCAATATTGCAAACTGGTAACTTAGCGAGTAACCAAGTGTTGTCAAAAGTAAGTAGGCAGTGAAGATTTTAAAGGTATGTGTTAAATTTTTAAAGGTATTTGGTAAGTATTTAAAGACATGTGTTAAGTTCTTAAATCTGTGCACGTTACTTCAAATTAAATAATTGAAGTTAACAGAGGTCTCATTTAACTCTTTATGACAAAAAAAGTCATCAACAAAATCATCTTTTTTTTTTTTTTTTAAAGATAACTTGCAATGTGGTAGATTTCACATTACTAACAATCTTGTTAACCCCTCCAACTAAGCTAAATATTCATGGCAATAGTGTAATGGGTGGGATTCGAACTCGGGACCTCTCGATCACAAGTCCGACACCTTATCCATTAGGCTATTGACGCTTCTGCTGACCTATATTATTGCTTTATGTCTCAGTCAGTTACCAGACTAACATACACAGCTAAATTATCACGGAATGACTGCCTAACAGACCTCCACAACCCAGTTACTGGGTAACACGATCCCCTGTGACAAGACTAGTGACAGATTTTCTGACTACTCGTAACGACTTAACTTGCTTTACGAAGTGCAAGGTAAGATATACGTTAAGATGGTCAGCCTCCACGGACCGATTCCGGAAAGCGTTGCCTTGAAAACCGCTGCTATTATAAAATGTTTTTATTTAATTAAATATACATTGAAGATAGTGGGAGATTCGTAGTTTAATTAACATTTAAAATTGAAAAGTCTAAGTCATCGGTAGATAGCCTACCTTAAGAAGCAACTCCATCTCCCTTTCACTACCGGTCTACCAGACGCACGGCTGGGTACCACCCACAATTGGTTGATTTACCGTCTTGTCGTACCAAGCGCTTCTCCTCCACATTTATTGTGTGCACAGCCAAGCTGTGGAATTCTCTGCCGGCTTCTATGTTCCCTGCCACTTATGACCTTTCAGCCTTTAAAGCACGAGTGAATAGGCATCTTCTGGACTCGCTCGTCGCATCTTAGACCTCATCTGTTGCTTACCATCAGGCGAGATTGAGGTCAAGAGTGCACTCATTATAAATAAAAAAATAAAATAAAAAAAGACTAGATAAACGCTTTGAGAAAGACAAATAACATAATAATTAGCATGCAACGCCTGCATTGTTGGGACTCATCTCTACAGTATCTTGCTGAGAAAACGCTTTAAGACATTGAAAGCGCCTATTCTATTCTAGTATTTGAAACAATGTGACATGATTTAGTAGGGAAGAATTAATGTCTGGACTGAATGCAGTACCACAGGGTGTAAGGGTAATTAACTATACATATCCGACACAAAAAGGAGGAGTTAAGTTGCAAAAGTGAGCATCTAAGAGTAGCAAGTTTCTGGAACAAGCTGAACAGCATATTAATCAAGTTAAAATAGATATGAAGCTGCATGGTACTGTCATTGTGAAGACATTCATTATCATCTTGATTACACCCTTATGAGTAGAGTCCTCATGATTGGATTCACAAACATTAATTCAAAGTTTGTAGCAATAAATAGACGCTTTAGTTGACGAAATAGACCCTGAAACAGCAAAATAATGGATTAGTACGGCAAAGCCTAATAGTATAACGCAATCATTTGAAGGATGTTAAAACACAAGCGAAAGTATCAAGAACGTTCTAATTCACAGCTACTGTAACGCTTTCAAGCATACGAGGCTGTTGATACACCTGAAGGTGTAAAGCCAATTACAGTCGTTTTATATCGCCAGTCTTGGTATTAAATGAATATAATTGCTGCCGAATCCAGAGTTGCGTCAGTAAAACTAATATCACAACCACGATTCGAGCTACGCGACACAATGCTGTCTACACGACTGAAACAAATAAGACAAGCTATGTGTTTTCTTCATAGTCGGATATGTTCGTGGACAGATTCCACTATCGTTTTATCACGGTTTCAAGGAGATTCTATAGAATGGAAAACCTTTGTGAGAGACAGAGTCATTACGATTATTGACAATGTTGGTAGCAAATGTTTTTATGCACAGACGCCAGCACATCAAGCTACAACAATCTGTCAAATTTCATTAATAGATTTCGACAACTTTATTGTTAAAGAAATTAGGTTCAAGGTTGATTGGGAAAATTTGACAGTTTCGGGTAGCTTCATGTGCTGGCGTCTGTACAAACGGAAGAAAACTCGGCAGATGTCACATCATCTCATCATCTTCGTCGGAGTTAGAACCCTTTTTTTTCGGGTGAGATAACCATTGAATGACTTCTCCCGCTCTGGGTGGAGTGTCAGACTTCTACTGACTAAAACCCACCCTGTTCCTTCAGTTACTTCAAGCAACCCTGAGAGCTACATAGTATCCTGGGAGACTAAACTTCGATGGTGACATTGTAGATACCAAGGATAGCAGTAGCATTTTATTCCAGGATTTAGTCCAAATTTATTTACTTCGAGCTTATCAGCTGATTTTCAAACTTTTACATTTTGTTTCCAAAGAACTACAAATTCACATATGATCAATATGATAATTCTGGACGAACACGTGGGTTTAATGGGTCGGTATTGTGGTTCGATACATCATATATAGTACAAAATCCAGTAGCAGCATAGTAGCTAACATTCAAGTGATCAATTGGACGATTGTATCTTCTACCATTTTTTTTTTCCGGTGGGAAATTCATCTAATGACTTCTCCCGCTCTGGGTAGAGCGGAAGGGAGTGTCAGACTTCTACTGACTAAAAACTCACTCTGCTCGTTCAGTTGCTCTTGCGGTCTAGGGCCGCGGTATCGAATTAGAACATTCCCGCGACCCCGACAGGCGTCTTTTACCTATAGATGCTAAGATTTAACAGCATATCGTGTAATTACTTAGTGTAATGATTTACATTACCCTAAATAATTACAGGATATGCTGTTGTATGTGGAATTAAATTACTAAGTCTGTAGATTTATTCGTTTATAGTGTTAAATTTATATTATACAATTTTGTTGCTATTATTCGATATGATATGTGTCAATTAATTTAGATGCAAAATTTTATTAGTTATTAAAGAACTTGTAGTTCTTAGGTATATCATTTCAGTCCGTTCAGATTAAAACTTTGAAACAAACACACGTCTAATTAATATCTTCTTCTGTGACAATCAAAAGTGAACATTGTTATGCTGAACACCAAGTCTTTTATCTCTTGATCGAAATTCGGCGCGTTCACAAGTCGTTATTAGCAATCAATTTATGTAAGTTTGTGTAAGGGCCAGACGTTTACACAGACTGTAAATTAGTTTGGTACTCAAATATTCACTGATAATATTAGCTAAGGCTTTGACGGACAAGAACAAATTAAGCACTTGTTGCTTGTATATATAAATTATATTTATATTGAATAGTTGTACCAAAGTGGAAACAAGATAGGTTGTAGTACTACAAATAGATAATATTTAAAATTTCCACGCACTGGGTGCCTGAGAATGGTCGGCGCGAAATAACCTAGACGCACGTTGCGTTTGGCTAGTTGCAGGATTTGCGTGAGGCCTTTGCCCAGCAATGGGACATCAAAGGCTAAATAAAAAACTATATGATCTGATATAGCGGCATATTTAACTCATATTTAAAAAAATAATATAATATAATAAAATAAATGTTTATAAAAATAATAATGTTTATAAAATATAATAAATGTTTTTTTAAATGAACAGTCATCACCATCATCTGCTTAGCCTTCTTTCCAACTATGTTTGGCACCGGCTTCCAGTCTAACTGAATGCCGCTGAGTAGTTATTAGTATTTTACATGCGACTGCCTATCTGAACTATACAACCCAGTAGCTGGGTAATAGGGTTCATTCCCGGGAATTCTCGAGCCGAGAAATCCCGGGAAATCATTGGGCTTTGTTCCCGGGAAATTAAGCTCGTAAAAGTCGGGAACTCGAGAAATCATAATCTAATTGTTACGTACTTGTATGTTCAGCTTGAGATGTTTCATTGATCTTGCAAAGGTTTAATTAATTTGTTTTTTCTAATTAACATGCCGAAAATGGTGCTGTGATTGTAATTAAATCATAAGTTAGGATTACGTTATAAGTTAGGAGTACGTTTTGTTTAATAGATGCTAATTTTATTGACAAGTTTTAAGTTGATATTTTTTTCTATTTAACCAGCCGAAAATGGTGCTGTGATTGTAATTATAAGTCAGACAGAATAGTTTTTTTTTTTGTTTTCTTTTTGAAAAAGATAAGCTAATTTTGTTGAAAGCTGTCAATAAAAGTTTTATAATTATTTTGATACTTTTATTTGAGAGGAAGACTACTGATTTTGTTGATAAATCACATTATTAGAACCGAAAAAATATACAAAAACTTACGTAAATGTAAATTTCTGGACAACTCGAGAAGACCCGAGAAATTAGCTTCGAGAATTCTCGAGACCCGTGAAATTGATAAGCTCGAGAAATCATGAACCCTACTGGGTAACATGATACCTTTTGGCGAGTTTCAGATTTACTGGCTTCTGACTACCCGTAAGGTCTGTCAAAGATGTACAAATGACAGAACCATCGGAAATTCAGCGTCATGAAAATAAATTTAACAGAAACTACATCGTGTATTTAAAAACGCATACGAAACGAGCGTGTACCACAGACCCATATATCGCTGACTATAATTTGTAAAAAAAAAAAAACAATTTAACAGATGAATGGATATTCCAGTGAATCACGCACGAAGTAAAACACGTATGTATTAGTATCTCGAATTTTCCGTATATAACACGATGTGAATTTATGTACTGTCCAACAGAATTTCAAATCACATTATCGTTATAAGTACGAATGTGAATCTGTCTATAACTTTATTCGTATTGTTTCCGTATTTAACGCACTGAATATATTTTACTTTTTTTGTAAAGATTTGACCATAGAGTAGGAGACATAATGGAACTATTTTCGGGAGAAGGTACTCATGTTTTAATTTCCCTTCACTCATGCAGACACAAATACTAGCAGAAGTAAGATATTTTAAGAAGAAGAAGGTAAAGTTTGTAGTAGGTAACATAGACATCGCCCTATCGGATACGACGGTTAATTTTACACTAGTTTTAAAATACTTTTTTAATCCATATAAATATAGCAAGGTGTACAATTAGGTATATAATAAACTAGTAATCACGCGGGGCTTCGCTCCCGTGGATTCTATCATAACATAACTCTCCTTTTTTGCAGTCGCGTAAAAAGTAGCCTATAACCTTCCTCAAGCTTCAAGCTACTTCCATAGCAAATTTCATCCAAATCCACCCAGTACTTTCGAAGATTAGCGCGTTCAAGCAAACAAACAAACAAACTTTTCCGCTTTATAATATTAGCATAGATAAATAAATTATAAATATCTGGATGTCCTGAACCGATTTTGTAAATTCTTTCACCAATAGAAAGTTATATTATTCCTTAGTGACATAAGCTACATTTTTCGCTGAGAAAAACCATTCACTCGAGCATAGCCGCGGGCAGAAGCAAGTTTTCAATAAATAAATAATAAAAAAATATATATCGATGTATCGGAATAGTTACTCATCGAGTCTTGGAAATACAATCTAGTTCAGTTGAGGTATGTGAGAGTCACTTGATGCTTTCAATCACTCATAGCATAGAGTCACGGTTTCACCAAAAACATGTATCTCGTATGCTGTTCTTTCGGATAAATTTATATGTATACACAAGTTAGACATTTTCTTGTATTTACTATTTTTATTTATTGTACTTACGACTCCACCTCAGACATCAAAAGTTTGCTAGACAACATAAATAAAAAGAAGACTGTAAATAATTGTCAGATAAAAAATAAATGAAACCGGCTTCATTTACACCGGCTTTTTTGTTTATAACCGTATACGCACCTGTCACAGTTTTCTGATCTTATTTAATTTATCGATAAGACGTTAGAGTGGCATTATATGTCTGTACTAAATTAGATATATGTGTACCATTATTTGCATTGTCATATCAAGTCTAAAAAAGATTAAACAGCTGTTAAAAATTTTGCACACTCGACAAGTACAACGGTGTAACTGCACTTTCGCATCTTTAAATTATTCTGCAGAATTTACTTTTCAATAGCTAAATAACTGAGAAATACCAGCAGTATCTTAAAATACGGATCAGAGCAGTGTGTTGCTCGGCATATATCGTGTTGCCGGCGCCGGCGCGCCGCTCCGTCGATATCGTGCATTTTTTTGCAAGTGACGACTTGGATTTCTAAATAATTTAAATACGTGCACGAAGTCAGAAGCGCACTAACGCAGATCGCGTATTAATTGCTATTCAATGAACTGGGTTTGTGTGTATCGAGTCGCGTGCTAATTTGTTGCTTAGTTTTATTTATGACGTGTGCTGCACGAACTGAACGGAATCGATCAACATCTTATAATATTAAGTAAATGTTGAATGGGATACTTACGGTTCTAATGACACCGACACAGAATCCAATTAAAGCACAAAACCATGTCACTGTCACAGATTTATTTAATTTACGGTAGCACTTGATGCGCGACGAGTGTTCGCGATGTTGCGCGAGAGTGCGAGTGACGCGTACGAGCAGGGCGGCTGCGCGGGCGCGACTGGACGCTCGTGCGATGGAACGTCGCGCCGGAGAAATGATCAGACCCGACTCGAAATCGGATAAGTAAAATTGTTGCAGTTTTATTAAGGACAGGTTGTTGTAAACGTAAAAGTGGTACTAATCGTGTGTAAATAATTACACCGCACGGATTATGCGGAGCTACGTAATAAATCGCACGGTATTCTAGTTAGTCTTGTTAAGTCAGCGGCTTAAGTAATAAATAAGGATTTTTCAAAGAGTAATTGCTATGAGATACGGTTAGCCCCAATACATATCGTAAAATTTCAAACATCGCTGTGTTTTCTGAATGGATTGCTGTTATTAATTCTAGCGAATAATTTATGAAAAAATAAATAAAATAGATATTAATCTATTAAATTGTATATTGAGATAAATAAAATTAATAGCTAACACCGAAGCTAAGTTGTAATGGGTGAGCCATTAATCAAGTGTTCCCATTAACATTTTGCAAAAACACACTTACGACGCTACTATCTGCGGATGAATGTTTAAGTAATTATTGACAGCTAAAGCTTACTCAGAAATGGTTCATAATTAGAATTTATACATTTTTTACGATGCAGAAAGTAATATGTTTATATCTTAAAGTCAATCTTGCGCAGGAACAGTTATCCTTTTATGGTTATGACTTTTATAAGTGGCAATTATGACCTATTCTAAAATGTTACTGCATAATAAACTGAGCTAACGAATTAAAATGAAGCTTTGTAGAAATGAAAGAAATAAGCGTCCTCTGTTAGCAATGCCTGTTAAAGACATCAACGCGCGCATCGGCGCCTGCGCACGTTTAAATCTTTATTGTGATTTTGTTCTTTTAAGTAATATTTTTATGAATAAAAAATGTAATAGATCATTTGGAACAAGATTATTCTTCGAATCATACTTCTTCTTACTAATATAATAAATGCGAAAGTATGTGAGGATGAATGTAAAGATGTATTGAAGTTTGTAACTCTATCCCGCAAAAACTACTGAACGAATGTAAATGAAATTTGGTAAGAAGATAGTTGACATCTTGAAATAACATGTAGGCTACTTTTTATCCCGAATTCCCTCAGGTCCGGGATTTGCACGCGAAAATCCTCCCACGCGAAGTAAGTTGCGGGCAGGAGCTTATATGATATAACGTCATGTAATCGAAATATTGTCATACGTGAGCACTTTGCTCGCATCTTCATCAGCAACTCTCACAAATAATGGACTTTACTACCAATGATATGATAGGTGTTCTCTACCAGTCAACCATTGATATTACCCCGTTTTTTTCTCGTTGGGTAATCATCGAATGACTTCTCCTGCTCTGGGTTAAACGGAAGGGAGTGTCAGACTTCTACTGACTCTTAAGTTCCGGGGCCGTGGAATGCGTACACAAATTTCACCTCTTTATATTATTAGTATAGAATGGATTTTCAACAATAGACCAAATCACCAAACTAGCCACAATTCTCAATAGTAAATACCTACCTGTTACCATTCAATCACGCTAAGTTTCACGTCGATTGACCCACAATCAAAGGCAACACAACGAGTTTACTTATCTCACTCGCAAGAAAGTCTAATCTAAATTTGAAGCACCAGTAGCCCAATGGGTAAGGTGTCGGATTTGTGATCGAGAGGTTGTTGGTTCGGACCCAACCTATAACCGTGAACCCACTCCAGACAAGCATATTTAGCTTAGTTGGGGAGGTTGACGACACATTGCTCTCAGTTAAAAAAAAATGTATACAACGTGAAACAGATTAAGCGCAATACCTCAGACACCCCAATTAGAATATTAAATTATAAGTCTAAAACAACATCCGTAACTAAATAAATTGAAACCAAACCTAGACTTTTTTTTATAAAATAGTTATCCTTACTAAACGCAAAACGTATGTGCGTCATACAATATCCTTACGCAGACGCATACACTCATGCAATGTTAGCGGCCGACACGCACACGAGCGCATTTCCTTGAATTAAGTATTCATTTGTAATGATACTGTTTCCATTTTAATTTAAATGAAAGATTTTCCGTCAAAATTTAACACCTATTTTTTATGACGGAAATCGATTCAGAAGCTGAATCTGAACCAACTACTTTCAGGAATTGCGTTTATTCTGTAACACGTTGTATAGTATAGATAAAAAAAATCTTATTATGAATAAATACGATTTTACAGTTAATGTTTAACGTTCTAGCGTAAAAGCTAACTATTATGCGTATTTATGTGAACAGTTTAATGTACAACAATATATTTCAGTAACTATTGTACCACACAATCACACAAATGAACTGATTTCAATGCTCCCGATTGGATTACGGCTCGTTAAACAGTTCGTGTATTATTTGCGAGTAAATTTACTATCCGTTCGGTACTTAGGCATTACGTTCAATTCACTGTATTTTACACATAAACATAGTATATTTTATTGTCATTAAATAATATACTTCGTGTCATAATCTTTCTTCTATTCTATTTTATAATCAGCTTAGAATGTGTCTTCAGCTGAGACACTTTTTTCTCGGTAGGAAAATCATCAAATGCCTCCTCTCACTGTGGCTGGAGTGGAGAGAATTGTCAGACTTCTACCGACTAAAAACTCACCCTGATCTTTCAGCAGCCCTAGTGTCCCGGCGGGAGCCACGGTGTCTCGTTAGGGCCCCGTCAATTCTGCTTACTGATCTTTGAGGCGTTCTGCTGTGACACTGCCCCCTCTCTATGAGTGGGAATGTGCCGTCAACCATCACGCGGGTCCAGGGTGGGTTGGTGGTGTCGCATGTCTTAGGATTTTTCGCAGGACTTGCCAGTTTTCTCTCAATGATTTCTTTCACAGCTGAGCTGTGGACCTAAACCCACATTTAGTGACACTGACGAGATTGGAGGCTAAGGCTAAGGGTTCTATCTGATCATCTGGCACCTACGCTATCAATCGTGAATACCATACCAACTGCCCCATTTTTCAGTTCTATACTAAAAATCTTACTCTCACTAATATTATTATAAATAAAAAAGGATGTATAAATGTATGGATGTTTGTAACTAAAAACGCAAAAACTTCTGAACGGATCTGAATAAAATTAGATAGTTCACATCCTAGAAAAAATGCATAGGCTTCCCGAATTCCCCAAATATAATTTCAAATTGATTTTTAAGAGCTCCACAGGACTACATTTAATTTATACATTATTTTCAAACTGATACGCGTACCTGAGCTTTACAAACGTACATATCCTGTAAGGGTTTTTCCTATGAATTACGGAACCTATACATAGGAACATTAGTAGGTACAAGTTAGCACTACAAAACAAGTGCACATGTCACTTCCATGGTAAAAACTACAAAAAGAAAGTAAACTTCAGTCATGCTTCAAATCAACAAAGCCAGTATATTATCGTGAACCAGTTTAAGATTTCGAATGTGGTGTAGTTATAAAACAATAAATCAATCCCGTAACTTTCTTAGATCGTAAGTCACAAATCACGAGCGGCGAGGACTTGCCGGCTACATGTGCAGGGTTTTCACGCATTAACATTTTAATTAAGATTTTACAAAAAAGACGCGGAGCACTTGTTTGTTCTCCTGTGCAATGTAGGACCAGATTCGCACTACGTCAATATACTGCACTAAGTTCTAGAATGTATAACATAATTAATAAAATAATCTCACTATATAAACTAAATAAATATTACTTGAAAATTAAACTAACTAATTGGCTTAAATCCTTAAATTATGAAGAGACAGAAAAGCTTAAATGTTAAGATTGATAAATAAAAAAGACAGTGAATTGAACAGAATATAATATAAAAAATATAAATAGTTAAGAAAGTATAAACAAGTTTAATTAAAGGAGTTCAATGTTGCAAATGTTTGGGTCATAATTATTGTAATGCCACTAGAGTGGAGAGCCACCAAATCCCGAAATACGAGTTCGTCTCAGTTTGGGAATCAGTGTGCTATGTTTGGTTGCTACAATGCACAATGATTAACCATATACTGTTTGCCATATAATTTTCTTACATATCTACTTTTTGTACTTTTTGATGAAATAAACTTATTATTATTAAACTTATTAATTGCTTCTCATATTTGTCTCATTGGTATAGTGGTCGCAAGTGTGACTGTTGAGCATGTGGTTTGGTTTCGATTTCCGGGTTGGTCAAAAGGTGCTATTGAGTTTTTCTGTTAGTTTCTGAGTAGTAGCCCGGAGTTTGGTAGTTGGTGGTGTATTGCTTAACGTACACGTTAAGCCGTTGGTCTTGAACCCGACTCTCTGGTCGTATCGGATTGCCGTCCTCTTCATATTTATTTCTCTTCTTGTTCTCACACACTATTGTCTACATTTATTTTTCACTTCTCCTTTCGCAGGTCTGCTGGAAGAAATTTCTTAAGAAATAAGCAGTACCTTTGTACTCAAATATTATAATTATGTTGTATCCTAATGTATTTTACTGTGTACATAAATAATAAAATAAATAAATGAGAGTAAAAAAATTTTGCCAGCCTGGTCCAGCCAGGCCCTAACAGCCTGGTAATAAACTATTGGTTAGATCTAAGGTGGATCAAGCGAGCCCAGAAGATGCCTGTTCACTCTTACCCTTATGGCTGACTTTATCTGTGATCTACATTACTTCTTCTTCTCTTCTTTTGATAGGCAACGAGATGAGAGCATGGTCTAACCAAATCCGCTCAGCATTAACGTATTTTGTGTCCCCTTGACGGAAAGAGACTAGGCTCCACGACACGGGATTCTAGTGTGGATTCTAAGGTCTACAAAATTTTGAGATATTATATTTTTAGCACAATAAAGATAATTTTACGGAACACCAAACTGTACGAGGCACTCTACGATGCCAAAAATAGGCATCGATGGAAAAGCATCGTAAAAGGAAAATTAATTTCCCACAGGGGGAATAACGACCCTCAGAAATGAGGAATACGACGCGAGGAGGAGGATAACACGTTTGCTGTCATAATGTAGGTATACGAGCGTAGCACTACTTAAAATAATGATAATCTCAACAAATCAATGTTCAACAAATAAATATGTCTTGAATCTTTAATCTTGATTCTCATTATTGTTAGTAGCGTTATCTCACTCTAGTACTCTTATTAGTACAAAAGATATATAACTTCAAAACTATCGTAAGATTCGTTTTTTTTTTAATCAATTTGGATCGAAAATGTGGTTGGCACAGTAGTTGAAGCATGATTGCTGTGCTGCGAGTCGTGAGTTCAATTCCCGCACTGGAAGAAATGTTTGTATAGCCTATAGATAGTTGTTCCATGTCTGGGTGTTTGAACAAGTGAACTTAAATGTTTATAAAGGCAACCACGATACGAGTACAGAAGAAATTCTGAGTGTGAAGTAACGTATTATATAGAAATCAACTTCTTCTGTTTCCTATATACATAAAAGTTAATTGGTGTTCGATAGTCTCGAGAACAGATGGACTGATTTGGCTAAGTTGGGTTTAAACAAATTGAAGAAAGCCCAGAGAAAGTTTAAAATGTGAGAAAATAAGACGGTACGAAGTTTGCCAGAAAAGCTAGTAATAACTTTTTTTTGCCACTGGAATGAGAATGTCGCAGTTCCTTTCAAAATGCGAAAATTGACCCCCAAAAGCTGTAAGTATTGTTGGTGTTCTAACGAGATACCGCGAACCCGTAACGCTAGGCCAGCTGAAAGAACAGAATGGGTCTTTAGTCAGTAGAAGTGTGACACTCCCTTTCGCTCCACCCCGAATGGGAGAAGTCATATCCCACCCGGAAAAAATACTGTAAATAGATAGATAAACTCTGTATTATACACCATTGCAGAATTAAATAAGGACTGACAAAAAACAGACTTAAAACATTATTATAATGGACGGTAGATATGTGACCAGCAGTAACGTAACGACTTTCAAAACATCAAAATTGTATACGATTGATAAACTCGGTTGCAACGTCACGCTGTCATCAATAATATGCATTTTATCTAAAGCCCATGAATCCACCTTGACACTTTCCTAATAAAAACACACATAATTTCTTGACTAGCTAATTAAACCTTAACTAGACCTGTCTATTTCCTTTCCCATGGCAGCCCTACAGATGAGTGAAAGTGATAGCAACGTTATAACGATTAGCCGCATCTCTGCAGCGCCCGCGTCGCTTCGCCACAATGTAGATAGTACAGAAGGTTGACTCCTTACAACGTGCCCATATGATACGCTTTAGCGATAAACTCACAAAAAGAAAATAATACGCTCGCTGTCCGCTTGTGAAATAAAATGAAACGAGTATACGATTCTACGTCGTCACTATGAGTATCACCGTGAAATGTCTAATTTTCTGTGCCTTCCTGGCTGCAAGACTAACCTTTCTTCATTTCAGAAACAGATGCGCATTTTGAAGCTTTGTTAAATCGAAAGTGTGATTATGAAAATAGTTCATAAAGTTACGTCACAATACAAATAGGTACAATTACACACGACAAAAACGTAATATATTGTGTAGGGACACATGTAAGTATGTATGGCAGAGTGCAAGGGTAGCAAAATGTATGTGAATGAATAGGACGACCAGTTACTGCGCACTGGTTGGTACGAACGGTTCTCTAAGTGTTTCGCGTGAAATATGTATATTCGGTCTATATAACACCGACTTTCAATCAACCCGAATCGCCCCACCAGACGAAGCAGGACTCATATAGGGAATATCCAGGTCAAAGGACTGGATAATAATGTATCCCCAAAATTCCTAAAATTGTATATGTAATTATATCGCTACGTTTTAATTACATTTTTTTTTTATTTTATATTTCTTCTAATCGCTTTTACTACGCATCTGCTATATAATAATACATAATTACATACAAGTATATAAAACTGAAGTCTGTGTGTTCCAGTCAGTTCAGCTTTTCTCTCAATCTGAACTGATTTTAATGGCATTTTTACTGACACTACTAAATCTCATATTTCTGCGTTCATTTTTATTAGTTGTGTGGAGCTGATTTTCTGTATAAATTTGGTTATTGGCTCCGGGAAAGCAGGCGACTGTCAAATTTACTTGTCAAGAGTTGTTACACAGAAGTGTTGCAAACGTAATGTATGGGGACGTGGATGAAGTGTTACTGTGTATCTTTACTTGTGGGAGAAAACTTTTTGAATTAAATTTTAATATTGCAACGCTTTAAGGTTGTGCTCTAGGAGAAATATATTGTACAAAAGATTTTTATAGATGAAAATGGGATGGTAAAAAAAGCAAATGTCCTCATTTTATTCTAATTATAGTTTAAATATTGTATATTTTTTAAATTATTCCTTCAATTTTAACTTTATCGTTAGAGTTTTTTTAGTAAACGTGTTAAACGCAAACTAATTATAATTTTAAACTATTCATTTCTAAGGGAAGACCTCAATGGAAAACAATACGCAAGAAACTCAATGGTCATGAAAAATATTTGCTATAACGAATTAGTTAGTAAATTATTACTGGATTAGTTCAAAAGCCTGTATTCTAAACATCGCAATAGCAAGTCTAATCACATCCTTTGAATTAGTTTTTGTAATGACTGCCACGACATTGCATCGCAGGGCATCCTAATGTGGAAGCATGTATCACCCGGCGCTTGCGCAACATTATGTATGTATGTTAATCAAATCGTAGGCAAGAATTAAACGTTACGGTGAATTAAAGAAACTTATATCCTTTCAATATTTCAATAATTACTTTCAAGACTTAAACGCTTTTGTAAAAATTCTAAAATACCAAAAAAAATAATAATTTTTTGAAGCTTCTTTTACTGCATCATAACTTTACTTTCGCCATATAAAAATAATATGTAAACCCTTTAAGAATCTTCTACATCTTCTAAACTAAAAGTAACCAAAAACGACCACTTACTACTTATTACTATCAAAATAGCTTCTGAAAAAATTACACAACGGTGTGACAGTCATCCATTTTACCGTACACAATAAAAACCGTAATTGGCGACACCGTCAATCGTAAATCCGTCTACTTTTATGTCCACAATCTCTACCTACCCTTTATAGCGTGTTGATGTATTAACAAAGTGCTGACGAGAACAGGTGTCAACTGGAATTATTGTACGTGTATGTAGGCCCTTTTTTGCTGGGGTATACCTAGTTTTGCAGTGGGAAATCCGTAGTTTACCTAGTTTGACATATAAGTTTCGTGTGACTATCTGTGTTGTATTGAAGAAGAATAGGGTTACCTTTATAAGATGGCTAGATGTTTTTTTACGTTGGTTTGTTGTTTGTTCGTAGTGGTGGGCGTTTTGGTGGATCTTTTCATAAATTTTGATGGCCAAAAAGTTTTAACTGTACTTCTCATTTCAATAAATCACTTTTGATTTTAACAAATTAAATACAGATAATATTTTAATAAATAGTTTCAAAACAATTTTCTTCCTCGCACCCCAGTTGCCGCGGGAGACGCCCGGGTCAACTGGGGCGTGGGGAAGAGAGTTGCCTATCCGTCGCGCATTCGGCCTCCTGCTTCGCTAGCATGACTGCTTCGCAGAAGGAGGCTACTGCATCCCATTCCCTCTCGCTCCGCACCATGGTCTGAACCAGGCCGGGCGCGAGAGTTCGCCGCCGACGATCGATTCAACGAGGACACGGCGAAGCTCTGCCCAAGCGGGGCACACCTCCGTCGTATGCTCCACCGTGTCCTTCGGGCCGTCCACACAATGACTATATCTGAGCGTGTCTTCCCGCTGAATCCGAAGCAGGTACTACCCAAAACAGACATGTCCGGAAAGCACCTGCGTCGGACGAAAAGATGGGACTTTTCGCTGCGATTGCGGCGTGCCCAGCCTTCGGTTCGCTATACTACCCTGCAACTATCTGCACGCCGAAAATCACATCGACCCATTGCCTTGCTTTGGTAAATTTGAATGTGAATATAATTGATATACATTATTCTTCTTCTTCTTTATGGTTTGGTTTCCACACTTAGTCCATGCACGGGATCATTGTGCGTGGGCCATGTCGTCCATCACTCCATCCAGCCAACCTCCAGAAACAGATCAGGTCTCCCGGTCTATGACGATGATCTCGCCGTGCGTTCCTATACATGTTTGAATGGATATAGCATGGATTACTATAGATAAAGATAAAAAATGTTTTTTACGAACAAGAATTATCCTCCTTATAGAGGATTTATAGATATTAGCATTCATACTTTGTATGTAGTAAGGCGTATATTTTTTATGTATTTAGACCCATTTTAAATGAAACATCGCTTACCATCAGGTGAGATGGCGGTCAAGCGCGAGCTAATAAACAATAAAAAACAACATTAATTTAAATTCAGTTTCCCTTTTGGAAGTAAAACTGACGTAATCACACGTCACGTTACTTTACAGCCTAATCAAGGCGATCGTAATTATAAGTTTATGTTGTCTTTTGATCTCATATATGAATTTTCAATTAATTCAACGCAAACAAACATTAATTAACTCCAGAGCATTAATTTGGAAACACAATACCTTGTTTAAACATCAAAATGTTTGCCACAAACAATATTAGCTTCATAACAATCAATGTTAAACTAACAAACCGAGCTAATTTATCAGTTCGCCGTTTGTTGATCACGAACCGCCAACTGTATGCTACTGTGAAAATGAGTATGACCATAGAACAATGCGACATAACCGTGGCCATTACCAAACACAAGGCATTTTCAGGCTCTGGGCTTGCTCTTTCGATCGTAGACCTCATCGTACACTTACTATTGGGTGTGATCAAGGTCAAGAACGGGCTCATACGTAATAAAAAATAAAAATAAAATACTATAAATTATTATAAATTTTATTTATTTTGCAAATTCGTTAACACTAATGGTTTTTTCGTTTAATTAAACCTGATGAGGTTGGTGTTTTTTTGTTACTGAATACCAAGAGAAGAAACACCGACACAAACTCGTCTGAATTTATTTCACTATTTCTTCGTCTCTTTTGAAATCTATACAATAAGTTGTGATAGGTTTGTCTGTAGTGCTCTTTTAAGGAAAGAAACTCATATTATGAGCAGACTTGTCGGAACAATTAAAACGCGTGACATTAAGTGACCTATGACTCTTGTAAATTCACTGCCTACGAGCATTCTAACTCAGACTATGCCTAAGGTGATCCTGAATATGTCTGCCTAGTATTTTTTTTTTATAATTCTTAGATTTTCTTTATTTGTATTTTATATTGGTGTACAATAAAATATATATAAATAAGACTTGCGTGACCGGAGGGCTGGCTCGTTCTTTGCCCAAAGAATAAGCATTGCCATACAACGTGGCAATGCTGCCAGTCTTCTGGGTACGTTTCCGGACGACAGCGATGTGGAGGAGTACTTTGACGCCTAAGCTTGTTTTATTTTTATTTATAAGTTTTATATACATAAGGTTTAGCAATGTATTTTTTTTTTAATTCAATGTTTTATTTTGTTATCTAATAAACAAATATAAATAAAAAATATGCCTTAAACAATTACGATTATGCCTGTGTGTGACCATTCAGACGATGAATCTATAACTAAATTGACCATGGACGTCCTGTCCATGGTCAATTTAGATTTATTAAATTTCCTATTCTAAGTACATTTTTATAATTCAGACAATGCCAAAGACAATTTCGGCTATCTCTATAGTAAATTTACACCCTCCATCTTCGCACCACGTTCCTCATTTCTATCTTTGGCGTCGTGAAGTGAATCATACATTTGGTCAGATCACATTTATTTTTATTTTGGTGGGATATCATCAAATGAGTCTTCTTTTTTGGGTTGGAGTGGAAGGAGGTGTCAGACTTTTACTGACTAATAACCCACCCTGCACCTTCCCTGTTCCTTCAATTCAATTCAATTCAATTCATCTATTCAATAACGATTTTAACATCATGTCTGAATTTCTATAACTAAATATTTATATAAACTATTACTGAACTTTACATCATTGCAATTATATAAAATACATTAAAAAAAGAAAAAATAACAATATAAAAATATTTTGTGTCAAATTACCAATTATTATCAAAATTATACAAAAAAAAATAAATAATCATCAACAATACATAAGTCTAACATCATAATTCATTAATAAGCATAAAAATAATCATAAAAATACTCTATGTCAAATTGCATATTATTATCTAAATTACAATTAAAAATATCATAAATCAATTCATAATTTCATTCCCACAACCCCACAATGGCCTTGGCGGACCCCGTCAATGTGACCACCTAATTGGGTTTTGCCATCGGCCACCACCTTTGAGGCTGTGTTTATAAAAATTTCCACCATAGCTTCAGTACAAGAAATGGCATCTAGTCAATTCCGTGGTCCGTGGCTATGACAAACCACATGCGTGTCATGTTATTACCATGACAAGCTGCTAATCACACAGAGGTTTTAATTGATTAATTAGGAAAGTAGGAACTTTCAGTAGGAACTAATTTAATTTCCCCTTTGCTGTTCCAGTCTAACGGTGGCTAAAGTATACCACCGTTGATGCCACAGCTGAAAAGTATCTATTATGAATGGTATTAATAGGTACCCTTCAACTTTTCATCAGTACGACGCATTTTCTTTCAAAGCAATTCAAGCATAGTACCCTATCCAATTTCTTCAACATAAAAAAAATAATGCCTTATATCTTAGTGGAGTGCGAGGGAGTGTCAGACTCCTATTGACTAAAAATCCACTCTGTTTCAGTTGCCTTTGCGATTCGAGCTGTCGGTATCTCGTTTAGTAGTAAGTTTTTGCATTAGCTATAATATTTTTGTAAGAGTTGTGCACTCCTGCAAGGGACAAATTAACTATTTGCCAAAACCAGTTTTTTTAAGGAATATTTAAGTCGTTGTAGAGCCGTAATTAAATGAATGGGTGCCTCTAGAAAATGCCATTCTGACAGCAAATAAGATTGTCGAAATTCCAAAATAAATTGGAGTCATTACGCGATATTTCGGCAGCGTTCGACAATATCTACGAACACTCTTTTAAACCAATTATTATAATTTTAAACAATAAAAACCGGCCAAGTGCGAGTTGGACTCGCGCACGTAGGGTTCCGTACCATTTTCTATAAAAACGGCAAAAAATCATGTCTGTTGTATGGGAGCCACCTTTAAATATTTATTTTATTTTGCTTTTATTATTTGTTGTTATAGCGGCAACAGAAATACATAATTGTTGAAAATTTCAACTATCTAGCTATCGCTTTCAGTTCTTGAGATATAGCCTGGTGACAGACAGACGGACGGACAGGCAGCGAAGTCTTAGTAATAGGGTCCCGTTTTTACCCTTTAGGTACGGAAGCCTAAAAATGGTGACTTTTAAGATAAAATCATCATCTCCTTAGCCTTTTCCTGACTACTTTAGGGTCAGAGTCCAGTCTTACCAGATGTCGCTGATTATAAGCTTTTTAAATGGAGCGACTGCCTATCTGACCTCCACAACCCAGTAGCTGGGTAACACGATACCCCTTGGTAAGTACAGAGTCAGATTCTCTGGCTTTTCAGTCCCCATAACGACTGTCAAAGACGATTAATTGCTAGGACCAACGGCATACGTGCTTTCCGAATCACGGAGGATCTCGACAATATATTGTTAATAGAAATAATTGACGCCAATTAAACCAAAATTAACACTTTAATTAAATAAGCACAAAATAAAAATTTGCACAGTTTGCACAATTTGCACTTAAATCGCACTGAAATTCACTTGTAAAGCTTCGATTATATCGCCTCGTATCTTGAAATAAGACAACCGTCTGCGTTTCTCTGCGATCTATTTATACCCCGGTCTATGAGTTCTAGAACATTCTTGTAAAATCGAATCACTGCCTATTCTGCCAGGAATATTCCAGAAGCTACTCGAGGTACTCAGTACTGCTACTCGCCGCTAGATGGCGTTAGTGTCTCGAACGTATTAGAAGTCAGTCGAACTTTCTCGATATACTCAATACTGCTACTCGCCACCAGGTGGCATTAGAATCTCGAACATTCTAGTCTCGAAGTTTCTCGACGTACTTTGCTAAGCGACTGGCGTAACAATATATATCCCTCTCTCTCTCTCCCTCTCTCTCTCCCTCTCTCTCTCTCTCATCTTTGTGTTTTTGTTGCTTAACCTTGAAGATCAACCCGTGCGCTTGTTATTATTTAGCCACAAGCTATAAATAATTCACGAAATTATACGAAGCTAAACAGATTGAATCTCCCTAGTCAAAATTAAGTGTAAAACACTTTTTACCAAAAAATTAAACCGACTCCCAAAAAACACTGCAAAGTGAAAAATAACTTTAATTTCGGTAGTCGGTGTCTTTACTTTTGTATTTTCGTTTTTGGCACCGACTTCCGAAATTAAAGTTATTTTTCACTTGTGTTTTTTGGGAGTCGGTTTAATTTTTTGGTAAAAAGTTTTTATTTCACTCTTTTTAGTTGGTCGATTTTTAATTTACCCAGTTACGAGAGCCTAAATGTCAACTACTTATATTCATTTACAAAATATTGTTTTTCCCAATGTTGGGCCGTTAATTGTTGAGGAGTTCTCCTGGTACTTCACCATCAGCTTCACTTCACCATATGCATTGTGACGAGCACATTGTACTTAATAACCACATTCAAGTAATCGAAGCGGAACACATGAAATACTTATATATTGAGTAGTGCCAGTGGCCATCTGTGGTCTTCATCATCAGGTCCACTTCACAAATGGTGCTTTTCGAATGCAACTACACAAGTTACTATAAAAAATACTCAAATCACTAGGTGTGCCTACAATATTTGAAGATTTCCCTCGATTTCTCCAGGATCCCATCATCAGATCCTGACTTGGTGACAATGGGACCAATTTCGAAGTATACCCTTTCAAACAAAAAAAGAATTTTCCAAATCGGTTCAGCCGTCTTCGAGTACTCGGTGATCATACATAAAAAAAAAATATATATACGCGTCGAATTGATAACCTCCTCTTTTTGTCGTCGGTTGAAAATTCGTGTCAACAGAATATGACGTTACGCTATGTCCTACATATTCTAGTACCCTACACACATGTCCATTGCTCTTACCATGGCCCGGCACGCAACCTAATTATGCAGTGGTTTAATTAGACCCGGCCACAAAACCGCAGAGTTTTCCCGTTGCGTTGCGCCGGATGACGCATTCCTACCGTAGAGACCACAACGTTGTTTAGTGTGAAAGTTGCTTTATTTACTAAAATAGGTTGGAAAATGACACGGACACCTATAAGAGCGCTTTGCAATAAGTATATAACTTATAAACTAACTACTAAGGTCGAAGCGTCAATAGCCTAAGGGATAAGGTGTCGGACTTGTGATCGAGAGGTCACGAGTTCGAATCCCACCCATTACACTATTGCTGTGAACCCAGACACAAGCATATTTAGCTTAGCAAGAAGCTTCTTGGGTTAACAAGATTGCTACTAATGGTCATTTCAGCCAAAAGACGCCCAATTTGGGCACAGGGCGTATCGCATCCGACGGATTACAGAAACACTTAAAATCTACTTATTTTATTTGTTATATGGGCTCATGGTTTTATAAATTGAAAACGCAAAAACGACTATCAAAACCTTTATTTTTATTTCTAGAATCAAGTTTCACTATTAAAATCTAAACTCCGTGTTTCGTATTTAATACGCAGGTATCAATTGATCATGAAAGGTCGAGCAAACGAAAAGGCTTTTAATAATAAAATTCTTGTATCATAAATTAGGCTCATTAAGAATTCCCTACTTTCAGGCTTACCTACGTAGAGCCTAATTTAAAAACACAACATGAATTAATTCACCCGCCAACAAAACTTACGACTCGCTACAAAATTCTGCTAAAAACCTTCCGACAACCTAGAATAAACAGTTTCATATGTATAATATACGTTTTAGCAAAGTAATCAAAGTAATTAGGTTGTTAACTAAATATTTCAGCGGTAACTGAAGTATGGTGCCGGTTGGCACCAAAGACAGCGGTAAAGTATTACCGACCTACATGTGGCGCGATCCCTGAATACTTTAAAAGGGGTAAGTCTTGGTAATACTGAGAACGATTTTATACGATTTTTTCTGTACCCGAAGACAAAACGTGTATTGTTCTAAAATTATGTTGTTGTGAAACTTATAAACAAAATAAATTCTTGTAAATTACCCATGTTGTTGAAAAGTTATAAATAAAATAAATAATAATAATATTCGTTTCAGCGAAGACCTCATCTATCGCTTACCATCAGGCGTGATCAAGGTCTGGAGCCGGCTCATGCGAAATAAATTATAAAAAACCACCGTATGAGTATTTTCTTTTTTTTATATCTTACCAACTATTCTGATGTAACATCATGATTCCAATGTGAAAAAAGATAGTGCAAATTATTTGTTCCGTATAGCTCCGTCTCATTCTTAAAACTGGGGAGTTTGTAGAGTTTGTTATACAAGGCAACCGAGTAACTGGGTTTCAATACCTCTTGGCAAGACTCTCCACAGATTTTCTGGCCTGATTTTATTCGCAACGACTGTTTTACTGCGCTCATTATATCGCTATCTCCTATGCAAACTCGCTCACTGTATTACCTGTCACTTCAACTCGCTAATACCTTGATTCGACTTAGGATTGGAAAGCGGGAATTACAAGTAAATTATTAATAGAGTCAGAAGTCGTTGCGAGCCTTACGTTCTGTTACTTTGATAAAGGTTAAGATTACAGAGGTATGACGGATATTACAGTTATTTAACAAGGGTTACAGAGGGTAGGTAATGAGTAAAACGAGGGAATTTGATGGTTTGCGGTTTGCTTTGAATTTCGTATGGCGGAATTCCACATGACCTCAATTTCTGAATAATGAATGAATGAATGAATACATTTATTTCAGACTACAAAATTGTCCATATAATGTTAGTAACAAAGGTCTTATAAACTATGTTAGTGTTCATGTCATTCTTGTCTATTCTCATACTAATAAAAATAAATAAAATCCAATAAAAAAAAAAAAATCCAATTAATGTCATAAAATAAAAATAAAATAACAATAATATAGGCAGATAAACAAAAATAATATAATTAAAAACCTTGCGTCATCTCTTCACGTGAAGCTGAATAAGCCTTCCTAACACTGCAGACTCTGGACTTCTGTCTGAATAAGACAGCTAACTAAAATAAAACATAAAAAGTCGTCTTCACCACTGTCAGCTGATAATGTGCCCAAGAAAGTGGAAGAATTGCCACGATGGAGCCTATGGCGAAAATAACAGCCAGCTTTTGTATTACGTAAAGTGTCAACCAGCCTTTTTAACTTCTTTGAAAAAGTTGTGAGCACAAGAGCTCTGCGTTGTAGAAAATAATTCAGGTACATATTAGTAAAATTAGGTACGTATTAAACAAAAATTAACAAAGCATCATAAAATTCGTCCTCAATGCTGTCGGCCTGCAACGTATTCAAGAGTGGTATTGCCACGTTCCTCGTTGTGTGATAATTTTTATGTCTGCAATGCACATGCCACACTATCTCTTCGCCAGCCTTGGTCGCCTGTATACAGTCATGCTTATAACATTAAGTCCGCCTTAATACCTAAGTGCATAAAGTCTAAACAAATAAATAACTTCTTTCACAAGTCTTTTTATTTGCTGGGGTAAAATAACTTAAACAAATTACGATTCGAGACCACCATTGTACAGGTACGTTCGCTTTAATTACTAATTAAGGCACCAAGTCTCCTTAATGTCTTTCGATCGAAACGATGCCAGGGTATTTTTAGGGCGCATAAAGCCTGTAAATTAGTGCTTACATTAACCTTTTTAAATTCTGGTCAACCCTTAAAGGGGATTGTTAAGGTCTAGAATGTTTCTCATATTTAACAAAGAGAATTCTGCTTCAGATTTTAAGTAATAGAGTAATAGATTAATTGAGGATCGATTCGATTATAATCAGTATTAATAGTTCTTGATTGGATTTGATTTTTTATGTGCAAAACACATACAACTTACCTACAATAATCTAAACTTTTTAACAAAATAAATGGAAAAAATATGGACAATGTTTTGTGGTCCTTCAGTATACATATTTATTTTTTGACGGAGTAAATATTCTCCATAATAGATTTTAATGTCATAGATTTCCGCAAATAGTACCTGGTTCCATGTCGTATTAATAAAACGGCAACGTGTTTTTAATTGAAAATACTAGATAGGGAATCCAAAGCCACGCAAATATCCTGTTGAAAATGCATGTTGCAAGCGAGGGCCGTGTTTCATAATTTTCTTGTTTTTTAAACAAAAGTCAAAAATATTTTATTTTGTAGCCCTACAGGGGCACTTGTAGGGCTAACTAGTGCACGGTCCGAATTGGTCATATCCTATGCAGAAGAATCGGCAAGTAACTACACGGTTACTCGAAAAAATACTTTTTTTATCGTTTTTCACAAACTTTGCATACATTTTTTTAGGTATGAGAGGACAGAAAAGATTAATTAAAATAATCACATAACTAATTAAAAATGAATCTATGAATCTACAGTGTTCTCGTATTCACTCACTTCTAATATCTTCTTCCAGTCACGGGTACATAAACACAAGTATATTAAAGCACTTTATTAGGCTAGAACTTGCCTTAGAAAGCTTTACAAATATAGTTTAAAACTGGTACTAACATTGACATAAATATTGTAAGAACATGTTTGCACTGTCGCGTCGCATCTACCTGCGAGAGCCTTTTTTGTTGGGGGAGGAGAGAATCATCAAATGAATTCTCTCCTTCTAGATGGAGCAGAACAGGATTATGTTTTTATCCTGATAAATTCCACGGGAGTAAAGCCCCGCGTGGTTGCTAGTTTTAGATACAATTCAATAGTATCCGTCTATGGTATATAAATATTTCAACGCCAAACCTCTGGAATCAAAGAATAACTTAGTAATTTCTCTCTAATGCTACTTAAGTTAGCCAACGGAGCCACCTTCCTTATGTCTACAGCACTTGTTCTCAACAAGATCTTAAACAAAGCATTTAATTCAGTAGTGGTACTGGAGTGTAAATTGCCAATAGCTTGTGGCTTTAAGCATTGTGGGCTTGTCAGGTCGTCAGCTAAGCTATAATTAATCGTTCTTTATTTTGGACTTTGTGTTCTTGAAGTTATTGTTTGAATAATTTACTTTGTAAGCAACAGTAAGCAATACCTCTGTGTTATTTTGTTGAAAAACAAAATAAAATAACTAGAGCTATTTTCGTACTGTGTTAACTTTAATTTTAGGAATAAAGGAAGCCCGTTTCATCTTCGGACTACAAGACGAACGGCTCAACATGAGTTCCAATTTCAGAAATCAATTGTGACTTTTATGTTGCCCAGAATTATAAAGTTCCGGAGATTAACGTGTACAAACAGATAAATAGACAGTTTTTTTTATTCCTTATCTATTACTGTTTCTAAAACCCCATCAATTACTTTCTGTAAGTATATCTAATGTAAGTCCAAGTGTACATTGGACTAGGTACGCCACAATTGCGGCGGTAAGTCCCCTCTTTGAAGAGTGGTTAACGACGCGTCATGACATCCTCACCTTCCGCCTGACGCAGGTGCTCACCGGATATGGTTGTTTTGGGAGTTACTTGTGTCGGATTCGGTGGGAGGAAACGCCCTGAGGACACGGTGGAACACACAGTGGAGGTTTGACCCGCTTAGACAGAGCTCCGCCGTGTCCTCGTAGGGGCGATAGGCGGCGACCTCTCGCTGCCGGCCCTGGTTCAATCCATGGTCCGGAGCGAGGAGGCATGGGAAGCAGTCACCTCTTTCTGCGAAGCAGTTAGGCAAGTGAAGGAGGTGGCGGGACGCGCGAGGGAGAGGCGGGTCTCAATGACCTCACAGCCCTTGCGCCCCAGCCGCCGCATGAGACGATCCGGGCGTCGGGAGTCGCAGGGTGACTGCGCGTCGTGTTCCACGCGCGCCTCAAAGAGTGTCAGCAAAATGGTCGGGGACCATAACGGAGTCGTTACCTGCCGGGGTTGTGGAATTGTTCAAAAGGGTTACCGCGGCCTCGGTACACGAAGGGCATATGATGGAACACGGATGGGTTTTAGTCAGTAAAAGTCTGACACACCCTCCCGCTTCGCCCAGACCGGGAGGCAGTCATTGGATAATTTCCCATCCTTAAAAAAAGTGTACAAACTTTTTACAAAAAAATAATTGAAGGGGGTTTAGAAACAATGTTTTATGATACGCTGCTGCAACGTTCAGCCTTACAGCCTCACCCGCTTAATAGACTGCCACGACATCCAATATAAAGATACCATCTTAATTATTCTTAATATCTCCACAGGAAGCTAAGAATCTCAAGTAATATCCTTCTAATCTAAACTTGCTTGATTTGAGTTCATTACAAAGTATCACACTTAAATGCTGGTAATCACTGACTCATTTGCTAACGGACAGTTTAATAGAACTTAATTGATTACCTTGTCGGCTTGTGGTCTGGGTTATCATGCTGAGGCGAGAATGATGTACATACACGACCATTCCAAAAAAGTAAAACAAAATATAAAAGTAATAAAGTATTGGCAAGACGAGACCATATGGCTCGCACTGTCAAAAAGCTATCAGTTTCCATGTATATGGGACCTGACTTCATAAACTCTACATCTTAGTTACAAGAACTATAACAAAAAAGTTATGAAGAGTGAATATATTTTTCATCTCACGCACTTGTGACGGTTGCAAAACGGCCTAGCCACATATTTTGACTAAAGTGAAGAGTTGTGTATTTTATAATCCAAACCCAAACTTCATAGAAACCGAAAAAACCGAAGAAGCGCTTTTTGGAAAAGGTAGGTTGCCCTTGCGATCCATTTGGATCGTCTTGGCGGGAATACTATCGTGCCCCTAGATCGGCAAATAGTTGTAATACTTAAGTAAACTTTTATTAAAGTACTATCTATCAATATGTTCGTAATAGCTCAGTAGCGATTGAGCCTGTCTCACCTGAGCAACAAATTATAATTAGCATCTATTAGAATCATGGTAACCACCCAACCTTACTTTTTGTACTGCTCTTACTGAACCATTAATAAAAGCGATTAAGTACTTGGCGGCCGACGCAATAAAGGACACATGGGGTGGTTTTGATTTCCACCCAAAACGGAACATTCTAATAGATGCTAGGGATTGACAGTTACTAAGCTATCACAGTGAGATGGTTACTTAGTAACACTAGGTACTGCCGCACACGAAGCTCACATAGTTGCCACAATATCTCAGGGTCCACGCTTTAATGAGAACTATAAATACTACATAGGTACGACTCAGTCGCATCCCCTGTGATGTACATTAATCGCCTTATCTGTAACGTGTGGGTACTCGCAATCTGTCTCAGCAATTATATCGCAGATGATACTACCGGTTCTCGGTAGAACTTCAAAAGCTTGAGGAAATGGGATTAGTGCAGCTTGGTCTTTCGTTTTATCTAACAAAGTAATAATTTAAGATGAAATGTAGATGTGATGACCTAGGAGATATGGTTGACTTCGCTACTGTGTTAAAGATGACTAACAAAGGAACATAATTCTTTTTCTTTGTCGCTTCGCTCTTGGCAGAGCGGTCTTGGTCACGTAGAGGCGACCGCTTTGGAGGAGCGGACACAGCTCTCCACACGATCTCCCGCCATCTCTCCCTGTTGGCACAGGGTCTGGCTCAGTCGAAGACGCCGTTTCCTACTACGGATTTCACTCGGTTAGTCCAGCGCGTAGGTGACCTGCCACGCGACCTACACATGGAACAAAAAACATATATACACATGGTAGTTAGGGCTTCTAATCCCGGAATACCGAGATCTTGGTAATGCTGGATCCCGCGTCATTTTCCAATCCCGCGTGATGCGGGATTACGGGCGCGGGATCCGCGGGATTTGCGGGACTGAAAAAAAGCATGCATGCAACCTCTTGCGAGCGCGATCGCTCGGTGACTGGCGGCCGGCAGTATTGCAAACAACGCGAGGGCCGATATCACCCGTTTTTCACTGCTTAAGTAGTCTAATATAGCCGAATTTCAGTCAGTGGTAGCCTAAGTAGATACGTAGACTAAAATATTAGTAAAGCTTTTTATTCAGTATTTTTTACTATTTTTGTGAAGAAAAAACGGTGTAATTTGATTGATCTCATACTAATAGTAATACGTAAATAAATGTGGAGTTAGTTGATTAATTCATTGTTTTTTTTTTTGTGACAAATAAACGGTGTAATTTGATTGATCTCATACTAATAGTAATACGTAAATAGATGTGGATTTAGTTGATTAATTCATGGTTTTATTTGCCTTATATAAATGTGATTATTTTCAATATGCGGGATCCCGCAAATACCGAGATCCCACGGGATTGAAAATTCGTAGTACCGCAATTACCGAGATTGATTTTAGGCTGCGGGATTGGAAGTCCTAATGGTAGTAATCTCACTTATATGCCTACACACAAAACATTTTAGGAATACTTCTATTGTGCAGAGGTATAGCTAAGGAGTAGAAATACCCTGTGGAGGTCTGTTTTTCCTAGGAAAACACTCACTTATCAAAAGTTTTATATATAAAGATAGGCAAACTGTTTAATCAATATGTCCAATTTACCAACTATTTTGGGGTCAGCTTCCTGTCTAACTGGATGCAGATAAGTATTAGTATTTTACTGCCTGTTTGACCTCTACAACCTTGACTCTCGTCTGGCTAAGGAGTATTGTGTTACCCAGCTAGGGTAACACAACACCCCTTAGCCAGATGAGAGTCAAATTTTCTGGCTTCTAACTACTCGTGGCGACTATCAAAGATGTCAATGACAGGCTTAACGTGCTTTTCTAGAGTTATCACACCATCAACTTCGAAACTCCGGGCTACTACTGAAAAATCCATACTAATATTATAAATGCGAAAGTAACTCTGTCTGTATGTTACCTTTTCACGCCTAAACCGTTGAACCGATTTAGATGAAATTTGGCAGACGAATAGTTTAGGACCCTGGAAAGGACATAGGATAGTTTTTATCCCGAAATTCCCACGGGATCGGGATTTACGTGGGAAAAACCTCCCACTCGAACGAAGTCGCGGGCAAAAGCTAGTTTCTTATAAATTCAACAGCAATTTTTGCCCGACCCGGAAATTGAACCTAAGTCCTCATGCTCACCAGTCGCGCTCGAATAAAAAAAGAATAGAACAGTTACAAAAACTAGTTAAAAAAACTAGTAGGGGACAAACACAAGCGATGCGTCTTCAAGCTCAAGCAAGCCGAAGCTCAGCTTTAATTGCTCTTATCTAGAACACTATCTAGATTCTTTCTACGCTCGTTTGTGTTAGAAACACGAGATAAAACTAAGATTTATTTAATTACCCACGTAACAGTACTATCGGCTGCACAAAGGATTGACGCCAGGTTCGAGGAAATTTCTAATTAATACTAGGTATGAACATGTACATCTCTTTATCACCGGCCCCATCTACTACTACTAATGAAAGGAATGACATGTAAAAGTATTATTAAATAAATGATATTTATTTTGTAAATTGTTTATGAATAATTTATTCATAAACAATTTGCAAAATAAATATAATTTATCAGCGACTGATATTTTCCCAGTTATGTTCAGGTCGGTTTTCAGTATAATATATGCAACTAAATACCAGTATTTCTCATGTGGATCTGCGCATACCTGTTGTCAAATTTGTGGCTTCTGTCCCACCTTGAGGACTGTCTGCAAATCAAATGACAGCTAATAAAAGAGTAGTAGTAATGGAATCACGGTGTTTAAGTGCTTGGTCACATTTATGATCTACTACTTTTTCCCGGAATTACCACGGGAGCGGGGATTTACGCGTAAATCCGCAAAGAAGTCACAAGCAGAAGCTAGTAATAAACAATTATAAAGTTTACTATTACATCTCATATCGTTACAAAAACATAATTTGAGGCAATATTAGTAAGTAATTAATAATACTTGCGCTTGTGATTCCCTTATATATTAATAACATTATTGAGTCAAAAAAATAATATAAAATGGTTTTTAAAAGGATATTTAATGCAAAATTGATTCATCCATCATTGAACTACGAGACAAATAGCGATGCATTGCATACATCATTATATGGTAGACATCCCTCCCACACATACGCACAAAACGTTTTGGTAATACTTTCATTGTGCGTACGGCTAAGGAGTGGTATTCCCTACTGGAATCTGTTTCCCGATACCTATAACCTGGGAGTCTTTAAGTCAAGAGTAAATAGGTTACTTTTAGGTGAGCGTGCTCCGTCTTCAACCACATCATCCCTTACCATCAGTTGAGATGGTGGTCAAACGCGAACCTATTATCAATAAAAAAAAAGAAATGATTTAGTTTTAATAATGTAATTATTCAACCATTTGGACTTTGGATGTATGTGAAACAAGGCTTGAAGTCATCCAAGCCTCCAAAGATAAGATGAAACTCCCATTCAGACGAGTGCTTCGTGGATAACTGCCCAAAGGTTATTGTCGGTTTGTTATTGTTTTCAATATGTTCAAATAAAATTGTGCATTGAACATTTAAACCGCAATGTAGTATTTGTGTGACGTCACGTCGATTTCTACAGTCACGAAGTCTTCTTCTAAAATGTAATATAGTAATTCTAATATGTGGAGGAGTTATGTTCTTGACCGGAACGGATTACAATCTGGAGCAGAACGCTTAAGTGGCAGATAAAAGTAGGACTGTTTTCGATTTTTATAATAAATACAATCGTGAGTGATACATAGGTTCTTGTCAAGACAGGAACATTAAGTAAGGTAAATACTAGGAACTAACACAACTTTATCGACACAACTAAATTAGGCTCTATAAAATAGGTGATTCATTTAAATGCCATTGCATACTTTTTGCCCGACGGAAGTTTACTAGAAATAAAATAAAATTAAATGATTTTGAGTTCTAATAAACTTCCTTGCATTTTACAAGAACTAAGCATCAATATTTTTTTTACATATACATTAAAAGCACATAATTGACATACGATCCAATTTAAATAAAATAAATACACGTATATAAACAGCACTATTAGAATAAACCATTTTTTTTATTTATTATTAAATTCAAGAATTAGTAAAACTTAAGCTATGCCAGTAAGCTTTTTGCACACTAAAAGACTATATTGAGGAAAAAGGCCTTAAGTATTGTCGCGACCTTGATATACAGGAGATTGCCCCTTGTATATCAGCGGTCAATAATTGTGTTTACAATTATACCGGCCTCGTCTAGATTGAATTAAAGAAAAATTGGCCAAGTGCGAGTCAGACTCGCCCATGAAGGGTTCCGTAGTAAATATAATAAATATAATTTAATATATTTATTTGAAAAAAAAAAAAATTAACAATTTCTTAATATAATTATTATAATTATTATATATAAATTAATTTCTTAATAAATAACTATGTTTTTCATGGTGTTTGTATGAATTACAAAGTTATATTTGCGGTTTCAGAAAATATGCTGTATCTCAAAAACTGCTCACCCGATCTCGTTCAAACTAATTTTGGTTGAAAGATTACATTAAGATCTACAGCATATATTTTCTTAGATTTTTCACTCCATAATTATAGAAGTTAGAGGGGGGGGGACATACATTTTACCACTTTAGAAGCGTATATCTTTTAAACGATTAACTTTATGAAAAAGTGGTTTTAGAAACCTAATTGTCATTTTTAAAGACCTGTCTATAAATACCACACACGCACAGGTTTCATGAAAAAAAAATATTATCAGTTTCAGTTCCATGTATGGGGAGCCCCGTTTATTTTAAATACTTTTTATTTTATTTTTTCATAAAATTGGAAAGCGTTTCACAGAACTACCAAGTTTCACAAGTATAGTCTTAACAGTTTCGGAATAAAATAGCTGTGACACACGGACGGACGGACAGACAGACAGACAGACGGACAGACATGTGGAAACTATAAGGGTTCCGTTTTTTGCCCTTCGGCTACGGAACCCTAAAAATTAATTTACATGTAAAAGTGTTATTTAATCACCACGTTTAGCCAATATTAAGTTATACTGAGCATATTAACTATGACTAACTGACAGACAGAAGAGCACAAGAGTGACCCTATTAGGGTACCACTTGAAGTCCCACGGAACTCTAAATACACAACCAAAAATAGTAGATCATTTCTTATTAAGTAATAGTAAGTTCTTCGAATACATGAAAGCATGCTTTTTTCCGGGTAGGAAAATTATCGAATGACTTCTCCCGCTGGGTGGAGTGGAAGAGAATGTCAGACTTCTGCTGACTAAAATCCCACCCTGTTCCTTCAGCTGCCCTTAAGTTTCCGGGCCGCAGTATCTCGTTAAAACATGCCCGCAACCCCAGCGAGCAATGGCCCTATGGGGACCCATCACTAGCGCTGACGACTCTTTGAGGCGCGCGTGGAACACGACGCGCCATCGACCCGATGAAAGCATGCTGCTACCATTTTTGCAAGCCTCCTCCACTGCACCAACTATATTCAGATATGACTCAAATTATTTCCCACTCAGCTCAAAGGAACTGTTCGGAGCCTTTAAGGAATCAATTCAGCGAACCGATTTAATTCGTTTAGGGTTGACCCTTGGAATCGTTCAAGTGGGGCAAGTCTTCACTTAAGTAAACTTCTTAGGGGCCTTGGCATTAAAACGATCTTACACTTAACCAAGTGTGCAGTGTTGTGAAGACTTTTTTTTATTGAAAATAGGTTCGCGTTTGACCACCATCTCACTTGATGGTAAGTGATGATGAGATCGAAGATGGAACACGCTTACCTAAAAGTAACCTATTCACTCTTGACTTAAAGACTCCTAGGTTATAGCTATCGTCACATGTCAAATTATAAAATTGTCTCAAAAATCCTCTATAATATCAAAGATATGAGTATATGCATGTCAAATTATAAAATTGTCTCAATAAAATAGGGAAAATGTCATGAAAATAGGACAGAATAATAAATAATACACAATGTCAAAAGATTACAAAAAAAAAACACAATAAATAAAAAATAATAATTATTAACTATAGAAATTATAAAAATTGATATAATGTCTGCGAAAGCACATGAAGCCGTCGGTGCCGGCTGTCATTTGTAAATAATTAACAGTCATAACGGGTAGTCAATAGCCAGAAAATCCGACACGGGTCTTACCAAGTGCGTGTTACCCAGTTACTGGGTTGTGGAGGTCAGATAGGCAGTCGCTCCATGTAAAATACTAGTACTCAGCTGCATTGGGTAAGACTGGAATCCGCCCCCAACTTATTTGGGAAAAGACTAAGCAGATGCTAATGATGTTTACTATAAACTAAATAGATAGATAGATAGAATATACTTTATTGTACACCAAAATTTAAACACACCTACTTAACATAATTTCTTACTTCTATGGTTACAATGGCGGTCTTATCGCTAAAAGCGATATCTTCCAGACAACCTTTGGAAGTACTTTCAAAACTTTAATTAAAGTGGGGAGGGCTAAATTAGTGTACCTACTACATAAATATACTCATTACTCATAAAACAGAAAATAATATATACAACGTGTAACGGAAACCCTATATCTATCCAAAAGGGCTGAAGACAACATCTGGTATAGAGTCTCTATGCACAGTTTCAGCACAAAATAACTGACTCAAAGAATTGATACCAAATTATTGGTTTCATATATTTCTTGAATACCAATCATAAAAAACGTGTCACAGCACTACGAGGGTCAATAACTTTCGACGTCACTTGCCAATAACCCGATAATTATCTGCGTTCTTCTTAATTTGGAAAACTCGGTCTCCGGTAGCAATGTATTGAAATTTCTAATAAGTTCCACACATGTAGTAGATATAGGATTACAAAACCCTTGCCATATCGTTTGTTATCATCCAAAGAAGCCGTGCACTTGGTATGTATATACCCTTTAAATTACACGTTGTATAAATACAATACAATAGGTATGTAGGTAATTATATATAAATATAATGTGTTCATTAACAACGGAATCAAAGGAATAATCATAAATTTGAAAAAGAAAATGATTAGCAACCGAGCTCTTAAAAGTAGCGAGTGACTGAGCTTGTCTTACTGACACCGGCAATGCATTCCACAAACGAACAGCCTGCACCGTAAACGATAAGCCATAGAATTTAGTGGATCGCGCAGGCATTGAAAGTCTCAAATTCTCCGATGTTCTCAAATTTCTAACATGTGTATCATGAAGGAACTTAATACTTTCTTTGATATAAAACGGAGTTGTTGGATTGAAGTGAATACTGTAGAGTAATGATAAAATATGTGTATTCCGGCGAAGGCGGATAGGCAGCCACTTGATTTTAATGCGAAACTCAGAAACATGATCATATTTGCGCAAACCAAATATGAATCCGATACAAAAATTTTGGAGTCGTTCAAGCTTATCTAGCTGCACTTCAATAAGATCTGGATAACTTGCATCAGCATAGTCGAGAATAGGGAGAAGAAGGGATTGAGCAAGCGCAAATAATTAATATTATAAATGCAAAAGTGTATTTTACTGTCCTTTTTTCACGTGAAACAGGTTACATAAAATCCATTCACTTGTAATCATGTAATGATAACCAAAGAAAAAACACACAGATCTTTATATGGTGGACATCCCACCCATACGCAAAATACGTTATGGGAACATTTTCATTGTGCGTACAGTTAAGGAGCAGAATACCCTGCTGGTGTTTGTGTTTCCTAACAGCTAAAACTTAGGGGTCTTAAAGTCAAGAGTGAATGAATTACTTCAAGGTAAGTGTGCTTCATCTTCTACGACATCATCGCTTACCATCAAATGAGATGGTGGTCAAACGCGAACCTATCTATATTAATATTATAAAGCTGAAGAGTTTGTTTGTTTGTTTGCTTGAACGCGCTAATCTCAGGAACTACGGTTCTGATTTGAAAAATTCTTTCAGTGTTAGATAGCCCATTTATGGAGGAAGGCTATAGGCTATATATCATCACGCTAAGACCAATAGGAGCGGAGCACTAATGAAGAATGTTTCAAAATCGGGGGATTCTTTTTCCACGCGGACGAAGTCGCGGGCGGAAGCTAGTAATTAATATAAAAGCAATCCACCCATTGATTATTTTCTCCAACAAACAATGATCATAAAAAAGCAAGAATGGTTACGACGTGTTGCCAAAGAAGATTACTATAATCACCGTCACCCTCAGTTGAACCCAACAGCTATCCGTAACACAAACAAAGTTAAACTCTGCAGTCGGCATAAAATTAATTAGGTATTTTAATGAGCAAGTTATCTTGGACGACATAAATTAATACAATTTTTATGCTTCTCCTATCTCTGTTACACATTGTTAATTTAGGATCACGCTTTCTGGACACGGCTTGAAGAAAGTGACCACCACTTGATTCTATATATCTATTTATCTATTTTATTTTTTCTACTCTATTTTAGAGATCCGTAGCCGAATGGAGAAAAACGGTACCCTTTTGGTTGGGCATGTCTATCTGTCGGTCCGTATGTCACAGCCACTTGATGATGAAACTATATTTATTAGCAGTAGGTAGCAACGGTATGTATATGAAATCTGTTAACCGCTTTACGATTATTATTTTTCAGCGTTTCAGAACGATTCAGAGATACTTACACGGTGCGTATTTTTTTTAAATTCTAGACTGAATAGTTCACTTCTAGGTAAACGTGCTTCATCATTGACCGCATCTACTTTCCATCAGGTAATATTGTGGTTAAATGCGAGTCTATCAATAATTATAAAAAGGTAGGTTAGGTAGAGCTTATTGCTGCAGAATTTAACTTTCGAATGGTGGAAGTTTATACATTACTTACAAGATAAGAATAATTAAATGTTTATTACTCTCTCCTTTATGTCCGATTCTCGAGCAGTGTTTTAAATATCAATTACCCATTACTTGATAATAAAAACACCTAATAAATTATGGAAATATGTATATACTTTTTTCAAATACATCAAGTCGGCTATGTCTATTAACGATCGCAATCCTATCAAAAATAGTAAATTAAAAAACATTCTCCGAAATTATAGCTAGCTAGAAGATTTCAATACTCAGCTTTTCATACTCAACTTTCAACAAAAGAAATAAAGATCAGGTCTTTTTATATCAAATCAAATTCAGCACACACTCACTAAAATTCCCGATAAATATCTGCTATACCAATATATTTCTTCATTGTGGTCTCTAAGAAAAGGGTCTTAAAGATAATGATCATTACATGCCCCGCATGCTATTGTGAGACATTCTTTCATAAAATTACCACCGAGTAGTGAAAATGGAGTGCTTACATTCAAGATTATAAAACATAAATAAAAATTCAGCAGCCCAGATCATTATGATTAAGAAATATGAGACTTAAAGAATGAATGAAAATATATGTAGTACAGACTCCGGCAGGGAATTCCACTCCTTAGCCGTACGCACAATGAAGGTATTCCCAAAACGTTTTGTGCGTATGGGTGGGATGTCCACCATGTAACGATGGCGCTTCGCCGTTTGTCTCGTAGTTCGATGATGGAATGGGCTTGGCGGAATTAGATTGTGTAATTCCATCGCACACTCCCCGAAATGTAACCGATAGAAAACCGATAGACTTGCAACTCGCCGTCGGTGTTCAAGGCTCTGGAGCTTTGACTCGACCAGTGCATCGTTGCCAATGAGTCTCTTGGCCCGCTTCTCAATAGACTCAAGCGCGTCCAGTTGGTATTTCGCAGATCCATCCCAAAGATGAGAGCAGTATTCCATACACGACCGAACCTGGGCTTGATACAATTTGAGCAGCTGTTCCGGTGTGAAGTACCGTCTCACCTTGGCTAGGATTCCCAACTTTTTTTATGCTAACTGAGCCTTAGCCTCGATATACGGGCCAAAATTGAGTGTGGACGTTAAAGTCACCCCAAGAAGCTCAATAAAAAATACAAATAAAATACAAATAAAAAATGGAAATACAATTTCGAAACAGTGACGCGTTTATTAGCACTCCATTCCTTTATCTTCTACGTCCATGAGCCATATTTTACGGAATTAGAATCCCATTTATTTAAAGAACTCTCCATTAGAATGGCTTACAGGAACCGCAATAATTTATATCTACAATATTAGCATGAGATATAGCTATTACATTAAATGTTGCTTTGCTCTAAATTCAGATATATTTAGGCTTTCCGGTCTTTTGTTTTAAATGGTAGGTAATTTAAACGGTATTAATGGATACCCATTAGGCATTTAGACTGCTAACTACGTCTGGATTTAATGGAAACGATTCAAAGATACGTATGGAAAGAATAATATATTTAAACATTACTATTTAAATATTTTTTCCCATAATAATTGTGCTTAAAGTCAAATCCAATAATATTTACTTCACATAAGCCTACATGAGCACTTATAAAACGCCAGAAGCTAATGCTCGGATTCAATTGGATTTTTAAGTATTTTAAACCGGAATTGGAATATCATAGATAAAAATACAGAAGTTATATTATATTAGAGTCTGGCAAACGAAAGTAGACACTCGAATTATTTGCAAACTTTTTATATGCCAATGCTATACTAATGTCAAACTCAATTTTCAAAACAAGATGGCGTGTTGTTGGTGATTTGTTGTGATCTTATTAATAGCGTTTATTCAGCGAAAAATGAACAAAACTATTAAAAGTGGAGTACGGGAGATGTTGTTTCGCATGATGTCTAAATATCAAGAAAAACAACAGGAGAAAGACGCCGAATTCAAACAAAAACAAGATTGTTTACGTGTGGTGTTCGATTTCATAAGTTAGTATGACGCTACTAAGTTGATACTTTGTCGTAATTCATAATTTATATTTATCTTTTAGCGAGGAAAATATTTATCTGTTTTGATTCACATTCATTTTATAGTATGTTAAACACCTTCATAATTATGCATTATGGTTATTTAACATACTATTAAATGTTGCATGGTTTTTAACTATTTTTTTTCTTTTATAGAAAATCTGGTGGATATAGCAGCGGTTGGTGAGATATTGAAAACTTGAAAAACTTACGGATTTAGAGCAGAAAGATAAGATAAGAACCCAGAACCAGTGCATGGATGAAGTAGCTTCAATCACTGGTAAGTTTTTACTAGGAGTACATAACTTTTATAAAGATGTAATTGAATTCATGATTTGCAGAACCTAATCATTCTTTTCTACCATTCTTTACAGAAGTGAGCGTTACTACATTAAAAGAATTAAAAAGGAAGGTGCGCGTAAAGCCATATAAATCCACAGTGTCCGACTTAGATAGTTTCAACATAGATGCTATTCGTAACAAAATTAACGAATTTTATATCGTTAGAAAACAAGTGTAAAACGAAACACCAGTACCAGTATATGAAGCTGATGAAATTCTGAAGCAGAATGGGCACGAGGTATTGCGGCTTCCCTCTACTACTGCGATCTAAATGCCATTGAGTTAGTATGGAGTTTGGCTAAACGTAAAGTGGCAAGTAAAAATATTGCGCTGCCTGCAGTGGAGTTAAGTTATAAAAGAGTCGTTTGAAAATATAACTTCCAAGGAGTGAAAGAAAATGACTGATCATGTCATCCATGTTGAAAATAAATATAAGAAAGGGACAGAATTACAGAAAATAATTTAGAAAGTTTTATAATTAACGTAGGAAACAATGATTCCAGTGACTCTAATGAAACTTTCCACATAGAAGCCTTACATTCAGATTTTGATTATAGTGAATAAATCAGAACCTTTTTAGAATACTGTTGTTTTTTTTTAAATTCGAATGAATACACAATATCTAAACTATTACCTCCCTAAAATACCTCTTGTATTTTTAATCCGATGAAATAAAATAGATAATTCTAAAGTATCAAATATGGTTATTCCAGGTATTTCATAGTAGTTTTGGGGTTGCTATGCTGATATTTTTTAAATTTGCCGCGCTTTTTCAGTCTCTACTTTCGTTTGCCAGACTCTACCAACTTAATAAAGCTATCTAGGTTATGAAAGGTATTGCTAAACAGGTAATTAGTTTTTTGCACTGTTTTTTTTTAATTAACGTGTACGGAACACTTGACAAAATTACTATTCGTGCTCACAACACTTTTTTTTATTATTATTGTTCCGACGGTATTACGTACATTACCACACCTTTTTTCTATGGTATTACAATTTCTTTCAGGACAGAAACAATAGACTAAAGAGCAAAGAGGTTGCGTAATCTGTGTCTATGTTTTTATGAGATTTTAAGTATGGAACATTAGTGGAAAGTTGTCCATCCTTTTTTTTTCTTTTCAGCCATTATAATAATACTTATGTACAAATAGATTGCACTGCACTTTTTACTAATTCATAAAAGTATTATTTTATATAGGTGCTGTAAGTTTGGAGAGCCGAAAATAAATTTTCATACTTGTATTCAATGTTTCATTAAGAAACATTGCAACATTTGTTACACTGTTCATTTATAGGCTACTTTCAATTAATTTCTGTACTTTTAATGGATTATCAAGCAACAAACGAGTTACTATGCCCACTTGTAACACGTAAATCTTCATGTAAGTCTTAGGTTTGAACCCTGTCAAGCACGCTACTCGATGTAAATTTATGTCATCATACCTAGTGCTCTAAAATCGTTGAAGGTAAACAACGTGAAGAATTCAGCATTTCCTAGGCCCAAAAGTTCGAAGACATTTGACATCCAGCAAACCGCACTTCACCTGCGTGGTGAACTACGGCCCATTCTCTCTCATATAGAGGAGGCCTGATCCCAGAAATAGAATAGTACATTGTTCATCGAGGGGAGAAAGTGACCGATTACCAACGAGGGTGTAGTTTGAGTTTGCGAATCACACTTTATTCCGAGTGATACATAGTGCTTTATACTATACCTACGAGGAAAATAAAAGACATTTTTTTAATTAAAGTTTATATTAAAATTGTTACAGTTATTAAAATTGTTACATTTTAAACCGAGTCAAAAGATAGGACCTATGGCCATAGATACTTTTAAGTTAGCTACTGAATTGGTCTAAATTAAAAAAATTGCCCAAGTGCAAGTCAGACTCACCCATGAAGGGTTCCGTAGTAACTATAATAATATAATATAATATGTATATTTATTTGACGAATAAAAAAAAACTTAAAAATTTCTTAAAACTAGCTTATTTACATTTTTACAACTACGCTAAATAACTTTGTTTTTCGTAGTGTTTATATGTTATTTGCGGTTTTAGAAAATATGCTGTATCTCAAAAACTGCTGACTCGATTTCGTTCAAACTAATTTTGGTTGAAAGTTTACATTAAGATCTACAGACATATTTTTTTAGATTTTTCACTCCCTTATTATAGAAGTTAGAGGGGGGGACACACATTTTACCACTTTGGAATCTTATATCTTTTAAACGATTGACATTATGAAAAAGTGGTTTTAGAAACTCTTATATCATTTTTAAAGACCTGTCTATAAATACCACACACGCATAGGTTTCATGAAAAAAAATATTTTTAGTTCTAGTCCCAAGTATAGGGACCCCCCTTTATTTTAAATTTTTTCTTAAAATCGGAAAGCGGTTCACATAATACATCTACCTACTTAGTTTTAAATGTATAGTCTTAATAGTTTCGGAATAAAATGGCTGTGACATATGGACGGACGGACAGACAGACAGACGGACAGACATATCGAAACAATAAGGGTTCCGTTTTTTGCTATTCGGCTACGGAACCCTAAAAAACAGGGAGTTAGTAATGAATTTTCATACACTTTTCCCTCCCTCCCCACTGTCTCCAGCACATTAGTAATGAATTCTTATACACTTTTGCCGCCCGCACATTTATACTACAGTAATGACATCCTTTCTGTAAACTTTTTAAAAAGTAATAAGGCACTTTCAGAGCAGGTATAGTATAAACATTATTTTTTTCTTAGCCTGGCCTGTCCCACACCTGGGCAAAGGTCTACCTCCACTACTTCCATCTCTCGTGAGACGGCGCGTCCTCCCGCCAGTTCTGACGGAACCTATCAACTGGATATTCGTCCCGCCATCTCCTTCGTGGTCTGCCACGACCCCGCCTTACTGTCTCAGGGCTCCATTTTTGTGTTATTTTTGCCCACAGTTGGCAGTTGGGTTGCGGCAGACATGTCCTGCCCAGTCCCACTGTAGTTGGGCAGCCTTTTGAGCTACATCAGCCATATTTGTCTTGGAACGCAGTATTGTGTTTCGAACACGATTCGTTAATTTAACACTTAGTATACTGCGTTCCATTGTTGGAAACATATTAGATGGAAATAGGAGATTGGAAACATAATAGACTGAATTATTTTTATAAGCCTCAAAAAGCGAGGTCAGAAAGATCCTTTTTACCCGGCTGCAGCGAAGCAAGGAGGAGGGTTATGTTTTTAGCGCGTATGTATGTTTGTATGTCCGTTCCTTTGTTCCCTCGTAACTATCAAACCAGTGAACGGATTTTACTAAATGATACGTCGTTGGATTTATCTTGATAGCACGAGTGTTACTAAATACATTAAAATAAAATAAAAACATCACAACTACAACCAGACGCCATATTGTCAAAAATAAAAAATGTAAAATCTACAAACTATATCAAGTGTGGTATCATTAAATAGATCTTTAAAAATAATTTTGAGCTTTCTTTTACCATTTTTCATTTCAAGTAATCGTTTAGGAATTATAATTTTTTAAAACGGAATTAAATACTAAAAAGAAGAAAATTAAAAAAAATCTAAAAAACCGACTGCTCAACTGAAATGCAAGAAACAAGCACATTTTTATTTTAAAAAGTGACAAGCAGGCGGAACCTAATTGAACATAATATAATTTTAATTGAACATGGGATGGGTCTCGCCTGCTTGTCACTTTTTAAAATAAAAATGTGCTTGTTTCCTGCATTTCAGTTGAGCAGTCGGGTGTTTTAGATTTTTTAAATATTTTTTCTAAGTGCTATTATAAATATATTTTCTTACCTACCTATTTTTTCCCTAATTATATACCTACCTCAAATCGAAGGTAGAATAATCAGTCCTAAGTCATCTTCTTAACCATATTTACATTTTGTCTGAGTAAAAACTCAGTCCCCATAAACCGCAACCATTTCCATAAAATACATATATAATTTATTTCAACCCTACGTTCAACTGATTAGCAACAGCATTATAGAAACATAAAAGCTACGCTACACGCAATCATAAATTAGAATCAGCAATAAAATAAGGTTACGGGACAGTTCTGTAAAACTTTCATTAAATGACTACACCATGGGCCATGGTATCCCATAGAAATAGCGGCGCAATTATTCGTAGGTACAGTACAAATTACATATTTAATTACAATCTAACATCTAGCGAAACAATGAAAGTTCAGGAGAATTGCTAATTGGCCGTGATTATGACCGAAGAGTTGGGTCTACTGGATGTGGCTATATAAAAAAAATTGTTTAGGTTTGTGTACACCGTTTCACCGGGTCGGCGGCGCGTCGTGTTCCACGCGCGCCTCAAAGAGTTGTCAGCAATAGTGACGGAGCCTCATAGGGTCGTTGCCTGCCGGGGTTGCGGTAACGTTCTAACAAGATACCGCGGCCCCAGAATTTAAGGGCAGCTGAAGAAACAGAGTGGGTTATTTATTAGTCAGTAGAAGTCTGACACTCCCTTTCGCTCCACCCAGAGCGGTAGAAGTCATTCGATGAATTTCCCACCTGGAAAAAAAGGTACACCGTGTTTGAAGAAAGGGTAGTATTTAAACGCAAATCAAAAAATATCCTTTTTCTATGCAATAAGATTCCGAATTCCCATCACAATTACTGATTGCACAGCAAAATATTCAACTCAAAATATCAGTAAACACACTACAATTTATTTTCGCAGCGTACAGCGATTTTTCCTAAAGCAAAAGCTTTTTCATCAATGCACAGCTAATAATCTTAATGCACATTATACATGTTAACTCTTTTTCTTTTAAATATAGCTTCTATTTTTATATTACTTACAGCAGTTTTTCTAAATAAAACAGCATTTTATTAGTCACAGTCGTCTTATTATTTATGAATTACCACATAATGATATCAGCAAAAAATATAAAATTAGATACAAAATTGTAATTTATTGAATTATTAAAGCGGGTCTTGCTTTCGCGGGGCGGATTTTATGGTGTAGCAACTGAATCTATTGTTAGGCGACAACAGTTTTTACGCAAAATCGACGGAGCCCCGCTTCGCGGTTTAAAAAAATAACCACAAAGGCTAAGGCGGTTCTAACCTAACCGATAGGTTAGGTTAGAAGGCTCGAGTCGGGGTACTCTGAGTCGGGGTGTTAACCAATAGTTGATAATAATACAATGTTTGATATCCGTCTGTTAATATTAGCTGCCAAGTCGTTATTTTTTGTAACCAAGTAGTTAGTCGCCCAATAAGTTCTTAGTTGCCTCAAAAACAATTTGCCGAAAAAGCGCGCGAAGCCGCGAACCTTTTTTCAGTTAATTTGTTCTGCTTCTTGGCTTGGCTTCTTGAAAATTAAGACAAATATGATGAACAGGTTTTGTTGTACTTACTGGTTAATATGCGACTGAGATAGTTATTTTGCTATGAAATATGGAAAATTTGCTGTGCAGTCAGTATTTATGCTATGTATGATGTAGTATTTTTGTACAAAAATAAATTTAACTGTATTGCATTATGAGGAAAAAAGTAATGTCATATTGATGTATAATTTCGAATTATCTGCAGTTTGAGTTTTGTTAAACATTTAGTTTATATGTGGTGAAGTAAGTTATTTGATGTAAAAAAGAATATAAATGATGAGTATGTATAGATAGGCGATTATTTATTTGATATGCAATTTATAATATCCCTTGAGGAAATCTTTAATTTTCGTAAAACTTGCTTCGTTATCTACTTATTAATATTCATCTCCCAAAACAAAGTCAGTTGTCATAGATTCATTATTTCTTCGTCTTTGTAATAACTTCCTGTCCTTTCCTCCTTCAAGATCTCGAAACCAATTTATTTTACTCGTTAAACGAACTCTTTTTTATATTTCAGTTCATTTCGTTTTTAAATTATAATAGGAATATTGCACAGAAGAGGTTTCATTGAAGCCCGTCCAATTACAATTAATGTACAGTAGAGAATGTTGGAAGAAACTTACTTATTTTATAATGGAAATGTCACAAGGTTTTCATTGTACTGCGAAATTTAAAGATAAAAATAGGACATTGTACATTTCAAGGAAGAGAAGATGCATAGATTATATAGGGAATGATGTAAGCTAATTAATGTCAGTAATTGCGTGAAGGGACGAAACCAATAAACACTAAATTTGGAATTAGTAGTCCAAACTTATTTTAATAAAACAAGCTATTTTATTATTTTTGTATCAGTCTCAGCGGTTTTTCATTTCATACCCATATCATAGCAGTGCATAAAAAATAACTAGTCCACCATCTTGGGTCATCCGCCATATTGGATTTAAAATGTTGAAACTTTGCTAACCACGCATGGCATCAAATATACTCAGGGCTGCCATTCGTCCGGGTTTTCCCGGATTTGTCCTAGTTTGGAGAGCATCCGGGGGCGTCCGGGGGGATTTTCCCAATAAGCGTCCAGGTAGAACCTGGACACATATTGGTCTTACGGGTACCAAAAAGCACAATCTCTATTATTATTTTCCTATGGTATTTCATCTCATGGTTTATGTTACGTTGATTAAATGAAAAAGAAAAGACTGTTTTTAAAAATTTCTAAAGCTCTAAAATCAATAAACATCGTTGTTTTTAGTTTCAAGTTCAAAAATGTATTTTTACGGTGTCCGGGTAAAAACAGTGATTGAAATCTCCAGGGTTTACAAGTCTTTGTCGGGGGCCGGCAAATTTCGTAATGGCAGCCCTAAATATACTAAACGTGTATTCATATTAATCTGTTAGGGATAGCTGGTTCAAAATTCTGTTGCAAGATTTGACCCTCACATAGTATATTTAACAAATTAAGAAAATTAAATATAAGCTTGCAAAACAACGATGTTAATATGGTTGTTGATGAGCAACAACATTTTTCGTCTCCTCGTTGTCTTATAAAGTTAAGCATGAAAGATTTTCCCTTTGCAAAACTCGCAAGTCTCCATTTTCAACCGACGACCAAAAGAGGAGGTTATCAATTCGACGCGTATATATATATATATATATATATTTTTTTTTATGTGTGATCACCGAGTACTCGAAGACGGCTGAACCGATCTGGAAAATTCTTTTTTTGTTTGATAGGGTATACTTCGAAATTGGTACCATTTGTCACCAAGTCAGGATCTGATGATGGGATCTTGGAGAAATCGAGGGAACTCTTCAAATATTATAGGCACACCTATGGCGTTTTGGGTATTTCTTATAGTAACTTGTGCAGTTGCTCTCAAAAAGTACCATTTCGGGAAGTGGAACTGATGATGAAGACCACAGATGGTTGCCGAAACTACTCAATAATAAGTATTTCGCGGATTGCGATTCGATTACTTGAATATGGATATTAAGCACTTTATGCTCGTCACAATGCATATGGTGATATAGCTAATGGTGAAGTACCAGGAGAACTCCTCAACAATTAACGGCCCAGCATTGGGAAAAGCAATATTTTGTAAAATTTTATAAGTAGGCTCTTGTAACTACGTAAATTAAAAATCAACCAACTAAAAAGAGTGAAATAAAAACTTTTTACCAAAAAATTAAACTGACTCCCAAAAAACACTACAAAGTGAAAAATAACTTAAATTTCGGAAGTCGGTGCCAAAAACGAAAATACAAAACTAAAGACACCGACTACCGAAATTAAAGTTATTTATCACTTTGTAGTGTTTTTTGGGAGTCCGTTTTGTATTTCATACACATGAAATCTTTACACAACTACCAAAGAAAAGTAACTTTAGTTGGTTGTATGCAAACAGTGTTTGCACGCTCCCTTGTTACCCAATTTCAGATGCATACAGTGTATGTTTGCTCTCCTGAGTAGGTGTAACTTGTTATACATTGGGAGTACACAAACTGTTCAAAGTTACAGAATCACTTAGGAGCCTGCAATCAACACTTGTATCCTTGCCAAGTTACGCTGCACTGAAGTGTAGCAAAATCTTGAGAACTACCAATGAAACATGTTTTAGTCGTTATTTTAGATGTTCGTGAAAGGTTGGATCTTGTCCAATGTTCTCATATTAATCATTTATATTTTATTTGTGCGGAAAACTGTAGCGGAATAGTACGCTATTTTTAAATGCTCGGTTACAAGAAATTATTGACGCGACTGTATGCACTTTGAACATTTCTACATAATTGTCACAATGGTTAGGCATTGATAAGGTTCTTAGCCACTATGTCGTATAATGTGATATAGTATGTTGTTTTGCTTACACCTATGTTGTTATTTCTGATGAATTTGTCGAAGTTCCAAGATAGTTGAATCGCTTTATTAGCTAGAAGGTTAAAACAGTAAAATGTGTCTTATTTTCTAATATGATTTCTTGTGCTTTAGAATCTATACTCATATAATAATAAAGCGGAAAAGTTTGCTGGTTTAAGTGCGCTAATATTCAAAAGTCCTGCGTGGATTTGGATGAAATTTGATATGGAAGCATCGTGATAAAGTCCACGGGACCGAAACCCCGCGCGAGTACGTTACAAATAAAATTATATAACATCTAAAATTTTAAAAACGATATGTTTAATAAAATATAATAATATATGTATAATAATAATATATGTGGTAAGAAGTAATCACATCCAGTCTCTATACATCCACTGGCCAGTTATCGTGCTCAGCGTGTGCTTGTAAGCGGCGCGTGCTCGCTATCGGCAGATCGGCGCCGGCGCAGCGCAGAAAGCGGAGCTCGCGACTCACTTCATACATTGAGGCGCATGTGTTGCTGTGAGGTAGATGGTTTTGGGTTGGATCAATTTCGATAGGAAAATTACTACAAATTAGGATGAAAAAATATATATCTTTTAAGATAAGAAAAACCAAAATTTTAGCAGCAGTGAATATATTGTTGAAAGAGCCCGACAGGGCCGTTGCCTGCTGGGGGTGCAGGAATGTTCTAACGAGATACAGAAGGAACAGGGTGGGTTTTATTCAGTAGAAGTCCCTTCCGCTCCACGCAGAGTGGGAGGAGTCATTTGATAATTTTCCCACTGAAAAAGGAAATAGAAACGGAATATCTTGTGACAATAAGTCCGCCTATGTCCTACTATTCCTTGGGATAAAATAAATAAAAATTACTCCTACATCTCTATAATTATACAACGTGTAACGGAAACCCCATATGTACCCCCAAAAGGACTGACTCACAGAATTGACCCCAAATTATTGGTTTCATATGCTTCTTGAATACCAGTAATAACAAACGTGTCACAGCACTAAGGGTCATCACTTTCCACGTCACTTGCCAATAAAACGATGATTCTCCTCGTTCTTCTTAATTTGAAAAATTCGGCCTCTGGTATCAATGTATTGAAATTTCTAATATGCTCCACGCATGTAGACATAGGATTAGAAAACCCTTGCCATATAAAGAAGCCGTGCACTCGGTATGTATATACCCTTTAAATTACACGTTGTATACTACCTTTTTCTGATACGGGCAATGGATAGTTGCGCCAAATATAACTGCTGTAAAGAAAAGATAACTACACAATTATTGGTTCAAATTTTGTCAACCGAATTCAGTCAGGTTCTAGTCCATTAGCAAATTCGATTGTCAAAATACTAATATGGAGCTGATCACTTGACATTTTGACATATGTCAATGTCATAAATTTTTGACGTTTAGACAATCACCTTCGCTACAGGTGACAGAATGTCACTTGTTTAGTGCTTTAACCGTAAATTATCTCGGTAAGACAATCAAATAAACCCGTTAAAGGAAAAGAGCATACAACCAATGCTCTAGTTACCGTACCTATATTTTTGTTCTTTTATACCCAAATGGACGTGATTGATATATTCCAAATGGCTTTCAACCGTCCGCGTCATCGGGGGCAAGTCGTACCACAAACTAGTAATTACCATCATCGAATTGCAATCGAGTCAATGTCAAGAGCATTGAGCATTGTAGGGTTGCTACATATTTATTGGCAATCACGTCCATATTAATAGGTACTACTACGAAAACTACGAAAGTTATTTGTTCATAATTTGGATGTCTCTTTTCAACGTAAAAACGGAGTATTCATCACTCCGTTTTTACGTTGAAAAGAGACATCCAAATTATAAACAAATACCAAACAAATTATAATACAAACCGATTCATCCGGTATGATTTTTAGTATAGAGTTAGATGAAGGGTTTTTTTCACTGAATAATTATTTATCTCAATCGATGCCACGATTAGAAGCTATTACTATATGAATCAATCTATTTCGCCTTTTGAAGATTATACAACGTGTAATTTAAAGGGTATATACATACCAAGTGCACGGCTTCTTTGGATGATAATAAACAATATGGCAAGGATTTTCTAATCCTATGTGTACATGGTGGAACATATTTGTTCAGGACTGCAATAGGCCAGCCAACGGTAACTGGACGTGTCCGGAACTTTTCCACGATACGTGGAGACTACCGTTGCTTTTCAATAAACTATAAACAGGGTTACACAATGGCCTGCCTCTACTAGGCTTCGGCCTACAACAATAAAAACAAAATGTACCACTAACCTGAGTGCTGGGGACGCCAAGTTCGACCTTCAAAGGTCACGCCCTAAGTGTGGTTTGTATGTGATATGAGGTGAGTAATTGTAACGTGTGATGTAAGTTACGGGTTCTAGGACGGTCACAAGGCGTCGATCTTCAGATGGCGCCGTCCCGACCAGCATCACACCCAACTCGTTTCCAGCAAGCGCGCGCTACGCGTGGTAGACAATAAGGCGATGTGTTCCGAGAAATATCACTGGATTCTTGTTAATCCGAGATTACAAAGTTCAATCAATCACTGAACACAATTAATCTGTTCATATCTCGCGAGATCCAATTCGATTTACAACAAATTCCGCGTGCCAGGCCAACCGACGACAAGGCGGCGTACGATTCAACAATATCCCGGGGTTTTTCGGCAAATGGGGAATACACTTCAACAATTAGATAATTCGCGACCCAATTATCGGTCTCGACCAGCGAATCCAACAATATTTTACCAAATAATCAACTCAACAGGGTCCCGATGACCGGCATTTTTTCCAAGCAAGCAAAATCAATCTGTCAAGTCAGAGAGGTTATGTCAAGTCCACAGATAATTAATGTTGCCGGCCAAAAGGTGCGTTCTGTTTCACGTCGGACCGAACAATATTAGAAATTTATATTCTGTGAGTCACTTATTTTGAGCTGAAACTTTGCATAGAGACTCCATACCAGATGTTGTCTTCAGTCCTTTTGGATAGATATGGGGTTTCCGTTACACGTTGTATATGTATATGGAACATTAGTATTTTAATATGGGTAATATCTTTAAGCTTTCGTTATTAAAGAAAATTTAAGGGGTGAAGCAATCCAAAAGATAATTTTCTTTTTGTAAAAGACCTCACCAAATGTTTGATTCTCGAAGTGAAAAAAGCAATTTATCGATTGGGGACAGTTTCATATTTTAACCAAGACTTATAAAGAATGTCTGACAGGATGTGTTAATTTGCTGATTTCTATTCTAGATGCATTATGAGCGAAGGTGTATGCAATTCTAAAGTGAGCCATCAATCAAGCTACCAAGCATTTTCCCAGCTATGCTAGAATCGGCTTTCAGTTTTACCAGATACAACTGATTACTAGTATTTTACATAAAACGATACTCTATTCGACTTCATATACCGGTAGCTAGAAAACATCAATACCTCTTGGCTAGACTGATTGTAAATCGCTAAAGTGAGCTGTTAATTTTAAATATTTATTCGACATTAATGGTAGTGAAGTAAGTGACAGCCCTGAGCATTAGTGCGCATGCGCACGCCATTTCTATCAACTAATTAAAGCATCCGCAACACTATTCATAAACGCAATGCTTTCTCTCAGACCACCGCCAACCATTGAAATATCTACCTTAAAAGAAACAATTAAGGTTGATAATAATTTCTTGGTTTGCAGTTAAGATTCAATTGAGATTTAAGGAAGTTAAGATTTAGATGTCACGAATGTCTTCTATTTGTTTCTCTTATTAAGAACGTATATTTATACGATCGGGGTAAAAGATAGACGTTTAATGATCTTTTGTGACGGTTTCCGCGATATCTTCTTGCGGTTTTTTATGCAAGAGTGACGTAATCTAATGATGAAACATTGTTTAGGGACTGGGTTTGAAGACACCGCGTGCGGTAAATTACATGAAAACAATTATTTTAGCGTTATGCACTCATTTTGGTGAAACTAAAGTATTTATTCATTGGATACTTTATTGTACACCTTATAAACTTCATAAGAATAAAATAAACTAGTGTCGTAACAATTAAAAAGTCTAGTAAAGTATGTGTCCGTTCGACGCTTCATCACGGTAGGAGATAACCATACAACATTCCAAAAAAAAAAAAACAAATTTTCCAGCATAATTATTACCTTAATTATCACAGCTTATTCATCAACAGGTTACAACTGGCTGGCCTGAAAATACAACATGTAAGTATGATATAACTTACAACAATACATAATATTTGTTTTGGTTTGACATTGTCCAATCAAAAGTTCCCTTTGACAGCTTCTGGACGTGAACAAATTCGCGGGCAACAAAAAATATTACGAGTTAATATAATTTATGTGATCAGTATTTATTCACACATTATATAAGTATCGTCTCTTATAAAAGTCTCCTATCGCAGGCCTGCTGGTAGACTTTTTTAAATAAGCAGCACTATTGCACTCTTTTTTCTGTTTTTGTTATTTTGTTTTTTTTTTTTAAGTATCATGACGCTTGCAACATTGCCGAATTATCGGAAACTTGAAACAATAAATACACATGGCAAATATCCCGTTTTAAGGGGTTATTGTACATTCGTCACAAAGTAAATTCGCCACAAAAAAAAGTATGTGTAAACTCGCCACAACTTCTATTTTTATGAAAAAAAATCCGCCATATTATTTATTACCGTACAGACAGCAGAAAAATCAAACAATAAATAATAAAACGTTATTTATTTATTTTTCATAATCACAGAAATTCACATAATAATCAGTTCTACTTACAGCTAAAATATACGCTAATATTATCTGGTTTTGTGCGTTTTTAAGCCCACGTTATCAAGGACAGCGTGACCTGCGTGACATGCCTAATCCTAAATAAACATGTATTTCAAGTGAGAGTGCAGAAAGCTATTATTCTATTTTCAGGTTCACTGTCATCATCGAATAATAAAAAAGAATGTTTATATTTTTGTGGAATAATAATATCTACGCATCTTGAAAAATGCGTTTTGGGCACGTTTAGTTTACGATTAGTTAGTTCACGAAATGTTCGAAAATTTCGGTATGGCATTTAATATCTCATAATCCGCATCCTTGGTTAGTTGAAAAGCTTCTTCATACACTTGAGGCATAGGTGTACTTGTGTTCGCTGCTGCTTCCTTACAAAGATTTACTATCTTTATAACTTCAGTTTTTTCTATATTTGGTTGACACTTGTGGGCCGCTTCATGCAAAATTCTGATGTTAATATTCTCCGAAATTTTGATAGTTGCGCTGCACGAACGATTAGAACATCTCCATACACTTCCAGATTTATTTTCCCGATGCAGATTGTACATGTCTCACAAGCATTCGCCGTCCTCTTTCAGTTTTCGTAAATGTGATCTGAAAGATCATAATTATTATATTCATATTTTAATTTAAGTGCAAAATAAATAAGTTAGTAAAAAATTAAATTGATCAAGACCAAAAATCGATGCAAATAATCGATTATATTTCCAAATAAATCATGAATCTCCGCAACTTAAAAATATGTAAAAAGTTTTCTATTTATGAGTACTATCTCCAAAAAACAATATGAATTTCCAAAGCAACGGCCAATAATGGAAATTTTAGCCATAATAATATATAAGTACTCTTTTTAAAAACAATACTGCATTAAATAATAACATACTTACACCATGTCCACCCGAGCTTGTGCCCGGCTGATTAATGTCCATTTTTTCAGAGATGCACCTATCTAACTAACTACCGTCGATCTAATATATTATGTGCTATAACTCTATGGTAACTACAATATTAATCAGATCACATTTGCAACAGAACAGCCACAGAAAACTATAATAATTATTATTATATTCATTGAGAACACCACACGCGCATCGACAACGTCAAGTGAGTCACTGGATGACTGGACTAATGCATTGACCAGTACGGCTATAAAGAGATAGATACAGCGAGCGAGCGCGTGATAGCATGTGCAGGAGCACAGGAGAGAAAAGAAAGATTTTAGAAATCATTTTTATTTCAACCGCTTAAAATTGATAACTTTGTTTTATACCAGTACTTTATGCAAAACATATGTACCTATGCAGACTTGTGACGAATTTACACATACTTTCAATGTATGGAGTTTACAAAATGTGACGAATTTACTTTGTGGCGAATGTACAATAACCCGTTTTAAGTTCTAATGAAATGATAATTATAATGTTAGTGACCATGTTAGCTTAAAAACGAAATAAAATTTTGCTGAGCTTGCAAATAGCGACTGTTAACAAAAGGATCACGTTCTTCTGACTTCAAAGAAGATTGATTACAGTTGCTTATGTCAAAAGTATTGACAGCTAATGAAATAGGTCATCCTTTTATACGTTTTTAACATTTCCATCATTTTTATCGCTAATGGAATGTCGCTTTGTCTAAATCATCAAGTTATGTCAATTTTGTTACCTCAATCTCGCCTGATGTTAAGCGATAGATGTGATCAACGATGGAATGAACGAACCCAGAAAATGCCTGTTCACTCTTGCTTGAAAAGCTGAAAGGTGTGGTAGGGAACACAGAAGCCGGCAGACAGTTTCACAGCTTGGATATGCGCACAATAAATGTGGAGGAGAATCGCTTGGTACGACAAGCGCTGAAACGAAATGCTTTAATGATTCCATAAGTTACACAAATGAGTATTGCAATCACCTTTCGGTTGTAATAAATCTATATTAGATTATTAACTTCTTACTTCTTATCATATTTCGGACTTACAGTGCGCAGAGGCGACCAAAGTTTGGACAAACTAATTTTGGTTGAGAATACCGAAGGCAAAAGATTGCGAGGCCGTTCGCCAACAAGGTGGATGGATCAAGAGAAAGGCTCACCGTCTTACAAATTGCACTTAAGTCGTAAGAGATGCGCTGGATAGAAACCTGTAGGGGCAGATCATCCGTTCCAGATGCAACCTTGATGCTGTCCACGATCCTCAGACATGAGTGACTGACGACTGAACGACTGACCATGGAAAGATTATAAATCTCTCGATGTATGGGCAATAGTTTATTCTACTTAAATAAAATCAATTTAAATTTCCAAAATTTATTTATTTAAGTACACACATCAAAAGTGTCTAGGGATCAAGCATTTTTATGCGGATTTCTTGCGATTGAGATGTGGCTTTGTAATAAATTTATGATTTTATAAATTTATATGGATCCTTTTTGGTGCATTTCATAATTTGAAACAGGAACTGTTAATCAAATTCGAGTAAAAGATGAAAATCAGCTGTCAATATTTTCCCTATAAAAACATACAACGCATTGAAGACATTATTAGTGCTACTGTTTCCCTACTACTGATTAAAACCAACGTTATTATGGAGCGGCGACGTCATTTAAGCAGGGAAGAAATGCTCAGAGCCGTGGGAATGATAGAAGCTGGTTCCCGGCAACGTACTGTGGCTTTAGCTCTGAATACAAGTCAAAGTGTTATCAGTCGACTTTGGACACGTTACCGAAGCACTGGTACCGTGGCTGAGCGCCATGGAGGACGGTATCTCTGCACCACACGGAGACAAGACCGATACATTCAAATCTTAACTCGAAGAGCTCCAACAATAACCGCCATGATGTTAGCCGTGAGGCTTCATCACTCTTCAGGGAACTTAATTAGCGACCAAACAGTCAGAAACCGCTTGCATGAAGTGAACCTTCATTCCCGAAGACCGCTACGGGTACCACCTATAGCAATGCACAATCGTAGGATTCGATATCAATGGGCTCTTGAACACAGAAATTGGGCAGAAGAACAATGACGTTTCGTGTGCTTTTCTGATGAGTCTCGTTTTGGTATGAGACCGGATACAAGACGTATACGACACTGGAGAACCCCTGGACGCCAACAGCGATTAAAATCCTGCCAGGAAGTCCATCCTTATAGTGGTGGAACCATCATGGTATGGGCGGGTATTTGGATCGGCGGAAGAACTGAGTTGATTTGGATCAGAGGCAACCTCAACGCTCAAATTTATGCTGAGACGATTGTATCTGACGTCATCGTTCCTCTACAAGTGCAAATCGTTCCCTTATTTCTGTTAATGCATGATAATGCACGACCGCACACCGCAAGAGTTGTAAGACAGACTCTCGCCGCAGCTAACATCAATGTCCTGCTCTGGCCTGCTCAGTCGCCAGACTTGAACCCGATTGAGCATGCATGGAATATGCTACAGAGAAGAGCTCTGCCGAATATGGAGGGTATCCAGTCGCAAGAAGACCTTTTTTTGTTGTTGCAACGAACATGGGCGGCCATTCCACAGCGTGATTTGGATGAACTCATTTTGAGTATGCCAAACCGATGTTCTTGTGTTGTTAGTGTTCGCGGTAGAAACACGGATTATTAATTGTTTAAGTTACCCAATAAAATTTTAAAGAAAACTGTTATTTCAGTCTTTTTTTCGAACTTTAATGTTAGTGGTTCAAATGTCAAAAATCCCTTTATTAGGAAAATGGCAAATTTCTTTATTAATGCAAAGGTGACTTGGTTTATCGTTACTGTGACAAACGAAAACACTTTATTTGATGAATCCTTAAAGAAAATTTTAATTAATATCAATCAGGAGAAAAATTATTGCAAAAATATATGTTGATCCCTAGACACTTTTGATGTGTGTATGTAACAAAGAATAAACATTAATTAGTTGGAATTATATAATGGGGTGTATTTACATTTGATTTTACATTACAATCGAGGGTCGCATCGAGTTGACGCGGATAGCATAGCACAGATAAACCCTCGATGGTTTGTGTGGCGTGTTTATGTTTATAATAAACGTATTCGCATGTTTTAAATAATAAAAAAGTAGAATTGCTGAAAATTTTAAAGTTTTACATTGAGTTTATAATTATAAATTGAATTTAGAAGTTTATAATATTCATCAAAATTACTTACTTATCGAAAAATAGGTTAAGAATACGTGATTGATTACAAACTTAGATACCGTTTTTGCAATAACCCGGTATTAACTCTTTTATCCCTTATAACAAAATAGGAACTTTGTATATATTTGTTTCAATGTCAAAAGCGACCCAGTTTACCCGGTTATTATGGCAGCCGTCAGTCTCCGCTCTCCCCACAGGACTGGCAGGCAGTCGGCTAAAGTCTGCTAATGACATGTGTCGGCCGATATGTAGGAAAAGGGGAATATCAACCATTTTCGACGTTGGTAACAGGCTGTGCTGTGTATTTTGTTCAGGGGTAATGAGGCAGCGTTACATTTGTTGTTGTTCCTAAAAATATGTGTGTATAGTAAAAATGGTTTAAGCCTCGTAGGTATTCTTAAGTCTTTGAGACAGTGCAAGCGAGTTCAAATTTAAAATTCATATAGAAAAAATATAAGCTACTAAGGACTTGTGAATGTGTGTGTAAATACAATTAAAAGTTGAAATCTCGTAGAACTTCAAGACACATAATCTAATGACACCTATAAACGTATCAGTTATAAAGTATGCCTTAATTATGACAAAACATAGCGCACTAAACATATATTTTATGTAAACATCTACGTTTCACAAATAAACTGATTGATTGATTCTTAACGTAGATATCCGTCGTCGATATTTAGCCAAAGTTTTCCTATAAAATGTTTGCTGGTCAGAATAAAGACGCAAACGTTTAAACGAATGCAAATCCACGAGATTAAGTTCCTAAATCCATGATTTCATTTAAGTACACAAGTTAGCAACACAGACAAATTTAAAGCCGAAAGCGCGAACAACCGCTCCGTACATTAACTAACATAACATTTAATGTAATAATAAAGGCAGGACAGGAATATTAATATGGCAGCCGTTAGATGCCATATCCTCGTTCTGCGAGTAATTTCATAGATTAGGAAGAAAATGGAGTGCTATTAACATACTTATCTCGACCCACATTCTAGGGCCACAAATTGAGAAGATGAATGAAAGATGACTACCAGTATAAGTTCGTTGCTGCTATATTATATTGATTTAAATAAGGTAACCTCCTTAATGATGAATTCTAGAGGGGGATGAACCTGGATAATAGATATTTGATGTCTTTTCGTTATAGCATTATGATTAAAAATTATTATGCGCCCGAAAGACTGTGGGCAGTGGCGGCGTAGAAAATTTGTTTGAAGGCTCAAACTTATGTAAGTTTATATGCAATTATAGAACGAAATCCACATAAACTGCCGTGCAGCGCAGGTATGCGTTAACAGGACACACAGACTGATATGCAGCTTCCACATATAAATGTCACATGCTATTTAGGTCGTACCTTTGCCTTCCAAACTCAAACGACTAGAAGCCGTGGAAACGTGACCGCGGCAACAAAGGACACCAACTGATAAAAAGTCTACTATACTTAGCGTCACAAAGCCCTATTATCTCTAAGAATGTGGTCCGATACCTTCCTTTAATGCCTTCAACTCACTTAAGTGAAGTCCCATCGTAACGCCCGAAAATGCTTCTAAAATGTGCAAACCATTTCAGAAGGAATAAAATAAATAACAATTGAAAATCTGCCTTTTGTTAATTGTTTTATTGAATCGTAAAAAGATAAACGTGTTGCACTCCGATATATAATCAAATAAGACTATTAAAAACAAGCCTTCATGTATACATTGTAACTTGGCCATCCATTAGCTATTTATTCCGTGGTTTACGTTAACGAACAAAATATATTTTACCTTAACATTTGTCACAGAACATGTATATAATTTAGGGATGATATTATAATGGAATGCGGTATTCACGAGGAATGCGATGCGGTACAGGGACTCAAGCTAGTTATGTGAATACTATGTAGTATGTTAGTAAGATTAGTGAGTAATTTTACTTTAGTATTACACGTTTAAAGAGCGGTTAGCGACTAAGTCGTTTGAGGCGTGGGATGGGTCAATTTGAGCAAGTTACATGTAAGCAGTCGGTTAAGGTATTATTCAAATACTTGTAACTATTGTTACATATACAACGTGTAACGGAAACCCCATATCTATTCAAAAGGGCTGAAGACAACATCTGGTAAGGAATCTCTATGCACAGTTTCAGCAAAAATAACTGACTCAATGAATTGATACCAAATTATCGGTTTCATATATTTCTTGAATACCAATCATAATAAACGTGGGTCAATAACTTTCCACGTCACTTGCCAATAACACGATAATTCTCTTAGTTCTTCTTAATTTGAAAAATTCGGTCTCTGGTATCAGTGTATTGGTATTTGTAATAAGTTCTACACACGTAGACTTAGGATTACAAAACCCTTGCCATATCGTTTGTTATCATCCAAAGAAGCCATGCACTTGATATGTATATACCCTTTAAATTACACGTTGTTGATATTACTATGATTAATTGTTTATTCCATAGAGGTTGTAAAAGAGAGATAGCGTTATGCGAATTGGCACGACGACGCGACGGTCGTAGTAGGGGGGGTAGATTTTATATAATAGGATAATTATAAATACTAGCAGTTGGGTTTCGTAGGCATTAAGTAAGTAGATAATATACTAGCAGCTGTTCTAAGTGTTGTAAATCTTGAGAGAAGAATCCAAAAAAAAAAACAATACGTTTTATATAATTAAATTAAATTCGTAAATGAATTGTGTAACTATTTCGGTATGCTCTATCCATCAATGAAATCTGTCAATCAAGACAATCAGGATTGGAGGTTATCTAATATTGTTGAAATTATCTAATTATAATAATGATAAAAAAAAATCTGATTTCACTTAATATTTTAATTCAATTCAATTCATTCATTATTTTAAGTAACAAAACTCAATTGGTGAGTAAAAATCTTTCTTAATCCTAGGTTACGTACCCTAAATTACAAAGATTGTTTTTTTTTTATTTTTGAATTGATCCGTATAATAGTCTCTACTTTCCAATATACATGACTTCATCGTTTTGCTTTTATTGAGATTATTTTTAATGTCATCTATTTACTTGACCCACTAGGGTGGGATATTTTAAAGCTTTTCTCGCTCGCCTGTGTCCAATGAACTAGCAAAAGGCATCCGCGCTTAAGCGGAAAACCGACGGAAAAAAAGTAAAATGCCGGCCATCGGTTGCCCTTATGTCGTGTACCTTTGTTAAATGCAACATGAAATAGGTAGATACTTCATAAAATAACAAGGTGGAGGTGCAAGTGAAATAACTCTAGTATACAGTAGGAACTGTGGGGTTTTCGTCAGTACGTCAGTGGTCAAACGCGAACCTATCAACAATAGCTGGTACAAAGGGTTCGACCGAAAAACTGCGGTGGATACGTTTTATGTTCTTTTGTGTCGCATAAGTGCCCTTCATTATTATAGTTTCTTTAACTTTTCTAGAAAAAGCCAGACGAGCAGTGCGATTATACAACGTGTAACAGAATAAACGCAATTCCTGAAAGTAGTTGTTTCAGAATCGGCTTCTGAATCGATTCCCGTTATAAAAAAATATAATTTAATTAAAATTTAATAGACTTATAATTTAATATTCTAATTGGGGTGTCTGAGGTATTGCGCTTAACCTGTTACACGTTTTTTATTACACTAAGAACTCATTTAAGAAAGCTATTTTCTAAAAAAACGCGGATGTCGAAATCGGCAACTTATAAGGAGAGCGAATAAATTGTTTCCCACCACGTAAGAAACTAAGTCAATCAGTAATTTTCGCTATTGTTTTTGAATAACCTATCGCTATCACAAGAGTTCAAACTCTATTGTGTGATTCGTCCAAAGCTTCTTGCGTTAACATTATAATAATTTCGTAAGTATAAGATTGGAATCGCATAAAATTGTCGTTCAAAATTTTACGACCGCGGTATTACAACTGAAGCGACAAAACACAACTTCTATTCAACTACCCCCACCTTCACCATGCTCCTCTCATAATTAAAAAAACAAAATACGCATTTACCTTATTGACCTAATTTCTATTTAATCACTTAATGCCACAACATGTCAACTCACAACGTCCCATGATTGATGCCTGCCAATTCTCGACATTACCCGTCGACAGCCATATAATGTATCCGCCAATTATACCCATATATGCAGCAGAGACCAGTTGGAAATCAATATGGCTACCCATTACCATCTGCGTGAAACGGCTTTTAAAAATATGAGAGGAAAATTGTGTAATTACCCATTATTTTTTGATAAATACGTGCTTGTGGGAGATTGGGTCAAATTGATTATGTCAGTTAAAAGTTTGGTAGGAAATTAATTTCGGAAAGGTGTATACTCAGCTTTATATTATATTCTGAACAAACGATAAAGACCGTATAAGTAAAATGGGTGAAACAGTCGTATTGATTTGTATAAATGGAATAGGCAGACGAACCTACCAAATGATTACTTTCTGCACATAAAGAGAAAAACACATCAGCAATAATTGAGCCCGATAGGGACATAATTGTCTGTCGGGGTTGCGGTATGCTGCGGCTCCAAAACGCTAGGGCAACTGAAGGAACAGGGTGGGTTTATAATAGGTACAAATCTAACGCTCCATCGAGAGCGGTAGAAATCGTCTGATGATTTCCCCCCAAAAAAGGGGACCTTAGTTATATATAGTTAGGTATTCATAAAGATATCTAATAACGTCAAACAATGACAGCTTATGTTTTAGGAGAAAATGTAACATATTTTGTCAATAATGTTCATACATACACCTTGAAACTCCACTAAGAAACTACACTTGCACTTTCAGCGTCAAAACGTATAAACCAACCCTGTCTGTACAAAAATCGTAACTTCAAAAATACGTTATATCCTACCGAATTGACCTTCAGATCCTCCTTTATAAATAAAACCCAGGGTTTGTGGTTTATTTCGTCGTAAAATAGGCACCGACCCTTTGGCCACTTCAGTATAGACTAGAATTAGGTGTTGGCCTTCCTCTTGAACTAAGGTCTCCGTAGTAACTCTGAATAGTAGTGGATCTTTTCTTATCCGAAACTTATGTCTAGTGAGGACTTTAGACCCTTTTTGGGCTTAGAAATCTAAGGCCAGCTATTCGTCAAATCAAACCGGATAATTCAACAAGACGGATGGTAAGTACCTACTTTAAACTACCTGGATTTTCTAAGGGTTAAGTATAAGACGCCTGAAAAGACATTACGTAATGTACATATATATGTAGTTTCTAGTTCTTTTTTATTTGTTTGTGTCTTACCCTTAACGCCCATTGTATAACCTTTTTTAGTTGTTAAGTCCGTATTTATTTTCTGTTATGGTGTACAATCAAGAGTAAATTATTTATTATTTAAGTAGCCGTGGATTTGAGAGTTGATTTTTGTCTTTAATATATGAAAAATATATTTATTATGAGCTATATTTTTAGTACCTACCTCTGCGGAGTATATGTCTTCCTTCCCGATTTCCACTTTTCCCTGTCCTTTGCCACATCAAATCAAATCAAATCAAAATGTTTATTTGCAAGAAATACATTGTTTATAAGGAAAGATCTTATATCCTAAAAGTCACTGTATTCTATCTGTATCTGTCCAATCCTTTAGGTAGAAAACCAACTCATCACGGCATTTCCCCCTGGTCCTTCCTCGCCGCCGGTTCCTTATGTCCAGAATCCAATCTGTGGCTATTTTTGACAATTCTCTTGTGACACGCAGAAGCGGCCAGCTCAGTAAATGACTTATAATATTTATGTGAACGCTCACGATGAAAAGAATTTCATCACATGATGATTTAGAATCTTCACAACCGTCGCTGATATGATAAATTTTATTAATAATAGGATGTGTAATGGGTCAGTGATAACTCGGACCGTGTCAACTGGGCCCGAATAATAATACCAGATATTTCACTCCCGATTAAGGTGATTTGTACGGTCAGGCAGAAAATCTATTTTTTTTATATAAATCATTACGAATTTATTAATTTTTTTCGAAGATTTTGGTTTTCTGAGAAAACATATCTACAGCGCCTATTTCAATTATGATGCCTACATAAGAAGCCTAAGTTCATTAGTTTTTAAAACCCTTAATGAAAATTACCTATTTTATGTGGTTTTTCACTCAAATATTTGTTTATTTTGAAATCCTTATTATTATACTATATAAAGCTAAATTACCACTGACTCACTCACTCATTGACATAATTGTTCTCCCAGATGGTGGATGGGGAGGTGGGTATATTTTGACAGATTCGTAAACAACTAACTCTCAAACCTACGGGAAAAGTGCCAAACCTCCCCTTTTCCCCCCTTCTCCCCCCCCCCCCCCTATCGTATCTCGGAAACGTTTTCAAAGTCCCCCCCCCGCCCCCCTTCTCCCCCCCTTAAGGCGGATCTCGGAATCTAAGAGACTTGGAACATTTTTTTTTTCAGATTCATTTAGAGGGGCAATGCTTTAGTCAAAATACTTCTGCAATCCCCCCCCCAACCCCACCCCCTTTTTTTTTTTTTTTCACAAGCACGTGAGGTGCTTGCACCTCGCGCAACACGCAAATACTAAACCCCCATCACGCCCCCACTTTTCTTTTTCACAAGCACGCGAGGTGCTTGCACCTCGCGCAACACGCAATTACTAAACCCCTCATCACCCCGCCCCAATTTTTTTTTTCACAAGCACGCGAGGTGCTTGCACCTCGCGCAACACGCAAATACTAAGCCCCCCCCCCCCCCCCATCTCCCCCATCACCCCCCACTTTTTTTTTTTTTTCACAAGCACGCGAGGTGCTTGCACCTCGCACAACACGCAAATACTTGATTTAGAGGGGCAATGCTTTAGTTTTTTTCACAAGCACGCGAGGTGCTTGCACCTCGCGCAACACGCAAATACTAGTTATATTATATAAAGCTAAATTACCACTCACTGACTGACTCACTCATTGACATAATTGTTCTCCCAGATGGTGGATGGGGAGGTGGGTATATTTTGACAGATTCGTAAACAAGTAACTCTCAAACCTACGGGAAAAGTGCCAAACCTCCCCTTTTCACCCCCCTTCTCCCCCCTCCCTATCGTATCTCGGAAACTACGAGACCCGTATTTTTTGTTTTTTACGGATTCGTATAGAGGAGGCTCGGTAAAGTAAAAACCATTTTTCAAAGTCCCCCCCCCCGCCCCCCTTCTCCCCCCCTTTAGGCGGATCTCGGAATCTAAGAGACTTGGAACATTTTTTTTTTCAGATTCATTTAGAGGGGCAATGCTTTAGTCGAAATACTTGTGCAACCCCCCCCCCCCATCACCCCCCCCCCCTTTTTTTTTTTTTTTTTTTTCACAAGCACGCGAGGTGCTTGCACCTCGCGCAACACGCAAATACTTGATTTAGAGGGGCAATGCTTTAGTTTTTTTCACAAGCACGCGAGGTGCTTGCACCTCGCGCAACACGCAAATACTAAACCCCCCCATATCCCCCATCACCCCCCCCCCACTTTTTTTTTTCACAAGCAACACATTGTTGCGCAACACGCAAATACTAGTTATATTATATAAAGCTCGATTACCACTGACTGACTGACTCACTCACTGACATAATTGTTCTCCCAGATGGTGGATGGGGAGGTGGGTATATTTTGACAGATTCGTAAACAAGTAACTCTCAAACCTACGGGAAAAGTGCCAAACCTCCCCTTTTCACCCTCCTTCTACCCTCTCCCTATCATATCTCGGAAACTACGAGACCCGTATTTTTATTATTTTACGGGTTCGTATAGAGTAGGCTCGGTAAAGTAAAAACCATTTTTCAAAGTCACCCCCCTTGCCCCCCTTCTCACCCCCTTTAGGCGGATCTCGGAAATTAAGAGACTTGGAACATTTTTTTTTTTCAGATTAATTTAGAGGGGTAATGCATTAGTCAAAATAATTGTGCAACCCCCCCCCATTTTTTTTTTTCACAAGCACGCGAGGTGCTTGCACCTCGCGCAACACGCTAATACTAAACCCCCTCATCTACCCCCATCACCCCTCCACTTTTTTTTTTTTTTTTTTTTTCACAAGCACGCGATGTGCTTGCACCTCGCGCAACACGCAAATACTAAACCCCCCCCATCACACCCCCTCATTTTTTTTTTTTCACAAGCACGCGAGGTGCTTGCACCTCGCGCAACACGCAAATACTAAACCCGCCATCTCCCCCCATCAACCCCCCCCTTTTTTTTTTTCACAAATACGCGAGGTGCTTGCACCTCGCGCAACACGCAAATACTAGTTATACTATATAAAGCTAAATTACCACTGACTCACTCACTGACATAATTGTTCTCCCAGATGGTGGATGGGGAGGTGGGTATATTTTGACAGATTCGTAAACAAGTAACTCTCAAACCTACGGGAAAAGTGCCAAACCTCCCCTTTTCACCCCCCTTCTCCCCCCTCCCTATCGTATCTCGGAAACTACGAGACCCGTATTTTTTTTTACGGAATCGGATAGAGGAGGCTCGGTAAAGTAAAAACCATTTTTCAAAGTTGCCCCCTTGCACCCTTCTCACCCCCTTTAGGCGGATCTCGGAAATTAAGAGACTTGGAACATTTTTTTTTTCAGATTCATTTAGAGGGGCAATGCTTTAGTCAAAATACTTCTGCAATCCCCCCCCCAACCCCCGCCCTTTTTTTTTTTTTTTTCACAAGCACGCGAGGTGCTTGCACCTCGCGCAACACGCAAATACTAAACCCCCATCACGCCCCCACTTTTTTTTTTCACAAGCACGCGAGGTGCTTGCACCTCGCGCAACACGCAAATACTAGTTATTATATTATATAAAGCTCGATTACCACTGACTGACTGACTCACTCACTGACATAATTGTTCTCCCAGATGGTGGATGGGGAGGTGGGTATATTTTGACAGATTCGTAAACAAGTAACTCTCAAACCTACGGGAAAAGTGCCAAACCTCCCCTTTTCACCCTCCTTCTACCCCCTCCCTATCATATCTCGGAAACTACGAGACCCGTATTTTTATTATTTTACGGGTTCGTATAGAGTAGGCTCGGTAAAGTAAAAACCATTTTTCAAAGTCGCCCCCCTTGCCCCCCTTCTCACCCCCTTTAGGCGGATCTCGGAAATTAAGAGACTTGGAACATTTTTTTTTTCAGATTAATTTAGAGGGGTAATGCATTAGTCAAAATAATTGTGCAATCCCCCCCCCACTTTTTTTTTTCACAAGCAACACATTGTTGCGCAACACGCAAATACTAGTTATATTATATAAAGCTCGATTACCACTGACTGACTGACTCACTCACTGACATAATTGTTCTCCCAGATGGGGGATGGGGAGGTGGGTATATTTTGACAGATTCGTAAACAAGTAACTCTCAAACCTACGGGAAAAGTGCCAAACCTCCCCTTTTCACCCTCCTTCTACCCCCTCCCTATCATATCTCGGAAACTACGAGACCCGTATTTTTATTATTTTACGGGTTCGTATAGAGTAGGCTCGGTAAAGTAAAAACCATTTTTCAAAGTCGCCCCCCTTGCCCCCCTTCTCACCCCCTTTAGGCGGATCTCGGAAATTAAGAGACTTGGAACATTTTTTTTTCAGATTAATTTAGAGGGGTAATGCATTAGTCAAAATAATTGTGCAACCGCCCCCCATTTTTTTTTTTCACAAGCACGCGAGGTGCTTGCACCTCGCGCAACACGCTAATACTAAACCCCCTCATCTACCCCCATCACCCCTCCACCTTTTTTTTTTTTTTTTTTCACAAGCACGCGATGTGCTTGCACCTCGCGCAACACGCAAATACTAAACCCGCCCCATCACACCCCCTCATTTTTTTTTTTTCACAAGCACGCGAGGTGCTTGCCCCTCGCGCAACACGCAAATACTAAACCCCCCCCATCACCCCCCCATTTTTTTTTTCTTTCACAAGCACTCGATGTGCTTGCACCTCGCGCAACACGCAAATACTAAACCCGCCATCTCCCCCCATCAACCCCCCCCTTTCTTTTTTTTCACAAGTACGCGAGGTGCTTGCACCTCGCGCAACACGCAAATACTAGTTATACTATATAAAGCTAAATTACCACTGACTCACTCACTGACATAATTGTTCTCCCAGATGGTGGATGGGGAGGTGGGTATATTTTGACAGATTCGTAAACAAGTAACTCTCAAACCTACGGGAAAAGTGCCAAACCTCCCCTTTTCACCCCCCTTCTCCCCCCTCCCTATCGTATCTCGGAAACTACGAGACCCGTATTTTTTTTTACGGAATCGGATAGAGGAGGCTCGGTAAAGTAAAAACCATTTTTCAAAGTTGCCCCCCTTGCACCCTTCTCACCCCCTTTAGGCGGATCTCGGAAATTAAGAGACTTGGAACATTTTTTTTTTCAGATTCATTTAGAGGGGCAATGCTTTAGTCGAAATAATTGTGCAACCTCCCCCCCCCATCACCCCCCCCCCCCCCCCCCCCATTTTTTTTTTGTCTTCACAAGCACGCGAGGTGCTTGCACCTCGCGCAACACGCAAATACTAGTATCTATTATATTATTTAATGTTCATTCATAAAAATAAATAAATAAATTCTATCAATAAATTAAAAAGATCATCAATATTTTAAGTGGACGGTACAAGGGCGTTTTGACAACGTAGTATCGGGTATTATTATTCGGGTCCAGTTGACACGGGCCGAGTTGTCACTGACCCTGCTGAATGCTGTCGCCACTCTGGAAACTTTCAGAACCATCAGCCATTCATTCTGCGAGGAATTTGCACATTGTGACAATTTTTCGAGCATTGCCATATTACCTTGGTGTTTCTGAGGATCTCTTTATTCTCATTTAAAATATACTCAACAGTTTCCTATGATATGACACTATTCAAATTTAAAAATAAAATCGAAGTTTTAATCAAACATTACTTTGTATCGATCTTCTCATTTACAACTTTCCATATTGAAGATAAAAATGATTACCATGATAAGCTTGCATATTGTTAAATAGTAAATACGAAAGTTGGATTGTTAATTATAATGAGTGGCAAAACTTTACTGGAGAAAGCTGAGTAACAGAGAAAATTTTAAAATGCAAGCTATTAGCTTGATTACCATCGGGAAATAAACGATGCGCTCATAGTAAACAATCAACATTTTATGTCGACTCATCAAGTAAAAGAATTTTCTAATAGCATATTATTTTAATGTAAATATTTTCTGATTTGGCTATACAAATGAACATATAAAAAACAGGTGATGAGCGTACTCCACTATTCAAACACCTATGGAAAATTTATCTAGTCATCAACATGCATTCAAATTAATTCGGTGGCTGACATCCATTTTAAGGAATCCATTCACTAAAATAATGATTGATCTCTTGCAATATTTGCATTGTCGGATGCAACTGTGTACTCTTATAGCAGTTGTGTCAACTGGGTTGTGGAGGCTGTAGCTGGGTAATGCGATACTCCTTGCCCAGACCAGTGTCCAATTTTCTGGCTTCTGACAACCTGCAACGACTGAAAAGATGTACAAACGGCAGCCGGACCAACAACTTAACACGTTCGCTGACAGTGAGCACTTACCCTGACACTACATTACGACAGTAGAATTTTCCACGACGTACTCTTAAAAATAAGTTTTAATTTCCCGCCTAACGACGTACTGTCAGCGAACGTGTTAACTCACTTTCCGAGGCACAGAGCTTTTTATCAGCAGTTCTATATCTTTCCAATCATATTTAACTGATTAAATTGTGAAATCCAAGTATAGAAATGCTTATAATATTGACTTATTCGTTAACTACTAGAGTCCAAGAGCCGTTTGGGCATTTTATTTTTGAGGTGGAAACCTGCATGATTATACCTCATCCCTGGGGCGAGCAAAAGAGTTTGTTAGACTCCAACTGACTAAAACTACTCCGTTTTTCCTCACACATTTGCACTGGAGGTGAGTACCTATATACTTTTCAACGTGGCTTCCAGCTGGTGCTAGCCCGCACTGGGAGCCACGTTTCTTTTAGTATCAATACCGAAACCAGGTGAGCCCGTTTTCCTTGCGTCCAGCCACTGAAGTTCTTGACCAATTGGTTAATTCCTGCAAACGGCATCGGTCCACCTTCTAGATGGCAAACTAGGTTTCTCTAAGACTAAGCCACTGCTCATCTACTCATTGGTTCCTTAGACCACTTGCAGTAATACTTATTTATTTATTTATTTATTTATTTTATTTGGCTCTTCAACAATGAAAACACTATTACATACACAATTTTACATCTTAATCTATGTTTAAGTGCTCCATCACTTAGAGAAGAGCACTGCATGCACTATTTTATACGCGTAAACTGTTAAACAAAATGAATTACTTAATTAATCAATTACAATAAATTATGTGTTAAAAAAAAAAAAATTACCTAAATACAATTTAAAATTCTCTTCATAGAAGACACAGGTGTAAGGAACAAATCAATGTCTTCATCGTGGCTTTCATACACAGTATACATTCTCGACAATGAGCAGTGCTGCCTTAAATTTGTATGACTTTTTGGCGTCCTGAATAGTTTCCTATTAGATCTTCGTGGTAGATTCCGTGGCACATGAAAAGACACTTTACTGAGCAACTAAGGACAATTCAAAGAGCCTGTTACTAGTTTCCTAAGGAAAATTAAGTCAAACATGTCTCTACGTTTCTCTAATGAAGCCATTCTAAAATATTTTAATCTGTCTTGGTACGATTTGAGCTTTTTTCCCATATTACAATAATAAGTCAGATGCCATATGAACCTTTTCTGCAGGCGTTCGATACGCTTGATGTGTACATTATATCTAGGAGACCAGACAACACTGCAGTACTCTAGGTGACTTCGGACTAGCGAGTTGTACATAACTTTTTTTGTTCTAAAATTTTTGAAATTTTTGCACTCGCGCATCACGAAGCCAAGTATTTTTGTAGCCTTTAATATAACATTGTCAATATGATCAACAAAACGTAGCTTTTTGTCAAATTGCACGCCTAGGTCTCGTATAGATTCCACTTCTTCCAGCTGGTGACCGTTAATGTTATATAATGTAGGTACCACCTTTTTTCTTTTTGTAAATTTGATGTGCTTACACTTACCAATATTTAAAGACATTTTATTATGTTCGCACCACTTACTCAATCTGTCTAAATCACCCTGAAACTGTACCGAATCAGCCGGCGTTCTAATCTCCTTGATTGCTTTAAGATCATCGGCAAACAGATAAATATTAGAGTTCAGAAAGCACTTGTATATGTCGTTGATGAAAATAATGAATAAAGGTGGTCCTAAGTGAGAACCTTGTGGAATTCCAGATGTGGCTATGTATGAATCTGAGTTGCAGCCATTGGCCACAACTCTTAGCGTCCGCTTTGACAGATATGACTTGAACCAACACAGCAAGGGATCCGACACACCGTACATCTTAAGCTTTGCAACAAGTAAATTGTGATCGACTGTGTCGAACGCCTTGCTGAAGTCAGTGTATACTGCATCAATTTGAATACGCGCATCCACAGCATCAATGATTCCTTCAGCATAAGTCACCAAGTTTGTAGCCGTTGATTTACCCTTTAAAAATCCATATTGGTTATCTATCACCATTTGCGACATATGTCTATATAGTACAGGACATATAAGTGCCTCAAAAACTTTTGCCAATACCGAGAGAATAGCTATGGGCCTATAGTTGGTCACATCAGACTTATCACCGCTCTTGAAAATGGGCACGATCCTAGTGTCCTTCCATATGCTTGGGAAAATACCCTGTAGTAATGAACTATTGAATATAATACTTAACGGCAACGAGAGATTATCTGACAGTTTATGCAATAATAGGGACGGAACATTATCAGGGCCAGTACCCTTGTTAACATCAAGTCTTTTTAATTCATTCCGAACCTGATCCTGGGATATTGTAATATGACTCAAAATATTACTGCTCAAGCAGCCATTTAAATCTATTTCCTCGTCATTGTGATCAGTACGGTACACTTTAGAAAAATGAGTTGCAAAGTAGTTACAAATTTCATTGATATTCTCAGAACTGCTTACACCATCTGTCATAATGCTTGGATAGTTACTAACTCCACCTCTCTTCAACTTTAAATAACTCCAAAAATATTTTGGATTTGATGTAATTTTAGCCTCTATATCAGCAATGTATGCTCTATAACAAGAAGTAGCCATGCGGTTGCATCTTTTCCTTATTGACTCCAAAGCAATAATATCTAAGGGATTTTTGTATTTTTTTATTCTAAGTCGCAAACTGTTTTTTTCATTTAGTCTTTTAATGAGCTCTTTGGAGAACCAGTATGGATATTTCTTTTTTCTAATTTCAACAATTGGTACATATCTCTTTATTAACTTATTCAATATGCTATAGAATTTGTCCACCATCTGGACGATAGTCATGGAAGACTTTAACTCTTCCGCCCAATCAACCTGGATTAAGGCTGCATTAATAGCTACATAATCTGCTTTTAAATAATTCATTTCCGTTCTAGAAACACATTTCTGCAGTTTTATTACATGAGAAAACGAGAGCTCACATAGAATAGGAGGATGGTGTGCATCGATTTTAGATAGAATATCTACTGGTGAACATATAATGACATTATCTAATGTCGTTAACACTAAATCAAGAATTCTATTATTTTGGTTGCATATATAATTATATTGAGACAAATTGTTAAGTAAGATAAAATCCCAAAGAGTCTGTTCCATATTAGAACAAGTCCTCTGAGGTAACCTTATTATATTACCATCATCTCCGAGCCAGTTTATAGATTTCATATTAAAATCACCTATTATTACACAATCATCAACATGCTCTAATACATTGTTTGTATTATGTACAAAATGATCCAACAAACTAATCTGCAGTGGTGATGGCAGATATACGGTACAAAGATAAATGTCCTTTGTTTTTCTACCCACATCAAGGGATAACTTGACCCAGAGATCCTCACATGAACTTTCAAAACTGTCTAATCTGTGTGATTTATATTTTTTAGAGATAGCTATAAGGACGCCACCACCATCGGTTTTGTTATTAAAAGTATTAATAATCCGTTCTCGCCTATAAATAGTATACCGCTCATCCATGATCTCTGAGTCAAAGATACCACTCAACAACCACGTTTCAGTAAACATAATAACATCGTATGAACAGCAGGCAACCCTTTGATAAATTTCGTTAAGTTTTGATCTAATACCTCTGACATTCTGGTAGTAAATATTTAATCGATCGAACTTAATAGTCTTAACAAATACCTTATAAAACATACAGTTTGGCCTATTGTAATTTGTCTAGCGTTTCGGTGTCCTTTATATATTTGTAATCTGCACCATCCATTTTTCTCACAAATATCCTTCCGCCACGAACCCATACATATTGATAACCCAGACTCTTGGCCTTAATTCTAGTTGCAGCATGCAGGGCTTTGTTTGCAGGAGACAGATGTTCAACAATGAAGACGTTCTCTTTTTTGCCACCAATTCCAAGCAGAGCAGTGTTGAGCTTCTCATCTGGAGTTTTATTCTTATTGAATTTAATAGTAGCAGCTAGAAAATTATCTCTGACTCGCGGACTACTGAACTGAACAACAATAGATTTTGGGCGGTTACTAGATGGGGTTTGTTTTGCAATTCTCGTAACATGATGTATATTGTTCTCTATTAAGTCACCTGATATAACTCTGTTAATATTCATAACAGTAGACACAAGATTCTCATTGTTGTGCTGAGGCAGACATTGAATTTCCAAGTTCGTAGAACGGGCTTGCTGTTCCATCTGGTTCAATCTCGAGCTCAGGTCTTTGACGGTAAACTTGAGTTGCTCATTTTCTTTTTTAATGTCTGATACTACCTTGACGTTTAGTGAAAACTCCGTCTTCATTTCCTCAAACTTCTCATTCATGAATCCCATGGACGTTTTAAGTCCCTCTATTTTGTCCGTTATCGCCTTCAGTTCTTTGTTTACATAATTCGCCAAAGTTTCGTTGAGGTGCCGCATAAGGTCATCTATTTGTTTCTTCATAATGCGACTGACCTCGGTTGACGTAACAGGCAATTCCTTGGGCGTTCCATCGTTTGATGTATTTGCTGATGTTCCTTTTTTCCTTAGTGTTATGTTTAAATCACCTCCCTGGCTATTGCGCACTGGGGTGTTGTCTGCATTTCGCGTCTTCGGTTTACAGGACGGGCACAGCCAGTTATACTGTTCGCCCACTTGAAAATCGGAGCCCAGCACATTTGTAAGACATGCAGCGTGATATGGTTTTTGGCAGGACGAACAGTTAACAACAGAACTCCCTTCTGTTATGGTTGCCGAACAACAGTCACAAATCATATTAAAATGATTTAATTAGGCAATAATAGAATGCCACACAACGAAATATGATAAATAAACTTCTCTTATTCTAATTAATGGCACACTAAAAAAGGCCCGCGTTTTACTCAATCCTCTGGTTAACAACACTGTCAATATGTTATGATAACTTGCCAAATGATTTTTTGTCACTTTGTAATTGTATACAGTATATAACACACAATTTATACTAAAATACCTAGAACAACTTTAATCCTTTTGGTTTTTAACGAAATAAAGTCACTGATATTACTTTTTGCACGAATAATATATTTTTAACACGGAACAAATGAACAGAGGTGTTACGCGCACGGTTTCGGGGGTAGCTGATGACTTAATGCAATACTTAATCTAGAAAGGTATGAATACTCATTCTGCATTCATTAATCGAACTCCACCTACAAGCATATTTAGCTTAGTTAGAGTGGTTAACAAGATTGCTAGTAATGTGAATTATATTTTTTTTTAAATTACAAACGACAATGAACCATGAGTACATCGGGTAGTCATCCCACACATATGCACGAAACAGAATTAAGATGTGTGTGTGTGAGTGTGTGTCATTCCTGAAAGTGTCAAAGCTCCTAGGATTTTCTTAAATAAAGCAAGGCAAGCGTACTTTATCGTCGACCAAATAATCGCTTACCACTGGGTGAGATAATCGCCAAACGGCCAAATGCGAGGCAAAAAGGCAATCATGTTTAAAAAAGTATTTCTGAAAGAAATCATTCACACATCATCATACAATTATCTTTTTACAGGTTTTTCACCTAATGCGATAATGTGATAAACTTTTATATTTAAGAACTATGTACAGCCAAACAATGCAAAAGTAACAGCTTTCAGTCCTTGTACTATTGTTACTAGGTACAATTTCCATGTCTACACCACAACAAGAGCATAACATAAATCTCATAGAGAGCTCTCAATATGATATGGATTTTAATATTATGATAATTTATTAAAATACGTTAGGCGGCAAATATACATTTTACAAGCACACAAACTACCTACCCCTCTGCCTATCTCTTAGCACTTGAGCCGTGACGGTCAGTATTTAACTACAAGTCTAGATAGACTAGATCTCATGTAATATTCATTTTCACCGTCTCACTTTCTTTGTTTCCTAACATTTTCGCGGAGTATGGCTCTCGTTCGTGAATTCTCCCGCCAACAGAATTGCACGCTTATAGTTCTAAGATATTTTTACTGCTTAGCCACGACTGTGTTTCCCCGTAACTAGTAAATAAAAGAAAAAATGGTTTCACGTTATTGTGGAGCGGTAACTATGTGAAACTGTCGTGAGTGAATCTGAGCTCTGTTTTGGAAAGGAAGTTGGTTGATTCGTTTTATTTTAAGGAAACTGGCACAAAGCTGATTGACTCACATAACGTTTGACGTGGATGCACCAAAAAGTTATACAGTCTTTTACATACATATTTACCCAGTTATATCCGTGGCAAGCCCCAAAACCATCATAATCGGCGTTAGGTGTTACGGTCACTGGACAAAAGAGGTGGTGAATGACTGCCGTAAATATTGTACTCAAAGTTTAATGGTCTATGGCTTCGATCATAATCAATTTCCAGATAGATACACCTCAAAATGACACTGTTTTAAATGTAGAAACAACATTTTGTTTCCTTTGATGCTACGCCGCAGTGCCGTAGTATGTGGTTCTATTAATAAGGATGTCATAATGCGACGCGACATCTGAACATTTATAATAATGTACGAGAAGACATTTCATATATATTTTACTAAAAAGTACTGTACGCCGTTCTTCCTTATTGCACTTCAGACACAAGTTTGCCAAGGTTATAGCCAAATTATTAGTTATAGCTATGTAGGTACTCATAGACGACTAGGCGCTGGTAGGCTGCTAATGGAGACTAGAAGCTTCACAGCCTGGCTCATCATCGTAAAGTTGCTTGTCTTTCGGTCTTCTACAGATTGTACTGCGGTAAGTGTACGTGGGAGCTCCAAGACCTGATCCCTCCATCTCCCGTTTCTCTACCCAAACGTACAGCAGGGTACCATCCACACTTGATTGATATACCGTTTTGTCCTACTGAGTGCTTCTCCTCTACATTTATTGTGCGCAGGGCCAAGGTTTGAAACTCTCTGCTGGCTTCTGCCATGTGTTCCCTACCACATATGACCGGTCAGACTTTAAAGCAAGCGTGAACAGGAATCTTCTGGGCTCGCTCGTTCCATCGTAGACCTCATCTATCGCTTACCATCAGACGCAATCGAAGACAAGATCGTGATCAACCAATAAAAAAAAACATTCCAAAACACACAAAAAAATAAAAATAAAATGAACAAATCAGCTTTATCGTATCATAAATTGAACACATATTTGTTACATACTTACATGAAATTATCCGAATAAGGTCCAAAAACAACTCAATATATGAAATTAATTGAGTGAGAAATTGCTTTCCGTGTGTTCAGCTTATCAACCGACGACAAAAAGAGGAGGTTATCAATTCGACGCGTATATTTTTTTTTTTTTTTTTTTTTTTTTTAATGTATGATCATCGATTACTCGAAGACGGCTGTACCGATTTGGAAAATTCTTTTTTTGATTGAAAGGGTATACTTCGATATTGGTCCCATTTTCATAAACGTCAGGATCTGATGATGGGATCCTGGAGAAATCGAGGGAACTCTTCAAATATTATAGGCACACCTATGTTGTTTTGGGTATTTATTATAGTAACTTGTGCAGTTGCTCTCAAAAAGTACCATTTGTGGAAGTGGAACTGATGATGAAGACCACAGATGGCCGCCGAAACTACTCAATAATAAGTATTGAGTGGATTGCGATTCGATTACTTGAATATGGATGTTACGCACTTTATGCTCGTCACAATGCATATGGTGATGTAGAGCTGATGGTGAAGTACCAGGAGAACTCCTCAACAATTAACGGCCCAGCATTGGGAAAAGCAATATTTTGTAAAAGGTTATAAGTAGTTGATAATTAGGCTCTTGTAACTAGGTAAATTAAAAATATACCAACTAAAAAGAGTGAAATAAAAACTTTTTACCAAAAAATTAAACCGACTCCCAGAAAACACTGCAAAGTGAAAAATAACTTTAATTTCGGTAGTCGGTGTCTTTAGTTTTGTATTTTCGTTTTTGGCACCGACTTCCGAAATTAAAGTTATTTTTCACTTTGCAGTGTTTTCTGGGAGTCGGTTTAATTTTTTGGTAAAAAGTTTTTTTTTCCTGTAACAGACAGCCTCTGACAGTCGTAATAGCCAATCTAAATAAAAATCCGATGATCATTGAGATGTATCTTTTGGCATATACGCTGATAAATATATCTGAGAAAATATATACCTATATGAAAAACACCGAGTATTGGAGTGACAAACCTCATGTTTCATATTATTATTTTTGTTCCATTTTCTACTGTTAACTATACCAATTCATATTAATTGACAGATCTACATATAAGATGTAACATTTTAATACTTAAACCAAACACTTAGTACTTATTCGTTTTCAGAAAAAATACGCGGTCGGAGGAATATGGAATTTGGCAGGGTAAAGTTTACAATATGGAGGAGTGCAAAATAGTAATCTAATACATAGAAAACTCGTGTCACAGTGTTTGTTATGGAACTCCTCCAAAACGGCTTGACTGATTTTAATTATTCTTTTATGTGTATGTATTGAACTAATAAGTCTGAGAATAGGTCATTGGCATATTTAACCGACTTCTGAAAAAGGAGGAGGTTCTCAATTCGGATGTTTGTTTGTTTTTTTTTTATGTTTGTTCGGGCATAGCTCCGTCGTTTGCCAACCGATTTGAAAAATTCTTTTTTTGTTGGAAAGGGTATACTTTCCAAATGGTCCCATGAAAATTTTATCGAAATCGGACAAGCCGTTTCTGAAAAATCAACAAAAGTAAAAAAAAATATTTACATTGATGATCTTTTCGTTTACTCTGCATTGTGTTTTTTGTTCGCGCGTTTTTAGTTTTTTGTAGTTGACATTTTGGCTTTTATAACTAAATTAATTACAAATTGACCCACTAAAAAGCGCGAAAATAAAAACTTTTTTGCAAAAAAAATAAAACCGACTTCCATATCAAAACACTACAAAGCCAAAAATAATTTTAATTTCGGAAGGCGGTGTGAAAAAAAAAAGAAAATACAAAACCAATAACACCGACTACCGAAATTAAGATTATTTTTGGCTTTGTAGTGTTTTGATATGGATGTCGGTTTTATTTTTTTTGCAAAAAAGTTTTTTTACTCGAAATAATTTATATAGTACGTATAACAATAATATTTTAATAATTTTTCACTTAAAATTCAAATGAATTATGGTAGTTTATTTACCACAGGCTTATAAATATTTTTGTAGCCTGTCATATTGCCCTGACTTTTACTTTGCTCACCAGCGAAGTTAAAGTCAGGACAATATGATAGGCTACAAAAATATTATGAACTGGGTACAAAAATGTGATGGTGTCACCACGCCAACTACCTTGGTCATGTTGTGTGACTTTGAATTATGAAACTAGTGCGAAATGGATCGAAAAGAAAAAAGGCGACAATACATACCAAATTAACCAGAAAATCACCCACAGACTATCCTTTTGCTAGGACACTTTATATTTTTTATTGGGTTTACACCAACAGAAAAAAAACTTTCACTTCATAATTTCGATATTAATCACAAAAAATAAGGTCGACCATCACTTATCGGGTCCCAAAAATGTAATGACGCCGTCAAAAGGCAAACAACCGACGATTTTTTCACGATTCCTGGTTCAAATGTGAATAACAGCTATGAAGAAAAATTTTTTTATTGAAAAGTTTGGATTAGGATTGGAGGAGGTTTTAACCGTAGCGGTTTTACGCTACAGTACCCCATTCCCAGTAAAAAAAAATTGAGAGTAGCAACCCTAAAGGTGAGTGGCAACCCTAAAGGAAAGGTGAGTGACAACCCTAAAAGAAAGGTGGTTGACAACCCTAAAAGAAAGGTGAGAGATCAACCCAAGTGAATGTATCAACCCAGTGAGAGGGTGACAACGCTATAACAGATTGACATCACAACAACAGATTGAAAACACAACAACAGATTGAAAACACAATAACAGACTGACAACACAAAAGGGATAGCATCAACCAAGAGTGAAAACCATAATATACAAATTAAATAAACTAGCCTAACTAACTTTAAACTAAATACATCAAATCAACAACATCGAAGTGCAGCTGATACTGAATAAAATTGAAAGCCGGCCTCCAGTTTAGACGTTAACAGTGCGAGCTTCAGATGCGTCTCCTAAACCTACATTAGAATAGAAAAACAAACGATAGATCTAGAGTAATATTCTTAAATATATATAGGAACAAAGAACAATAATCAACACGAAACAAATAAGAGTTGAGATTAAGAAATAACTTAAAAATACGACGAAAACTCAAAGGAAGTCAAACAAAAACTCGAAGTCGAACACAAAAGCTCGAAGTCAGATAAAAACTCGAAGTGAGACACGACTCAAAGTCCAACACGACTCAAAGTCAAACACAACTCAAAGTCAAACACGACTCAAAGTCGAACACGACTCAAAGTCAAACACGACTCAAAGTCAAACACTACTCAAAGCCAAACACGACTCAAAGTCAAACACGACTCAAAGTCAAACACGACTCAAAGTCAAACACGACTCAAAGTCAAACACGACTCAAGACTGAATTTAAGAGCTTAAGCTATAGAGGGATAAGTTAGAAGGTTAAGTTAAAGAGAGAGGGTTAAGTTGAAGAGGGTGGACCTTAAATCAAAATCAAAAATACGACGCCTAATGAGAGGAAATGGTTATGAATAAATATTAACTCCAGGGAGGAATGAGGGTCAAAATAATAAAAGAGGTGTCGTTAGTTGAAAACTAATGGCCTAACATAAGTAATGCTGATTAAGTTAAGAATATGGAACAAATTAATTCATTAAATATGTCTTTTATATGATATTGTCCAATATGATGAGAATCACAGTCTTGTAGGACATATGTAGTCATGGAGATGACTCTGATCACACGACATTTAATGAAACGAGGAGCAAGCTTTCCTGTAAAGTATTCAGCAGCTGACGATTTTGAAAAATTACGCCTCCATACAATGTCGCCGGCATTAAGTGTAATAGCCGTCCGGTTCGTATTGTAATTTCGTGAATTACGGAGAAAAGCAGAAGAAAGATTGTCCGCTACTTTTGCGTAAATCTCGGCGAGCGAAGTCAGATTACTCGCGTGTTGTTCCCGACTTTCAGCTAAATTAGTGCTTAGAGTCTGGTTATTCGCACGCGATGAATCCATACAGACTTCTCTACCGAATATGAGAAAGTTTGGCGTAAACCCTGTGGCTAAATTAATACATGAATTGAGGTAAAGTTTGACCTTGGGTAACAATTTAGCCCAATTCCTTTGGTTCTCGCCAACCAATATGCTCAAACAAGTAACGACACTTTGGTTATAACGTTCTACCGTGTTTGCTTGTGGAGTGTAATAAGGGGTATATGTAGGGGATTCAATGCGAAACGATCTAAGAAAGTTTAAAAACTGATTACTACGAAAAACGGTAGCATTATCACAGAGAATAGACCGTGGAACTCCGAAGTTAAAAAATATTTCAGATTCCAAAGCTTTTATAACTGAATTGGCGTCAATCCTTTTAAGGGGCACTAACCAAACATATTTAGAAAAAACATCGACCATAGATAAAATGTATTTGAACCCATAATAAGCGATTGGAAGCGGTCCAATAACGTCGATAGAAATCATTTGTAAAGGTAAAGAAACTTCCTTTGGATAACACATATGACCACGTGGTTGGGAATTCGCGATCTTATAAGCTTTACAAACCTCACATTGCCTTAAAGTCTCAGAAACATCTCGAAACATATTTGGCCAGTAAAAGTTATCCTTGAGCTTAAAATAAGTCTTTGAAACTCCAGGATGTATAGAGAGAGGGTTATTATGTGCTTCCCATATAGCGGATTTAACTTTTTCAACGGGTAAAACTACGCGCCAAGGATCAGAGCACAATGGGTTAGTGATTGGCATGCGTCTTAACAGAACACCGTTCCGAATGGCGTAAGCTGGAAACGTTTGAGGGGAGTCACGAGCCCCTAAATACACCTTTTTATACCATCTATCATTGGTATGGTCAGGTCCTTGATCGAATGTAACCGGACTCGCGTACATTCTAGATAAAGCGTCTGGAACGACGTGTTGCGACCCTTTGCGATGAATGATATCAAACGTGTATTGGGAAATCACAGTAGCCCATCGCGCCAAACGCCCCGAGGGATTACATAGTGTGAGGAGCCATTTCAAGGCCATATGATCGGTTATAACAGAAAACTTCATTCCATCTAAATAACAGCGAAAATGCTTAATGGAATCAAGAACGGATAAAAGTTCACGTTCAGTTGTACTATAATTGCGTTCTGCTTTTGAGAATAAGCGTGAATAATAAGCGATAGGATGTTCAACACCATCGAACTTTTGAGAAAGAACTGAACCAAGACCAACAGCTGACGCATCACATTGCAAAATGAAGGGCTTCGAGAAATCTGGACAAGCCATAACGGGAGTATTGATGAGCGCATCCTTTAATTTTAGGAATGCTTGATCGGCGGCATCATCCCAACTTATAGGGTCACGATGCCTAACCATCCACACATCAAACACACTCTACGGGAAACTAACTACCGCTACCTACTGGGATAAAATAAAACTCGGGATAGATACGTAAATTTTGGGAGAAAATAAAAGAATTGGAAATTGGGTATAGTTACAAAGTTAATCTTTAAAATTGAATTTCACAAACATCACACAATTTAGCAAAGAACATAAATTCAGTTAGCAATTCCATAGTCCAGTCGTATGAATCGGGAAAACATTCAAGACAGGTAATCCTTTTAACTTCCATACGGGTATCTGACCAATTCTAAAACCTGAAACTCACAACAAGAAAGATGAAAATTAAAGATTGCTCTCAAGAGCAACCACACACGAGATAACAAAAAAAAAAATAGGTATTTTAGTAATAATTAATATGCAAACTTACTTTAATTCGGGCGCCATATTGTAGCGTAAATAGAATTAAGTGCTCAGTAAAACACAAACCGCTACTTAACACGTTTAATTTTGATTAAAAGGAAAAAGATAGAAAACATGTACTTAATTAAAAAATATAAAAAAGTTAAATATTAGTTATTATTGGGAACCTTTCTGTGATGGCGTGGGTTCACTTAGCGGAAAGAAAAGAATGTTATCGAAAGTATTATGCAAATATTTTTAACTTACCTAACAAAAAAATCGATTGCAATCGGTTATAGCTAGGCGAATACGCAATATTAGTAATTTTAGTTACAAAACACTAAGAGCATCCAACGCGTCTTGATAGGCCTTAGGTTAGAAAGAGTTTTTGACGTGAGAATTTTTAGATTAGAAATATACAAATTAGGTGCACTATTTAAAATAGAACTGCGAAAACTCGGTAATTCCTGGACGGCTGAACACGACTGTGGGAAGTAACGTAGAAATCACGGAGCCACTGCGCTGCGGGGTCCGCAGTAACGAAGAAATCACGGAGCCACTGCGCTGCGGGGTCCGCATCTACCTCGTACCCTCTTCAGGCCTTTGAGATGGACGTCTCAGGCACAGGATGTGCTCGGATATCGGTCGAGAGCGCCCCGACCTCCGTCGTCGATAACCGACGTCGCTTGCCCGTAGGGTGGAGCCAAAAATTGGCTTGTAACGGGATCTAAACAAAAAAGAAACTTCAGACCACCGATGCAAGCTGAATCTTTGATTAATTATGAAACTAGTGCGAAATGGATCGAAAAGAAAAAAGGCGACAATACATACCAAATTAACCAGAAAATCACCCACAGACTATCCTTTTGCTAGGACACTTTATATTTTTTATTGGGTTTACACCAAAAGAAAAAAAACTTTCACTTCATAATTTCGATATTAATCACAAAAAATAAGGTCGACCATCACTTATCGGGTCCCAAAAATGTAATGACGCCGTCAAAAGGCAAACAACCGACGATTTTTTCACGATTCCTGGTTCAAATGTGAATAACAGCTATGAAGAAAAAATTTTTTATTGAAAAGTTTGGATTAGGATTGGAGGAGGTTTTAACCGTAGCGGTTTTACGCTACACTATCCTGTGTTGTGAAGGCAGACTGGGTTCAGCTTCCAATCTAACCGAATGCTGAAATGTAAAAAAAAAACGTGGGCTGATTGGATAATAAAGCTAATTTGCAACATTGGAAAGTTGACGAAGTGATTATATGAATCGTTTTATGATTCATTTAATGACTAAAACCTTGAGAAGCAAGTAAGTCCTACCCTTAACCACTAGTTTACACACAAGTTATTGTTCCTGTATTTTGCCAGGTGTGAAAACCATCGAATGACTTCTCCCGCTCTGGATTAAGCGGAAGAGTGTGTCAGACTTCTACTGACTAAAAACCCACCCTGTTCCTTCAGCTGCCCATAAGTTCTGGGGTCGCGGTATCTCGTTAGAATCTTCCCGCAACCCCGGCAGGCAATGGCTCTATGAGGCCCCTAAGTTGTAGGTTCTAGATGCTAACCCAGACAAGGCATAGATAGATAGATATACTCTTTATTGTACACCATAACAGAATTAACTGAAGACTTAAAAAACTTTTTACCAAAAAATTAAACCGACTCCCAAAAACACTGCAAAGTGAAAAATAACTTTAATTTCGGTAGTCGGTGTCTTTAGTTTTGTATTTTCGTTTTTGGCACCGACTTCCGAAATTAAAGTTATTTTTCACTTTGCAGTGTTTTTGGGAGTCGGTTTAATTTTTTGGTAAAAAGTTTTTATTTCACTCTTTTTAGTTGGTCGATTTTTAATTTACCTAGTCAAAAGAGCCTTAATGTCAACTACTTATAACCTTTTACAAAATATTGCTTTTCCCAATGCTGGGCCGTTAATTTTCGAGGAGTTCTCCTGGTACTTCACCATCAGCTCTACATCACCATATGCATTGTAACGAACATAAAGTGCTTAACATCCATATTCAAGTATTCGAATCGCAATCCACTAAATACTTATTATTGAGTAGGTTCGGCGGCCATCTGTGGTCTTCATCATCAGTTTCACTTCCCCAAATGGTATTTTTTGAGAACAACTGCACAAGTTACTATAAGAAATACCCAAAACGCCATAGGTGTGCCTATAATATTTGAAGAGTTCCCTCGATTTCTCCAGGATCCCATCATCAGATCCTGACTTGGTGACAATGGGACCAATTTCAAAGTATACCCTTTCAAACAAAAAAAGAATTTTCCAAATCGGTTCAGCCGTCTTCGAGTAATCGGTGATCATACATAAAAAAAAAAAAAAAGAGAAAAATTGAATTGATAACCTCCTCTTTTGGTCGTCGGTTGAAAATAGTACATTTTGATACAAGTGGAGAAAGTTTGTTATCGCGCACGAGGCGGAGTTACGCCCGAGCCGCAAGGCGAGGGGGTTATGGAGCCGAGTACTGCAGTAACAAATGTCCACGTGTATCAAACGACGTTTTTCAATGCACTTTCGAAGAAAAATACTTGTTCCTTAAAAGAGAAGCAAAGGTATGAAGCCGCAAAACAGCCTAATATTATTTTATTTTATTTTTTATTTAGAACACAAATAAATGTTAATTTGTTCATAAAAGCAAAATTATTTTATAAATAATACATAACAATTTTAATTTTCATTAAATATAAGGCCTTAAAAACATGCGCCTCTTTGCTGTGAAAAAAAAAACAATCACCGCCGAATATAGGGAATCGAACAGTTGTTTAATGTTATCTGTGGCAAAATCTGGAATGAAAAAAAACCCTCGTGTGTGAAAAATGAAAAAAATCCACAAGTGTGAAATACATTACATGTTGAACCTAATCGTAGTGCGATAAGAGCCAGTTTTCAAGGAAGTGTGTTGAAAAAGCATAAGTATTACTGTGTGTAATTTACATCATCACCACTGTTACCAATTGAAGGAATAGACCGTAAGGAAACCGGTATGTTCTAGGACCAAAAATCCGAACATGCTACATCCTCTAACCCGTATTAGGCCTGCTTGGTGGATTACAGCCAAACCTCTCTCAGAGAAAGGAGGCCGGTGTCGTAGTAGTCGGAACTATATGTGCTAATTATGTTGTCAAGTTATTTCAGATTGTAAACCATAAAAGAAACAAATGAGTACTAGCAACTAAAAAGAGTGATACAATGGGCGGTCTTATCGGTAAAAGTGACTTTTACAGACTACCATTCCAAATGAATATTTTATTTTAATGTAGTTTTGTTTTATATTAGTCTGAAACCTAATTAACCGTATGTAAACTACCTACAAAATCAAAATGGAGATATGTATACTCACTGTCATTTAAAACATTGAATCCATTATGAAAGTAAAAGCCCATAATTTTCATTATACACTAGAAAGGCTGACCTTTCTAATGACTGTATTTGAACCACTAACCTGCCATATAAACTGAACAATAAGCCCACAACGTCCATTACACTAGTATGAACCGTTGATTATTTTATAATCTAACTAACTATGGACGTAAAAGTTGGAGCTTTAAAATTACAGTGAAACTGAGAAATATTTAATAGAATGTAACTTCACGCCTGTAAGTATTCTCGTAGGGTTAGGTGGAGGTGAGTGGGAAGCGGTCGCCTCCTTCTGCGAAGCAGTCATGCTTCCGAAGGAGGAGGCGGGCCGCGTGAGGGAGAGAATGGCGTCCTCCCTCCAGCCCAGCCGCAGTGGTAGACGCCCACGGCGTCGGACGTCGGCCGACGATCTCCGGCCACCGTAGGCGCGGGCATGCGGACAGCGAGTAAAGGGCAACTCGCTGTCCGACCATGGACCATGCCCGGGTCGACGGCACGTCGTGTTCCACGCGCGCCTCAAAGAGCTTCAGCAATATGACGAGGCCCCCCCGTAGAGGGCCGAAGCCTGCCGGGGTCGTGGGACTCATCCCGTTACCGTGACCCCGGTACGTAAAGGGTTATTGAAGGAACACCGTGGATTTTAGTCAGTAAAAGTCTGACAGTCCCTCCCACCCTGCCCGGGGTGGGAGGACTTATTTGATAATTTTACCAAGCTAAAAAAAAAAAAAAGGATTAGGTAGAGGTAGACATAAATAACTATGTAATAATTATATATTTTGATTTTATTGTTGATAGGCTCGTGTTTCAAAATTATTTGCTTTTTTCAAAAGGACACGTTTAATGTGGGTTTTAAATTTTCCCTCGCTAAGATCTGTCACATACTTTGGCAACTTGTTTTTTGGTTTGACCACCATCTCACCTGATGGTAAGCGATGATATGGTCGAAGATAAAACACGCTTACCTAGAAGTTTAGAAGAGATTCACTCTTGACTTAAAGACATAACCTGGGGGAGGTTATAACTCTCAAGAAACCCAGACTCTGGCAGAGCATTTCAGTGTCTTAGCTGTACGCACAATGAAAGTATTCCTAACACGTTTTGTGCATATAGTTCCATCATGCAACGATAACGCATCCCCGGTCTTCTTGTAGTCCAATGATAGAAAAGGCTTAGTGGAATTCGTTTGTGCAATTCCATCGCACTCTCCCCAAAACGTAGCCGATAGACGTGCAACTCGTTGCCGATTTTCCAAGCTCTGGAGCTATGAATTTGAATTAAGAACGTTTACACCTCACGGTGCATTGTACGGCTTTGACAGTCGTTACAGATAGTCAGAAGCCAGAAATCAGACACCAGTGTTGCCAAAGGGTATCGTGTTAACTACCACCAACTGCTGGGTGTAGAAGTCAGATATGCAGTCGTTCCATGTACACTTTTATTCAGCAGACTGGAAGACATAATTGGGAAAGGCTAAATAGATGATGTTTCGTCAAAACTTTCAAAGCCTTATAATATAAGTGAAATTAACTACAGTACCATTACACCAGATACCAAGGACAAATTAGTTAATTAAGTAAAGTTTTTCGATAGAGTCCAGAAAAAAGAGGTTTCTATAGAAAGTGAAAAATCACTCTCTCTTCCCTTTGAACTCTTTTTCGAAAGTGTTCTTAGCGAACGTTGTGTGCTTCATTAAAATCGGTTCTTTTATTTCCAAAACAAGGCTTTGAAATTTTTTAATAAACACAGTGAGTGCTTCGCTGCACATTATATTCATAAATGTCTAATTGCCATTTTTATTTCACGCATCTAGATTGTGATTTGAAAATTTGCCCTTTGTCGTAATAATTTTACAATTGGCCTCTTTTTAACACGCTTTTATTAGGTCGACCTGTATGTAACTAACTATGTGAAATCTAAGGTAACTAATTTAACCATCTTCCAAGGGTCGTAGCGTAATGAAAATTGGCAGCTGTATGTAGTTCTGATGACAATACAATAATATGGTACTGTCGAACTGATCTGATGATGGAGCCGGAAGATATGAACTGGAACTTCATGATGGAAAATTGTATCATAGCTGTTTTGGATTTCTTAGAAAAGTCTTGCAATGAACTTTGATCACGATTAGGTTTCAAGGTCTGACGATGATGACGCTGATAGGCACTGGCATTCCATGATGGAATATCGTATCATAGTCGTGTTTGCACTTGCGAGAAAGGCCACGTAATGGACTTTGAACACGATCAGGTTTCAAGGTTATAACAAACCAAAAGAAAATCCGTTGTCGGTTTTCTTAATTTTTTGAATTACTGCGTAATCCATAGATTTTTTTTTATAGATGTTACTTTCAAATCCTCTGGAGGGATCTATCGTTTAATTGTTCACTACTCGAGAATAAAAAAAGAAACAGCAACACAAAGAAAACGGAGACTACAAAAAAAAAGAAAAAGCGCGAACAATTTTTTTGTATTTAGGTGCATTTATAAAAGCGTGTTTTTCTAGTGATTTTTAAACTATTAATTTATTACTTCTATAAAATTACACCTACTTAATAGAAAAAGCTGTCAATCATTTTAGGCACCCAATGCTATCGATGAAATGAAAGTGCACTTATGATTGACGAAGAAATAATAACGGGTAAATGACAAGATTAAATTTCACTTAACATACTCATAGCTTCTAAGATTTGCTTCTTGAATATGGCATTGAAGACAGCAAAATTAGTTTTGTATGCCCGATGATAGGCAAAAGTCGTAGTGATCGAAATTATATTCTACGCTTGAAAGAGAAAGGTTTATTTTTGCCTAACGCTAACACAACTAGTGTTTAATTTTATCTAGATTGGCTCGTTGTTGCAAATGTAACAATGTCGTTTAATATTCCAAAATGAACTTGACGCGAACAAGAGCGGACACAAAGCGATCTTATCACAATTTTGTTTCTTTTCCGACTACATGTAATGAATAATTGCAATAAAAAGTTTGATAATAATTCTTGGAATAGGCTTGGCCGTTCATGCAAATTATTCGATGTAGTAAAGCCTATTTTCATATTCTTTTATGTGGTTTTTTAGATTGCCACTAAAACAACTTTCATTTGTTAGAAGGAACTAGATTGTAGCAGAGCTTCACGTCCGCATCTGCAAATTTTTAGCGAAGACCCTTACACGTTCAATTCCCCGAGTAAACGTCGTCGCGTCATATTCCACGCGTGCCTTAATGAGCAGTCACCACCATTGAAGAGGCCTAATACCGTCAATGCCTGTGGAAAGGTTTAATCCCCTCCCCCTCCCTTTAAAAAACCCTATCATGTGGCTCACCACAATAAAAGCTATCTGAATATATAAGGACTAAAGTTTCACTAATTTCATCTCAATTTCTTACTTCCTACTTCCATATCAAAACACTACAAGCCAAAAATAATTTAATTTCGATAGTCGTTATTATTGGTTTTGTATTTTCATATTTTTCACACCGTCTTCCGAAATTAAAGTTATAGTGCTTTGTAATATTTTGATATGGAGTCGGTTTTATTTTATGCAGAAAAGTTTTTTTCACGCTTTTTAGTGGGTCAGTTTGTTATTTATCTAGTTACGAAAGCCAAAATTTCAACTACTTATCACCTTTTACAAAATATTGCTTTTCCCGATGCAGAGCCGTTAATTTTTGAGGAGTTCTCCTGGTACTTACCATCGGCTCCACCACTATGGATTGTGACGAGCATAAAGTGCTAAACACCCATATTCAAGTAATCGAATCGCAATACACGAAATACTTATGATTGAGTACTTTCGGTGGTCATCTGTGGTCTTCATCATCAGTTCCACTTCCCCAAATGGTGCTTCGAGAGCAACTGCTCAAGAAATACCCAAAACGCTATAGGTGTGCCTAGAATATTTGAAGAGTTCCCTCTACTTCTTCATGATTGCATCATCAGATCCTAACGTGATGACAATGATCCCAACAAAAAAGTATACCCTTTAAAACTAAAAAAGAATTTTCTAAATCGGTTCAGCCGTCTCCGAGATATGAGGTACAACCAAAAAAAAAGTTCAAGATGAACTGACCTCCTTTTTTTAAGTCGGTTAAAAAGCAGGATATTTCTAATAAAATTACGCTTAGATACCATTTCTAGTGGTTTATGAGGCTTGCTTATTTTCTACCCTTGCTGACGTCAAGCTTTGTAATACCACATCCGATAAATAGTCAGCGCTACCTATATTCCTAAAAGAGCCACGAGTGGGGTATCATAAGAGCTCTTATCAACCGTATTTGGTACTTAGAGACTTGTGTTTCCGACGAGTTCAAAGGCGAGTTAACAAGATGATAACGAGGGAAGTATGTAAGTGCGTTGTGGCCTTTGCCTTATATGCGAAAACACAAATAACTCCTCATCTACCCATCTAAATAGAATGGGAGTGTGAGTTAAAATTAAAATTTCTGGATCTCTCCAAGGCTTTTGACCTGGTTAATTATAATATCTTGTGGTCAAAACTGAGGGACAATGCCATACCCCATGAGCTGATAAACCTCCTCGAGTACTGGTACAACCATCAAATTAACTAGGTCAGATGGTCGGGTGCACTATCTGGTAAGTATGGGCTGGAATGTGGCGTGAGGCAAGGTGGCTTGACCTCCCCAGGGCTCTTCAGTCTGTACATCAATTAGCTGGTCGAGGAGCTCGGCAGCACTGGTGTCGGATGCTCTATTGATGGGAAGGTGATTAATAGTATCAGTTATGCTGATGACATGGTGCTGCTGAGTCCCTCGATTGATGCACTCAGACGGATGCTTGGAGTATGTGCGCGATACGCCACGGCTCATGGACTCCTGTACAATGTCAGGAAGAGTGAGATCATAGTGTTTCGTGCTGGTTCCAGAAAACCTAAGTCTGTTCCTCCAGTTTACCTGTATGGGGTAGCGCTTAAGAGGGCGTCTCAATTTAAATACCTTGGGCACGTTTTGAATGAGGATCTGAATGATGACGATGATTTGGAGAGAGGGAGAAGAGCGTTGTCGGTCCGATGTAATATGTTGGCCCGCAGGTTTGCTAGGTGTACTAAAGAAGTGAAAATTACATTGTTTAAGGCCTACTGCCAGACTTTTTACACCTGCAGCCTGTGGGTCACGTATACGCAGAGGGCCTACAACGCTCGTCGAGTCCAGTACAATAATGCTTTCCGGGTGTTATTGGGGCTTCCGCGGTTTTGTAGCGCGTCAGGCATGTTTGCTGAGGCAGGCACAGATAGTTTTGAGGCTATCATGCGTAAGAGAACGGCATCCTTGATGCGTAGGATACGTGGAAGCTCCAATAGCATCCTGAAGGTAATAGTTGAGAAACCAGACTGTCCTTTCCTGATGCACTGGTCCCGCAGGCATGCCTGCGGGCCTGGTGCTGAGGGAAAATATTTGAATTAAGAGGGGACGATATTTTAAAGTTAATTTATTTTGTTTGATTAATTTTTTTTTACTAATATAGTTGTTTAAGTATTTCTGTTACTAACACATTATGGATTTTCTGTATCCGAAATAAAGTATATATTATATTATTATTATTAATAGGAGTTCAACGAAACGTTAAAGGATAGAAGAAATCATAAGGTAACTTAAAAGCTACTCTTTATCCCGGAATTTCCTGGGGATCGGGTTTACATAATAATCATAATTATTTATTTGTCAGAGCATGGTCGGTATGCATAATTACTAGGGCTTTCATCCCGGGAATCTCGGTCTCGAAAATTTCGATACTCTCGACGATTTTTTAGTATTTTCGAGACTCGAGACTAACATTTTCGGTCACGGGAATAACGAGACTTTTGAGACTTCAGTAACATAAAAACTGTATTAAATAATTTATTAAACCAGCAGTCAATTTTTATTATTTTTAGTATGGATATGGCAATGGCAGCACGGTCGAGCATAGAGTAAAGCTTAGTATTATCTGTGGAGGTTGAATAACCTTATTGACAAGTAACACAGATTTTGTCTACATATTATAAATGTAAATTGCTGTGCCCGAAAGGGTCCATGTGAACTACTACTTATATTAAGATCTTGTCAACACAACTACGTATGATTGCAATACAAATTGTTTTTTTTTTATTATTTAAAATAGGTTCGCGTTTGACCACCATCTCACCTGATGGCAAGTGATGATGTGGTCGAAGATGGAGCACGCTTACCTAAAAGTTGAATAGGTTACTTTGAATTGTGAATTCCACTCCTTAGCCGTACGCACAATGAAGGTATTCCCAAAACGTTTTGTGCGTATGTGTGGGATGTCCACCATGTAACGATGGCGCTTCGCCGTTTGTCTCGTAGTCCGATGATGGAATGGGCTTGGTGGAATTAGATTGTGTATTGTGTGTGTGTGTTCCATCGCACACTCCTCGAAATGTAACCGATAGAAAACCGACAGACTTGCAACTCGTCGTCGATGTTCAAGCCTCTGGAGCTTTGACTCGACCAGTGCATCGTTACCAATGAGTCTCTTGGCCCGCTTCTCCATAGACTCAAGCGCGTCCAGTTGGTATTTAGCAGATCCATCCCAAAGATGAGAGCAGTACTCCATACACGACCGAACCTGGGCTTGATAGAGATTGAGCAACTGTTCGGGTGTGAAGTACCGTCTCACCTTTGCTAGGATTCTCAACTTTTTTTATGCTAGTTGAGCCTTATCCTCGATAAACGGGCCAAAATTGAGGGTAGAATTTAGTGTTACCCCCAGAAGCTCGATACGGTCGGTTATCGGCACGGTTACACCTCGGAAAGTAGGAGCCGGTTCGAATTGGCTCCTTTTTGCGGAGAAGAGACACGCCTGGGTCTTAGCTGCATAACTATTCTGATTGATTTGAAAGGGGTTCGAACTTTTTTGTATGAAGACTGGCATGTCGTGGCACATGCTGAAAGTGGCATGTATGTAACAAAAAATATCAGTAACATGCTACGCCAAAATTCACATTACCGAGATATTTGAAGGTAAACATCGACATATGACTACAACGACAATCATTAAAAGTAGACTTATTACGTGCTTATAAGCATCAGATTGTATCCAAATATTCGTTCCCAGGTTGATTATGATTACTAATGTTTATTGAAAGAGAGTAGGTACATTTCACGTAACTAGGAGCACGAGAATACTACTACAAATAATTATTTATCCACTAAATCGCATCGCAATGAAACGCAGTCTACATGTCACTATCGCGTGGCGGATCATGTGACATGTTACTCAGCTTGAAAACGTTTTTCAGCAGTTGTTAAACAAAAGGCAAAAGGTATGTCATTGACGTTAAAATTTATTTATAACTGTAAGTACAATATCAAACATAAGTGAATATTAATACTAAGATGTGACATTTTAAAATATTTAAAATATATCTAACACGTATCATAAATAGGTACTACTATACTATATAATCCATAAATTCAGCAGGAGGTTGGATAAGGGGCTCTTGATGCCGAGCCTAATCCATGTACCAAAGAAAGACATGTACCAAAACACTCATTGTTCATTTTATAATACAGTGAGATGAAAGACAGCCAACACGCGCATGGGTATTCTTTGACATGCGTCTTATTGCGATGCGATGCGATTTAGTAGGCAAATAATTAATTATAGTAGCGGTTCTGTCGTACTGCTAGACTAATAAGCTAAATACTAATAAGCGTATGGGCGCATAATGAGTCTATTTGTTTGGCGTACCGTGTTACTGGACATTTTTTGTTCCTCTTACCATGCATACCACTTTAATCATGCACCGCGATTATTAAAAAAAACCAAAATGGTGACGTCGATACGCCAGATAGGTTCTATCCCCTTTCATTGTGAAAGCGTGAAGTGGTACTAAGTAGTATCCCTCTAGCGTACAAGCAGAAAGAGCTTTTTCTAATGCGGGTTTCTGTTGTAACAAAATTAGGGTTAAATGCCCTTTGTTTATTACGTGCCCACTACAAAAATGAAACATAAAACTGTAACAAATGTTTATTTTTTTAATTTGCGTTTGTTTATGAAAGTAACTACTTGATTAAAATATCTTGATTTAACTCTCTAATTGACTCTCTAAATAAGAACCCTAGTTTTGAGATAGTCTCGAAAGTCTCGTTTTTCTCGGGAATTTCGAGACCACACCTAGTCTCGTTTTTTTTTTCCCGGGACTCAGTAATGCATCGAGACTGAAAGCCCTAATAATTACTGCATGGTCTTATGATGGTCTTAAATTTACATACACGTATATTGTCTCATCACATTCTACCACATGGGCGTAAAAATGTTAAGTTGATTACATTGATGCTAAATTACAATTACAATAATTTTAATAAGGAATGTCAGAAATAAATATATAAACAATAATTGAATTAAATTAATGTGTCATTTAAGTAGTCATTGAAACTATAGTAGCATTTATTGCATAGAAATTCTTTAAATTGCTTCTTAAAACCAGCCAACTCTAACTCCCTAATTGATTTATTATATTTATTGTAAACTAGCAGTTACTCGCTACTTCGTTCGCGTAGGAAGTTTTTCCCGTGTAAATCCCGATCCCGTGGAAATTTCGCAAAATCCCGTCTTAACAAGCATCTACGTACTAAAAGGAACCCCATGCAAAAATTGAGAGACCTACTACTTGTAGTTTCTAAGATTTCGTGATTAATCAGTGAGTGGTATTTCGATTTTATATAATATATATGGATTTACGGGGCTCTACAGAACATGCTTTTCCGCATGAGACCTGTCTTGGCTCTGCGTCCGCGTAGCAAGTCATTTCGCCTGTTACGTTGTACAGTATCAGATAGGTGAGAGAACAAATTTGGATTTAATCTCACGAATAAGGCAGTTTCATAAATATACAAAGCAGGAAGTGTGAGAATTTTATGCTTTCTGAAATAAGGCACATAACTTACTGTCCGTCACCTGAAGCCCAAACATAGATCTTATGCAGCACTTTTGCGCTTTAAACGCGGCTTCCTTATTAGTAGAGTTAAACCAAAATATGATGCACTGATGCAACAAAACCATGATAAGCTATGAGTAGTGCATCCGTGTTAACGGTTGGAGCAAGTTTATATAGGGCATAGGATGAGCAAATTATTTTCTTACATAATGTTTCGATATGATTCTTCCAGTTACGCTGACTATCTATTGTAAGGCTGAGGAAATTTGCACTGTCCACGTCATCAACTGCCTCCGTGGTAGAGTGGTTTAGGCGTTTGCCTTGTGACCCGGTGGTCGTGGGTTCGATTCCCGCGGGTAGCATACTTTGTAAAGTTGTTTCCAGTTTGACTAGGATATTGTAGACCTGAACCACCTAATTATCTGATAAAAAGATGGTTCCGTGCTTCGGAAGGCACGTATAAGCCGGTGGTCCCGGTTGCCAAATGGTGGTCGTCAAAATAGACCACGTCAGAGGCCCTTGAGGCGGTCTAGAAACTCTAACACTAGGGTGTATGGGGTCGTTAGACCCACACGATAAGAAGAAGATTGAGATTAACGCGTCATTTACATTAGCTTAGTATTGGTCGGGTTTATTTCCAGCTACTATTATCGTGCTATCATCAGCAAATAGGATTATAGGGCAATTTATTTACGCGAGGAAAGCCTCCTACACGAACGAAGTCGTGGGTACAACTAGTACCAAATGTCGGCAGCATTGACAGGTCCTATAGGGCCATTGCCTGCCGGGGTTGTGGGAATGTTCTATCGAGATACCGCGGCCCCGGAACGCAAGGGAAACTCAAGGAGCAGTGTGGGTTTTAAGTCAGTAGAAATCTGACTCTCCCTTCCGCTCCAGACCACCGCGGGTGACGACATTTGAAGATTTTCCGACCCGGAAAAAAAAATGTAGTACCTAATCGATATTTAGATACATATAACGAAAGGGGTAAGATGATAAAAGGTAGCCCAATGGTAACAGGCCCGATTTGCAAGTTGCAGGTCGTGGAACCTACCTGGCAAATTACTTTGTGTTATTTCTATTATCACCACTGCATTCAAAACGCTCAAGGAAAACCTGCATGTCCGTCGTGAGAAAACCGTTATGTTCTAGGACCAAAAATCTGAAGACATGCAACATCCTCCAACCCGCACTGGACCCGCGTGATACGGCCCGTTCTCTCTCATAGGGTGAAAGCTTGTGTAATGCAGTAGGAATGTAACAGGCAGAATCATTAATAGCTAAGATGTGGTATAAGTTACATTCATGAAGATTTTTTCCAGAGAGATTAATATGATTGAATACTGTAAACACTCCTATAAAACAAATTGATCCCAGTACTTTACGCTTCGCACACAAACTATATAGACGGGAGGAGCTCGTAGCTAAATATTTTTTTATTGTTTTTCTTAAACCAAATAACAAAAAGAGAGAATATAAAATACAATAAATACATTGAAATTATAATAAATATAAGTATAGGCATAATTTTGTTGTGAACTTCTAGCACCCAAACTAGGACATGTCCTGTATCTTGGGTGTTAGCGTTTTTCTCTAGACTATTCACAAAGAGAATAATAACAGTGGCGCGAGTCGTTCATCAAAGTTAAGCAATGCTTACCGAGGTTTGTCAGTGGATGGGGGACTACCATAACATATCGACATTCCTCTGGCATCGGAACGCATGTAAAACCGTTGGTTCCGGCTCTCATATATACATCTTTAACGTTCTTTACCGGTAGTTGTGTTCAGTAAATCTGACGTCAGTCTTGCCAAGGAGTATTTTGTTAACCAGCAACTGGGTTGTGGATGTCAGGTAGGCAGTCGCTACATGTAAAAACATATATTCAGCTCCTTGTAAGCCATTACAACTCAGCTTCAGACTAGAGGCCGACTGTAATATAGTTTGAAAAAATTATGCAGATGATGACACAACCAGATAGACAAAACTTACCGCGAACATGCTATGTATTAGAACATAACATTGAAACGAATCTACCTTCCATTTACATGTACAAGAACATTATACACCTTTAAAAACTCCCTTAATTGTTTGTAACAAGTATTAACAAAGTTTATCAACGCCTGCCGTAATACGACACGCACACCTGGATTAAATACTTATTGCTATAATACTTTCAACAGGCGTTGAAACAAGAACACACGAAGTTTTGTTCAGTTTGTTGTTTCTTTTCATTAATGACATTAAACACTGTTCTGGAAACTTGAAATTGTATTATTTTGTTTTGAATTTAATATCATTGCGTTTCCGATCTGATATGTGAATTAATGATAACAGTTATCACATTTTGGGAAACTACGATATGCAGAAATGTATTTTCGCAAGAATCTGTATGTTTGCTATGTAATTCAATAAGGTACAAACTGGTCTCTAGGGCTTAAACGTAAACTATTTTTTTATTTATTTGATCTGGAGTCCATGTCACATCTAGTCACATTTGACTGACTCCCCCGCTCTAATGTGACGTTTCATGTTTTAGAAATTTTTAGTCCTAGAAATTAATTAACTATTACAGCAGTTTTGAGATCAGTTTTACTATATCTCTTAACGTCCTGTTCATACAGATACCTTTAGTTGCTTTTTATGGGGTTTCATATCAAGGAAATTCAAATTACGTGTTTTAATAGTTAGATAAATTACATTGAGTAATATGTCGTCAAAAATTTTCGAATCAGTCCCATTTTTTGTTCGTTCGTTCATTTAACACGCGACGTAATTTATGGATGACGTAATGGTCATCCATCACTTACAAAAAACAAACTACACTGAAACTTCAAAATCTGTCATATTCTGTTTAGGATTTTCTCAACTGCGCCCTCAAATACTAGTGTGAACCTTCATAAAATAGGTACTAGTCAGCAGCTGCATCAGGTAAGACTTTACCTAGCGACTGCCTATCTGACTTCCATAACCCAGTAGACGGATAACACAATACCGCTTGGCAAGGCTGGTATCAGATTTTGTGGCTACTGACTAACTGTAACGACTGTCAAATATATGCAAATGACAACCCAGACCAGCAGCTCAACGTGCTTTCCGAATAGGGTTGCCATCCGTCCGGGTTTTCCCTGATTTGTCCTAGTTTGGAGAGCGTCCGGGGGCGTCCGGGAGGATTTTCCCAATAAGGTTGGTCCCACATTGGTCTTACGGGTGGGTACCAAAAAGGCACGATCTCTATTACTATTTTCCTATGGTATAAGGAAGAGACTGTTATTAAAAAAGTTCTAAAGCTCTACAATGTTATCAATTTTATCAGTAAATAAAAACCATAATTAAACATCGTTGTTTTTAGTTTCAAGTTCAAAAATGTATTTTTCTACGGTCTCGGGGGAAAAACTGTGATTTTACCCAATGTCCGGGGTTAATAAGGTTTGTCTGGGGCCGGCAAATTTGGTGATGGCAGCCTTATTGCCGAAGCACGGAGGAATATCGTATTGTACCTGTACTGTTATTAGCCACGAACACCTCAACTTTAATACAGATATGGCTAGATTTGCTACATTTTCAGATAATGATGCGCAGTAGATTTAATAATATAAGTTTTTAAGCTAACATGGTCACTGACAGCCAAAGATTAGAAAACCACCTCTCTGCTGACAGCCTAATGGATAAGGTGTCGGACTTGTGATCGAGAGGTCACGAGTTCGAATCCCACCCATTACACTATTGCCGTGAACCCACTCCAGACACAAGCATATTATTTAGCTTAGTTGGAGGGGTTAACAAGATTGCTAGTAATGTGAATTATACCCACATTACTAGTAGTTATCTTTAAAAATCTGGACAAATTCAACGCTCTGAAAACACAGGCTTGTCTTTTCAGCGCTAAAAGGAGCCCTTTGAATTGACCCTTACTTTCCGAAGTACATCTGTGCCAGTTACCAATCGCCTGGAGCTTTTGGGCATGGAGTTGACGTCAGACCTCAACTTCGGCTCAACCATCGAGTCCAGAGCTCAGACTACAGCAAAAAAGCTGGGAATCCTACACAAGGTGAGGCGATACTTCACGCCTGGACAGCTTCTAAATCTGTATAAAGCACAGGTCCTTTCCTGCGTGGAATATTGCAGCCACTTTTGGTATGACTCTGCAAAGTACCAACTTGCTGCATTGGACTCGATCGAGTGCAGAACTAAAAGGCTTATTGGCGACGAGGTGTTGGTGGACAAGCTTCATAGCCTAGCTCATCGGCGAACCGTTGCTTGCCTGTCGGTTTTCTACAGATTGTACTTCGGGGAGTGTGCGCAGGAGCTCCATGACCTGATTCCTCCATCTCCCTTTCACTACCGGTCTACCAGACGCACGGCTGGGTACCACCCACACTTGGTTGATATACCGTCTTGTCGTACCAAGCGCTTCTCCTCCACATTTATTGTGCGCACAGCCAAGCTGTGGAATTCTCTGCCGGCTTCTGTGTTCCCTGCCACTTATGACCTTTCAGCCTTTAAAGCACGAGTAAATTGGCATCTTCTGGGCTCGCTCGTCACATCTTAGACCTCGTCTATCGCTTACCATCAGGCGAGATCGAGGTCAAGAGTGGGCCCATCAGTAATAAAAAAATAAAATAATAAAAAACATAAAATGGGATATTTACCATGTGTATCTTATGTTTCGAGTTTCCGATATTACATGATCACAGAACTCGGAACAAAAGATACACATGGTAATTAATATCCCGTTTTAAGTTCTAATAAGATTGAATAATGACTTACAAAACCTAAGTCGTTTCATAAGTGACGTAAGATTGATATACGAGGCCATTAAATATCTATTACCGAAGAAAAGTAGGTGTAGCTCCCAAAAAAGAAATTTTCCAATTTGTTAGCGAAGGCTATAAGTATCCCTCATTCCAAGCGCTTTCTATTTGTAAGAAGGTAGGTAATCATGTAGATTCTGGAGTTAGGTCTTATGTAGGTATGTTTTGGTACATGGGTTACTAGTACTTACATTATACATACAAATAAAATAAAATTGTCTATCTGTGATTTTAGACTGTTTCCTCAAGTGATTATAGTTATTTACAAGAATACTTAAACACATTTACATTTTTGATTGTCTCTCTAATCTCTGGAATGACTGAACCGAATTCAATAGGACTAAGAAGCGGTTATGAGGTAACATAGGCTATTTTTATTCCGGAATTCTCACGAGATAGCCATGTATACAGGAAAAACAGCGAAGATAATATCGACAACCACAAGAGAGATCGACAAACAAAACTAGTCTACATTAAAAATAGAACGTTAAGTAAAACATATTTTTTTACCTTTATCCTATGCGTATAGCGTCCAAAGTTGAACAAATAAAGGGGCAGTCAGCTTATGACAACACATTATACTTTTTTTCGGGAAGGAAATTATCAAATGACTTCTGCCGCTCTCGGAAGAGCGGAAGGGAGTGCGAGACTTCTAGGGACTGAAACCCTTGAGTTTCTGAGCCGCGGTATCTCGTGAAAACATTACCTCAACAATGGAGCTATCGGGACCCAACTTTACCGCTGACGGCTCTTAGAGACGCGCGTTGTACAAGATGATGCGTCTTGCTTCGAGAAAATTCATAACACTTGATTTAAATAGTGTCCGTAGAGTTTCTTTGACATTCTTCTTCTGAAACTGGCCGAATACCATTAAAATAAAAAAAAATATAATTTCATTTCTTTTGCCTAGTCTTTATCTAAAGTTATGTTAGGGTCGGTTTACAATCCTATAGCATGCCGTGAATTCATGCAAGTATTTCACATGCAGCAACTGCATATCTGACCTCCACCACCCAGTGACCTGTTAACATGTTACCCCTTGCCACGACTGGTGACATTTTTAAGGTTCTGTAGCCGAATGGCAAAAAATGGTACCCTTATAGATTGGCCTGATCTCTGTCTGTGAGTGTGATGTCTGTCTATCCGTCCGCATGTCAACGCCACTTTATTCTGAAAATATTTATATTAGTAGGTAGATGTATTTTGTGAACAGCTTTCAGATTTTATACAAAAATAAAAAATCAAGTAGGGACTCCCCATATAACCAACTAAAACAAAATATTTTTCAACAAACCTGTGAAATTGGGCTGTCCATTTATAGGACTTTAAAAATGGCATTGAGGTTCTTTTAAAATAAGCGAGTCAAAAATCTTGTGTTGATTTTAATGAAAGCTTTCAACGAAGATTGGTTTGAACGAAATACTGGCAGCAGCTTTTGAGATATAGCACATTTTCAAAAAACTGGAAATAATACTTTGTCATTTAATTTTATTCAAAAATTATGAAAAGCAAGGTTATTTCCGCTATTATATGCTTGTTACTATGGAAACCATGCACTTTTTTGCATTATGACTACGAAACGACTGTCAAAGATGTACCAATGCTAGCCCGGAATCAACGGCTTCGAAAAATTGTACAAAACTCACGCATAAGATAAAATTTTCATTGTGCTTTCATTTTCATTTGTATTGTACTCATACACCAACTTTAGAACACTATAGGTACACATACTTTGAACAACTTTTCATAAAAATAACAAGGCAATAATAAATCAACAGAAGGACTGAATTACTAAACCATATTGCAGACTCTGCGATAAAAGAACCGAGATAATATTTTTCCATCTAGATACCAAGGAGATTGAATAATGGAGAAAAATGTGACGGAATACTACCACACAGATGGATCCGAGAATAAAATATGTAGAGTAATAAATCCTTCTAAAGCACGTTACATTTTCGGTGAATATAGATATGGTTCATATTCACAATGGGCCAAGTTAGGCCATCGTTCGAAGGGTCTCCTCTATTTGGTGCGTAAGCATTCAGCTTGACCATTAAGAGGGTGTCGAGCCTACGAGACGCGCGGAAAATAGGTATTTACTGCAGCGGGCTAGTCGTGTGCGTTGTCACACACACAATGACAAGTTCGCTCGAGGCCCGCTTGCCGTTGCACGACGAAGTTTGCTAACTTTGCATTTTTTAATTTTTTGTCGTTATGTTGAATAAACTTGAAAAACGAGTATTAATTATTTAGATGGTTTTATTTATCACACTAATATTATAAAGGCGAAAGTTTGTGAATGAATGTGTCTGTTTGCATGTTTGTTACTTCTTCACGCTCAAACGGCTGGATGGATCTAAATGAAGCAAGTAGGTACGTAAATAAATCAGAAAAATAAATTTAATAAATTATACCTATTATATAAAAATTAACGTTTGTTTTTACTGTAGTAATACATTATCCGTTCCCTCACTATTCATCCTATTGCAATAAAACTTTGATTTTATATATTAAACTCCTCAGATTTTTTTTTAAAGAATACTAGCAATGTGGGTACATTTCACATTACTAGCAATCTTGTTAACCCCTTCAACTAAGCTAAATATGCTTGTGTCTGGAGTGGGTTCACGTCAATAGTGTAATGGGTGGGGTTCGAACCTGCGACGTCTCGATCACAAGTCCGACACCTTATCCATTAGGCTATTGACGCTTTGAAACTGGGTAAGTAGCAAGTTAGCGTAGATGGGTATGCAGTACTTATTTGAATAATAAAACCAGTATGAAATAAAAAAAAAAATAATTATGTAATGTCATAATAAAACCAGACTGAAATAAGTTTTGTTTATTAAAATTTAATTTAGTGCTCGTTTAAATTCTGATGTACTGTCATATTTTTAATAACATTCGGTACTTTATTATATATACGTGGGGCCATACCAAAAAAACATTTTTTCATTAATGCTGACAAGCGAACTTACTTCGCAGAAAATATAAGCGTAATTTATTTCATAACAATATATGTATCAAGTGTAACTTAATTTAAAAGAAAAAAAATAAATAAAAGAAATCTATAAATCTAATGTTATATTGCTTATTACATTTTACAAAAATAGGCTAAGTGCGAGTCAGACTCGCCCATGAAGGGTTCCGTAGTAACTAATAGAATAAAATAGCTGTGACATACGGACGGACGGACAGACAGACAGACAGACAGACAGACAGACGGACAGACATGACGAAACTATAAGGGTTCCGTTTTTTGCCATTCGGCAACTGAACTCTAAAAAACGAGTAATTTCTTAAAATATATATTTTTAATTTTGGTACACTACACATATCACAGTATAGTAAGAAAAGAAAAAATTACAAAAAGATACTATACTTTGTAAGAAATAAAAAGACAATAAAACTTATTTCGAATTTTGAAAATACAATCGTAGAAATATCAATGCATCCAAGGTTTGACTTCCAAGCCTGCTTCGTTTATTACCAACATAAGCAGCAGCTGAAAACGCTCGTTTAGGTTTTACACTGGTTGGAGGAATAGACAATAGTTACTTATATGCTGTTTCTAAGTGATATCCACTAATTCCTCCATTTTCAAACAGGCTTATTTCACGTCTAATACTATATTTTGCCAACCCCGATTAATTTTGTATTTGTACTTCACGATCTGGGGATTTCATACTCTTATCAATTTCCAGCTATAACTTTTCCTTTAGTGTCAATTGGGGTTGGGATTGGGAGGTTTGTGGCCTTAACTCATCATCTGTTTGTGATCCTGATCTTCCTTCTTCTTCTTCCGTGTCATCTCGACTTTTAAGTTTTTTAACAATACACTTTATTTGCTTCCAAACTAAAGCCTGTGTAGAAACTGGAAATAAGTCATGCCATTCCAAATCCAATAATAACTGATTTTCATCATCTTTTCATGGATTTTGTAATTAATTCAACACACCAGTCAAATCATCACTTCGTCGTTGCTTCATATGTTCCACTAAGGATGTTTTAATTTTTTTGGCAAGTGTCAGCACTTGCCAAAAAATGATTATGCTAGATAGCTGTTTTATTAGAAATTTCAAATCGGAATCAGCTGTGCATAAATTAGCATCTCACCGACAGATTGCTTCTACTGTCAATTTAATTGGGGTCAGCATATCAACAATTTTATTTACCAATTCAAAATCAACTTCTTCCAAACGAATTGGATGATTGAGATCTATAAGAGCTTTTCGAATGAAGGTTTTTAAAAGATAAAATCGCTCCAGCATTGTTAAAAGACTATTCCACCTGGTTTTACAGTCCAAAAGAAGTGACAGCTCTTTTCCATGTTCAATTTTCATTTATTTTTGAAGTACTGTTTCATTTTTCAATGGTGATCTTTTGAAATACACTCTACAACTTTGCGGATTTTCTTTATCAGCTCATTAATGTTTTCATCTTGTGTTAACTCTGGTATGTGTTATAGCGCAAGGTCATTTTGTGACATTAAGATTAAGTCTGATTCTGGACTGTCCAAGTCTTCTAAATGTTCATGATCATGGATGTCGCCCATATGATCAACAGCCACAGGTGGTTCATTTATAGTATCATCTGAGGTAGAGCTGTCTTGCAAATAATTATGTTTTTCATAAAGCCAGTATCCAGGGAAATATCAAATATACTTAGACGCTCTTTCAATATACGAAGACAATTTTCAGCCATACTTTCATACTTCCATAAATAGGAACAAGTCCTAAATTCCAAATTTTTTTTATATGAATGAACGTTGACAGCCATGTATGGTTTATTGGATGTTGAAGTCCACTTGGCGAAAGAAAGACTAGATCTTTCACCTGTACTTTTCAAATGTTTTAATTCTGCAGTTACTTGCTTTCTGATTTTTTCACTGTAATTCATGACACGTTTTTGAATGGTGACGGCTGACTTTGGTAAATCCGTGTATTTTGCAAAGACAAATTTTCCAAAAAAAAATCCAGCAGTGGCCCATTAATTAAATTTAGATTTATTACTCATTTGAATTTTTTTAACTGGACATGCCTTACTAAATTCGTGGCATAGTGAAGAAAATAATATCCTGTAATTTTCATTGGGGTCATGGGAGTCAAAATTGGCCATTGAAAGATTACTTAACATGTTATCATTAAAAACATTAATTTATTTTTAGTTAGTGGCCTAAACTTAATAGTCGTATTTAATTGCCGCTTTTTAACCAACTCAAAGGATACTAGTTGACCTGTATGGTCAGACCTAACTCCACTAATTTGAGACGAGTATTTTATGGCACAATTAGTATAAATATTATCTATGCATTGAGCTGATGTTGCTGTTATTCTTGTTGCTTCCTTGTATGTGCATTTTAAGTTAAATGAACCAAACAATGAAGTAAGCTTGCAGTGTTCAGGTGAATTTACTAACAAATCAATATTTAGGTGACCACAAACGAAAACTAATTTATTATCTCTTATAAGCTTAGGTACTTAAAATTTCTCCCATTATCATTAAGAATGATGACAAGTTTGATGCTGGTGGTCTATAAACACTTAAGAAAGTTTGGCCTTCAACTTCTGTACATGCTACCTCACACAAGCAATCAACAGAGCAAGCGGTGATATATTTTTGTTCCTTATATCTAAGAGAATTACTACGTAATATTAAAGTACCACCTTCTACTGAGCACTAGTAACAGAAAAATATTAATTTTAAACAACATTCTATCTGGTTTTAGCCAGGTTTCACAAAAACATAAGATATCTTTATCATATTTATCTATTAACATTTCCTCATCTAATATTTTGCCGGAGAAACGATTTATATTCTGATGATATAGTAAAATTGTGTTATTATAACTCTCCTTTGTCACATCTAAGGGTTTAAACAATTAATTTCAGTATTATTAGATACTTTAGGTAATACTGAATAGTCACTTAACCTAGGATCAGTTAAATTGTCAATAACCCAGTGTAAATTGTAAGCTAACAAAGTAGCCAATGAACTTTCGTCGTAAATTCTAAAATGAATGTCAGGATTGCAATCGGTATGCCCAAAAACCTATTACACGATGTTTAATGCAATATTTTGCAATCGACCACGTTTGCTGAGCAAGCGATATAATGCGGTCGCACTAAGTTCGCCGCGAGCTTAGTGTATTTCAAACAGCAACCGGGTGCACTCATTTTCATCATTTAGTGATAATTTTAGCCCTTACGTTACTTTGTTAATTATACTTAACAATAAACCCTTGAAGGTTATCAGTGTATTTAACTTAGTAGACACACACGATATCCATATTGAATGTTGGAGAAAAAGTTGCATCCACCAAGGATGCAACTTTTTCTCCAACATTCATTATGGATATCGTATGTGTTTTAAATTGGATTTCAAAATGAAAGCCAGATTTGCAATTACCACCCCCAAAAACCCATTACACGATACCCATATCGAATGTGTGAGAAAAAGTTGCATCCGCCATCTTGGATTTTAAAATGAATGCCAGATTTGCAATCACCACCCCCAAAAACCCATTACACGGTACCCATATCAAATGTTTGAGAAAAAGTTGCATCCGCCATCTTGGATTTTAAAATGAATGCCAGATTTGCAATCACCACCCCCAAAAACCAATTACACGATACCCATATCAAATGTTTGAGAAAAAGTTGCATCAGCCATCTTGGATTTTAAAATGAATGCCAGATTTGCAATCACCACCCCCAAAAACCCATTACACGATACCTATATCGAATGTTTGAGAAAAAGTTGCATCCGCCATCTTGGATTTTAAAATGAATGCCAGATTTGCAATCACCACCCCCAAAAACCCATTACACGATACCCATATCGAATGTTTGAGAAAAAGTTGCATCCGCCATCTTGGATTTTAAAATGAATGTCAGATTTGCAATCACCACCCCCAAAAACCCATTACACGGTACCCATATCGAATATGTGAGAAAAAATTGCATACGCCATCTTGAAATTTAAAATAAATTCCAGATTTGCAATCACCACCCCCAAAAACCCATTACACGATACCCATATCGAATGTTTGAAAAAAGTCTTCATCATCACTTTCACTTCCTCAAATGGTGCTTTTCGGGAGCAACTGCACAAGGTACTATTAGAAATACCCAAAACGCTATAGGTGTGCCTATAATATTTAAAGAGTTCCCTCGCTTTCTCCAGGATCCCATCATCAGATCCTGATTTCATAACAATGGAACCAACTAGAAAGTATACCCTTTCAAACGAAAAAAAAATTCCAAATCGGTCCAGCCGTCTTCGAGTTTGAGGTTACATACATAAAAAAAAAGTTTAAGACGAACTGAGAACCTTCTCCTTTTTTTGAAGTCGGTTAAAAAGCAATAATAACATCACAAAATAGAAATACGTACTTTTTATGAGAATGGCTTTTTTTTTCGAAAATTTGCGCCAACTTTCTTCTAATAATATTTTTTTTTTTACATTTTCCCATAATAAAACAAATATTGAAAAAATATGTTAAAGAAATATATATTGAACAATAAAAAGTAATTGTTGGGTATGCATAATAAATCGTACTCAAAAAAACAAAAAATATGACTTATGTTATTCAACGGATTGCTGCAATACATACGTACACAATAGATCGCGAATTATCGTTACCGGCGAAACGCTCCACGATGAGACGTGACCCCTCTCTGAGCTCCCGTGGACGACTGAATTTTCGACCGGTGTACGTTGCGTATGGTTCAAAATAGCGCGCAAATTAGAAGAAAAAATTAAAATTAAAACAACCATGCGACATTTTTGAAATTTTAAAGCTGTAAATGATAGTATGATAATTAGAGAATAATATGAATTGAAGTTTATGAAAAAATTCAACAGTTTACTATCAATATTCAGCGACGCACGAGCATGTTTTGTAAGGATTTTTGTCCAACTTTATGTATTTTTGTTTAATAAACTATAAAATATTTTTAAATTTTGCCAACTATGTTAGCTAACACATTTATTCTAGTGTTCATAACATATTTTTGTATGGTAATTAAAGTACTATTATAGGTTATATTCCTTTAGTTGTGAAGACCGTTTTGAGTTATTTTACTCGGCGCAGGCTTAAGATTTGATATACAGTATCAAATCTTTATCTTAAAACCCAGAGCAAATATATTATGTATAATTAAGCAAGAACTATGTAATTATTTTCACTTATGACACGTTAAAGTTCATTTTGAACAAAGAAATGTGTTATAAGTTTTGTTTTAATTCCGATTAGCATATTTAATTTTAAATTTCAAATCCTCTTCAATAAATGATCTGCTAACCAGTAGGTATTTGAACTAAACATGCAATCAAAAAGTTTTTATGAATCCACTTTGACACCTCTTTTAAAATAATAAAGTTTGAAATGTCGCATAAGGAAAATGGTTTCCACGTTTATCGGTTTATCGAAACCACATTTATGTAGGAAGGCGTAAATTATGTATTTATTACATCTAGCCCATATTTTGTTTTTGTATAATTTACAGATCGACAGGTTTTGATTTACATTCTTACATTATTCAGCGATATTTCGCTGATTTCAATTTACATATTCATCAATTCTGCCTGTACCTGAATACAAAATGTCGACTGGCAATACTTTTGCTATTGTAATTTATTAAGTAATTGTAATTATTTTATAGAATGCTAAGTTGTTCCTAATGTATTCTAGTTAGTTTGGAATATATATAAGACCTGTTTTAGATAAAATAGGACGTGTCAAACACCATTTTTTTCGGTGGGAAAATAACATAATGACTCTTCACGCTGTGGATGGAGCAGAAGGGGTGTCAGACTTCCATTGACTAAAAACCCACGCTGTTCCTTCAATTGCCCTTAGTTTCCGGAGCCGTGGTATCTCGTTAGAACATTCCAGCAACCCCGACAGGACGTGTCAAACACCAAACAGCTTTATTGGGTCGGGTACCTACATCGATTATTTGACGGGAGAATCGCGAATAAAAGATAGTCTTTAGTACGTATGTTTACTCACTGTTCGGAATCATACAAAATTGTAATCTATGTCGTTGTGAAAATCAATCCTGTGGCAACATATTAATAATATGTTTGACCTTCTTCCTCTGTGACGTCATAGATCGCGGAAAAAATATTCCACAGACAGAGACACAGATAAGACGTCAAACTTAGTTACAACACATTAATTTGGTCAGGCTAAAAACTAAACAGGATAAATCTCATATAAATACGTTTATTTACCCACAAAATTACATACTGGTACATATCTTTATCATAAAATTCCTCAAATAAGAGATTATAACGGGAAGATTTTCGTATCTATTCTATTTGGCATAATTTCAATTTTGCTAATGAGGTGATTAATAATAAAGTTTTTTTCAACTACTGATAACAAAATAAAATGTTTTTATTTTGATTGGAACATTAAATAGGTACTGAATGTCAGAGACGTTTCAATGATATTAAGTTTATTATTGAGTAAGATTTAATTGTTCAGGACGGTATATTGAACATAATTATGTAGGTAGGTATGTAGGTAAAATTGTGTTATTATTATAATATGTGAATATACGATTCAACTACTTACGCAAAAAAACATGCAAGAAAATTATGTAAGAAAAAGCTGGCTAGGTATGATGACCTGGCATTGTAGACAGAGTTAAGGTATTCACGGTTTTTAAAAATGTGCTATATCTCAAAAACTGCTAACTGAGAAAATGAAATGAGAGAGATACTCTCATTCAAACTAATTTTCCTTGAAAGTTTTCATTGTAATGTTTAACATATTTTTTTTTTGGTTTTTTGCTCTCATATTTTAGAAGTTAGATGGAGACAGATTTTACCACCTTTGAAGTGTATATATATGTCTCATATGTTTGACGTTGAGAAAAAGTGGACTTAGAAACTTCAATGTCATCTCTTATTTTTAACCGACTTCAAAAAAAGGAGGTTTACAATTCGTCTTGAACTTTTTTTTTTTTTTTTTTTTTTTTTTTTTTATGTATGTTACCTCGTAACTCGGAGACGGCTGGCCCGATTTGAAAAATTCTTTTTGCGTTCGAATGGGTATAGTTTCTAGTTGGTCCCATTGTTCCGAAATCAGGATCTGATGATGGAATCTTGGAGAAATCGAGGGAACTCTTCAAATATTATAGGCACACCTATAGCGTTTTGGGTATTTCTTATAGTACCTTGAGCAGTTGCTTCCGAAAAGTACCATTTGGGGAAGGTGAACTGATGATGAAGACCACAGATGGCCACTGAAACTCCTCAATAATAAGTATTTCGTGGATTGCGATTCGATTACTTGAGTACGGATGTTAAACACTTTATGCTCGTCACAATACATATGGTGATGTGAGCTGATGGTCAAGTACCAGGAGAACTCCTCAAAAATTAACGGCTATGCATCAGGAAAAGCAAAATTTTGTAAAAGGTGATAAGTTGTCGACATTATGGCTTTTGTAACTAGATAAATTACAAACCGACCCACTAAAAAGCGTGAACAAAAAAATTTTTAGCAAAAAATAGAACCGACTTCCATATCAAAACACTACAAAGGCAAAAATAACTTCAATTTCGGAAGGCGGTGTCTTTAGTATTGTATATATTTTCGTTTTTGACACCGCCTTCCGAAATTGAAGTTATTTTTGCCTTTGTAGTGTTTTGATATGGAAGTCGGTTCTATTTTTTGCTAAAAATTTTTTTTTTTGTTTCAGTACCATGTAGGGGAAGGTGGGGCAGCTTCATACAGTTTTTATATTTCGTCTTATAGAATGCTCTCGGGTATCGATATCTTTATTGATTCATCAAAAATCAATAGTCGAACTATCTGACTTTATATAAAAAACATGAAATTTGTGTAAATACACTTGTACAACTTTTTGTACCACTTTAAAGAAAAAATTAAAAATGTATGAATGTACCCCACATGCGGGGCACTTACATACAGCCTATGGGGCAGATTCATACATGTGACAAAATACACAAGTTTTGCGTGAAATGTTTATTTATTTATCAAAATCAAAGTATCAAAACACAACGTTCATGAAAACAAAAGCAATATTAGTCTCTATTATCAAATAATACTTACATAATCATATTATAAAAAAGACAAATATAGTTAGTTTTTATTTTTATGGCACCGAGGGAACTAACTTAACCTAACACACACAGCACACAGAGAGATACTTATCCAGTTCTAGAGCTGACAGCGACGAAATGGCCACTCTCAGAAAGGCCATGGTAGAGCGCATGAATTTGACCTTAAATTTCGTTTCCCAATGGGGCGATAATGGCCAATGGCGATAATCTGGTCAAATTCAATGCTCTGTAAACACAGGCTTGTCTTTTCAGCGCTAAAAGGTGCCCTTTTGAATTGACCCCTACTTTTCGAAGTACATCTGTGCCAGTTACCAATCGCCTGGAGCTTTTGGGCATGGAGATGACGTCAGACCTCAACTTCGGCTCAACCATCGAGTCCAGAGCTCAGACTGCAGCAAAAAAACTGGGAATCCTACACAAGGTGAGGCGGTACTTCACGCTTGGACAGCTTCTAATTCTGTATAAAGCACAGGTCCGTTCTTGCATGGAGTACTGCAGCCACTTGTGGGATGGCTCTGCAAAATACCAACTTGCTGCACTGGACTCGATCGAGCACAGGGCTAAAAGGCTTATAGGCGACGAAGCGCTATCGGGCAAGCTTCATAGCCTGGCTCATCAGCGAACCGTTGCTTGCCTGTCGGTTTTCTACAGATTGTACTTCGGGGACTGTGCGCAGGAGCTCCATGACCTGATTCATCCATATCCCTTTCACTACCAGATTACCAGACGCACGGCTGGGTACCACCCACACTTGGTTGATATACCGTCTTGTCGTACCAAGCGCTTCTCCTCCACATTTATTGTGCGCACAGCCAAGCTGTGGAATTCTCTGCCGGCTTATGTGTTCCCTGCCACTTATGACCTTTCAGCCTTTAAAACACGAGAAAATAGGCATCTTCTGGGCTCGCTCTTCCCATCTTAGACCTCATCTATCGCTTACCATCAGGCGAGATCGAGGTCAAGAAGTGGGCCCATCAGTAATAAAAAAGGCAGTCTTTCTGATCAGTCACATCACTTTTTAAATATCTACATCCTATTGCTTAATTCTTATTTATTAGTACTCCATATTTGGCTGCTGATTCCCGAAATGAGAGTTTGTTTTCCAAAACTGTATCGATAGCTTTAAACATTGCCTCTTCGTCCACCTTGGAGAGGCTAGTCTCCTAGTTCCCCTTTTCTTGTAATTTCTGACTATAATCGTTCTGCAAAACAAACTTATGGTATAACTTCAATTTTACAAACAAAAAATGGGGCACATTCATACAGTATGAATGTGCCCCGTACACTCCTGTATGAATCTACCCCATCACAAGAAAATGAAATCAAAATATTTCTAGATAAAAGGCAAGCATATATAAAATTATTCACAGATTAATTCACAAACTTGACTCTATTATCTTTTAAATAAAATAGAATTGAATAATCTAGAGAGCAGCTTTTATTAAAAAAAAGACGTTAAAGTGAGCTTATAAAATTACTTATGCCTGGCCGAATCACATTCCGTGTCACACCGACGCGCGTTTCACACCGACTGCTTTCAAACTCCGTGAGCAACCACACACAAAAGTAAGGTACGCATACATGCATAAGTCATTCTGTTGATGTGCGCCTAACATCAGATATACTTGGTGTATGACGGTGCCCCTTGTATGAATCTGCCCCACTTCCCCCACCCCCATTAAAATTTCAACTCCGTAGTCCTATTAGTTACAGAATAAAGTGGCTATGTCATACGGATGGATAGACAGACAGAGATGAGGAGTCTATAAGGGTTCCGTTTTTTGCCATTTGGCTACGGAACCCTTAAAAGATGTTAAAGAGAATTATGAGGAATATTAAAATTATTCCAGTCTCTTTTACACTTAAATGGTGTATTCAAGTAATCTTTCTTTGACTGCGGGATCTTTAACGGCAAATCATTGAATATTTAAAATGGTAATATCCAAAGAGGCTGACTTATCGCAGGTGACATTTCCCTCCCACATCCTATTATAGTATCGTTTGATATTATATTATGATAACGACATCACAATGGCTAATGAAAAGCTTTTTTAATTCGGAAAATTATCAAAGATTTAAATTGTACGCCCAACGATTGAAGATAGTGAAGCTGAAAGATCTGACTTATGCGTTTAAAGATGCAATAAAAGCTATAACACAAACTTTTATAGTTATAATTTACGGTAACGCGACCGTAGCCTGCAAAATCTGGAGGAGCTTGGTATAGGCTCATCAAAGCACGAGCATTCTTTCAAGAGTAAACAACTCAAGAGGGATTTGAAGTTCGATGTTCTACAGACAAACCAATACAAAGCAACCGAAAAATAACATTTCATTGAAAAATTATTTCCGACACCTTGCGGATTTTACCGTGACGTATTTAGGCCAACTTTGGCGAGTCAATACACCGATATTCACCCAATATAATACTCGGCTAACCTTTGCTTGAGCCCTCGACATATATTTTGAGCATAAGAAAACAATGACGTGAAATCGTCCGATCTGAACCAAGGCTATAATGCTTAATAATGCAGAGAGGAAATTAATCACCTGTTTATTAAATGTTGACATTTTTTGCTTTTAATTAACCTTTTCACTTTATGCTTCGAACGAATTAATCAGCCAGCGAGTCTTTTCAACTCATAGATTAAAATGATTGTCGGATTATCGACCGAAACTCAAATGCGCTTTTATGTAGTTTTTTAAATTTGCGAACAGAGATTACCTGAAGTGAGATAACACGGGGGAATTTACAAGAAATTGTCTAGAAAACGCGTTACCCATAGCGATCCGGTGGTTGCGCAAACCAACGCCCCACTGACGCCACCAATGAACTGGAAAGCAAGGTCTTCGACCACACCACATTGTTTTATTTTAGCCGTGTCGTTCTAATTAGGACTAGTCGAAACAATACCACAGGAAGGAAAAGACCGGACGCGGGCCCCCAGACACCCTGTGAAAACTATCACACGGCTAATACAAAAACTATTCCGTTCCACCGAATTTAACCTTAGTATAAATAACAGTGCAATACTGAAATGACATCAGTCTCGAAACGTCGGTAACGATCACATCGACAATGATGTTGACACAAGTTTTCACCCTCGCTTTGGTGGCGTTGTCTGCAGCTCAGTTCAGCAAAGTCGAACTGGCTGATGAGAAGACTCCTTACGATTATGTGAGAGAGCGGTTTGAAGCCCTCGGTACTGACCCGAAATCAGGATTGCCTTTATCTAACAGTTATGAAGTGGAAGAAAGTGAGGATTACCCCGAACAAATAGAAGGAGCTGCGTCTACTGTTCTAAATACAGTTTCTGGTGTTGGTGGAGTGGGTGGCATTGGTGTTGGTGGATTAGGCTTGGGCCAGGGCTTAGGCCAAGGTCTTGGCTACGGTGGAATCGGGTTAGGGGGTATTGGCCAAGGATTGGGACTTGGACTTGGAGGTGTTGGCCAGTTGGGTGTCGGTGGTGCTGGCGTCGGCGGTGTGGGTGGCGTTGGAGGTGTTGGCTTCGGTAATGGAGTCGGTCTTATCCATCCTGGAATCAATGGCCTGGGAGTAGGAGGTATTGGACTTGGAAATGGTTTGCTATACCATCCGATTATCCAACAACAAGTTGGCGGTGGATACGTCGACAAAAATGCTTATGACGCCGCTCAGAAAAAGGGTGCAGGTGAAAATTTAGAGAAGTTTGAGAAGAAGTCTGAAGAAGAAGCTAAACATGGTCAAGAAGGTTACCAGCATGGTGCTGCTGCAGCCAAGGCAGAAAAGGGAGAGTCTAGTTTCTACAAAGACGAAGAAGCTAAGAAAAAAGCTGCCGGTGATGAGAAATTCTACGAAGGCAACCAAAAACTGGACAAACACGGTACGTATTCGAAACTTTTCGCAAAATAAACCAATACCTCACGCATAGAGCACTTTTTTTACAAATAACTCATTATTTCGTTACAATTTCACGCTCACTTGTCAATCAATAAGTTTTTACCGACAAATACGGCGAAACACAGCACAAAAACTTAATAATAAATTAATATCATAGTAAACGAACAGTAGATAAATAGAAACCTATTAATATTAATGTAAATGAGTTTTTTGCAACTTTTTCAAACTTTTGCAATAATTTTTATAGGGGCAAACGAGGAACAGGTGAAGAAGGCAAAGAGTCACAAAAAAGGTCATGTGAGCAAGGGTTTCAAGACTTCCAGTAGTAAGAATGAGGAGGAGAAATCGGAGAGTTTCTATGACGAGGCTCATGACGAAGCTGATCACAAGATTAATGGTCATAATGCGAATGCCTTCGGGGAGAACGCACAACAAGGATTCAAGGGTGCTCATGAAGAGAAGATTCTGGATGCTAACGCACAGGGCAAGGAAGGACATCACGTGTCCGAACAGAAGATTGATGACTCGAAAGCCAATAAGGTTAGTGGCAGTTATATTTTATTTTTCTCGTAGCCAAGTGTAATGTGTTTTTACAGGATGTTTGTGAATTAATCAGAGCAGATGCCATGATATAATATGGAATCGGTTTTACTTGTTTTGGAATCACACTCGGTATCTTTAGTGTGGTAGGTATTTACACGCGTAACGTATTACGTTTAGAGATATCAGTATTTCATAATAGGATAACTAGGAACACGTTCCTAGTACCTCAGGATACATAAATAAAACATTCGATAAAATAGGGCCTACGGATAAGGTTTTAGTAATATGGTTTGTGCTTAGGTTTTATCAATGCTTTATGCTTCTAATGATGAAACATTAGAAGCATAAAACACTGTTTAAATCTATTACTCACTTTTTCACATACTAAGTCTTTTTTAAACTTCTACTATATATATTTAAGTCTGTTAAATCATCAAAAGTACTAAACAAATTCCAAGCTTGTAAAATGTTAAGTGTTATTGAAACAGTGTTCATAAACGTGTAGTTAGAACATAAAATTAAACACACAACCTATTTATTATGCAACAAATGCCAACTTTTACGGTACATAAACTGTTACTTTAGTTGAAACATTGTTTAAATTGAAAACAGTTGCCTATTAGCTCGTTAAACGGAAATGTCTGTGGGTAAAATCCATTGAATATAAAACCGCCAGATGTTTGAGCTACTTTTTAGGGTTCTCGTATAAAATGGTGGAAATAAAATTGTCCTAAATTGTTTCGTTAACCTCACTTCGGATTAGCAAAATGTTCGTACTTTCAAAGTAAAATGGTCCCGCCTTTTGTTTTTGATAATCGCTTTTAATAATGAGTTCGTTTAATTTCCTTTTGTGGCTGTGAATAGTATTTTCATTTAACGATAGATTGAACCGTTTTCGATGATGCCAATCAAAATATTCTACGCTTTAATACAATACAATAGAGTTCATTGTACGCCAAAAATAATAACAAAAATCTTTTGCAATACTTATTTCTATGGGCGCAGTGGCGGCCTTATCGCTGACTGTGATATCTATCAGACAACCTTCTATAGTCAGTGGAAGTCTGACACTTAACCTAGAGCGGGAGAAGTGATGTTATGATTACCCCCCCCCCCCCCCCCCAAATAAAAAAGCGAAACATTGAGTTCGACTCTTTTCAGTGCATTTATCTGATCAATATGCACTTTTTTATCCAAATTCTTTACGCAAATGATAGTAATGTTTTTATCTAACTATGTATGTACTTTTGAGGCGCTATAGAAACCAAATATGTCTGCTGATTTTGATTAATCTTGCGTCAATTGATTTATCCTATTCATGTGAGCGTCAATAAAAATAAGCCAGTAATCAAAATTCAAGATGGCGACACCCAAATACAATTCTTGTAGAGAAAAAGATACAAGTCGATGAACTATATTAAGTATGGTATCATTAAACTAATTTAAAAATATCACTAACCGCATCTTCATCTGATTGCAGTTGGTGGCATTAATTTAAATTAAATTACAGCTTTAAAGCTACCAAATCAGACTTGAAAAGTGCCCTGTTTTAAACATTCAGTAGTAAATCATCACCTATAAACCGTGTAGCTACCTACATAGTACTAACTTTCCTTACCTGTTCCCAGGGCGAGTACTTGCAGAAAGGATACAAGGGTGGAGCCGAAGTTCTGGAGAAATTCAACAACCTCGGGGCCCACTCAGTGCACGGACATCAGGAAGCCACAGGAGGCTATCAGCAAAATAAGGGCATCCTGCCCATTCACCGTTAAATGTTATTCTTCTTGCAAACGGCGATAAATAAAGAGATTTTTTGAAGCTTGGTAATTGATGTTTTACTTCAAACTCATACAACCCATAGCATATCTCCTACGTCCAACTGTTCGGCAGAAATCTCATTCCGGATAGACTTGCTTGTATTTACGCTCACACTATATTAATAAACTCTACAAAACTAGGATTGTAATATCGCAGTACAAAAAAAAGAGTTAGTACCTACATGAAAAACATTTATTATAAATTCAAATTAAGCTGAAAATCAGTAACCGTCGAAACTTTGCATTCGGTAGTCTCCCAAAACGCCCGCCATTCACCACTTCCTAATGGTCTAGCTGGGAAGAAGTGGCCCAAATATCTGAACAACTGTTTCTGTTACCTGTATAGTATCATGGCGTCGAAGTAGTTACTCCTCCACATCGCTGTCGTCCGGAAAGTAATGTCTTTAAATATTAAAACTCATCACGCGTCCTGAACACTGTAGCGGATAGATATAGGTGGGACAGCCTCATACTGACATTGGATATGCTTACGTGCAACTGTGGCATATAATAATTAGTTGTTTTTTTCTCACTTGGTTGCCTTGAGTATATGAGTTTTATAAGTTGCACACTAACCTCAATGGATTGGGTGTTAGATTGATTATATTAAATTCAATCCCTCTCATCTCACGCACTAAGGGTTATAATATTATTTAAGCAGACCACACTGGTCGATCTTGAAGGTAAAGCGACACTTGGCAACATAACATATCGATTTACTTCCGTGCCTCGGAAAGCCGTTGATCCAGGCTGTGTGGGTAGTTAGAAGACAGAAAGTCTGACACTGGAAGGCCAAGGACTAAGGACTGACTGACCAAGGAGTATCGTGTTACCAGCTTCTGGATTGTGAAGGTCAGATAGACGCTCCGTGTGTATGTACTAGTACGCAGCTGCAACCGATTAGACTGAAAGCTAACTCCAACACAGTTACGAAATGGCTAAACAGATGATAAGTTCAACAGTACCAAACTAACTACATGTTTACTCTTTTCAGGCTTTCCTTTACATTTTTTTATTGATAATAGGCTCGCGTTTAACCGCCATCTCACCTGATGGTAAGTGATGATGTGGTCGAAGATGGAGCACGTTTACCTAAAAGTAACCTATTCACTCTTGAGCCCCTAGGTTATAGCTATCGGAAAACACAGACTTCGGCAGAGAATTCCACTCCTTCGCGTTTAGTGCGTATGGGTGGGATGTCCACCATGTAACGATAGCGCATCGCTGTTTGTCTTATAGTCCGATGATGGAACGGGCTTGGCGGTATTAGATTGTGTAATTCCATCGCACTCTCCCCGAAATGTAACCGATAGAAAACCGATAGACTAGCAACTCGTCGTCGATGTTCAAGGCGCTGGAGCTTTGATTCGACCAGTGCATCGTTGCCAATGAGTCTTTTGGCCCGTTTCTCAATAGACTCAAGCGCGTCCAATTGGTACTTGGCAGATCCATCCCAAAGATGAGAGCAGTACTCCATACACGACGGAACCTGGGCTTGATAGAGATTGAGCAGCTGTTCGGTTGTGAAGTACCGTCTAACTTTTGCTATAGTATTCCCAACTTTTTTGATGCTAGTTGAGCCTTAGCCTCGATAAACGGACCAAAATTGAGGGTAGAAGTTAGTATTACTACAAGAAGCTCGATACGATCAACATGTTCTTTATGATATAATTTCTTGCCTAATTTTCAAATCCAACGGCCATCGGGAAGGATGAGGTTATGATTTCTTTTTTCGTGTAGGCTCTTGTTTGACCACCATCTCACCTGATGGTAAGCGATGATGAGGTCGAAGATGGAGCACGCTTGCTTAGAAGTAACCTATTCATTCGTGATTTAAAGATTCCCATGTGAAATGCGCAATTAATTTAGGACATGAACGGTCATATCTTTTTGAAGTTTGAAAAACCCGTAAACATATTATTAGATGTAAATTTCAGTTCGTTATCTTTACCCGTTCCTGAGAAAAGGAGGAGAGGAGAGTGACAAACTAACAATAAATTGAGCCTATAGGGTACCGGCTTTATAAGGAATAGGTGAAAGACCCTAAAATAAAGATAAATAATAGAAAGGCCCTACAATAAAGGTACTAAGATTTATTTTACTAGCTGGAATCAAAAAGTGTGGAAAGAATTCTCAGTATTATTTTCATATGAAATCTTCATTATTTCCACTTCTTTCATTTCAATTGTCACGTTTCTGGTTGAAGGTGCAAATATAATTATATCCGTTTATAGGCTCTTTGATTTTCTATCTATTATATATTTTTCTTTAGGAAGAAAAGATAAGGGAAGGAAGGACTGTTGTCTTTGCGTTTCTTTCTTTTTGCAAGCTTTTATTATCTTTAGAGAGGATCAAAACAATTAGAGCCCCAGGTGTTTTGTACAAGTACAATTGCCTCAAATGGCTTATTGGTATGGCCACTTTAAGAGTGTTATTAAGATAGCTAGTTCATGACGATGGCTTTACCCACGAGTAATACTTTTTATTATCAAAAGTTTATTTACTACCGGGATAGAAAATACCCTCGGTCATTGTCAAGTGAAAAGTTGCACGTAGATTGTGCAACTTTTCATCAAAATCAGTTCAGTCGTTTAGAAATGAAAACGTTACAGACTCTCCAACTTACACATACATATATTACTCTATCCTATATATTTATATATATTAATTACATTTTAAATAGTTAGATATATAGATAGAATATACTTTATTGTACACCAATAACTTAAACACCAGACACACACAAATAATAGCTATAGTTATAAAAGTATAAAAAAGAATTATAAATACTGTATGTACGTAATTTCTTGTTTCTTTTACACAAGAAGTTCCTATATAATAGTTATTGTTTAAATTATTCGTCTTTGAAATCTTGAGGAACTTCGGCTCCTAAACTAGACTTCCTAACTAGACTCCAAAGACACTCTTGTACAATTTAATCTTAAGACAACTCGCTGTAATTTTGGTTTTTAATTAATATGTAAGAAAATAGCCCAACCATTTATGTTACAATGATAGTAAGATAAAGGAAAAGCGCATAGGGTAATTAGTTATGACATCACCTCAAGTGTGTTACCTATTGTTAACTAAATTGTTACCTAACTTGTCTACCTATTCAAAAGTTGTTTCCAGATATTTACATTAATTAACCGACGCTTAATTTTTTGAGTATTTAATATTTTGCACAATTTTAGTCGTGAGGTAGAAATCATCAAAATGACTTGAAAAAACGATAAATCGAAAATTGTTCTCCAAAGTTTTGGAAAATACCATTAGACGGAACACCCTGACTTACCTCACACCCAATAGACTATGATCTGAGCCCGTTCCGTCATCCAACGGCGATGCGCCTTCGTTACTTGGACCTTTCAGCCTTTAAAACAAGAGTAAATAGGCATCTTCTGGGCTCGCTCGTCCGAGGTCGAGGCGAGATCGAGGTCACGATTCGGCTCATAGGTATTAAAAAAATACATCCCACCCATATGCACATAACGTTTTGGCAGTACCTACTTTCATTTTGCGTACGGCTAAGGAGTGGAATTCGATAAGCGTGCTTCATCTTCGACCACATCATCGCTTACCATCGGGTGAAATGGTGTTTAAACGCGAGCCAATAATTAATTTTAAAAAATTGTTCTATCTGATTTAGTTTCCCTACTGAATTACTAAAATAACTCTAGGGAGAAACTATTGTTTCCTGTCAGGGCTGCGGGGAGTGTTCTAATGAGATATCTAACGCGGCCCTGTAACTTAAGGATAGCTGAAGGAACAGGATGGGGTTTTTAGTCAGTAGAAGTCTGACACTCCCTCCTGCTCCACCCAGAGTGGGAGAAGTCGTAGAAGTCTGACACTCCCTCCTGCTCCATCCAGAGTGGGAGAAGTCATTCGATGATTTTCCACCCGAAAAAAGCGGGAAAAACTATTCTGTTAGATTACAAAACCATAGTTCGTCGACATCGTTTATAGGTTTTTCGGTCCCTGAACTATTAGTTAGCGGCTCGTGAAATATTAACGAAGCCTTACTAATTTGTTAATTAACTCGCTTTTATGGCACGGCAGTGTCAGCCAAGTTCGCGAAGCAAAAGGTAGTAAGATACAACGGCCATTGATTTAATTCAGGGTGTAAGTGTGTCAGATAAAAAATAATGTATAAAGCATTTTTTTACAGTTTGAGGGTTGGTCCTTAATGTTTTTTTTTTTCCGGCGGGAAAATCATCAAATGGGTTAAATCCCACCCTGTTCCTTTAGTTGCCCCTACGTTCAAAATGTTCTAAAGAGACACCGCGACCACGGCAGGTTTTACACGTACTTGAAGGTTATAACAATGAGGACAATTACCCCTTCTTGGGCGTTGCGTTTTATTGAAACACATTAGCTACGTTGCCGGTATATTATGATTCAACTAAGCATTCAATCTAAGAAGATCAGTTAAATAATATTAGCCAGATGGTTGAACCATTTTCTACCAATATTATGAGTTTGTGAATCAGTCACGCACAAACAGCTGAACTAATTTGGAAGAAATTTAAAACAGAAGTGTCTTGGACTGTTTTATTTTGGTAGTAGGTACCTAGTTTAGTCGCACGTAAAAATCGATTTAGATTTACGAATCAGTTTTACGACTTTCACACCTTTATATTCCCACAACAGCTAGTTTTAATTATTTAAATTAAAAAATAGATTAATAATAAATTAATAATTAAAATCTAATCTAGCTAATAATCTAATTTAGCTATAACCTGGGGGTCTTTAAGTCAAGAGTAAATAGGTTACTTCTAGGTAAGCGTGCTCCATCTTCGAACACATCATCACTTACCATCAGGTGAGATGGTGGTCAAACTCGAGCCTATAATAAATAAAAATAAAAATAGGTTAAAATTAAACCCAAATTATCAACAAAATAACTTTATTAACTATATAAAAATCGAACAGTAACGAGCAAATTTTATTTTATTTTTAAAATGAACATGCTAGAATACAACACAAGATGCTAATAGCAATCCTTATAAAGATAATGTAGAACATAAGAACGTGCAATGAAATAGCCTTCGTAATATACCTAATACCTACTCATTTCTATTCCTACTTTTTTTTTTGCTCCATTATCTTTCTACATAGTCGTAAAAGCAATAGGGTCACCATAAAACGGAGAAATTATTTAGTTTTTTATTTAAAAGCAGAAATTATGTTGCAATTTATAATTTAGGAGATTCCATTTTTAAAAACATTAAAGGTATTGATAGCTTTGAAAAAGTAAAATAAAAATAACAAGCTAAAAACTCTATGGTTACGTAACTAATGCATATGAAACCTTATCGGCTCACATTTAAATTCAGAATTCCAGATAATTATAACATTTTGGAGTTATTTTTCATGCATGACTAAATAATCTACGTTCCCTATCAAATATTACAGTTATTAAAATACAACACGCTAGAGTCAAAATTGAGTTAATGGTGACGAACTGAAACTATAAATAATACTATAATATAAAAAGAAATAAACTCTAATCGAACCTCATAATCTTCATTCTTTAACTGAATGGACAATTTCCGTAGTCATTGCAATAAATACCGGGCGATCGCATCAGACTACTTGACATATATCCCGATTCACCACTGCTACTGAAAGACCTAGAAAATAAATCATCCGATGACGTTTTTTACGAAATACTAATTAAAACAGCAATTGATTGGTTATGATCATTTGGCAGAGACAATTGTGTATTTAGAAAAAGTTGATCTGCTTTATTGACCGTGAAGGTTTGATTTTATTCGTCATAATAAAAAAGAAAAAAATCAATTAAAGTCATAATATCAATTAAATATTTAGCGAAGTAAAACACAATAATTTAATCGTTTAAAATATGAACCGAATAGTTTCGAAATAAAAACGAACGATGATTGAATATTGTATTCATAGAATTTATCATTTAATTTAAACGCTGCATAATTTCATATTTGGAACGCGCAATTTCACTCTCGCGCGACGGGGGTAAATGTAAATTAATGCTATGAACACATAAATTGTATATTTAAACAAAAACCCATTTAATCTGCCTTCACGAACATATTTACACTGAAACTACGCAGTGACATTATATATCGTAATATAAAATTGTAAGTAAAGCGTCTGTCTGAAGGAGGGCTTTCATAACATTGCATAAATAAACATAAACCCAAACAGGCTTAGATGAGAGACATTATTGAGGGAGTAAAATAACATGCCACAATATAATACATAAGCCCACATGTCTTTTCGCAAACCATTTCATTCCCATATCTCGAGTCTTGACGTAAAATAAAATAATATTCTTGTCATGTACAACGCGCTGTCACACGATGTAACACAGGCCTAAAGAAAATAGGCTGAATAATTCGTTTTCCAATGCCGCCAGTAGTAATAAAAAATAAATGTCTATTTTTATGGTAATTCGCACTGGCACACGCGAGCGAATTTTTGAATGCGTTCAGAATACCATTAGAGGCTCTTTAAAAAGTTGGAGTACCCAGCAGACTCGGGGGTTGGCGGAGTGAAGACAGTCGATGAAATCTTGTTGGAGGTGTTCGAACGCTGAAAGAAAAAAAAATAATATATCTTTATCCTACTAATATTATAATTTAATTTATTAGTCAACGGCCTGCAGCTTCGCTGGCGTGGATTTATTAATTTTTTTTTTTCAGCGAAATGAGTAGCGTATGTCCTTTTCCAAGGTGTCTCTCTCTGTACCAAATTTCATCAGAATTTATAAAGTAGTTTAGACGAGAAAGCGTAACAGACACACAAATTTACTTTCGCATTTGTAATGTTAGCAGGGATTATTCTCGTATTAAAAAAGGCACGCGGTAGTACCTACATACATACGATTTTATTTACCATGTTGTTTTTGGCATTTTGTTGATAAAACTGTTTTCGCAAGGGCAGAGCCTGGTTGGAAATAAAACAACAGAATCATTATGCAATATACAGCTCGCAGTTGATCTTAATAGCAAAGAATATCGTCAAAGCAACAACGTAAAATGGAAAAGGCGCTTTGTAGTTTCGTGCAGGTTCTCATATACCGCTTTTGATCGCTGACTAGGCTGAATTCAAGAGCTGCAAACCTCTACTGAAAGCCCCAGGGATCACATAAAAAGGAGAAAATGTGGAACTATAAGAATATATTGCACGAAAGCTAACTGAAAATAGGTTACTGGGGAACAGAAAGTGCTAATATTTAGTTGGTATTTGAAACATTAATTTATTATTAATGATAGGTAGTTTTATTCTTATTTGGAGGAGTTCTTGGCAGAATAATAACTAGGTACTAATCTTAACTAATCAAGATTTTTCCGTGCCTAGGAAAGTACGTAAAGCTGCTGGTCCCACCTATCATTTGTATATTTTTGACAGTCGTTAGGGAAGTCAGAAGCCAGAAAATCTGACAACAGTCTTACCCAGTAGCTGGGTAACAAAATACTTCTTGTGTTTTGTTACCCAGCTACTGGGCTATAGAAGTCAGATAGGCAGTCGCTTCATGTAAAACACTAGTACAGTAGTATTCAAATAACTTGGCAAGAGTCGTTCAATGCGCAGAAGTCGATTTTTAGGTGTCAGTGGTTGTCAGCGGGCCGCTCCGAGCGCGCGATTAGTGCGTCAGTAGTTCTCGTTCAATTTGCTCCCGAATACTTACACTTGCGTACACGAAAGTTGTACCCTTTGTTGTTGTTACGAGTTGTTGTTTTAAATTTAGTTTTTGTTACATTGATTACAATGCCAGGGCCAAATACCGTTTTACGCAGACTATTAAAACGTCAGAAATAACAGTTAGACACTATAGTTAAGGAAGGTTGAAATTCCGAATTTGTCACTGTCTTTAGATCACCGGGAAAAAAGAAGAATAAAAGGGGTAGCAAGCAGTTTTATCAACTAATTTTGACGACGAGAACATATTATTATTAAAGTTTTTTTTTTAATACATTTTTTTCACTTTTAAATATATTTATGTAATATATCTATTTTATTTAAAATACCGAATTACCGACTGAATTCCTCTTCTTTCTTTAACATTTTTCTGAACAGACATGATTAAAAATAAATGATGGCAATAACCATGGAATAATGGCAAGCAGTAAACGTGACCACTTTTTTCTTCCACTAAGTGCACGATACGCGAGCTTACCCCCACTACGTCAAAACCTTGCCAACTTACGTGAAGAGGACTATACTCTGCTGAACCCGGTTAGTCTTAATGCCAACAATGACATATACTGGCTCCTGTAACACAGGTTTATTACCTTGCACGGGAGTCAGGGACTCAACTGGTTTTATGTAATCATTTTAGTACAAATAAAGATTATTATATATTATTATGTAGTTGGGATAAGGCTAAGCAGAAAATGAATACCATCACATTTTTCATATATTGAATCTTATTACTTTGGTAGTAACTATCAAGGACATAAAACATTAACTAACGGGTTCCCAAACAAGGGGCAGCTTATTGACCTAAAATGTACACAAAATGCTTACAGGTGTGTGTACCAGCGCTGCGCAGACTACAAAAAAAATATGAGTTAATATAATACAAGGAAGAAGGAACTTTATCTGTACTCAGGAATAATGCAAATAACAGTTATGGTGCGTAAGTGTGAAGGGTAAATGAGGGTTGTGTGTGGTAGGTATTGTAGCTACTGTTTACCTCTGTTATCTTTAGTATTTCCTTTCAAATTTGTTTTGTTTGGTTTGCTGATCTCTGCAAACCTATTAAGCCTATATTTTGGAATATCGTCAGTTACGCACAACTTAACTACAACCGCCATGTAGGGTGAATTGCATGTGTGGGATTCAAACCCGCGACCTTTCGATCATAAGTCCGACACATGACTATTGACGCTTAAATGTTTACCTCTGACTGACTCTATTGACGTTTACCTCTGTTACCATTCGTATTTCCTTTCAAGTTTGTTTTGTTTGGCTTAACGATCACTATAGATATCGAATCAGGATGGCATTATGCCTGTATTTTGGAATATCGTGAGTTACGCACAGCTCAAACCTAACAGTTATATAGGGTGAATTACATGTTAATTTATTTTGAAGAGAACTAGTAATGTTGGTAGAATTCACATTAATAGCAGTCATGTTAACCCTTGTAACTAAGCTAAATATACTTGTGTCTGGAGGAAATAAATTTTATTAACTGCATCAGACTTGAAAAGTGATATTTTACAGATTTAAGTTCTTATTGCATTCAAATCTTGATCACCCTTAAATATTTGAATTGTTTATGTTTTAGTATGAACTTGGAGAACTACAAACAGTTATTCCGAAATCACAGATAGACGCTTCAATGTTATTTATATGTGAATAAAGTTGAAGTGTCCATAGATAAAATAAAAGAGAGGGTCAGTTGTACATCTAGGTATAGAGAATAGTTGATCCCACCTCTCTTTCACCAGTTCAAGTGGACAGTCCCTTTTGACATACTTATGAAAATTTATAGAACATATAATCACCTGGCTATGAGCACTCATGTTCGCAGATCTCTGCTTGCTTATCCGAGTCGGGGTCACGAGGTGTGACTGATACTGCTGCACCTAAGGTCAGAAGTTATCTTTAAAAAAGTTACCTTCGTTAATTGGGAACACGTGAATACCCTCACATTTTGAGGTTAACAGTGTATCTTGGGAAAGGTGCATCTATTTTAAGAATCGAATCTGTTTGTGATGATATTGAAGTTCTGATAGATAGAGGATATGGAAAATAATTGTTGGTTTCCCTTATTTTTTAATATTTTTTTTTTCATTTATAAAGACTTTAATTAAACAATAATAATTAATTCAAATAAAATATATACAGGCGAAAATAAAAAGAAATTATAGGGCATCGAAAAATCCGTTAACATCGCTATCAATGGGAAAAGTGCCCAGAACACTGGCCGCATTGCCACGTTGAATGGCAATGCTGATTCTCTGTCCAAAGAAAAGGCCAGCCCTCTGGTCACTTGTCACGCCTAAACGTTTGCCCATGTCACGAAAGAGTCGATGCGCACTCGGACCCCTTGGTCCTAACGTTTCAACCCCAAACGGCTCAAACATATAGCACCCAATTAGGTTGTTGTATTTGCGCCGTTTTTTATTATTTCTATATTGACTGGTAGATAATGCCTAACGCATTGCATGCATAAAGTTTTAATAAATAAATAAATTTAAGCGTCAGTAGCATAATGGCTAAGGTGTCGGATTTGTGATCGAGAGGTTGCGGGTTCAAACCCCACCCATTACACTATTGTTGTAAAACCACTCCAGACACAAGCATACCTACTTAGCTTAGTTGGAGGGGTTAACAAGATTGCTAGTAATGTGAATTCTACCCACATTACTAGTTCTCTTTGTAAAAATAAAAAAATAAAACTAAAAGCAATTCTCTACCAGTCAACAAAGTTTCGTTAAGTGTATCTAGATACTATTATTATAAAGTGAAAAAGTTTTTTTGAACGCGCTTATCTCCGAAAGTAAGTACTGGGTCGATTTGGATGAAAGGTATGGGTGTAGCTTGAAGCTTGAGGAAGGTAATTGACTTATTTTTTTTCTTTTTACACGACTACAAAGACGGAGTTTATGTTTTTTATAGAAAGAAAGAAATAATAAAAATTGGCCAAGTGCGAGTCGGACTCGCCCATGAAGGGTTCCGTAGTAACAATAATAAATATAATATACTTAATATATTTATTTGAAAAAAAAAAAAATCCTTACAAATTTCTTAAAACTAGCTTATTTACAATTTTTACAACTACGCAAAATAACTTTGTTTTTCATAGTATTTGTATGAATTACAAAGTTATATTTGCGGTTTTAGAAAATATGCTGTATCTCAAAAACTGCCAACCCGATCTCGGTCAAACCGTTAAAAAGTTTACATTAAGGACCATAGCATATATTTTTTGTATAATTTTTTAACTCCATTATTATAGAAGTAAGAGGGGGGACACATTTTACCACTTTGGAAGCGTATATCTTTTAAACGATTATCTTTATGAAAAAATCATTTTAGAAACCTTAATGTCATTTTTAAAGACCTGTCTATAGATACCACACACGTATAGGTTTCATAAAAAAAAATATTTTCAGTTTCAGTTCCATGTATGGGGAGCCCCCTTTAATTTAAATATTTTTTTAATTTTCTCTTAAAATCGGAAAGCGGTTCACAGAATACATCTACTTACCAAGTTTTACATGTATAGTCCTAATAGTTTCGGATTAAAATGGCTGTGACATACGGACGGACGGACAGACAGACAGACGGACAGACATGTCGAAAGTATAAGGGTTCCGTTTTTTGTCATTCGGCTACGGAACCCTAAAAAACGTTTATTGACACATGCCACAAGTATACACACAATAAAAAAAAAACAAACAACATCATAAATTATTATTAAAAGCAAATATACATTATAAAATAATAGAATTGAACAGATCTAGGATTATTAATAATACTGTGTGACTCACGGCTACGCCAAATAGGCCCAGTTCATCAAAATTCCGGACAACTAGTGCCCGACGCTTGTTTTCAACTGGACCTAATGATGAGTGTACGGATGTCAATCAGTTCTATCATATATAATATAATAATGATAAACAAAATAGAAATAATAATACATTAATTTAATATAATAATAATAATACATATCTGTGTATTCCCTGTAGTTGCACGCGCATTTTATCGTGATAAAGTCTACAGGAGCGAAGCCCCGCGACTTCTCATGTCAATGAGGAGTAGTTCCTTAGTGCCACAGATCTCCTTGCACTAAGGAGATGATGTCGGCCTCTTGGAATGTATGTTTTCTACTCCCATTCCTCAAGGCAGATTAAATCGAGATACAGAAAATTAAATAAACAATATTGTCGCTTTCCTATTCGACTTTATTTTTAGGATTTGTTACACACAAAGATAACATTAAAAAAAGGTAGCTTATATTTTTCCCCGGTCTTCAATTATCTCCGTGACAAATATCAAATTCGGTTCAGTGGTTTAGCTGTAAAAGTCCGTACAGACAGACTTGCGCATTTATAATATTAGTACCTATATAAACATGCTTCTTAACCCTTTTCTTGACAACGTATCTTGTAAGACACGTCATTTTAAATAAAAATACATCTCTTTTATAATGCATATAAAACGGAACGTTAACTTATTTTTCTTTAAAGTACATGTTTCTGAACGCACATTAGTGACACAATAACAGCTTACGTCAACTACTTTTTCAAAACTTGTCAAAATGGCAAACCGGTTGAGTGCAATTCCGCGGAAGAAGGTAAGAAATTATTATTTTTAATAGTTTTTCTTTTAAAATTGCATGAGGAATTGGTGTTATAATATTTTATATGTTTGTAGTTATGCTGGAAAGTAAATAAATAGGAGAAATAATTACGCTTGGCTTCGCAAACTAACAAATAAAGTGAATGTATCCTATTGGATACTTTGCTAGGTGTACTAAGATTCTTTGTACAAGGTTAGCGTATCTTACAGGATACATTGCCGAGTATACTAAGATTTTATTAGTATACATTTTTTAACTGTGTTTTGGGGAAAGGGCATTGTATAATTGGCATGAGTGTGAGAGAGGGCTTTTTTTCAGGGAGGGACGCAACCATCTTTTTCCAGAGCAAAAAGAATTTGTGCTCTAGTACCAAAACCACGTAAAAATCAGACAACGATGAATCTGAATCCGAAAATAAACTTCAGCAGATTACAATTGGCTTGAGTATACTATACATAACCATGTTTCTGACTCCAATTCTTCACCTGCGCTATCTTTGGCTTCTTGTATGGAAAACATGAATTTGCTATCTGATGAAGACATAGAGACGTACAAGATTCTGTTACTCAGTCTCCTTTGCTGCCTTCTCCTGTGCTGCCTTCACCTCAGCCACTTCCAGCTCGACTACCAATTTCATTGACACAAAATGGCTCTCCTTCACCACTTTTTTTGCCACCATCTCCATTAATTGTCTCTAAGTGCCGACCAAGAACACCTACAACATCCAGGAGGACTGCCACTTGTAGCACCACGACCTCCACTGGATGTAAGATACGATAAGGTCGGCCATTTTCCAATGTTTGGTTCAAAAGGGATGTAAATTTTGTGTCAAAGGCCAAACTAGGGTAGTGTGTGCCAAGTGCTCGTTATGCCTATGTTTTAAGCCAGAAAGAAATTGTTTTGTAAAATTCCATACTGATAAGTAATTATCTAAGCTCAGTATACCTCAAATGTTTCGATAACTTTAAATTTTTCTTTTCATTTGTATTAATATGTAAGTTGATTTTGGTTGTATAACTATAATTGTTACTACATGCAAATTTTATACATATATTATTACGAAAATTTTGTTTTTTATTTCCTCAAACCTGGCAACGTGGATACGTTGCAAAGTTCAGTTCAAAGACACATACATGTAAGGTCAAAGTTTTTTGCTAAGCTGACAATGTATTGCCCTGGGATCTGGAGGCGACTGCCCTCCAGCGCGTCTATGAATGGCGCGTGGAGGCGCAGCGCCGGGGCGTATCCCCGCTGCCTCGAGAGGTCGAGATGCAGCGGGAAGAGCTCCGGCGCGATCTCAGGGCAGTATGGAGGGGCCGATTGTCGCAACCGACGGCCGGGCACGCCGCAATTGCGGCGGTAAGACCCCTCTTTGAGGAGTGGCTAGATCGGCGTCACGACGTCCTGACCTACCGCATGACACAGGTCCTCACCGGTCACGGAAGTTTCGGGAGGTACCTGTGTCTGATGAGGAAGGAAGAAACGCCTGGGTGTACACCACTGCAAGGATCGCCCTGAGGACAGAGTAGAGCATACGGTGCAAGACTGCCCCGCTTGGGCAGAGCACCGACGTGTCCTCACGGCGGCGATAGGCGGAGACCTCTCGCGCCCGGCATTGGTCGAGGCCATGCTGCGGGGCGAGACGGAGTGGGAAGCGGTCGCCTCCTTCTGCGAAGCAGTCATGCTATCGAAGGAGGAGGCGGGCCGCGTAAGGGAGAGGATGGCGTCCTCCCTCCAGCCCAGCCGCAGTGGTAGACGCCCACGGCGATGGACGTCGGCCGACGATCTCCGGCCACCGTAGGCACGGGCATGCGGACAGCGAGTAAAGGGCAACTCGCTGTCCGACCATGGACCATGCCCGGGTCGACGGCGCGTTCTGTTCCACGCGCACCTCAAAGAGCGTCAGCAAGATGACGAGGCCCCCCCTGTAGAGGGCCGAAGCCTGCCGGGGTCGTGGGACTTATCCCATTACCGTGACCCCGGTACGTAAAGGGCTATTGAAGGAATACCGTGGATTTTAGTCAGTACAAGTCTGACAGTCCCTCCGGCCCTGCCCGGGGTGGGAGGACTCATCTGATGATTTTACCACGTTAAAAAAAAAAAGCTGGCAATGTATCTTCAAAGATACATATAGGATCTCATGATATGATTATGTACGATTTTTTATGTATTTTTCCCTAAATCCTAGGTTCATAATTAACATCAAATTTGAAAATGATTAGAAAATATATATTTTTGTTTTTTGCCAAGAATAGGGTTAAATAGTTATATGTGTATAATAGAATTTTACGTATGTTTATTTATTTTATGGGTTACGGTCAAAGTACTCTGACATAAAAACACCAGCCAAGTGCAAGTCAGAGTTGCACAAGACGGTTCCGGCACTAGAATCTGTTCGGTTCACACGCTCTTTGTCATCGTATTTCTTATACACTGCAACAAATTTTTGAGTTCCGTAACTGGAACGCAAAAAACCGAACCCTTATAGATTCGTCCTTTCTGTCCGTCCACCTGTCACAGCCACTTTATACCGAAGCTATAAGGACTACAGTGTTGTAACTTTGTATTCTGTGAATAGCATTACGATTTTTATACAAAAAGAAATAATTAAGAAGTGCCTCCCCATAGATACGTGAAAACGAAACTAAAAAAATATAATCAAATCTAATGTGTAATAGATAGGTCAATAGATAGATTTTTAAAAATGACATTGTGAATTTCTATAAACATTTTTTCTCAAAGTCAATCGTTTGAAAGATAGAAACATCTAAACCCCTCTAACTTTTAAAAAAAGAGTATTAAATCTAAGAAAATATATGTTATAGATCATAATGGCAACATTCAACAAAACTTGGTTGAAAGTTTTTGAGATACGGCACATTTTCAAAAACCGCAAATATTTTTGTCATGTTATGAAAAATAAAAACTTATTTTTCGCTTATTAATACTTGCTACTACGAAATCCTTCATGGGCGAGTCCGACCCGTACTTGACCACTGTTTTTAGTTTTTTATCATGCTTTTAGCGCAGTGATTTGCGAGAGGAGAATCAAAATAGAGAAGTGGGTAGTTTTCAGCATACCTAAGGAAAAGATTTTTGGTGGTTTGTTGGATTTAGCAACGTCCATCTACTTAGCTATTTTTATTTGCCTTTTTCCTGTCTATGTGTTAAATGTGTGGACATAAATTGTAACAAATATTTAAAATAAACAACGTTAAAAGTAGATAATTGGTTTCATGATAACCTTTGATTATTTCAATCAGTAATTTTATTTTTTTCGTGTTGATAGCAACACTATAATGTCTAGGTATACTGTAGTGTTGCAATCCAAAAAACCTTACATAAAACTTTTTTGCTTCCTGGTAATAAAATAATAAATAAAAATTAATTAATGACTACCAGGTTTTCTAATTCCAAACCTCATTTTCATTCAGCCAAATACCTTTTATTCCCTGCTTCATTCAAGAGCACGGAATTTTAATTTAGAATCGAAACCGACAAGTATTTACTATAATATATGTATCTTAACTAAGAACGTTATCTTAGTAACACTTTTCCTTATTTATATGTTCTTCTAATATTCATCTATTAAACTTATCAAAACGTTCAAAATCAAAAGGTTATAAGTAGTTGACATTTTGTCTTTTGTAACTAGGTAAATTATAAATCGACCAACTAAAAAGAGTGAAATAAAAACTTTTTACCAAAAAAACTTTTTTTGGTAAAAAGTTTTTATTGTTAATTTATAAGCGCACGTAACTAGAAAACGTGTCGACAACCGCAGTACGATAAGATTATTGGTAATTCGAATTGTTTATGGAAAGTTTCAATTGAGATTGTTATATTTACGCCACTTGACATTTTTGACAGTCGCAGCGGAATCGCCAGCACAACATTGATGAATTGAGAAGATGGGATGGCGCAAGAGTATCTTGCTTGACACACATAATAGTTAGCCATATACAAGGTTATTCGTAAAACACTAACAACCTCACAGGACTGTATTCAATTTCATTTTTTTCAATTCAAAACATTTATTTCAGACTTATTCAGTTCATTAAGTACTAGTATTACATTGAAGGAACTTAAAACTATGTAATTAAATTATAGACACACGTTTATATAAAAAAAAAAAACAAAAATAAAAATGTTAAAAATGTGAGTCCGTCTACATTACACGAACTTTGATCCATTGCCTCCATATCGGACTATGGATATTTTTAGCAATCAGTACGTATTAGGCCGTGCGCGCACTGCCTTGCGGTGGCCGCAATTCCGGTAGTTCTACCGCACCGGTAGACTGACCGCAGTGCGCGCACTTCTATGACACTCCATACTTCACAAATTTTGCGTTTCCAAAACGCAACGCAGTGCGCGCACGGCCTTAGTAACATCATAAATAACAACTTTTGTTCTATGTTTTTTTTAATGTATATTTATTATTTTGGGAGGAGTTCTTCGACGCCTATGTATATTTATCTACGGTAAGTATGTAGTTAGGTTTAATAGCGTTCAATTTAAATATTGTAAATTAAAGGTAATTAAAGAAACATACACAATAGGTATTTCATATTTTGCCTATTCCTACACACATTTTTAAGTTTCCGTAGCCGAATGGCAAAAAACGCAACCCTTAGTTTCGTCATGTCTGTCTGTCTGTCCGTCCGTATGTCACAGCCATTTTATTCCGAAACTATTAGAAATACACATGTAAGACTTGGTAGGTACATGTATTCTGTTAACAGCTATCCGACTTTTTATTTGAATAAATTAAAAAAAATATATTTAGGGGGGCTCCCCATACATAGAACTGAAACTAATAATTTTCTTTTCATCAAACTTATACATGTATGGTATCTATAGACGGATCTTTAAAAAGGCTTGTGTTTAAACGCCTACCAGAAAAGTACCTTTTTTACTATCAAAAAATTGCTCACCAAATAGCCTAACCTACCCTAACCGACCCGAGTGCTTAGTGAGCAAGTTAGTGAAATTGAGGTGGGCATTTATTCATTTTGGTAAGCATTTAAAGAACAATGGCGAAAGCTTAGCTGTGTTTAATTTGAGCGTCTAAAAGTGACTTATATACGAAGGCAGTTCTATTATTTTTCTACGTTTTTTCAAAGTATCACATTACCTAGTTAAGTCCGGATAAAAACAACATTTTAAATGAAAAATTATTTGATTTTTTCATTGACAGTTAGTGATGCCATTTTGTATTTATTCTGCCAAGTGACAGTAAGTGCAATATTATTGTAATAAAATCAGTTTTAGTTTGTTATTGTAACAAAAAGGAGTAAATGAATTAAAAATAATATTTATTTATTAGTGGAAGTGTTCTTTGTATGGAGGTAAAAATATTGTAGTGTAAAAATAAATGAATTACTTTCAATTAATGACTGGCAAAAAGACTATTATCCCAAGTCAAAAAAATATAACTTGGTTTAACTGTTGATTGTTCATGTCACATGTGTCACATTCACCCTCAAGAAAAATATTTATATATATAATCTATGGTTAACTGATTACTGGGCAGCATGGTCTGCCTGTTGTAACCTTAGCCTGTTCCGTCAGGAACTAATCTACTTTTTTTTAAAATGTTCATGTCACAGACGCTTGCACATTGTGCCTTGTATTGCTCTCGATTGTTTTCCGTTTTCTTTAATTTTCACTTAACCTGGACATAACCTACAAAAGTTCATGACTGAATTTCTATTATTCTCGGGCTTCTCGAACAAAAATTCTTGCACAAACTAATTCAGAAGTTGACGCCGAGTCAAACAAGATATTTTTCATTTAAAGACGCAAAAATTTAATCTCAGCTAAATTAATGTATGGGAGGTTGCCATTGTTCTTTAAGCCCTTTAAAAATAACATTGAGGTTTCTAAGACTACTTATTCTTAAAGTGGTAAAATGTGCCCCTCACCCTCTAATTTCTATAATATTGGTGTGAAAAATCTAAAAAAATATATGCTGTAGATCTTAATTAAAACTTCCAACAAAAATTGGCCAAGATCGGGTCAGCAGTTTTTGAGATATAGCACATTTTCTAATACCACAAATGGGCCATTATTTTTTTCCGGTGCCCATAATCGGTCTCTCAAGAACAGAACCTATGAAGAACTAACCTATACATTAAAAAAAGCTATGATTACTAAAATAAAATCGCTATTGGTAGAAACGTAATAATAATACCCTTCTAAGAAGACATAAACATTAGTGAAAAATGTTATAATTTGACGTAAATTACGGTAACTCAGTCGCTTTTCTCGGTAACTCAGCCGTATCTCATACAAAATCCGTCTGTCCCAGCAAGCAACTCGCTTCAAATACATTGACATTACATTAAAACTCTTTATGGCCCTATTCAATTAAAATATCTACGGAAATTAAGATAAGTATGAACTTTAGTAACAGGCTAATAAGTTTATCTTTCCTTTAACCGTGTATTATTTACGAAATATTTCTTGTCTTGTCCCTGTTGAAGAAAAAAAACGTAAGTACTCTATGTTACCAAGCAAAAGTGAGCTTTAAATTCGGCTTTTTTAGTATATTTTCGACTAAGTTAGTTGGATTTAATGTAAATTGCTGGCGGGGTGAGGCGGGTGTTCGTGGCCTTGACGCTGGCCGCATCAGTCGAGCGCGAGTCGACCGGAGAGGCGCGTGTGTTTATTGTGCGGCCGCTGAGTTACCGACGACAAACGGTGAGTTTTTAAGATATTTGATTGTTTTTTATTGCGTTTTGTAATAGATTAAGTAAATATTTGCATGTCATCAAAAATGATTAGGTATTTATTATCATATGACCTGTTCCGTCCGATATGTGAAATGGAACGCACCTTTTTGGTTGGCAACACTAATTATCGGTGGGCTTGACATTACTCTGACTTGACAGATTGCCTCTTTGTTCCCGGTTTGAAAATTGTCCGCTTGGGGACCTGTTGAGTTAATTGTAATAGAAATATCGTGTGCAATCGCGTGTTGAAACCGATAATTGGGTCGCGAGTAACGATTAATTGGAAGTTGTAATCCCCATTTGATGAAAAACTCGGGATATTTTGGGATTTATCGCCGGTTGGTTGCCACCGCATGGCACGCGCATTTGTTGGAAATAAGTAGTGATAAATAGCTTCAATCCGGTGCGAGTTTGGGCTGTGATGCTCTCTGAACCGCGCCATCTGGAGATCGGCGCCTTGTGACCGTTCAAAACACTTGACTTACATCACACTTTCAATTACTCACCTCATATTTACATACATACCACACTTGGGCGTGACCTAGGAAGGTCGAAGCTTGGCGAACCCAGCACAGAAGGTTAGTGGTAATAAGGTATTGATAAAGCCTCAGAGGCTATAGATTGTTGTCGGCCGGAGAGCCTTTTGTTCATTGAAAGCAACGGTAGGGCTCCACGAACCGTGAACAGTTCGGACACACCAGTATCGTTGCACTGGCTTCTTGTAGTCCTGAACATTTTGGTAGCAGAAGCGTGGTCTTATAAGATCCACTGGTTTAATTGGAAGTTTTGAATATTGTTGAAAATAACTTAATAAGTTTGAATATTGCTTTGTCAGCCGGGCTCAAATAGCACTTGTAGTTTGTACTGTAATTTGTAGTGCTAGTCCCTTGTATTGCACTGACAAGTAAGATTTGTTTGTGAAATTATGAATTATTAGGTTGTATTTGGTACATAATTTGGTATATTGTTGTAAAAGTTGTTTGGTATTTGTTGCAATTAATAATTGAATGTCACTGATCTGAATTTAAAAGGTTATCTAAATAATAATCACACATTTGTTAACATAACAAGACTTGAATGGTGTGGATTGACTTATTGCATTTATTTGTATTTATTGGATTGTTGTTACAGATTGTCCGGAACAATATTATACTTCAATTGTTGTGTTTGGTTGGTATTGATCCAGCATGGTATATACATTGAATTGTTATTTATTTTGTAACTAGCCATCTGTACCAAGCTAGATTCATACTTGGAATGGGTACAGGGTCGGATTTGGACTTGAAATAATTGAATTTAAGTTGTTATTTTGGTGAAATTATTTGGTCGGCTAACAAGTTATTGTTGTTTGTTTAGTTAATTTTAGCCTGTTGTATTAATATTTGTTGTTGCAATGGCCTCATTAAGGGCAGTCAGGGAGGCTGCTGCCGGATTGACCTCACAGTTGAGATGGTTCACATCGGCAGCTGCAACGGTTGAGCGTGTAGAATTGGAAGAGCTCACCCTTGCTCGGTATGGGCAAGTGATTGAGAGGATCAAGTCAGCTGATGCTGCGCTCACACGCTTCAACGAGTACATCATGGACGTGGATTTGGAGGTGATGGATCAGGCGGCCCGCGATAGGATTTTGGGTGACTATGACCAGATTGTCCACCTGGGGGATGTCATATGTCTACGAGCGCGGGAAATTTTGAAGAGCCGGGTGCCTGATGCGGCCAAGCCGCAGACCCCTGTTGTTGCAGGCCCTGGACTATTGAGTAGGCTGCCCACCCTGGAGCTGCCACATTTTGACGGTCGCTTGGACCACTGGCTGGGCTTCCTAAATCTCTTTGAGAGTCTTGTCGATGCACGCTCGGACCTCGGACCTGCCCAGAAGCTGGCCTATTTATTGTCTGTCCTGGAGGGCGAAGCCAGAGCCTTGGTGCAGCACTTGCCGGTGACGGGTTCCTCCTACCCGACCGCTCTGGAGCTTCTCTCCCGACGGTATCAGAACAAGCGCTGCCTGGCTGATATGCACATCGGCCAAATTTTGGTACTACCGGCCATTGCCTGCACGTCGACGTTGCGCACTGACTTGCTGAACCCGTTGGTCTCAGCGACCAACGCCTTGAGACGCTTGGAGTTACCGGTAGAACATTGGTCCTACTTGTTGGTGCACATAGTGCTGCAGTTGCTCCCCGCGGAGCTGAGGTCACGTTTTGAGCAGAAGTATGGTGGGGATAGTGCCACCCATCTTCCCCCCTTTGATGACCTCCTCAAATTTTTGGAAGACGAGTGTCGGTTTTCGGATAACACTCGTGGCGCCACGGGGTCACCCCCACTACCTTCTCGGCCTAGAGACCAGGGACGGACTAGGGCTCGGGGGCCTGTTGATGTTCGCCCCGCCCCCCGTTTTGCTGGCGCCCGGAGTCCTCGGGCTAGGGGGCCTGTTGATGTTCGCCCCGCCCCCCGTTATGCTGGCGCCCGGAGTCCTCGGGCTAGGGGGACTGTTGATGTTCGCCCCGCCCCCCGTTTTGCTGGCGCCCGGAGTTCTCATCATTGTGACTTTTGTAAGGCAGCGGGGCATGTCATGGCGCGTTGCCCGGCCTTTCTGAATTTGCACGTAAGTGCCCGCCGCCGAATTGTCAACGCACGCCGTTTGTGCTTCTCGTGCTTGGGGTCCCACTTTCATCGGGACTGCCCCGACCCCCGCCCGTGTAGAATTTGTGAAGTGTCCCACCTTGAGATTTTGTGCGCCAACGCGAACCGCTCCAGCAGACCAGCTTCTGAGGAGGGTTCGCGCAGGGGGGGTACCCCGGAGACGAGCACCGGGCTGAGACCCGCAATTCTGTACGCCGCACTCCACCCCCCGCGCAAGTTGAACGGGAGCCCCGCGAGCGCCATTTGGTCTCCCCTCGTCAGGGAGAACGCGCATTGGCTGCTAGGCAGCAGTGGCCGGGTCGGCGCCGCTGCCTTTCCCCTCCGTTGGCGGAACGTCCCCGGCTGGAGTCGCGCCCTCCGCCATTCGGGCATCCGGTGGGATATGCCCCTCCAGTGATGGCGAGCGGCTCGGGACACCGCGCAGACGAATATTTTGATTGTTGGCCTCGTCGTGAACAAAGGCAGCCTGGATGCGGCGATCGGTCGCCGCTCAGGCATCACTAAGAGATTGACGCCTGCCCCGCTAAAGGACCCCCCCGATCAAGACGGTTTTGTTGCCAACGGCCTCGGTCAAGGTCTGGGGACCCTTGGGTGACTCGATTGTGGTCTGTGCCATTTTGGACACGGGAGTCCAGGGTTGCCTTTTGTCGTCTTGGTTAGCGGGACAGGTTGGCCTGAAGGTGAATGACCTTTCAGGCAAGATTTGGGGAATTGGCGAACCGGCTGACACCACTGTTGAGGGAAGGACCTGGTTTGAAATCACCCTTGTGAGTTGTCCGTACCCTAAAATTGGTGCTCCTGCCCTTGTTATAACTGAACTTGGTTGGGACGAGCCACTTCGGGAAACCCTGTTGGAGGACGGTTGAGGCACTCTAGCCTTCCTTATGGGGCCCGTCACCCCCTTTTATTGCCCAAGGAGGGCCACTTGGTTCAATTGTTGGTGACTGATCGTCACACTAAGAACTCGCATGCCGGTTGCAATGCGCTGTTGGCCATTCTGCAGCGAGAAATTTGGATTTTGTCGGCTGATCGCGTCAATGAGGCGAGGCCCTTTGCTGGCGTCGTAACGGACTTGTTGGTCCCCTTTTGTTGAAGACCTCCACCCTTCGTAATAGTAAGATTGTTAAGGCTTATTTGTGTGTTTGTCTGCCTGTCAACCAAGGCAGTACATTTGGAGCTGGTAACCTCCCTCTCGACAGAGGTCTTTGAGGCGACTTTGGAAAGATTTGTGTCTCGCCGTGGGTTACCTTCTTTGATTAGGTCTGATTGCGGTACGAATTACAAGGGTACAAGTAACTATTTGAAGGAGGTATACGCCTTCCTTAATGAGAACCAGGTTGACATTGGTAATAGTTTGGCCCGCCGAGGGGTCACTTGGTTGTTTGACCCGCCAGCCTGCCCCCCATCGGGGGGGTATTTGTGAGGCCGCGGTGAAAGCGGCAAAGGGACGCTGGTGGAGATTGTTGGGAGACACCGTTCTCACCTTTGAGGAACTAGCTACGGTATTTTGCCGCATTGAAGCTGTGTTAAATTCGCAACCTGGTCAAGACTTCCAATTGATTAGCGGACGGGTAGGCCCGTCCGGGGGGGGGTAGATGTTCCGTCCGATATGTGAAATGGAACGCACCTTTTTGGTTGGCAACACTAATTATCGGTGGGCTTGACATTACTCTGACTTGACAGATTGCCTCTTTGTTTCCGGTTTGAAAAATGTCCGCTTGGGGACCTGTTGAGTTAATTGTAATTGGTAAAATATCGTTTGGAATCGCCGTTTGCAACCGATAATTGGGTCGCGATTAACTATTGTTTGAAGTTGTAATCCCGGATTGACGAAAACCCTGGGATATTTTTGGACTTATCGCCGGTTTGTCGCCACCCGCGTGGCACGCGCATTTGACAACTTAATGACCGTTTAGCTATCAGGCGTATTTTTAGCGAACATGTCATAAAAAATTCCAGGCTGTAAAACTCCATTATTCAAGAAACTCTCGGTAGCAATAAAACCCTAAAATATTTAAGAAAGGTAAACGAGTATATTACGAATTTGATGTTCAATTAAATATATTTGAGAAATAAGACTGATGAGACAAAGATTTTACGTTTAAAAATGTTAATTTGAGAGGATTTTGTTTTTTTTTTTTTAAGGAGAAGTTTTATTTGATTTAAAATACTTTATTATTGTTTTTAGAGCGTTTCTATTACTTAAAGCGAAAAAAATCCTAGTGCTGTGATAAGATTACCACTGTTTTACTTATCCACCTACTGCGTTACTATTTTTGTCCCTCTTTTCCTGAATACGTTAAGAGCTATAAAGCTTAAATATAATTTTCAAAGATCACAAATTTTATATTTTTTTGTTTATCTACCATATTTCCTATATGGTTACCTATACTAAAAATATTGAGCTTAAATTGCTATTATTAAGGCATATTTTGAGAAATTACAGTGGCTTAAATTAAAATAAGGTAACGCTTTGTTAAACTTAATTAGAAAATAAGATATTAGACTGAGATGATTGTGATTTTACATTATAGGATTATTGTAATTCTTGTCTAAGTTTATGTCTGATAGGTTTTTAAAATTGATGTAAAAGTTCCTACCAATTAAAATGATTATTCTAAGTAAGTAACAGAGTTGTTGTTTTTCTACTCCTTTCCTTGTATTAACATCAAACAAAACAATAAATAGTAAAAAAACGTCGCTGCTGATGACTGTACTGTTTACTTTAAATATTGATAAAACTAAATTAACCTAAAAATTAAAAAAAAAAACGAATATGTTTTAAAATTATTTTTTACGACATAGTCAATTTGGGCCCTGGAAAAAAATAATGGCCCAAATATCACTTTCTATTTCATGCAAACACTATGAAAAACAAAGTTATTTTGCGTAGTTACTAAGGAACCCTTCATGGGCGAGTCTGACTCGCACTTGGCTGCAGAAACTGGACGAAACTCAAGTGAGTTACGTAAATGGCATTGGTTCATGTCATGCTCTGTATAGTCAGACCAGATAAATCATTGGCTAAATGACTGTTTCCTTTCCTTATGCCTAATGTGATCCAGCTTTTCCTCACAGTCGAATTTAGATTGCATGATTGTCATCAAATAAAAATACGTCGTTCAAATCAATTCAGATTTGTCTATTCCTTATTTCAAATGTAACATGCCTTTTTAGGGTTCCGTAGCCGAATGGCAAAAAACGGAACCCTTATAGTTTCGACATGTCTGTCCGTCTGTCCGTCTGTCTGTCTGTCCGTCCGTCCGTATGTCACAGCCATTTTATTCCGAAACTATTAGGACTATACATGTAAAACTTGGTAGGTAGATGTATTCTGTAAACCGCTTTCCGATTATAGGAGAAAATTTTAAAAGATATAAGTTTAAAAGATATATGCTTCCAAGTGGTAAAATGTGTCCCCCCCCCCCCCCCCTCTAACTTCTATAATAATGAAGTGAAAAATCTAAAAAAAGCATATGTTGTAGATCTTAATGTAAACTTTCAACCAAAATTGGTTTGAACGAGATCGAGTCAACAGTTTTTGAGATACAATATATTTTCGAAAACCGCAAATATAACTTTGTAATTCATACAAATACTATGAAAATCAAAGTTATTTGGCGTAGTTGTAAAAAATGTAAATAAGCTAGTTTTAAGAAATTTGTAAGGTTTTTTGTTTTTTTTTTTCAAATAAATATATTAAGTATGTTATATTTATTATAGTTACTACGGAACCCTTCATGGGCGAGTCCGACTCGCATTTGGCCAATTTTTTAAGGAAAGGAAATCATACAATGACTGCCTCCTGCATACGATCTGGGCGAAGCGGGAGGGTGTGTCAGACTTTTACTGACTAAAACCCATCCGTGTTCCATCATATGCTCTTCGTGCTCCGAGGCCGCGGTAACTCTTTTGAACAATTCCGTAACCCCGGCAGGCAACGCGGTTTCCTAGTGGGCCCCGACAATTTTTTTGACAAAGGCCTACGATTTTTATCAATATATTTTCAGAAATTCGAATTCCTGTTAAAACCTATCCCTACAAGCAAAACTTTAATGTTCGTAATTTGACTGCATTGTTATTATATATACAAAAAGTAAAATAATAATATTACTTATAATTGTTTATGGGTTAACTTACCGAAAACGGCGTACTTTTAGCATTACGCTTATAAGTAGGGGTGGTCTGCACGAAATTCGGTGAAATGTTGCTCCCAGGTGATATGGGGATGTTGAACGGCGACATTTGCCCTGAAAATGAATGCCGTTGTACTTACATATAAGACTATGCCTATAGCCACAAAAGGATAGAACAATATATTATAAACATTTTTAAATGTAAAAATTTTGTTTTTTTTTTTTATTTCATCTCAAAGTATGGCCCAAATTATCCATACAATTTTGCCATTTTGATGGCAGTTTGTTTATCCCTTTACTGTAGTAAAAGTAAGTAGAAATCTGTTGGGGCAAGGTAGGTTGAGTACGGTGGGTGACGGAAAGCTTCCAGCTGTAACTCTAGTAGCATTGCGATGTTTTTTTTTTTAGGATAGGAAATCATCCAATGACTGACTCCCAACCTGGGCGAATTAGGAGGGTGTGCCAGACTTTTACTAACTAAAAACCCATTCGTGTTCCATCATATCAACTCAACTTCTTATTCCTTACCAGGTTTTCAACTAATAAGAAATGATCGCGCGCGTGGTGGCGGAGGTGGTGTTGCCATATACCTTCGTCCACAGATTACCTTTTCAATTGTCGATATGTCAACGCAACCTCCCCCGCAGGATGCGGGTGAGCATCTCTTTTTGGAAGTTAACCTGAATCACGTGAAAGTTCTTCTAGGTGTCTATTACAGTCCTTCGTCACGTGTGAATTTCTTTTCCTCCTTTGAAAAGATCCTTGAGGATCTTACTCCGTCTTACAGTCATACTATCATTATGGGGGATTTTAATACTTGTTTATTGAAAAATGATTCTCGTTCTTTGTCACTCCAGTCAATCCTACAGTCGTCTAACTTGGCTGTTCTTCCGTCAAGTGCCACACATCATTTTCCGAACTGTAATCCCTCGCTTTTGGATCTTGTAATTATCTCCTCTAACCATCATGTCAGTAAGCATGGTCAATGCACGGCTGACATGTTTTCTTACCATGATTTAATATTCCTTTCATACAAGATTCGCCCTCCTAAGGCCAAACCTAAAACTCTTCTGCTACGCAATTTTAGTGGTATGAATGTTGATAATCTCCAGAGGGATGCTAACGACATTGATTGGGCGTCCCTTGTAACTGCTGAATCGGTCGATGACAAAGTTAGCTTGCTCACGGATAATCTCGTACAGCTGTACGACATTCATGCCCCCATTCGTGCAGTCAAATTAAAACATCTTCCTGCGCCGTGGCTAACAGATGATGTAAGAGCTGTCATGCACAGGAAGGCAGTATGCAGGTCTAAGTTCAGATGTCACCCCTCACCATTGAACCGGGAGATGTTTGTGAATGCTCGCAATCGCAGCAATAGGGTGTGTAGGGATGCAATGCGCCGCCATATTCATGATTCAGTTAAAAACGGTGATCCAGCTAAAGTCTGGAAATTTCTCAAATCGATGGGAGTTGGAAAATCACGCCAAGAATCGATTCCTAAAAACCTAAATATTGATCTATTGAATCAGCACTTCTCATCCTCGTCCCCCTCTAATGGGACAATGAAGGCAAATACAATAAATTATCTTTCTAACCTTCCAACTCCGGATCACTCCGCATTTAATTTTAGTCAATTTTCTGATTGTGATGTTAAGAAAAGCATAGTTTCAATCACATCCAATGCCGTTGGTAGTGATTGTGTCAGTCGGAAGATGATACTCCCTGTCCTCGATGAAATCCTTCCTATCCTTACCTATATCCTTAACTATTCTATTTCCAATGGTGTCTTTCCCTCGGTATGGAAAGAGGCCAAAATTGTTCCTCTACCCAAAAAATCGAATCCTACATCTTTTTCAGAATATCGACCTATTTCCATCCTGCCTTTTTTATCTAAAGTCCTTGAACGCCTTGTCCACAATCAGCTTAGTTCTTTTCTTTGCAAGAATAGTCTGCTGAATCCTTTCCAATCCGGTTTTCGTCCTGGTCATAGTACCACTTCTGCCTTAGTAAGCGTTACGGATGAGATGAGGTTGGGCATGGATAAAGGAAATATGACGATTCTTTGCTTGCTAGATTTTAGCAACGCTTTTAATACTGTTGATTTCGAAATCATGCTCAACATACTACGCTCTATTAACATATCTCCAACAGCGATTGACTGGTTTCGTAGTTACCTGTTTGGCCGCCGGCAACGTATTTGCATAGATGAGTCCTGCTCTTCTTGGTGTAGTACTTCAGCCGGTGTTCCTCAGGGTGGCGTTTTATCTCCTTTACTCTTCGCAATATTCATAAATTCTATTTCTAAAAAACTTCAGTCCTCCTACCATCTTTATGCTGATGATTTGCAGATTTACAGACAAGCTCCCTATACAGATTTGCATACAGCTATTGATATCATGAACCGGGACTTGGCTTCTGTTTGCGAATGGAGTGATGCACATGGTTTGCAGGTTAACCCGTCAAAGACCCAGGTCATTGTGGTTGGCAGTTCCAGGTTGGCACCTAAGGTAAAATGGACGCAGCTTCCTCAGGTTATTTTCAACGGCACTGCTATTCCATTAAGCGAGAAAGTTAAGAACCTTGGGGTTTGGGTTGACAAACATCTTTCTTGGGGTCCCCAATTACAAGAAGTCAGTCGCAAATTATTTGCTTCTGCCCATTCCCTACGAAGGTTGCGTAACTTTCTGCCAACTGCTACTAAAATTGCGCTAGCACAGTCTCTTTTACTCCCCATCCTAGACTACGCTGATGTCAGTTATCTTGATCTTACTGAGGCACAATTTGATAAACTTGAGCGACTCCAAAATGTTTGCATTAGATTTATATTTGGCTTGCGCAAATATGATCACGTATCCGAATTTCGTACGAAACTCAAGTGGCTTCCAATACGTCTTCGCCGGAACTTACACATTCTGTCTCTGCTTTACAGTGTGCTGTTTAATCCTAAAACCCCCACTTATCTTAAAGAACGATTTAAGTTCCTTCATGACACACATGCAAAATCTCTGAGGTCATCAGAAAACTTAAGGCTTGCGGTACCGAGTCACGCCACCAATTTCTATGGTAAGTCGTTCGCGGCTCAAGTAGTACGGCTGTGGAATGCTCTACCCGTGTCAGTAAGACAAGCACAAACACTATCTTCTTTCAAAAACTTAGTAAAAGATCTTTATCTCTCTCCTTAAATTGTTATTATGTATGTCTTTGTTTCTTTCTTTTTCTTTTTTAATTTTTGTATGCATATATATGTTTTGAGAACGTTATTTATTGTTTAGTATTTTATATAGATAATTAGTACACCGTGGACTACCCGCGTAATTATTTTCTCCTTCTGTGTCAAATCCATCCAAAGGTTGTCTGTAAAAGATCGCTTTTAGCGATAAGACCGCCCATTGTATCACCCTTTTAATTGTTAAGTCCATAATTTTGTTTTTATTGTTATGGTGTACAATAAAGAATATATCTATCTATCTATCTATCTATCATATGCCCTTCGCCTCGGGGCAGCGGTAACTCTTTTGAACAATTCCGCAACCCCGGCAGGCAACGGCCCCATGTGGGCCCCGACAATTCTGCTGACACTCATTGAGGCGCGCGTAGAACACGACGTGCTGTCTACACGAGCCTGGTTTCAGTCGGGTGGCGAGCTACTCATTGCTCGCAGCCCACAGGGCCGCAGGCCCACGCCTGCGGTGACAGGGGGTCACCCTGCGACTCCCGACGCGACGCTGTGAGGACATTGAGACCCGCCTCTCCCTCGCGCGTGCCACCACCTCCTTCGCTTGCATGACTGCTTCCCATGCCCTCGGACCATGGATTGAACCAGGGCCGGGAGCGAGAGGTCAGTCAGCCGGAAGCGAGACACAGTGGAGCTCTGCCCAAGTGGGGCAAATCTCCACTGTGAGTTCCACCGTGTCCTCAGGGCGATCCTCGCGGTGGTGACACCCGGGCGTTTCCTCCCGCCGAATCCGACACAAGTAACTCCCAAAACAACTGTGTCCGGTGAACACCTGCGTCAGGCGGAAGGTGTGGACGCCATGTCGCCTCGTTAGCTACTCCTCAAAGAGGGGACTTACCGCCGCTATTGTGGCCTGCCCCAGCTTTGTGATGGTCATTCGTGAAGTGTGAGCTCGCCCGTTGACGTGAATAAGCAATGGGGAAGAACGATTGACCAGTCTTGGTTGTTGAATTGAGAGCGACCCCATCAATGTTTGCAATTCTTGGCAATAGACATCTGTCGTCACTGTTGTGCCAGTGACAAGGGTTACCGGCCGACCGCGAGGCTCATTCTTGAACTCAAAATGTCCATATTTAAAACGATTGAAACAATAATGGATAGTCTTTATGCAAGCAGTGTTAGGCCCGTACACTTCGTAAATGTTTCGTGTTGTTTGTGCAACGGTATTTCCACGTAGGAACTCATAACTTTTCGAAAATTTTACGAATTTTCAGTTTATCCATGGCGCCAAAAACTACCACAATTTCACAAAAAACGATCTAAAAACAAATGACTGAATTTGAAATTAAATTAACACGGCTTTAAAATAAATTTTATTTGAATTTCGAATTGCGCGCCAATCCACAGATAACTAAATCTGAAAATTTTGGCTATAGAATTTCCAATTACATAGGTACCTATTACATTATATTATTTTTATGCGGTAAAAAGTTGTTAATGGAATTAAATTGCAAATGGATATTAATTTTTGTTTCTTTTTCAATCAATCTCTATCGTGGATCATAAGGACCTACCTACTTATGATTTTATTTTATTTTACTGCCGAGTCTTTATCACTACGATAAATAGATTGCGCTTTGGCCATAATACTGCTCCGTCACAGTTTGCTAGACTTGGCATTATTACAAGCAATACATGCCCACATTGTGAATACCAAGAAGGAACCATGGAACATGTTAATTTTCACTGGACTGTCAAAACTTCTTGCTTGACAGATTAGTGTTGGCTAGTGAACTTAGTGATGTACGATTCTTTATCCCGTTCCCGCCTGCCGCCACTTGAAGAGTTATTAAAAGACAAAAATACAAACCGATATATAAATACATTAAAAATACCATTAAAACAATTTAAAAATGAAGTGCTATTGCAGTGTTGATATTAAAATTAAAATAAGATTTGACCTAAAGGTCCAGTTACCAGGTCATAAAATCCCAAAAAAAAAACTTTATTAGGGAAAACAAACGAATTCGCGAGTTGACAACTTTGCAAAAATTGTTTGAAACGCTTCGAAACGCTTCACGTGTACTCGTAAAATAATATTTTATTTATTACTTAACCTTTCAATTAAAATATACGTATATTTTCAATTTATTAAAAAACTATTGCCTAAATCGTGGCAATGTGGTCACGTGACTACGTATGACGTCATCGTTCAAAAAACAACTTTCCCGGCATTTGGCACATAAATGTACTTTGGGTATTTTATGATATTTTACTCTATTATGAACGTGAAAAAATATTATCAGTGCTGTGCAGTACATTGTTGTGGGAATACTACTATTGAAACGCCCACGAAACTATTTATTCATGTCCCTTTAAAAAGAGATATTCGCAAGAAGTGGTTAGAACTTGCTCGAATTAATGCAAAAATGTATCAGCCAAATCAAATTAATTTTTTTGTGAAGATCATTTCGATGTATGTAAAAATAAGATACGGCAAATGTAAAGTTAGCACTATACATACATAGAAGTTTTATTTTTTTTGTATTCCGAAGAACAAAAATTAGAGTTCGTGGCAAAATAGTTCGCCACCATAGCGTCTACTTTAGGCAAGTTTGTACTGTCAGCTTTTATAAATCCTTGCTCCATCTTTAAATTTTCACATCACCAAAACAATATTTATGTAGGTATTTTGTCTTACGCACCAACCAAAGATAACCTGTCAACTGTCAAAATATGAAAATATTGAACGATGACGTCGCGTTTTCTGATTGGTGTTTCTAATCACGTGACTCACAGACAAAACATCTCATTTTTCTCAATGGAAAATAAAATAAATTAATAATAATATTTTCTTCATTTGTACTATTTTGTGTTTCATATCAATAGATTTACATAATTAAATATTTATTTTCAATTTTTAAACATACTGTCAACTCGCGGATTATATTATAAGTATATGCTTATCACGGTATATTTTAATACGTCATAAATTAATTATTAACTACTACTGCGATATATACTACAGATGACTTTTCGGTACGGCCCATACACGTATCCTCAGGACTGATAATGTAAATGAGATATTCGTTTTTTTTTTACTGAACAATATAAATAATACAATAATAAACCCAAAAACAGCCACCTTTATTTTTTTTTACCCTGAAAAATATTTTTTTCAGCATGGGACATTAGGTTCCATGGGTCTTGAAACTTTAAAATGAAAGTAGTATAAAAAGAAACAAACCCAAAATTATACTTTTGTGGGAAGATATGTACCATTAGTCTAATAACGTATTGGGACATATACATACATACCTACAGTACCGAAAGGGTTAACATTGCTATGCAGTGTTAATTGTTTTTATTATCTGCTTCTTATACAATGTTTTTGGTAATGCAAAAATATCAACTACCAAGAAATTTTTATTATAGATAGATAGATACACTCTTTATTGTACACCATAACAGAATTAAATGAGGACTTAAAAACTACAAAGGTTATTACAATGGGCGGTCTTGTACAAGACGTGTGAGTGGAACGCCCACACGGTACGAGTTTATGGCAAAGAGCGGGTAGTCGCGCACTCCACGTCGGTGAACCGACCTGGGTACTGCATGTTTTATCATTTTGTTTAAATCAATGCAGTCTAGTTTATTTGTATACTAGCTTTTGCCCGCGACTTCGTTCGCGTGGGAGGTTTTCCTGTGTAAATCCCGATCCCGCAAGAATTTCGGAAAAAAAAACTATTTTATGTCCTTCCCAGAGTCTTAAACGATTCCCATGCCAAATTTCATTTAAATCGGTTCAGCGGTTTAGGCGTGAAAAGGTAACCGACAGACAGACACGAGTTACTTTCGCATTTATAATATTAGTATGGATATGGATTAAATCATGGAGCGTCATTGTCTGAAGAAGCACTCAACGTTTCTCAATAGGGAGCTGGTTGTATAGAACCAATAAGTGTTGGTAAGACGATCCGGTATTTGTAATGCCCTGCACGCAAAGACTTCGATCTCAAGCTATGTCCCGCCCTTATACAGTAGTAACATACGATTAAAAGGGAAAATGGCTAGCTATAACAATAACTATTGTACTATCATCGAATCCAAAGGACGTCCCGACGACGTCTTGATAGTGTGTTCGCAGCATTCAATGAAATATTGGTATCTTAAGAATAAAATCATTTGTGGACTTGGCAATCATTGTACCGGTAGTAGTTTAAGCTAATCGATTAATAGCCACGAGCCTCAATCACCACCTTAGGAGACTCTCCTCGTTAGGCAGCTGGATTGTTTCAGAAAACTATACTTTTAGACACGACACGTATCGTTAGGTTCCTCGTGAGGTTTCTCTCTCTGGAGCCCTGACTGTCGGTAGCTTCAGTCCTATTTTCGGTACTGGTGGACTATTATCGTTATAATTTTAGTGTTGTTGTTTTTTTATAAAATTATAAACATATTAACAGATATTAGTAGGATTAGTAAATTATCATCTGCTTAGCCTTTTCCCAATTATAGATAGATAGAATATACTTTATTGTACACCAATAATTGAATCACACTTAAATACTATACTTATACAAGGTTAATTGTAAAACACCGAAAACCTCTCAGGACTATGTTACTAACATCATAATCAACTACTTTTGTTCTATGACTTTTAAAAATTCAATCGATTTATATAATCGCTTTCTTTTGCTTCGCATAGACTTCGTAACATTTAGAGCGTTCAATTTAAATATTTTTATTTTTGTATGAAAATCTGGTGAACTAAAATATGACGAATTTTTTTATTATATTTTTTTGTTATTAAAAAAATTCGTATTTTATTTTGATCTATTGCTGATAAGTGTAACTATCATAGGAGTGGGAGAATCGTAGCAATAAAAACGTGACTATTCATGATTTTTTATTAATGGTTTGGTACAAATTCGATAACTAAACTATTATACTGAAAAATTACGTTTTTGGACTTAACAGGTTTCTCCCAGACACCACAGAAATATAAGTACGAATATAATTATACTATTTCCAAAAAGTCTAATGAAATCGCGGCAATCAACTAGTCTACAAAGCTAAGTAAAGTAAGTTATCTGTTACTGGATTGGTTCGCCAACTGTGCTTCTAAACTCCGGATAGTTCTGTGGTACTCCTTCAGTTGGTTGTGCTGTTTCTGACATAACTCAGTCATGCGTTTTAACTCGGTCCGGGCGGTATAGAATTTCTTTGTCTGAAACAAGGCAAGTACCTATGATATCAAAACATAACACTATCACATTCAGAATGGAATAAGGAGTTACATTTCGGAAAGCTACTAAAAATACTTCAAAAACTTTACTAAATATTTTTTATTAAGTACTAGCTTTTGCCCACGACTTCGTTCGCGTGGGAAGCTTTTCCCGCGTAAATCCCGTTCCCGTGGGAATGCCGCGATAAAAATTATTCTATGTCCTTCCCAGGGTCCTAAACTATTCCCATGCCAAATTTCATATAAATCGGTTCAGCGGTTTAGGCGTGAAAAGGTAACATACAGATCTCCGGCCACCGTAGGCGCGGGCATGCGGACAGCGAGTAAAGGGCAACTCGCTGTCCGACCATGGACCATGCCCGGGTCGACGGCGCGTCGTGTTCCACGCGCGCCTCAAAGAGCGTCAGCAACATGACGAGGCCCCCTCTGCAGAGCGCCGAAGCCTGCCGGGCTCGTGGGACCTATCCCATTACCGTGACCCCGGTTCGTAAAGGGTTATTGAAGGAACACCGTGGATTTTAGTCAGTAAAAGTCTGACAGTTCCTCCCACCCTGCCCGGGGTGGGAGGACTTATTTGATAATTCTACCACGACAAAAAAAAAAAAATTATGGATTAGGTCAGACTATAAAGTTTCTAATGCTGGGACATATGCCTACTCTACAACGTGTAATTTAAAGGGTATATACATACCAAGTGCACGGCTTCTTTGGATGATAATAAACGATATGGCAAGGGTTTTGTAATCCTATGTCTACATAAATATGTGAAGTATAAAAGAAATTTCAATACATTGATACCAGAGGCAGAATTTTCAAATTAAGAAGAATATTGGTTAGTTATTAAATTTATTATTAAAGTTATTGGCAAGTGACGTGGAAAGTTATCGACCCTCGTAGTGCTGTGACACGTTTATTATGATTGGTATTCAAGAAACATATGAAACCGATAATTTGGTATTAATTCTTTGAGTCACTTATTTTGAGCTAAAACTGTGCATAGAGACTCCATACCAGATGTTGTCTTCAGCCCCTTTGTATAGATATGGGGTTTCCGTTACACGTTGTATATGAGAGAATACGCCATAATCCACCACGCGAGCCTAACGCAAGTTTTGGATGCCATGTCTTCATATTGTTCGTTCCTAGGACATTTATTTTTTTATTTGATAAGGTTTCTGAAAATATATCTGTCTGGGAAAAGTATAACTTGGGTCAGCTTCCAGTCTAACAAGATACAGTTATACCTATCAGTATTACCTAGTAGTATTACATTTGTAGCAACTGCTTATTTGACCTCCATCCATAGTGCCGTCGTGTTACGACACCTTTTGGCAGAACAGAGTTTTTAGTATGAGTTTGAAATACTTTTGTCGTTTTTGAAAATTATCGCTTTGTTTCTTTCACATCCACCAAACTTGTAGATGAGTGTGAAAGAGGCAAAGCGATTGTTTTCGAAAAAGATAATAGTATTGCAAATTTGTACTAAGCGCCTTGATGATAGATATTAAATTGACCAACGTGCTACTAAACGTAAGTGTCAAAAATTTTCTAATAACAGCATGAATCACCGGCTTGACATGATTTCTGTAACATGGAGGAGAATTGATATACAATGGATAGTCATAGACTCCTATGCACGGATCAACATCGGCCAGCGTCGCAAAACGACCTAGACCAGGGATGGCAAACCAATGGCACGCGTGTCACTAATGGCACGCGACATAATATTTTTGGCACGTCACCGATCACGAAATTCATTAGGCACTAAGAGAAAAAGTCTGAAGTAGACATTTTATGACGAGCGAATGCGAGTGACCCTACATTACAGAGTATCTTATCTTATCTTATCTTCTTACTTCTTACTAATCTTCTTTCTTACTAATACTAATATTATAAACGTGAAAGTTTGTGAGGATGGATGGATGTTTGTTACTCTTTCACGCAAAAACTACTGAACGGATCTGAATGAAATTTGGCAAGTAGATAGTTTACATCCTGGAATAACACATAGGCTACTTCTTATCCCGGAATTCCCACGGGATCGGGATTTTACGCGGGAAAACCTTCCTACGCGAACGAAGTCGCGGGCAAAAGCTAGTTGAAAGATAAATATGCAAAATGAACCTTTTTTGTAGTAAATAAAGGCAAAACCCTTTATTTACTACAAAAAAAGGTTCATTTTGCATTTGCATAGTTGATAGGTACTATTATAAAGTGGTCAGTGACCCTGACTGCTATGCGCAAGGTCGTGGGTTCGATTCCCACCTAGGACAAATGTTTATGTGATGAGCACGGTCATTTGTTCTTTGTCTGGGTGTAATTTATCTATAATATGTATGTATTTAGAAATATATATGTATATTTATCAGTTGTCTAGTATCCATACCACAAGCTCTGCTTAGTTTGGGACTAGATGGCGTTGTGTGAAAAGTTGTGGAATATTATTATTTTTAAATATTTGCTTCTCTTTTTAGAGAGTACATACATCTAATATTATTATTATTTTCCAATAATCACAAAGTCAAAATTATTAGACGGCACGTCTACGATCTTATTAAACATTTCTTTATAGAAAATGGCACATTGATACATAAAGGTTCGCCTACCCTGACCTAGACAAATTGTCAAAGTGACCGTACCGTATTTGTTTTCGTAAATACGTGTATGGGTACAAAAACTATACCGATATATCTAGGTGTATGATGCTATGGGCTTTGTTTTTATTCATATATCAAGAGATGCTATGTACATAATTATGTGGTTGATATGGGCCACCAAAACGTCATAAACATTTTTGGCTATAGGCCAACCTTACCGTACAACATTGGCAAAAAAAAAAAAAAACAAAATATAATAGAAAGTAAATTTGTCCAACGACCGAAATTCAATGCTTTGTCAATTCAAATTTTTTCAATGGTCTGTACAAGTAATTTTAAATTGAAAAAATCCGCTACAATGTTCCTTAACACTCAGCAGATCCTGAGAGTCAAAATCAATATAGGCGACAATAAGAAACGCTGAGACAATGAAGCTCGACGAGACCCGGAACGTTTCAACTGTAACAAGTAATGTTAATTCCTAGTGATAGACTACATCGTTTGGTTCGACCCATGCGTTCACCAATTAATGAAGGTGGTATATATCAAGCATGATTTGGTTATGCCGATTATAAGGAAGTGTCAAATCCTTACTAATATTATAAATGCGAAAGTAACTCTGTCTGTCTGTATGTTACGCAATCACGCCTAAACTGCTGAACCGATTTTAATGAATTCGGTACGGACATAGTCTAGAGCCTGAAAAAGGACATAGGCTGCTTTTTAATGCGAAAAAGGGTTGTAAGGGGTTGAAATAAGAGATGAAAGTTTGTATGGAAATTACGTCATTTTAAAAGCTGGAAGCTTGAAACTTATTTTTTAGACTTTTGACTAGATGTTAATAAATACAACATTCAAATTATGTATGAGTTTTATTTTCAAAATAATTAGCCTAAAAGATTTAAAATGCTGCCGAAAGTCACTAACCGCGCGGACAAAGTCGCGGGCACAGCTAGTGTATAATATGTTTATGTATAGATCTAATGGCAACATGACCCCTTGGGCAAACCAGTGTCAGATTTTATGGCTTCTGACAACCCGTAAAGACTGTCAAAGATGTCCAAATGACAACCGGTACCGTGCTTTCCGAGGCACGGAATCTCGAATGTTAAGTTTGTCACCCATCCATATTGCTTAACCTTGAATATTGACCCATGCATCTGTTACTTGCCACGAGCCTTTAACAATATTAAAAACATAAAATCTGAATCATAAGCAAAAATAAGATTTAAAATTTTATGTACAGACGACAGCACATCAAGCTACAACAATCTGTCAAATTTCTTTAATCGATTTTCAACTTTATCGTTAAAGAAATTAGGTTCAAGATTGATTGGGAAAATTTGACAGTTTCGGGTAGCTTCATGTGCTGGCAAACTTAGGTACCATAGAGTACTATAATACTACGTAGGTACTGAGTACAATTAAATAGATAGCTAGGTAAAAGTAAGAAAATTACTCACTGATTGCAATAAATAAGATAACAACCGCCGTCTGTGTTGCCTCTGAAACTGTAACACCTCACAGGACTTTTTAATTAATTCCTCAGGATCGGTAAAGTAATCTTGAATCTCTGGTTTCATCTTAAAATTAAATCGTAAATGAGAAAATTACATTTCAAGGTGTTGTGAGTGGGTAATATTTTGCGAAATTACATACGTCTGGAACAAGTTTCATGATGGAGCACGGTACTCGACATATTAAACATGTACTGTCCTTGCCACCTGTAATAAATTAACATGATTATAAAAATTTAATATACCTATGTTTCTACCGATATCAATAACAATATTAAAAAGAACATAATGAACATATATGTAGGTATTATACCTAATTTACCTTTCTCTAAGCAATTATTACAGAACATGTGACCACATGATGTTAAATGCAGAGTAGTTCCAGGTTCCAACTGAGTAAAACAATTATTGCAATGAATCCAGTCCATTATTTAACAATCGTTATTATCTTTAAAACAAAACTTAATCAGTGACGCACAATCATATTTAGTGCTCTGACATTATTTTTTTTTAATTTTTCAAACTTTTGTGCAATGGTATTTCGCAACTTTCATTTCATAAATATATACTTAATAAAACAAAAAGATTTCTGCAAAATAAACAACCTAATTTAAAATATAAATAACGTACATTTTTCCAAAAAGGAGGAATAAATAATATTAAAGTTAAAGTAAAAATTTTATTCAGTCAAAAGTGTACAAATTCAATTCTTCTTTTGATAGATATTTTTTTTTAATGTGCAAGGAGGTTACATTACATTAAGTGCTAGGGAAATTCCCGTTACCGTGGCCCCGGTATGTAAAGGATTATTGAAGGAACACCGTGGATTTTAGTCAGTAAAAGTCTGACAGTCCCTCCTACCCTGCCCGGAGTGGGAGGACTTATTTGATAATTTTACCACGTTAAAAAAAAAAAAAAAAAAAAAAAGGGAAATACTTTACAAATTAATAATTCTGATACTGGTTGAAATAAAAATATTATAGACTCTCAACATAATATGAACTGTATAACTAAATTGCATCAAATTTTTAGATAATTGTGGTATAATTATCTAAAAATTTGATGCAATTTTTTTTTATCGTAGCAGCACGAAAACATCAATAAAATCATTTTTTATTCGAAATGAAAACTCATTTGTTGCACACTTTTTGTGACATCTGTGGTTTTTCGTTATTAAAATTTATTTAGCATGTATATTTTACGCGTCTTAATTTTAATGAGAAAGAAAACAAATTTTAAAGTAATAGCTACGTTTGGCATTGTATTATTATTAAGTGGCCCCAAGCGGGCGATGACTCTTGCAAGCTGAGTGTTTGAAGATCGATGCGAATACTAGAAAGACTCAAAGCCGCAAGGTAAAAACAAGGCTTTTAAAATATTGCCTAATTTTACTGTAGTCATGTTTTGTATAGGAAGCTATAGTAACTAGGTGAGTATTTCCGAAAAGTTATTATACATATAAAACCAAATATTTTGCCTTATACCTTGTACCTACTTAGCACGAAACTGCTTCAAGCAGCAGCAAGATACTTTACTCCAAGCTAATAGTGCTAAGCTAAACTGCGTTTATTAGAGTACCATTTGGGATCCTTATTTAACTCCTGTGTTACTCTGTATTCTCTTTATTAGAATATGTCGATGTTTAACAATCCAAAGAGTTATTTGGTGTAGATATATCCGAAATCATCTCAAGATCTAAACGATCTTAAGCCTGCATAGCGCACCGTTTTCCAATTAGCAACACGCGTGACACAGTGCCGCAGAAACCTCACAAGTCAATCGTTCGCAAATGCAGTGTCCACCACTGTGTTCGTTAATACATAGTGAAACAATCACAAAGATAACGTGAGAATATAAAAGAAGTTGCTTGGACGGTCCGCGGTAGTAAGGCGATAGCGCGCGAGCTTGCCTTGACCATGGCATTAAAATACATATATCTGATTGCCCTGACATATGTTTGTGTCCACAGCAAATCGTCATGTATGTTCTTTTTTTAAGTTCAATTTTTCGAGAGTGCTTTGCATAGAATATCATTCCAAATAATATATCAATTTAAAAGAACTGAGCGCATTTGTGTTCTATTTTCGGAATTCGATTTTTAATTGTGAATTATTTCATAATAATTTTCTTGTTTTTAAAAAAAATGTGATTATAAAAGTGTTGTAACCAAAGTTTTCCGGTGTATTTTTAGTGTTTGTTTGTTATTATGCATAAAATAAAACAACGGAAGAGATTGAATATGACCAAGTAGGTATAAAAATAATAGTATACCTAGTATAAAATGTTACAACTGCATCCGAAGTGATAATGTAAACGGATTTAATAATTTCGGCCCGACTATCAGTTTTTGGTATATATGTATGTATGTGTAATGTAAACATGCGAAAACGTTGACATTTAACCCCGTGTTAGCCTCACGAGGGCAAATATTTACTCATTCCAAAACTGTTGAGAAACATACAATCTGATGATTGAAACTCCGCCCCTAAGACCACTAACTGACCAGAAATCATACTGTTCAGGTATTATTCGACATGTAAACGAATAAAATCAAATAACATTTTATAGTATTACAGATAATATTTTTAATCCAGAATGGACCATAAATTGCAGAAGCAACCATTCTCTTGATGTGTTTATTCGATTCGGAATTCGAATTTCGTGAATCGATCTTCTCGATTTATGTGTGTAAGTTATAATCTCGAAAATAGTCCTGTATTTGATAGTTTGGCAAAACTTAGGTTAGACATCTATATTTCTTGCAACGATTATATAAAAGGCTAGGTTTTAAATCTTACTTTTACTATATCTACGTAGATTTGAGCATTATGTCATACATTACATACATACATAGCATTATGTCAAGCATTATGTTGATGAATAACAAAAATGGCTACTGTTTTAAAAGTGTATTCATATCGCTAGGGTCAAATAGCATATCTTAAATAAACATCAATATCAGAGAGTGTATTTTTAAACGAGATGACACTGGGACTTGTCTTTAAACGTTTTTTAAGTAGGTACGCGATACGGCCTTCGGTTTAAAAACAAACATGAGTCCGTTGACATTAAATACACTTGATGCTATAACAATAGTCAAGTTTGGTGCCGAAACTTAAAATGGGCATGATTTTCCGATTTTCGGGCAGTTGGGTACTAATTATCGCAGAATTTTAAATGATTAGGTATCTGTTTTTAATAAATTTACTTACATGTCATTGATGTCATACAAGAAGCCTTTGGTTACACAGTTTTTAAATGTATCTTCATAGCACTAAGTGAGTCGACTTTGACCTATTAATTATTATGTTGTAGTTAAAATATGCGTACCGTCGCAATTTCTGAAGGCGTGTCAGGATATGGCCAACGCTCCTACGAAGTCTAAGACCCAAATAGAATGTGTACCAGCCAGAGACAGGTAAGAAAACAAAGAATTTTAGTAAAACTAGCCATATTCCATAATGTTATTTGAAGAACTTCATGTCATACATTTTTGCACATACATATAATTTGTTATTCTATTCATGTGCAAAAAATATCCAAATCCATTCGCAGAGCAGTTGTAAATAAATAACAACCTTGCCAAGCTTGTGAGGATGTATGTATGTTTGTTGCTCTTTCACGCAAAAAATAATGAACGGATCTCAATGACATTTTGTGAGTAGATAGTTGACGTGCTATAATAACACATAGGCTAGTTTTTATCCCGGAATTCTTACAAGATCGGGAATTATGCGGGAAATACATCCCACGCGAGCAAAGTCGCAGGAAAAAGCTAGTAACCTAATAAATAATTCGTTGCGATCACATTCTGGTTCAGCTTTAGTTGAATGTGAACAGCTTTATGTACCCATTATACCTACATAACCAGTCAATAACATTTCCATAACTGGGACAAAGGCCTTCTCTCAATGACAGGGAATGGGCGGTTATCCATAGCAAAAAGACCAATTGGATATGGATGAAATTTGGCACATAGATTACACTCTAGTATATTTAGCACATAAGCTTTTTATCCTAGAATAATGTATCTACTTATGATTCCTTACATCCGATAGCTATAACCTCTTTAAGTTAATAGTGAATAGGTAACTTCTAAGTAAGCGTGTTACATCTTCGACCACATTGTCACTGACCATCAGGTGAGATGGTGATCAAACGCGAGCCTATTATCAATAATATTATATACAGCAATATAATTTCTAACCGACCGAAATTGCGGGCAAAAGCATGTCAGTTTTATAAATATAAGACAGGAAAAACATAGTTTCCTAAGTCCAAAGTTGAAGATTTACTAAATAAACCGCGGTTCACAATTAATTTTCCTTTTCAACCCTGGCAGGGTTCAAGACAGTCTTAATCTTAATCTTCAAGACTTCACTAATCTAGGTCTCGCCTAATAAACCAGGTAGGTAGATAAAACTAAAGAGTCTAGCTTCTAACGTTCCGTAACCTAGTGCCTCTAGAATGTCTCTCAAAAAACAAGGGCTCGCACGAGCCAAGTCGATCTATTTAGCCAATTATGGCAACATTTTTAGTTCTAACCTAACTAAATTACTGCGTTTGTTTGCAATTAAGCTTGTATGCCTATCCTATGGCACTTAGGAATATTGAAATGCTACAGGATGGGATGGTATTAAACCGTCTTTGAAAAAATAAATGTCTCAACATTTTGAGAAAAGACTAACATGTTTAAAAACCTAAATTATAACAAAATGAATTTAATAAATCTAATCGACCTTTGTGATAACCTAATACACTATTTTGTAATGTCTACCAACACTAGCATAGTTTCGTAAGATATAATTTGAACTATGTAATCAATGGTGGACTTTTTCTGAAAATTTTGTTAATTTTTATTATTATTTGGCAATTTAATATTATCGGAGTCAATTTTCTCTAAATCGATGATAGGTTCGCATTTGACTTATATCTTATTACTATGTGATCACTATATGAGGGTAAGCGATAATGTGGTCGAAGTTGAAGCAAGTTAATATAGAAGTAACCTATTCGCGCTGGATTTTTTTTTTAGAAAAGAATGCAATGAATTCTACTCCTTAGCTGTATGTCCATTATTAAAGTATTCTCAATCTCAAAAAGAATACTTTAATAATGGACATACAGCTAAGGAGTAGAATTCATTGCATTCTTTTCTAAAAAAAAAATCCAGCGCGAATAGGTTACTTCTTGGGTGGAATGTAATATAACTGTCCAGTCGTCGCATGAATGTGTACAAAATAGTTCACACCACAGATATTTTCCACCACTAAAACAGCACGAACGTCCAAACAATACCGACTTCGCAACACTGAAACAAAAAAGTAACGGAAAACAAAACAATGTAGATGTCATTTTCTAGTTGAATATTCACGTTACGCCTCGGCTTCATTGTTTCAACTTTGAACACAAACACATAATATGTTTGTAGAATACTTGTTTCGACTACGTGATCTTTAATGTACACTGTAGCTTTGGTATTTTTATGTATTAAGTATATTTTAATTATATATGTATAATATGACTGTACCTACCCACGATTTCGTGCGCGTGGAAGCCGATATTATCTTCGCAGTTTTTCCGCGTAAATCCCGATTCCGTAGGAATACCGGGATAACAAGTATCTCCTCCGCCTTCCAGTGTAAGTCCCATCATAGTCGGTTGCAGAGATTAGCAAAAACAAACAGAATGACAAACACTATAAATACAGACAAACATTTAAAAAAGTTTATTTGTAATTTTAGTATCGTGTACATTACTTACTATAAGTACTTTATAAACACAGTTAGGTTTTTTGACTTCAAATTTTTTTTGTATATTTTATGTATAGATTAGTGATATAACGAATATTCGCATTCGCGGATATTCGCATATTTTTGCATATTCGCATCCGCATCTGCAAAATTTCTGCGAGTGTTTTGCAAATATGAATATCAGAAACAAAACACAATTTGAAGATAATAATAGGTTAATAAAATCAAAATCCATTCATTTCTTACGTTTTTTAATACGAGAAAAAGTAACTTAACCTCGTAAGTACATTATCAGTCTTCACTTTATCATGTGGTATTATTTATTTACCTATAAATTTACTTGACTTTGGGCAATGAAGCTTAACAATTAAATTTTCATTAGCACTTATAAGACAAAATGCAATGTAAACAAACAGAAACAAATTATTCTATTTAGATAAGATAAGATAAGATAAGATAAGATCATTTTATTTGTCCAAACATGAGTATACACACAAAAGAAAAGCATGCAAGTTGTTAAGGGATAGTTTACACAGGTCGTCATGTTTGCCATATTTATACAATGGCATACAAATATTTAAGGTGAGTAGGTATATGTAAATTATAATTATTAATAATTTCGTATTAAATTACACAGCTAATAAAGTTATTTAAATAATTAATAAAAACAATTTAATTTTATATAATTCAATAATTAAAATATCACAGTCACAGTTGACTTGTATAACATAGTCAAAACAAGTAAGTAAAGTTATTACAGTCATTTAAAGTAGTCAATTAATAGGTAAAAGTTATAATAGTCATAAATTAAAATTCTTTTCACATAAAAAATCATGAATCGTGTAGTAAGCTCTTTCGGCTAAGAATTTTTTAACTTTCAATTTAAACTGCACATCAGTTAAAAGCTTCCAACTTTTTGGCAATTTATTATAAATGATTGGAGCCATGCAAAAGACACTCTTGCGCATAAGAGCAGTTCTAGCTTGTTGTAAGCAAATCTGAGTGTTGTCACGTCTATTGCGTGGAAATACATCAGCCATGCTCGGAAACAGATTAGGGTTGGACCTCACAAACATTGCATTTTCTATGATATATATGGAAGGTAATGTCAAAATTTTATATTTTTCAAAATAAGGCCTACAACTCTGAGTAGTTTCTAATTTAAACATGGACCTAATACATTTTTTTTGTGCTTTGAGCTTTAATGTTTATTACTTACGTTTTTAATGTTATAATAATCATCTCCTGGAACAAAACTAAAAAATATGATAAATAATCATGCTAAAACTATATTCTACAATAAACTATAAATATAGTCTAAACAAAACAAAAACATTATAGATTGAAACAAAAACACTTCGCTCTTAAAAAATTACAATTAATTTCCTTGTAACATATTTTTCAAATTAATAATTAAACTTATCCTTCAAATCTGTTTCGCTGTGGTGTGTAAATAAGTCCAGCGCCAATGAACATGCGCTCGCTCGGGACACTCGTTGGTGGTGTAACGAAATAATGCCGAACTACAAAAAACGGAAGACCGTACCTTTCCTTGTTCACTTTCCACCACGATAAAGGGTCGACGACGTCGCCGCGTCGGCGGAATGACACTTTAGTCGGATGAATTATCAACTCGGCAATTCTAGGAACAAAATACAAACGAAAAGCAACTCGTTCAAACTGCCATCAAGTCATAGACAATTGGTCCAAATTTGAAAACAAAAACTGAATATTCGCATTCGCATTCGCGAATATCGCTAGCAGATATTCGCTTTCTCATCCGCGAATGTTCAAAAAATGACATTCGTTACATCACTAGTATAGATTAATCGTCTGTCAAGTTCAACGACATCATCAATTTCGTCGGCGTTAGACGTAGGCTGTTCAGTTGTAAGTCATAATTATAGAAGTTGGTGAAACCGTAAAATACCGGAATGTTACATTAAAACTAGAATTCTTCAGATTTTTTAAATGCCTAAAGCATTTAACGTACGTAGTGTAGTACGTTGTACGTAGTGTACACATACTTAGATTTATTAATATATTAATAATTATTTAGCATTCCAAAATATAAGCTACACAAAAGGTTCAATAGCGGACTTAATGCTAAGTTTTTTCAGTGGAAAAATCATCAAATGACTCCTTCCGCTCACGCTGGAGCGGAAGGGAGTGTCAGACTTCTACAGACTAAAAACCCACCCTCTTCCTTTTAGTTAGTCTAGTGGTCTGGGGCCGTTCGTTATCCCGGTAGAACATTCCAACAACCCCATGGCAGCAAAGGACGTAATGCCTTAGGCATGTACCAGGTACCTGGTACAGATCTACCAGTCAACTCTCTCATCATCATCATCTCATCTGCTTAGTCTTTTCCAAACTATGTTAAGGTCAGCTTCCAGACTATGCAGCTAATGCTATGCTATGCTAATAATAAATAATAATAATAATGCTATGTAGTTTTACAAGGAACGACTGCTTAAACAGATACTGGGTAGTGGAAGGCACTCTACAACCCAATAGCTGGATTGCAAGATATACATACGCAAGACTAGTGTCAAATTTTCTGGTTACTGACGGCAGCATCGTAATCACACTCTGTAGTGTATGGTAGACTCAAACATAAACCTTGTACTTCCAGAGTGGACTGTCTAAACCTTGTACAGCAGCGTCAAGCGGACATCGTGCCTGTCGACCCTGAAGATATGTACTGCGCCACTAAAATACAGAACCAGGACTTCGTGGTTGTACAGGAGTATAGGACCGAAGAGGAACCTGATGGTAAGCCGGCTATATGATGGCTTTATTCATCACTAGCTTACAAACAAAGGAGTTTGCCCATATCCCGTACCATATTGCGTCACAGGTACATTACTCGTATTACCAAAAATAATGTTTTCTTTATGTGTATTTACTACTAGTTTTTAAAACATATTTTTAACCACAATAACTAATGAAATAATTAACAATTTGACTCTTTCCGTAAAAAAATGCATTTCCGAAAAATGTATATATCGTAATATCGCACCCTTAATAAAGTAAAGGCATATTTCAAAAATATCAACTTTTGGGAAAACATGTTTTAAGATTCTGGGAATCCGATGTTTTTAGTCTATTATTCATAACATCCTAATTTAAAGTGCTAAAGCTCTGATTTTTTTGTACCTAGTCTACGTTACATGTACTACGGTATTAATAGCAGAAAAACTACAAAACAAAGTATTTAAGTACTAATAAATATATTTTTTAAAGCTCTTCCGAGTTAGGCCTCTTTTTTACTATTTTTATTTTTGTTTTTGAAGGCAATATTTGTAATAAGCCTTTACAAGACTAATGATATTCAAAATAATAAGGACTATCACAAAATAATGCTTTATCACACAATATATCCCATCATAAATTAGTAAACGTGCCGTAATGTAAAACACGAATTAAATAAAAAAAAAACAAAATGTATAAAAAATTAAGCTTTATTATTCTTAAAATTAAAACATGAAATGGCAAATAATTAAATAAGTAAGAACTTTTCAAATGTTAAATAAACTTCAAATAAACATTTTTTTGAACTTGATATTACAAACTTAAAAATAGATCCTTTAATAATAATAAAAAACAATATTATAAATATTCACCAGCAACTTGCTCTCTTGTGGAATCAAAGTACCATATTATATGACATAGGATAGGTATGTGCCCGACCCAGTTCTCGGAAATGGCAATATTCGGTCTATCGTCACTGACAGGACTATTGTTGCCAATAAGCATGACATAGTGGTGATAGACCGATTAGATCATCACACAATGATTGTTGATATAGCAGTCCCCCATGACGAGAACCTCGTGAAACCTGAGATAAATCAAAAAAAAAAATCTTGACCTGGCGCGCGAGGTTGTCGACATGTGGGATGTGAAGACAGCAATCATTGTGCCGATAGTCGTCACTGCCAATGGTATAATTGCCAAGAGCCTCGACCAACATCTAAGGAGGCTCTCGTTGGGCAGCTGGATCAAGGGCTTGATCCAGAAAGCAGTACTTCTGGAAACGGCGCGTATTTTGAGGAGGTTCCTCTCTCAAGAGCCCTGACCACCGGTAGCTTGGACCCTGTTCCCGATACCGGTGGGCTACTATTTTATATATTTTTAAATGTTTATATTTTTATATTAATATTTAAAAATGTCATTTGTATGTACATAGACCAAATACATGGAATAATAAAAAATAATACAATATATAAAAATAATAAGTCGACGACAAAACTTTTATATATTTGGAAGATGAATGATAATGTGATTCTATTTGTTATTTAAATAGCATACCATTTAAATAACAAATAGCCTCAAATTATCTCTGATGTACTCTAGTAGACGTATTTCAAATTTAAACAAAAATATTAACTACTCAAGACGATAACATACTATCAAAATAGGTCGCGTAGTAAGGATCAATTAGTTTCTTCGAAACTAATTCCTTAAGGCCTCACGGCCATGTGCTCGAAGAACGCTGTCTAGCAGTCTAGCTACCATTTTTCCGTTATAGGTTGGATCGTTATCACTAAGTTCAGCATCACTTTCTGCAGAATTAATCGGTGAAATGCAATAATCCACGGTAGGAACTTGCTGTGTTATTATTGGTTCAACATTTTGAAGAGTCAAAAAGACAGAACATTTTTGGCCATTATCTACGTCTCCCACGTAGATTGTGGCCGAGAAATTAGTGGTTGTTCATCAGATAGTATAAAATCATCTTTAGAAATAGGTAGTGCTCGAGATTCTGGGGAACATTTGCGGGACAATAGGCGGCTGCTGGTAGTTGTACTCGTGGAACTACTACTATCGGAACTTGAAGATGAGCTGGAACTACTTGACGACAATCTGGATGAACGTTTTGATGGTGTTGCGATAAAACCATTGGTTTCAGTCAAGGCCACGGGTGTATCGACTGATGGTTGAATATTTTCAGCAGTTTTTGGGTTTGGAATCATAATATCAAACGTAATTTCGTTACCTGTGTAATGTTTATGTGAACATTACACAGGTAACGAAATTACAAAATCTTGGGAATTGTGTTGAGAATATTCTCTTTTTCCAAAATGCGTCCAGTAATATACTGAAATAAAAATTAAACGATTAGATGCTGTACTTATGTAAGTACTTACCTAGTAAGATTTAACCAATAAAGACACGTAGCAAAACAACTTACTTTTGATCCTTAGGCAATTCGCTTTGCTGTTGATCTGGTGATTCTGGGTGATTTAGTAAGTTAAAAATTTTTTGCGACCGCGACGTTATGCTTCTGTAAATAAAAATAATAATAGTACCTAGTTTATTTAATTACGTACTTCAAAATGTTTAATACCTAATTAACCAATCAATAAAGCGCTTAATTATTGTATGTATTTGCTAACCATACTTGAAACTATAGACGTAACTTGTAATTAGATTAAATATTTTACATCATGTAAAGACCTAATCTTAAATGCAAACACAGATGGTTCATAAAGTTTTGTGAAAAAACTTTATGAACCATCTGGGTTCATAAAGTTTTGTGAAACAAGGAATTATTTCGAGATAAACATCGTAAAAACATAATATTTTCGTAAAATAAGGAACTAATTTGATATAATGATGACATATTTTAATACATTGTGGTGATAAGAAGGACTAACTCTAAGTCGACCTTTTTAAAACTAAAAAATATTGCAATACTTACCCGATAATTTGTAATAAAAAGGCACAACTCTAATTTGGCCAGCGCGTCAGTAGTCCGGCTTCGACAAGTACTGGCACCTTACTGGTTGGGCCTCTCTAGTGGGAAGACGCGGGTATGGGAGAGTGTAATGTAAAAGAGACACAATTACAGTATTCGCTTTAATATTGTCTTTTTTCTCTCTCAGTGAAAGCCAAGTGGTAGAACAGGTGATTTTGTGCCCATCTAACACAAAAACTCGAAAACTCAAAATTTCGAATTGTGCCCTTACATTACTAAGGGTGCGATATCTTCCTTTAGCTATCGTCTAAGTTCTCAAACGCATAAGTATAGTGCAAAAATGGGCAATGTTCTGTTCAATGTAGATATATATTATCCGATCAGTTTTAAAACGTGCCTAATATTAACCGCTTCATTTCGCTTTACTATAAAGCTGACATTACCTCATACGAAAAATACGTAGTTTGAATACGGAATTAGACTATGTGATTTTGTGTACTTTGAGATTTATGTACCTACTAACTGTGCCCCCGATTTCGTCCGCGCGGAATAGTGACTTTCGGCAGCATTTTTAATTTTTTAGGCTAATTATTTTGAAAATAAAACTGATACATAATTTGAATGTCGTATTTATTAATATCTAATCTAAAGTTTAACAAATAACTTGCAGGCTACTAGCTTCAAAAATGACATAATTTCCATACAAACTTTCATTCCCTATTTCAACCCCTTACAGCCCTTTTTTCGCATTAAAAAGCAGCCTATGTCCTTTCTCAGGCTCTAGACTATGTCCGTACCAAATTTCATTAAAATCGGTTCTGCAGTTTAGGCGTGATTGCGTAACACACAGACAGACAGAGTTGCTTTCGCATTTATAATATTATAGTAAGGATGTTGTGATTTGCTACTTAAATAATAATACTCTTCGGTACTCAAATAGTTTGGTCCAGTATAATTTTTGTGCTATACTAAAGAATAGGTGTGTGTACTGGTATTTTTATGTTTATTGCAATCCTCAAATCATAAACAAAAAGATAAGGCACAGTTAAATTGGTACAAATGGTTGAGATTTGGAGCATTTCAAAATCTATGATAATCAAAAATATATCGATTTGCGTGGAACGTCATTCGTTAGTCGCGTAAGGATATAAAGTTAAGTTTTCTTTATATAATAGGCTCGCGTTTGACCACCATCTGACCTGATGGTAAGCGATGATGCAGACCCCTAAGTTATAGCTATCACGAAACACAGACATATCCACTCCTTAGCCGTACGCACAATGAAAGTATTCCCAAAACGTTTTTTGCGTGTGGGATATCCAGCATATTGCTTGTAACTTTCCTTTTTTACCCATTTGGTTTGATTTTTCAAATAAGTATTTATTCATTTAGTTTTTGAAACATAAGTCAGTCTTTAATGTGATAAGTCCGCTTTCTTTTTAACTACTTCACATTTTATCTCAAAATTTTGAACAGTACAAGAAGTGGTCTTCTTAATAGCTTTTATTAAATTTCACTTGTCTGAAGGTCTACTCCATTCAGAGTTTAGACTTCATTCATAATTTATTTTCATAATTAAAATCCTTTTCATAAAATACAGACTCGTAAAACGACTTCCTAACTTAGAAGTCCTCATTACAGCCCTCTTCAAAAGATCGCAACGGTAAACTTTAATGAAAGCCACTAAATTCTACTCGGTTGACTACCAACTGTTTGAGTTCAGTCCAAACTTATTTGCTTTTGAAATGCGAAAGCCCGAAAGTAGTATCAGCTTTGTGGACTATGGAGGACAAAGAATTTTGGCTGGCGGTGAAACGTGGAACTTAGTTTAAATGTACTTGATTTACCGGTTTTGCTGCCGTTCAGTAAATGCCACAAATTGTTAAAATGGATCGGCCATTTAAAAACGTCAGATCCTTAACAACAAGCGAGAATAGCAATATCGCTAACTGCCTAAGGTGTCGTCATTATGATCGAGACGTCGCGATCGCGGGTTCGAACCCTATTACACTATTACAGTGAACCCACTCCAGGAACCAGCATATTGAGCTTAGTCTGCGGGGCTAACAAGATTGCCAGTAACGTAAATTCTAACAACATTGCTAGTACTCTTTAAAAATCAGTTTTTTTTTTATTTGCTTTCATTAAGCAGATTTCCTTCTGAAGCACCTTTTCAAAATTAAGCTGGTTCAAGCGTAATCTTTCGTATTCTCTTTTCCCGCTTATTACAGCATTTTCCGAGTTCTTAGTGAAGGTTTTTAATTTGTTAACTTTAAACCGTTACGTGTCCACGTCTCACAGAAGTTCTGAAACTGAATTTATGTAAGATAAAGTTCGTAGACTAAAGATTTACCTAGATTTAGTTTAACTATATCTTGAAGAACGTCAAGAAAGGTTTAATGCTAGGGTACTTAATCTCTAAGACTAAGATGCCTACTCCCGCCCTATCGTTGAACCAGACTCCGTTTCAAGGTAATGCGAGCGACATTTTTGGTACATATTTTATTAAAAGACCTGCAGCCCGGATCATCATCGTCTGCTTACACTTTTCCCAACTATACCGGTGTAGCTGGGTATTGGTTTTTACATGGAGTGAATATTTATTTGAACTCCACATCCTAATAGATGGAAACTCTTTGGCAAGTCTGGTGTCGGATGTTCTGGCTTCTAACTATCCGTAACTACCGTCAAAGATGTAGAAACGACAGCTGGAACGAACGGGTTAACGTGTTTTGCCAAGTCATGGAGAAATGTCATGTTAACGTCCCATCACATCACAGACCGAAGAGCAAAAGTTGCTTATCCTTGAAAATCACCCCGTGTGGCTATTGTTATTTAGCCAAAAGCAAGTAGCTCAGATGCTATCCCATAAATATAAAAATGCCCTAACCCAACACCATAAAATCAACGAAACGTCCACAAAAAAGAAAAAGGTTCAGGTTCCTGTCTTCTGAAATCTATGCCCTCAGGCACTCCTGAAATATACATAGAGAATTGTTTTCCTATCTTCACGCTAGGGCACTTACGCACCCTCAGTTTTATGTCATGAAATATGTATGAACCCTACCCTATCTTGGTATGTACTTAGGTACAAACAAAGGCTAACAAACATATCTTTATAGCCTAAACGTTTATGTAGAAGCACTAAGAAGATATACCAGAATTTGTTTCACAATCCACAATCAATTGCTGTTCGTTAGTCTCACTAAAAATCGTTTTTATTATGATTATTAATTATTTTTGTATTATTATATTTATTATCCCTCTAATCCGGGGAAGGTTTAAAAGGAGAGAAAATATGGCGGTTATGGAGTTTGCCGAGTCAGCTAGTATGTTATAAATGTGAAAATCTGTTTGTTTGTCCTGCATTCACGTCTAAACTGAGCAACGGATCGACATGATTTTTGGTGTGGAGATAGTAGAAGGCCTAGAGAATGACAAAAGGATACTTTTTTCTCTGAAATAACACGTGAGTGAAGCCGCGGGCAGAAACTAGTGTAAGATAAGACAAGAAAAGCTTCATTATACAACGTGTAATTTAAAGGGTATATACATACCAAGTGCATGGCTTCTTTGGATGATAACGAACGACGATAACAAGGGTTTTGTAATCCTAAGTCTACGTGTGTAGAACTTATTACAAATACTAATACACTGATACCAGAGACCGAATTTTTCAAATTAAGAAGAACGAAGAGAATTATCGTATTATTGGCAAGTGACGTGGAAAGTTATTGACCCTCGTAGTGCTGTGACGCGTTTGTTATTATTGGTATTCAAGAAATATATGAAACCGATAATTTGGTATCAATTCTTTGAGACAGTTATTTTGAGCTGAAACTGTGCATAGAGACTATACCAGATGTTGTCTTCAGCCCTTTTGGATAGATATGGGGTTTCCGTTACACATTGTATACATATATCATAGTAGTGAGCTGCTACATAGATTATGACTGTTTTATGTAACATAACATAGTTGGTGCAATGGATGAGAGATTGGCTGTTGCGCTGTGTGTCACGGGTTCGATTCCCGCTCCGTAACGAATATTTGAATGACCTACAGATATACCTAAGTTCCGGATCCTGGTGTTTATGTAAATTTCAATGTTTACAAAAGCTCCCACCATACAGGAGAATTTCCTAAGGCAACTTTTTTTATAAAACACTACATACAAAAGGACACGAATTACTTTTAACGGTTGATAAAACAATTAAAATGCTTAATTAGGAAGTTATTGAACGGTAATTTGTTTTTTAATACTTAATGTAGATAGTGGTACATAGGGCGGCCTAATTAGCAAAACCTAAATCAATTTTACAACTTGCCCCAACTTTATACAATCCGAATGTTTATTTGCTAGGATGTTTTAGTTTTATCAATAAGCCAAATGGTCTTTAATAGTAATTATGTGTATATGTATTAATGTTAAGACTATGGCCAGTGGTCAGTACAGACTTGTTACACTACTTGCTGATTTTTTTTTTCAATCACTAAAAAAAGACTGATTAAAATTTATTCCATTTGCTGTCCATAGTTAGTCCACATGGTTTCTCATTCCTCTTCTATTATACCTGACCGCTCGTCTATAATATCTACTTTCAAATAGTATAGAACCAATATTTTTTGTATGTCTTTACCATTCGATATTTCATAAATTCTAATCTTCTAGTATATACATGCAATATTTTTGCTGTTTTGCTAGACAGACCGCAAAATATAATATGTATAACCTGTTTTTATAGAGATCGCATCTGTCTGTCTAGCCATACGAAATTATTTCTCATATCCCAGCTGTGTTCTTTAATATACAGAATTTTTAAACTACAAAGTTTATTTTGCAAGTAATGCGAAGCATAAATAACGCGGCGAACAAAAAATATTCATACCGTACTTTCAATGGCGTCTCTCTAAATTATAGAACCGACATTGCTATTACGAAATAACTATAAATAAAAGAACTTTTTATAATGAGGTACAATTTATTCAAACAGATAAAATGTTATCAAACGCTTTCTATGGAATTGGTACTTACTCAAATAATAATTCTGGTTGCGTAACTTCTGATCAGAGAAAGTTTCAACCGATATGTCCCTAGGCTATTGAAACTGTTTTACTGGGCCCATTATAATAACTGTCGAGATAGTAGACACATTTAAATATTAAGATAACTCATTATGTGCCGCTGATATCAAAATTAGTTCTTTTGAACACAAATAAGTGCCTATAGAGTTTCAACATGGACAGCTCGGAACAAAAAAAGTGTTCGTCGGACTCTTGCGTAAATGGTTCCGAAAGAATCTTAACGTTTTTTACGTTACTTTAAAACCTCTGCTTTTAAAAGAAAAGGCCTCATGGCTACCCATTGGAAAGACTGGTGCTGGATTTTCTGACTTCTGACTACACGTGATGACTGTCACAGAATTTCAAATGACAGCCGGGATCTTAACGGCATAATGTGCTTTCCGAGGCAAAGTAGCAACTAAAACAAGCGTTTCGTTAAGCGACAATTTGTTACGTAATTACTACACCAAAAATGTTCATTTCAGCAATGATGCTAGACATTTATTGTTTGAGGCTGGTCTAAAATCTAACGATATAAGACAGACAGAAAGGCAGACAGACAGACACAATTTTTCAAAATACTTTCTGTTTTAATAGTATGTATATATTAGATATACTTAGATGAATTATTTCTCACACTAAATTAATGACAAACACAAACTTAAAGTTAGTAGGTGTTGCTTGTGGAAGTCGTTACACAAATGATGTAAGATAAAGAGGGTTACCTCGCCCGTAAATTGTGTAACTTAGAGAAAGGTGTGATAAGGTGACAGCAAATAAACGGCGTCATTAATTACTTACCTCCATAAGCATATTAACACTAGCCTTACAATAAATTGTATCTATTTAAACTCTTTTACTCGACCAACTTTTTGTCACTTTCAACAATATTAGGTCAGTTTTTCCTGGCTGGATACCCTGTCAAGAAACAGAATTAAGAAATATCAAAATGTCTTTTAATGGCCATACAATACGGAAATACTCGTCAAATCATATGAGGACTCCATAGTTTCAGAAAAAAGACTATACTAATGTGTTAAAGTGATTATAACTTGGACTTCATGAAGAAATTCAACGCTACCTTTAATAATCACCACAGCCAAATAATGTCAATTGAATCATAGATATAGACAACCCCCATACGTCCTTAGAAGTTATTTATTGTATTAACAAAACATTCTGATGTAGTTTAAGCCAACCTTTTTTGTGGACTGTAGCACGTAACTTTGCACTAAACCTTGAGAGTTTTGTAGGTACTGCTACCTTAACAACTATTATGCTATAATTATAAGTGGCGTACTCATGTATTTACTTTAAATACTTACCGTACTCAAAAAGAAAAATTTGAGGTGACTTGCATCGTAATAACAAAAGTTGCTGAAAAGCTTCTAAATTTTATGTAACTTTTAAATGTTAAAGTTCCGTAACACTATCATTAATATTTTCTTTATCCTTTTTTAATGCTTGTTTTATGGTAAAAATTACCAACTTCTGCTATTACAAGGACATTTATTCTGTACTAAACGAATTCATTTCAAACCTGTCCATTTTTCTTGCGTGAAAATCACCAAATGGCTGCTCTCGTTCTGTGTGGAGCGAAGGGGAGTATCAGTCTCCCACCGACTCAAAACCGACCCTGTTTCTTCAGTTGTCTTTGAGTTTCGGAGCCGCGGTATCTCTTTACAACATCCCCCTCAACCCCGGATATCCATCAATCCTCTCATTATTATTTTAAATCACAATACTAAATACTTTTTCTAATTCTAGCGCCATTCAGATATGAAGCCGTCATTGTGGTGCACAATGATCTACCAATCAACAACCTGGATCAACTGAAGGGGCTCAAGTCTTGCCATACAGGAGTCAACAGGAACGTTGGATATAAGGTAAAGTATCTTCACATGTACATAAAATACTCGTACTTATTCGATATTTCATTTAGAGAGTTGGATGTTGAAGGATGTAAAATAACGAAAAATACGTTTATATGGCACACACAATGTTGACAATAAATTCAGTGATGAGGCAAATCAATCTATACCAATATTATACCACACCTTGAAGCCAACGATAACTTCAGTGACCGCTAGTACAGCTTCCGCAAAAACCGGCCAACTAGGGATCTTCTAACGTATGCCATTCATATCTGGAGTGAGGTCATTGAGAAGCACGGGGAAGCACTTACTGTTTCCTTTGACATCTCCAAAACTTTTGATAGGGTCTGGCACGATAGCCTTTTTGCTAATCTTCCTTGGTTTACTCACTGAATTTTGCGATTGGATTGAAGACTTCTTGAGAGATCGGTCCATTCGATTAGTTATTTGCAATTACATAAAAATGTGTACATGCAATACTTCTGAACAAATTACACTAAATTTCTCGCAGTCGATGTCGAGGGCACAGCTTGTTTCCAAGGAGAGGGTTATCTCGTAAACTACTCTCCTGTGAATAGATCGAGCTTACTTTTTGGGAAAAGTAAGCTCGATCATATTGAAGGTCATAGCGATTACGTAAAAGTAAATATTGTAGGTATGCTAATTATTTAGTAATTTGTTTGTTCAAAAAACAAATCAATCAAACTGAACTACGCGTCTAGTATTATAACAATATACATTGAATCTTGCGACCCTGAAAAATAGAAGGAAAAATCCAATAAACACAGTAAACCTATTTATCACCGTTTCAACGTCTTTGTTCGTCCTAGTGCTTACTATGCACATATCAATTGCATGTCTTACTTTTTTATGCAATAACTTGGCAGGAGTTCACTTGTAGAATGCAGATAATGCCATTATGGGTTCAAGGCGAAAACCAGTCTCATCTTTAAGGTGTAACTAGTACCTCTTTGTGCTTGAAAGTCTGAAATATTACCTACTAGAATAGTGAACGACAATAAATTGAATATTCCTATTAACCTTTATTTCGAACAACGAGTCGGAAATCCTATTTCGGTCAAGAGAGAAAAACTTCAATATTGAGTTGTAACCTTCCTTTGACGCGCCTACTTACGTTTCAATACCGAAGATACTGATGTTGGTCTTGGTCAACAAGTTTCTTCAAACACATAATGTTTTCAGAAGAAACTCCTCACTTTTAATGTTACGCTACTATACAGTTAATCCAATAACATTACAACTTCTGGGACTATCTCTTGGTTTGTTGAGATCTCTGAGTTTGTTTCGGTGTTTCTATTCAAGGTAGTCAGCAAGGAATATCGGTCCCATCTAGTTTAATTATACTAAACTAAAAAGCAAAGTGTTATTTATAACTATTTATTACCTATCTTTATAAGTGCATCACATGCTACATGTCTTGGAGCTTTCTCAGAATTAATGAAATCGATAATAGGAATAGGATAAATTCTCCTTTTTATTAGAGTCATAAACGAAGGAAACGTTGATTAAATAAGTCTAACCGAAGATCTCCGCAAAGACGAGGAAATTCAAACAGAATATGATATTACAAATAAGGAACTAAGTAATAAAAGTATACGATTTGATATTGTAGGCCATTCCAACTTTAAATTGGTCCATAGTTCCTGTACAAATAAACCTAAATCGTTGAACTCAGTCAACAAATTGTACAAAACGTTGTTGAAATCTAAAACACAAATTCCCAAGTTAGTTGATAGTTCTTGCGTGAACCTAACAGAGAATAATTAATTTGAACCTTTAAGGTCCTATATCGTAGACAGGCCTTCTGTTTCCCAAACCATTCTGAAATGAGGGCATGTAACGAATACATTAGGGACGTCACTTGGGGTAAGTAATTACCGTGCAGGTATGAATTAATTTTCCTTATAATCCCTCTTCTGTTATATAAGTCTCAGTTTTAGGAGACATACAACTAGTAGACTTAAGACGATACAAACGCAGTGGTCTCATCAATCTCTCAGATTAGCTACAGTGCTGCGTGTCGAAGATTCGATTCCGTACCAGAACAAATGTTTTTATCACCTAAAAATAGTTGTTCCGGAAAAATACTGTAAAATTTTTATAATTTTTTTGTTTTTTAAAACAAAGGACGTTTTTTACTAATTTTTGTACGTTACCTTGAACCTTGACACAGTCTTGATACTTTTAAATACTTAGTAGCTATTACTAAACACGGACTTTTGGACGCTTAATACAACGTGTGACTGACTTGTCTGCCATAGTGTCAAGTGGTGCAGTTCCGATAAAAATTTAAACAACCGGGTACTGCGCTCTGGCGTCAAAAAGTGATGCTCACATGTACAACATCAAAGAGTTCGCAATCATGCTTGACTTTGCTATCCTGATTGAATGGAGTCGCCCAACACGTGCATTGCGTGATAAAGTCATAAAATTAGATGACCAATACTGAAAATTGTATCAGCTAAAATAAAACCCTATTTTTTTTAAGTTGTAACTTTCACAACATATGCCTGAGAAACGTTAAGTTACTTCAAAACTCTGCTCAAAAACACAATAAGACATCATATTTGCTAATTACACTGTACTTTATAACTAGGTTAGGCAGAAAGTTTTACTACAGGTTCGTTAATTTATCTAATAGTAGAACGTATACTCCAAATCATTGAGTAGGTATGAAAGATAGACTGAAAGTCTTTTCGGATTTTACCAACATCAAAATTAAACAGGTTACTTCTAGGCAAACGAGATTCGTCATTGATACAAGTCTCACCGTCAGAATATAGTACTAAAAGGTGAACCTTTGAATTAAACCTGCAAAGAGCGAATAGGAGCCAAGTGCATTGTTGAATTTTAAACGAAACTTAATAAAGACTACCTGTGCCCGCGAATTTGTTCGCAGGGAGGTTTTCCCGCGTAGATCGCAATGTCATGAGAATTCTTTCAAAGAACCATAGGCTTGAAAATATTCAGGTATTTTGAAATCAAATAGACACAAACCGATCGCAGCTTAGTCGAAACACGTCTGTTAGATACAGATGAACTGTAAACCAAATAACGGAAAGACAATTCTTCGTATTCACATGACGTTCGTCGAAAACCTATCATAGCATATTAGTGTTCATTTCAGTCTCGCATATCTTATGTGAGCTTCCCAATAGCTACTTGTAACACAATCGGCAACACAATGAGAAATGAACTCGACTCTATACCGAAGATTTTTTAAAAGTACGTCGAACAATAGACTACAAAGGAATAAAGAAGGGTTCTCCTTTCAAAAGAGATGAGAACACATAGATTGAACATATAGATACCAATATTGGAAGAAAATATAATAACCTTATAATACCGCAAGGCATTTTCTCATACAATAAAAGATACGGAAATAAATAAGCATCCAACATTTGAATAGTAGACGAATACACGATACAACATTCCATCCAAAGAAAACAAAGTCCATACGTATAAAACCTCACTTTCCAACCGCTGCCGCTGCCATGATTCGGAGCCCCCGGCATATAACTAAAATTATGCATCCCCCAGACTTACTGCTGTCCTATATATATCCATAGCTGGGTAACTTGTTCTGTGCTGATTTAAAAACCCGCACCCGTACGTTAGAATATCACGTTATTTACAAAATACTGGTTTAAATTTAAGTGCTTATTTTATTAAGCAATGTCAGGTCAGCACACACTTTCATACGCCATAAAACAGACTCGGTCAAAATAAATAATTATTTAATTTTTTACGATGAACTGGCATACAAATATGATGTCAAATATTTGTACTAAACGAAAAAGTATGCTAATAGAACCTTTCAGACGTGTATTTCCATGAATTATGTCGAGTCAGCGAATGTCTGGCAGAACACATTAGTATGACAAAGAGACGAGGCTATGTTTAAATTAGAATATTTAGTATTACAAGTTTGATAAGAATGGTAATGAAAAGTTTTTTGTAGGCACAGGTACTAAGTTAACTAGGGTAAGCCCTGAATATTTCGTTGGCCAAAATTGTTATCTTTATAAAGCTTATAATGAAAAAAACTTTTACGTAGCGTTATGAAGAAATAATCTAATATTTATACCTACTTTTGAGTTTGATTTTCAGATCTTTTTGCGGATCCTAACGTATCTTAGAATTCCCGTTTCTCTGCTTAAGTTTGTTTAGCCGTTTTTATTCTGTTAATATCTTACTGAGAAATTATATGAAGTTAAAATAAGCTGTTCATTCGCTAGTACGAATTGACATGTTACTCCAATATTTATTCATAACATAAATATGCACAATGTAGGTAACCAAAAATTCTTCGATGTCGTACATCAAATAAAAAATAAAGACACGCAAAATATATTTACAATAAGGAAAAAAATCTCACTACATCTTAGTTTTCACCATTAAATGTTTACATAATAGATCGGTTGATATACTTACGGCTTCTAATATAATAATTCCTACATAAGATTTCTTTCGTTTCCAAAAGAAATCTCTAGAGTAACTAATTAACTGCTTGTAATTCAGTTTAAATAGCACATGTCAGCTGTATGCTATGAACACACACTTTTATGGAGACCCTTAAATGTTATTCGACTCCAGTATACGTGGTTATTATACTAATTCGCAGCAGGAAAACCCAAAAGAATATTCTCATAGGTAATAATGACAAAGACATTAATGTCGACAGGGTTTTATGTCTAGAATTTGCTGGTCTCTAGTTTCACGGTAACTGGATTGTCCTTACACTAAAGAAAAACGCTCATATTTTTATCAAGGATTGCTATATTATTAGAACATCAATATATAAATAGGAAAGATCTTTTTTCAAGCCAACATTAAAATGAAAATGTACGTTCATTATTGTCAACATAAACAACGTCACTTAGATTTAGATTTTGGGATACTGAGTTTGATTCCCAGGTTAGGCAATAAGTGTAATTGGGTTGTTCCATTAATTTATCTATGTCTCGGTGATTACATTTAGCCGGCCATGAGTCAGTCCCTCGCTATTAGTCATAGAAAGGAGTGGAGGTAGCAAGCAAGACGTGCATGAAGAAGTGCACGTGTGTTTGCGTACGCGCATTAATTGTAATATGATTTGTCCCTTGTCGAAATTAGTCCTTATGACCAAAAACTGACGTTTCTGTCCATTTTCTATATTTTTTTTTTTATAATCCGAGTTTGTAATACAAATAAATTTTACTGCGTTACTATCATTGTCAGCTGTCTAGCATATTCTCAAGAGGGGGAGGTTCACGACTCAGCTACCGGACAACTCCTTTAAAAATTCAAATTTCTAAGTACTACAACACATTATTCTGTTCTTCCACAGATACCTCTAACGATGCTGCAGAAGCGTTCAGTGTTCCCGAAAATGAACGATCACAGCATATCGCCGAAGGAGAATGAACTGAAAGCTTTATCCACTTTCTTCTCCAAGTCTTGCATTGTGGGCAAATGGTCGCCGGACCCTAAAACTAATTCATTCTGGAGTAAGTAGACCTATTTTTATTCTTCACTAGTTTTTGCCCGCGACTTCATTCGTGTGGGAGGTATTCCCGCGTAAATACCGATCCTGTGGGAATTCCGGGGTAAAAACTATCCTATGTCCTTCCCAGGGTTCTAAACTATTCCCGCCAAATTTCATCTAAAATGGTTCAGCGGTTTAGGCGTGAAAGGTTAACAGACAGACAGAGTTACTTTCGCATTTATAATATTAATTATGGAGTATGGAAGTATACTTTTTTACCCACAATTGAATTCAACTCGTGGTTCAAAGTGAAAAATAACTTTAATTTCGGAAGTCGGTGCCAAAAACAAAACTGCAAAACTAAAGACACCGACTACCGAAATTAAAGTTATTTTTCACTTTGCAGTGTTTTTTGGAAGTCGGTTTAATTTTTTGGTAAAAAGTTTTTATTTCACTCTTTTTAGTTGGTCGATTTTTAATTTACCTAGTTACAAATACCTAAAGTAAAAAGTTAAATCTCAACTACTTATAACCTTTTACAAAATATTGCTTTTCCCAATACTGGGCTGTTAATTGTTGAGGAGTTCTCCTGGTACTTCACCATCAGCTTCACTTCACCATATGCATTGTGACGAGTATATTGTGCTTAATAACCACATTCAAGTAATCGAAGCGGAACACATGAAATACTTATTATTCCTACTTATATATTGAATAGTTCCAGTGGCCATCTGTGGTATTCATCATCAGGTCAACTTCACAAATGGTGCTTTTCAAATGCAACTACACAAGTTACTATAAAAAATACTCAAATCACTACAGGTGTGCCTATAATATTTGAAGATTTTCCTCGATTTCTCCAGGATCCCATCATCAGATCCTGACTTGGTGACAATGGGACCAATTTCGAAGTATACCCTTTCAAACAAAAAAAAACAAATTTTCCAAACCGGTTCAGCCATCTCCGAGTAATCAGTAATCAAACATTAAAAAAAAATTCGCGTCGAATTGATAACCTCCTCCTTTTTTTGTCGTCGGTTGATAATAACTGCCGTACGGTTCGGGCTGCAAGGTTAAGCAACTGTTGCCTATTTTTTTTTTTTTTGGCGTGGTAAAATTATCAAATAAGTCCTCCCACCCCGGGCAGGGTGGGAGGGACTGTCAGACTTTTACTGACTAAAATCCACGGTGCTCCCTCAATAACCCTTTACGTACCGGGGTCACGGTAATGGGATAAGTCCCACGACCCCGGCAGGCTTCGGCCCTCTACAGGGGGGCCTCGTCATATTGCTGACGCTCTTTGAGGCGCTCGTGGAACACAACGCGCCGTCGACCCGGGCATGGTCCATGGTCGGACAGCGAGTTGCCCTTTACTCGCTGTCCGCATGCCCGCGCCTACGGTGGCCGGAGATCGTCGGCCGACGTCCGACGCCGTGGGCGTCTACCACTGCGGCTGGGCTGGAGGGAGGACGCCATCCTCTCCCTCACGCGGCCCGCAAGCAACTGTTGCCTAGGTCAGTGTGTGGATGACATACCATATTAACATATCTTCATTCCTCTATGCCTCGCAAAGCACGCTAAGTCCCGGCTGTCATTTCCACATTATTACAGTCACCAACAGAAGTCAGAAGCCAGAAAATCTGACACTTATCTTACCAAGAGGTATCGTGTTACTCAGTCGCTCCATGTAAAACACTAGTATTCAGCTGCATCCGGTGATTTACCCACAGTTTATCTAAAAGATTACATCAAGATCCAGTAATAAGTTGGTGCTGTAACTATACCTCCTTTCTTCCTTTGTGTCGTGTAATATAAGGTTTATTCGTATTTTATTGATCTACCAAGGTTAACCGAACAATTTGTTAATACCAGATTCGGTCATGCGGTAATGGTCATTGGGATTGCGTAATACGAAATAAAGAATTGCCGAAAGAATATTAATGCTTTCAAAGATATTGTTGAGGAATATAAATGGAAGATGATTTAGTCAGGCGTTCGCGACTTCAAATTATTATTCTTTATTACACACACATACCAATAAAACAGAAAACTTATGAACAAAAACAAGCTTAGGTTTACTAATAGTAAAACTCATTGCGATAGCGCTTTTACAAATTAGTGCAGATACGTAGCACAAAACACAACTTAAAACTGCTTAATTTAAAGTTGAAATATTTTTGCGAACAAAAAAATATAACTGATGGCAGTTCGACATTAAGTAAATATGAAACATTTTGCCTTCAATTCCAAAGGAGATTTCAAAGCCTTCATCGCTTTGAAATCTCCTACAAGCTGCAATATACAGAAAGCCCCGAAATTCAGAATTAAACACGTACGTTTACCTATATAACAACAATGCGTGAAAATCTAAACGGATTTTCTAAATCGTATTAAGTCCTCACGTTGCTCTCATGCCAAGAACTCGTAGCTTACGAGAGAGTTTTGTTCGTAAAACAATAAATCTTAAAGTCACATCTAAGTCCTAAAGCCTTTGTTAGTTTTCAGCGAACGTTCCGTTTTTTGTCGAAATTATTTTTGTCCATAGGGAGTTCTACCTTCCAATCTTCTTTTTTCAGAATTTATTCCGGACATAATGTCACTAAGAGTCTTTGTATTTGTAATGAAAATGGTAGATATCCCGAATTGCTTCATCATCATCGTCATCTGCTTAGCCTTTTTCCAACTATGTTACGATCGGATTTCAGTCTAACTAACTGTCTAACTGGCCAGCCCAGTGTCAGGTTTTATGGCTTCTGACTAAACCTAATTACCACAGAACAGATAAAAGTGGTTAGAAAGGAAATATTTCCTGATTTGTATGAGAACGCGTGTCGCCACTTGTCTCCAACTCTTTAGCTCCACTACAAGCAAGAGGCCCGTTGCGTATGCGAATTACGCACACAAATAAATTACACGCACATAAATCGAGAGCTTGCTACTGATTGTAACTCACTGTCGATAAACATGCGCCGTGCATCACGGCCAATCAGGGCAAAGGACGAAATGTCGATGGTTGAAGTGTGGAGGACGTAACGCATGCAGTACATTGTAAGCGGACTTGGTCATTGCGTTGATTAAGCGAGTACACATCGGGCAATGTATATTTTTTGTAACTTGTTGCAATAATGTTGTTAATGTTTGGAACTTCATAGTGATCAGAATGTTTTTATGTTTTTTACAAATAAAATTGTAATTAAATGTTATTTCGACTCACTCGCGCTCTATACTTGCGGTCTGACTTTTTGTTTTACATGTTATAACTGCACAACACGGCATTTTAAAGCAGAGCTCTGTTTTCCGAAGTAGTCCGAAGCGCACTAAACGCTGTGAATGAATTAATCGGTCGAGCTATGATTTTCGAATCGTAAATGTGGCGTGCTCGCCACGCCCACATTGTCATTCCAACCTTATTCATCTATTCCGTGGTAATTACTGTCAAAGATGTCCAAATGACAGCCGCGCCGGGACCAACAGGTTGACATACTTAGCACAGAGGAATCTCAATATATTGCAATGATCACCCATCCATTAGCTGTTCTCGGCAAACGTTGCTTTACCCGGAAGATATCTTCCCGTGCGGCGGTTGTTATTTCGCCACGCGCTCCTATAGTGATGATAAAATAGAACATTACTATCATCTGGTGGTTTGTATCAGGAATGAGCCTAAAAAGTATCACAATTTGTAAATTAAAGATGTACCTACAATCTACATAGGTTTTTTTTTAATAACAAACAATATTTTATAGCATATTGCCCAGACCAGTGTCACCAAAGGCAGCATTGGTTTATTAATTAGTTAATTTGTAACTTTTAAGTCCTAAGATAAGGTTACGATGGAACTAACGTAATATTTCGTTAAAAGTTTTTGTTTAATTGAGAATAGGCTCGCCTTTCGCATCTCACCTGATGGTAAGTGATGGTGTGGTCGAAGATGGAACACACTTACCTAGAAGTAACCTATTTACTCTTGACTTAAAGATCCCCAAGTTATAGCTATCGGGAAACACAGACCCCGTTAACACAGTTCCTTAAATAAAAGAACTTTTTTTTTTAAACTTCCAACCCTTGTTTATTTCGGAATGGCCATAGAAAAGGATGTTTTTACGCAGTTTATATTTCCAGAGAGCCAGTACAGGCAGTTATGTGATATGTGCGAGCATCCCGACATTTGTGACTATCCCGACAACTACAGCGGATACGAGGGAGCGCTGAGGTGTTTAGCAACCAATGGCGGCCAAGTCGCCTTTACTAAGGTCATTTACGTCCGGAAATTTTTCGGGGTAAGTAAGATAAAATAGCTTTTAGTTTTGAGGGGTACTTTCACATTGACTGTTGATTTATTTTGGTAGGTTTATTTATTTATTATATACTTTATTGTACACCTTACAATATTTCATTGGATACAAATATTAAAACTTTCATATATATTCATATATGCAAAGTCGTATCATATATGTAAAGAAATGTTAATTGATTGGATAAAACCACTGACATATGAAAAAACTGAAGCTCTCCTACAAAACGTAACGTAATACAAGTACACGACCCGCTCACACACACAGCGACTCGCCCTATACCTAATTACCTACTCGTACATTCACACTCATAACAACCACACATCCATAACAATCATTTACACTCAACAACACACCCTCACTCACACACGTTCACATAATTATATTTTATCTTACTACACCCATGAACTGTTTTTACTGTTTTTTTTTTTATTTTTATTATTGTGTTTTAAGTAAATACCTACTGCTGTGAAGGAGCGGAATCTTCTAATACAGGCATTATTTGCTTAATTGAAGACTCAAAACCCAAAATTGTTTGTTATAACTTGTGGACACAATAAACGTTATATTATATTATTATTATTATATATTAAAACTTATGTACATTGGGCGGTCTTATCGCTCAGGGCGATCTCTTACAGACAACCTTTGGATGGACAAAACTAAAGGAGACAGATTTAGGGCTGTCAGTGTACAAACATCATAAATAATATTAATTGAAACATAATAATATAAAACACATATAATAAAATACAAAAATCATATACTAATAAATATTACATGCACAGTTGAGAAAGAAGGGGAAAAGCTACAGGGAAAGATAATGCTCCTTCACCATTCTTTTGAACGCTGGTAGCGTTTGAGCACGCCTCGCTTCTATGGGTAATGCATTCCACAAACGAGCTGCTTGAATAGTAAAAGATTTGTCAAAGAAATAAGTGGAATGCATACGAATACTTAACTTTCTACCTAATCTAACTAAATTTCCCGATGATCTCTTAAGGATCTAGAATGTGTGTCATAGAGGAACTGAAAACGTTCCTTAAGACAAAAAGGAGTAAAAGGATTAAAGAGCACATTATAAAGCAAAGAAACTAAGTGAAGATTCCGGCGAAACCGAATAGGAAGCCATTTGAGCTGTGCTCGGAAATCAGAAACGTGGTTATACTTGCGCAAACCAAATATAAACCTGATACAGAGATTTGGAAGTCGCCCTAGCTTGTCCAGTTGGTCTTGGGTCAAGTCGAGATAGCTGGCATCAGCACAGTCTAGAATAGGAAGAAGCAGAGTTTGTGCAATAGCAATTTTAGTGGAGATGGGAAGAAAATTACGAAGGCGTCCCAAGGAGCTTGCAGAAGCAAAAACTTTACGATTAACTTTATGTAACCTCCAACCCACACTGGAATGGTGGATTATGGCCCATTCCCGATTATAGAGGGGGAGGCTTTTGTCCCAGTAGTCGGAACTAGGTAGGTAGTAGGCTAGTTATGCTGTAGCCTTGGTAAACTGGACGGATGTCTAATGTTATCTCTCTTTCTGTCAAAGATTGACTGGGAAATAATCAACTTTGGGTTGCCTATGTTGCCTATGTTCTGTTAGATAAATAACTTAATACCACATAGTACATACTATGTGAAATTCTTATTTAAAATCGGATTTAGGTCAAAAGTAATAATTGTGTGTACCTATAATAGTCGCATCATTAGTTTCTGATTAAATCCACAATAAAATAAAATAAAGTTCTAAAAGCAATGACAGTTGAGTATACAATTAAGAACAGTTGACACTGTTTTATTTTCAATTATATTATTATTCAAGGTAGATTTTTGAAGCGGTGAATTTCTCAAAGTTACGATATCTTAAATTTTAAAACCCCGTTATACCATAATGTAAAAGCTAGCATACCGAATGAAGAAGTATCTTAGGCTACGTCATAAAAATCCACTTTAATACTTTACGATACCATTTTTCATCTCCGGAAAATCGAAAAAAACGAAGTTCTACAAAACATTACGTTCTAAAATAAAATTGAATATTCAAGAACTTTACTTTTCATATTATGTTTAAAACGCATAGGTATCCTAACTTGGTTTATCTTTCATGATGCAACAATGACTCGAAAACCGAAATGTTGCCACATTTCGCAAAAGAGTTTTCAACTTTCGAATGGTCCTGATCGTTATCAAATCCGCAAAATGTTTGCAAAAAAATTCGTGGACGTAAAATCATCAGTAAATTCGGTCGCTCACTTTGCGAGATAAATAATTTTATTTTCTCCCCGTCCGTGAAATGTTTTAAACTCATTACCTTATCCAATGTGTACGTACCAATTTGGCTTTCAAATTGGACAACCAACCAACGGTTTTTAGTTCATTTTCAGAAGATAAAAGCTAGGCGTGTTTTCACAGCGTATCCCAAATATACTCGTGAGTTAATGCGGGAATCGGATTCTCTGAAATCACTTTGCCCGTTCAATGTACACCGACTTTCAAAATTCGGAGAGACTCAGTCACCTGTAAACCTTTTAGATTGGATTATCTAAACCCGAAAATGCAAATAGCTTTTAGGCCAGCGCAGATTTTTGCGAGGTTGTGAAGTGAAGATAGGAAATTGGTTTTTCAAATGGAATCTACACTTATTCTGATATTAAAAATCATACGATTCTGTGCAGAAATATCGTGGGGCTCATATTCTAATTTTATGACTCCATCTCAAGAACTTGCAAACATACAGTAATCACTAGCCTACTTACGATTATGCTGTAGATCATAATCGTTAAGTTGTTTAGAATATCTTCAAGATATAGATAGCTATATAGCTACCTATTAAATTTATATAAATGTTTTACTCGCTGACCGTTTAGCTAGCAGCATATTTGTAGCTCATATTAATGTAATTAAAAATCTAGTTTCATAAATTAAAAGACTTAGGTAGGTAGGATATGGACGACCTAGACCTAGTTTTATTATTATTACCAGACGGCGCATATACCGACTAAGTACCTACAAGTTAATATGTACATCAGCCTCTTGTAAAATCTTTATTAAAACCCAAAAGCCATATGGCATCGATGTCTTCAAAGAAAAGGTCATATATTCCAGCTTTTGCCTTTGAATGGACAAAAAATGTAATATGTAGAGGTTACTGATTAATCTTGTTTGCTTTATTGAGCAAATTGAGCCGTCTATGCACTGACTAGGTACCTACACACCCATCTCTGGGGAAATCACGGCTGCGTTGAAACTCGAAATGGAAAATGAAACAAGAGCGAGCTTTAACTGAACATTTCTGCAGCTAGTCTAAATTAATGTTGGCATTTGTACTCGTATGACTACCTACCATGTTTGCTTGTCAGTTTGTGATGTTGCATAATTAATCATTAGCTTTTTGCAAATTCGAAAACTATTCAAAGAGATCACATATTGCTTTCCCGGATATCGTATTTTCTAATTCTAATTTTCTAATTTCTTAGTCTCAAATAATGCGGTCGTTTACAAGAACTATTGTATAACAGCAAAGTAGTAAATAAACAGTGAATTGGTTTTTTACCTTACTTCCATGTGACGGTAGCGAAAAAGCCAAGCAACATGTTTTGACAAAGATGTAAAAAGGAGTGTTCGTGAAGTTAGGGCTTGTAGAGTTAAGGCGTATAGAGTTGGAAGCTTGACTCTACATGAGACTTGATAACTTATTGACAGTACGAGCCATATGGTCTCGTCTTTGCAATATTTTACATGTAAATGTTTTTAGTGGGATGTCTTTAACGCTGATTGGTTATCAGTTTATTGAGCACTACGCATACACAAATGTCACTACTGGTAGTTGTTGGACTTTTTAAGACCGAATACTCCTGACAAACAAAAATGTATAATATTTAGTATGCAACATGGCTGCGGTAAAACGGTCCACAACTACAACTTACTTAAAACAACAACTTAAAACGTGATATTACCATGTGTATTTAAAGTTTCAAGTTTAATTACTCAGCAGTAGCTAGTACCTATAAGTGTGGAAGTTGGCTGTGTGGTACCCCCGTGCCTCGGAAAGCACGTTAAGCCTTTGGTCCCGGCTGTCATTTGGACAACTTTGACATTTGTTTCGGGTAGTCAGACACCAGTAAATCTGACACTTGTCTAGCCAAGGGGTATCGTGTTACCCACACATATAATATATATTATATTTTCTACAAAAATACACACACACCCACACACACACACAAATATGTATAAATAAATATTATTAATTATTTATATTCTATACAAAGCTGGTTCACATCCGGTAGTCACTTCAACACTAGGTCCGGTTGAAAACCAGCGTCAGGCACTAGTTGTCTGGCATTTTGCTGAACCGAGCCTTTTTGGCGCAGTCACGAGGCACACGTAGTTTGTCTATTTTCGTGTAAATGCAAATATGTACTTAAATTGTTTTTCTTTTTTTTATATTTGCTTTCTTTCCTTTTGTATACTTTGTGTTGTGTGCTTTGTGGCATGTGCCGAATAAAGTTTTTTCTATCTTTCTTTCTTTCACAGAACAGATAAAAGAGGTTAGAAAGTAAATAGCTCCTGATTTGTATGAGAACGTGTGTTGCCGCTTGTCTCCCCACTCTTTAGCTCCACTACAAGCAAGAAGCCCGTTACGTATACAAATTACGCACTCAAATAAATTACACACACTTAAATCGGGAGCTTGCTACTAATTGTAACTCCCTGTTGATAAACATGCGCCGTGCATCACGGCCAATCAGGGCAAAGGACAAAACGTCAATAGTTGAAGTGTGACGCTTGCAGTACATTGTAAGCGGACTTAGTCATTGCATTGATTAAACGAGTACACATCGGGCAATGTATACTTTTTGTAACTTGTTGCAATAATGTTGTTAATGTTCGGAATTTCATAGTGACCAGAATATTTTTAAGTTTATTATAAATAAAATTGTAATTAAATGTTATTTTCGACTTACCGATGGAAAGATATACCTCCTCGCTCTATACTTGCGGTCTGACTTTTTGTTTTACAGGTTATAATTGCACAACTCGGCATTTTAAAGCAGAGCTCTGTGTTCCGAAGTAATCCGAAGCGCACTAAACGCGGTGAATGAATTAATCGGTCGCGCTATGATTTTCGTATCATAAATGTGGCGCGCTCGCCACGCCCACATTACCATTCCAACCTTATTCATCTATTCCGTGGTGTTAACCAGCTACTGGGTTGTGGAGGTCAAATAGGCAGTTGCTTCATGTAAATGTAAAACACTAGTAATCAGCTGCATTTGATTAGATTGGAACAACATGTTGGTAAAAGGCTAAGCAAATGATGATGATTTATGGTTTCCAGTTTCCGATATTTCGGTACTGTTGTAAGCGCCGTGATCGCGAATAATACTCTTAGTGACCATGTCAGTTTAGAAACTTATAACTTCATAACTTTCAGCTCCCAGTAGGGCGAACTCCAGCTGGAACTGCCGAACAGAACCCTGATGGATACAGCTACCTCTGTGTCGATGGTTCCAAAGTGTCTGTGAAGGATAAGGCCTGCTCTTGGGCGGCCAGACCTTGGCAAGGTCTACTTGGACACAACGATGTACTAGCTCAACTGTCTCCATTGAGAGAAAAGATAAGGCAACTGTCTGTTATTGGTAAGTCTTTTTTTTATTCTGAAAGAGTTCCCTCGAAAATAGAACCAGGCAGTTTTTTATTGGCTGGTGATAGGCTCGTGTTTGACCACCATTTCACCTAGTAAACGATGATGCGGTCAAAGATAAAGCACGCTTACCTAGAAGTAACCTTTCAATCTTAGCTTAAAGACTCCCAGGTTATAGCTTGCAGGAAACAGACTCCAGCAGGGTAGTATCAGTAGTTGCTACTGTCTGTGTACGCACAATGAATGTATTCCCAAAAGGTTTTGTATGTACATCAGGTTCTTAAGCACTGTAGCGTAAATAAAATTAAGTAAAACACAAACCGCTACTTAAAACGTTTAATTTTGATTAAAAGGAAAAAGATAGAAAACAAGTACTTAATTAAAAAAATATAAAAAAGTTAAATATTAGTTATTATTGGGAACCTTTCAGTGATGGCGTGGGTTAACTTAGCGGAAAGAAAAAGAATGTTATCGAAAGTATTATGCAAATATTTTTAACTTACCTAACAAAAAAATCGATTGCAATCGGTTATAGCTAGGCGAATACGCATTATTAGTAATTTTAATTACAAAAACACTAAGAGCATCCAACGCGTCTTGATAGGCCTTAGGTTAGAAAGAGTTTTTGACGTGAGAATTTTTAGATTAGAAATATACAAATTAGGTGCACTATTTAAAATAGAACTCCTGCTGCGAAAACTCGGTAATTCCTGGACGGCTGAACACGACTGTGGGAAGTAACGTAGAAATCACGGAGCCACTGCGCTGCGGAGTCCGCATCTACCTCGTACTCTCTTCAGGCCTTTGAGATGGACGTCTCAGGCACAGGATGTGCTCGGATATCGGGCGAGAGCGCCCCGAACTCCGTCGTCGATAACCGACGTCGCTTGCCCGTAGGGTGGAGCCAAAAATTGGCTTGTAACGGGATCTAAACAAAAAAGAAACTTCAGACCACCGATGCAAGCTGAATCTTTGATTAATTATGAAACTAGTGCGAAATGGATCGAAAAGAAAAAAGACGACAATACATACCAAATTAACCAGAAAATCACCCACAGACTATACTTTTGCTAGGACACTTTATATTTTTTATTGGGTTTACACCAACAGAAAAAAAACTTTCACTTCATAATTTCGATATTAATCACAAAAAATAAGGTCGACCATCACTTATCGGGTCCCAAAAATGTAATGACGCCGTCAAAAGGCAAACAACCGACGATTTTTTCACGATTCCTGGTTCAAATGTGAATAACAGCTATGAAGAAAAAAATTTTTATTGAAAAGTTTGGATTAGGATTGGAGGAGGTTTTAACCGTAGCGGTTTTACGCTACAGTACCCCATTCCCAGTAAAAAAAAATTGAGAGTAGCAACCCTAAAGGTGAGTGGCAACCCTAAAGGAAAGGTGAGTGACAACCCTAAAAGAAAGGTGGTTGACAACCCTAAAAGAAAGGTGAGAGATCAACCCAAGTGAATGTATCAACCCAGTGAGAGGGTGACAACGCTATAACAGATTGACATCACAACAACAGATTGAAAACACAATAACAGACTGACAACACAAAAGGGATAGCATCAACCAAGAGTGAAAACCATAATATACAAATTAAATAAACTAGCCTAACTAACTTTAAACTAAATACATCAAATCAACAACATCGAAGTGCAGCTGATACTGAATAAAATTGAAAGCCGGCCTCCAGTTTAGACGTTAACAGTGCGAGCTTCAGATGCGTCTCCTAAACCTACATTAGAATAGAAAAACAAACGATAGATCTAGAGTAATATTCTTAAATATATATAGGAACAAAGAACAATAATCAACACGAAACAAATAAGAGTTGAGATTAAGAAATAACTTAAAAATACGACGAAAACTCAAAGGAAGTCAAACAAAAACTCGAAGTCGAACACAAAAGCTCAAAGTCAGATAAAAACTCGAAGTGAGACACGACTCAAAGTCCAACACGACTCAAAATCGAACACGACTCAAAGTCAAACACGACTCAAAGTCAAACACGACTCAAAGTCAAACACGACTCAAAGTCAAACACGACTCAAAGTCAAACACGACTCAAAGTCAAACACGACTCAAAGTCAAACACGACTCAAAGTCAAACACGACTCAAGACTGAATTTAAGAGCTTAAGTTATAGAGGGATGAGTTAGAAGGTTAAGTTAAAGAGAGAGGGTTAAGTTGAAGAGGGTGGACCTTAAATCAAAATCAAAAATACGACGCCTAATGAGAGGAAATGGTTATGAATAAATATTAACTCCAGGGAGGAATGAGGGTCGAAATAATAAAAGAGGTGTCGTTAATTGAAAACTAATGGCCTAACATAAGTAATGCTGATTAAGTTAAGAATATGGAACAAATTAATTCATTAAATATGTCTTTTATATGATATTGTCCAATATGATGAGAATCACAGTCTTGTAGGACATATGTAGTCATGGAGATGACTCTGATCACACGACATTTAATGAAACGAGGAGCAAGCTTTCCTGTAAAGTATTCAGCAGCTGACGATTTTGAAAAATTACGCCTCCATACAATGTCGCCGGCATTAAGTGTAATAGCCGTCCGGTTCGTATTGTAATTTCGTGAATTACGGAGAAAAGCAGAAGAAAGATTGTCCGCTACTTTTGCGTAAATCTCGGCGAGCGAAGTCAGATTACTCGCGTGTTGTTCCCGACTTTCAGCTAAATTAGTGCTTAGAGTCTGGTTATTCGCACGCGATGAATCCATACAGACTTCTCTACCGAATATGAGAAAGATAGGCGTAAACCCTGTGGCTAAATTAATACATGAATTGAGGTAAAGTTTGACCTTGGGTAACAATTTAGCCCAATTCCTTTGGTTCTCGCCAACCAATATGCTCAAACAAGTAACGACACTTTGGTTATAACGTTCTACCGTGTTTGCTTGTGGAGTGTAATAAGGGGTATATGTAGGGGATTCAATGCGAAACGATCTAAGAAAGTTTAAAAACTGATTACTACGAAAAACGGTAGCATTATCACAGAGAATAGACCGTGGAACTCCGAAGTTAAAAAATATTTCAGATTCCAAAGCTTTTATAACTGAATTGGCGTCAATCCTTTTAAGGGGCACTAACCAAACATATTTAGAAAAAACATCGACCATAGATAAAATGTATTTGAACCCATAATAAGCGATTGGAAGCGGTCCAATAACGTCGATAGAAATCATTTGTAAAGGTAAAGAAACTTCCTTTGGATAACACATATGACCACGTGGTTGGGAATTCGCGATCTTATAAGCTTTACAAACCTCACATTGCCTTAAAGTCTCAGAAACATCTCGAAACATATTTGGCCAGTAAAAGTTATCCTTGAGCTTAAAATAAGTCTTTGAAACTCCAGGATGTATAGAGAGAGGGTTATTATGAGCTTCCCATATAGCGGATTTAACTTTTTCAACGGGTAAAACTACGCGCCAAGGATCAGAGCACAATGGGTTAGTGATTGGCATGCGTCTTAACAGAACACCGTTCCGAATGGCGTAAGCTGGAAACGTTTGAGGGGAGTCACGAGCCCCTAAATACACCTTTTTATACCATCTATCATTGGTATGGTCAGGTCCTTGATCGAATGTAACCGGACTCGCGTACATTCTAGATAAAGCGTCTGGAACGACGTGTTGCGACCCTTTGCGATGAATGATATCAAACGTGTATTGGGAAATCACAGTAGCCCATCGCGCCAAACGCCCTGAGGGATTACATAGTGTGAGGAGCCATTTCAAGGCCATATGATCGGTTATAACAGAAAACTTCATTCCATCTAAATAACAGCGAAAATGCTTAATGGAATCAAGAACGGATAAAAGTTCACGTTCAGTTGTACTATAATTGCGTTCTGCTTTTGAGAATAAGCGTGAATAATAAGCGATAGGATGTTCAACACCATCGAACTTTTGAGAAAGAACTGAACCAAGACCAACAGCTGACGCATCACATTGCAAAATGAAGGGCTTCGAGAAATCTGGACATGCCATAACGGGAGTATTGATGAGCGCATCCTTTAATTTTAGGAAAGCTTGATCGGCGGCATCATCCCAACTTATAGGGTCACGACCCTTATTTTTTCCTATAAGGGCAGTGAGTGGAGCTATTATAGAAGAAAAACCATCAACAAAACGCCTATAATATGAGCATAACCCAATAAAACCACGTAGTGACTTAGCTGTAGTAGGAACGGGATAATCCCTAATAGCATCGATCTTGCTGGGATCAGTTTGTAAACCCTTTTCGTTAATGATATAACCCAAATATTTCAATTCGCTTTTACAGAACTCGCATTTTTTTAGGTTAATAGTTAAACCGGCCTCCTTGAGACGGTCTAGTACTTTTCTAAGGAGCGAGAGGTGACTATCAAAGTCTTTTGATATTATGATTAGATCATCGACGTAACCGAAAACGCAATTATCACTGGTCGAAGTGAATTCAAAATTGACGATCATATCAGTAAGGCGCTGCATCTCGGAAGCTGCATTCGTGAGACCAAATGGCATTCTGACGAACTCAAATAAACCTCGTTGTGGAACTATGAAAGCGGTTCTTTCACAACTCCCATCATCAGCGAGGGGAATCTGCCAAAATGCACACCTAAAATCAAGAGAACTTATATACCTTGCACCTCGAAGGTTGTCAAGAATATCGTGAATACTGGGGAGCGGATAAGAATCTCTAGTAGTAACGCTATTCAATTTCCTACTATCAACGCAAAAACGTACAGAACCGTCCTTTTTGGTAACCATCACAACAGGACTGGCCCATGGAGAACGTGAGGGACGAATGACACCCATCTCCAGCATCTTATCGATTTCCTCATTGAGCAACTTTAACTTAACAGGTGAAAGAGGGTAAAAACGTTGTCAATTGGTGGTCCAGTAGTGTTTATTTTGTGTGATAGCCAAGTAGTCTTACCAAGGCCAACTTTATCGGATGAAATGACATCGAATTCCTCAATGACCCGTTGTAACTTTAGCTCTTGGTCTGGTAATAAAACGTTACGAGGGCAAATGTATCGAACCTCGCTAATGCAATTAATCTGAGGAAGGGATTGAGAGTCAGAGGGAAGGGTATGTGAGTCAGGAGGTAGGGAATTAGAGTCGGGAGGAAGGTACATATTACCTTTGATATTTTTGTTAAAAGCTTGACTAAAAACTGAAGTCAAACCGAACTTATTCCAAAATTCGATACCTAAAATAACTGAAGAAGACATAGAACGTGCTACTAAAAATTCGTGGACAAAAGTCGTACCATTAAACTTAACTGGGAGAAAGATAGTTCCTAAAATATCAATAGGAGAGTTATTAGCGGAAATAACACGTGGGCACTGAACGTTTGATTTTAAAGAAATACCCAGTTGTTGGGTTAAACAATCACTAATAAGGGACATTTGTGCACCAGAGTCAAGTAGGGCTTTAACGACCCGGTTACACAATATGATCTCGATGAAAGGACGGTTATCAGACGAATCGGACGCTATCACCGGTGACACTGTACGGAGTAATGCGTGTCGCCGGTGGGCTAAACATTTTTTGGATTGCATTTTGGGCAATCACGAGTTATAAAACCAGGTGTGCGGCATTTAAAACATAGCATACCAGGGAAATCAGGGCAAGTACGATAGGGGTGTCCCGTTTTATTGCATTTTGGACAGATTTGTGATTGATTTGTTGCGCTTGAAACTAATTTTGTAGATTTGGGCAAAAAACTTTCAAAATGCGATGCAGTGTCAATGAGCGCATCTAAGTCAGTGAATTTATGTATCGATAAGCATGGAAAATATCTAGGATGCATGTTGTGAGTGATAATTTCTAATAGTTCAGATTTATCGACTGGTTTACGTAATGTATCATTCAATTGAGAAATCTGATGCACAAAATGTAAAACAGGTTGATCTGATTTCTGTTTTGTATTTCTAACTTGTTGACCGGTTTTAAACTCGAAATCAATTTCTCCGAATGTATTGAAGAAATTTTCTTTTAATTCGGGGTAAGTCATATCAGGTCGACGGATTGACCTATAATAATTCAAGGCGCGACCGGATAACACTTCGTGGAAGCGTTTAAGCAGATATCTGTCAGTTATGTCGTCTGAATCCTTCTCTTCTTCGATACTGGTAAAAAAATTTCGAACACTGGTATCTCCAGTATAATTTATGTTCCATTTTCTTAGCGAAAATCGTTTTAGAAGGTAACCGGGACAGTCCTCGGATTTCATAGGAGAAGGTAAGTTAGAACGACTAGTACCCGGAGTGGGCCTAGGTGGAATGGGAGGAGGTCTAGAAATAATAATACTTTCGTGTAAAGGAGTCTCACCGATAGAACCTTCTTAGGACATTTTTAAACAAAAAATAGAAATAGATTAAATGAAAGAGAGCGGGACTTAGCAGGAAATCGTTAGATATCGTGCCGTAATATAGATACGGGAAGAAGACAACAAAATGAACGTCAAAGGAATCCGCTGGGCTAAGAATCCAACAAAAACAGATACTAGCAAATAGCAGAAAAGCAAACAGTCGGGCTAAAAAATAAAAAAGGTAGACACTAGCACACGACCATTCAAAAAGCTTACCTTTGGTCACGATGCCTAACCATCCACACATCAAACACACTCTACGGGAAACTAACTACCGCTACCTACTGGGATAAAATAAAACTCGGAATAGATACGTACATTTTGGGAGAAAATAAAAGAATTGGAAATTGGGTATAGTTACAAAGTTAATCTTTAAAATTGAATTTCACAAACATCACACAATTTAGCAAAGAACATAAATTCAGTTAGCAATTCCATAGTCCAGTCGTATGAATCGGGAAAACATTCAAGACAGGTAATCCTTTTAACTTCCATACGGGTATCTGACCAATTCTAAAACCTGAAACTCACAACAAGAAAGATGAAAATTAAAGATTGCTCTCAAGAGCAACCACACACGAGATAACAAAAAAAAGGTATTTTAGTAATAATTAAAATGCAAACTTACTTTAATTCGGGCGCCATATTGTAGCGTAAATAAAATTAAGTGCTCAGTAAAACACAAACCGCTACTTAAAACGTTTAATTTTGATTAAAAGGAAAAAGATAGAAAACAAGTACTTAATTAAAAAAATATAAAAAAGTTAAATATTAGTTATTATTGGGAACCTTTCAGTGATGGCGTGGGTTAACTTAGCGGAAAGAAAAAGAATGTTATCGAAAGTATTATGCAAATATTTTTAACTTACCTAACAAAAAAATCGATTGCAATCGGTTATAGCTAGGCGAATACGCATTATTAGTAATTTTAATTACAAAAACACTAAGAGCATCCAACGCGTCTTGATAGGCCTTAGGTTAGAAAGAGTTTTTGACGTGAGAATTTTTAGATTAGAAATATACAAATTAGGTGCACTATTTAAAATAGAACTCCTGCTGCGAAAACTCGGTAATTCCTGGACGGCTGAACACGACTGTGGGAAGTAACGTAGAAATCACGGAGCCACTGCGCTGCGGAGTCCGCATCTACCTCGTACTCTCTTCAGGCCTTTGAGATGGACGTCTCAGGCACAGGATGTGCTCGGATATCGGGCGAGAGCGCCCCGACCTCCGTCGTCGATAACCGACGTCGCTTGCCCGTAGGGTGGAGCCAAAAATTGGCTTGTAACGGGATCTAAACAAAAAAGAAACTTCAGACCACCGATGCAAGCTGAATCTTTGATTAATTATGAAACTAGTGCGAAATGGATCGAAAAGAAAAAAGACGACAATACATACCAAATTAACCAGAAAATCACCCACAGACTATACTTTTGCTAGGACACTTTATATTTTTTATTGGGTTTACACCAACAGAAAAAAAAACTTTCACTTCATAATTTCGATATTAATCACAAAAAATAAGGTCGACCATCACTTATCGGGTCCCAAAAATGTAATGACGCCGTCAAAAGGCAAACAACCGACGATTTTTTCACGATTCCTGGTTCAAATGTGAATAACAGCTATGAAGAAAAAAATTTTTATTGAAAAGTTTGGATTAGGATTGGAGGAGGTTTTAACCGTAGCGGTTTTACGCTACAGCACCTTTAAAAAAGATTTTTTTCGAAAAAAAAATGCTAATTTTTAGTCTTCATAATGAAAAACAGCTTTCCGCTTAAAACTAATTCCCAAAACCGCAAAATGGTAAAGTTATTAAAGTAAGGCAAAAAAAGAAAAACTTTTCGCCAAATGGAAAAATTAAAAGCAAAAAATTCTAATCAGATTAGTAGAAAAGCAAAGTTATTTCATGATTTCTTGCGCTCGATTCTACATTTAGGAAGTTACCGAAAGTAATATTTCTTTCTGAAATATCATCACGACCACAGATTTAAATCAAACTCCACAAAAAACTACGCAAACTTTTCTTTGGATAATAGATATTTCAGACGAAAAGATTGAATACCTCTTTAGTGTATCGCATTCGAACAAAAGACAGTACGGTCCCTGGACTGAAGGATGGATCACTATGGCGGATCACCATCATTGGTATAGATGGTTGTTGCAGCACCAAAGGGTCTAAGGCTTTCAGCAGCGTCTTCGGTAGCTATATAGCCCTATAGTAGCGCGTCATTTCTTGCCGCAGCGGTCACAGATTTCTCGATCCAGTCTTTATCATGCTTAGACGCTCCGGTTTTGATGTCTTGGCGCCATTCAGGTCTCATATCGCGTTTCTCCCAACTGTCAGTCTGAATTTCGAAACTGATCATTTCGAGCTTGCAGGAGTCTTTCAATCATGGCGGATCAAGTTTCAGGGAAACTTCGGTTTTGTAATGCGTTTGCGTTTCTAACCTGCAACATTTTTCTCGGTTATAAAAAACTAGCACTTGCCCGCAACTTCGTTCGCGTTAATTTTTAAATAATTTATAGTCTATAGCACTCCCCAATAATGCAGCTTACTTTGTTTCTAATTTTAATATATTGTTTAAACAACGCGCTATAAATCTTCGAAAGTACTGGATAGATTTGGAAATTTGGTATAAAAAGTATACTATTAAAATGAGAATAATGTTTTACCTTTACAACGTGCTGCGCCTTGCTGCGCCCGCGTACTTCGTTTACTTAGAAGTCAATATTACCTACGCGGTTTTTCCTACGTGAATCCCGATACTGTAGCGGGAGGCTATATGTTTCACTATAATCTCTATCATCCAGTGAAAGTACCATGACATAGGTACAGCCGTTCTAGATATCAGAACAGTTTGATTTTGCTAGATATACTTAATCAATTTATTTTAGTACTCATTACCTTTTTTTATTGATAATAGGTTCGCGTTTGACCACCAACTCACCTGATGGTAAATGATGATGTGGTCGAAGATGGAGCACGCTTACCTATAAAAACTTTTTTGCAAAAAATAAAACCGACTTCCATATCAAAACACTACAATACCAAAAATAGTTTTAATATCGGAAGGCGGTGGGAAAAATAAAGAAAATACAAAACCAATAACACCGACTACCGAAATTAAAATTATTTTTGGTATTGTAGTGTTTTGATATGGAAGTCGGTTTTATTTTTTGCAAAAATGTTTTTATTTTCGCGCTTTTTAGTGGGTCAGTTTGTAATTAATCTAGTTACAAAAGCCAAAATGTCAACTACTTATCACCTTTTACAAAATATTGCTTTTCCCAATACAGAGCCGTTAATTTTTGAGGAGTTCTGGTATTTCACCATCAGCTCTACTTCACCATATACATTGTGAAGAGCATAAAGCGCTTCACATCCAGATTCAAGTAATCGAATCGCAATCCACAAAATACTTATTATTGAGTAGTTTCGGTGGCTATCTGTGGTTTTCATCATCAGTTCCACTTCCCCAAATGGTGCTTTTCAAGAGCAACTGCACAAGTTACTATAAGAAATACCCAAAAAGCTATAGGTGTGCCTATAATATTTAAAGAGTTCCCTCGATTTCTCCATGATTCCATCATCAGATCCTAACGTGATGACAAAAGGGACTAACTAGAAAGTATACCCTTTCAAACTAAAAAAGAATTTTCCAAATCGGTCTAGCCGTCTTTGAGATATGAGGTAACATACCTAAAAAAAAAGAAAAAAAGGGTTCAAGACGAACTAAGAACCTCCTCCTTTTTTTGAAGTCGGTTAAAAATGAATTTTCCAAATCGTTATGCGCGAACAAAAAACGCAATGCAGAGTAAACGAAAAGATCGTCAATGTAGATTTTTTTTAGACTTTTGTTGATTTTTCAGAAACGGCTTGTTCGATTTCAGTAAAATTTTCATGGGACCATTTAGGAAGTATACCCTTTTGAACAAAAAAATAATTTTTCAAATCAGTTGGCAAGCGATGGAGTTATGCGTGGACAAACATAAAAAAAAAAATACAAACATCCGAATTGAGAACCTCCTCCTTTTTTAGAAGTCGGTTAAAAAAAAACCTATTCACTCTTGACTTAAAGACCCCTATAGTTATAGCTATCGGGAAACACAGACTCCGGCAGGGAATTCCACTCTTTAGCCGCGTACGCACAATGAAAGTATTCCCAAAACGTTTAGTGCGTATGTGTGGGATGTCCACCGTGTAACGATAGCGCATCGCCGTTTGTCTTGTAGTCCGATCATGGAACGGACTTGGCGGAATGAGATTGTGTCATTCCATCGCCTTTAAATTTACCTTCGTGTAAATAAATAATACTTTCCTAAATAGGTGCGAAGGACAAACCATCATGGTTCACACAAGTGCTGGGCCTGTCTGACAAGATCTACCACGTCGCCGACAACATTCCCATAAAGCCGGCAGACTACTTGAACAAGGCTAATTACACGGAGGTCATCGAGAGGGGCCATGGCCCTCCAGAACTGATCGTCAGGTAAATATTATTAAAGCCTCTAAAGAACAAGAGGCTACATGTACACTCGCGTGCAGAGTGATTGTGTTATATTATTATTGTACACGGGCAATCTATGGGTCAGTTACGCCAAAAGTTCGCTAAATGTGCTTCGCGTCCAGTATAATAATGCTTTCAGGATGCTCTTGCCACTGCCTCGTTACTGTAGTGCCTAAGAATGTTTGCACAATCTCGTACGGACGCGTTTCAAGTTTCGCGCGATTATATGTAAAAAAAGGCTTCACTTCTGAGAAAAGTAAGGGATAGTCGTAACTCGTAACAGCATCCTGAGATCGGTGAGTGAGACTGTCCTCTCTTTATGAAGCAGCTTGTGCGGTAGGGTGATGGGTACTAACACTAGATGTAAGCTGTTAGGTATAAGTTACTAAAATGTTATGGATTTATGATCGGACATAAAAAGATTGTATTGTATTGTTAGGTATATAAAAAAATTGACCAATTGCAATTTAGATTCGCTCATGAAGGGTACGGAACCCTTCATGAGCGATGTAGTTACGCAAAATAACTTTGTTTTTTAGTGTTTGTGTGAATAATAAAGTTATATTTGTGATTTTTGAAAATGTTATACATATATCTTAAAAACTACTGAATGTATCTCGTTCAAACCAATTTATGTAGAAATTTTTATTGAAATCTAGGGCTTTCCCCTCTTTGAGGAGTGGCTAGAATGATGCCATGGCGTCCTCACCTTCCGCTTGACGCAGGTTTTTAGTCAGTAGAAGTCTGACACTCGCTTCCGCTCCTTCCACTCTACAGCGGTAGGAGTAATTTGATGATTTTCTCACCCAGAAAAAAAAAGAAAAAAGGGCTTTTGAAATGGACGTTTGAAATGAAACGTTAGAGGAGGAGGGACACATTTTACCACTTTGGAAGTGTCTATCTTTTAAACGATTGGCTTTAAGTAAAACTGGTTTTCTAAACCTCGATGTCATTTTTAAAGACCTACCTATAGATACCCCGACGTATAGGTTTGATGAAAAAAAGTGTAGTTCCAGTTCCATGTATGAGGAGATTCCCTAATGTTTATTTTTAAACAAAACTCGTAAACCAATTCCTACCAAGTTTCAACTGTTTAGTCTTAATAGTTTCAGAATAAAATGGCTGTGACGTACGGACAGATAGACAGACATAACGAGTCGAAGCTTAGGTACAGTATCACTCTATGGGGAGGTAGTTATGCGTACAATATAAATACTGCTTTTGTTATACAGAAAAGGGCCATAAGAACGATGGTGAGAATTCCACAGTGGGTTTCGTGTAGGGAGTATTTTAAAGAACTGCAGATACTAACGGTCCCTTGCTTGTATATTTTAGTATTACTTACTGACCTTATGAAAAAACTACACCTTTTCGAAACACTTGAGGAAAGAGATAAACGGGAAGCTACAAGGCGTAGGGACTTACAATATAAGGTGCAACCACACTTAAAAGTAATAAATCATGCTGCAGGATATCAATCAATTAAACTATTTAATAAACTACCTGTATCATTAAAGTCCATATATAATTTAAACACATTTAAGCAACAGCTAAAGTCCTTTTTGATAGAGAAGTGCTATTACACACTTGAAGCGTTTCTCTGTGACACATACAACTAGACCGTATTAACTTATTGTCCTTATTTAATCAACGTAATTTTTTATTTTGACATTTTCAATGGCTGATCTGTAACTTTTTGGTGTTAGTTTTACAATATCTATTTGACATAATTTGGACATTACATTTGGCTAATTTTATTGATATTATTATATAAATTTTGATTATTATTATTATTTTTTACTTCTGACTTGTAATGGTTGAATTTGTATTTGTTTATTTTTTTACATTGTTTATATTTGACATAATTATATGATTTGTGTAACAATGCTATTCTAAGAATATTATTTGAAATGGTATATTGTAACTTATTTTATTTTGATTAGTTTGTGCTGTATTGTAATAATGCCTACCTATAAACTTTTTATGTTTGTGTGTATTTAGAGTGATAATTTCAACACAATGTTAAAATTGTTTATGAAATAAATAAATGAAATGAAATAACGAATCTATAAGGGTTCCATTTTTGCCACTCGGCTATGGAACCCTAAAAAGAAGTTCAAAAACTAAAACCCGACGACAAACTAAAAACCGTTATGTAAAAGATAGCCGTGGTCATATGCCACCTATCCTGACAACGACCACGATTAAATTATTTTGGGGTTAAAATATCTGCAGAACCGCTCAAGATTTGAGAAATTATTCCCAATTATCGGGTGAAAGCGAGCAAAGGCACGAGCTGTTGCTCATGCCTTTGCTCGCTGTTGCTAAAAATATGTATTCATTTGAATTATGCTAATTAAGCTCTGATTAATAATTAAGTTTAATTCTGAAAAATAATTTGATATCCAATAAGGCATAATTACAAGGCTTTTTTGGTCATGGCCTTATGTCTTCTAGACGGCGCCATCTTCAATATTTTGTGACGCCTATAACCAGCGAACGATAAGGACACTTCCAGTGCTACCTCATTTGTTAAATTATGATAAGAGTTTAAAAATAATGAGGGAACAGATGAACATATATACCGTGAAATTTTAATGGTTGTTTTCCCGTGGCAAAACAACTTGCCATAAGGATTACTTTCGAAGCATAGAGTAAAAGTAAAAAATAAAGATGTTTTGGTTTTAAAATAATTAATAAAATATTCATCAACTCGAAGAAAGTGAAAATCAATAGTAACACTAGAGGTAACTTGTACCTACAAGTTACCTCTAGTCAACTCTACAACAACTCTACTCTACAACAAAGAACAGCTGTGCATAAAAATGTTCTAAGCAAAATAAACTCTCACACGTGATGATACGGCATAAACTAGTTTGCACGCAACAACACAAAATACAAAAGCGGAGCAGTTATGAAATACGCCTCAAATACTTTGTTAGGTCTCTAATTCAGAAAATTATTTTTCTTAAATTATAAACTTGTTTTATTTAAGTGATTTCGTATTCAGTAAATTGCAGCTAAAAGTATGAAGGTAAAATTTGAATAACTTTTTGGGTAAAGCTTATTATTATCAAGAATAAGTTATCAGCTGACTGAAAAGCACGCGGGCCAACGTTCGGCGCCCGGCGTTTGTATCGGGGAGGATTACTATTGATTCGTGGTCGCTTTCGAGTTTTGTTTTTCACAATGGTTAATCTGCCATTTTTTATTTCTGTAACATCTTACTTCTTACTAATATTATAAATCTTATCTTACTTCTTACTAATCTTACTTCTTACTGCGAACGTTTGTGAGGATGGATGGATGTTTGGTACTCTTTCACGCAAAAAATTCTTAACGGATCTGAATGAAATTCGGTAAGTAGATAGTTGACATTCTGAAATAACACATAGGCTACATTTTATCCCGGAATTCCCACGGGTTTGGGATTTACGCGGGGAAAACCTCCCACTCGAACGAAGTCGCGGACAAAAGCTATCCATACTTTAATACTAATAATATTAAAGTATGGATATTATCATATGACCATCCATATTTACGTTGGACGGCTTCGCGTTGCGAGGCAGATTATCTTGTGCGGTCAGTTAAGAGTTTATGGTGTTTGTGCATAATTGTGAATGGGAGTATTATTCATGGACATATTCAAGGGTAACGTTCTACATCTAGTAACAAAACAACGGCAACAAACATTTACTGTTATAAATAAAAACATTGTTGAAAACCAGATCTGACCAACATGGTAGGGTACCTTATTTGATTATCATAGGCTCGCATGTGGAAACAGATTCCAGCGGGGAATTCTACTCCTTAGCTGTACACACGATGAAAGTACTCTCAAAACGTTTTGTGAATGTAGGTGGGATTCCACCATGTAACAATGGCGCATCACCTTTCGTAGTTTCTTCATGTCTGTCTGCCTGTCGGTCCGTCCGTATTTCACAGCCATTTTATTCCGAAACTATTAGGACTATACATGTGGAACTTGGTAAGTAGTTCTGGGAACCGCTTTCCGAAAATATTTTTTTTCATGAAACCTTATCGTCTGTAGTACATATAGACAGGTCTTTAAAAATGACATTGAGGTTTCTCAAACCACTTTTTCATAAAGTTAATCGTTTAAAAGATATACGCTTCCAAAATGGTAAAATGTTTGTGTCCCCCTCTAACTTCTATAATAATGGACAAAAAAATTAAAAAAAAAAATATGCTCTAGATCTTAACGTAAACTTTCAACCAAAATTAGTTTGAATGAGATCGGGTTAGAAGTTTTTGAGATACGGCATATTTTCTAAAACCGCAAATATAACTTTGTAATTCATACAAACACTATGAAAAACAAAGTTATTTGGCGTAGTTACTACCGAACCCTTTATGGGCGAGTCTGACTCGGACTTGGCCAATTTTTTTTTTAAATTGCTTTAGGTACCTATAACTATAAATAAAACGTGTCTCCAGAAAACTGCACACCTATCAAAATTCCCTCCCTAGGTATATTCTATATACATATTACATAAATACATTGTCTCGTTTCCACTCCCTTAAGTAGTAAAAAAACTACCTATCTCTCAAAACGTACCAACACTGAAATAAGAAAACCCGCCTCCGGCATACTGCAGCCTCGTTTTAATCTTCCCTCATAAGCTGAAAGCGCGGCCCACTTCTGTGAAAGCCATTTGACACACTAACCTCGTGACGTAACAGGTAATGCATGACCCCTAGCTTCCGAGGGAAGCGCTAACTAGGTACGTGATTGTGAAGAAGATACTTGTATCGCTTCTATAACGTTTTATTTAGAAAAACACAATAGTCCTAAAACTTTGTATCCCTTTAACGAAAATTGTGCAGACGGAAGTATGAAATTCGACACAGTAAAAGTTAATACCGCGTGGCGATTAGGTTATCACATTAATTGCAACCACGTACTCTATGTATCTGAACAGCCATTAAACGACGTATCTGAGTGTCATTATTAGACCAATTTAACACCCATATCATCAAGATAAGTTCTATTCTATTCGCACTCTTTGCTAACTCCTATGCTAGAAATTTTATTTTCTTTATTGATTCGGCTCGCGTTTGACTACCATCGCACCTGATGGTAAGTGATGATTTGGTCGAAGATGGAGCACGCTTACCTAAAAGTAACCTTTAAGTCAAGAGTGCTAGGTTATAGCTATCGAGAAACACAGACTCCGGCAGGGAATTCCACTCCTTAGCCGTACGCACAATAAAGGTATTCCCAAAACGTTTAGTGCGTATAGGTGGGATGTGCACCATGTAACGATGGCGCATCGCCGTTTGTCTTGTAATCCGATGATGGAACGGGCTTGGTGGAATTAGATTGTATAATTCCATCGCACACTCCCCGAAATGCAACTGATAGAAAACCGATAGACTAGCAGCTCATCGTCGATGTTCAAGGCTCTGAAGTTTTGTTTCGACCATTGTATCGTTGCCAATGAGTCTTTTGGCCCGTTTCTTAATAGACTCAAGCGCATCCAGCTGGTACTTGGCAGATCCATCCCAAAAATGAGAGCAGTACTCCATACACGACCGAAGCTGGGCTCGATAGAGATTGAGCAGCTGTTCGGGTGTGAAGTACCGTCCTTTTCGTACCTTTGCTAGGATTCCCAACTTTTTTGATGCTAATTGAGCCTTAGCTTCGATAAACGGGCCAAAATTGAGGGTAGAAGTTAGTGTTACCCCCAGAAGCTCGATACGGTCGATTATCGGCACGGTTACACCCCGGAAAGTAGTAGCCGGTTCGAATTGACTCCTTTTTGTGGAGAAGAGACACGCCTGAGTCTTAGCTGCATTAAACTTGTCCAAGTGGCATCGCCCCATTCAGAGACAGCCTTCAAGGACAAGTTCCAGCGCCCAACCATGTCCTCACGGAGAGACTGGATCTGTGACCCACTAGCACGCGCGCTTGACACATATCTCTCAGCAACTGTGCAGTCGTCTGCATACCCAAAGGTACCGGGCATAAGCAGATCATTAATGTGCAGCAAGAATAAAGTTGCTGAGAGAACTGACCCCTGAGGAACCCCGGCTTTAATTGCCAATTGGCCAGATGAGCAGCCATCAATGACCACTCGAATGGACCGATCTCTCAGGAAGTCTTCAATCCAAACGCAAAGTTGGGTGGGTAAACCGAAAGAAGGAAACTTAGCAATAAGGTTATCGTGCCAGACCCTGTCAAAGGCCTTAGAGGTGTCAAGGGAAACAGCAAGTGCTTCCCCGTGTTTCTCAATGGCCTCACTCCAGATATGAATAGCATACCCTAGAAGATCCCCAGTAGACCGGTTTTTGCGAAAACCGTATTGTCGGTCACTGAGGATGTCATTGGCTTCTAATTATGCCAGGAGCTTACTATTAAGTACACGCTCCATACTCTTACAGAGTATGGACGTGACTGAAATAGGCCTGTAGTTGGCTGGGTTAGCACGACTGCCCTCTTTGGGTACAGGCTGTACGTTAGCCAGCTCCCATGCTTTCGGCACCTTTCCAGTCTCCAGCGAAAGGCGAAACAGGCGTGTCAAGTTTGGAGACAATTCAGGCGCTCAAGTTCTAAGAACAATTGCTGGTATCCCGTCGGGGCCACTAGCTTTGTTCACGTCAAGATTACGCAGCACTCTACGGACGTCCTTCTGATGGATGCGAATGTCCGACATACACGTCCCGCATCCAATAAGAGCATCAGGAGGGTGAGCGCCACTACTATCCAGACGTGAAGACTCCGCAAAAAGGGCGGCAAACAAGTTTGCTTTTTTCTCAGCGGGGTGGGCTAGAGACCCGTCAGGTTTAAGCAGTGGTGGTAGTGAGGGGCGACAGAAGTTCGATTCGACTGACTTCGCCAGGGACCAAAAAGCTTTGCTGCCAGCAGGGTATGAAGCAAATTTGTTCCCAATTCGGCTAACGTGGTTAAACCGAGCCCTCCGCAAAACCTTTTTGCAGGACTTGGCAGCCCTGTTGAAATCTGTTGAAATGTATAAAATTGCATCCCCAACTAAAAATTGTTTCTTTATCTAACTATTTAAAACAAAAATAAACCTCTGAAACAAGATTGTATAACTCAATCGGCTTTTTTAGAAAGTCGGTCACATAACCTCGAAGCCGGGTTTCCGTTGACTTTGTGACATAAAGCGAAAGCCCGTCATAGCATTTTTTAATTTAGTTCAGACTATTGTGTTTTAACGGCCTAAGAAAAATATGTTGGTAATAGTTTCTCTCCGCGCCGGCGATTTCCGCAAGTATGTAAATAGTACCTTCGTTCTTATCTTAAATTTTCCGACTACAGAAGAAGTCACTTCTTGTTTTTCGTTTGAATTTAAGTACGTTATATCTACGTTTACTTACTTATTGGCTGGGAATGCGATCTAGATGTGTAGGTAAGTGAGTCCGGTATGTAAATATTAGTTAGCAAAACCATTCTCTGCCGGACTTGTTAGTGCGAATCGCAATAAGAGGAAGTTACTGAATAATGTCACAAAGATCTTTTCATTTTGTTATAGGTAAATTAAGTTTAAGTAAACCTAACAAAAAAATGGTAAAAATAAATCTCTTTTTAGTCGTAATAATGGGACTCGGTAATGGCTTACGAGTTAAAACTCTGAAATATGGGAAAAAGGTTAACTTCCGCAAAGGCGAAAAGTGGAAATACGTAAAATAAACAACTTCCAGGTAACTCTCCCCTCCGGGGCATACATGCTTTGATGTGTGCATACACTTAAACAGGTAAATGTATTCACAGGTTATGCGTGACATCAAACGTAGCTCTTGCGAAGTGCCACCAGATGGCTGTGTTCGCGTTCAGTCGCGACATTCGACCGCGCCTCGACTGCGTTCAAGAGGCGTCTGAAGCCGACTGCCTCAAGAGCGTAAGTATCTTTAGATTGTAAGAACCATCATTACTAGGCTTTGGAGTGTAACTTTCTTTTTTTGGACTTCATATTACTAGTAATCTTGTTAACCCCTTCAACTAAGCTAAATATGCTTTGTGTCTGGATTGAGTTCATGGAATAGTGTTATGAGTAGGATTCGAACCTGTATATACGAATAAATACCCCTCGACACAAGGCCGATACCTTAGCCATTAAACTATCGTCGCTTAGATACTAGATAATGATATTGATATAGCTAAAGTTTAGATACCAGAATATTTAATTAACCGATGTCACTGAAACTTCAAGCAATTTCTACGGATTCTTGATATCCTAAAAGATAATTTGCTATAGACATAGACACACGTAGGTAATATTCATAGATAAATATCTTTACGTTTTTTTAGTTGCTAAAACCTAAACAACGTGTAACAGAATAGACGAAAAAAAGTGAAAAGGAATCATTGTACCTATTCAAAACAGATATTTAAGTCGCGGAAAAAAGACTGCCGCATACATTCACGTGTGCATAGCCATAGCTCATTTGACTAAATGTAGATATAGAATAGTTATTTATTTCCTCAGGTTTTTTACCTTGGACCCTGTATTATAGTTGTTTCTAGGATTAGGACCCTATTTCCACGTTTTACGTTATTCTGTTACATGTTGAAATATCCTCCTAAATGATAGTTTAATTGCTTTCATCTGGCTTAAATATTAGTCAACTGTGCTTCAAAGCAAAGTTTGCCTAATCAATACAGAGCTGTTCATAATTGGCTCATTTCCCGAAAAGTTGAGCCGTAACGGTTGTTGTGTTTGAAAATATTTGGGCTTCATTGATTTTAATTTCCGCTCGCTCTGAAACTCCGTCTGGTTATGTTCAAATTTTCCACGAAATAATTGAAATATTCGGCAGAGGATCTTTAGAATTGTATCTTTAATCTTAAACTTTAGGGTTTACTAAAATATTGGGTGAGGATTGTACAAATTGTTTGGGTTAAATGGATAAAATTATATCTAAAATACACATACATTTTACCCCTATACACTTCGTACAGACGCCAGCACATGAAGCTACCCGCAAGTCTCAAATTTTCCCAATCAACCTTGAACCTAATTTCTTTAGCGATAAAGTTGAAAATCTATAAAAGAAATTTGACAGATTGTTGTAGCTTGATGTGCTGGCGTCTGTACAATAAGGAGTTCATGGCTAAATCATACCGCATGGGTTGTTATTCAAGGTAAAGCAACGCTAAACGAGGTCAGTCCGTGGACCGGTGACCATCTTAAGACATCGAGATTCCTTCGTGCCTCGAAAAGCACGTTAAGCCGTTGGTCTCGGCTGTCATTTATACATCTTTGGCAGTCGTTAAGGGTAGTCAAAATGCAGAAATCAGACTCCAGTCTAGCCATAGGGTATTAGCTACTGATTTACTAAACAAAAAAAGAAACACTCTGTACACGCGTACTTGAAGGACGGCAACGTCGCAATTTATTTATGAATGCGTACGCGTGTACAGAGTGTTTCTTTTACGTATCAGTTTAACATTTTTAGTGAATACTTTAATTAAAAAAAAAAAAAAACATTTTGTTTTCGAATGGTAATATTTTTTGAGCATGTATGGATGTTATACTATTGCGGATTAACGGGAACGCCCTCTGTTAGTTTACATACTGTATTTGGGAAAAACGCTAAGCAGATGAAGATTCACAACACATACATTCAAAATTCCAAAATCTATAATCTTCTCTTAATTCTAAACTTACTCTTATTCCTGAGGAAAAGAGAACAAATCTATCTTTAAGTATGCATACCTACCATTGTAACCATGGGGAACAAACCAGTTCCCGTAATTAATACTAACACAGTAAATACTAATAACAGAACAGTAACAGCTAATACTACCACAGGAGTCAGGGAACTCTTGAATGTATAACGAAATTATCAATAAATGATTATGATAATAAATGCCCCTAATTTAAGACACTTTGTCCTTAGGTACAAGACAATGGGTCTGACTTGGCAAGCGTAGATGATATGCGAGTAGCGTCCGCTGCCAACAAATACAACTTACATCCAGTGTTCCACGAGGTGTATGGAGCTGCTAAAACCCCTAACTACGCCGTCGCTGTTGTAAAGAAGGGCACTAACTTCAAGACTATCGAGGACTTGAGGGGCAAAAGGTAAGGAACATAATAATACATTCTTCTACCCTAGTTTGGTTAGCCACTTCGGTGTTTCATAAAACCTGTCAAGGCCTTATTTTTGGTAATTAAAGAACCTTGAATCGTGATCACCGGAGTGGTTTTAGTGAGTTAGGAACCCCGCAATCCCTGTTGTTTTTTTTCCAGAAGTTCAGGCGCCTTTTAAAGGATCCCTCCAGATACTAAAATTGTAACACACCATTGTAACACCCTTTGTTTTTTTTTAAGCCCTTGTTTAATTCTGTTATGGTATACAATAAAGAGTATATCCATCTATATCTACCTATCTATCTACACTTTGCGTGACCCAAGGGTTGGCTTTTACCTTGGACAGAGGTTAAGCATTGCCATACAACGTGGCAATGCCGCCAGTCTTTTAGGCACATTATCAGTGGACAGCGATGCGCATGAATTTCTGGATGCCTTATTTTAGCTTATTTTTAGATGTATATGTATATTATGTACTTGACTCGTATAATTCATCTATTATTTTAAATATTTTTTTTATTGAATTATTAGTTCATGATTGCTTTATAAAATTAAAACTCTTATTTAAATCTATCTTAAGTTATGTGTATGAGCACCAAACCTCATTAAAATCGGTTCTTTTATGTCCAAGAATAAGGTCCTGAAAGTTTGTGAAACTAGTGATGTAACGAATATTCCCATACTTTTTCATATTCGCATTCGCAAAGTTTGTGCGAATGTTTGTGAATATGATCAGAAAATAATAAATTGAATAATATACCTAATAATTAGGTTAATAAAATAAAAATCCATACATTTCTTTTTTTTCTTATTAGAAAAGTAACCTAAGGCCTCGTAATGATCCTGAATTTCGCATTCGCATTCGAATTGGTGAATTTTGGTAGCAGATATTCGCATTCGCATTCGCGAATGTCAATGACATTCGTTACATCACTACTGTAAACGCTCTTAAAGTTACTTACAATCTTTATTATTTCAAGTCTTTCCATTTGCGTAAGTGTCTTAATGCTTACTCGTTTAAATATTCGGGATGCCTATTTGCACTTAGGTACGCTTTAGGTTCTGCGTGTAAATAGCCACATTTAAATAATAAATCTTTGTATATTTTTTTTCTTACAACTCATTGGTTGGCTAAAATATACATCAGACGCCAAAATACGAGGCATGCCTTTTAGGTTCTGTCGTTTCCATATTTCCCGGCAATTTTGAATTTGGAACTGTTCTATATTCGAATGTGTTTAAATTTTGAATCTCAAAACAGTTGAAATTATTAGGATTAATGCTATTGTTTAGTAACAGCATCGATTGGAATCTGTCAGGTTACGTACGAAGGTGAATCTTTCTAAATGTTCGTGCAATAATTTTTTACAACTTTAGAAGAGGCCTGACACGGCTTCAGTATTTTTAAGAGTTAACATCTGTGTTCAGTGATGAAGCCCCATGTCTGCGGACTGTCGAACGCTGGTATTTAGAATTCCAGCGTGGACATACTAGTGTTAGTGACAAATCTCGCGAAGGACGCCCAAAATCCGCCTTCACTGAAGATAACATCATTGCTGTGAGACAACTAATTCTCGAAGATCGTCATGTGACGTATCGAGAGATAGAGGCTCTATTAGGCACCTCAGGGACAACTACAAACTAAAAAACCAACAGAAAGAAAGCTACTGATGGATTGAAAGTGTCATGGCTGCTTACAAAAGAGATAATGTTGAGTCTAACCACCTCAACATCGCCGCAGTGAAAAAGGGGTGCGGGGCGGGGGATTATCTATCGTCGCGAACAGATAATTATCAAAAAAGAAAATGAGTTTTCGATTTTTATGCGACCGAACCTAGATGATGAACATGTAGAAGTAAATTAAAAAAAAAATACGGGGAAATACAACCCCATTAACTAAAGAACTGATGAACCCGCTTTGGCCTAACGGAAAACCCATTCCCGAACCAAAGCTGATTTTTTTTTTAATTGATAATAGGCTCGTGTTTGACCACCATCTCACCTGATGGTAAGTGATGATGTGGTTGAATGATTTGAAAAGTTTGATGCATCTCATACCAAACGATGCCCAAGAATTCTACAAAAAAAATTACAGGAGAGATTCACTGATTCAACCGTTGCAGATGGCATAGACGGGTTTTCTGGTGCAATTGAGTTTGAAGTAGAAGTTGAAGATGATGATTAGGTATTACCTAATTACCATCTTCTACTTCTTCTATGTGATGAACAATGATTTGCTTGTGTAAGTAAGCACACACTTGTTCATCACTTCAACAGTTGAATCTCCCGCTATTTTGTATGTTTGTATCCTTCGTTTAGTAATATTATTTAAGATGTTGTTCAAGTCAGAATAAAAATGTTATTAAAGTATAAGTATCTGAAAGTTATTTAATTTTCTATCTATTTGTAAACCTTAAACGTTTTGCTACAAAGAACCAACCCACAAAACAGTAGTTTTGCAATAAGGAACCATCAGGTTTTTGATCATAAACAAATACTAAACAATAATAAAAATATAATTATTTAGTTTTCCTATGTCTTCGTCAATAAAGTATGTAACGTTGTAAAGTTATTTATCACAAATAACTTACACATTTGTTTCTACACACCTTTTTTTACAAAAACCTAATAATTTCGATAATTATTTTTTGTGGGTTGGTTCTAGTTTGCATAACTACGTCCAATTGTTAGTTTATCCTCACATACACCACTACTTAGGTATTGAAAAATCGGTACATTATATATTGAACTTAGAATATGTGAAGATCTATCTAGTGTAGGTTTAATATATGAGAGTTCTAGTAGGCTGGTACAACAGGACTGATGAACGAAATAAAATCTTGAAATCGTAAGCATAAGTAGAGGTATACAGGCCTATAAAAAGGAAACCTACCGAACAGAGGAACCAATCAACAGAAAAGGAAACAAACTCGATCAATACCCGACAATATCGCGTAACGAACTACCTAACATCCTAAACGAAAAATACTTCAAGGAGAAGTATTGATTGTACAACCTTCATATCCCGGTACATTACACACAGTAGTTCCTGCTTATTGTAGGTACTTGATTCGGCAAAACATCCGGTCGTTGGCGCCGACAAGACAATCTGGATAATTCACCATACTAGAGATGAGCCGAATACTGAGATAGCCTAATATATGGGTAGCTGTATAGTTGAAGATTAATAGGAACTTAAGTACCTACAAGAAAACAGGAAAATACTACTCACAACAACACAAGCACAGTGCATAGTACCAAATTGTTTGAGTAAGTATTGGATGTGAGAACATTTTATGTGTGAACACACTGACAGAGTTTAATTCCGCATTTAATGGTATTACTAGCTATGCGCTGCCGCGCTGCGGTTTCACATGTAGGTATTCATTTGAGGAAAAACCGAAATTCATTATAATCGGTTTAGATTTCTCATACAAACTTTCATCGCCTATTTTAACCCTTTAGGGGGTTAATATTTGACCTGGGTCTTTAACTATTTTCATTCCAAATCGTTGCTGTGGTTTAGCCGCGAAAGCGTAACAGACAGAATTTTGCATTCATAATATTAGTATGAGTGGATAAGTAGGGATAGACGCATTGAATGCTAACCAGAGAGTATAGTGGTTTTATAGTCTTTGATGCTAACTTACTACCGATTACTGGGTACCAACTAGGGCTTTCATCCCGGGAATCTCGATCTCGAAAATTTCGAGAGGTTCGACGATTTTTTAGTATTTTCGAGACTCGAGACTAACATTTTCGGTCACGGGAATAACGAGACTTTTGAGACTTCTGTAACATAAAAACTGTATCAAATAATTTATTAAACCAATGTAAAATGGAACTGTTCCAATTTTGCCAACCTTGCCGGTATAAGGTATAAGCGTAGGATTATTATTTAAGTTGCGTTTTATAAGAATTATTCATATTATTACTTAATTTTTTTTTACGTTTTTTGTAATTTGCTGGTCAGCATTAAGTTGTAAGTTGATTAGAATATGATTCGCTATCGTAACAAATATGTATTTACAGAATTATAATCATACAACTCCCTAAGACCAAGTAATCCTACTGAATGACTATTTCATGATTCTTGACATTTTAGGATTATACTAACTTGACAAGAAACCATCAATTAGATAATATTTAATATGTTTTTTATTTATTGAATTACTAACTTTTTATGTAAATAAACGCGCGCCGCGCTAGCGATTCGCGCGCAGGTGTAGGTAAACCTGCGCGCGCACGCTAGCGCGGCGCGCGAAATAACAAATCCAGTGCACCATTTTCCATACAAGTTAATATTTAACAATACAAGTCTGTTTTTTTCCTCGCAAGTGTGTTGAAAAACGTCGTATGAAACGCGTGTGCATTGGTCATTATACTCTCGGCTTCCTTATCGCGCTCGCCTGCGGTTTGCGCGAATAATACCGCCTCGGGTATAGTGATCAACATAGCACACATGTATCATAATGTACTATAATATCCTAAAACACATACCAAAAAATGGTACAACATCTTCATCAAAATAAAATAAAATCAACACTTTTTTTCGTGGCGAGTGGGAACCGTAATAATATTTGGCAATAAAAATACCTACATAGACGTCGATTGGGATTATAGGCACTACATAATTATAATAACAAAAAATGGGGTAAAATATTTTCCCAAGCCTAGCAACATTTTCATTGTAATGGCGGCTGTCAAATTTACGATTTATTATTTTGTTTTGATGAATGTTTTATACAAAAATATAAGATGCTAGGCTGTGTGCATCCGTGAAATGGTATCTTTAAACGTTTTTCATGATTATGTGATGAGTTGTGACACCCTTTCACTGCACAGTACGTCATTTTTTTGCGAAAAAGCGCGAGCTCTTTACAGTAATACTTGATCTTGAGTACTGACCACAGAGTACATTTTATATACTGAGATAGAGCCGTCACTCGAAGATTCCAGAGCGCCTGCGCTCTCTGGCAACAAGTAACAACAACAATGTATGAAGCATATGTATATATAGCATATAGATATAGCTACCTACAAATCAGGGTACCACTGCATAGGCCGTCCTATTTACTCCTTTTTATTTAGTACTTAGTAATTTATGTTGATTTACAATAAAACAATATAATTACAACACCAAATACTTTATTAAAATCTTCTGTTACAATATTTGATGACCATCTGAATTTTATCTTCCATAATCAAAAAAACTCATAAATGGCTATTCTTTTTTATTATTGATACAGTTTTATACAATTTTAGCAATAGCGTCCATGACTAAATTAGCCTCTTCACTCGCGCCGGTTGCAGTTCCGTACATTTTTTCTGAGTTAAACCTGTTTAGCATCTTTGAACTGGGTTTAAAATGAACACATCCTTCTAGCAATTTATATCTTATTCTCAAGATGGATTCGGCAGTGTTAATGGCCAATCTGTTTCGACGTTTGTCTTCAATAATAGCTACTTGAGATAGGGCTCTTTCCGCAATTGCGTTAGAAAAAGATAAAGACAAAATTCCTAGTGCCAATTTGCTAACATTTCCACGGGTCGGTGATAGCACCGACTGCATTTTTGAAATTATAAACTTCAACCCAGAACTCTTCGGTGTGTTGCGTGGATTTCCAAGTTGTACGATGCAAATCATTCCATTCTGCGGCAACTTCGGAGCCACTCGGCTATCATCGTGCACAGCATTTTGTTTTCGTGTGTGTGCTTTCACAGATTAGTTAGTGGTTTGATCGCGTTCAGACATCATCAGTCCAAATATTCCCCCAAAAATATTGTCCCTCAATTCTCCCTACATAACTTTAAAAACTCCCCAAATTTGGGGGGATTCCCTCCAATCTGGCATCACTGCATTTACGCAAGTTTCGTTACCATTTTAGTATAAAATTAAATAAGTTAAAGAAAAATAGGATTGCGTAATTGGAGGATTTTATTAATTTGAAGATACGAGTCTTAATATATTGTAAAAGGTGTTAAATTTAAAAGGTGTCCTAATATCCCTAATATTTTAATTTATATAAAATAAAATGGTTATTTGTTAAAGATAATTTAGAATATCTGAGTAAAACGGAAAACAAGTTTAAGCTAAATGTGTATGTTCAGGACTACAAGAAGCCAGCCAACGGTAACTGGACTGTCTGAACTTGTCCACGATTCGTGGAGCCCTACCGTTGCTTTCAACAACAATAAACAAAACTACAGGCTCTTCGGCCTACAACCATATATACAAATAACAGTTCTAACCACTTACCTTCTGCACTGGGTACACCAACTTCGACCTTCCTAGGTCACGCCCAAGTGTGGTATGTATGTAAATATGAGGTGAGTAATTGAAAGTGTGATGTAAGTCACGTGTTCTAGAACGTTCATAAGGCGTCGATCTCCAGATGGCGCGGTCCAGACAGCATCACAGCCCAAACTCACACCGGATTGAAGCTATTTATCACTACTTATTTCCAACAAATGCGCGTGCCACGCGGTGGCATCAACCCGGCGATAAATCCAAAAATATCCCAGGGTTTTCGTCAAATGGGGATTACAACTTCAAACAATAGTTAATCGCGACCCAATTATCGGTTGCAAACGGCGATTCCAAACGATATTTTACCAATTACAATTAAATCAACAGGTCCCAAGCGGACATTTTTCAACAAGCAAGCAAAGTCTATCTGTCAAGTCAGAGTAATGTCAAGATCAAATTTCTTTATGTCAAAAGGGTGCGTTCGGAAACAATCGGTACTAAACATCTACCCCCCCCCCCCCGGACGGGCCTACCCGTCCGCTAATCAATTGGAAGTCTTGACAAGGTTGCAAATTTAACACAGCTTCAATGCGGCCAAATACCGTAGCTAGTTCCTCAAAGGTGAGAACGGTGTCTCCCAACAATCTCCGCCAGCGTCCCTTTGCCGCTTTCACCGCGGCCCCAAAAATACCCCCCCAATGAGGGGCAGGCTGGCGGGTCAAACAACCAAGTGACCCCTCGGCGGGCCAAACTATTACCAATGTCAACCTGGTTCTCATTAAGGAAGGCGTATACCTCCTTCAAATAGTTACTTGTACCCTTGTAATTCGTACCGCAATCAAACCCAATCAAGGAAGGTAACCCACGGCGAGACACAAATCTTTCCAAAGTCGCCTCAAAGGCCTCTGTCGAGAGGGAGGTTACCAGCTCCAAATGTACTGCCTTGGTTGACAGGCAGACAAACACACAAATAAGCCTTAACAATCTTACTATTACGAAGGGTGGACGTCTTCAACAAAGGGGGACCAACAAGTCAATTAAGACGCCAGCAAAGGGCCTCGCCTCATTGACGCGATCAGCCGACAAAATCCAAAATTCTCGCTGCAGAATGGCCAACAGCGCATTGCAACCGGCATGCGAGTTCTTAACGTGACGATCAGTCACCAACAATTGAACCAAATGGCCCTCCTTGGGCAACAAAAGGGGGTGACGGGCCCCATAGGCCAGAGTGCCTCAACTGTCCTCCAACACGGTTTCCCGAAGTGGCTCGTCCCAACCAAGTTCAGTTATAACAAGGGCAGGAGCACCAATTTTAGGGTACGGACAACTCACAAGGGTGATTTCAAACCAGGTCCTTCCCTCAACAGTGGTGTCAGCCGGTTCCCCAATTCCCCAAATCTTGTCTGAAAGGTCATTCACCTTCAGGCCAACCTGTCCCGCTAACCAAGACGACAAAAGGCAACCCTGGACTCCCGTGTCCAAAATGGCACAGACCACAATCGAGTCACCCAAGGGTCCCCAGACCTTGACCGAGGCCGTTGGCAACAAAACCGTCTTGATCGGGGGGGTCCTTTAGCGGGGCAGGCGTCAATCTCTTAGTGATGCCTGGGCGGCGACCGATCGCCGCATCCAGGCTGCCTTCGTTCACGACGAGGCCAACAATCAAAATATTCGTCTGCGCGGTGTCCCGAGCCACTCGCCATCACTGGAGGGGCATATCCCATCGAATGCCCGAATAGCGGAGGGCGCGACCCCAACCGGGGACGCTCCGCCAAAGGAGGGGAAAGGCAGCGGCGCCGACCCGGCCACTGCTGCCTAGCAGCCAATGCGCGTTCTCCCTGACGAGGGGAGACCAAATGGCGCTCGCAGGGCTCCCGTTCAACTTGCGCGGGGGGTGGAGTGCGGCGTACAGAATTGCGGGCCTCAGCCCGGTGCTCGTCTCCGGGGTACCCCCCCCTGCGCGAACCCTCCTCAGAAGATGGTCTGCTGGAGCGGTTCGCGTTGGCGCACAAAATCTCCAAGTGGGACCCATCACAAATTCTACACGGGCGGGGGTCGGGGCAGTCCCGATGGAAGTGGGCCCCCAAGCACGAAAAGCACAAACGGCGTGCGTTGACAATACGGCGGCGGGCACTTACGTGCAAATTCAAAAAGTCCGGGCAACGCGCCATGACATGCCCCGTTGCCTTACAAAAGTCACAATGATAAGGACTCCGGGTACCAGCAAAACGGGGGGCGGGGCGAACATCAACAGGCCCCCTAGCCCGAGGACTCCGGGCGCCAGCAAAACGGGGGGCGGGGCGATCATCAACAGGCCCCCTAGCCCGAGGACTCCGGGCGCCAGCAAAACGGGGGGCGGGGCGATCATCAACAGGCCCCCTAGCCCGAGGACTCCGGGCGCCAGCAAAACGGGGGGCGGGGCGAACATCAACAGGCCCCATAGCCCGAGGACTCCGGGCGCCAGCAAAACGGGGGGCGGGGTGAACATCAACAGGCCCCCGAGCCCTAGTCCGTCCCTGGTCTCTAGGCCGAGAAGGTAGTGGGGGTGACCCCGTGGCGCCACGAGTGTTATCCGAAAACCGACACTCGTCTTCCAAAAATTTGAGGAGGTCGTCAAAAGGGGGAAGATGGGTGGCACTATCCCCACCATACTTCTGCTCAAAACGTGACCTCAGCTCCGCGGGGAGCAACTGCAGCACTATGTGCACCAACAAGTAGGACCAATGTTCTACCGGTAACTCCAGGCGTCTCAAAGCGTTGGTCGCTGAGACCAACGGGTTCAGCAAGTCAGTGCGCAACGTCGACGTGCTGGCAATGGCCGGTAGTCCCAAAATCTGGTCGATGTGCACATCAGCCAGGCAGCGCTTGTTCTGATACCGTCGGGAGAGAAGCTCCAGAGCGGTCGGGTAAGAGGAATCCGTCACCGGCAAGTGCTGCACCAAGGCTCTGGCTTCGCCCTCCAGGACAGACAATAAATAGGCCAGCTTCTGGGCAGGTCCGAGGTCCGAGCGTGCATCGACAAGACTCTCAAAGAGATTTAGGAAGCCCAGCCAGTGGTCCAAGCGACCGTCAAAATGTGGCAGCTCCAGGGTGGGCAGCCTACTCAATAGTCCAGGGCCTGCAACAACGGGGGTCTGCGGCTTGGCCGCATCAGGCACCCGGCTCTTCAAAATTTCCCGCGCTCGTAGACATATGACATCCCCCAGGTGGACAATCTGGTCATAGTCACCCAAAATCCTATCGCGGGCCGTCTGATCCATCACCCCCAAATCCACGTCCATGATGTACTCGTTGAAGCGTGTGAGCGCAGCATCAGCTGACTTGATCCTCTCAATCACTTGCCCATACCGAGCAAGGGTGAGCTCTTCCAATTCTACACGCTCAACCGTTGCAGCTGCCGATGTGAACCATCTCAACTGTGAGGTCAATCCAGCAGCAGCCTCCCTGACTGCCCTTAATGAGGCCATTGCAACAATCAAATATTAATACAACAGGCTAAAATTAACTAAACAAACAACAATGACTTGTTAGCCGACCAAATAATCTCAACAAAATAAAACTCAAATTCAATTATTTCAAGTCCAAATCCGACTCTGTACTTATTCCAAGTATGAATCTAGCTTGCTAAGGATGGCTAGTTACAAAATAAATAACAATTGAATGTATAATACAATGCTGGATCAACCTCAAATAAATATCAATAAGCACAACAATTGACTGTATAATATTGAGCCGGAGAATCTCTAACAACAATCCAATAAACAAATAAATGCAATAAGTCAATCCACACCATTCAATTCTTGTTATGTTAACAAATGTGTGATTATTATTTAGATAACCTTTCAAATTCAGATCAATGACATTCAATTATTAATTGCAACAAATATACCAAATTATGTACCAAATACAACTAATAATTCCTAATTTCACAAATAAATCTTACTTGTCAATTCAACAAAGGGCTACAGTACAAATTACAAATACAACTTCAATTGATTCAACTTCAATTAGATAGCCCGGATGACATGGTAATATATTCAAAACTTATTAAGTTATAAGTTGTGTTAAGTAATCAAACCAAAGTTACTTTCAAAACTTCCAATTAAACCAGTGGATCTTATATTATAAGAGCCACGCCTGCTACCAGAATGAATCAGTGGATCTTATAAGAGCCACGCCTGCTACCAAAATGTTCAGTCCTGCAATAGGCCAGTGCAACGGTAACTGGACTGTCTGAACTTGTCCACGATTCGTGGAGCCCTACCGTTGCTTTCAACAACAATAAACAAAACTACAGGCTCTTCGGCCTACAACCATATATACAAATAACAGTTCTAACCACTTACCTTCTGCACTGGGTACACCAACTTCGACCTTCCTAGGTCACGCCCAAGTGTGGTATGTATGTAAATATGAGGTGAGTAATTGAAAGTGTGATGTAAGTCACGTGTTCTAGAACGTTCATAAGGCGTCGATCTCCAGATGGCGCGGTCCAGACAGCATCACAGCCCAAACTCACACCGGATTGAAGCTATTTATCACTACTTATTTCCAACAAATGCGCGTGCCACGCGGTGGCATCAACCCGGCGATAAATCCAAAAATATCCCAGGGTTTTCGTCAAATGGGGATTACAACTTCAAACAATAGTTAATCGCGACCCAATTATCGGTTGCAAATGGCGATTCCAAACGATATTTTACCAATTACAATTAAATCAACAGGTCCCAAGCGGACATTTTTCAACAAGCAAGCAAAGTCTATCTGTCAAGTCAGAGTAATGTCAAGATCAAATTTCTTTATGTCAAAAGGGTGCGTTCGGAAACAATCGGTACTAAACAGTGTAGATATTTTGAGAAAAATGCCATCTATCAATACGTAACTTAAACTTTGATTATTGCTATACGAATAAATTAAAAATCAATTGAATTGAGTAGTTTATATCCAAAAGCAGAACCCTAGCTAAACTTCCCAAGTAACACGTAAGCGAGATAACAGTACACATTTAGAACATTTTACAGTTCAAATATGAATACAGTTTGTATAAGAGCTTTGGGAATAGCCAAATGCTGGATTAGGTTGAGTTCGGACCCTTAAAATTCTGAATGCTTAATAAATTCTGTATTTCTGTCCTTCCCTTCTTAAAGCTGAAAAACAGCCCGCGCCGGCAGCATTTATCTGAATAACCATAATCTATATTGCTCTTATTTAAACAGTACTAAGCTAGTAGCGTTTGATACAGCTATTTTCTGAATAAAGTATCACCTTCTGAATAATATCGTTAAATATTCTATTATACAGCTTGATACTGAATAATTGTTTTTATTTTATCTTTAAACTGGATAAGATTCTATGTCTTACTAATTATTCAGCTGCTGAATAAACAATATTATTTATGTTTTTATTAAGCTTTTTTCGGTTTAATAGAGAATTTAAAACTAACTTATTCAAAGTAAAGACCACATTTGTATTGTTATAGCGCCCATAGCTTAATACCAGCTTTATTAAAATATTATTGTACGTAGATATTATTTTTTCCGTTGTTTGCATCATATCATGGATCGAAAGTCGTGGCTAAAACATAAGAGAACCGGTTATATCAAAAGAAAAATGTTAAAAGAATATTTAAATATCAGTATTAACTGTCCAAGTGTTTCTGGTCATCAAAGGATTAATGAAAATAGTTTAAACAAAAGTGAACCCGGTCCCAGCCAGCATGCGTGGTTGTCGTGCAATGAAGAGGGTTCCGTACCCCAGAAAAATCAAATAGCAAAGCCTATCAAATTTTCTGACTGGTATATACCAAAATGACATTATGGAAATTGAGAAAATACTTAAATAAAATGACAATATATTTTTATATATTTTCAAAGTTTCAGGTTTGCCTGAAGTTTTTGATCAGCCAGTAAAATCAAGTTACTTTAATATATTTAAATCTAAAATGCCAACTGAAACACGCGCCTTAATATGCCTATCTCCTCAAGATGTAAAATTCAAGTTTATGTGTAATGAATATAGGAATGAGTTGTATTTCGTATCTTAATTTCATATCACATCTACAAGTGAAAAAATTTTATTAGTCTATACATAATTATAAAAACAAATATAATACAGGCGAAAATAAAAGGGATATTATAGGGCATCGAAAAATTCATCAACATCGCTATCAATGGGAAAAGTGCCCAGAACACTGGCCGCATTGCCACGTTGAATGGCAATGCTGATTCCCTGTCCAAAGAAAAGGCCAGCCCTCTGGTCACTTGTGGAGTCGACTAAACGTTTGCTGATGTCACGAAATAGTCGATGCGCACTCGGACCCCATGGTCCCAAAGTTTCAACCCCAAACGGCTCAAACATATAGCCAGAGCCGGATTAACCATGTGAGAGGCCCTAAGGCAATGGCATTGTCGGGGCCCCTTTTCTTACTTTGACTGACCAAATCGTGTGTGAACTGAGAGAAACGCGCATTAAGGGCTGTGGTTTTTAATATATTTGTTTACTTATTCCCAGATTTGTTCTAAAATTGTTTTAATTTTACTACTAAAGCTAACGATTTGTATTTTGTGACATAACAGTGAGGTCCCTAAGTTCACACGCACATCGAATTCTCGTTCGAAGAAACATGTTTTCTTGGTGCGTGCACTGGGCCTGGGCCCCTAGTTGATGCGGGGCCCCTAGGCAGTTGCCTACTCCGCCTAATGGTTAATCCGGCCCTGCATATAGCACCCAATTAGGTTGTTGTATTTGCGCCGTTTGAGATTTTCTGCACCTGTAGCTGCCGCCCCAGCACAGCCCGCCGTACTGAGAAGATGGGATGGCGCAAGGGTGTCAACACAAGTAGCATCCCACACCAAAGGCCTACCCAACTTCCAAGGCATTATAGTCATCCCGTCTGGTCTCTTCCCATCGTCGCGTGCCAAGCCGTTGGCTTCTAAAACAGATGGTACTCCAGCGGTGACAAGAGCCCGACGGATGATGTCATTTATGCTGGCATGCCGTGCTATTCGACCAGAGCTTCTGCTGCAGGAAAGGCCATGATGTCCGAGGCGGTCAACTGCCGCACCGCATTGACAGCGATGTGGAGCTCCGCTGGGAGCACCCAGACGTAGACATGTAGCGATCCGGAAAGTGTTATCACTTAACATAGTACCTAAATTAAGAGAAGGTAATGCTTGTAACCAAAGGCCCGACTCCCATTCACCCACAGCCAACAGGCGCGAGCGCTCAGCAGTATTGGTTGACGTATTTAAAAGGTTATTCCGTACCAAACTGCAGAGCGGCTCGTCCCATTGTCTCTGGGAGGATGGGTTCTCGGGCAACGCCGTATTCGGGCAAGCCATTTTCCAGGCATTAACTGCATCGGTCGAATACGTATTTCGTATCTTAATTGCACACTATATATATATAGGCTAAGTTCGAAGTTTAATTAAAAATAAATAATTTAAGTCAAAAAGTTTAATCGTTTATTTCACCTACAAAATTGTTTATCAACAGCTACAAATTACAGTTACGAAATGAAGGTTCAATCTGATCAAGATCAGTGTCAGTATCCGTTAAGTTTAGCATTTTCGATAATTCTTCTTCAGCTTCTTCATAAGTTTTATAGTTTTTTCGTTTTAGAGTACAACTCATTGTAAGCCGTCAATCTGCGCGAGGTTGGACCCTACTGTCTTCAGTTAGTAAATCCGCATTATATCTTGGCCATCGAAGTTGTCCTTTGTTCTCCCATAAGGACGGTACAGTACACAATTCTGTGCAACCCTTACCACGCGACGTGTTGGAATTATTTTAAAAGACATTTTCCTGAAACGAAATTAATGTAAATTATCGTCACGATGCAATGATACGTAGGTATTCTAATGTCGGTTCAACATAATAAATTTCCTCGATAAAAAACGGAACAAATACTGCAAAGTTGCCTATTGCGTCGTTAGTTTTATTGTTTACCGTTTGGTAGGGACTTGCATGACGTGTGAGCGAATATCACCGAAAGCTCGCAACCAACGCGACCGACTGACTGATTTGAAATTGGCAGTCGGTCGAGTTGGTGTGACGCACGACTGTGAAGTGATAGCGAGCGCGCGGGTGCGGGAGTGGGGGTGGGGGCGAGCGCGGAGTTTGACTGGGCGCAAGAGTGAGAGTGAGTGGGCCGTTTATTGCAATTGTCCACTCACACCGCCACCGCCACCACTCCCGCGCACCGCGCGTCTTTCCGTACCTAACATTGAAAATTTTTACGAATAATTTGATACCTATATCGTATGATTCAGTTACTATCAGTTCATAGAATTTTTGAAGTGAAAACTTCTTTAGCGGCGCTGAGTACTTTTTGTACTGTGTACTTTGAGTGGTGAGTTGAGGGGTGAGTTGAGGGGTGAGTTGAGGGGTGAGTTGAGGGGTGAGTTGAGAGGTGAGTAGAGGGGCGAGTTGAGTGGTGAGTTGCGGGGTGAGAAGAGGGGTGAGTTGAGGGGGGAGTTGAGGGGTGAGGGTGAGTTGAGGGTTGAGTTGAGGGTTGAGTTGAGGGGTGAGTTGAGGGGGGAGTTGAGTGGTGAGTTGAGGGGTGAGTTGAGGGGTGAGTAGAGGGGTGAGTTGAGGGGGGATTTGAGGAAGGAGTTGAGGGGTGAGTTGATGGGTGAGTTGAGGGGTGAGTTGAGGGGGGAGTTGAAGGGTGAGTTGAGGGATGAGTTGAGGGATGAGTTGAGGGATGAGATTAGGGATGAGTTGAGGGATCAGGTGCGGGATGAGTTGAGGGGTGAGTTGGAGTTGAGGGGTGAGTTGAGGGGTGAGTTGAGAGGTGATTTGAGGGGTGAGTTGAGGGATGAGTTGCGGGATGAGTTGAAGGATGAGATTAGGGATGAGATTAGGGATGAGTTGAGGGATGAGTTGTGGGATGAGATGCGGGATGAGGTGCGGGATGAGTTGAGGGGTGAGTTGTGGGATGAATTGAGGGGTGAGTTGAGGGGCGAGTTGATGGGCGAGTTGAGGGGTGAGTTGAGGGGGATTTTTTATCCAGGATTAAACTTCTTAGGGCTATTAGCCCCAAATTTAGGGTAAAATAATGCTTATTGGGATCTTTTTGGGCCCAAAAATAAGTAGGGCTATTTTTAGGGGCATACATACATTTACAAGCATCACATATATGCCCGCGGGACGCGCGGCCGTCAACGGCCTAGTACTACAACATTACAGATTATCTATGTACTAGTACTAGGAAGTAGTATATCTATGTAGGTACTAGTACTAGGCAGTATTCGGAAGTATTTGATGATTGTGACGCTAGTAGGCATTTAATAAGCGTCTTGAAAATATTTCCAAACTTGCACTTGCATTCATGACTGTACCATTTTAAAATTGAACGCGCTTTTTCGATATATCATATGCTGAAAAACAAATTACGACATCGATTGTCCCTTGAAATGCTGTTAAGTTTGATGATGACACGAAACGTGATCTTGCGTTACGTTTACTCCATCTGTCTCCATATCCAAAAATGTTACAATTATATAATGTAAACATGTATGACTTTAAGAATTCCGAAATTTCAAATGAAACGCCAAGTCGGGATTTAAGCGATTTATTTAAAATAATTGATAATGTGGATGGATTGTTAATTAAGTAAATTCTATTACAAAAGTAATTAAAATTAAGTTATATTTTATTTACCTTAATAAAACGGGAAACTCATTTAAATATTAGCCTTGAATTGCAGCAAGAAACAGGGTTTTTTGAAGTGAAAACTTCTTTAGCGTCTTTGTGATTTGAAATTTTATGAAACGAAAAAGCAACAGTAAAAAGAGACAGACATATAAATTCATAAGATTTAACGTGGGAGAAAAACAGATAGGGAGCATTATACAGTGTTTTTTATGTCGTGGAAATTTTATATGGGCAAACCAGGGCAAACGTATACCTTTGAAATTTCGTAAATTTTTTAAGGATTTTTTTGAAGTGAAACCTTTTTTAGCGGCGTTGTGCACTTTTTTTGTAATGGGTAAAAAATGTTAAACTCGCGTCAAGACACGTGACCTGATCGAAAATTCGTAAGACGTTCGGAGAGTAGACAGCCGGCGCGGCGTAGGAGAGGAAGTATCCCCCTCTCATTCTACGGCGCCGGCGCGGCGAAAATGTATGCCTGCGCCTGTTGTTTTGTTTAGGCGGCGCAGGACGCTTGCGCGAATGTTCGTGTGTTAACATGAAAGTTGATTTTTCTAAGAGATAAACTTTTTAATGTAATATAAATTGTCATGTTTGTGTACGATAGCGCAATAAATAAATATTGTATTCTACCACATAAATGATAGTACTTTTATACTGATAATTAAAGCAAATCGTGCAAAATTATTCCCTAACCATTCCAAAATATCAAAAATGCACAACGTTAATGTTCAAGTTTTCACTTCTGCCGGCACTCCCGGAGTGCAACCCGGATTTTTTTTTACAAGCCGAGTTTCGATCACATGAGTCACATCATCACATGACATGATTATTTTGTTATAGCATTAGTACCAGGGATGTTGCGGATGCCGATTTTTTCACATCCGCGGATGTGAATGCGGATGCGGATTTCTGAAAGCTCGCATCCGCGGATGCGGATGCGGATGCGGATGTTTGAGCCCATATAAAAAAAGTATATGAATGAAGAATTAAAATAACGATATAGTAATCATATTTTTTTTATTAATCAGTATTAGTATGTGAAGTTAAAGATAGGAGCATTATACTTAATAAAAAGTAATATTGCCGCTTTCTCTGATTCAAGCCGATTATGCAGAGGTTCGTAAATTAAACCCGCGCTACTAAATAATTGTTCGCTAGGAACACTGCCTGGTGGAGTGGATAAAAATCTTCGTGCTATCGGTGATAATATGTTAAATTCCTCTCGATGAACACTCCACCATTTAAGAGGATTCTCATCCACATTGACTCTTTTTTTAGTGCGATAAGAAAGTAATTCCTTTTTGAGTACAGCTTCAGTGCTACCATTTTCTGGTATTTCTTGACTCTCATCTTGACTTGAGGAATCTAACATCATGGCAAGATCGTTTTTTAAGCATGGCTTTCTGAGGGAACCTGACGTCCCTGGTCCTAGTTGTCCCATATCCTTTTCCGTGGAATCTGTCATTCTCATTCTTTTAGCCCCTTCGTAATTGGCATTAAGAGAATCGGAAACGTCACTTTTGTAAACACTGTAATAGTAGTGTTTACAAAAGTTTAACAGTGATCATTGTTTGAGCGCGCTCTCAAGGCAAACGTGTCATATGTCTGTTTACATTTTATTTAATTTATAGTATTTATAATAATATTCCTTTGTGCATTGTATGTACGGTTCTAAGTGCGCGTATCTCAGACGTTGTTTATGATCGGCATCTTCTCAAAAGCGAAGGGTAGATAGGCTACATATCTATACGATAAGTATCCCACAGCGTAAACAAACACGTAATGATTTATTTACAAGAAACAAATGATGCACCACAACAAACTCATCGGATCTTGTGGGGCCGGCGAACAGCACGTGCCATTCGCCGTTCAATTTCTTTCTGGTTGCAACTTGTCTTACATCCGCATCCGCATGAAAATCCGCATTGATTATTGCGGATGCGGATGCGGATGCAGATGTCCAAATCCATACGGAAGCTCCGCATTTGCGGATGCGGATGCGAATATTCGCAACATCCCTGATTAGTACCTACGTAAGTGGACAACGTAGGCCCGATGCGTTCGATTAGAGAACCCTAAAAATCTGAGTAATGTAGAAATGTGGCCAACTATCTAATTGTTATTCAGAAGTTAGTGCAATGAGACTACACTTTTTCAAGTTATAGCTCAGTAACAAGACATGTGTGCACTTTTATTCAGCATTATAAAGCAAAACTTCGACCGCCATTAAAAATCTTTGTAATGTATACTTACAAGGAATTTAAGAGATCACCAAAATGCTTAATCTTACAACTACAACATTTTCAACTCGATTCATGTTACTTTGTTGGTTTAAAATCGCTAGTATTAGCTATTTCGTCGCAAGTACTTTTGTTAGAACTAGTTTGTATGTATAAAAATACTATTTACTATCAGTTATCTTGATTATTCACGCGGCGCGTAATAAATACTAAAAAAAATCACATACTATTCACGACAAAATTACTTGCGCACTAACAATTAACATGTAGCAGACCTCTAACTTGTAAATTAAAATTTACTTACCGCTTTTATAATTTCACCGGCCATGTTAAATCAACACCATTCGACATCGACATTATATATGTATTTATTCCATTTTTTTTTTTTGACAATATGTATGAATATTGTTTGCAAAAATGTACACAATAATTTAAATGCTCTATAAATTCTGAATACAATAACCAATTCGACTAAGCTGAATAACTCAGTTGTAAGAGCTTAATAAAAACAATGTGAACTGTTATTCAAAAGTTATTAAGCTAATTGAAACGTTATTAAGCTCCTACTCAGATGTTGCTCAGCTGTTATTCAGAGTTAAGCATTCAAAATTGGGGCCCTTTTTGCTTGAATAACTGCTGAATAGACGGTACTCAGACGTTATTCAGCTTAGTATTCAGCATATGCTCTAGATGATTGCTCTTACTCAATCTTTATTCAGCACGTCTGTGTTACTTGGGTAGTCGGTTATCATTTCGTCACTTTTGTTCTAAGTTATAGCACCATGGTACTGACGCGCCGAAAGTCGTACGTAGCCTTAAAAGGCTAACTTGAAATGGCTTCACTTTGCGTGCGACTACTGCGGTTCTAAGCCTATTAATTCTATGGGTATGGCAATGACAGCACGGTCGAGCGTAGAGTAAAGCTTAGTATTATCTGTGGAGGTTGAATAAACTTATTGACAAATAACACAGATTTTGTCTACATATTATAAATGTAAATTGCTGTGCCCGAAAGGGTCCATGTGAACTATTATCTACTTATATTAAGATCTTGTTAACACATAATTATGATTGCAATAAAAATTGAATTATGGAAGTATTCTGATTGAATTGAAAGGGGTTCGAACTTCTTTGTATGAAGACTGGCATGTCGACCCACCGCCATTTTGATTTATTTTTAGAAATCGTGACGCATGCTGAAAGCGGCATGTGGCTAACAAAAATATCAGTAACATGGTACCCCAAAATGTCACATTACTGAGATATTTGAAGGTAAACATCGACATATGACTACAAGGACAATCATTAAAAGTATACTTATTACCTGTCTATAAGCATCAGATTGTATCCAAATAATCGTTCCCAGGTTGATTATGATTATTAATGTTTATAGAAAGAGAGTAGGTACATTATACGCTACTAGGAGCACGAGAATACTACTACAAATAATTATTTATCCACTAAATCGCATCGCAATGAAACGCAGTCGACATGTCACTATCGTGTAGAGGATCATGTGACATGTTACTCAGATTGAAAACGTTTTTCAGCAGTAGTTAAACAAAAGGCAAAAGGTATGTCATTGACGTTAACATTTATTTATAACTGTAAGTACAATATCAAACGTAAGTGAATATTAATACTAAGATGTGACATTTTAAAAGATTTATAATATATCTAACACATATCATAAATACTACTATACTACATAATCCATTAATTCAGCAGGAGGTCGGGTAGGGGTTCTTGATGCCGAGCCTAATCCATGCAACAAAGAAAGACATGTACCAAAACACTTTTTGTTCATTTTATAATACGGTGGGATGAAAGACAGTCAACATGCGCGTGTGGTATTCTTTGAAATGCGTTTTATTGCGATGCGATGCGATTTAGTAGGCAAATAATTAATTATAGTAGCGGTTTTGTCATAATGCTAGACTAATAAGCTAAATACTAATAAGCGTATGGACGCGTAATGAGTCTATTTTTAATGATTTTCGTTGAAGTTATATGTCGATGTTTACCTTCAAACGTTTACGTGACACTTTGGGGTACCGTGTTACTGGACATTTTTTGTTCCTCTAGCCATGCATACCACTTTCATCATGAGCAGCGATTAAAAAAATAAAACAAAATGGTGACGTCGATACGCCGATAGGTTCTATCCCCTTTCATTGTGAAAGCGCGAAGTGGTACTAAGTAGTATCCCTCTAGCGTACAAGCAGAAAGAGCTTTTTCTAATGCGGGTTACTTTTGTATCAAAATTAGGGTTAAATACCCTTTGTTTTTTACGTGCCCACTACAAAAATGATACAAAAACTGTAATATTATTTTTTAATTTGCGCGTGTTTATGAAAGTAACTACTTGATTAAAATATCTTGATTTGATTCTCTAATTGCATAGCTTATAAATAAGAAACGTAGTTTTGAAATAGTCTCGAAAGTCTCGTTCCTCCCGGGAATTTCGACACCACACCTAGTCTCGTTTTTTTTTCCCGGGACTCAGTAATGCATCGAGACTGAAAGCCCTAGTACCAACGTACAGTTAGTGCTAGCGCCGTTTTTTTCTGTGATGTTGGTGCATGGCGGGTCCATATATAATTACAATGACCTACCATCAATATCGCAACAATAATTATAAACAATAATAATATGAGCAGTATTGTGAATCAGGTGTGTTTAAATTATTGGTGTGCAAAAAAGAGTATTCATAGTGAGTACCCAGTACCATTTAACCGGAATATCCCTATTATTATAGGACTTTAGAATTTGATCGAAGTTCTTTCGGAACTTTACAAAACAAGTTTTAATGAACGTTTCCCTTTGATTTAACTTTTAACTAGGTCTTTTGACTGTGGTGGGTCACCCTTTTGACTGTCGTACTTACCTGAAATCAGCGACAAAGCTGGTTTAAAGCTACTGCATTTTGTGCCGTAACTTGAAAAGTCTCTTAGTCAGTAAGTAGGTAGTATTTAGGTTAGGAAGGTACATCAAAAAAGCATACTTTTGTGTTCTCTGCCCGTTCATATGACCCGTCCGCCTTTAAGGCAAGAGTGAACAGGCCAGGAACAGGTGGTACTTGTCACACTCGTTCCATCGTAGACCTCATCTATCACTTACCATTAGACCTCAATCAGATCAAGAGTGGGCTCATTCTGAATAGAATAAAATAAAATAAAAAATGCTTCATGTTTGACCTTATCGTCGCTTGCCATCTGGTGAGTAAATGATTAAAATCAGCATTTGGATATTACCCTACCCACGGTTCCCTACGTGCCTGTAAAGTAAATGTTTCAGCAACATGGAAGTTCTTGCCGGTTCTTCACCATAGGAAACGACTAGTTTGAACCGGCCTATAGGTCAGCTTTCTTTCACCACAACCCAGTAACTGGGTTAGATTCCGCAAGACTGGTGTTAGATTCCGATTAGACTTTACATGCTTTCCAGAGCACGAAGCGAACCAGGACAATATTAATCTGTGATGTTGTTCACCCATCCAATGGCCGACCTCGAATGCGTTGCTTAACCTTGAATACCGACTGTGCGGATGTTATTACGAGCTCACGAGCTTCCTTTTCCAACTACCATCTTATAATATTTTAATTAAATAGGTAAGTGAAGATCCCTATTTCAGGGAAGTTAATTAAGTTTTCGTTATTTTCAGGTCTTGCCACAATAGCTATGGGAGCTTCAGCGGTTTAGATGCTCCACTGTACTACCTTATTAATAAACGGATCATTTCGGATGGCCAAGTAAGTCTTAAAACGCTTTCAATCTAAGTAGTATTGAGATTAGGACCATCCAATTACTGGAACAATAAGATTATACAAAAAAACATCTATGTATGTAAAAACATGAGTACCTACCTATTTATGTGTATTTACATAACTCTAACTCGGGGGTTGATGTTAGAAAACCCAATAGGTACCTAATGGATACTGGAAGGTCGCCTTTGTAGATAAGTTATCCTGTAGTTTTGTCGTACTTATACAATAAAGAAAAAGATAAAGTAAAGAAAAACAAACTTATTTTGGCCCAATATATATCTGGACCCTAAATTACCTATAGGTAAGTACCTAATATTTATAAGGAACGCATTGGCTACTAAATAAAATGAAAAGGCCTTGGTCCTTGTAAAAACTGACAGAAATGCATTATTTTCCAACAAGATACGCAGTTACTAGCTGACCTATTTTCCTGTACCACGCTCTCTAACGGCTATTTTTGTATTCGAAAAAAATCTTTTCATTGACTATACTTAATTACTGTATTAATAAGATCTCATGTAGATATGTATCCAAAAATCACACTAATAAAATGAATCACTTTATTTTTAACCATTTTTATTTCAGTGCATCAAACACTTGAGCGATTTCTTTTCGGGAGGATCGTGTTTACCGGGAGTCGATAAGCCTGAAAACAATCCCAGAGGTAATCTTACTTCTTACAAATATTATACTGTTTGTGTCTCTTCCAAGCAAAAACTACTGAACAGATCTGAATGCAAATGACCATTAGACCAACAGTGGTCTAGTGATCAGTGGCCCTGACTGCTATGCATAAGGTCGTGGGTTCGATTCCCACCCAGGATAAATGTTTGTGTGATGAGCACGATCATTTGTTCTTTGTCTGGGTTAATTTATGTATAATATGTATTTAGAAATATATATGTATGTTTATCAGTTGTCTAGTACTCATAGCACAAGCTCTGCTTAGTTTGGGACTAGATGGCGTTGTGTGAAAGTTGTGGAATATTATATTAAACTAGCTTCTGCCCGCGACTTCGTCCGCGTAGAAGTCGAAAATATTCCACGGGATCCCGTCCCCGACTTTCTTGACAAAGATTATAATAGCTCGGTTAATATGCATGATATAAAGATAATTTATAGCATATAGCACTCAGGGATAATGCAGCTACATGTAAGCGAAAGAATTTTCAAAATCGGTTCGGTAGTTTCAGAGATTACCCCCTACATACAAACTTACAAATTTTACCTCTTTATAATATTAGTATAGATAATAACAGCCGCACGGGTCGATCTTCGAGGTTAAGCAACCCTTGCCAAGGTGAGTTTGTGGATGGGTGACCATCTTACAATATCGAGACCCCTCCGTGTCTCGGAAGGCACGTTATGGCTTAACGTGCCTTCCGAGACACGGAGGGGTCTAAGGGGGAGGGGGTAAATCTGACACTGATCTGGCCAAGGGATATCATGTTACCCAGTTACTGGGTTGTAGAGGTCAGATAGTCGCTCCATGTATAAAACTAATACTCAGCTTGAATCCGACCCCAAGTCATTGGGAAAAAGCCAAACAGATGAGTTTTTAAGTAACTACCCACCTGTTGTTTCAGGCGATGACGTGTCAAAACTTCGTCAGCAGTGTTCCACAGACAGCAGCCCATTGAAGTGTCTTCAGGAGGACCGCGGAGACGTGGCCTTTGTATCAAGTAAGTTTATACCTAACGAATATCACTGTTTAGGTTCAAGTACAATCAACATATTAGATTCGTTTTCGCAGTTCGCACTACCATCTCTCAATGCTGATCATATTTTTTTTTTTTATCAAGGATATGACCAGTCAGTCTTAAAGCAAGAATAAACAGGCATCTTCTGGGCTCGCTCATTCCATCTAAGACCTCATCTATCGTTTACCATCAAGCGTGATCGAGGCTCAATAACGAGCTCTCTTTAATTTGTTACTATTTTTATATATCTCAGCTTTGTTTTTTTTATGTATATATATGTATATGTGTATTGAGTATGTAATTATTACTTATTTATTGTATATAAGTGAATAGTACACCATGGACTACCCGCGTATTTATTTTCTCCTGCTGTGTCAAATCCTTCCAAAGGTTGTCTGTAAAAGATCGTTTTTAGCGATAAGACCGACCATTGTAACACCCTTTGTAGTTTTTAAGTCTTCATTTAATTCTGTTATGGTGTACAATAAAGAGTATATATATCTATCTCATCCATAACAAAAAAAAACTAAAGGACTACTTGCAAACAATCGTCAGTTCATAAACGAATTGTTCGTTTTGTGATTTGGAGCTCATGAAAGTTCTATAACTTTTTTTCCGACTCTACTGATCAGTTTAATACTTTGAATAGATAGCTGTTTTCCTTGAGCTAGTATTGTAATTTGTTACGTCATTTGAAACTAATATTCTCAACTAAAGTTGAAAGTTGAACAGCTTATCTAATAAATAGGAAAGATGATCGTTTTTCCTTATTTATATTAAAGGTCAGTTGATTAAAGTTTATCTTATTGAGTCTTTGCTGTAGACACGCTTTCTAGATAAACAGGCCAAAGACCAAATTTACTAATAACTTTCCGTTTAACAGGCGCGGATCTACCTAACTTCGATGCATCACAATACGAACTCCTATGCTTGAACCGCGAGGCAGGCGGCCGCGACACACTCTCGAGTTACACGACTTGCAACATCGCCATGGCTCCCTCTCGCACATGGCTTGCAGCTAAAGACTTTTTATCGGATGTCTCTATCGCACACACACCACTGAGTCTAGCCCAGCTACTGGACACCAGATCAGACCTATTCAACATCTATGGAGAATTTCTCAAGAACAACAATGTTATCTTCAGTGTGAGTTCTAATTACAAATCAGTAAACAAAAAAAGTGTCATGCTTGAACCATAAACATTCCTTTGTTCTTTTTTCAGAATACTGCAACTGGATTAGCAACAACTGAAAAATTGGACTTTGAGAAATTCAAGCAAATTCATGACGTCATTTCTACCTGTGGTGTCGCTTAAATCTAAGATACTTACCATTCCCTCGATTGAGGAGTTTGATACATTTAAGTTTTACTAAACACAAAACTGTTTTGCTGACAGTACTATGACAGCAGTAAAACAGTTTAAAAATTACTAACAAAAGTAAAAGGAGGTCTCAAAAACAAGTCTGATTGATTAACTTTTATTTCATCACTTACATTGACAATAAATAAATAATATCCAACAAATTTTTATTTTTTATTCTGGTCTTAATGAGAAATTTATAATGCAGCTAATAACAATGTAATAGCTAGGGAGATCCCAAGCATTGCATATCCAGAAGCGTAAACTTCCTTGATTGTTAGTCCCTTAGCCATGTCCCAGAAGAGATGCCTGATTCCGTTAGCAAAGTGATAGCCTACTGGAGCAGCCAGCAGGAATTTTGCCAAAAAGATTGTTGCAGCTGACAAATTGAGGTTCTCAATTATAGCAATGTAGTGTGAAATATCATTTGGCAATACCAGAGCCCCAATGCCAAGCACTCCAAAATATCCCGATAAGATCATTCCTAGAACAAGGAAAATATGTAAAGCAACTTGCTGTTTGTAACTGTAATTAAAAACCTATAAACGTTAAATTGGTTTTGAAGGTACATAAATTACTTTAGTAAACTTGGTTAAAAAACCTGTTTTCCAATTAATTTGCATAAGGCTAACAGTATGTCATACGCTATTAAGATCTGTTTCAAATAGCTCTAAGTTTTTTGTTAATTTATTTGGCTGTGCCTACTTTATTTACTTTTAACTACATAACTAAAATCAAACATATTATGCTTTGCTTCCCTTTGGTAAAGTGCCTTAGAGGCTGATAGCATCACCCCACATGCTTAAACTGAGTCCATTAGAAAAGCCACCTTTTGGGCCATGCAAAGTATCACAACTCACAATCCAAGAGTTTCAACCCCACACTGACCAAAATATATGCAGCACCAGAACAATGCAATCAGTTTGTACAATGGGTGGGTGGTACCAAACGTTTTGGGAATACCTTCATTGTGCGTACGGCTAAGGAGTGGAATTCCCTGCCGGAGTCTGTGTTTCCCGATAGCTATAACCTAGGAGTCTTTAAGTCAAGAGTGAATAGGTTACTTTTAGGTAAGCGTGCTCCATCTTCGACCACATCATCACTTACCATCAGGTGAGATGGTGGTCAAACGCGAACCTATTCTAAATAAAAAAAAAAAAAAAAAAAAAAAGGGTATTGACAAAAGTAGCATCCCACAGTAATGTCTGTCTAATACACCCACCTACCATGGAAATAAAACATGACTCTATCATTATCCTAATGAATTCCAACTATGACTTTTATGAAAGCAGAATACGAATACCTGATGCCCTATGGGTGATAGAAAGGATGCTGGTCAACTGCGGCTGGTAGATGGTCAGATGTGGTGACATAGGCCGTTTCAGGCGAGCGTTCCTATCGTCATGGTGCTCCAATTTAGGCTCCTCAAACTTCTTAAATTCGATTTTCGGCGCTGCAGCTTGAGCGTAATTTACGGAGCCTAGCACACTAGGGAATTTATTTAAGCCTGCCAGCACCGACCGGCTGCCCAGTCTGTAACAATACAATACAATAACAGTAACTTAGAAACACTGCCAACTTACACAAGTCGCAAACCTAACCCATGTTACATAATTTCACAACATACCTGCTACAGCTGAAGAGTGCCATATTTTGTTAGAAGCAAATTATTTGACACTGTCGTAGGCTTCTGCAAAAGATGATAATATTAACAACAATTCTATGAACCTAAATTTCGTATTAAGAACGAAAAACAAACAAATTAATTACGCTCACCACTGAGTCTGAAGATTTGACAGTGACATGCCAGTGACATTCAGTTCCAATATTTTGGAATTTCTTACCATTTGTCAAAATATTCAACTTAACTTTATCAAGATTTATCGATATTTATAGAAAGGCTCATGTGGCACATCAGCAACTCAAAAAAATAATTAAAAAGTCTCACTTACTTCCCAAGTATTATTCTTCAAGAATCAATTCAATCATTTGCATCACAAATATTTATTTGTTGTAATATTGGTTTTATCATGGAATTTTATGTCTATGGTTTACTGGCAGGTTTTTTAAGTCTATGGCATTTAAAACCAAAATGTTGTTAGGAATGTTTTTAAATGTGACAAGATAGATGAAAAGAAAAGTCAAGTAGAAAATATTGAGAGTTGAAGGAATAGTCGTTGTCGGAGTGGTTGTATATGGTCGATCATAAATGATTTAGTTTTTAGAGCAGTTTACCAATTTTATCAAACATGTATAGAATGTAATTTAGAATTTTGTAAAGGATTTTGGGAATGAAATAAAAAGCAGTGTAACTACAGAATGAAGTAATTTATTTGAACAAAGGATCCCATACTTACAACATCTTGGTAAGAGAACGATTCAATATCATTAACAGGTTATGGGCCCAGGACGCTTCCAAGATGGTATTTAACAGGTTATGGGCTGCCCCCGGGCAAATTTAACCAGATGTTGTAAGAAGATCGACGAAAGAAAAGTCTAAGAATTCTTTGGAGTACATGAGAAATTATAATTCAAAATAAAATTGAAAATGATTTGAAGATTCAAAGTTGTCAAGAAAGACAATATGTGGCTTGGAAACAAATGAAAATAATATTTTCAGAGGGGAATAGAGATGATATAGTGGTTGAAATTTGAAAGCGATGCAAAGGAGTTGTTGGTGATGATTTTCGCAGTGAAGAAAATGCTGAAGTTAGTGATGAAGATGCTGAGGTTTCTGAAGGCAGGATTGAAGACGTTGAAGTTGAAGTTAGTGGTGAAGATGTTGAAGTTCGAGGAGTTGGTGTTGAAGATAGCGTTGAATAATTTTATATAGAGTCGAAGTAGATAAGTCAGGAGTTTTATAATAATTTTATATAGAGTCGAAGTAGATAAGTTAGGAGTTTTATAAGTGAAGTGTGTTTAGTGATGGTTTAGTGAAGGTTAGAGTAAAAAAATTCAGAGGGGATGTTGGTGTAGAATTTTATAGGGTTTGTGTTATTGGGGCTCCTTTGCATAGCTGGCAACATGAAGTAGTGGTTTAATTGAGTTGGGTTTTTAAAATGAGTTGATAGGAGTTATATAGGAGATGTTATTGTAATTGTAATAAACATAAAATTCAGAGGGGATGTTGTAATATTGGTTTTATGGAATTTTATGTCTATGGTTTACTGGCAGGTTTTTTAAGTCTATGGCATTTAAAACCAAAATGTTGTTAGGAATGTTTTTAAATGTGACAAGATAGATGAAAAGAAAAGTCAAGTAGAAAATATTGAGAGTTGAAGGAATAGTCGTTGTCGGAGTGGTTGTATATGGTCGATCATAAATGATTTAGTTTTTAGAGCAGTTTACCAATTTTATCAAACATGTATAGAATGTAATTTAGAATTTTGTAAAGGATTTTGGGAATGAAATAAAAAGCAGTGTAACTACAGAATGAAGTAATTTATTTGAACAAAGGATCCCATACTTACAACATCTTGGTAAGAGAACGATTCAATATCATTAACATTATTTTATGTTGACTAAAGTATTTTCAGCTGGCATCACTAATAAATTTAACATGAACAGGATTTCACGAAACGCTTTCAAATTACGTTCCAGTTTACGGTAATGACTGCATGTTGCCGTAAATATGGTAGAAATTAACATATTATTGAACAAATATCTTAAGGCATTTTTATGTTTATTCTTTTTAAAATTATATATTTCAAATAAAAGTTTATTTTTTAATAAATAAAATTACAACACAGAATAATTTCATCACGTTACGTCAAAAGAACCGTAAATGTCAGCCAATTGCATTGCAGTAGAAAAGTGGTAATATTTTCATTGTAAACGTGAAATTCAAAATTTAGTAGTACGTCTTATTTATTCTTATAATTCGTTATTAAATGTTACGTTTACTAGTCTTATCAGTGGTAACTGCTTCTTTTAGGAGTAGCTTCACGACTGTATCAGCAATGAGTGTTAAAGCTGTCGACTTCGAAGTATTTGGCACGGTCCAAGGAGTATTCTTTCGAAAGGTTTGTGAAGATTATAAATACTCAGGTGTAAACATAACAGTAACATTAATTGACAACAAATTAAATTTTATAGCGTAAGTAACCACATACTCTGATCTTCTAACTTATGAGTTGCTCATAAGTAAAATGTTCTTATAGCATTTTTATTAATTATTATATAGGTACATGAGCTTTCTCGTTAAGAAAATAATAACAGGAATTTTAATTCATCAATGGAAAATGTGATTTACGACATGATAATTTTATAACACTTTATTATCAATACAGTTACAAATGGGGATACATTCTCATAATCAGATGAATATTTTTTATTAAGCTGGGAAATTCTTTAAGTTAAGAGTATTCACTCACCAAAAGTGGCTGAAGATGAAGCAGAAGTAACCTGTAAATAGTAAATAGGTTACTTCTGCTTCATCTTCAGCCACTTTATTGCTTACCATCAGGTGAGTTGGTGGTAAAACAGAGCCATTCATCAACAAAAAAATAATTTAAAAATCCCAATATGACCACTACTTCTTGGTAGTGAAAGTAAAAGATACTGGTCATTTGCATATACATAGATAATAGGTTATTGGGTCTTGTATATGCAATAAAATAGTTATTTGTTACACAAGATTGCAAAGTTGCTTTTTAAACCGCATACTCAATTTTGATGACCGAGCAAGCGAAGGATTCTAAAATTGAATCACAAGTGCAGCGAGTGATTCACACATTAGAATCCTGAGCGTTAGCAAGGGAATCAAAAGAGCACGAGGTGAAAAATCTTTGCACTCGAGTGCAACACATAACTTTTCATCCCACCTCAGCGAGGACATGACTAAATGCAAAAAAAAAACATTTACATTCACAAGATACTTTTATTTCAGTTTAGGTATTAACTACTACATTATGCTAAGTAAGTAAGTATTACAGAATAATCTTTAAATTATAACAAATAATACTTAGGGATAATTAAGAAAAATTGAAGATAATGTTGCTACAGTTACTTAAATTAAGTGTAATATGTAATATTTTGTTAGGTACTGTAAATTCAATTTACTTTATCCTCTAGCGGATAAAAACGGCTTTTGGACTCAGATATTGAAGAGCAAAAATACTCTTTCCGAGATGGGGGATGAAAAATAAATTTTACCTAAGGTACCTTTGCGATTCATTTGAAGGCGCCTTAATACACCTATTTCTAATAAGAAAAATCACCTTTGCAAAAAATAAAATATTTTGTTTGTTTTGGTGAGCCGGTAAGATTTTCAAAAAATATTGTATGTCTGCTTAGCTTTTTTCCAACTATATTGGGGTGGGCTTCCAGTCAACCAGTTGCAGCTGAATACTAGTAAAGAATATGAAGCAACTGCCTATAGTGAGTGAGTTAGTGGGTTGTAGAAGCCAACTTCAACCCAGTAACAGTAACTCACCTACTCAATAGATGGAATACTTATTTTACATTGAATTACTTTCTTTTACACCAATATTTAAACACACCTATATTGAGCCGGATTAACCCTGTCAGAGGCCCTAAGGCAATGGCATTCTCGGGGCCCCTTTTCTTACTTTGACTGACCAAATCGTGTGTGAACTGAGGAAACGCACATTAAGGGCTGTAGTTTTTAATATGTTTGTATACTTATTCCCAGATTTGTTCTAAAATTCTTTTAACTCTACTACTAAATCTAACAATTTGTATTTTGTGAGATAACAGTGAGGTCCCTAAGTTCACACGCACATCAAATTTTGGTTCGAATAAACATGTTTTCTTGGTGCATACACTGGGCCTGGGCCCCTAGTTGATGCGGGGCCCCTAGGCAGTTGCCTACTCCGCCTAATGGTTAATCTGGCCCTGTGCCTATGCCTATATATTGCTTAATTATATGGTACATCTTACACATACCATACATCTTGACAAAACTGGGGTCTCATCTTTGACGGTATGGGTATGTAAAGACTGTCATAGTTGCAATAATGACAGCCAGGACCAACGGATTAATGTGCTCTCTGAAGCATGAACAAATGTCGATATCCATGAACCAATCTTGGCAAGCATTGCTTAAGCTTTAAGATCAACCCAAGGGGCTTTTATTATTTAGAATTCCTCATTCTTATTATCTTGGATCAAAATTGGAATCTTGTCTCTTGTCTAAGCAACTTTATCATTATGTGAGCTTCTTATTGTGCCTCTGTGCCAACTTGTTCTACTTCTGTTTCTATAGTTATGGGGGTATAGGTAACATAGATTTTGCAGCTTCAACAAGTGTTTGGTTTTCTTGCTCACTACAGTGTGATCGAACATTTAATGTAAGGCATTATTGATCAAGACCAAGCTTTTGTATTATTGTGGCTAAATTATCAAACCCACCATCGCCATAGAGGCCAGTTGTAATGGTTGCAACTATATGTAATTATAGTATAGTAAGTCTTAAGCCTGTTTTCTGTAAAGCAGCCATCATTGTTTTGTAATCAGAAGTAAAAGCTTCTAGCATGATGGTTGTAACAAATGTAAAAGTATCCAGCTGATTTTTTGTCCTAATGCCCAAAACAGTTATACATAGTAGAGATATACCTAATGTTGTCCTATCTGCGGTTGTCACTTTACAGTCGAATGAAATGGATGATTTTCATTGAAACACTCTCTGTTCACTGCCGCTGCAGTTCGCTAATTCACTCCATTATCTACAAATTAATTGTCCCGTCCTTCTTTCTGTTTCTGAATATGAGTCTCTGAGTATGCATTTACTATGAGCAAAATCTATTGAACTGTTTTGCCCAGAGTTGATTTGGGTTGCCTCCCATTCTTAATCCATATTTTGCACTAGCGAATTGTATGCCCTGTACCAAAATTATACCATAAAAGGTTATCCTTGTTTAACTGGTGCGGGATAAACTCCGCCCATGGGCTTCCCCCCCCCTGACTCAGAGTCTCCGGCCACAACTGGTGGAGGGCGTAGTAAGCGCTCTGTTTCCCTCGCGAGGAGAGCATACTCCCCCGCCCATGGCTCCGCCATCTGCGCTATCTGACGCGGACCACGACAGCGACAACAACGACACTCCAGAAGTGACCGGGATGAACCTGAGGGTGGCGGTAAACAGGCTAAAGGCCAAAAATCCCGCCCTGGACCTGACGGCCTACCTGGCAAAGTCTGGGTCCTGGCCTCAGAGGCCCTTGGGCCTCGACTACATAGGCTCTTTAGCGCATGCATGGAGGGGGGCCAGTTCCCACTTCGATGGAAGACGGGTAAACTGGACCTCATTAAGAAGCCAGGGCGCCACGCGGACTCTCCGTCTGCGTACCGGCCCATTGTGCTTCTCGACGAGGTGGAAAAGGTCTTTGAAAGAGTAATTGCAGACCGCCTCATCGAGCACCTGATAGACGTTGAGCTGGACCTAGCGGAGAACCAGTTTGGTTTTCGCAGGAGGCGCTCAACGGTGGACGCCATCATGCGCGTGAGGGCTCTCACGGCGGGGGATGCAGTAGCCCGGGGCAGTGTCGTCTTGGCGGTGTCTCTTGACATCGCCAACGCCTTTAACTCCCTGCCCTAGAGCTGCATCATGGAGGCACTCCGGTTTCACCTGGTGCCGAATTACCTCCGTCGCGTGGTTGGATAGGGCCGTGATTTATCCCGACCAATAGGGAGAATGGAACCGGCGAGAGATGTCGTGCGGTGTTCCACAGGGTTCGACTACACGGGCCTGTTTGAAACCAGGCGCCTCAAAGAGTGTCAGCAAAATTGTCGGGGCCCATAAGAGGGCCGTAGCCTGCTGGGGTTGCCAAATTATTCGAAAGAGTTACCGCGGCCTCGGAACACGAAGGGCATATGATGGAACACGGATGCGTTTTAGTCAGTAAAAGTTTGACACACCCTCCCGCTTCGCCCAGATCGGGAGGCAGTCATTGGATGATTTCCCATCCTTAAAAAAAAAGCCTGATGTTTTGAGAATCAGTCGCTGAACCAAGGGACTGTGAAGTGAAAAGCTTTTGTATTCGGCCAGTACAAAGTAGAGGAGCAAAAATCCATCCTGTAATGGGTTCTCTGATAGTAAACCTCATCTCGATAGAGTGCTGCTTTCCCGCGTGGCAGATAAATTCGTAAGAAATAGTCTTCCATTTTCGAATTTATTTGATGTGCCTATATCGCAGATACTCTTATCTTTAATTAGACAGTTCTTGTTCTTCGTTTCAAAGCTCTCTTCTTGTTTCAAACCCTTGTTTCAAGCTTACAAAGTTCTCTTTGCTTGGTGAGGCCCTTGCCACACCAAGCAAAGTAGGTAAGGGCCACACTTTGTAAGCTGATTGAGTATGTGTATGTCTTTTTAATCTAATCTTTTTTCTATGCAATACCGAACTTTTCAAAGTGTACCTTTATTAATCTATTTGAAAGTGTCATTTTTTATTAAAGTGCATTGAAATGGCTGACATTTGCTACAAATATTCAACAAATAACTATAACGTTTTTGATGGTCTATCATTATTGTATGCATGTGTTATTGGAAAATTGTGGTAGCTCCTCCACAAGAGCCAATCAAGAGCTGAAGCTGAAGTGAAGTGAAGTAGAAGGAAAATAACGGTCGCGCTAAAAGTTGTCCTAGAATTCCTGCAAGGCGCACTATGGCCTTGAGAGCCATGGATTTTGAAGTCTGGAACTGTTCAGGGTGTATATTTTCGGATGGTAAACTACCTATCCTATATATAAACTTTTTGTTGACTATTTGTTTTGTTCATTATGATTCGACGTCTATAGAATGATATATATCTATAATAATATTATAAAGCGGAAGTTTGTTAGTTTGTTTGCTTGAACGCGCTAATCTTCGAAAGTACTGGGTAGATTTGGATGAAATTTGGTATGGAAGTAGCTTGAAGCTTGAGGAAGGTTATAGGCTACTTTTTACCCGACTGCAAAAAAGGAGAGTTATGTTTTTACCGTGATAGAATCCACGGGAGCGAAGCCCCGCGAGAGTACTAGTTATTTAATACATTGCTCAGCCCGACAGGGTCCATGATGATCATATTTGTGAACCTACTACGTACAAAACCTTTTTTTGATTACTTCCATTGTGCGTACAGCCAAGGACTAGAATTCCCTACCGGAGTCTGTGTTTTCTGATAGCTATAATCTGGGGATCTTTAAGTCAAGAGTGAATAGATTACTTCTAAGCAAGCGTGCTTCATCTTCGACCACATCATCGCTTACCATCAGGTGAGATGAAGGTCAAACGCGAACCTAACAAAAATTTTAATAAATGTTGAGTTATAAACAAAAGTCAATGGTTTGTTTGTCCTCATGATCAGATTGTGGCGAAAATTTGGCAGTTTTCTGAGGAGGCACGAGAGGGTTTCTATTCCAAAAAATCTAGTGAAAGCAAAACACTTAATTATGAGATTTTAAACTAATATGGGCATTAACAGTATCATTAGAACTTAAAACGAGATATTTACAATGTTTATTAATATTTCGAGTTTACGATTATCGGCAGTTACAAGTAATGATCATAATAAACTTACTAAAATACTAGTTTTAGGTTCTAAGATACGATATGATACTGTATAAGACTAGACATAATACTGATATCAAGTCAGTATTATTGGTTAATTACACAGGCCAACAAAATTTAACCAAACGTCCCGAAGGTTTTCGATGCGCTGAATCCGAATCTGGCCTCAGAATAGCTCTATCACGTCAGGTTTCTGAGATGTCCTAACCTAAAAGTGCAAAAAGTACCGTTTTTGCCCGATTTTGAGGTTATGTAGACTCACGAATTATTTTTTCTAAAAAAAAATAAAGGTTACCATCTTAGAATAACAACGCATAGAAGGATAGTACGAGTGCAAAAAGTGAGGCAACTAAAACTTAGCCATTTTTGGCTAACTTTGCTCGACGAGCCGTCAGTATTCAAGGTCACATTCTGCCGAACAGAGCTCGCGAGTAAATAATTTAAAACGACCGTTTGTAGCGTAAAGGGATGTCATAGTCCTTCAGGAAAACAAAAAACGTGTAATTAAATTACATTTCACAAGTAAATACTTACATTTTATACATTATATTTAAGTAAATCGACCATCAAACAAAAATTCTAATAACCTAACTTATCACAATTCAATGTTGCTATACTCCCCGGCATTACTCCAACAAAAAGTTTTTCAAAAAACTCAAAAGTTGGCTAAAAGGTGTAGTCGGAGCCCCGCTTCGCGGGGCTCAATGGTTTAAAAAAAATAACGAGCCGAGTCGGGTTGCCCCAAGTCCCGAGCTCGCTTTGCTCGCTATTGCATCCTAACTTCTCCTAGTAACGGTTGGAACTACCATGAATATTATTTATCATATATTGCGTACTATTTCCCAATTTGTATGGAAACTTTACATATTATATCTCACTTTCACATTATTATCACACTTCACTTTCCGTTCCACAGTGTAAACAAAAATTCGTAATATTTTTGTGTAAAAACGTCAACGCAATTACATAATACAGCACAGCTATAATGCCCACTAATAACACACCAAATTTAATACGTGAATATGTGAAAATAAAATTATTTTTACGTAAAAATATGACATAAAATTGAACAAAATACACTTCTTCTGTCAATGGAACGTGAAATGTCAACTTTGACGTCTACCATGACAATAAACAACCTAAAAATTTGCAAATGGCGTGCTATTAAACGAAACTTTAAAAACTTATATCTCGTAAACAGTGAATTTGCGCAACTTAACAATTCGTAAAAAGCTTTCTATTTATGAGTACTATTTACAGTAAAACTATGAACTTCCAACTCAACGGGCCATAAAGGAAAGTTTAGCCAAATATATTTTTGGCGGCAATTATGTATGCGTCAAACTAAACTATATTTATTTACAGCTACTACCTACAGTGTTTTATAACTAAAAGTTACTGTTAGTTCGAAGAGTGGCATCATAAAGATGACAATTTTATTGATTAAGATTTTTTTCATTTAAGTAATGTTCTCAATAATATTTTTCTATTTCATAAATACAACACATACTTTTAATTGATATCAAACGAGATTTTTCAAGCAATTAATAAATACATTTCTATAATATCATTATAACACATTACACATCAAACATTCTAAACGCAATAAACGATATCTCATTTCGTTTACCTTCCGTAAATATATGTCATATAAGTCATATTACATGAAAAAACATCATCTTCTTTAGTTTCATAACATAAAATACTTGATTTGAACCAGCAACATAATAGTGCGTTTTCCCATTTTTGTGGTAATGGTACTGGTAATGGTATCACTGAAAGCTATATTTGTGTGCGTTTGAAGAACGTAGACACATTCGGCTCACGCACACAAAGAAAATAAAGTGGACACACGAAATCGCTCGTGTTTTGTTCTAGACGCCTCTTCTATGCGTTGTTATTCTAAGGTTACCATATTAAAGAACAAGTCTTCATCTTTCAAATGTCGTTGAGTTTGCTCAAATATTTTTGAGCAAACTCAACGGCATTTGAAAATTTACAAAGATGAGAACTTCAAAACACGATAAATCATAATTAATTACAGGTATTCGTTAATCAGATTCAAATAATGACTCCACTTCTTAGGAATATTCTGATTCATCAGAATCGCCACTTATTTCTATTGTAAACCGATCAGTAATGTCGTCAACTATATGGCCCAGATGACACATAAAAACACACAATAACTACCGAGTTATACAATAAATACTGATTTATTGCAAGCAGGCGGGACCCAATCGAACATATATATTTATAAAAATGGGATGGGTCCCGCCTGCTTGTCACTTTTTAAATAATAAAAACTTTTTTGCAAAAAATAAAACCGACTTCCATATCAAAACACTACAAAGCCAAAAATAATTTTAATTTCGGTAGTCGGTGTTATTGGCTTTGTATTTTCTTTTTTTTTCACACCGCCTTCCGAAATTAAAATTATTTTTGGCTTTGTAGTGTTTTGATATGGAAGTCGGTTTTATTTTTTGCAAAAAAGTTTTTATTTTCGCGCTTTTTAGTGGGTCAGTTTGTAATTAATCTAGTTACAAAAGCCAAAATGTCAACTACTTATCGCCTTCACCAGCAGAGTAAACGAAAAGGTCGTCAATGTAAATATTGTTTTCAGACTTTTGTCTATTTTTCAGAAACGGCTTGTCCGATTTCGATAAAATTTTCAGGGGACCATTTGGGAAGTATACCCTTTCCAACAAAAAATAATTTTTAAAATCGGTTCGCAAGCGACGGAGCTATGCCCGAACAAACATAAAAAAAAAACAAACAAACATCCGAATTGAGAACCTCCTCCTTTTTTAGAAGTCAGTTAAAAATGTGCTTGTTTCTTTCCTTTCACTTGAGCAGTCAGGATTTTTTTTAAATTACCTTTTTATTTTTAGCTATTTTGTTTAAATATGTTAAAGATTTCACAGATTATTTAATTCTTGCTAAGGAATTGTGGTCTTGAAGTGTATTTAGAAGTTTATTCGGATCAACTGCACAAATAGAGCCTTCTAGTGCCCTTACTCTCCTCAATACAATATAGACCGTTTGTAAATAAATTAGAAGTTAAATACATCCCAGCTAAGCTCGTCCCTTGCGGTTAATATTGGTGTGGGGCCGGGTCAATGTGACACTATTCCCTACAATTTCATAGAATTAAACGTCCACCGATGTCATTGTCAGTATCGGTCACAGGGTCAGGGACAAGCCAATAAAATCATCACCACCTTCACCAAGTGAAGGTACACCAACTTTAGCTGGCCTATAACGTTATCAAATAACAATATTATTATAAGTCAAGGAAGAAGGTATGTAGGTAGGCAATGCAGGTTATTCTTTCTTCGTTGTTTTTACTTTCACTATAATTTATTTAATGATGTCAAGCAGTTTGAGTATTTGTGTGGCCTACCCAAATTTCCTTTGGTATTTTTTGTCAAATTGTTGAGCTCCTTAAGTTCTAAGTTGAGCTACATGATAACTGACAAATGCTTGCACTGTCTGGACAGGTCCGCTCAAATTTGCGTGGTTATTTCCTCAAAAAAATACCACAGACATGAACCTACATGCTTCTCATATAAAAATACAAATTGTCTGGACTTTAAAAGAGACTATGACCTCTGAGTTTGTTTCGGTGTTTCTTCTCAGAGTAGTCAGTTAGGAAATACCGGCCTCATCTAGCTAATCTTAACACGAAAAAAAACATGACGTGTAAAAGTGTTATTTATAACCAATTTACAAAATTATAAACTAAAAAAAAAAAGGAATAAATCCAACTTTATCCTTTCTTTAGTATTACGATTTTTCAGTCTTTTTATATGATATTTCATTTCTATTTAGTCTTATACAAATAAATCACATATTTATAATGTATGTTTTTATAGCTTAGTGAGAGGGGTCAACCAGATTGCTAGTAATGTAAATTATACCCTTGCTAGTTCTATTTATAAAAAAAGACCTATTCAACGATATCCCACTTGATATAGTTTGCCGATTTTTAGGGTTCCGTAGTCAACAAGGAACCCTTATAGTTTCGCCATGTCCGTCTGTCTGTCCGTCTGTCCGCGGTTTAGCTCAAAAACTATTGGTACTAGAAAGTTGTACTTTGGCATGAGTATACACGTTAATGACGCCGAAAAAGTAGTAAAATAAAATTTTGAAAAAAAAAACAATTATTTAGGGTACCATACATGTAAAGTGGGATGATAATTTTTTTTTCGTTCTTCCTATAGTGTGGGATATCGTTGGATAGGTCTTTCAAAAATATTACGGGTTTGGTAAAACCGTTTTTTGATTAAGTAAACCGTTCGTGACTTATCAAGCTTTAAAGTACTAATTTTCGTTAGAGTCAAGTGTGTCCCCCCTCTATCAACTAAACGGTTATAGTTAGAAATTCAAATATCACGTCAGTAGTACCTATATATAACGAAATTTAAAGGACAACTATCACACATAAGTGGGCTTTACAAGTTTACGAGTAATAGTCGACCAATTGTATTTGACTCGAAAATTTCGAACAACTGTATAGAAATGTCGATAGATGGCGCTAAGCGCCAGTTGTATCGTGCTAGCTTCTTGTGACGATTGAGTAGTGTAGCTCTGTGTCCGTATTTAAATTCAAAACACCGGCTATGACAAGTTTTATACAAATCTCTAAAAAAAAAAATTGAAACTGTCCGTGCAAAATTGTCGGATCAGGTGAGGATTTGTATAGGAAGTCAAATTAGTTAGGTAGTCATGTTTGGCTTTTAGTTAGAGCATGGTACGAAACGATCAGTCAGCGAATACGACACGCACTTGGCTGTTATAAAAACTACGGAACCCTACACTGCGCGTGGCCCGACACGCACTTGACCGGTTTTTGATAATTAATTATCATTTCTCTAGTGACACTCCCATGGTTAAGACGAATTGATTAACGTGAGAATTATTCAAATTAGCCAACGCGTACATACATACACATACTGTGAAACACATTACCCTCCTTTGTGTCGCGCATTCGGGTAAAAAGTTATGATTCAACAAACCGGTATAACACTGCACAAAAGAGCGGGCAACATTATTTCAAAACTTGACATTTGTATGTGTCAATTCCGTCTCTTATTTAAAGTTATCTGTGTCTGAGATTAAAAAACAGGGTTATAAGATACTAGCTTCTACCCGCGACTTCGTACGCGTGGGAAGGTTTTCCCGCGCAAATCCCGATCCCGTGGGAATTTTGGGATAAAAAGTAGCCTATGTGTTAGTCCAGGCTACCAACGATCTACTTACCAAATTTCATTCAGATCCATTCAGTAGTTTTTGCGTGAAAGAGTAACAAACATCCATCCATCCTCACAAACTTTCGCATTTATAATATTAGTAGGAAGTAGGATTAGTAGGATTAGTAGGATGTATTTTTGTTATAGACTACATATTTTCTAATAGATGAGCAGTTAATTAAGAATAGATATTGTATGTTTTCGAAAGAATTTTTCACTGAATAATTTGCAAAAATAGTAATTTCTACAGAGTTTTGTAATTTTTGGTATAAAAACACATACGTAAACTATGAGTCATAAGCAAAATATTCAAAATGTCGTAAACATAAACACTGCCCCTCGTATGTACACTACCGTCCAAAAGTTTGGAAACACCCTATTTTCATTAGATTAAAAAAAAGCAGGGTTGTTCCAGGTTTAGCCATTTCTATGCCGAGATATTGGAGATTTTTTTTTAATATAATGAGAATTAGCAATGTGGGTAAAATTCACATCACTAGCAATCTTGTTAACCACTCCAACTAAGCTAAATATGCTCGTGTCTAGAGTGAGCTCACGGCAATGGGTGGGTTTCAAACCCGTGAACTCTCGATCACAAGTGCGTCACCTTAGCCAATAGGATATTAACGCTTTAATTTTATATTAATGTAATTTTGTTTTTCAGCATACCAAACAGCAGGCAGAAAAGCTTGGACTTCGTGGCTGGTGCAAGAACACAGCTCAGGGAACCGTATTGGGACACATTCAGGGACCGAATGACAAAGTTGAGTCCATGTGAGTAGTGTCATCGGTTCTTTTTGTCTTTGGCGGTATCAAAAATTGAAGAAGGCTTTATTAAAAGCATTCACACTCTCAAGAGAATAGCACAAGTGATGGTAGTTAAATGCAATTATTTTGCAAATTGGTTATTAAATAAAACTTTTACAGGTAGTTTTTCGTAAACTTAAACTAGATGCGGCCGGAGTTTCCTAACTGACTACCTTGAGAAAAAACACCGATACAAACTCAGAGGTCAAAGTCCGCCCATGTAACACCATTGTACATAAAGTTTGAATAAATAAGTCCATACAAGTTGTACTGGTCAAATTATATGGGAACCTAGTCTGTAGTAGTTATAGGCACGACTTACGAGTCGCAAGTCTAAAGCCTGCAATACATGTTGGCCGAGTGTGTAGGCCAACGCGAGCGTTGGCAAATAGGTACAAGGCAAGAAATAATGTCCACACGTTCGACAAGTTCGTCGAACGCCAATGCAGACGACCAATGTAAAAGAGGGTTTGTAGAGCTGCCCACACGTTGGCCGAGCGCAGGCGAGCGCCTTTGATTTGTGACCAAAAACCGACGCCCGCGCCGATCCGAAGTGAGGCAAGTGATCACGAGCAACGGCGAGCCACGGTAATATTATGTAAACAGTATTCCAACTTCATACAAACGGACGAAGCGCGAGCTATACCTACGCGCCTCGATCTCGGTGTGCGCTCGGTTTGATGACAGTCGCGACCGGCGAATGTGCCGTAGTGACGAACGGAGGACGGTGTGTTGTTTTTTAACAATAACCGCGCGATTTTTCGCTGTAAAGTAGTTCAAGTACATATTTAATATGACGAGTAGGATATATTGTGCTGTTTTTGGTTGCATGAATTCGTCAATAACGCATCCAGAGATATTTTTTAGATTACCTGGAAACTTTGAAAGGTACCTAAGACTAAAATAATTTTACTTACTAGTAGGTATGTACATAATGTGTTTCTTTTTAATGGATAAGTATTTCCTTTTATCTCCCGAAAAAAAGATATCTGGATTAATAAATAAAGTGAATAGAGTAAAGGAAAGTGATTGACACGAGTGAAATGGGTAGTTATAGGCGGTTCATGAATCATGATACGGTAGGTACGCTTGTGTTAAAACCTCGGGGCATGTGTGTTTTGTTAGTTTGTATAATTCAAAGCAAAGACGTGGTATTTTATTATTAATAATAGTTGTTTATTGTACTGTGTGTTTCATACACACAGTACAATAAACAACTATTATAATACTAGAAAAAATATAAACATGTTTTTTTATTAGTTAAATCTACCAATCAAAAAACAACACGCATTTTTATTGAACACTTCCTATTCAATTCACAAACTATTTTATTTGTTTATAGAAAAAAAAAGTATATAAATAAAGGTTGTCTGTAAGAGATCGCCCTGTGCGATAAGACCGCCCATTGTACACTAGTTTAATTTTTTTGTATCTATAGAAATATTGTAAGGTGTACAATAAAGTATATATAATAATAAAAAATAAATATATTTACAATCACAAAACTAAATGGAAACGCAAAGTAGGCAAATGTAATCACAATGCTGGAGGCGGCCAGCCCTGTCGCATGTTTACGTACCGCGCGGCTGTAGGCATTTATTTCTAAGATACGGTCGAGTTACAATACTGTATACATAATATTACCGTCGGCGAGCGAAGACAAGTTGCACCAAATGAGCTCTATACACGTTGGCGCGGGCCTACACTCGGCCAACTAGGCAAGTGACACCGAGCGATAGCAAGACAAGGCAAATATACCGTCTACATGTTGGTATTGGCCTTCACTCGACAACGCTCGGCCAACATGTATTGCAGGCTATAGGTTCAAACCCAGGCACGCACATTACTTTGTGTAATGTATATCATCACCACTGCTCTCAAAACGCTGAAGGAAAACATCGTGAAGATGTCCTAGGAGCGAAACATCCAAAGACACATCCAGGTGACACTGACCAACTTGCTCTGGGCCCGCGTGGACGATCACGGCTCATACCCCCTCATAGAGAAGAGGACTGTGTCCCAGCAATGGAAACCTTATATGCTAATGGGGCGCGCAACTGTCAAAGTGGCGCTAGTAGCACACATACCAAAATCAAAGCAGTTTCTCTATGGAACAGTAATGAATTCCTAAATTAGAGACAGTTATTGAGAATTTTTCGATTAAAGAACATGTATTATGTTCTTTAATCGGAAAATTGTACAGAAATCAATTGAAATCAATGAAATGAAAATAAAAAATATTACCACAGATAACCATAGATGATACAGATAACTATATAATATCTCACAATCTAACTAACACTGACAGTGACAAAGGTTCTTACGGTGGTGGCGCCATCTGCGATTAGCTTTCACTTGCACGCCCCATTATTACAGTTTTCTAATTTTAAATTGTACGTTTATTTTTGCGAACCATTTTTACTTAAACGTATCTTGCCTAAAACTAATTCGACGTGGATATCGTGATATCTCAAATATTTCTTTGAAGTGTCTTTCAACTGGTATGGTTGTGAAGATATAATTGAAAGGTAGCCAACCAATACACTCAAAATAGAGTAAGAAATATCTGAAATAAATCAACAACTCAATTAACGATTTTGACGCGATTGCGTCGTTCCCTCACTGCTGAGGATCGTGACTCTGTAGACTGTCAACAGCACGCCTCCATCGTTTGCGGTCGGTGACCCGGCGCAGTGCAACGTTGACAGGGATAACCAGCTGTTCAACAATATCTACATTAATTCAGCATTCAGTCTTTCAATATCAATGATAATAATAATTCAGCCTATTGAGTTCCCACAGCTGGATACACATACAGGCTTCCTCTATATCAGAGGGACTGGCCCTAATAAAAAATGAGGACCCAGTACGGTTTGGTGGATTTCACATGCATTTTTAGTCCTAGGACATTTTACATGGTGTTTTCCATCACCGATTTTTACAAAGCCTGACTTGGTTTAAACCCACAATCTGCATCTCACAAGTGAGGCCCGTAATCACAGGGCTACCATTGCTCCACAAATGAATTGAACAATTCGAAACCGAAGCAAGCAAATATAAACATAATACAACAGTTTTAGATGAATTTGGATAATTCATCTAAAACTTACTCTTATTTCACGCATACAAAATTACAAACACATGAAAAATGAAAAAATGAAAATGAAAATATATTTTATTTACACCAAGAACTTCATGTACAATGATTTGTGTTTGGGGCCTCCTTTTAGGCAAACAATGCCTGTGTTAGGAGACTCCGCTCTTCCATTATTATATATTTATTATACTACATTATTATACTTAAAACCATAATCACGATAAAGCTGAACAATGGTTTTAAAAGCTGATAAAAATACTTTATCAAGTGTCTATTGCCATGCAAAAAATACTCTATCATAAATATCATAATGTCAACCTCCGAAACTTGTTAATTTTGCGTACTTACCTAACAAAAAATGCAATCTAGAATTTTCCGGCGCTCAGCGGCGAATCTCATTTAACGGCAGGCTCTGAAACTCACAACTCGAACTAAATGTAACGTTACTCAATGCTCAAATTGTTTCTCAGTCTTTTTATTTAATAATCGTCTTACTTATCTTATCTTACTTCTTACTATACTATACTACTTACTACTAATACTACTTACTTACTACTTATACTATACTATGTACTTACTACTAATATTATAAATGTGACAGTTTGTGAGGATGGATGGATGTTTGTTACTCTTTCACCCAAAAACTACTGAACGGATCAGAATGAAATTTGGTAAGTAGACAGTTGACATCCTGAAATAACACATAAACTTTTTATCCCGGAATTCTCACGGGATCGAGATTTACGTGGGAAAATCCTCCCACGTGAACGAAGTCGCTGGCCGAAGCTAGTACGATATAATACTACTGACAGAGACAGAGAAACCTAGCAACTCGTAATGAATACGAACCACGATTCATTACACAGTGTCACCAGCGAGCAAATTAAAGTCTCCACGACTTTCTAATTAGATTTCTCGTAATTTCTACAAATTCCCTGTGTTTGCAGGATGCAGTGGTTAAAGACTACAGGGAGCCCCGCCAGCCAAATAGAAAAATGCGAATTTAGGAATCAAGCTGAAATAGATGACTATACTTTTGTGGATTTTAACATCCGTAAAGATTAACCAAGGTACACAATATGACATTGTCTTGTAATCTCGTTTGTATATCCATACAATGTGATATTTAGGAGTGTAACTCCCATGACTGTAACGTGGTATTAGTAATTTATTTTGTTGAGGTAAAATACACTTGGGGTTCAACCGCAATTCAATGTTTTTATTCAAACCTTATCATTCATATAAACATGATTAAAGTTTATTATTTATGCCGTGTACAGCGTGGCAATTGGGACAAAAAGTCGACGGGAATTTTTAATTACATTTAGCTCTCGCGTCAACCTCCGTCTCGCAAATGTGTAGAAAACAAAAGCTTATCTCCCGAGACCGTAATAAAAGGCCTCCACTCACTCATTACTCCAGTAATCAGTACAAACTCTCAGCTCGCTGTAAATCCCATTTTAGCAAACGCTGATGCCACTCTCAGAAAATCTAATCTCATATTATGCAGAGGGACGAAGGTCTAACTTCGTCGCCAAAGTAAACAAAACTTGATAAAGGTGAAACATGTGGAAAGTGATGTATTGCCAAAGTAAACAATGCGTCAAGGCTCTATCTTATTCTGCTGAATACGCAATTTATCAGTCAGTAATTTGTATATCCACACACGAAAATAACTCAGAAACCGCGGAGGGAACCTACAGGTGGTTCTGTTTCATAGTTAAGAGTATTATTTCTTGATTGAGTTATTTTTATGCTAAGCTACAGGTAACATTGTAATATGTCACTCGGGTACGGGGGAGGTAAGCTTATAATTTTGTGTCATGCTAAAAACGTAGGAGAATGTATTAAAAATAATGTGCTGGGCTCGCTGTTTGAATGAAAAAGTTTTTCTCGAAATATGTGCCTTGGGAGGCATCCCATTAACGCCTGAAAGACTTTCAAGGTTTATGCTCTGTTGGATTTTATATGAACTGCTTCCATTTAGATATGAGTGATGGCTGCCAATATGTTTTAACGACATGCTGAATCTTCACACAGATGACGAATTCGCACGCAGTATCGCGAATTCGTAACTCACACCGAGCCGTACAATAATAATTCAATTAATTAAGTTCGTAAAAGTAGCAAATCAAATATAGCATTCCGTCGAATCAAACAATTATATACCATCTGTTAGCTAACAATAGACGTCGACCTTGAAGGCTTTTACGGAGGAGTTTTCCCTCGAAAGGGTAGGAAATAATTACGTTCGAGTCAGTAACCCGGGCGTGCGTTATTGATGGGCTCGTGCGGCGGCGCCGAGACGCGCGGTAAGTGGGTCAGGGAGGAGCGAGGGACGCGCAGTCGCTCCGACACTGCGCCCTCGACCCTCAGCCATGGCGGACGCGCCGCCCGAAGTCCTGGAGCTCAACGTGGGCGGCGTGCACTACGCGGTGTCGCGCGACACGCTGCTGCGCGAGCCCGACGCGCTGCCCGCCGCCGCGCTGCACGACCCCGACCACCCGCGCGACGCTCGCGGACGCATCTTCTTCGACCGCGACGGAGTCCTCTTCCGCTATGTTTTGGATTATCTCCGAGACGGCGCGCTCGTCCTCCCCGAGTGCTTCCGAGAACACAAACGGCTGGCGCGCGAGGCTAAACACTACAGACTCGCCGGACTAGAGAACGCGGTGCGGGAAGCTGACCCGCGGCCTCCGAACCGCGAGAAGGGCTGCATCACCGTCGGCTACCGAGGGAGTTTTGCGTTCGGCCGCGACGGACTCGCTGATGTTAAATTCCGCAAGTTATCGCGTATCCTCGTCTGTGGGAAGGTGAACCTTTGCCGTGACGTGTTTGGAGAAACCCTGAACGAGTCTCGAGACCCAGACCACGGACTTGCAGACAGGTACACGTCTCGTTTCTTCTTAAAGCACTCGTTCATAGAGCAAGCTTTTGACATGTTGCAAGAGAACGGTTTCAAGCTGGCTGCGAGCTGCGGCAGCGGCACCGCTGGCGGGGCTGCCGAGCTCAAGCCGGGAGTGGATTCCGAGGAAAATCGTTGGAACCACTACAATGAATTTGTATTCACGCGCGAATAAATATTGCGCTGTCTCGGAATGTGATAATCATCAGCTGTTGATCGGAGTGAGGCTTACCAATATTTCAGTCGTTAGAAGATTGTTTCAGAGCATTACATTCGTAATGCATCTCTCTTGTATCCGGAGTTTAGAGTAACATAACTTTGAAGTTCTCGTAAGTCGTTCGCAATATTTGCGTAACCAGATAAAGCTTGAAATAAACTTTTCTAGTCATTGTAAAATGACTTTCATGTCCGTCGATCATCTTAAATGGTTGGCAAGCCACGAAGATATAGATGACGGGAATATGCCGTTGAGAAACATGCAAACGTTCAAGTAAATAAATGTTTAATTATTATGTAGATAATGAAACCTAAACTGTAATCATGTAATAAATAGGTAGTGTAATATGTAAAAATATTAAATAGTAGTAATAACCTCCTTTAGAGCTAATTTCATGTACTGTGTACCTATTTCTATCAAGTTTTTTAAAATTATTTTATAATCAATTTTTAAAACAATGTTTAACTATATATATTTTGAGAATACGAGGGCCATCGATTTTGATAGATAACATAAATGCCAAATTATGATGATATGAGCGTTATGTCTAACGAATTTGATACAGTGCTGTAGCTCTGAGTTACTACACAATTTGTTAAATATGTTATTATTTACTTCATGGTACCGTTGTACCGAGTGATGTGTTGTGATGAATACGTTTTCCCTTTCTCCTAAAGTAGTTTTTAAGAAAAATTGGATTTCAAAAGTGTAGTAATAATGCAAAATGAGCGCGTGTGAAATGTACCTTGAAAAAAATAGTTTGTAATAGTTGAAAAAAAATTACATCTCCAGTGAATTAAGATTGTAGCGAGAGCATAAGAACTTGAAACTTTGGTGTAACAAGTTAAAGACGTAATTATGAGTTGAGTATCAAAGCTGTTCTGTATAAAACTTAGGGGAAATATAGGACGCGCGCACGGAGAACTTTGATCGTTAGGATACGAATTTAAACTACCCTTTTATTGTTTCAATTTTAAGAATTTCTTGCAGTCCTCCGATTTCTAAACGTTGCTATGTCGAATTTAAGCGATCGCAGCCATATCATTAGATTACCTAGATATTTTAAGCTGAACTTCCATAATTATCTTCTTGCTTAAATCTGTAGGTAGCCATATTCCGTAGCCAAATACCTCAGTGTGGGTTTGTGGTGGAGAACCAATACAGAAGATTTGCGATTCCCGTGTGCTGAGTTCTGATGTGTAGAGTCAAATATTTGTAATAGTTACAAGTGTCAACATGAAGAATGTAAGTCGTTGATTATGCGCTTAATAATAATATAGATAAATAGAAGCCATTATGATAATCAGCTGTTTCTGATTAAAACGGATTTATTTATGTCTCTTTGAGATCTTTTTACGACATATTTATTAAATTATTATTTTTATAATTATGAATTATGTCAAAAAAAATATTTTGTATAATGCTATTCCTTCAGGAATTATTTATGTGGTATTAATATTAAACTGCCTTTATTGTTAATGTTTTACTGTATTACGTAAACATATATAAAATGTCGACTACAAGTTGTACCTACTACTTACTAAAATTCATTAAATAATGTTATTAATAAGTAGGTAAACTTATATTTTTATTAAAATCTTAAATATAACCGAAATCAATATAAGTAGAGTAATGAACCAAATTATGTTAGAGACAAATATTTATTCTGTTTAGAAGAATTAGTTAATGTTAGAAAATGTAATAAATAATATTTATTTGACCTTTTATCTAATGGATACTGTAAGGATCCGTTGTGATTGTTATTAGGTATTATATTTTTGTTTGTCTGGAGAAAAAACAGTGTTGGACCTGGACTCGATAACTATTGTAGGGTTTCTAAAAGAATAGTTTTGAGAATAAATTTAGTTAAAAAAAATATTCTGTTTTATTTTTTTCCTAAGCGTGCAACTCTTTCGAGTTATCATAAACATTGTATTTGCCCATTCATTCGTGGGCAATTTTTTGCAAGTGCTATTTGTTTGCCACTATACAACATATTGGCAAGCCTGAATTATAGTCTTTCCAGTATTGAAAAAATAGCTTACATTCAGTTTCAGTCTGACATTATATTTATTGCTTACATATTTTAAAGCGATGTATTTTCTGAGCTTTACGACTAGACATATTTATTAAATTATTATTTTTATAATTATGAATTATGTCAAAAAAAATATTTTGTATAATGCTATTCCTTCAGGAATTATTTATGTGGTATTAATATTAAACTGCCTTTATTGTTAATGTTTTACTGTATTACGTAAACATATATAAAATGTCGACTACAAGTTGTACCTACTACTTACTAAAATTCATTAAATAATGTTATTAATAAGTAGGTAAACTTATATTTTTATTAAAATCTTAAATATAACCGAAATCAATATAAGTAGAGTAATGAACCAAATTATGTTAGAGACAAATATTTATTCTGTTTAGAAGAATTAGTTAATGTTAGAAAATGTAATAAATAATATTTATTTGACCTTTTATCTAATGGATACTGTAAGGATCCGTTGTGATTGTTATTAGGTATTATATTTTTGTTTGTCTGGAGAAAAAACAGTGTTGGACCTGGACTCGATAACTATTGTAGGGTTTCTAAAAGAATAGTTTTGAGAATAAATTTAGTTAAAAAAAATATTCTGTTTTATTTTTTTCCTAAGCGTGCAACTCTTTCGAGTTATCATAAACATTGTATTTGCCCATTCATTCGTGGGCAATTTTTTGCAAGTGCTATTTGTTTGCCACTATACAACATATTGGCAAGCCTGAATTATAGTCTTTCCAGTATTGAAAAAATAGCTTACATTCAGTTTCAGTCTGACATTATATTTATTGCTTACATATTTTAAAGCGATGTATTTTCTGAGCTTTACGACTAGGATATATATATTATATATATTATTCGCAGTACATAGGTACAGAACCTGGAAATAGTTTTTTCAGAATCAGTAACTGGCCGTTGCAATATTATTTTATCATATAAGTTGGATGCCGGTTTGACGGCGTTGCACAGAGGACCGGAGTGGTCTTTTAATGCCCGCCTTCCACTTAAAAAGGGTAATGAGTGGAAACTGAGCTGATGATCTGAGCGGACCGGAGTAAAAATAGTTGTACACTTCCACTAAGAAAGAGTTTCAGATTTTGCCTTCCACTGCCAGAGGGCTTTGCGGAGCGAGTGAGGCGGGAAATTAGCGGGGTCGGATGAGCGAGTTGTTTGCCTTCCATTGCCAGCGGCGCGGGGCGATGAGCGAGGAGGCGCAGAAATATCTCGGTGCCAGGCGATCCACAGAGAAAGCAAGTCGCGCGGTAAATTTTGCGATAACGATGTCTGACGATTCCAGTGAAGAGAATTACGTAAATATTATAAATAAATGCTTGCTACTTGGGGGGAGGTGAGCTGAGTCCGTTCAAAACTCGCGTGCGACGCCATGACGCAGCGGACCCATTTTAACTCGCTCAATCCGTTCCGCTTACTCGCTCGCAGTGAAAGCACTTGTATGAAATTTTGCGTTGCGAGTTGAACTGAGTCCATACGGAGTCCGTTGGAAATTCGCTCAACTCTGCGACCACTTTTATAACTCTTTGTACTCTTTTGATCCGCTCAGTCCACTCATTCACAGTGGAAGCACTTCTATGAAAAAAGCCGTTGCGAGTTAAACGGAGTCCGTACGGAGCCCGCTCCGCTCGCAGTGGAAGGCGGGCATAAGAGGTGATGGGGCTCTTCTGTATAGTGAGGTAAGAACCGCTCTGGTCTTGTCCCCAAAAGTCCAGGTGCCTGTTAAAGGTTTCCTCCGAATGGGCAAAGAAGCATTGGAGGGTATTGCATTGTTAAAAAAAAAAATTATAGAGTATTTTAGGTTTGATTATTTTAATCTAGTTATCGTTGAATTGAGTGAGGAATATGATTAGTAGAAAATAAGAAAAAAACGAACATAGGTATATTTATATTTAATTTATATAAAACATTTGTTGTTTGTTGGCTTTTGAAGTAGATACCATTTATTTGTTTTTCGATAGCAAAATAATGAAATTACTAAACTATATAATTAAATGTAGTAATGTGATTGAAAAAAAAAACCGTCTTATAAGTTCTACCTTCAATTAAAAAAATTGTGTTTCGCAGGAAAAACCGAGGTTCACGCTCGAAAGCAATATTTCCTCATTAAATATTTTACAGTTGTTAAACAATTTCCTAAAAGTATTTCAACTTTGACGAGAAACAGTTTCCAAGAGTAAACGGGTATTAAAAAATAACGGTTGGGGGAAAATGTTAAAAGAATTGTTGGGTAGCCGTCGCTTGATCTTATTTATTAGACAATTATAAGCCTGTTGCTCATCCAGATGAGACTGGAAATCCTTGTTTGGGAAGAGATTTAAGTGTGACATATTTAATGAGGATCAAATAAATTGCGGAATGTTTTTCCGAGTTTATTTTACGGTATGGTTGCTTAGCTCATGGTAGTAATTAAACTGAATTTAAATAGGTAACGGTTATCGACTATTGGGAACATGTGTCCCATTGTCAATATAGTGTCGAAAAGGCTCTATTTCTTTCCCACTCAACACTATGCAAAAATTCTTATCTAACGTTTCAGACTTAGGTATCTTAACCTTTAACTATGGACGTCATGTTTTCATTACACTTCTATGGACAAACGGTCTCTGAGGCCCATGAACTTCAAGGATGAAAATTAAACGATATTTTGGAGCGAGGGATAAAACTATGTTATGAATTTATTAATTGGGTTGAAATGAAACGAAAAATATATAAATCAACTATATTATTTACTAAATTATACTCATTAATACCAATTATCAGTCTTTAAGGCACATTTTTAGACTACAATGACATTAGATCACTTTTAGGAACATACATTTTTAAATAAAGCTTACCCAACAATAAGTCTTTCTTTTTTTCAAAAATATAAACTATAAAAAGTAAACAAATATAGAAATAAACGCTTTACATTTAAATATAAAAATTTTGGCAGCGGTTAGGCCGTGCGCGCACTCCCTTGCGGTGGCCGCAATTGCGGTAGTTCTACCGCACCGGTAGAATGACCAGGGCCACCGGTGACTACCGCATGCGTTTATTCCACCGCAGTGCGCGCACTTCTATGACACTCCATACTTCACAGATTTTGCGTTTCCAAAACGCAACGCAGTGCGTGCACGGCCTTAAATCTTAGGCAGTTATTGGTAATCGTTACACAGTGGCTTTGAACATTGTATACAAACTGGTTGTTTGCAACCAACTCATGTATGTGTTGTCTTTCTATTTAGTGTTGGAGGGCAAAGTCTACATATATTACGAGCTCTAGGAACCATTTCTTCACTTATAGGTGCAGGAGGTGGCATATCGGGGCCCAAAATCCGAGCCATGAGTAGTCTGGTAATCTCATCTTCGGCCGTAGTGTTGTCCAAACACAAGATTTTCTTTGCCACTGAACTACCGGACGATTGGCATGACCGTTTCATTCCAGACGTACTCGGACGTATATTATTATTATCCATTTTTATGAAAAAATCTATAACAAAAGTTTAAAAAGTTGTAAAATACTTTGTATGAGAAACGTGGACATAAGGTCTCACAGGCCGCGGTAAAATTATGAACGTCAAATACTCACGTGTTTTTGTGCGTGTTTTTGGCGTGTTTGCAGCCAGCGACACAACTACCTGCGTCCACAATCGTCAAAACTTTACAGAGAGGGCAATTAGTTTTCAACTTTATAATAAGTACTTACGGACGTCGCGCGTCGTAGGCGAGGCATGCCTAAGGCCGTGCGCGCATTGCGTTGCGTTTTGGAAACGCAAAATCTGTGAAGTATGGAGTGTCATAGAAGTGCGCGCACTACGGTGGAATAAACGCGTGCGGTTGAGTCACCGGTGGCACCGGTCATTCTACCGGTGCGGTAGAACTACCGCAATTGCGGTCACCGCAAGGCAGTGCGCACACGGCCTAAGAAGCGATGGCGAGACGATCTGGTTTCATTCCTTATGGATTGGCCGAAGAAGACTGCAGACAAAGTTGTCTGGAAACATTTGGGGGAGGCCTTTGGAAACTACTGGAAACATTTGGAGGAATAATACAGAGAAACCTAGCACGTTAACCCTTGATATCGCACCCTTCCTGGAAGAGTCGCGTAACTCAACTTGCGTCATATTTTTTTTTATTATTGCAAAAAATCGAGCGTACTCCAATACACCTTCTCACAAATTTTCATGAAGCTAGCGCCAAAAATAAGGGTACTGTCACAAAAAATGTGTATTTTTGCGACAAAAAATAAAATAGTTTTACATTCTTAAATAGATGAATGACCATAACTAACACGAAGAATTAACATAACTTTATAAAAGTAAATAAACATAGGCATTTGTTCTGGGATACTATTAATTTAATAATAATAATTTGTTGCGGGATTGTTTTGCGTTACTATCGTTACGTAGTTTCTCCAAGCAGTTGTCATAAATACCTGACGCGTAGCTGCACCTACTTCTTTACGCGCACGACACGCCTGTTTCGCCTTTCGCTATGGACTGGAACGGTGCCGAAAGCATGGAAGCTGGCTAACGTACAGCCTGTACCCAAAAAGGGCAGTCGTGCTGACCCGGCCAACTACAGGCCTATTTCAGTCACGTCCATACTCTGTAAGAGTATGGAGCGTGTACTTAATAGTAAGCTCCTGGCATACCTAGAAGCCAACGACATCCTCAGCGACCGACAATACGGCTTTCGCAAAAACCGGTCAACTGGGGACCTTCTAGCGTATGCCATTCATACCTGTAGTGAGGCCATTGAGAAGCTCGGGGAAGCACTTGCTGTTTCCCTTGACATCTCCAAAGCCTTTGACAGGGTCTGGCACGATAGCCTTATTGCTAAGCTTCCTTCCTTCGGTTTACCCACTCAACTTTGCGTTTGGATTGAAGACTTCCTAAGAGATCGGTCCATTCAAGTGATCATTGATGGCTGCTCGTTTGGCCAATTGGCAATTAATGCCGGTAGGTCCCTCAGGGGTCTGTTCTCTCAGCAACTTTATTTTTGCTGCACATTAACGATCTGCTGATTCCCGGTACCTTTGGGTATGCAGACGATAGCACAGTTTCTGAGAGATATGTGTCCAGCGCGCGAGCTGGTGGGTCACAGATCCAGTCTGAAGAGACTGGATCTGTGACTCACCAGCTCGCTCCACAAGTTCAAGCGCCCAACCATGTGGGTTAGAGAAAAATATAGTATGTTAGTATATCACATCAGGTTCTGATGAAGATCTTCGAAGATAAGCGATGGAACTCTTCAACTAAGAACAGCAAATCTCTCACGATTGCTGCCCTCATACATTACATAGATGTTTTAGCATAATCAGCCTAGTTATTAATATCACCACAGCTGAGGCACAGACCTTTTGAATCGCGTCTGAAATATGGTTTAAGTGGCTGAAAAAGAGGTGTACAGCAAACTCTCTTTTAAAAAAATAACTGCAAACGGTATATAGGTATCTCAAGTTAAATAAACAATGATACACTAAAAAGCATAAATAAAACGGTTTTTGTCTCATCTAGCCTATTGGCAATGAATACCAGGGTCCCTCAGGGGTCTGTTCTCTCAGCAACTTTGTTTTTGCTGCACATTAACGATCTGCTGATTCCCGGTACCTTTGGGTATGCAGACGACAGCACACTTGCTGAGAGATATGTGTCCAGCGAGCGAGCTGGTGGGTCACAGATCCAGTCTCTCCGTGAGGACATGGTTGGGCGCTTGAACTTGTCCCTGAAGGCTGTCTCTGAATGGAGCGAGTCTCTTCTCCGCAAAAAAAGTCAATTCGAACCGGCTCCTACTTTCCGGGGTGTAACCGTGCCGATAACCGACCGTATTGAACTTCTGGGGTAACACTAACTTCTACCCTCAATTTTGGCCCATTTATCGAGGCTAAGGCTCAACTAGCATCAAAAAAGTTGGGAATCCTAGCAAAGGTGAGAACGGTACTTCACACCCGAATCTCTATCAAGCCCAGGTTCGGTCGTGTATGGAGTACTGCTCTCATCTTTGGGATGGATCTGCTAAATACCAACTGGACGCGCTTGAGTCTATCGAGAAGTGGGCCAAGAGACTCTTTGGCAACGATGCACTGGTCGAGTCAAAGCTCCAGAGCCTTGAATATCGACGACGAGTTGCAAGTCTATCGGTTTTCTATCGGTTACATTTCGAGGAGTGCGCGATGAAATTACACAGTCAAATTCCGCCAAACCCGTTCCATCATCGGACTACGAGACAAACGGCGAAGCGCCATCGTTACATGGTGGACATCCCACCCACACCACAAAAATATACATATCGTTCTATCATCAGCACTGTTGAGGAACTTGGAAAATGTCACCGATGCTGCAAATTACATACTCAGCAGCCTATCCTATTGGGCCAATCAGGTCATATAGAAATGAAGGATTATCGTCATATACATAGAAATGGTGGACATCCTACACATACGCACAAAACGTTTTGGGAATACCTTCATTGTGCGTACGGCTAAGGAGTGGAATTCCCTGCCGGAGTCTGTGTTTCCCGATAGCTATAACCTAGGAGTCTTTAAGTCAAGAGTGAATAGGTTACTTTTAGGTAAGCGTGCTCCATCTTCGACCACATCATCACTTACCATCAGGTGAGATGGTGGTCAAACTCTAACCTATTTTTTTAATGAAAAAAAAAAAAACAACGAGGCGAGCATGTTGGAACTATATGCCCAACACGTACGAGTAACTAGATAAATTAACAAGCTGCTTGTAGATTCAAGAAGCTAGTCATGTCACAACAACATGTCAAGCATGTTGAAACAACAAGGCGAGCATGTTGGAACTATATGCCCAGCACGTAAGAGTAACAAGATAAATTAACAAGCTGCTTGTAGATTCAACAAGCTAGTCATGTCACAACAACGTGCTGAGCATGTTAAATCTACTTGCTAAACTTGTAAAAACAATCGGAAAATGTTAACGTAAATTCGAACTGATGTAACGTAGAAATAACATGATACGTAGCTTGTAGGATCAACAAGTTACACTTTACCGTGCATCCACACCGCAGTTAACTTTTGTGGAGCAACAAAATGCAACACGGTAACATTAGGTAACTATCTGTAACTTATGTGGCTCCTTGTTACTATTTGATGATTGTTACTTACACGTCCATACCGCCAACAACATAAATTAACAAAATATAACAAAGAATAACTTTCGACACTAATCGACAGTGATATTTTTTGTTGCATTTTTGAGGTAACATTATCTAACAATGTTATCGATTGTAGAACGACGTTGCTTGACTTATACTAAAACTGCAACACATATTAACAACTAGCTTTTGCCCGCGACTTCGTCCGCGTGGAATAGTTACTTTGGGCTAACGTTAAATTTAACCCCGATTTTGAAGCATTCTTCATTGGCGCTCCGCTCCTATTGGCCTTAGCGTAATGATATATAGCCTATATATAGCCTTTCTCTATAAATTGACTATTTAATTAAAAATTATTTTTTCAATTCGAACCAGTAGTTCCTGAGATTATCGCGTTCAAACAAACAAACACTTCAGCCTTATATTATAAGTATAGATAGCCGTTGCCCGCGACTTCGTCCACGTTTCCGTCGTTTTTCGTAAAAAAAGTAGCCTATGTCCTTCCTCACGGTTCAGTGATTTTGATGTAACAGACAGATTAACTTTCGTAATTTAGTAGGGAAATATAATATGTCAATCTATAATACTGTTGAAAAATATCGCAATACCGAATCGCACAATATTATTGTTAATAGCTGTGCCCGCGACTCCGTCAGCGTGTAACTCCTTGGGTGTTATTAAGTTAATGTATTGGTAATATTGTTTAGATCACGTTCACGTGAGGCTTAAGTACCTATAGAACGAAAATACTTCAGCGCAAAGCTTCCGGGTAAACTATGTCGAAAGTTGACCCGTCCGGCATGTGAACATAAAGATTTCTAGAACTGCTAACCCGGGAAAGAGCGACGTACAACTGACCATGCAAGAAACAACTGACACCGAGATCTACTCCAGCAACACGAAAAGTCTGCCCTTGAGCCTTATTAATTGTCATTGCATAACACACCGATACTGGGAATTGCGTTCTTTTAAATTGGAATGGAAAATTATTTGGTATTATGGGAATTCTGGGAATAAAGATGGTTTCTCCTGCACCGCAACCTGTTAAAATTTGAGCCTCGATTATATTTTGTTGCAACTGGGTTACTTTTAGCCGAGTTCCATTGCAAAGTTGTGGTGGTTTTAAATTTCGGAGCAGAATAATAATCAGAAAGCTTCGAACTGCTAAGCTATCGGGAGTTACACGTGTTATTGTGAGCCAACCATAAAAGATAGACATATGCTGTCGTGGGATATTTTTTATATAATTTTAAGGAGAACATTTCCGTCATAAATGATTTCTGTGTAGCTTTAACCATTAAGGTTGCACACGCGACGGAAGCTTAAAAAATGGAGTAACTTCTCCCGTTTTCCCAACATTTCCCTTCACTGCTCTGCTCCTATTGATTGTAGCGTGATGAAAAGTATACTATAACCAGCTCAGGAGTATGAAAAATAATTGTACCAAGTTTCGTTAAAATCCGTCGAGTAGTTTTTGTTTCTATAACGGTTATACAGACAGTCAGACAGACAGACAGACAAAAATTTTACTGATTGCATTTTTGGCATCAGTATCGATCTCCAATCACCCCCTGATAGTTATTTTGTAAATATATTTCATGTACAGAATTGACCTCTCTACAGATTTATTATAAGTATAGATAAATAACTTTTTGCTGTTGGATGTTGCTGAGTAACACTTGGAAACGTTGATCTACAAAAAGTAACAGCGGTGTGGATGCACGGTTACAAGATCAAACTTGTAGTTTCAACCAAACAGCACGTAGGCGCTATTTTAACCCGAAAACTTGTTGAAGCAACGTGAAATCTGGTTGTTTTTTTTTCTCAGTGTTGAGTCAAAATGTTTTAACATTAACAAAGGTAATTTTTTCTGTGTTTGAGTAATTGATAGAAGGTTTCCGATTTTTTAACTTTTGGGCACTTCATTTTACATACTTCTACACTTCTACAGCACGTTTTTTCTTAGCACACATACAAACATAATCTAAATCGATTAATAAGATTGAAACACAGCAATTTAACTTTTTCTTTAATTACTATAAATCTATATAGTATTGACATACAATTTTTGTACATAACAAGCTATGAACAGTAAAATAGAAGTTTACGATGATACACTTCATTATTTGAATATTTTTCCAATGAATAAACAAGTTTATTCAGAAGCTCCAGCAAAACGTAGATACTTTCGCATGCATAAAGTATGTATTTCTGTTTACTTAAATGAATTTTTCGTGTAAAAACTACGTAATTCATACTTACACTTTCAGACTAGCCTAAAATTGTAACATGAATAATGGAATAACTACACTTAACGCAGCCGATGCGGTACACCAAAGATCATAACAAAGCAATATTGATTTTTACACCGGCATCTTTTGTAACAGTTTCGGGGATTATTTAGGTAACCGTATAATTCAACCTTATCTCACAGTATACATAAAACAATGAAAAATCGGAAACTCTATCATTTCGCCGCTGCTAAATGCCATCTTTTGTTCTTTATAAGGTACTCCTGGGATTTTTTTAAACAAAGTTGGACACTATTTTTAAGCTCCTGAAAAGTTGTCCGAATTCACTTACCGCTTTCTTACAGGAAGGGTGCGATATGAGAGAAGACAATTCTGAATTATTGAAGTTACAGAAAAATAAACTCATTTGATTTTAATTAAGTTATCAGTTATGTGCGAATACCTAGAAAACGACACCTATGGCAAAACATTTGCAATTTTGGCGTTCGACATTTTGTTAATTTTTTTTTTGTTTTGTTGTTTTATTCTGTGAGATTCTTGCGACATTTTTGCTTTGTCATGTGAATTTTATAAGTAGGTAAGAAAACTCATAAACTTTAGTAGCACTTTTAGCTATTATGGTTTTCTTTTGAAATTCGGTATAACTCTTACTGACATGCATACTTTACTTATTGTATTGTAAATTATATTATGTAACAGACTGTAACAACCTTATGAAAATAAATACATTGATTGATTGATTGACTTGAATCCAAACGATGTTTTGGTAGAGGGGGACGACAATACGACTCTAACAAACAGAGCTTATTGCGCAAACGGACCTAATAGTCGTGAATGTGACTAAATTGAATAGAAGCATTTAAATTTACGATCCCCGCTTAACCTGTATAGGACACGTACCTGAAAAAGATTTTCCAGATTGTATTTACCACTTATAGAAGAAAGCGATTTATTTCATAACAATATATGTATCAAGTGTAACTTAATTTAAAATAAAATAAAAACTAGAATAAAGCATCAAAAAATTGATTCTCAACGCTGTCGGCTGGCAACGTACCCAAGGCCAAGATACTGGCGGCATTGCCTCGTTGTATGGCAATGCTTAGCCGTTGACCAAAGAAATAGCCAACCTTTGGGTCGCGGGAAGCGTCAACGAGCCTTTTCGATATGTCTTCGTCCACTTATATAAGCGTGATTATTATGTACTTATCTATTTTCATGCCATGCTTCGCTGTACAAATATCTAGTCTCTATTGAGATCTTCGGACGAACTTATCAAAAACTTTTTACCAATTAATAAATCATCATCTGCTTAGCCTTTTTCCAACTAAGGTAATCCAGATGCAGCTAAGTACTAGTGTTTTACATGCATCGCCTATCTGACCACAACACAGTAACTGGGTAATACGATACTCCTTCGTAAGTACAATGTCAGATTTCCTTCCTGACTTCTGACTACCCGTAGCGACTGTCAATGATGTACGGTCGGCCAAGAAAGTGGTGTACCAGTTTTGATTTAGTTTCCCGGTCATCGAAAATTACAACAAGGTTCGTTATAAAAAGATATTACTGAAAGAGACAACATTATCATGACGTAAACCTATGTATTTAGTATTCATACGTCATATGTCACATATAAGTACATGACATTTTAACCTTTAGTATAAATGAAAAGGACATTAGTTTCTACAAAGCAATTGAAATGTTTCCAAACAAAAGTAATAAAAACTATTTAGACAACCGAATTCCATTTGAAAAAGAAAACTGACAATTGACATTTTGTCAAATATATGCAAAAAATCGATATATTTTCCGTGTTATTTTTCAATCAACTGCCTATAAAATCATCTCAATGCCTGCCAACTTGACCATTGCCGAAAGAGCACAAATAATTGCCCAATTTAATGAGGGAAGCAGTATCAGTGCGATATCCCGGAATTTGAATATATCGAGGCGTTCTGTCCGCTTTTGGATTCGTCGTGAAGGAGAGGAGGGAAGTTTGTTGGATCACAGAAGAAGTGGTCGCCGGCCTGCACTCTCCAATAACGATAGAGAATTCATGAGACGGGAATATGAAATCAATGGTTTTAAGCCCACAAAACATTTTGCGGAGATGTTCGATGTGAGTGCCCAAACAATAAGGAATCATCTACATTACATGGGGTTGCACCACAGGCATTACGCCAAGAAAATATATTTGACGGATGCTCACAGACTTGCTCGTCTGCACTTCGCCAGAGAGCACTTAGAGTTTGATTGGTCTAATACAGTGTTTTGTGATGAAAAAACGTTTAAATCCAGTCAGCATGGACGTCTTCACCTTTGGCGATATAATTCAACACGGTATAAAGATGATCATGTAATCCCAAATAGAGAATCAGGTCGAATTTCCGTAAATATTTGGGGCTGGATGAGTACGGATGGTGTAGGAGAATTGTGTTCTCTACCTCCTCGAGCGACGGCTGTAAATTATATCGACGTGCTTCAGAATGCAATGCTACCGACAGTCCGTAATGTTTACCCGGAGAACGAAGTGCCACAATTTGATTTTGTTCAAGATAATTGTTCAATTCATAATGCGAGGATCGTAAGAGCCTGGTTTCGTTCACACACTGACGTAAGGGTAATTCAGTGGCCCTCAAGATCGACCTCAACCCGATAGAAAATCTTTGGGGCCTTATGGTCCAACGATGGTCGCATCAAAATGAAAGAACCAAACAAGCTCTTATTAGTCACTGTAATTATATCTGGGAGGAAATGCGGGGAACCGATATTTGCTCACGGCTTGTTGGTTCAATGAGGTCTCGTCTTTTAGAGGTTATAGAGGCCAACGGCGGTTACACCCGTTTCTAATTTTTAAAAATTTTCAATATCTTCTAAATATTACTATATATGCTATGTTTTTGTTTGTTATAAGTATTTTAAAATTGATTGTAGAAATTTAATAAAAGGATAAATCTATTTTTAGCTTGTTTTTTATTGATATTGTAATTACAAGTTTACAGAAATTGTAGGTTTGTGGACTCGCCTTGTGCCTTTACAATTTTATGTAACTTGTTGATTACAATTCTGAATTTGTAGATACAATTTTGTCATCAAAATCTACAGCCCCCCGCCGTTGATTTTACGACGTCATTGGTTCCATCAAGTTCAAACTAAGAACAGCTGTCACGTTACAAACAGTAATAGTCGTTATCAATAATCAGATAAAGACAGCAATAGAAGTTGTCAGATCGATCTGCAAGCGAAACTAATCTTTATCACCTATGAATCTGCAAGCGATATTCAACCTTAGGGTGGTACACCACTTTCTTGGCCGACTGTACAAATGACAACCGGGACCAATGACTTTACATGCTTTCAGGCGCGGGGGCGCATATCGCCCTAAATGTTACGGAGTCTATGCGAAGCAAAAGAAAACGACTTATACTATCACTTTCTTTTGTTTCGCATAGACTCCGTAACATTTAGGGCGTTCAATTTAAATATTTTTATTTTTGTATGGAAATCTGGTGAACTAAAATATGACGAATTTTTAAAAGTCATAGAAATAAAGTTGTTGATTATGATGTTAGTAACATAGTCCCGAGAGGTTTTCGGTGTTTTACAATTAACCCTGTATAAGTAATATTTGAATACGTTCATCATAACCCTGCCAATTTAGGCGACTGGTTAAACGAAAAGCCTATGAGTGTGCTTCAAATTTACACATCCCTCGAGATCTAGGTTACGCTGCATTAGATGAGATTTTATAACAACACGGTCTGCAATAACAGTTCATATCTCGCATTGTGATATAGACGTCGCCGTTGGAATATAAAGCCTTTCCTGTATGGAAACTAAACAAAGACGGAACGAGCAGCAGGCCGTATCTAGATACATAAAATGTAAAGCAAACTGATTGCTATCCCGCATTTATTATAGCTATATCTAAGTTTAACAATGGCTTACATTTTCATTTAACGTTGGTAGGAAGTTGTTTCAGGGAAATAGTAGAACTCTAAATTAGAACACAAGACGTCTAAAACTTGGGTTCTATTTTCAACCGACGACAAAAAGAGGAGGTTATCAATTCGACGCGTTTTTTTTTTTTTTTAATGTATGATCATCGATTACTCGAAGACGGCTGAACCGATTTGTAAAATTCTTTTTTTGATTGAAAGGGTATACTTCGATATTGGTCCCATTTTCATAAACGTCAGGATCTGATGATGGGATCCTGGAGAAATCGAGGGAACTCTTCAAATATTATAGGCACACCTATGTCGTTTTGGGTATTTATTATAGTAACTTGTGCAGTTGCTCTCAAAAAGTACCATTTGAGGAAGTGGAACTGATGATGAAGACCACAGATGGCCGCCGAAACTACTCAATAATAAGTATTGAGTGGATTGCGTTTCGATTACTTGAATATGGATGTTACGCACTTTATGCTCGTCACAATGCATATGGTGATGTAGAGCTGATGGTGAAGTACCAGGAGAACTGCTCAACAATTAACGGCCCAGCATTGGGAAAAGCAATATTTTGTAAAAGGTTATAAGTAGTTGATAATTAGACTCTTGTAACTAGGTAAATTAAAAATAGACCAACTAAAAAGAGTGAAATAAAAACTTTTTACCAAAAAATTAAACCGACTCCCAAAAAACACTGCAAAGTGAAAAATAACTTTAATTTCGGAAGTCAGTGCCAAAAACGAAAATACAAAACTAAAGACACCGACTACCGAAATTAAAGTTATTTTTCACTTTGCAGTGTTTTTTGGGAGTCGGTTTAATTTTTTGGTAAAAAGTTTTTATATAAAGAAGGGTTCTTGGAAGTTATATTTTTATACGGCCCTATAATATTTACCATATTAATGGGACGTATAAAAATATAGGTAACTTCAAAGAACTGCTGCAAAGCGCTAAAGAAATACTTTCTATATAGGTAAGTGTCATTTTAAATGATTCTGTGGTGTGGCATCGAGTTGCCGCGGCAAGCATACCAAAGATAAACCCTTGATGGGTTGTGTGGTATAGTAAGTGTGTATTAATAAATGTATTTGCATGTTCAAAATTTTAGATTTTTCTCGAAACTAGTTTTTACTTTTATTTTGGTAATGATCTTGACATTGAATGTTCGTGGCTAAATTTTAATGACAGCTGAACCTGACGCTCCAACAGGTTCGATCTTCAAAATTAAGCAACGCTTGCCGACTTTGGTTGTCATTCCTCCGTACCTCGAATAACATGTTAAGGTGCTGCAGTGGTACCGGCTGTTATTCGTACATCTTTAACAGTCGTTGCCAGTAGTCTGAAGCTAGAATATCTGACACCATTAAGTCTAGTCTATACAACGTGTAACGGAAACCCCATATCTATCCAAAAGGGCTGAAGACAACATCTGGTATGGAGTCTCTATGCACAGTATCAACTCAAAATAAGTGACTCAAAGAATTGATACCAGATTATCGGTTTCATATGTTTCTTGAATACCAATCATAACAAACGTGTCACAGCACTACAAGGGTCAATAACTTTCACGTCACTTGCCAATAACATGATAATTCTAAACCGTGCGAAGCCAGGAAAAAAAAGCATGATCATTCTGTTCGTTCTTCTTTATTTGAAAATTTTGGTCTCTGGTATCAATGTATTGAAATTTGTAATAAGTTCCACACATGTAGACATAGGATTACGAAACCCTTGCCATATCGTTTGTTATCATCTAAAGAAGCCGTGCACTTGGTATGTATATACCCTTTAAATTACACGTTGTATACTTATCCATAATTTTCTTCTTTATCGTACAGTCTTGACAGAGTGGTCGTGGTTGTTCCAATGGCGCACGAAGTTAGAGGTAAGAGTACTTACATGGTCATCAGTGGTAATTTCAGCTTGAACATCTTTCCTGGCAATGTTTCTCCATTTTTGCCGCTTTGCTGCATTGATAGAGCATTTTGGCATGGTACTTTTCGTGGCTAATTTGATTAAGTCTGTCTATCAGGTGGGTGATCCGCCTCTAATATGAACCATAATCTTAGGATAGTCAACAGAATCAGCACTCACAGAATGTGTGTAGCACACAAGAACTCCGTTGATTTACAACACTCGCGGGCAAAATAGAAGCCTACCCCTTTACCGAACCACACGCACATTAAAAGGACTTAATACATTGTAAATCTACGTGCCCTCGAGTTGATCATAGCGACAATCAAGTGAGGAAGGACAAAGGCACGGTAACCCTTGTCATCCCTCTTTAGGGCACGAAGCTGATTTACACCCCTGTTCTCCAACAATACCTGAAGGAATAAAAATGTTAGTAGTGCCGCTATAAAACAAAATAGGCACAGTGTAGTTCCGTGAAACGAATCGGAATGCACGCGGGTATAGCTTTCCCAGAAAACTATTTTCGGGATAAACTGACGGTACGTTGTATACGTTTGATTATTTTGTTTGTGGAAGTTTTGTTACTGTCGGGTTAACGTGGAGTTTCAAGTATTACAGACAATTATCAAATGACTTCTCCCGATATGGGTGGAACGGAACGAAGAGACAGGCAGGCAGGAATTGGCACTACCCCCCCCCCCCCCACCCCCGCGAACGCGCCGTCGACTCAAGTCCGACGACAGATCTAATTTTTATTCATAAACAGTTTGAGTATTTGATAGATTCAGATCTAAAGGCGTAAAGAAGCAATCTTAAGATTTTTGAAGACAAATGTCAATTTCATAAAGAACTGTTCGGTATTTTGTGAATAGCATAAACTGTGCATAGCATGTATGATCTTAAAAGACACTAATTATGTCTATGACCTCTAAATGAGTAGATAATGATTGAATCTTAAAATTTCATCGTTTTACATTTTTCATGACTTTGTAGAAACATTCTATTAGAAGAACTAGCTAACAGTAGCGTGGACCACGCGAAATTCCACGGGAGTGAAGCACCACGCTGCGTGGTGCTTCACTCCCGTGGAATTTATCACAATAAAAACATAAACCTCTTTTTTGCAGTCGGGTAAAAATCAAGCTTCAAGCCAGTACTTTAGAAGTTTAGAACTCAAACACACCAACAAAGTTTTCCGTTTTATAATATTAGTAGGTATAGATAAATATGGTGTCCTGTTCTCTTCATTGCAATTTAAATCAACTCTCTTTGGTTTTCCGTTACTGACGAGTCCCTTGAAGCCCTTTTCAATATGAGTACTCAAAGCTGAATTCAATTTTCAAATCGTAAAGTACTGAGTTGAAGTAAAGCCGTTAAAGCCTATAAAGGTATTCGACCCTTTGTAATTTTAGGTTCGCGATTGGCAGATGTGATGGATTGACAGGCACCTAGAGTCTGTACTGTTAAATATTTACAATAAAAAAGCTGTGAAATCAAACAGAGTGACCTTTCAGTTACCTATAGTTATGTGAAAAAGCAATTTGTCTGATATTGTTCACAAATATTGTTATTATTGGAACAACGATCGATGACTGACCCACACGCTACGCAGCTCAGAAAAATTGTTCGACCTTTTTTATCGTAAATATTTTAGTAAACTAAACTGTACTCTGATTTTACAGACGGTATCGTCTGTTATTTCATTATTTCTGTATAGAAATAATGAAGTGGATACCTATTAATATCAATATGTAAATTATACGAATAGATTAATAGATTGGCGTAGGTGTGAAATAACATCAATATACCTACACTTCTCATCGGAAAAATCGAAACCCCTTACAAGTTTATGTTTTGTAAGGATTATCAGAAAAATGTATATATTTAGGAATATAATTATGTCAAATGTCATTTAATAGTGAATAGTAAATCCTATTGTTAATGTTCTAAATTCAAATTAAATTTTCATAGGTATAGTATTTTGTTTAACAAGTCATTTTTACCCTGTATGGAGTATGAAGGAAATTGATAAAACAACACACGTATATGAAAAAAAAAGCTAATAAACGTTTATTTAATTACTTATATTCCCTCCCCGAGCTCTTATTAGTGCTTCCATACGGTTCTTCATCGATCGAATGAGAGTCACGATCAAATGTTGTGGCATTCCATTCCATTCCTCTTGGATTGTATTTTGCAGCTGGCTAAGTGCTTCTGGGGCAGGATCTCTTGCACGAATTCGTCTCTTTAATTCATCCCATAGATGTTCAATCGGATTCATGTCCGGGCTTCTTGCTGGCCATTCCATAATGGAGATACCGACTTCGGTAACATAATTTCGTACCACGCTCGCGGTGTGAACCCTAGCATTGTCTGCATGAATATGAAACCGTTGCCAATAAAATGTGCATAGGGCATCACGTGAGGCTCAAGACACTGTTCGATGTACCGATGACCGTTTAGTGCAGGCAAACATGGTCCAGACACAAAGACAAGCTCTGTCTTACCGTCGGTGCTGATTCCTCCCCAAACCGTCCACGAACCGCCACCATAGCTGACCTTTTCTTAAATGCAGCATTGTGCAAAGCGTTTTCCATCTCTTCTGTAGACCTTGTTGCTTCCGTCGTTACCATACAGTATAATTTTACACTCATCAGAAAAGAGGACTGTTCCACTGGAGGTATATTTAGGTCTGGTGCTCACGTGCAAAGTTAAGGCGCACTTCGATGGTCTGCAATTAATTTCGGCCCATTTGCTGGCTTGTGCGGTACCAGTCCACGTTCCTTCAACCTTCTTCTAATTGTAGAGTCACTTACAGCCACACTACGTACAACATGAAGCTGCTGCTGCAGTTGAAAAGGCGTCGATTTCGTAAAGAAGTTGTTTTTTTTTAATGATAATAGGTTCGCGTTTGACCACCATCTCACCTGATGGTAAGTGATGATGTGGTCGAAGATGGAGCACGCTTACCTAGAAGTAACCTATTCACTCTTGACTTAAAGACCCCCAGGTTATAGCTATCAGGAACCATAGACACCAGCAGGTAACTCTACTCCTTAGTTGTACGCGCAATGGAAGTATTCCCAAAACTTGTATGCGTAGGTATAGGTGTGGGTCCACCATGACGCATCGCCGTTCATCTTCTTTTCCGATAATCGCGGGCTTGGTGGAATTAGATTGTACAATCCTGGAGCCGTACCTTACGGCTATCAAAGAACTTCGAATAGCCTATGAATACGGCTTGGCGTGCTTTTAGAAGCACGAAAGACCATAAAATATAAGGGCCATCCACGGGCCGACCTTGACAATCTTTACATAACTTTGAAGATCCTTGAAGACCCATCTGGCTATAAATATGATTGGACCACGAGCACCACTGAATATTTATAATCATAAATATATCGGATACAAGAAAATCAGCCAATATTTGAAGCTTATTTATATAGAACCCACTAACCTGCTGGGTTCATTGCGCTAACACCCCTTTGATCGCCTACTCTAGCTAGGGGAATGTTTTGCCAAAATTATTACCGATCCCGTTTAACGCCACAGCCGTATCGAGTTTACCTCAATAAGCAATGTCTGACATATCGTCGCCGCCGCGTCGCAGGTACAGGGACTTTATGAAAAGTATGTAATATTATACACAATGCATTATATGTATAATATTACATACTTTTCATAAAACTCCTATGTATATAATATTATACACATACACTCTACATAATATTATACTAGCTATTCCCGCGACTTCGCACAACTAGGTACGACTCTTTAGTCTGCCTATAACCACTGCGCTACCACTATACATTATTTATTATATAATTATGTTACCGGAAATGTATGAAAACTAGGCATTGTATACAATTTCGAACCAATTTAGGAAATGTATAAAATATTGTTTCAAACATTATTTAATACACACATCCAATATCCCGACAAAATTCCGACATCGTATTAGGAAACGTATAAAAAGAAAGCTCTCTGTGGACAAATAAATAAAACACGTTGCTAAACAGAGAAACAAGATTTTATTAAGACTCGTTGAGATACTCAGGTAACAATCATTTCGTAAAAAATATAATATATTCGTGTGGCCTCTTACTATACTAACTACAAAAAATAATTTTTAAAGCCCATCTAGCACAAAAACTACTTATAGTTTCTTACAAAAGCTCAAACTTTCACTTGTCAAGTATGTCATGTGTTTTTTTTTCTGGGTGGGAAAATCATCAAATGACTCCTCACGTTGTAGATGGAGCGGAAGGGAATCTCAGACTGCTACTGACTAAAAACCCCACCTGTTCCTTCATGTGCCCTTTAACGCTGAAAGCAGCAGACAGGAGTCGTTTCGACGCCTTTGAGATTTGGTGTTGGAGAAAAATGCTGCTTATTCCTTGGACAGCGTGAAAGACGAACGTATCAGTACTTAAACAACAAAGAGTAAATACCAGACTCTCCACCATGTCTCCAGAGGATCTTCGTATATTTCGGTCATATCGCAAGGAAGCAAGGTATATTATAGACAATCTTGAGAAACTGTGACCGGAAAGATCGAAGGAAAAAGACCGCGTGGCCGCAGTCCGATACGCTGGTCCGGGCCCGCAGCGCTCTCGAATTCGGCAATCTTCACGATGCTGCCGAAAATAGGAACCGATGGCGAGCCATTTTCCACAGCAAGATGTACCGTGGAGGTGGTCACGACCCTCAGTAATGAGGAACACGACGCAATTCGACGAGATTTCGTTGGAGCTCCCCCGCACCCTGCCTAACATTGATGCAGCTCTTTTCGTAATGATGGCATGTAAGTGAAAAAGGAGTAACTTTTCAGGAGGAAGAAAAATCTGCGTGCTATAAAATTTTTGTACGGTATCTTTTATGTTTTTTTTATTAATTTGTATGTAAATTTAACCCGTTTTTATATTCAGAACTGTTCGATATTATGTATAATATGAAAAATATTATACATTATATCGAACAGTTCAGAAATGCATAATCCATGACCTGATTACGCTAAACTGACGATGCGATGCGAATGTTTACGAGGTTCTCACTTACTGAACACGCCCGAGATCCAGGAGCGGGAGATAAATGAAACACTCAGATACTTCACACGAACACGAGTATATTTCACCATCAGAGGGCGCTTAAACCGTTTTACAATATCTCGGGATATGTCTCAAATTATATAAAAAAAATCCTGACCTATATGTTTTGTTGGAACCAAATTATATCGACTTCTAAATTGACACCAACGCCATCTATCGAGACTCTGGTCAACTAAAAATAGTTAAATTAATGTTTTACACTCGAACATACCGCCCACCAAGGACATCATGAATAATGTCCTTTACTACCGCCCACCATGCAACGGTCGTATAAATACAATTTAACTACTTAACATGTAGTATTTAAGAACCACACAGAGAAACCCTCATTATCTAGCTTAAAACTTATCTTTAATATACAACCATACTTAAAATTAACTCTACAATTTAAAATTAACAATATTTTATTTAGTGACCGGTAACACACATAATTTAGAGATCGGTCTTTTAATAATTGAATTTTGGGTACGCAGTGTAACGACCCGTGTAATTTCGTCTGGACCTGGATGCTTTTTCTCAATCCTACCCAATAACCACCTCCCAGGCGACAAGTCATCTTCTTTAACTAAGACTATACCACCAATGGATGGTTCCGGGAGTTGATGAGCCCATTTATACCGCTGAAGAAATTGATTTAGGTAGTCTTGAGACCACCTCCTCCAAAAGTACTGCATCATCCGTTGTTGTAATTTCCATCTTGTTTTATATCTAGCTGACCGTTCCTTTAAAAATAATAAAAACCGACGACAATATGCTACCACTCGTACCAACCTAGACAAGGTTGAATACTTGTTCCAAACCCCAACCTCAACTGTAGATGTATGCACCTTGACTTCTTCCAAGTGAGTAGTATTGTTCTTTGACTTTTTGTATTCTACCACTGGCTGTCTTAAAAACCTTGGACCGTCCCACCATATAGACGTGGCTTCCAGTTCTGCAGGAGAAACACCACGAGATGCACAATCCGCTGGATTTTGCTTTGACGGTACGTGACACCAGTGATGTGATTCAGTGAGGGTCAAAATGTGGGACACTCTATTTGCGATAAATGTTTTCCAACGGCTTGGATGACTGTTGAGCCAAGCCAGAACCACTTCACTATCTGTCCACATGTGCCAATCATTATTTGGTATGTCCAGAACCTTACCTACTTCTACCATCAAGCTACTCAAAAGCACTGCACCACAAAGCTCTAATCGTGGAATGCTCACCTGCTTAATGGGAGACACCTTCGTTTTCGCCGTTAATAGTGATAGGTGAATATTACCGATATTATCTATGACTCTTACATAGATAACCGCTGCATATGCCACTTTCGAGGCATCCGAAAATCCGTGCACCTCTGTCTTCACATTATTGGAACGAGTGTGCGGCCATCGTGGGATCTTCAAGTTTGTTAAAGAAATTAAATTATTACGGTAAGTAAACCATTCATTTAATAAATTAGGCGGAATTTCTTGATCCCAAGCTAAACCAGCTAACCATAATTTTTGAATAAAATGCTTTGCTATTATAATACTTGGTGCTAACCACCCTAGCGGATCAAATAATCTAGCAATTTCAGAAATAATCTTTCTTTTTGTTTCAGGTTCAGCTGTCGGCGTTAACTTAACCGAATACTGAAAGAAGTCACCGCTGGAATTCCAGGTAAGTCCCAGAATCTTTGTTATATTATCCACTTCTAACTTTATCTCTTCTTTCGTATATGTTTCTCCCTTCTTGATTTGATTAAGTAATTCTTTACTATTACTAACCCATTTTTGTAATTTAAAACCACACTTCGATAGGACTGTATTAAGTTTTGTATAAATATCAAACCCCTGTTCTATATTTTCAGTTCCGGACATTAAATCATCCATGAAAAAATGATTTAAAATGATTTTAGCAATCTCGGGATACTCCTGACATTCATCGTATGCAACCTGATGAAGAGCTCGCACTGCTAAATATGGTGCCGAGGCAGTACCGAATGTTACTGTGACTAATTCGTACTCTTCAATTTCCTTATCAGGGTCATCCCTCCAAAGAACCCGTTGAACCCTTGTATCCTTTCGGTCTACCAGAATCTGGCGGTACATTTTTTCTATGTCCGCTACCAGACATATAGGATGTGTCGTCCAACGCATAACAATATGGCGAAGATCAGCCTGTAACGTTGGTCCTACCAATAAACAATCATTTAGTGACATCCCATTAGTCCCTTTACAGGACGCATCAAATACGACCCGTACCTTAGTTGTAATTTTATCCTCCCGTATGACGGCGTGATGAGGTATGTATATAGCTGTTTTCATGTTTTTCTCATGAACTGGTACTTTTTCCATATGATTTAAATCTAAGTACTCCTCTAAAACTTTAGTATAATCTTCTTTTAGTTTAGAATTTTTATTCAATTTTAATTCTAACTCTTTTAATCTTTTTTCAGCTATGGACTTAGACTCCCCATACCGCTCAACCAGGTCACCATCACGAAATGGTAGACGTACTATGTACCTGCCATTAACATGGCGTCGGGTAGTTGCTGTGAACAATTCTTCACATCGTTGTTCCTCCTCTGTGAGCACTTTCTTTGATTCAGACGGTTCCTTTTCCAATTCCCAAAACCTTTTTAATAGGTCGTCTGCCTGGAGAGAACAGTGCATAACTGTGATGTGAGAATACATTTTGGATGTGTTATCCACCTTGGATATGCCCGACAATATCCAGCCTAGAGAGGTATCCTGTGCCAATAGTGTACCATTTAAGTTCTTCTTTACACCCATTTGAATGACTTGGCTATACACCTCAGCACCTAATAAGAGATTAATTTTATTAGGCCTGAAGTACTCCGGATCCGCTAAGTCATCTTCAGCCAGGTCTACGCATTCTACCCTGGTTACCTTAGAAACTGGAAGTAGGGTTGTAACTGACCTTAGCACATACGCGCTAACCCTTATTTGCACATTAGGATCCTTTCTCGATCTAAGCTTTAAAATAACAGTGTATTTTGAAGTAACACTTTTGTTCCCACCTACACCTAACACGGTGTTTTTTGTCGCAACCCTATTAAGACCCAAGTATTGAACCGTTGATTCGGTGATAAATGAGCCTTGCGACCCTTGATCTAACAACGCTCTTACCAACCTATATGTCCCATCTTTCGATTCAGCTCTTACTACTGCTGTGGGTAGTAAGACTGTTTTCCGACCATTCCCTGTCGAAAGACATGACACTAATGTGTTGTTAGATCCCTCCGCTTGCGCGGCCCCTTCCGCTTTATTATCCTGCTTCATACTTGATGACGAAGCTTCTTGTGTAGTGCTAGTGCCGTCAACAACTGACCCGGAAACACCCGAAGGATGTAATAATGTGTGATGACGACGTTTACACACCTGACAACGATTGGAAGACTTGCAAAACCTGGCAGGATGGTTATTGTATAAACATATAAAACATAAATGGTTTTCCTGAACGAAATCACGTCTCTTGTCGTTTGACTGCTTACTAAATTGTTTACAATTGGCTATTTTATGATCAGCAGAACAATATAAACATTTTGCATTAGTTTTATCTTTTAATACATGAAAAGATTGGGTTCCCTTGGGATTCCTTTCCTTCCTACGCCCTTCGAGGTTACCTTCCAAACTTTCAAGCCCTCGGAATCTACTAGTAAGGAATTCTGAAAACTGTACAAAAGTAGGCAATTCATCACTACATTCTGCAGATATTTTTAACTCCCATGCTTTCCTAGTTTCCTTATCTAGTTTTTCGCTAATTATATGAATAATAAGGATATCCCATGACGCAATATCTATACCTAAGTTTTTTATCGACTCTATACATTCAGAAGTGGTATTTAAAATAGACTTAATTTCAAAAGCAGATTCACTCGATATAGGTTTTTGATTTAACAATCTGTTTATTAAATTATTTGCCAAAAATCTCTTGTTATTATATGTACTGTCTAATTTATTCCAAGCAATTTTGTAATTATCCGATGTAACATTTATGTTTCTTAACAACTGTTCTGCCTCTCCGGTCAAGTGTCCTTTTAAATAATAAAACTTTTGTGAGTTCTCTAAATTTTTGTTATTATGTACTAAGCCAATAAACAAATCTCTAAAAGTATTCCATTCTGAATATTTCCCTGAAAATGAGGTTATCTTTATTTCTGGTAACTTCACTCTGCTTACTACTTCACCCTCGTGACAGCATGAAGCACCTTCCCCCGCTGACTTAGAGGACTCACCCTTAATACAACGTAACTTTTCTTTTAATTCACTTTTATATTCAATATACAGTTCTTCGACCTCATCATAAACCGAGTTTTTATAGTAATCTGAACTATGTAGATCAGACTTTTTAACCTTTCCTATAATATTATTATGGTTGTTACAAAATAGAGACCACTGTTTATCTAGATTTTCTAATCTAGTTTCTATGTGAGAAACAGTTAAACGTTCCTTTGGGGACTTCTTAAAATTAGATCTAGCCCTTACAATGTTCTCCTGGATATCTTCTTGCAAACTATTATAAGACTCCATCCTTCACAATTATAAACAATGTAAGGTACTAAAAATATTTAAATTAAAACCAAATTAACAAAGTCCTTAAAAGTTACAAATGCCCAAATTTTTTACAAGTCGTCAGATCTATATTATTCTGACTCCAAATTAAGTAAACTTTTCTAAGTCCAAAATAACACCAAATTTTATAAGTCCCAAACAACATCAATATTTTTCTAAGTGTTTTAAACTATTCAACTGGGAATGAAATCGGGCATAGGTTCCCCGTCTCAACCAATATTTGCTTAAAACTAACACAAGTCCTAAATTCTACTAAATTTAACTAAGTTAATAGAGTCTTTGAAATAAAGTTGAATCTTCACAAGTTTTAAATTTCTGAATTGAATTGCACTAAGTTAAATTCTTGATAATAAGGTCGAAAATGTACTCACAGTTTTTCCAGACACTTGCTCACCACACAAACCGATCACAATCACTTCCAACGTTGATACCCGTGGCGCCCTCTATCGCCTGGCACCGCTGAGCGCCTCCCTTGCGTAGGCGTTCCTCCAGTTGACCGCGGCCTCCCTTAGCCGCCTCGATCTTCTGGTTCCTCCTCCAGCTCCAGCACCAGTCTTGATGCCCAGCTGTGGGATATGCTCTGGTCAACAATCCGCTGACCAGTCCTAACGCAGGGTGATAGCTATCACCACCGATGACTACCAAAAATCGCTCATTCACTCTCAACCGGCTCGATAGGACCATGAACACGCCCGAGATCCAGGAGCGGGAGATAAATGAAACACTCAGATACTTCACACGAACACGAGTATATTTCACCATCAGAGGGCGCTTAAACCGTTTTACAATATCTCGGGATATGTCTCAAATTATATAAAAAAAATCCTGACCTATATGTTTTGTTGGAACCAAATTATATCGACTTCTAAATTGACACCAACGCCATCTATCGAGACTCTGGTCAACTAAAAATAGTTAAATTAATGTTTTACACTCGAACACTTACTTTCATAGATAGCATTTCGAGTATCGAATGAACATTTATTAGTGAGATCAGGATGTGCGTTGCTAGGATTGTTTCTTGAAAAGCAAAAAAAGAAATTGGACAAAAATGTACTCCCGAGGTTTTTTCACTCTAGGCGACGATATGTAGACATGTTATCCATGGGCATACATGTTTATGTTTTATTTAGGTCATTTTAAAAATAATTATAGTGAAATGTAATAATAATTATAGTGAAAAGGGACAATACAAAATACTTAATACCAATTTTAAAAAGAGTAAAGTTTTGTTTGTTTGTTATATCCATAAAAACTTAAAAAGTACTTGACCGATTTCAAAAATTCTTTTACCTATAAGTTTCATTATCAACAAGTAAAACATAACCCTTCCTTTGCAGTCGGGTAAAAATAGGCTACGTTAATTTTGCTGAAAAAAAAAACTGGGCAGAAGGTACCAGATAATATAAAGCATTTTATTATGCGTACACCTGAAAAAACATACTGCTTGCAAGGTTTCCCTGACTAGACAAATGTAATTCATAAACTGATTGCTACTGACCTCCGCTAAAGAAATAAAAGCTACCATTACAGGCAATAAATAACCTGAAATGGCCAGGCAATCTGCCGACCTGAATACATTACCTGGATTGAGCCGAGTCATGGCTTTTATGCCAGATTTAGGAAACATCTACTACTAGGTAAGCAGATTTCTACGTTTTTATGGTAACATATTCTAAATTTTTAAGGTGCTAAATCTCTAGGTTTTATGATGCCAAATTCTAGGTTTTTTGAGGTTCTAAATTCTAGGTTCATAAGGCGCCACATTCTGGATTTTAGGTGCTCATTTCTAAGGATTCTTCTTTCTAAAAATTCTAGACTTTTAGGATGCAAAATAGCATGTTTTTTTTAGGTTTCAAATTCTAGGTATTTAGTCTAGTCTGTGTACCTATTAGAGGTTCGTTAGTGAAATTATCGAAATATTAATATTGGACGCGAATTATTTGTGTTTTAGATAAAAACGCATCATATGCAAGATTGTGAGCTGCGGACGTCATTTGGTAACAAGTGACGTCATCGAAAGCGTATTGTTTAGCTACCAGAAAAAATACGCTTGAAAGTTATAATATTCTGTACAATCTAACTTATCTATCGCCATCAATTCAAGTACCAGATTATCGTTTTGTGTATTTTATTTACTATTATTATAAATACTTATTTTTTTCAAAAAGGTCCTATGGAAATATGGGCTGCAATGGAATTTAAATTAAGTTTTGTATTCCACATACCTAGTTACTTATTCCATGGTTATATTGATATCTAGAATTCTGAATACAAATATTCTGCCAAAATAATTACACACTCGATTTTGGAATTCTAAGTAGACTCGCTTTATGGTACAGTTCGTAAATACGTACACACGTAAATAAGGTATAGTTGGACTCGGGTCCAGTAAACAGTTTCGTTTCTGTCGGTCTTAGAGGCATATTTCAGATTATTGTGGGTCCAGCCCCGTCCAGGTGAGTGGTCATGGTCATTGGCACTTCGTGGCACGTGGACTGATGTAATCCTCCGTTTCGCAAGTAAGGTACTATTTTCCAAAGTTAGTGGGTGTCTACGTCATTAATTTCGAGCTGTCAGTATAGGCCGCTGCAGTTCCCGATTTGCAACTCTTGGGCCTCGAGATGTTTTTTTAAATAAGAATAAGAATATTTATTTGCATAAAACATGGTACATTATAGGTCTCATTATAATTACAGAAATAATTCATATTTCGCCATTAATAATTTGTTCGTTTTATATAGGTAATTGTTCATATTATTTATTTATGTATTTTTTTAATAAATGATAAACTAACTATTACTAGACTATAATTAGGTAGTCAGTAATAACGTTAAAAAACCAGCAGCAATTTTTTGCTACTCTCTCTCCACAGTTCATGCTACTCTCTTTAGGTGGCTTCTCCTGAATCGCTAATGTAGACTGTAAAAAGCGTGAGCCAATTTTTTGTTGCTTGAAATTAGATTTATGTCCTTTTTGTTTATGCCTTATAACCCTGTAGAGCAGAGTTGTTGGATGACCGCAGTAGATCCCAGCTTCACTTTTCAAGTCTTCAATCAACATAAACTAGAAATGTTTCATTCTCAAAGCAAAAGTCGGCCGGCACTGTTTTTACGACTTTATTTTATTGCGAAACGGCAAAGCTCGGATAGTCTATGCAAATAGTCTTATCGATATTGAATCTTGACTCTTTGAAACAGAGTTCACAAGTCGCTTTATTAGTTCTGAAAGACTTACAGCATAATACTGCAACTATTAGGAACGGAAGTTGGAGATTGGAGTGGGAGATTTAGGTACTGTTTATTTACATTTTCTTTATTGTTGCTGTGTAAAATGAGAATTCGTGAACAAAATTTTCTACATCATCTCTTTTTTTGGCAATTTCAGTTTTGATTCGTTTTGGGTCGTGTATTTTATCGCCGAATGCGCGATACAGCGTGACTATAAAGGCCCGCTCGTTCTTTGCCTAAAGAATTAGCATTGCCACGTTGAATGGCAATGCAACAACCAATATCGAACCGAGCACTAACTTCTGGTGTTTTATAAGTTCCCATGTAGGCCTATGTGTAGTAAGATATTTTGAGTTTGAGTTTGAATGCTACCTCATCAAGTCTTAAGGGCAGATACTACCTCAAATGGCTTAGCATGATCCTCCGTTATGTCGAAAATACTGCAGAAATAATTTTTAAATAAATATATATTAAAGTTGAGGATTAATGTTAGGTACTATGTTTGACGAAAACACGATTCCATAAAATTTTCTTGATAGAAAAAAATCCAAAGTTACTTCCAAAGCGAACAATAAACCGCTGGTATTTAAAAATAACTTGATTAGATATTAGATAATGAAACTTTGCATAAACTATAAAGCAGGTCCCATGTGATTTACTTTTTTAGAATACCATTATTTTCACCGTAAAAAGAAATAAACTAAATTATCGGTGTGTTGGAGTCTTTTCCCTGCCACCCTGTCTCGCTTGCTCGCGTGACCGCAGCCAGGAGTGTGCGTGCGAGATAAAAAGTGAGAAGCGCTGAGGTAGTATAGACCCTTAAGCACATAATTCCGTATTATATTATATACATATACTAACGGAGTTAGGTTTAATTGACATAAATAGCTGGTCAATAACAAGTTTAAGTTAGTTATGTACATACATATATTATTTGAATTAATATTTAAATACATGTGACATAGGTACTTACACCAACACGCACTGGACCCCCGTGAGACATTGGCTAAGGACCTTTCCCTCTCACAGACAGGCGGCCTGTGTCCCAATAGTTTAAACAAAAATAGGCTGAATTATTTTATAAATTATAATACTGTTCTACTTAAATTGTATGTACCTAAATGAACTCTATTTCCACTTAAATTATTTGAAATCATTCGATATCCGCTTACCTAAACTTGATACTTCCAGCTTAAAAGTTTTGTGTTTACTTAGTTTAACACAAATATATTCTTTCCGAGTTTTTGTTAACCAAGAACCTACAAAATACCTAATCTAAACTTCGACGAAGGTTCGTTGCGACATGTGAAGAATAAGTTCACAACTTTGATGATGGATGGTGGAACGTTGTTTGGCAAAATTGGCACTCAGTGTTTGACATGAAGTGTTAATGCGAAGGTACATTTTTTTCGGTGGAAATAACATCTAATGGCTCTGAGTGAAGCGGAAAAGAGTATTACTGACTAAAAAACCCCCTACGCAAAAAATACTTAGGTATACTTAAGTAGTTTAAGAAACATCCCTTAAAAATAAAAAAATAACATATTTGCGGCGAGGTATCGCTATTACCTAAACTAACCTAACTTTAAATGGCGATTCTGAATTGGCGATACCCCGCCACGACTAATATTTTTTTTATTCTTAACGGATGTTTCTTAAACTAGGTATGACTTTAAATAATTGATTGATATTATTTTTTATATTAATTAACTCGGTTAAGCAAAGTAAAATAAACCGTTATTATTTTACGCCATTACGTTTTCTTTGCAAACCGTACTTTTTGAGTGATATTTGACGGATAAAGATCATTGAAATTCCTATAAGCAAACTATAGGTTAATCACTTAGAAAAAAAGTACGTTCATATTCTCGAAAAATAAAGTATCAAAAATAGTCCCTCCTACTAACCGGTCATGTATGAACCCGCTTTAAAATGTTTGTCGCTTAGTTCCACCACCTTCTTCACAAATTTTCTTGTAAACATAGAAAACAATATTTCTCTCTTGGGATCACAGTTGTTTTTTCGAAATTATATCCAGAAATATGTGGGCAACACTGAAAGTTTTTAGAACTGGCCACTTGTAAATGATATAATAAAATAATAAGTTCAAATTTTGAAAATAGAACTCTGCCAATATTATAGTGTATGTATTTTATTAATTTAATTTGTCATTTGTTTACGATTTGGCGGCAAACTGAAAATTGTCTGTGTCACGTCAGCATGAATTTAACGCGAGAAAATTTTCGTACAATTATTTTTTATGACTTTCGATGTCATTTAAGTCAACAAGAAAGTTATAATAGACTTCGATTGGCCTTTCACGATGAAGTCCCATCTCGTGCCACTGTTTACAACTGGTTTAATGAGTTTAAACGTGGTCGCACTAAACTCACCGATGATCTGCGTGAGGGACGGCCTTCTACGGCGACGACTGAAGATAACATCAGTGTTGTGCGCCGTATGATAGAGACTGACAAAAGAATGGCTTGTCAGCAGATTCGGACAAGCTTAGGCATCGGTGTGAGTCAAGTGCACAATATCCTCCATGAACATTTAACGGTGAGGAAGCTTTGTGGTCGGCGGATACCTCATAATTTGACAGAGGCCCAAAAACTCCGTCGTGTTGATTGGTGTCGTGAAATGGTTCAAAGATTTAACGGAGGTGACTCAAATGCTGTGTTCGACATACTTACGGGTCATGAAAGCTGGATTTATTTTTATGATCTTGAAACTAAGAGACAGTCTGCTGTCTGGGTGTTTCCTTCCGAGGAGTTGCCAACTAAAGTGAAGAGAGGTCAAGCGTGGGAAAAAGATGGTAGCCTCGTTCTTCGGAAGGACAGGTCATTACGCAACAATTGTTTTAGATGATCGAAAAACAGTGCAGAGTGGTACACTAACTATTGTTTGCCACTTGTCTGAGAAAAAGTTCGGGAGAAACGACCTAGCAGTAGGATCCTCCTTCACCATGACAACGCCTCGTCGCATACCGCCAAGCAAACAATCGACTATTTGGCGACGTCAGACGTAGAATTACTGGGTCACCTGACCTATAGCCCCGACCTCGCCCCTTGCGATTTTTATTTATTCCCGAAAATGAAAGAAAAACTTCGAGGAAAACGTTTTATGGACGCCGAAGAAGCAGTAGCTGCGTTTCAAAATGCCGTTGAAGAGACCCCTAAGGACGAGTGGGTTAAGTGGTTTTCTTAGTGGTTCCATCGGATGCAGCAATGTATTGATGTAAATCGACACTATTTTGAAAATATATAATAAAACTAATAACTTGCTAGTTTGTTCAGTTTTTGATTTTCTTATCCTAGTGCGGGATCCAGTATCATATTAAAATTGTAACACTTTTTTTCGGGGAATAAACATCGCTTTGCGTAATTATTTTTTATGCCATGAGATGCTGGTAGACCTATAGTACCACTTCGGGACATTCCTCTCCATCAAACTATGCTTTTAGCGATTTAGCCGGTGATAAGAAATAGGTAGGTAAATGCTGAAGCTATTTTGCGAAGATCATCTTTTTCATCGGGTCTACAGAGTCCCAATCATATAAGGCTTTTTGCTGAAATGTCGATTCACCATCCACAATGTCACTTTTACCTGATTAAAAAAAAGATAATAAGAGTCTTGTCCATGTCCACTTCTGTAAATGTTAGGTGTGTCTGCACTTACAATCGATTGACCATCTCTAATGGATTACTACCAGTAAGATACTTACAAATACCCAAGTTGGTATATCATGGCAGCACGCGAAAATAGACCGTAAACATGGTTCACTATAATTTAGTTTCAATAGACAGAATTATGGTTCAAGTTAATCTACGTCAGGTAAACCCCACCAATAAACTTAACGCAGGAAACCACACGGTTACGATTTTCCAGCTACGCGGGTCTATTTCGAGTCAAGGCCAACCCTTAAAAAAACTTCAATCATTAAGTAGAAAGTTTCTACGACCAATAAATAATTTTCAACTCATAACAAATGGTTTATTTTGACCTAAACTTTATGATGGATCGTCAAAACTTGGTAGCACTCACAACTTTTACAGTAAAATTCTGGATTCCGTCGAAGTTCCGCAATGTGGAATTTCCCTCCATTTTATTGACACTTGAAGTAGTAAACGGATACGAACAGAACCACCTGTCGCATACAAAAGGAACTAAAGGGTTAGGATATGCAAGATCCTACTAATCCTATCCTACTAATATTATTCCTACTAATTCCTACTTCCTACTAATCCTATCCTTCCTACTTACTTACTACTTATAATATTATAAATGCGAAAGTTTGTGAGGATGGATGGATGTTTGTTACTCTTTCTCGCATAAACTACTGATCGGATCTGAATTAAATTTGGTAAGTAGATAATTGACTTTCTGGAATAAGTAACTCATAGGCTCCTTTTTATCCCGAGATTCCTATGGGATCGGGATTTGCACGGGAAAACCTTCCCACACGTACGAAGTCGCGGGCAGAAGCTAGTTTATAATAATTATAACAAGATAATGTATGAATAGTAGACTTAATAGGTACCTAGAGCAAGCCTTTGCTCTCCTAAAATTCCTTGTTATGTAAAACCCGTAGCTCATGCAAGCTAATGAGTATAAAAACTTTTTAATTTACATAAATTGCTTGCTCACGTAGTGTGGAGGTATAATAATAAGTACATTATGCCTGTCTGGTTAAAATTCCGTTTTAACTTTTAAACTAGGCAGGCGTCTGGGTTTACTTTAGTTTGAAGTTGAAAATAATTCGTAAATCCTAATGGTTTTGTAGGATTAGGTAGATAATTATACCAAGATACTACCTAAATGTCGCCCAGAGGTCTGAATCCAATTATTTTTTGTTTCCAGTGCACTACATATCTTAGTCTTCCGTCTACTTAAATAAAAACACATAACCCTTCCTTTGGGCTTCACCGCAATCGGGAAAAAATGGGTTAATTACACAGCTTTTTCCCGACTGCGTTAGAAGGAGGGTAATGTTATTCGAGCGTTGTATGTCATTTCTTTGGCACACCGTACAAGACAAACGGCTGGATGGTTTTTGACATATGAGGTGTCGTTGAATTTCTCAGAATTGTGACATAGGCACTAATTTGAAAACCACTACTCTCTGGACATAGGCTACACAATACTTTGTTACCTACTGGCTCAAAAAGATCTCTAAAACACCTTAAAGTATTTAGATTAACTAATTTAAGAATAAAGAATATAAGTAGGGATATATGTAGTTATTTAATTATATTATTAAGCACGTATCTTACAAAACAATGTAATCATAGTAAATTATACATTACTCATTTGAATTTTGGGGATATGCGGAACAGGGTGTAAAGTCCCGCAATCCCATTGAAAAGGGAGGATCCTTCGACCAGACAGGTGTTTTTGTCTAATGGGCGGCTGCCCGATGTTTACGATCGAGTGATTTGTATGTAGGCTAGTTGTGCGGTAAACTTTGCTTGCGCGATACAGGATTTATATCTTTAGTTTGTATGTTGCGAGATAGATGTCGCTACAGAATTTTATATAAATAGGTATTATTTTTAAGCGGTTGGGATCTCGTTTTTATAATCATAAATGTATTTTTTTCCTTATGTATATAAGATATCAATACATAAACCTACGTATATGTATTGATACACTTAAATTCTTATTGCTTGTAAAATGCCAATCATTATGGTTATCTCTAAAGAACATTTTCCTTAATTTCTAGCAACTCCAAGGAAAGTGAATCATAAGAGTTGGTTGATAGCAAGGAACTTATAGTTTGAATATAAGATCCTTGATTGATAATTACAAACAACTAACCGTAAGAACCTGAAACTAAATCATATAATTATGTAGAATACTTATCATATGAATTCCTTCTAAAGTTGAGATCCCATCGGTATACTGACAGTACTGCCAACTTTGTACCGACGCTACGACGTGACAAAACTATCCACCTGCGTTACGTTTTAAATATTTTAGGTTCAAAAATCCAGCCCCGTCCGTCTTTGAAACTGTCGGGAGTCAAGCAGAGGCAGCGGGAATGCATGTACAGTAGGCATCTATTCACATAATTATATTATATACGAATTCGGTACGGTAGTATACAAATTCCTTCTAAAGTTGAAAAATGAATAAATAGTTAATAACAAGCAGTTGCGCGTGGCTACGCTCCCGTGGAGTTTATCACGACAAAAACATAACCCTCCTTTTGAGCAGTCAGGTAAAAAGTATATAACCTTCCTCAAGGTTCAAGCTACTGCCATATCCAAATCCACCTAGCACTTTCGAAGATTAGTGCGTTCAAACGACCAAACAAACTTTTCCGCTTAATAATATTAATAATATGTGGCCTGGCTGTCAACAAACATGACATAAATGTTTTCCTCCGCATTCTTCAACATAATTTATAAATTTAATACACGACAAAAATAATGTTCAACCAAACTAAAATTGTTAAAAAAACGAGTTGTTTTTTTAACAATTTTAGTTTGGTTGAACATTATTTCTATCTGTATCTGTTAATTTTCTATGGCTTCATGAGATATGAAGCCATAGAAAATTAACAGATCGAACAATAAATGAAAAATTTGACGAAATTTTGACAAGAAACCGGGCACGATTGATTCAAAACGCACGACCAAGACCTGCTCAGCTCCAGCCGTGCTCTGGCCAGCTTAGGACTTCGAGGCCCGCCGGCCTCTGATGGGGTCTCCGCTGCTGGTAGAAGTGTGCAGCGCATACGATGGACACAATCCATGAATGAAAATGTCATGCGATCACACTTTGGGGCTACAGAGGGGGGAACTAACCTGACTGCGTACCGTGGTTCCGACCACGTGGCTCTCTCTGTTTATCCGACTATCAGGTGCGGTGCAGTCGTGTCTCATCTGCTTCACCATCGGTCGCGGTGCAACTGCAACCCAGTAACTCAACGCGACCCGACCATGCCGGTGAAGATGAAGATGACGAGGCTATATCCGTGAGTACCCAATGCAGTGAAAGATTGAGGAGTGCTTTGGAAGATGCATTACGAGAGTATCGTTCAACACAACCTGAGCTAAGACCTCGTCTGCCTCATTTGCCCATGCATAAGAAAAATAGATCGCTAGTTTGTGCTCTAGATTCTCTGCTATCAAATTATTTTGACAATAGTAAAGACCTCACCGATACCCATTCGATCCTATACTGTACAGCTGTAGCGGCTTGTCGGGTAGCTCATGTCAAGTTCCCAAAGACTGACAGAGTTATACGACCAGCTGTACCAGCTTGGCAGGGCAGGATCGAGCGTCGTATCGCTGGGGCTAGAGCACTCATTGGTAGAGTTATCTGCTTCAGGCAGGGCAACACTCGTCCTAGAGTGATGCGTTTTGTGAGGTGGGCATTCGCGGGGACAGATATCAGTTCTCGGGATTATCTGACCCGCCTCACAGAGCATATCGACTTCCTGAAGCAGAAAGTCTATGCATGGGCAAATTGGATTCGTCTATGTAAGCGGCGGGTGGAGCGATACACTCAGAATCGCACATTCCAAAGCAATGAAAGGTGGGTTAATAGGGCCTGGGAGCAACCAGACCAAGATGACAGATACGTAACGTGTAACCCGTGCAGTCCGCTATTCAACTGGAAATCTCCAGGACCGGATGGGCTGCACAATTTCCGGATAAAATGGTTTTAAAGATCGCACGCTCGCTTGGCCTCTCAGTTCCAGTCTGCCTTAGAGTTAGGATCGCTACCTCAATTCCTTACTACAAGAATAACCTACCTGCTCCATAAATCAGGCAGTACTACGGAACCTAAAAAATATAGACCGATCACGTGCTTACCGACGGTCTATAAAGTTCTTACATCCATTATGAGAGCCAAAATTAATAATCACATTGATAAATTGAAATTCAATCATGTCTACTTCTCAGAATTGATGTAGGATCGGGTCCCGCGGTACTAAGGAGCTTCTCCTCATCGATATTGCCATAAATCAACAGGTTGGTCGTTCCCGAAGGAATCTGTCGACATCATAGATAAAATAAATAAGTAGATGTGGTCAACAGAAGAAATTATATCGGAACCGTGTGTCTCCAGTTAGGCGCTGGGCGGGGCAACAACTACACATGCAGTTTAATAAAATCAATAGATACGCACTCGCGCACACACCCGCATTTCCTAAATCAGAACGTAGTATACAATCAATAATAAACCTTATTCCGTCAAACACAGCGTGTATTTACCATGCACCTTAGAATTTACCCACACAAAAACATCGGTCGCTATCGTTGTGCTGTGCAAAAGCAATTTATTTTACATATACGCTAGTGATTGACTAAATCGGAAAGTTATCGATTCTTCCATTTGTTATTGTGCATTTTTTTTGGGCACCTGAAAATGAACCAAATAAAAAATGGCATGTCCAGAAAATATTATAATAACAATAAACATATTATTAAGAACATAACATTACATAATTATTATTAAGTACTACCTACTAAGTATTAAGGGCTACCCTGGCGCTTTCGACTTAAATCTTAATATTTAATTATCATAGTGATAGGTCAAATAGAAGTTGATGTTAACTTACATTACGCTTTTGATCGGAACATACCAGCCGTATAGGTTGTATAGAATCCTGAATAGTTGAATGACTGATTTTATGAATGCCCTAAAACATGAGAATAGCTTTCAGTAATAAAATAAAATTTAACCCACATCTGCAAAAATCAGTTGTACTCTTAATTTTGGAATTGTCCATTCAGGCTGGAACATTTCTGCGCTGAAGTGAACCGAGCATTTATGGTGCTATTTTTTGTAGGGTACCAGTTAGGTGGCATGCCTGTGGCATCAATCCATTCCTTTTTTATATTACCATCTTTTGGAAAGCTGAAAAGTACGAAAACCACTTATTTATCATTTACATACATCCTAAGCTACTTCTAAACGTCATCATATAATAAGCATCGCAATAATTACGTAACACACTATAAATCAAGATCTGAATGATTTTGACGTATATTGCTAATCCATTGCTACATATGTTCGAAATATTGGTCTGCTCAACAACGTAAATACCACAGTGAGTGTTGTTGATTTAGCATAATGAAACCGATTCCTACTGTAAGTGTGTTACGCAATTACCCCGCAGGTAATAGTTTAGTAGGTTATAATAGGTTTTTGTTATAAGAAAAATCCTAGTTAGTAGAGAAATTGTTAAATATATGAAAACAAACACACATCCATGCCTAACAAATAAATAGCATGAATATATTGACTTATTTTAAGCTAAATTCACAAATATATTATCTGAACCATGCCGATTATTATAACGCATTCGAAGCTTCAACGGAAGTTAAATACAAAAACCATAAAAAAATAAAGAAACAGCAACATAGGATAAGGCATAACATGCGATAATTCTAAACCGAAAAACACCACCGATTATTAACCTAAAATTAAAGTAACTTACTTTACGAATATTGGTTACGCATTTCTCTAATACTCTGTAAAAAAATCAAAATAAGTAAAAAAACATTATTTACACCGGGCTAAAACGGTTGACAGATTGAAAAATAAACTATTGTAGCAACAGCGACGTCGGAACTCCTTACGCATGCTGCGGGCGTAAAATAAATTGTTTATTTTTTTGTTACTTTTTTGTACACTTGACATTTCAACGTATTTTTATTTCTGTCATCTCATGTAAAATAAAAGTTAAACATATTTTCTTAGAAGTTTCCGTATGTTATAAAAAACTTTTACCAAAAAATTAAACAGACTCGGTAGTCGGTGTCTTTAGTTTTGTATTTTCGTTTTTGGCACCGACTTCCGAAATTAAAGTTATTTTTCACTTCGCAGTGTTTTTTGGGAGTCGGTTTAATTTTATGGTAAAAAATTTTTATTTCACTCTTTTTAGTTGGTCGATTTTTAATTTACCTAGTTACAAGAGCCTAAATGTCAACTACATATATTCATTTACAAAATATTGCTTTTCCCAATGTTGGGCTGTTATTTGTTGAGGAGTTCTCCTGGTAGTTCACCATCAGCTTCACTTCACCATATGCATTATGACGAGCATATTGTGCTTAATAACCACATTCAAGTAATCGAAGCGGAACACATGAACTACTTATTATTCCTACTTATATATTGAGTAGTTCCAGTGGCCATCGGTGGTCTTCATCATCAGGTCTACTTCACAAATGGTGCTTTTCGAATGCAACTACACAAGTTACTATAAAAATACTCAAATCACTATAGGTGTGCCTATAATATTTGAAGAATTCCCTCGATTTCTCCAGGATCTCATCATCAGATCCTGACTTGGTGACAATGGGACCAATTTCAAAGTATACCCTTTCAAACAAAAAAAGAATTTTCCAAATCGGTTCAGCCGTCTCCGAGTAATCGGTGATCAAGTGATCATACATAAACAAATAATAATAATATACGCGTCGAATTGATAACCTCCTCTTTTTTTTGTCGTCGGTTGAAAAACCCCTAAACTATAATAGCAATATTTCATTCGTCAATCGACATTGCTGTCGATAGCCTACGTTAGTGGATCTGCACAAGCACATCACTAATTCGTCGCAAGAAGTGGCGGCCTCACTACGCGATGAATCCGCGTAATACAGTTTCGTATGTTATTTTTACATTGCTTGTCCAGTTACTTAGTGACGAACTCAGGTAGTGGTTAAGGAGCAATGTATTTATAGCAAAAGTAGTACAGTCGTTCTGATATTTGAAAACAAAAATAACATAGTAAAACCGAGAAATATTTTACGATTTATTGTTTTTCATGATTTTAAAGACAAATATTGTAAAATACTTATACTTACATATGCTAAGTGATTCCATGATTCACATAGTTTTGATTTTGGCTTCGGTTTTTACAAGATACCACAGAACAACTCGGCATTCATATATGTTATCACGATCGCCGTCGAAAGCGCACTAGTTCGCAGAGACGGCCACTTGCCTGTGACATGAGCCCTGTGGCCATGTCGCGCGGACACCGATACGCCCCCTTACCATTTCTCCTATATTTTTGATTTCTGTGGTCGACATGTTGGATAGATTATAAGAAGGCATATGACTCGGTTCCACATACATGGCTCATGAAGGTGTTGGAGTTGTACAAAATAAATCCAGTACTATGCACTTTCCTTGCATCATGTATGGGGCAATGGAAGACAGTCCTTTGCTACCCAGGATGGTCGACATCCTGGATAGCAAAGGAAGGATCCAGGAAAACAGCGAACTGATTAGGACTGAGCGTGGCATTTTTCAGGGCGACAGTCTGAGCCCACTGTGGTTTTGTCTGGTTCTCAATGAGAGGGTACACTGCTGGAGAGTTCGGGGCAAGGCTACCAGTTGGAAAGAGGTGGTTAGGTCATATCACACCTGCTTTACATGGATGACTCGAAACTTTTTGCCCCCAGCAACTTGCAAATGATGGAGCTACTGAAGGTAAAAGAAACCTTCAGCCATCCAACCATCAGGATGGAATTTGAGGTGGATATGGATGTGGTATGGTTGACATATGCCGGGCATGTCACAAACCGGGAGAATCCATTCGTCACATTATCTCGGGTTGTTCTCGTCTGGCTAACGGAGACTATTTGCATAGATACAACCTTGTAGCCGGGATTTTTCACCAGCAACTTGCTCTTAAATACAATCTTGTGGAATCAGAAGTACCGTACTAAGAGTATGTACCCGACCCAGTCCTCGAAAATGGCAATATTACACTGTACTGGGATCGGTCTATCATCACTGCAGGACTATTGTTGCCAATAAGCCTGATATAGTGGAGATAAACCGATTAGAGCGTCGCACAGTGATTGTTGATATAGCGGTCCCTCATGACTTTCTTTATGTGAACCTCCAGAACCTCGTGAAAGCCGAGCAAGATAAACAATTTAAGTATCTTGATCTGGCTCGCGAGGTTGTTGACATGTGGGATGTGGATACAGCAATCATTGTGCCGATAGTCGTCTCAGCCAATGGCATAATTAATAGCCAAGAGTGACAACCAACACCTGAAGAAACTCTCGTTGGGCAGGTGGATCAAGGGCTTGATCCAGAAAGCAGTACTTCTGGACACAGCACGAATAATTAGGAGGTTCGTCTCTCATATCTATAGATAAAACTTTTTTCAAGGTGCTCGTTAAATCAAATCGAACCTTTTCCTCGTTTCAGGTTATTGAGTTTTAAAACATTTAAAAAATTAACATTTACAAAAACGATACCAAACAATACCCTGAAATATTACCGCGCTCATCAGAACACCCTGTACAAAGTCTGCCATGAATAGGTACTGATGAATAGATAGGATGATGATCGCAGCGGTTTATATGTTTCAGTTTAGGTTTATCTCACCTCAAAATTGTAGGTTCCATTCATCCTTGTGTGGGTTCTAGAGTGTATTAAACTTAGAATTATGTATTATTTCTAGCACAGTCGTAGACTTCATCTATCGCTTATCGTCAGGCTAGAACGAGGTCAAGAGTGGTTTCACCCGTATTAAAAATAAACAATACAGATTATTTAGTTATTCGTGTCGTCAGACAGATGCTGACGTACTCATCATATGGAGGCTCTTGTCTCTTTTGATGGGTGCTTTAGGAAACAGCACCCAAGATTATCCAAACGACTGCGGATGGTCACAGCTGTCATAAGTGGATACGTGTACTTTAATAAACACCTAATATCATAAAAGTTACAGCCATCCCACTCTGCAGAGTCTGTATGGAGTAGGTAGGATGAGACAGCGGACTATATCTGCTACTAAGCTACCCCGGTGTTCGCTGATTACAGTGCAAAATAAGTTGAGGAATTGTTTGAAAGATTTACTGCGGCGTCGGAAAACGAAAGGCAAATGACGGAACATGGATCGGTTTTAGTCAGCAAAAGTCTGACACACCCTTCCGCTTCGTCCAGATCGGGAGGCAGACATTGGATGATTTCGCATCCTTTAAAAAAGTGCAAAATATTTGGGAAATGGTACCGTGGAATGGTAAGTAAAACTAAAAAATGTAGGGGATCCCTACACTTAGTGATAGATAGCGGGGCGATTCTATTAGGATGATGATGATGAAATAAAACCGACCGTCGCGAATGTTCGATAAACACTGATTTATTATAAAAATAGATTTAACATAATGATTTGCGTAATTGATATAATTGATGTGTGTGCAGAATGCACGGAGCGTAAGTTGTTAGATTAATGTACGGTTCCGTACATCCTGCCCGCCCAAATAGAAGATAGATTTAAGTAAAAGATTAATTAAAAATGACTATGCTATGATACACGATAAATGTCCCTAATCGTCGAAAGTTGATGAGGTAGCCTTATTTACACCAGTGATTGTGAACACTTCACTACACTTGTGCACTGTGTCTGTCGCCGCTACTGCCACTGGCTCCGCCCTGACAGCCGCCTGGCCCTGGGGGGCCGGCGATTCTGGTACTCTGCCCGCACTTCGATGTTGTCTGATGATGTACCCGACGAAGCCGCTTAATATGATTACTGAAGCTATACTGATGTACACGACGGTATTGTGATGAATATCGTGAATGCTCAGATCCGTGGACGACTATTCCTTAACCTCGTCAATCTGAGCCCGTACCTGACTCCAGATGAGCTGATGATCTTCGGTGAAGTTCTCTGGTGCAGACGTTTTAGTGATTTTATTTAGAATAGACACCTCTGGAACTTCGATGTGATGATGAATATTTATATGATTTATGAAATTAAACCAGCCTAGCAAGGCTTCCTGGAGGAGCTGGGATGGAACGAATGATTAATTTGTCTTACTCGTACGCAAAATACACGCTTGATCGTGGTTGAGGACACTTACTCGACATATACATACATACAAAGCTACGGCAACCCTCCTAACGGGGTACCGGGAATGTTCTAACGAAATACCGTGGCCCCGGAACGTAAGGGCAGTTGAAGGAACAGGGTAGGTTTTTAACCCCCGACGGAAACAGAGAGGTATTATAACTTTAACGTGTGTATCTGTCTGTGGCACCGTAGCTTCTAAGCGGGTGAACTGATTTCGATGCGGTTTTTGTTTTGTTAGAAAGCAGGTTTTTTGGCAGTGGTTTTTAGACATGTTTTGTCAAAATTGGTTCAGCCATTTACTAGATATGGGCGGTGAAAGTGGGGATGATTCATCGAATGTTGTCAAATATACCTAAGTGGGGTATCAAATAAAAGAACACGACGTGTATATTAAAATCAGAATTTTTTTATAAAAATCGGTTTAGCCATTTACTAGATATGGGGAGTGTAAGTGGGGATGAATAATTGAATATTGTCAAATATACCCATCACAAAACCTGTCCATTCCAAGAAATTGGTGAAATTGACAAAAGTTTTAGTTGTAGTTTACATTAAGATCTACAGACATATATTTTTTTAGATTTTTCACTCCATTATTATAGAAGTTAGAGGGGGACACACATTTTACCACTTTGGAAGCGTATATCTTTTAAACGATTAACCTTATAAAAAAGTAGCTTTAGAAACCTCAATGTAATTTTTAAAGACCTGTCTATAGATACCAAACACGCATAGGTTTCATGAAAAAAAAAAATCAGTTTCAGTTCCATGTATGGGAGGGCTTCCCATACATGGAACTGAAACTGAATTTTTTTTAAATATTTTTTTAATATTTCTCTTAAAATAGGAAAGCGGTTCACAGAATACATCTACCTACCATGCTTCACACGTATAGTCTTAATAGTTTCGGAATAAAATAGCTGTGACATACGGACGGACGGACAGACAGACGGACAGACATGTCGAAACTATAAGGGTTCCGTTTTTTGCCATTCGGCTACGGAACCCTAAAAATAACCCCTAAGAAAAAATACTTCTAAGTACCTAGTTAATTCGTTTTTTTTTTTAATATACTTTTCTCTCTTATTTTCATTGTTGGTACCAATACGCTCGAAAGTAAAGAGAACGCATGGCGCAAAGGCCCAGAAGTCATGTCAAAATTATTAAAACTTTATTTTATTTTATTTTTGATGTTAGTTTAGTTATATTACATTTTATTATGTCAATTAGTCTATACTGTCCTCTCATACCAAAAAAATAAATAAAAATTGTATCTGTTATGCAAAGATTGTGAAAATCAAGATTTTTTTTAAAAAGAGTAACCGTGGAGTTTCTTGCCGGTTCTTCTCCATAGGAAACGACCAATTTCGAACCGTGCACTAACTTCTGACGTTTTATGAGTGCCCATTTAGGCCTATGTAAAATAAAAACAATTTTGATTTTGATTTTGATGATAGGCTCACGTTTGACCACCAACATATGGAAAGGGGACTAGATTTGTTTCGCTCAGTATTTGTAAATAAATAATTTAATAAATTCTTGTTTTGTGCACTCTAACCAGGCGTCCGTTACTCGCTCAAGGCCACGCGTTATATGCCTACCGCTTTGCATAATCGCCGTCGATACCAGTCTGGCGAAACTCGTATACAAAAAAACGATGTATGAAACGGACGTCCTTTTTAATGGCTTCTATAATCCGATAAAATTAAGAAGAACACTTAGAACTCTGGGGATTTATCGGCCTATGATTCGTCACAAGTCAATGGCGGTCGATGTAATCCATCTATGTTGTGACCAAGGATCTTCTACCTAGTTGTGACTCACAACATAGATGGATTACATCGACCGCCATTTTGACTGTCACAGACTGTCACTAGCGTTTGACAATTTGTTTGTTTGGTTTTCCAAAGTTATTATTCTTGCGTGTTTATTGCATAAAAGTGTATTTAAAAATCATTTTGTTAGAAGAAATTTGAGAAATATGAGAGATAATATGAGAAATTTGTGATATATAAAGAAATATGAGAAAAATAACGTGCGAAATTTGTCACTACAACAAACGTGTTTTTATGGCTAAATTTCCATTAGATGAAGAACGGTAGGCATAATTAGTTAATTATTTCTATAAAGAAGTCAATTCTAGTGCAATTCCTAAAGGTTTAGTGCATTTTAACAAAGAAAATAACTTTTACAAAACATTACATAGTGTTTACCCATCAACCTGGATTTATCGATATCGATGTTTAGTTATTGAAATGACGAGAAGTGTTCAGCAGTAGACATCTACAGGCTAAGCTGATCATGAAAATGATAATTAGGTACTTAAAAAGAAAGTGAAATCAGTGTTTTCTCAATTAGTTTGTTTTGTCATTATAAATTTCCTTGCAACAAAATATATTGGTGGTAAAATTTTGGCATATGATAATACATATTGTAGTTATTTTGGTCAATGGTTCGTCTTAGGGGTTTGTTACATTCTTATAATACGTAATTTATATGTAAAAATAACTCATCACCCACTTTTTAGGTGTAAACAATGGGTCAAAGCAACAGGATAAGAAGACTTAGTTTATGTGCCAATAGAAAAGTTGCATCAGTTGAAATATCTAAGTAATAAAAAAAAAATCTTTGTGAAAAGCATTTCCGGAGTAAAGATTTCAAGAAAAAAAAACTCGACTGAAGAAAACTGCTATTCCGTGTCTGGAAATCTCATCTACACCATTATCTGATGATATTTTAGTTGGATTTCCACTACATTGTATTCCTAGCAGTCAACCATTGCCAGCCAGAAGGACTGACGAAAAAGAAGTGTTTACAGAATTATCGTCAGTTACAAAGAAGGAACATAACTACCACCATGGTTTTTTGTATGAACCAATTTAGTATAGTTTACTTGTTTTAACGGATATGTCAATATATTTCTTGTATTTGATGTACAGCCATATTTTGATAATATATCTTTTTTATGTCACAGAACCTTCAACATCAACCTCACAAACAGACGATCATACTGGAAACGGATTGTTCTAAATGCTAAAATATTTTTTTAAATTGTTATAAGTTAATAGTAATTTAGTGTTTAATGTCTTGAATAAATATGTATTAAAAGTATCAGAGTTTAAACTTTCTTTCATTAATTTATTTTGTAAAAATAAAAAGAAATCCAGAATCTGTCGTAGCCGGTATCGATACGTTTTCGCCAGTCACCACAGTCACATCACTAATAATGTAATGACATTATGTTGGCAGTACGTATTACGTCGTGGTTCTGTTAGGTTGGTATTAGTCTAGAGTGCACGTTTCAAACATCGCTATTTTTCTATAGCACTCCCGTCTCTTACCCAGTGGCGTAGCGTGCCTTGTCGGGGCCCCGTATAAAAATTTTTTTGGAGGCCCTTATATGGAGGTAAAGATTTTTCACAAAAGAAAAAAAATATTGTGAGAAGTAATATTTATTTATCACATAATTTACCCATTTTACAAATAAAAATCGAATTTTAAATATTCACTCTCCTTGCCTTTTTATCGGCAAACTGATTTATTAAATCATTTATGGCTGATGATGATTTTAGTTTTTCTAAAGTTTCTGCCTCTATGAACAATAGTGAGATGTCTGACAGCCGTTCTTGTCCCATCGAAGTTCTTAAGTAATTTTTTATTAGTTTTAATTTTGAAAAACTTCTTTCTGCCGTTGCGGTTGTAACTGGAAGGGTCAAGAATAAAAAGCATGCTGTGATTACCTCGGGAAAACTGGATGCAAGACTATTGAATTTTACTAGCAATAATTCAATGAGTTCTTTAATGGAATAAATTTTTTTAATTTCAGAATTTAAGCATGTTTTTAGAGCCTTTAATTGGTCACAAAGATTAAGTGAGATGTCTTTACTGTATTTAGCAGACAGTTTTCCGGAAGCGTTTAATATCTCTTCGCTTGAAGAAGATAGGAGTTTCTCCGGTTGTAATATTTCGAATATACTACTCAGGTTGCAAAGGCTCTGAAATCTTTCTTTAGTTTAAGAAATTAATATATCTAAACAGCAATAGTATACATTGACTTTGAAATAGGATTCCGGGTCGGAAATTCTCTCATCTTGTGATAACTCATCAAAAAAACGCTTCGTTATCTTTCGCCTACTGTTTTTAAAAACAGTTGTTACCCCCCACTTTTTTGCTAAATCTTTGGATTCATTTAGCAAACTATTAAATGAATTCTGATTTCTTAATTGGCACAGTCTATTTAAAAGATTACTTAATAAAATACTAGATTTCTGTAAGTCATTATTATCATGCTGTAGAGCTTTAGAAACAGGATTAATAATTTCAAATAGTGAAGAAAAAAAAGTAACGAGCACTAAGAAATCAAAACTCTCTAAAATATTAATTATACTTTTACATTCTTCACGTTCATCTTTTTTATTTGAAATAAAATTATTTGGTACAAAGTTTTCATGATTAGTAAAAAATTTTTCTTTACTGCTAATAAAGCGTCGTTCCTAGAAGACCATCTGGTAGGACATACCTTTTTAAGGGTAATCAAATATTTTTCAGATGAATCGTCACTTACCATAGCCCAGCGTTTTATACTATTGCCAAAAAAAGTATATATTTTTTCTAAATTATCGAAAAAAGTCGATACTTCACGAACATGTCTCGCAGCATCGTTCAAAACCAAGTTTAAAGCGTGCGCAGCACAATGAACATAATCGGCATTTGGAGCATGCTCTTTTATTAGGGTTTGTAATCCTCCATACACACCCGACATAACATTTGCTCCATCGTATCCCTGTCCTCTACATTTAGTCAAGTCAATTCCATATTCTTTAGTCAAATTTAAAATGACAGTTTTCAGACCTGCAGCACTGCAATCGGTTACTGCTATGAATCCTAAAAAGGACTCACAGATTTTTATTTCTTTAGGCACATTATCATCATTTTCTGTAACCGAGATATATCGAAAAACTACAGATAGTTGGTCAATTTTTGACAAGTCTTGTGTTATATCCAGAATTATTGTCAGAAATGGAGCTTTTTTAATTTCTGAGATAATACTGTTCCTAACGTTAGTACCAAGCAAACTAATAATTTCGTTTTGAATCGTAGGGCTTAAATAATTTATTTCACCTTTCGGTTTTAGAAAAAGTTTTTTTTTTTTTTTTTTTATTTAGAATAGGTTCGCGTTTGACCACCATCTCACCTGATGGTAAGTGATGATGTGGTCGAAGATGGAGCACGCTTACCTAAAAGTAACCTATTCACTCTTGACTTAAAGACTCCTAGGTTATAGCTATCGGGAAACACAGACTCCGGCAGGGAATTCCACTCCTTAGCCGTACGCACAATGAAGGTATTCCCAAAACGTTTGGTGCGTATGGGTGGGATGTCCACCATGTAACGATGGCGCTTCGCCGTTTGTCTCGTAGTCCGATGATGGAACGGGCTTGTTGGAATTAAATTGTGTAATTCCATCGCACACTCCCCGAAATGTAACCGATAGAAAACCGATAGACTTGCAACTCGTCGTCGATGTTCAAGGCTCTGGAGCTTTGATTCGACCAGTGCATCGTTGCCAATGAGTCTTTTGGCCCGCTTCTCGATAGACTCAAGCGCGTCCAGTTGGTATTTAGCAGATCCATCCCAAAGATGAGAGCAGTACTCCATACACGACCGAACCTGGGCTTGATAGAGATTGAGCAACTGTTCGGGTGTGAAGTACCGTACCGTAAGTTCTTTTAAAGTTGCATCATAGTTAGATAGCAGACGTGAAATTGCCATAAAATTGCCAGAATCAGAATCATGCCCCCTCAAAGGTAGATTACAAGATACTAAAGTAATTATAACATTAATTATACGATGCAGTACATCTCTCCAGAATGTAATTTTACTATCGATTTCACTTTTCAATAGAGTATCGATGGTATTTCCTTGCAACCAATTATTATAAGAGAGTGAGGCACTAATATGCTGCTGTGACTTTTCATGGTCAAGAATAGTTTGTGTGAAATTGCTTCTAACCGAAACAGCGTTAACCCAAGCAGAGGAGTACGATTTGTTTTGACGATCTGCTAATAACCAACAGAAGTGACAGTACGGTTTGTTTAAAACGTTAGAATAACATAACCATGGTCTTATAATTTTTATGCCTGCCTGATTGAAATATGAATAATAATAAGCTGAAAAAGGTCGGTTATTTTCTGAAACTTTTGGAAATGGTCCTTGTGGTTTAAATGGACCCAATTTAAAAATTATTTTTCGTTCGCATTCAGTTAAATTGTCACCAAAATTTCCTCTATCTGATGAAATTATATTACAATCTGCATTATCTGCAGATATATCAGAATCGTTGACTTGGGGTTCCTCGATTTCTGGATGGACATCCGATAAAGTATGTGCTTGGCTTTCTTCTATTTCCGGATGGATATGTGACGAAGAACATGCTTCAGAAGAATCTAAAAATAAACGAGTAATTGTTAAAAAATAAATACGAATGCTTTGATACTAAACTAAAAAGAGTTATATATAAATAAATAACGTTTCTAAGGGTCACAGTTAGAGAGTGTTCAGTTCAGACGCACACAGATTCTACGCGGATTGTGCTCGTACCTATTAGTAGATACAAAATCACCTGCAGCCCGTCCGTGCATTACTATACACCTGCGTGCTATTTAAACGCAGCGCGTAGTGTAGTGGCCATACAATACAATACAATACAATACAATACAATACAATAATTTTTTTTTTTTTATCCAAAGTAAAGTACAGATTATGCATAACTGTTTACAGTGAAGGATTTACAGGTGCATATTATATTTGATCAATGACCCCTATGCTAGGTGGTATACAAAACGAGAACCCGAAAGCGAGTCTGCACATCTGAAGTTCTCAACACGCAATTAACGATACGATACGGACTGATAAACAAACAACAAAACAAATCGATCCTATAGATAAGTTAAAATTTTGTTTTTTTTTAATCAAGGCACGGAACCCTAAAAACAGTATAATTGTGAAAATCGAGGGGGGAGACAACTTTTTGTGACGGACAGATGGACAGACCGAAATTAAAAGATTTCCTTGTTTATCACTACGGGCCCCTAATAAATGGGTTGGGTAGTAGTGTAGTACTTACCTTTCCAATCTAAATCACTCACAGTATCTTGTCTCTGAAAAAATGAAGAAATTTTGGGCACTTTTTTATAACCTCGTCCCTTTTCTGTTTAATTTTTCTTTTCTCAGCGCTGCTGGGATAATCTCTTTTCCTTTCACTCATTTCTTTTACAAATCGTTACTAATACTGCTAAACCAGAAGAACAATATTGTTTGTACTGAATTACAATGTAATGCACATTTATATAAAGCGCGTAAATAAACAGTGCACTGCACTCCGTGGTTTAACATCCAATGCAAAGTACAACAACGTACACGTACATCGCGATATCGATGAAGGATTCCCGGGGATTCCCCGCTGAGTTGAAGATGAAGTAAGTAAAACGGGGAAGTCCCGCAGCCCGCCATAACGATGTAGTGTTGCCAGCTTTTGAACGCACGCTTAAGGCGGGAAAAAAAGGAATTGCTTTATAGAATTTTGTCATTTGTAAAATAAAATAAATTTGAAAGTTTTTATTCTTTTTCCTTACACACTTTGGGGGCCCCCGTGGCCCGGGGGCCCCGTATAATTGATACGGCAAATACGGCGGTAGCTACGCCCCTGCTCTTACCGTTAGGTTTTACATACTCTTTGGTCGATATATCCGACAGTGGGCTGCCGCACGCCTGCCTGAGCCTTTTTAAATAATTTTGACAACGTCATAATGGATCGACATAAAAACAATTGATTTTGCTCCGCTTTGCTCCTGTTTCCCTTTTGATTATTTTATTGCGCGGAATTTGAATAAAATTAAAATTATTTACGCGGTTTCGGATATTTTCGACACAAAAATTTAATAATCGGGAATTCAGGGAAGGAAAAAATGCATCTATCATTTTATTAAACTGAAACATATTTGATCAACAAATAAAAAATAATTGTTTTTGTATATTCGTTTTATTACCAATATCATCATATAAACCCTAGGACATTCGCTCGTTGAGGTGGGGCGCGCGGCCGGCAAAACAATCTCAACTCTCTGTGTGCGTACTTGTGGTACATTTCTTCTCGCTGCAAACAGCTGGTATTATTATTAAGATTTTGTAGGCTATTATAGCGTAGGTATTTTCGCTTTTGTATGACAGTGATGTATCTGTTACGAAGTAACTATTTAGTAATCCGTGCTCTAACCAAATGGTTCCATTTGACAGCTAAGACACAATATGGCGCTAAGTTTTTCTTAATAGCAGTTGAAACGCACTGTACATGGTTCGTGTTCAGAAAATAAATGTTGGTTTTGAATTGCTGGTTCATCCAAAAATATTTCAACTGGGCTGAGATGGATCATTGTACATGCTGGGGGAGAAAATGGGTTTGTGCCAAACTGTAGTCTGGAGTATAGATAAAAAAATACATCTGCTGACAATCATCGTGATATGAATAAGGATAGCCAAGTGGCGTAACCACTTGGCGAAATAGAACACATTCAAATGCATAATAAAAATAACTTTCTCTATTTAATCTTTAATTGTGCCGAATTTCATGTTCCTCCGTTTGCGTAATTTTCGTAAAAAGGGCACAAAGTTTTTGCTTCACTTATGAATATATTATAGATAATCATCAACTTGCTGATCTACACGCAGCTTAAGTCATGTGGACTAATTTTATTATAAATATTACCCCTTTTTTTTTTTTTTAACGTGGTAAAATTATCAAATAAGTCCTCCCACCCCGGGCAGGGTGGGAGGGACTGTCAGACTGTTACTGACTAAAATCCACGGTGTTCCTTCAATAACCCTTTACGTACCGGGGTCACGGTAATGGGATGAGTCCCACGACCCCGGCAGGCTTTGGCCCTCTACAGAGGGGGCCTCGTCATGTTGCTGACGCTCTTTGAGGCGCGCGTGGAATACAACGCGCCGTCGACCCGGGCATGGTCCATGGTCGGACAGCGAGTTGCCCTTTACTCGCTGTCCGCATGCCCGCGCCTACGGTGGCCGGAGATCGTCGGCCGACGTCCGACGCCGTGGGCGTCTACCACTGCGGCTGGGCTGGAGGGAGGACGCCATCCTCTCCCTCACGCGGCCCGCCTCCTCCTTCGAAAGCATGACTGCTTCGCAGAAGGAGGCGACCGCTTCCCACTCCCTCTCGCCCCGCAGCATGGCCTCGACCAATGCCGGGCGCGAGAGGTCTCCGCCTATCGCCGCCGTGAGGACACGTCGGTGCTCTGCCCAGGCGGGGCAGTCTTGCACCGTGTGCTCTACGGTGTCCTCAGGGCGACCCTCGTAGTGGTGACACCCAGGCGTTTCCTCCTTTCCCATCAGACACAGGTACCTCCCGAAACTTCCGTGTCCGGTGAGGACCTGCGTCATGCGGTAGGTCAGGACGCCGTGACGCCGATCTAGCCACTCCTCAAAGAGGGGTCTTACCGCCGCAATTGCGGCGTGCCCGAAATATTACCCCCTACATCCAAAATCAGAAATATAGTGTAGAAAATAACAAGATGGTGTAATCCAACTTAAACTAAAATTCCCCATTTGCCATGAGATTCTGGTACACCTTTTTGGAATAAAACTTATTGATCAACCTAGTGCCTACGGCATATTTTAACGCAATTTCTCCAGTGCATTACCTGCTGAGAGATCTTACCGTTGATTAATTGCATTAAAATATGGTATATGGATATATATTTTTGAAAATGTTAAAATGTGTACATATAAAATTTAGAGAAGAGAAAAGTAAACGGGATTAGAATCGCAAACAATTGAAATAAAAAAATTGATACTCTGATACTGCAGGCAATTCGAAATTGTTCATAGTCGTCAGTTGAGACCACTCGATGGTCTCAACTTTGGTAAAATTTATATCAAATTGTCAACAGTACCAGCTAAAAGACTTAAAATTAGTCGTAGTAATAAAAGTAGAAGTCATTTTTAGTAGTTTCAGTTCTTCTCGATTCCAATCACAACCTTTCCATCTACCTCTCGTGATATTTCTTTCCCGGTCTGCCTCTAGTCGTGTTGCAGCAGTGCAGCGATGCTCGACAGCCACGAACTCGCCCGTGATTCGTTCGAAGGGCGTTTGTGTTCGCCGTGTGCGTGATCTATGCAGCCCGCAGCGCCGTGACGTTCACGTGGGGGGCGACGTATTAGTCCCGGGCGGCGGGCGTTAGCACTGGTGGTGGAGGATGGAGTGGAAGTTCTCCAGAGTGAGTAGGTGGCAGTGAAGTACGGCCGGTAGATGCTGATTGCTAAGAATATATAATTCCAGTCATTAAAATGTGCCCAAATAAATTACTTAGCCAAAACCTTTCAGCCTTTAAATCAAGAGTGAATAGGCATCTTCTGGGTTCGGTCGTGCCATCGTAGACCTCATCTACCGCTTACCATTAGGCGAGATTGAGGTCAAGAGCGGGCTCATCCCGAATAAAAAAGGTACCTTATTTATTTATTTATGTACACACATGACACTTATAAAATAAAAAATATAAATACAGACAAAAGAGTACAAAAGTGCTGCCTTTTTACTAAGAAATTTCTACCAGCAGACCTGCGACAGGAGAGTTGAAGGAGCGATGATAGACACAGTACCTTGTACGTAATAAGACGCAACCTAATTTCATCTGTGGCAGAAAGGGACGAATAGACAGTATGAACAGAATCTCAGGTCGGTGGCGGAGATTTTCTGTCTGATGGCGCGGCCTGAAAAACACAAGGAATTAAAAAAAAACACTTGTTTATAAAAGAATATTTAGTAATAAGCAAAGACCACAAGCAAAGAAAGGAAACTAACATCAAAGCCACTCTCCTCAATTCCAGCTTGACCAATGACAGCAGTCACACCCATCATGCCCAAAACCTTGTTAAATCGCTATGGCTACAACATAAGTTAAAACTATTTCAGAGAAACAAAGGATCTATTGATTAAGTAAAGAGTAAAACACACCTGTTTTGTTTGTTTCGGATTAGTTCATATCGCGAATCACGTCATTATTTTAAATCGTCAATAGCTTAATGAATAAGCGGTCGGACTTGTGAAGTTGTGATCGAGAGGTCACGAGTTCGAATCCCACCCATTACACTATTGTGGGTTCACAGCAATATGCAGCAATATTTAAAATAATGACGTGACTCCAGACACAAGCATATTTAGCTTAGTCAATGACGTATTATAATAGACGCGTCATATTCCCACAAAACACCTCTCAAAAATGGCACAAAACACACACAATTAGAGAATTACTATCTAATACGTGTAAAGAAAGGGACAGAAAATAAATGCAATCTTTAGGTACACCTGATGTTAGAGAGAGATGAATATACATCTTTAGTTAACAACCTCCCCTAACGTCACGTGACTGACTTCATACGCCATTAGCCGTGTAGAAAAATAAAAATAAAAAATGTATTTCTGTTGATATTTACCTAAGAAATGACACATTTTGACCTCTCACGGAAGCAGTATAATTAGTGCAACGTCTGAAAACACACAAAGGCATGCTTTTTTCCTAATTTTCTTTTAAAACACATTTTTTCTTAAGATGTGTAGTGTAGCGATCGCGACACAGGTTCGTGCGTAACTAAACAGACACGAGGCACTTACCTTGATTTCAACTTGCCATTTTAGAGCGCGGACAACGTATCTATAGTTTATTATTATATCTTTGGCTTAGTCAATGACGTTAGTTTATTATATATCTTTGAGCTTAGTTGGAAGGGTTAACAAGATTGCTAGTAATGTGAATTCTACCCACATTGCTAGTTATCTTTAAAAAAATACGTTTTTGACTTTCAACTTTTCAAGTGCCGAGTATGATAGATTTTCAAATAACAAAGGAAGATATTTGAAATGAAAATAAATACTTATTTTTGTAAATTCGATATGACTAACACTTTTACACGTCATGTTTTTTAGCGTGTTATGTTTAGCTAGATGAGGCCGATAGTTTACGAAACAACTAATAATTTACGTACCTTTACATGAATTTCAATAAAGCTTGTTCTGGGCTTGCTCGAGATCTAGATTCCATCCTATAAAAGTTATCACTTCATTATTTTAAGGCATATTTCATTAACAATATTATATTATGCAGAATTTTATTTATTTATGGCTCTCCAATAACTTATTCACTAAACATTTACATAAATAAAATAAAAATGGTTTTGGCACATGGTGAATTTGTCATTTCAGGAGTGCACAGCACTTACCTATAATAATATTATAAACTAATACAAAAACTTACTACTAACTTACTTAAACTACACATGATTTGGTACAAAAGTTGTCATAGAATGCACGAGGATCAAAAGTTATGTAGGTACAAAGTAAAATGAAAGAAACAGAGTTTTTCTTTTACGAAATCTTAATTCTGTTTGGAAGCCAGCACATACTTGAGAAATTGTGATAATGTGTTGCAAAATATATCGTTATCATTCGATCGTGTAGTTATATAAACTCTTTTGCAAAAAAAACGGGCACTTTAGATTTTTTTCTCTTCTTCAATGAAGAAGAACAAGAAATAGGTTTTATTAATTTGACGATGTATTGGCATGTTATTTGAAGCATCCTAGCATGATTCTTTACGTTCCAAATTTTAAATTTTAAATTGATAAAAGAAAAATAATTATTATTGTGGATTATTCTAAAATTGCTTTACTAATGGCGCGAATTGCTGAAACGATTTTTAACTGATTACGATATTTTAAAACTTTTTGGATATTTTCTGCAAATTAAACAATTTAATCTTTCTTTTTACATTAAATACCACTTTTTGATATGAGTGATAAAGCGATAAGGGCCGGTAAAATTATAGCCCTACTTGAAGAAGGTTGTTCGCAAACTTACGTGTCTCAGCGGCTAAATGTGAGTCGTTCAACTGTCCAGAGGACTTGGCAACGGTATCAAGAGACCGGTTCGGTCAAAAGAAGACCCGGTTCGGGAAGAAAACGATGCACAGAACCAAGAGATGACCGCTTTTTGGTGAGTCAGGCGTTGCGGAATTGTAAAGCGTCAAGTGTGGACCTGAAGAAGAGCCTTAAGGAAGTAAGAGGAGTAGAAGTTAGCTTGTGGACGGTTAGGAGGAGGCTTTTGGCTGCCAATATCAGGAGTTACCGCCCAGCTCGGGGCCCTAAATTACTCCGTGAGCATCGTGTTGCTCAACGTCAGTTTGCTCGGAATTGTGCTTCATGGACTCTGGAGGACTGGAATAAAGTATTGTTTTCTGATGAAGCTAGAATCTCTTTGTGTGGAGAGGACCGACGCCGGCGAGTGCTGCGAAGACCACGGGAACGTTATGCCGAAGTGTGTTTCGAAGAAATTCCTCCTTATGGCGGAGGCTCCGTTATGTTTTGGGCAGCAATTAATTCGACGGAGCGTACGGAGTTAGTTTTCATAGAAAATGGAACATTAAATGCACACCGGTACATAATGGAAGTCCTAATTCCATATGCACAACCCACATTGACTGCACTTGGGGAAGATTCCATTTTTATGGACGACGATGCTCGCCCGCACCGTTCTGGCGACGTGGAAGCGTACATGCAAGAAGTTGGGATCCGTCGTTTAGATTGGCCAGCTCGAAGTCCTGACCTTAATCCAATTGAGCATGTCTGGGATGTTCTAAAGAGACGGATAAGATCAGTGCAACCTGCTCCACAAAACATCAGGGAGCTAAAAAGAGTCATTGCAGAAGAGTCGGAACGTATTCCTTAAAACGTTATTAAAAACATCGTGGAAAGCATGCCCAGAAGGATTCAAGCTGTGATTTTGGCAAGAGGAGGTCACACTCGTCATTAGGTTTTTACATTTAAACTTTATTTAATTTAAAAAAAAAAAGTAAAAAAAAATCTTGTCTTTATTGCCGACCACTTCTTATTGTTTGGGCGTGTACATCGGTTTTAAAGAATCCGTCGTTTTTTTTTCTTTTAATTGCCCGAATTCACTTCACGCGCATTAATTTACACGATTATAAGTACACAGACTACGTCAAAGCAATAAATTTCATTTAATTAACTCAAATCGACCTTAGAACTTAAATTTGCTTAGGTGCCCGTTTTTTTTGCAAAAGAGTTTAGGTATAATATCATAACATTTCGAGACACAATAGTGTTTAAAATTACATTCCACACTTTGATATAATAATAAATCAAATAAAGAAGAGCTTTACCTTATTTCGCTTACTTTCAAATTTCAAAACAATAAAAAATTGTTTTTTTTTTTCCTTCTTTGGCAACTGAGCAGGTGTCGACTATTCTGCCAGTGTCATGTTATGACGGCAGATTTGCCCGCGCAATAATATGTTCTATTCTATTCTATTTTTTGTTAATGGCAAGTGGAGCCGATGTCGACTATTCTGCCAATGTCTAAAGTAAATTGGAAAAACAATGTGTATGATTAATGATTAGAGACAGAATGGATTTAGAAAAGAAGAAAGTTAAAATCAAAACAGGAACGGTAGTCTCTGTTTCTTCAATTGGTACAGTTGGTTATAACTGTGTCTTTGACATTCGTTTGACGTTTGTTGGAACGCTCACCATAGACTAAGGTAAAGGCAAGGATCTTCTACCTACTAACTGGATTGCTTACGAATGATTCAAAGAATACAGAAAGTCTTTCTTAACTGTTAAACAATAGAGTATAAACTTGCACGCATAAAACTGAAGGAACTATTCGTTCCGAGCGAGACAGTGCCGTGTGTGGACTGTGTCCCTTTCTTCTGTGTGTCAGATTAAAAATATTTATTTCAATGGTAATTTTTTCCCCCTGTCTGTTGTAGTAATAACACCTAGTTTTAAACTTCTTTGGAATTCTATCTTTAAAATGAATTACCATTATTACTGTATGCATATTAATGAAAATTAAAGTTATTTTACCGTGCAAACACTCTTGTGTTTAAACCAAAAAAAAATGGAATTTGTAAGAATTAGTAGTGATACATTATACTATACCTGGCAATTACTACATTGCCGTCTGACGTTTACTTGACATCTGTATGTTTATAAATTTGAATTATATTTAATTTTGTGAGTTTTCGTAATATTAAAGTGCAAGTTATTGTAACCATGGTAAGAACGTGTTTTGTGGTTAATTGCAAGAGTGAAAAGTGTACCCCGGGTCTGGAATTTCCCTTTTTAAGTAAGTTTTGTGACTTTGTTTACAAATTGCATTTAGGGTGACTATGTTTTCAATGTAAAAGTGGATGTTCTTCTCTTTATTCTTCTTATTTATTATTTTTCTTTCTTCTCATTATATATTATTTTTTGTTATTTTAAGCTTTCCTAAAAATGATGATCTTCGAGACCGGTGGCTCAGTGTTCTACACAGAAAAGGGTCAGAAACGGTTCTAAAATTTGTAGCCGCCATTTCAAGCCCGAAGAAATATTGCATTTCGAAACAAGATCATATGATGCAATTCCATCCATTTTCCCTAAAGTAAGTTATCAATCTTTACAAATGACATGAAGATCACCGTTTTGAAATAGAATATGAGCATAGCAAGATGAATTTTCATTTTGAATCTATCTTAAACATAAATACTAAAATTTTGTTCTCATCAATCTATTATTATTTTAGATTCCTGTTAAAGCGAAACAAATAAATGTTTTAAGTACTATAATATTGAAACCCACTAAAAAAGAATATACAACCTGTACTGGGCACATTCAAAGATCAGTAAGTGAAAGTTATGAAAGGAGTCAAATTAATAAGCATAAAAGTCGACATTTTTGTTGATTTATTTACTTTTGCTTAGCAAATTGATGGCAAAAATATTTTATATCATTTTGGCCAAAAACTCAGCTAAGCAAACTTGCTTACAAGTGTAGTTTATTATATTAATAATTACTTATAACTTAATTACTTAACTTTTGTCCACTGCAGTTAGTTAATGTCGACAAATAATAATAATAATTCATAATTTAAAGATTATTTCCATACTTTTAACTAATAATAGTGTAATACATTTTTTAGGGTTGTGTGTCAAGCCAATCTTGTAACAAACCTGCAGCTGCAACATATGAGGAACTAGAAAATATAGAACCAACCTAATAATAATAACCTTATAATTGTCATTCGATCTGCCTCCTTCATGTTTAGAATTATGTATGTTAATAATATTGATTTCTAACCTTAAATAGCACATGTGGTGTGTTAGCCTGTAATTAATTGTTACACTTATAAATGTAATATGACTGTTTCATACAAATGTATAGTGTAAACAATTGTAGGTTAACCTAAATAAATATATACATAAATAAATTATATCTCTTCTGTTATTCTTTCTATTTATAATCATCGTTTATCATGAAGGGTTTTAGTAGTTTTAATTATGTATAAACATTGCATCATTTTATTTTTAGTCTACTGGTTCTGACCGTACAAGTGTCGAATAAACGTAGATTACCAATTAATGCACGTTTGTTTGGACGTCTGTACCACTGCCTATCAAGGCCAAGCCTTCGAAGAATTGTCAGCTGGTGATTCTGTTATTAATTCTGTATCTGCAATAATTGTATTTGTATCACGGGTCTTAACCACTTTGAAAGTTTATAATTCCACGCAATAGTCTGCTTAACAAAACCAATTTTGCGTTTAGCCCGTATAAGGAAGGGTTTATTATAGAAATTAGCGCGCTCAATATAAATTCCCCAGATATATATTGAGAACTAGCTTTTCACCCACATGGAATTCTGTTATATCGCGCTACCGAGCAACTATTCAAAAATCTGAGATAGAAAGAACCCTATATAGTTCCCAGGGTTTTAAACTATCTCCATGCCAAATTTTTCGAAAGCGGCTCTGTGATTTAACCGTGAAAGCGTAACAGACCGATACAGACCTTTGTATTTATAATTGAATTTATTTCTTTATTTCTATTTAATACGTTATTAAGAAAAAAACTGGCCAAGTACGAGTCGGACTCGCGCATGATGGGTATTTTTATAGGTAGGTAATGAATGGTACGGAACCATTACCTATAAAAAGCGCCAAAAATATCACAACTGTTGTATGGGAGTCTCCCTTAAATATTTATTTTAATTAATTTATAGTATTTTTTGTTATAGCGGTAACAGAAATACATCATTTGTAAGGTTAATAATAAGTGTCTTAAAAAAACCTGCAAATATTGCATCAAATAAAATTGTCCTTACGTTTATCGCGAATTGATATCCACACTACTAGAAAGAGATAGCTAGGTCCTTCGAGGGTATACTCTTCGGAACGGATTTGAGCTTCGCGTCCGCATTCCAGTTTAGGTACAAGTTCCTTGGGTAAAGGTTATTCCTCAGACTAAAGAGGGTTTCATTAGTCTGAGGGTTATTCTAAATACGTTGTAGAATGAGCGTTCGACTCGTTCGTGTCAACTTGGCTACCAACAAAGCGTTTTCTAAAATCGCTTAATCCGAGGTTAACGAAAGTAGAAAAAGAATCGATAACAAATGTTTGTAACTTGACTAGGCCTGCTGGTCTTTGCCGGGCAGTCAGCTACCCCTGCTCGCCGTAACCGTGAGAGAGTTGTCTAACCCTCAGGCGTTCAGCCTCCTTCGCTAGCATGACTGCTCCGCAGAAGAAGACAACCGCATCCTAATTCACCTCTCATCGTACCATTGGTTGAAACTACAATAACTAAACTAAACTACAATAAATAATAGGCAATCATATTTAACAACAATGTTAGTTTTTTTTCGCGTAGTATCTACTACTAGACTGCTTGGTAGTACTACTACGGTAAGAAAGTTTTACTTGCGGTATCTACTGGTATTACCACGGGTTCAAATAGGACCAAAAGGCTCCTAACCAAGGAAGCAACTTAAAACGATTAAAAAAGAATACCCATGCTGGTATTTTGATATTGCCGGGCTTTCTTAGTTGTATTACATTCTCTTTGCCCGGTCTCTTCAACCTGCGCAGACATTACACATTGGCGAAATCCTACTTACATGCACTTACAACAGCTTATATTCACTCGTAAATGAAACAGCCGGCAGACAAATAATTAGCTCGGAGAAGCTTAACTGTCCCTCTAAAAAACTTTTTAACAAAAAATTAAACCGACTCCCAAAAAACACTGCAAACTGAAAAATAACTTTAATTTCGGTAGTCGGTGTCTTTAGTTTTGTTTTTTCGTTTCTGGCACCGACTTCCGAAATTAAAGTTATTTTTCAGTTTGCAGTGTTTTTTGGGAGTCGGTTTAATTTTTTGTTAAAAAGTTTTTATTTCACTCTTTTTAGTTGGATGATTTTTAATTTACCTAGTTACAAGAGCCTAAATGTCAACTACTTATAACCTTTTACAAAATATTGCTTTTCCCAATGCTGGGCCGTTAATTGTTGAGGAGTTCTCCTGGTACTTCACCATCAGCTCTACATCACCATATGCATTGTGACGAGCATAAAGTGCTTAACATTCATATTCAAGTAATCGAATCGCAATCCACTCAATACTTATTATTGAGTAGTTTCGGCGGCCATCTGTGGTCTTCATCATCAGTTCCACTTCCCCAAATGGTGCTTTTTGAGAGCAACTGCACAAGTTACTATAAGAAATACCCAAAACGCCATAGGTGTGCCTATAATATTTGAAGAGTTCCCTCGATTTCTCCAGGATCCCATCATCAGATCCTGACTTTGGTGATAATGGTACCCATTTCGAAGTATACCCATTCGAACAAAAAAAGCATTTTCCAAATCGGTTCAGCCGTCTTCGAGTACTCGATGACCATACAATAAAAAAAATAAAAAATAAATATACGCGTCGAATTGATAACCTCCTCTTTTTGTCGTCGGTTGAAAAGGCAAATCCATTTGACTGTGGCTAGCTGCATTTGCATCTGAAAATCCACACTGCGCGGGCTGTATACAAATGAGATGGCTATTATGTTTGTAATTGAATTGACGGCGACGAGTACAAGAATAGAATAGATACGGTTTGGATGTTCATCGAGATTGAGATGAAATTATAGCATGATGTATAAATAATTTCCCTTTCCTATAATGTTTTTGGAGTTCGTTTTTATCTAGGTATAGCGGCATCTATACTGCGACATACGAATTACTAAGACCAGGCTTCAGATCGTACAAATCCTACATTGCGATACAGTTCACCGCTTGGTATACAAAACTGTCCGACATTACCCATCGAGCATTTACCCAGACGTAATACCCGTCTGATCAGAGGATTGTCCCTTTTCTACGGAACAGCCTGATCTGCATACATAATGTTTCAAAAGTGGCCCTAGGCACTGACTTGTATCTTAGTCAGTGTACTTAGTGTATTTTAGTCAGTAAAAGTCTGACAGTCCCTCCCACCCTGCCCGGGGTGGGAGCACTTATTTGATAATTTTACCACGTTAAAAAAAAGGCACTTAAGGGTTCGGTGACTTGTATCTAATACCTGTAGCTACCTACAATCAGTGGCGGCGCTGCACGGTGGGCTGAAAATCGGCTTTCATAGACTTAGGCATTTTATTTTGCAAGTGCGAGTTTTTTTGCCGGATATCACTTCTATTAGTTATAACAATATACAAAAATGACACCAGAATTGATTCTGCACAGAAACGGAGGAATTATAATTTTTTTACGAAAATTTTGTATGGAGCTAGTATGAAAAATCGAAATATCTCTAAAACGGCAGCGATAACCGTAATATCCTTATAGGGGGTTATAGTACTAATTATTTATGATTTTTTGACATACGTTACATAATGGTTGTAGATGCCTTTTTTTTTTTAAAAATCGTCAAAATATTTTTATTTATTTTTACATATTTAAACGTTCCTTTTAGTGTTTAAGTTGAAGAATTCAGAGCTTTAACAACTCTTATCATAAAATAGCATAACCCCTATAGACCTGAAGGACTAGACAGAGGTGTGTAGTGTCTTGTTGATCTTGTAAGATTTCCAACAATACCAAATAGTTGAATATCAGTGTCAAAGTGCCCATGCTGTCGCTTCTTTTTGAAAGATAGGGGAATGAAATTGTTAATTGATCATACCCTAAAAGTATGATTACAACATAACCGGACACATAATAATAATAATATCCTTATAGGGGATTATAGTACTAACATTATTTATTTTAACATATGAAACTGTTCAAAACGATCCATGAACTGTGTCAAAGTTAAGAACATCGTTAGGAAGCATGCTTTTTCCCCAAATATTAAGAATATGTGAAAAAAAAAGACTGTATATAAACTTTTTATTGATAGGTAATTTAAATAAAACAGAAGTAACAAAAATAATATCTAATAAATTCAATTATACAAAATACATATTTGAAACTATAATTTATGAAATTATTAACTAAACATATTGGTACAATAAACTAACATAAATAACAAAAGAACATAAAGAAAAATAATTAAATTTTACAAATTTTCTTTACAACTTTCGTTGTCGGACTCCAATTCCGAGTCAGAATCCAGATCGGATATACCTACAAACTCGAACTCAGTTTCCGGAAACTGTATTAGGTCGAGAGTTTCAGCAAAAAAGGTTGTCTTCCTTTTGGCATCTAACTTCGGCCTTTGTGCACTTAGAAAAGGATCCGAAGAAACACCAAGCATATTTAGGATATCTTGATTAGAATCTTGCCTGCTTCTTTTCCGCGAATGATGTTCCCGGAACCTCCTAAAATCTTTGTTTCGAGTCTCTGAGGCTTCTTCCGAGAGAGTCCCAATCGGGACAATATCATTTTTTTCGATTATGTCAGCTCCGTGTATTAATAGTTTATGTACGGTTGATGACATGTAGTACCAGTCGTATAATTCCACGTACTTTTCTGCTGTTTTGCGAGCAAAATCTTTAAATTTGATGACATCGATCTTCTCACCAGATGTTATTGCTTGCAAAATAACAGCAAATCTTTTTATCAGGTTTTGATCCAACCCAGTAATAGCTGCAGTTTTATTGGGAAACTCGAAAAACTTCCTTGCGGTATTCCCGTCATTGGTAGTTCCCGAGCCTTGTTTTACTATATCAATTAACAGATTGAGCTCCTCTTTAAATTTATTTAGAATGTTTTTTTTTCTGTTTTGTAACATATCTTTATGCTCATTACTTCTTGCTGCCCACTGTTTGAAGTCAAGTCTGTACGCAATGTGTAACAGACATTCCATGCAATTTATACGGGCATGTAGGGATGATAGGCCAAATTCATATATGTCAGAACACACAGTTTTTGATGTTACAGCATCTAAGTGGTTCATTTCTGTTGGTTTTGCTAAGCACAGGTAGCATGATGCATTTGATCTAGCTTCAGAAAGGTACGTGCAGACTTTTGCGTCGATCATTGTCATCATTAGTTTATGAGTCACCCTGTTACTATTAATGCACTCTGTGGGGTTAAGGGCCTCAATTTCCTCATCCATTTTTTCTTTTGTTATCAATGACAACTGCATGGCTTTCTTTTACAAAAGTGAACTGAACCGGACGACAATAAAAAGTTGAGCATGGTTTCGGGTTTGTCCATATAGTATTATCTCCATCTGTCAGTTTCAGTGGCACCAAGGAGGTCATGAAAATGCTTGAATCATCATGCTCGCCGTCCATTTTCTGCTTGTATCGGCTTTGATTGGAAGCACCATCAAATCCCCACTTCGATATCAGCTTTAACTGCTTATTTTCCACATTATCAGAAAGACTTTGAAGAATCCGCTTCACCGTGATGTCAAGTAAAGCTTGAAGTGTAATTCTAGCTGATGAATCCGTAACTGATACTGATTGATTAGGAGGGTAGCATGCAAGCTTAGTTTGTTGCAGTTTATAGTAGGATGGGTAAATATCCTTAGCACCTTCCCGAATGGCAGTCTCTCGCAACGTAATATATTGCCACTTTGAAAGCTTAAGTGAAAGAAGCAATCCAAGTGCTTTCTCTGGTGTAAATATTACTGTTTTCTTAATGCTTTCCTTGATTTTAACGGCAGCTTCTGGATTTTTGATCATATAATTGATTACAGATGCGATATCTTCATAACCTTCTTCTTTTAAACGTGCTGCAGCTGCATATGCCAATTCACAGGAATCCTCGCCTATGTGCTCACTAGATCTTCTCTTTTTCTGTTTGCTTCCCAGATCTTTGAATGGTTTTCGGGACCTTTTTGTCATTGTTCCAACAGTCGATGATGTCGAAGGTTCTGGAGAGACTGAGCGTGCTCTTGGTATCTCATCAACAGTTGGTTCTTGATTTATTAAAGTTTGCACGCAACTCGGCCAATCAATATTTGCTTGCAACCACTCTCCGTACGTATTTCTAAACTTATCAAAGAATCGTTTAGATTTCTGCCACCTGTTTAAAGCAGCTCGCGTGAATCTCCGGCAAAATTCTTTGAGAGTTACTTGATCTTCGGCAGAAAGGCAATCGCCTATGCGGGACACAATTGCACTAAACAATACTTCATGATTAAATGAAGGACACTCACTTTTTAGAAGAACAAACAAATCTAAGTTGGTGATTAAACTTTCCATTCTAAGATTTTGTAGTCGCAAAGCAAATAGTTTTAGTGTTAGCAGTTACACGGTTGTGAACAATCTAAATTATGGAACAAAATTATAGCCCTTTTATTGTATAAAGTCAATAATTAGTTAACTACCCTCATTAAAGTTATAAAAGATATGATAATAAAAATTTATAATCGTCAAAAACATTTCGTAGAACTCATAGTAGAACTAATCAACATTAGCAAATCACATTAGCTCACTAATTATAAAAAGGTGAATGCAGTTCTTAGTTGGTATTGTTGCGAGATATTTCAAATCATTTAATCACTTAATAGGCTCATTAGAATCAGAAGACTACAACCATCATTCTAATTACTTAATTACTTGTCATCAGACTCATTAGATGACTACACAATATGTTATTTTGTATTTTGAACGTATGCAAGGTTTTAAAATTCCTTTTGTGTCGATATTATTATGTGTCCGGTTATGTTGTAATCATACTTTTAGGGTATGATCAATTAACAATTTCATTCCCCTATCTTTCTAAAAGAAGCGACAGCATGGGCACTTTGACACTGATATTCAACTATTTGGTATTGTTGGAAATCTTACAAGATCAACAAGATACTACACACCTCTGTCTAGTCCTTCAGGTCTATAGGGGTGATGCTATTTTATGTTAAGAGTTGTTAAAGCTCTGAATTCTTCAACTTAAACACTAAAAGGAACGTTTAATATGTAAAAATAAATAAAAATATTTTGACGATTTAAAAAAAAAAAGGCATCTACAACCATTATGTAACGTATGTCAAAAAATCATAAATAATTAGTACTAAAACCTCCTATAAGGATATTACGGTTATCGCTGCCGTTTCAGAGATATTTCGATTTTTCATACTAGCTCCATACAAAATTTTCGTAAAAAAATTATAATTCCTTCGTTTTTGTGCAGAATCAATTCTGGTGTCATTTTTGTATATTGTTATAACAAATAGAAGTGATATCCGGCACAAAAACTGGCACTTGCAAAATAAAATGCCTAAGTCTATGAAAGCCGTTTTTCAGCCCACCGTGCGCTGGGCGACGGCGACGTCGCGTCGTCGGCGATGTCGGCCACCGCCGCGCCGCGCCGCCGACTGCCTCGCGCTCGCAAAAAAGTTTTACAATATAAGTAGTAGGTGCCTACACTATGGCAATCGGTTCAAGTCAACTTGAAAGTCGCTATTGATACTTTACGTTTATTTTGCAGCTTCAAGATTCAAGAAGTTTGAAAAAAGCATAACAGGAACTATAATGTTTGTGGAAAAAAGTAGGTACTTACGAAATTCAGTTTCAATTTAAGGGAAAAACTTTTTAACAAAAAATTAAACCGACTCCCAAAAACACTGCAAAGTGAAAAATAACTTTAATTTCGGTAGTCGGTGTCTTTAGTTTTGTTTTTTCGTTTTTGGCACCGACTTCCGAAATTAAAGTTATTTTTCACTTTGCAGTGTTTTTGGGAGTCGGTTTAATTTTTTGTTAAAAAGTTATTATTTCACTTTTTTTAGTTGGATGATTTTTAATTTGCCTAGTTACAAGAGCCTAAATGTCAACTAATTATAACCTTTTACAAAATATTGCTTTTCCCAATGCTGGGCCGTTAATTGTTGAAGAGTTCTCCTGGTACTTCACCATCAGCTCTACATCACCATATGCATTGTGACGAGCATAAAGTGCTTAACATCCATATTCAAGTAATCGAATCACAATCCACTCAATACTTATTATTGAGTAGTTTCGGCGGCCATCTGTGGTCTTCAACATCAGTTCCACTTCCCCAAATGGTACTGTTCAGTCCTACAATAGGCCAGCCAACGGTAACTGGACGGTCTGAACTTGTCCACGGTTCGTGGAGCCCTACCGTTGCTTTCAACAACAATAAACAAACTACAGGCTCTTCGGCCTACAAACCATATATATAAATAACAGTTCTAACCACTTACCTTCTGCACTGGGTACACCAACTTCGACCTTCCTAGGTCACGCCCAAGTGTGGTATGTATGTAATTATGAGGTGAGTAATTGAAAAGTGTGCTGTAAGTCACGTGTTCTAGAACGTTCACAAGGCGCCAGTCTCCAGATGGCGCGGTCCTGATCAGCATCACAGCCCAACTTATTTCCAACAAATGCGCGTGCCACGCGGTGAGGCAATACGGCGATATGTTCCGAGAAATATCCCTGGGTTTTCGTCAATCCGGGATTACAACTTCAAACAGTAGTTAATCGCGACCCAATTATCGGTTGCAAACGGCGATTCCAAACGATATTTTATCAATTACAATTAAATCAAAGTCCCAAGAACGGACATTTTCCAACAACGGAACCAAAGTCTATCTGTCAAGTCAAAAGGTTATGTCAAGTGTCAACATCAAAAAGACAATAGAATGTTGCCACACCAAAGATCGTTCAAAAATACATTTGGGACGCAACATCTACCCCCCCCCCGGACGGGCCTACCCTTCCGCTAATCAATTGGAAGTCTTGACCAGGTTGCGAATTTAACACAGCTTCAATGCGGCCAAATACCGTAGCTAGTTCCTCAAAGGTGAGAACGGTGTCTCCCAACAATCTCCGCCAGCGTCCCTTTGCCGCTTTCACCGCGGCCCCAAAAATACCCCCCCAATGGGGGCAGGCTGGCGGGTCAAACAACCAAGTGACCCCTCGGCGGGCCAAACTATTACCAATGTCAACCTGGCTCTCATTAAGGAAGGCGTATACCTCCTTCAAATAGTTACTTGTACCCTTGTAATTCGTACCGCAATCAGACCTAATTAAAGAAGGTAACCCACGGCGAGACACAAATCTTTCCAACGTCGCCTCAAAGGCCTCTGTCGAGAGGAAGGTTACCAGCTCCAAATGTACTGCCTTGGTTGACAGGCAGACAAACACACAAATAAGCCGTAACAATCTTACTATTACGAAGGGTGGACGTCTTCAACAAAAGGGGACCAACAAGTCCGTTACGACGCCAGCAAAGGGCCTCGCCTCATTGACGCGATCAGCCGACAAAATCCAAATTTCTCGCTGCAGAATGGCCAACAGCGCATTGCAACCGGCATGCGAGTTCTTAGTGTGACGATCAGTCACCAACAATTGAACCAAGTGGCCCTTCTTGGGCAACAAAAGGGGGTGACGGGCCCCATAAGGAAGGCTAGAGTGCCTCAACCGTCCTCCAACAGGGTTTCCCGAAGTGGCTCGTCCCAACCAAGTTCAGTTATAACAAGGGCAGGAGCACCAATTTTAGGGTACGGACAACTCACAAGGGTGATTTCAAGTTCGCCAATTCCCCAAATCTTGCCTGAAAGGTCATTCACCTTCAGGTCAACCTGTCCCGCTAACCAAGACGACAAAAGGCAACCCTGGACTCCCGTGTCCAAAATGGCACAGACCACAATCGAGTCACCCAAGGGTCCCCAGACCTTGACCGAGGCCGTTGGCAACAAAACCGTCTTGATCGGGGGGGTCCTTTAGCGGGGCAGGCGTCAATCTCTTAGTGATGCCTGGGCGGCGACCAATCGCCGCATCCAGGCTGCCTTCGTTCACGACGAGGCCAACAATCAAAATATTCGTCTGCGCGGTGTCCCGAGCCGCTCGCCATCACTGGAGGGGCATATCCCACCGAATGCCCGAATGGCGGAGGGCGCGACTGCAGCCGGGGACGTTCCGCCAACGGAGGGGAAAGGCAGCGGCTCCGACCCGGCCACTGCTGCCTAGCAGCCAATGCGCGTTCTCCCTGACGAGGGGAGACCAAATGGCGCTCGCGGGGCTCCCGTTCAACTTGCGCGGAGGATGGAGTGCAGCGTACAGAATTGCGGGCCTCAGCCCGGTGCTCGTCTCCGGGGTACCCCCCCCTGCGCGAACCCTCCTCAGAAGATGGTCTGCTGGAGCGGTTCGCGTTGGCGCACAAAATCTCCAAGTGGGACCCCTTACAAATTCTACACGGGCGGGGGTCGGGGCAGTCCCGATGAAAGTGGGCCCCCAAGCACGAGAAGCACAAACGGCGTGCGTTGACAATGCGGCGGCGGGCACTTACGTGCAAATTCAAAAAGTCCGGGCAACGCGCCATGACATGACCCGTTGCCTTACAAAAGTCACAATGATGAGGACTCCGGGCGCCAGCAAAACGTGGGGCGGGGCGGACATCAACAGGCCCCCTGGCCCGAGGACTCCGGGCGCCAGCAAAACGGGGGGCGGGGCGATCATCAACAGGCCCCCTAGCCCGAGGACTCCGGGCGCCAGCAAAACGGGGGGCGGGGCGATCATCAACAGGCCCCCTAACCCGAGGACTCCGGGCGCCAGCAAAACGGGGGGCGGGGCGATCATCAACAGGCCCCCTAGCCCGAGGACTCCGGGCGCCAACAAAACGGGGGGCGGGGGGAATATCAACAGGCCCCCGAGCCCTAGTCCGTCCCTGGTCTCTGGGCTGAGAAGGTAGTAGGGGTGACCCCGTGGCGCCACGAGTGTTATCCGAAAACCGACACTCGTCTTCCAAAAATTTGAGGAGGTCGTCAAAGGGGGGAAGATGGGTGGCACTGTCCCCACCATACTTCTGCTCAAAACGTGACCTCAACTCCGCGGGGAGCAACTGCAGCACTATGTGCACCAATAAGTAGGACCAATGTTCCACCAGTAACTCCAAGCGTCTCAAGGCGTTGGTCGCTGAGACCAACGGGTTCAGCAAGTCAGTGCGCAACGTCGACGTGCTGACAATGGCCGGTAGCCCCAAAATCTGGTCGATGTGCACATCAGCCAGGCAGCGCTTGTTCTGATACCGTCGGGAGAGAAGCTCCAGAGCGGTCGGGTAGGAGGAATCCGTCACCGGCAAGTGCTGCACCAAGGCTCTGGCTTCGCCCTCCAGGACAGACAATAAATAGGCCAGCTTCTGGGCAGGTCCGAGCGTGCATCGACAAGACTCTCAAAGAGATTTAGGAAGCCCAGCCAGTGGTCCAAGCGACCGTCAAAATGTGGCAGCTCCAGGGTGGGCAGCCTACTCAATAGTCCAGGGCCTGCAACAACGGGGGTCTGCGGCTTGGCCGCATCAGGCACCCGACTCTTCAAAATTTCCCGCGCTCGTAGACATATGACATCCCCCAGGTGGACAATCTGGTCATAGTCACCCAAAATCGTATCGCGGGCTGTCTAATCCATCACCCCCAAATCCACGTCCATGATGTACTCGTTGAAGCGTGTGAGCGCAGCATCAGCTGACTTGATCCTCTCAATCACTTGCCCATACCGAGCAAGGGTGAGCTCTACCAATTCTACACGCTCAACCGTTGCAGCTGCCGATGTGAACCATCTCAACTGTGAGGTCAATCCGGCAGCAGCCTCCCTGACTGCCCTTAATGAGGCCATTGCAGCAATCAAATATTAATACAACAGGGTAAAATTAACACAAACAACAATGACTTGTTAGCCGACCAAATAATTTCACCAAAATAACAACTTAAATTCAATTATTTCAAGTCCAAATCCGACCCTGTACTTATTCCAAGTATGAATCTAGCTTGGTACAGATGGCTAGTTACAAAATAAATAACAATTCAATGTATATATTGTGCAGGATCAACCAATAAACATCAATAAACACAACAATTGACTGTATAATATTGAGCCGGAGAATCTCTATCAACACAGTCCAATAAGTACCACAAATGCAATAACCAATACACACAATTCAAGTCCTATTATGTTAGACTATGTGTAATTATTATTTAGATAACCTTTTAAATTCAGATCAGTGACATTCAATCATTAATTGCAACAAATACCAAACAACTTTTACAACAATATACCAAATTATGTACCAAATACAACCTTATAATTCCTAATTTCACAAACAATCTTACTTGTCTGTACAATACCAAGGGGCTAGCACTACAAATTACAGTACAAACTACAAGTACTATTTGAGCCCGGCTGACAAAGCAATATATTCAAACTTATTAAGTTATAAGTTGTGTTAAGTAATTAAACTCAAGTTATTTTCAACAATATTCAAAACTTCCAATTAAACCAGTGGATCTTATAAGACCACGCTTCTGCTACCAAAATGGTAGGGACTACAAAGGCCAGCCAACGATAACTGGGGTGACCGAAACTTGTCCACGGTTCGTGGAGCCCTACCGTTGCTTTCAACAACAATAAACAAACTACAGGCTCTTCGGCCTACAAACCATATATATAAATAACAGTTCTAACCACTTACCTTCTGCACTGGGTACACCAACTTCGACCTTCCTAGGTCACGCCCAAGTGTGGTATGTATGTAATTATGAGGTGAGTAATTGAAAAGTGTGCTGTAAGTCACGTGTTCTAGAACGTTCACAAGGCGCCAGTCTCCAGATGGCGCGGTCCTGATCAGCATCACAGCCCCACTTATTTCCAACAAAAGCGCGTGCCACGCGGTGAGGCAATACGGCGATATGTTCCGAGAAATATCCCTGGGTTTTCGTCAATCCGGGATTACAACTTCAAACAGTAGTTAATCGCGACCCAATTATCGGTTGCAAACGGCGATTCCAAACGATATTTTATCAATTACAATTAAATCAAAGTCCCAAGACCGGACATTTTCCAACAACGGAACCAAAGTCTATCTGTCAAGTCAAAAGGTTATGTCAAGTGTCAACATCAAAAAGACAATAGAATGTTGCCACACCAAAGATCGTTCAAAAATACATTTGGGATGCAACAGGTACTTTTTGAGAGCAACTGCACAAGTTACAATAAGAAATACCCAAAACGCCATAGGTGTGCCTATAATATTTGAAGAGTTCCCTCGATTTCTCCAGGATCCCATCATCAGATCCTGACTTTGGTGATAATGGGACCAATTTCGAAGTATACCCATTCCAACAAAAAAAGAATTTTCCAATTCGGTTCAACCGTCTTCGAGTACTCGATGATCATACATAAAAAAATATATATATACTATACTATATAATTATTATTATTATTATACTATATAAACACAGAAATCAAAAATACAGAGAAGTGGTAAGGGGGCGTATCGGTGTCCGCGCGACATGGCCACAGGGCTCATGTCACAGGCAAGTGGCCGTCTCCGCGAACTAGTGCGCTTTCGACGGCGATCGTGATAACATATAAGAATGCCGAGTTGTTCTGTGGTATCTTGTAAAAACCGAAGCCAAAATCAAATCTATGTGAATCATGGAATCACTTACCATATGTAAGTACAAGTATTTTACAATATTTGTCTTTAAAATCATGAAAAACAATAAATCGTAAAATATTTCTTGGTTTTACTATGTTATTTTTGTTTTCAAATATCAGAGCGACTGTACTCCTTTTGCTATAAATACATTGCTCCTTAACCACTACCTGAGTTCGTCACTAAGTAACTGGACAAGCAATGTAAACATAACATACGAAACTGTATTACGCGGATTCATCGCGTAGTGAGGCCGCCACTTCTTGCGACGAATTAGTGATGTGCTTGTGCAGATCCACTAACGTAGGCTATCGACAGCAATGTCGATTGACGAATGAAATATTGCTATTATAGTTTAGGGGTTTTTCAACCGATGACATAAAAAAGAGGAGGTTATCAATTCGACGTGTGTATTATTATTATTTTTTTATGTATTACCTATTACTTGGAGACGGCTGAACCGATTAGAAAAATGCTTTTTTTGTTTGAAAGGGTATACTTTGAAATTGGTCCCATTGTTACCAAGTCAGGATCTGATGATGGGATCCTGGAGAAATCGAGGGAACTCTTCAAATATTATAGGCACACCTATAGTGATTTGAGTATTTTTTATAGTAACTTGTGTAGTTGCATTCGAAAAGCACCATTTTGAAGTAGACCTGATGATGAAGACCACCGATGGCCACTGGAACTACTCAATATATAAGTAGGAATAATAAGTAGTTCATGTGTTCCGCTTCGATTATTTGAATGTGGTTATTAAGCACAATATGCTCGTCACAATGCATATGGTGAAGTGAAGCTGATGGTGAACTACCAGGAGAACTCCTCAACAAATAACAGCCCAACATTGGGAAAAGCAATATTTTGTAAATGAATATAAATAGTTGACATTTAGGCTCTTGTAACTAGGTAAATTAAAAATCGACCAACTAAAAAGAGTGAAATAAAAACTTTTTACCAAAAAATTAAACCGACACCCAAAAAACACTGCAAAGTGAAAAATAACTGTAATTTCGGAAGTCGGTGCCAAAAACGAAAATACAAAACTAAAGACACCGACTACCGAAATTAAAGTTATTTTTCACTTTGCAGTGTTTTTTGGGTGTCTGTTTAATTTTTTGGTAAAAAGATTTTTATAACATACGGAAACCTCTAAGAAAATATGTTTAACTTTTATTTTACATGAGATGACAGAAATAAAAATACGTTGAAAAGTCAAGTGTACAAAAAAGTAAAAAAAATAAACAATTTATTTTACGCCCGCAGCATGCGTAAGGAGTTCCGACGTCGCCGTCGCTACAATAGTTTATTTTTCAATCTGTCAACCGTTTTAGCCCGGTTGGAAGATCGATGTAAATAATGTTTTTTTACTTAGTTGATTTTTTTACAGAGTAGTAGAGAAATGCGTAACCAATATTCGTAAAGTAAGTTACTTTAATTTTAGGTTAATAATCGGTGGTGTTTTTCGGTTTAGAATTATCGTATGTTATGCCTTATCCTCATGCTGTTTCTTTATTTTTTATGGTTTTTGTATTTTGCTTCCATTGAAGCTTCGAATGCGTTATAATAATCGGCATGGTTCAGATAATATATTTGTGAATTGAGCTTAAAATAAGTCAATATATTCATGCTATTTATTTGTAATGCATGGATGTGTGTTTGTTTTCATATATTTAACAATTTCTCTACTAACTAGGATTTTCCTTATAACAAAAACCTATTATAACCTACTAAACTATTACCTGCGGTTACCCCGCAGGTAATAGTTGCGTAACACACTTACAGTAGGAATCGGTTTCATTATGCTAAATCAACAACACTCACTGCGGTATTTACGTTGTTGAGCAGACCAATATTTCGAACATATGAAGCAATGGATTAGCAATATACGTCAAAATCATTCAGATCTTGATTTATAGTGTGTTACGTAATTATTGCGATGCTTATTATATGGTGACGTTTAGAAGTAGCTTAGGATGTATGTAAATGATAAATAAGTGCTTTTCGTACTTTTCAGCTTCCCAAAAGATGGTAACATAAAAAAGGAATGGATTGATGCCACAGGCATGCCACCTAACTGGTACCCTACAAAAAATAGCACCATATGCTCGGTTCACTTCAACGCAGAAATGTTCTAGTCTCTAAAGAAAAGTCGCAGGCTTTTTGAATGGACAATTCCAAAATTAAGAGTACAACTGATATTTGCAGAAGTGTGTTAAATTTTATTTTATTACTGAAAGCTATTCTCATGATTTAGGGTATTCATAAAATCAGTCATTCAACTTTTCAGGATTCTATACAACCTATACGGCTGGTATGTTCCGATCAAGAGCGTAATGTAAGTTAACATCGACTTCTATTTGACCTATCACTATGATAATTAAATATTAAGATTTAAGTCGAAAGCGCCAGGGTAGCCCTTAATACTTAGTAGGTAGTACTTAATAATAATTATGTAATGTTATGTTCTTAATAATATGTTTATTGTTATTGTAATATTTTCTGGACATGCCATTTTTTATTTGGTTCATTTTCAGGTGCCCAAAAAAAATTGTACAATAATAAATGGAAGAATCGATAACTTTCCGATTTAGTCAATCACTAGCGTATATGTAAAATAAATTGCTTTTGCACAGCACAACGATAGCGACCGATGTTTTTGTGTGGGTAAATTCTACGGTGCATGGTAAATACACGCTGTGTTTGACGGAATAAGGTTTATTATTGATTGTATAGTACGTTCTGATTTAAGAAACGCGGGCACACACCCGCGTTTCTTAAATCAGTGCGTATCTATTGATTTTATTAAACTGCATGTGTAGTTGTTGCCCCGCCCAGCGCCTAACTGGAGACACACGGTTCCGATATAATTTCGTCTGTTGACCAAATCTACTTATTTATTTTATCTATGTATATAAAGCTAGATTACCACTCACTGACTCACTCACTCACTCATTGACATAATTGTTCTCCCAGATGGTGGATGGGGAGGTGGGTATATTTTGACAGATTCGTAAACAAGTAACTCTCAAACCTACGGGAAAAGTGCCAAACCTCCCCTTTTCCCCCCCTTCTCCCCCCTCCCTATCGTATCTCGGAAACTACGAGACCCGTATTTTTTTATTTTTACGGATTCGTATAGAGGAGGCTCTGTAAAGTAAAAACCATTTTTCGAAGTCGCCCCCCTTCTCACCCCCCTTAGGCGGATCTAGGAAACTAAGAGACTTGGAACATTTTTTTTTTTCAGATTCATTTAGAGGGGCAATGCTTTAGTCGAAATAATTGTGCAACCCCCCCCCATCACCCCTGCCCATTTTTTTTTTTTTTCATCAACACGCGAGTCACACCGCACCTCGCGCAACACGCAAATACTAGTTGTATTATATAAAGCTAAATTACCACTCACTGACTGACTGACTGACTGACTGACTCATTGACATAATTGTTCTCCCAGATGGTGGATGGGGAGGTGGGTATATTTTGACAGATTCGTAAACAAGTAACTCTCAAACCTACGGGAAAAGTGCCAAACCTCCCCTTTTCACCCCCCTTCTCCCCCCTCACTATCGTATCTGGGAAACTACGAGACCCGTATTTTTTATTTTTTACGGATTCGTATAGAGGAGGCTCGGTAAAGTAAAAACCATTTTACAAAGTCGCCCCCCTTGCCCCCCTTCTCACCCTTTTTAGGCGGATCTCGGAAATTAAGAGACTTGGAACATTTTTTTTTCAGATTCATTTAGAGGGGCAATGCTTTAGTCTAAATAATTGTGCAACCCCCCCCCCCCATCACTCCTCCCATTTTTTTTTTCACAAGCACGCGAGTTGCTTGCACCTCGCGCAACACGCAAATACTAGTTATACTATATAAAGCTAAATTGCCACTCACTCACTCATTGACATAATTGTTCTCCCAGATGGTGGATGGGGAGGTGGGTATATTTTGACAGATTCGTAAACAAGTAACTCTCAAACCTACGGGAAAAGTGCCAAACCTCCCCTTTTCACCCCCCTTCTCCCCCATCCCTATCGTATCTCGGAAACTACGAGACCCGTATTCTTTTTTTTTACGGATTCGTATAGAGGAGGCTCGGTAAAGTAAAAACCATGTTTCAAAGTCGCCCCCCATGCCCCCCTTCTCACCCCCTTTAGGCGGATCTCGGAAATTAAGAGACATGGAACTTTTTTTTTTCTGATTCATTTAGAGGGGCAATGCTTTAATCCAAATAATTGTGCAAACCTCCCCCCCATCTCCCCCCCCTATTTTTTTTTCAGATTTACACCACAAGCACGGGAGGTGCTTGCACCTCGCGCAACACGCAAATACTAAGCCCCCCCATCTCCCCCCATCACCCCCCCCACTTTTTTTTTTTTTTCACAAGCACGCGAGGTGCTTGCACGTCGCGCAACACGCAAATACTAAACCCCCCCATCACCCCCCCACTTTTTTTTTTTCACAAGCACTAGTAACTAAAAGTAAAAAACTAGTATTTGCGTGTTGCCCCTCCCTATCGTATCTCGGAAACTACGAGACCCGTATTTTTTGTTTTTTACGGATTCGTATAGAGGAGGCTCGGTAAAGTAAAAACCATTTTTCAAAGTCCCCCCCCCCCCCCCCCCCGCCCCCCTTCTCACCCCCTTTAGACGGATCTCGGAAATTAAGAGACTAAGAACATTTTTTTTTCAGATCCTTTAGAGGGGCAATGCTTTAGTCGAAATAATAGTGCAACCCCCCCCCATCACCCCATCCCCATTTTTTTTTTCACAAGCACGCGAGTTGCTTGCACCTCGCGCAACACGCAAATACTGGTTATACTATATAAAGCTAAATTACCACTCACTCACTCATTGACATAATTGTTCTCCCAGATGGTGGATGGGGAGGTGGGTATATTTTGACAGATTCGTAAACAAGTAACTCTCAAACCTACGGGAAAAGTGCCAAACCTCCCCTTTTCACCCCCCTTCTCCCCCATCCCTATCGTATCTCGGAAACTACGAGACCCGTATTCTTTTTTTTTACGGATTCGTATAGAGGAGGCTCGGTAAAGTAAAAACCATTTTTCAGTCGCCCCCCCACGCCCCCCTTCTCACCCCCTTTAGGTGGATCTCGGAAATTAAGAGACTTGGAACATTTTTTTTTTTTAGATTCATTTAGAGGGGCAATGCTTTAGTCGAAATAATTGTGCAACCCCCCCCCATCACCCCTGCCCATTTTTTTTTTTTTTTCATCAACACGCGAGTCACACCGCACCTCGCGCAACACGCAAATACTAGTTGTATTATATAAAGCTAAATTACCACTCACTGACTGACTGACTGACTGACTGACTCATTGACATAATTGTTCTCCCAGATGGTGGATGGGGAGGTGGGTATATTTTGACAGATTCGTAAACAAGTAACTCTCAAACCTACGGGAAAAGTGCCAAACCTCCCCTTTTCACCCCCCTTCTCCCCCCTCACTATCGTATCTCGGAAACTACGAGACCCGTATTTTTTGTTTTTTACGGATTCGTATAGAGGAGGCTCGGTAAAGTAAAAACCATTTTTCAAAGTCCCCCCCGCCCCCCGCCCCCCTTCTCACCCCCTTTAGACGGATCTCGGAAATTAAGAGACTAAGAACATTTTTTTTTCAGATCCTTTAGAGGGGCAATGCTTTAGTCGAAATAATAGTGCAACCCCCCCCCATCACCCCATCCCCATTTTTTTTTTCACAAGCACGCGAGTTGCTTGCACCTCGCGCAACACGCAAATACTAGTTATACTATATAAAGCTAAATTACCACTCACTCACTCATTGACATAATTGTTCTCCCAGATGGTGGATGGGGAGGTGGGTATATTTTGACAGATTCGTAAACAAGTAACTCTCAAACCTACGGGAAAAGTGCCAAACCTCCCCTTTTCACCCCCCTTCTCCCCCATCCCTATCGTATCTCGGAAACTACGAGACCCGTATTCTTTTTTTTTACGGATTCGTATAGAGGAGGCTCGGTAAAGTAAAAACCATTTTTCAGTCGCCCCCCCACGCCCCCCTTCTCACCCCCTTTAGGCGGATCTCGGAAATTAAGAGACTTGGAACATTTTTTTTTTTCAGATTCATTTAGAGGGGCAATGCTTTAGTCGAAATAATTGTGCAACCCCCCCCCATCACCCCTGCCCATTTTTTTTTTTTTTCATCAACACGCGAGTCACACCGCACCTCGCGCAACACGCAAATACTAGTTGTATTATATAAAGCTAAATTACCACTCACTGACTGACTGACTGACTGACTGACTCATTGACATAATTGTTCTCCCAGATGGTGGATGGGGAGGTGGGTATATTTTGACAGATTCGTAAACAAGTAACTCTCAAACCTACGGGAAAAGTGCCAAACCTCCCCTTTTCACCCCCCTTCTCCCCCCTCACTATCGTATCTGGGAAACTACGAGACCCGTATTTTTTATTTTTTACGGATTCGTATAGAGGAGGCTCGGTAAAGTAAAAACCATTTTACAAAGTCGCCCCCCTTGCCCCCCTTCTCACCCTTTTTAGGCGGATCTCGGAAATTAAGAGACTTGGAACATTTTTTTTTCAGATTCATTTAGAGGGGCAATGCTTTAGTCTAAATAATTGTGCAACCGCCCCCCCCATCACTCCTCCCATTTTTTTTTTCACAAGCACGCGAGTTGCTTGCACCTCGCGCAACACGCAAATACTAGTTATACTATATAAAGCTAAATTACCACTCACTCACTCATTGACATAATTGTTCTCCCAGATGGTGGATGGGGAGGTGGGTATATTTTGACAGATTCGTAAACAAGTAACTCTCAAACCTACGGGAAAAGTGCCAAACCTCCCCTTTTCACCCCCCTTCTCCCCCATCCCTATCGTATCTCGGAAACTACGAGACCCGTATTCTTTTTTTTTACGGATTCGTATAGAGGAGGCTCGGTAAAGTAAAAACCATTTTTCAGTCGCCCCCCACGCCCCCCTTCTCACCCCCTTTAGGCGGATCTCGGAAATTAAGAGACTTGGAACATTTTTTTTTTCAGATTCATTTAGAGGGGCAATGCTTTAGTCGAAATAATTGTGCAACCCCCCCCCATCACCCCTGCTCATTTTTTTTTTTTTTCATCAACACGCGAGTCACACCGCACCTCGCGCAACACGCAAATACTAGTTGTATTATATAAAGCTAAATTACCACTCACTGACTGACTGACTGACTGACTGACTCATTGACATAATTGTTCTCCCAGATGGTGGATGGGGAGGTGGGTATATTTTGACAGATTCGTAAACAAGTAACTCTCAAACCTACGGGAAAAGTGCCAAACCTCCCCTTTTCACCCCCCTTCTCCCCCCTCACTATCGTATCTGGGAAACTACGAGACCCGTATTTTTTATTTTTTACGGATTCGTATAGAGGAGGCTCGGTAAAGTAAAAACCATTTTACAAAGTCGCCCCCCTTGCCCCCCTTCTCACCCTTTTTAGGCGGATCTCGGAAATTAAGAGACTTGGAACATTTTTTTTTCAGATTCATTTAGAGGGGCAATGCTTTAGTCTAAATAATTGTGCAACCCCCCCCCCCCCATCACTCCTCCCATTTTTTTTTCACAAGCACGCGAGGTGCTTGCACCTCGCGCAACACGCAAATACTAGTATATACGCGTCGAATTGATAACCTCCTCTTTTTGTCGTCGGTTGAAAAAGAATAGCCACCCAAGTAACACAGTCTTGGAGGTTTAAAACAAATCTGTCTATTGACAGTCTATTCATGGTTAATCTTTAGATAGGGGCTTCTAAAGATGGTTTCAATAAAGAAAATGTATTCTTATAGTTTTTTTTTCTCAAGCTCGATTATTTTTAGAGCATTTGTTCTATAGCACACTTATTTTAAGTACTATTATAGGTATATTGAATGTTTTAAGATACAATGCTCTACAAATAGTTAATAAAGCCTAAAGGTACCTAATTTGAAAGAACTTTATAGATAATATGATATATTTTAAGAAAAAATATTCTATTTTTTCTATTGGTACTCTTATCTTTGCTTATAAACAGACTTAAGTCTAGATAAAATATTTTAATAGATGTTTTTCAGTTTGTCTCAAAAAATTATAATGAAAACGTGTTTTTAGTGGTTTTTTTCCTAAAAATGGCTTGATTAAGTGTATTTTACATTAAATATTTGAATTGGATGATTTTATGCAATGGAGACAGTAAAAAAAATTAAAAGGTTTGGTGGCTTTCGTCGAAAAATCAGCAAATATTATAAAAGAAAGAAAAATGAAGAAGAATTGCAAAATGATTCAGATTCAGAATCGAAACATTCTAGTAACTTCCTCCAAAATGCGGGAAATTGTTCTACGACAGAAGATAAAAGTCACTTAGTAAGTAGACAGAAGTACAGTACTAGATAATCTTAAACGACGCATAAATCTGTTTTGTTTTGTTCCGTCGTGTTTCTAATAAATTTTATCTTGACGCCATTTTTAGGGTTCCGTAGCCGAATGGCAAAAAACGGAACCCTTATAGTTTCGATATGTCTGTCTGTCTGTCTGTCTGTCTGTCTGTCTGTCTGTCCGTCCGTCCGTATGTCACAGCCATTTTATTCCAAAACTATTCAAGACTATACATGTGAAACTTAGTAGGTAGATGTATTCTGTGAACCACTTACCGATTTTAAGAAAAAAATTAATTTAGTAAGTAAAAAAAGTAAGTTTTTTTGTTAAAACATATTGAATTTCGTGATCGATGACGTGCCCAAAATATTACGTCGCGTGCCATCACTTGCACGCGTGCCATCGGTACGCCATCTCTGCACTAGATTCCATCAACGACGCAAAACAACTCATCTAATACATTTTAGAAAGTAATTTAGAAGAAGTATATCCAAATGTTTACATTACAATTAGAATCATGCTCACAGTTCCGGTCAGTACAGCTTCCGCTGAGAGAAGCTTCTCGAAAGTTGAAATTGATAAAGACCTATTTGACTTCACAGTAGCCACCACCGGCAATGTCAATGTAATACCGTGGATTGCTATATTCAATATAATTTTTGCCCATGCACACACACCAAAACCTGGGTTTGAACTAGACTGTTTAGGGCCATTTGTTCTAATTATTTCCTTAATTTTTTTTTATTTTTTTGTTAAAAGTTTATTTTTTTATAAAACTCATTTAAATATGAAATTAGCGCGATACAACTGACGCTTAGCGCCATCTATCGACATTTCTATGGAGTTGTTCGAAATTTTCGAGTCAAATACTCGTAAACTTGTAAAGCCCACTTATATGTGTTAGTTTTCCTTTAAACTTCGTTATATAGATGTACTACTGCCGTGACATTTGAATTTCTACATCCGTTTAGTTGGTAGAGGGGGTGGGCACTTGACTCTAACGAAAATTGGTACTGTAAAGCTTGATAAGTCACGAACGGTTTACTTAATCAAAAAACGGTCTCCCCAAACCCCTAATATTTTTGAAAGACCTATCCTACGATTTTCCACACTATGGGAAGGACAAAAAAAAAATTATCATTTTTTGAAATAAAAATAGGATTAAGATTAAAAATCTGTATGTACACCTTTCTGTTTTTGTTTTTGCGCTCCATTAATTTATCTAGTAATTTTTGAAATAAAAATAAGATTAAGATTAAAAATTGTAATTAGGTTTAAATTCTATCTATCAACAGGCTCTGTATGTAACACAAGATTATGAAGAGGTTTTCTGTTACAGGTATATATTTACTTAAAAGAAGATCTCTGCAATGTTTTTTGTTAAAACCAGTTGTTTCTGAAATAAACTTTATTATTATTATTCCCTTTATTACATTTTATACACATATTATTTACATTTTTAAATATTCCTATAAAAACCAAAAAAAACATTTAAAAATATAAAAAACAGTAGCCCACCGGTATCGGGAACAGGGTCCAAGCTACCGGTGGTCAGGGCTCTTGAGAGAGGAACCTCCTAACAATTCGCGCCGTGTCCAGAAGTACTGCTTTCTGGATCAAGCCCTTGATCCAGCTGCCCAACGAGAGCCTCCTAAGATGTTTTTCGAGGCTCTTGGCTATTATGCCATTGGCTGAGACGACTATCGGCACAATGATTGCTGTATCCACATCCCACATGTCAACAACCTCGTGAGCCAAGTCAAGATACTTAATTTGCTTATCTTTCTCGGCTTTCACGAGGTTCTCGTCATGAGGGACCGCTATATCAACAATCACTGTGCGACGCTCTAATCGGTCTATTAACACTATATCAGGCTTATTGGCAACAATAGTCCTGTCAGTGATGATAGACCGATCCCAGTACAGTGTAATATTGCCATTTTCGAGAACTGGGTCGGGCACATACCTATAGTACGGTACTTCTGATTCCACGAGATTGTATTTAAGAGCAAGTTGCTGGTGAACAATCCTAGCTACAAGGTTGTGTCTATGCAAATAGTCTCCGTTAGCCAGACGAGAACAACCGGAGATAATGTGACGAATGGATTCTCCCGGTTTGTGACATGCCCGACATATGTCTACCGTACCATCCTTCACAATATATTTCCGATAGTTATTCGTCATCATAACTTCATCCATAATTGCACAGACAAAACCTTCGGTTTCCCCGAAGAGGTCACCAAAACGTAGCCAGGCTACGGACGCTAATGTATCTACGTCAGACCCATGAAGGGCCCGGTAATAGCGTCCGTGAAGCTCCTTGCTCTGCCATACTTCTCTGCGGTCATTAGTATCTAATACTACAGGTTTGCGCCAATTCTCGGTACCTAAGGAGAGCGGAGTGAGGCCTTTGTCCACCGCTACCACATCTCGATGCATACCCACGTCGGCTTCTTGGAAATATTCCCTAAGGCTGCATACCTCGTGGTTGTGCAGGGTCTTTGCATTTAAAAAGCCACGACCCCCGCACTTCCGCGGGATATACAGCCTCATCACCGATGAACGTGGGTGATGCATTCGATTTGCCGTCAGCGTTATGCGGACCCGCCTGTCCAAGGCGTCAAGTTCAGTCTGAGTCCATTTGAGTATGCCAAAAGAGTACATCAATACTGGCATGACCCAACCATTGAAGGCACGCACCTTGTTTCCACCTGATAAAAGACTATTCAGTACTTTATTCAGGCGGCCAAAGAAGCGTTCCTTCAATGACTGTTTAACATAAGCAACATTGATGCCTAGTGCCTCTGACATACCCAAATACTTGTAGGTTTCAGTTGAGCCGAGGGATCTTAGGTGTATGGAATCCGAGAGTTGAGTTCCCACGGATTCCATAATCTCCCCTCGCTTTACATGCATGACCGCACATTTGTCCACCCCAAATTCCATCCTGATGGCGCTACTGAAGGTTTCCGTTACCTTCAGTAGCTCCATGAGTTGCAAGTTGCTGGGGGCAAAAAGTTTCAAATCATCCATGTAAAGCAAGTGTGATATGACCTGACCACCTCTTCTCAACTGGTAGCCTTGCCCCGAACCCTCCAGCAGTGTACTGAAAGGGTTGAGAGCCAGACAAAACCACAGTGGGCTCAGACTGTCGCCCTGAAAAATACCACGCTCAATCCTAATCGGTTCGCTGTTTTCCTGGATCTGTCGACATCCTGGATAGCAGAGGACCGTCTTCCATTGCCCCATACATGACTCAAGGAAAGTGCGGAGTATTGGATTTATTGACACACACACACACCTTCATGAGCCATGTATGTGGAACCGAGTCATAGGCCTTCTTATAATCTATCCAACATGTCGACAGATTCCTTCGGGAACGACGAACCTGTTGGTTTATGGCAATATCGATGAGGAGAAGCTCCTTAGTACCGCGGGACCCGTTCCTACATCCATTCTGAGAAGCAGACATGATTGAATTTGTATCTATGTGATTATTAATTTTGGCTCTCAGAATGGATGTAAGAACTTTATAGACCGTCGGTAAGCACGTGATCGGTCTGTAATTTTTAGGTTCCGAAGTACTGCCTGATTTATGGAGCAGGTGGGTTATTCCTGTAGTTAGGAATTGAGGTAGCGATCCTAGCTCTAAGGCAGACTGGAACTGAGCGGCCAAGCGAGCGTGCGAGCTTAGAAACCATTTAATCCAGAAATTGTGCAGCCCGTCCGGCCCTGGAGATTTCAAGTTGGATAACGGACGAACTGCACGGGTTACATCTTGGGGGCTAATCGTAATTGCCCCCATTTCTGGTATAAGATCGCACGTGCGCTTGATCTCACTCATCCAGTCACCCTCGGTGTGGCTGACAGGTACCGACCAGATGCTGCGCCAGAACGAACACATGGTGTCATCATTTGGTAGGCACGTATCAGTCACACCTTGGTCAGGTCGCTCCCAGGCCCTATAAACCCACCTTTCATTGCTTTGGAATGTGCGATTCTGAGTGTATCGCTCCACCCGCCGCTTATATCGACGAATTCGATTTGCCCATGCATAGACTTTCTGCTTCAGGAAGTCGATACGCTCTGTGACGCGGGTCAGATAATCCCGGGGACTGATATCAGTCCCCGCATACGCCCGCCTCACAAAGCGCATCACTCTAGGACGAGTGTTGCCCTGCCTGAAGCAGATAAGTTTACCAATGAGTGTTCTAGCCTCAGCAATACGACGTTCGATCCTGCCCTGCCAAGCTGGTACAGCTGGCCGAATAACTCTGTCAGTCTTTGGAAACTTGATATGAGCTACCCGACAAGCCGCTACAGCTGCACAGTATAGGATCGAATGAGTATCGGTGAGGTCTTCACTATTGTCAAAATAATTTGACAGCAGTGAATCTAGAGCACACACTAGCGCCCTATTTTTCTTATGCATGGGTAAACGAGGCAGACGAGGTCTAAGCTCAGGCGGTGTGGAGCGATACTCCCGTAATGCACACTCCAAAGCACTCCTCAATTGCTCACTGCACTGGGTACTCACGGTTATAGCCTCGTCATCATCATCTTCACCGATGTGGTCGGGTCGCGGTGAGATACTGGGTTGTAGTTGCACCGCGGCCAGTGGCGAAGCAGATGAGACACGGCTGCACCGTGATTCGAGGCGTAGTCTATCAAGTACGGCGTCATCCAACATACGGTTACGCTGGATTACCCGCACCTGATCCGATAGTCGTTGGGCCGAAACGTTGACAGCCGGTTCAAGTACCTGAAACAGAGAGAGCATCCGACCACGGTACGCAGTCAGGTTAGTTCCCCCCTCTGTAGCCCCATAGTATGAGCGCATGACGTTCTCATTAATGGATTGAGTCCATCGCATGCGCTGCACACTTCCACCGGCAGCGGGGACCCCATCAGAGGCCGGCGGGCCTCGAAGTCCCATGCTGGCCGGAGGGCGGCCTCTTCCTCGCCGACGCGCAGGTGGTGGTGTCGTCGGCGGCGAGAAGTACTCATCGCTCGAGCTCGACGCAACTGCAGCGGCCGGAATCTCTTGACTCACGGCTGGAGAAGGTCCCGGTGGCTGCGAGGCGGAGCTGAGCGAAGATTCCGCTGGTCTCGGGCGTGTGATTTGTTGTAACCGGGCCCGGTATCTTGTCAACATTTTGAAAATCTTCTTGTCGAGATTTTATTACCAGAAGGTATATTCGGCATTTCTTTAATGGCTTTTTGTTTAATGTAAATTGGTAGTTTCCTTTTTTTTTTCACTGTTTTTGTTTTATTAAACATGTTGCATTTATGCTATTTACTTAATTATCAAATATTTATTCAAAAATAAAACTGAAGAAAATTTTTGACAGGCGGGTTGACATCCGGGCCACAGATTATTTATTATTATTATTATTATCATCCCACTTTACATGTAGGGGAGGTACCCTAAATAATTGTTTTTTTTTTTTTCAAAATTTTAATTTTACCACTTTTTCGGCGTCATGTACGTGTATACTCATGCCAAATTACAACTTTCTAGTACCAATCGTTTTTGAGCTAAACCGCGGACAGACAGACAGACGAACATGACGAAACTATAAGGGTTCCTTGTTGACTACGGAACCCTAAAAATTGGCTAAGTGCGAGTCAGACTCCCACATGAAGGGTTCCGTAGCAGCTACGCAAAATAACATTGTGCCTGTATGGAAATTAGACATTATTTATTCATTTGTTAACATAGGTAAACAAAATACAGATCTTATATATTTATAATAGCCAGAGCGCAAGAGACAAGGTTACGTAATTTTAATAATAATATTATTATTAGTTATATTATTATAAGTTATGTAACACGTTCAAACTAAGTTTCGTTGAAAGTTTTTATTGATCTACAACATATTTTTTTTTAAAGATTTTTCACCATATTATTTTGAAAGTTAGAGGCAATCTTTCAAACGATTGACCGATTGATTGATTTAAAGACCTACCTTTAGACATCCCGCACGTATGATGAAAAAGGTTTTTTGGTTCTTGTCAGGTGTTGGACATTGGAACTCAACAGATGGTTCAACCTAAATATCATTTTAACATGATAGGAGCGCCACATTCGCATTATAGACCCAGACGATGGGCTGAGCAGGTGTCCAAAGTACTGTAGATTTCCCAGACTCTCCATCAAGCTGAGGACGTAGATGGAGAAGCCTGTTGCAATGTTTCCGTCGTAGCCACGATCCTCAGCTCTGAGGGACCGACTTTAGGAGGATATATTATAAAATAAGCAGAATATGACTGTTCTACATAACACATGTACATGGGTGACATAATGTAGCACAGTCTTATTCTGCTACGCAACGGGACGGGTCTACTCCACAGGACAGATAAAAGAGGTTAGAAAGGAAATAGTTCCTGATTTGTATGAGAACGCGTGTCGCCGCTTGTCTCCCACTCTTTAGCCCCACAGGCTCCTCAGGCCCGTTACGTATACGAATTACGCACACAAATAAACTACACACACTTAGATCGCGAGTTTGCTACTGATTGTACCCACATGGTCACCTCACTGTCGACAAACATGCGCCGTGCATCACGGCCAATCAGGGCAAAGGACGAAACGTCAATGGTTGAAGTGTTGAGGACGCAACGCATGCAGCACATTGTAAGCGGACTTGGTCATTGCGTTGATTAAGCGAGTACACATCGGGCAATGTATATTTTTGAAGTGAAAACTTCTTTAGCGGCGCTGAGCACTTTTTGTATGGGTAAAAACTGTTAAACTCGCGTCAGGGTCACGTGACCGATCGAAAAGCGTAAGTTTTTTTTTAAGTGAAAACTTCTTTAGCGTCGTTGTGATTTGAAAGTTAATGAAACGAAACAGCGACAGTATCATCTGTTGGGACCTAGGAGTTAGGTCGCAGGGGTTGAGGTATCCCTGAGAGGGGGGGGGGGTGTTGCGCGGTTTCGTGGGGAGTTCCGGGAGGTGAGGGGTAAGAGAGTCCCGTGTGCGGGCGGGGTGGGGGGAGGGCGGTCTCGTCGGGTGTTGAGGGGGAGTAGAGGGGGAGTTGAGGGGGGAGTTGAGGGGGAGTTGAGGGGGAAATGAGGGGGAGTTGAGGGGGGAGTTGAGGGAGTAGTTGAGGGGTGAGTTGAGGGGTGAGTTGAGGGGTGAGTTGAGGGGGGAGCTGAGGGGGTAGTTGAGGGAGGAGTTGAGGGGTGAGTTGAGGGGTGAGTTGTGGGGTGAGTTGAGGGGTGAGTTGAGGGGCGAGTTGAGGTGTGAGATGAGGGGTGAGTTTAGGGGTGAGTTGAGGGATGGGTTGCGGGATGAGGTGCTGTATGAGTTGAGGGATGAGTTGAGGGATGAGTTGAGGGGTGAGTTGAGGGGTGAGTTGAGGGGTGACTTGAGGGGTGAGTTGAGGGGTGAGTTGAGGGGTGAGTTTAGGGGTGAGTTGAGGGTTGGGTTGCGGGATGAGGTGCTGTATGAGTTGCGGGATGAGTTGAGGGGTGAGTTGAGGAGTGAGTTGAGAGGTGAGTTGAAGGGTGATTTGAGGGATGAGTTGAGGGATGAGATAAGGATGAGTTGAGGGATGAGGTGCGGGATGAGTTGAGGTGTGAGTTGAGGGGTGAGTTTAGGGGTGAGTTGAGGGGTGAGTTGAGGGATGGGTTGCGGGATGAGTTGTGGGATGAGGTGCTGTATGAGTTGCGGGATGAGTTGAGTGATGAGTTGAGGGGTGAGTTGAGGGATGAGTTGAGGGGTGAGTTGAGGGAGGAGTTGAGGGGGAGTTGAGGGGGGAGCTGAGGGGGGAGTTGAGGGAGGAGTTGAGGGATGAGATAAGGGATGAGATTAGGGATGAGTTGAGGGATGAGTTGAGGGACGAGGTGCGGGATGAGTTGAGGGGTGAGTTGAGGGATGAGTTGAGGGATGAGTTGAGGGATGAGTTGAGGCGTGAGTTGAGGGTTGAGTTGAGGAGTGAGTTGAGGGGTGAGTTGAAGGGTGATTTGAGGGATGAGTTGAGGGATGAGATAAGGATGAGTTGAGGGATGAGATGAGGGATCAGGTGCGGGATGAGGTGCGGGATGAGTTGAGGGGTGAGTTGAGGGGTGAGTTTAGGCGTGAGTTGAGGGGTGAGTTGAGGGATGGGTTGCGGGATGAGTTGCGGGATGAGGTGCTGTATGAGTTGCGGTATGAGTTGAGTGATGAGTTGAGGGATGAGTTGAGGGATGAGTTGAGGGATGAGTTGAGGGATGAGTTGAGTGGTGAGTTGAGGGATGAGTTGAGGGGTGAGTTGAGGGGTGAGTTGAGGGTTGAGTTGAGGGAGGAGTTGAGGGGTGAGTTGAGGGATGAGTTGAGGGGTGAGTCTAGGGGTGAGTTGACGGGTGAGTTGAAGGGTGAGTTGACGGGTGAGTTGACGGGTGAGTTGAGGGGTGACTTGAGGGAGGAATTGAGGGGTGAGTTGAGGGATGAGTTGAGGGGTGAGTTGAGGGGTGAGTTGCCGGTGAGTTGAAGGGTGAGTTGACGGGTGAGTTGACGGGTGAGTTGAGGGGTGAGTTGAGGGGTGAGTTGAGGGAGGAATTGAGGGGTGAGTTGAGGGATGAGTTGAGGGGTGAGTCTAGGGGTGAGTTGACGGGTGAGTTGAAGGGTGAGTTGACGGGTGAGTTGACGGGTGAGTTGAGGGGTGACTTGAGGGAGGAATTGAGGGGTGAGTTGAGGGATGAGTTGAGGGGTGAGTTGAGGGGTGAGTTGCCGGTGAGTAGAAGGGTGAGTTGACGGGTGAGTTGACGGGTGAGTTGAGGGGTGAGTTGAGGGAGGAATTGAGGGGTGAGTTGAGGGGTGAGTTGAGGGGTGAGTTGAGGGGTGAGTTGGGTGTGTTGAGGGGTGAGTTTAGGGGTGAGTTGAGGGATGGGTTGCGGGATGAGGTGCTGTATGAGTTGAGGGATGAGTTGAGGTGTGAGTTGAGGGATAAGTTGAGGGGTGCGTTGAGGGGTGAGTTGAGGGGTGAGTTGAGGGATGAGTTGAGGGATGAGTTGAGGGATGAGGTGCGGGATGAGGTGCGGGATGAGTTGAGGAGTGAGTTTAGGGGTGAGTTGAGGGATGGGTTGCGGGATGAGGTGCTGTATGAGTTGAGGGATGAGTTGAGGGGTGAGTTGAGGGATGAGTTGAGGGATGAGTTGAGGGGTGAGTTGAGGGGTGAGTTGAGGGGTGAGTTGAGGGGTGAGTTGAGGGATGAGTTGAGGGATGAGTTGAGGGATGAGGTGCGGGATGATGTGCGGGATGAGTTGAGGAGTGAGATGAGGGATGAGTTGAGGGTAGAGTTGAGGGGCGAGATGAGGGGGATTTTTTATCCAGGATTAAACTTCTTAGGGCTATTAGCCCCAAATTTAGGGTAAAATAATGCTTATTGGGATTTTTTTGGGCCCAAAAATAAGTAGGGCTATTTTTAGGGGCATACATACATTTACAAGCATCACATATATGCCCGCGGGGCGCGCGGCCATCAGCGGCCTAGTACTACTACATTACAGATTATCTATGTACTAGTACTAGGAAGTAGTATATCTATGTAGGTACTAGTACTAGGCAGTATTCGGAAGTATTTGATGATTGTGACGCTAGTAGGCATTTAATAAGCGTCTTGAAAATATTTCCAAACTTGCACTTGCATTCATGACTGTACCATTTTAAAATTGAACGCGCTTTTTCGATATATCATATGCTGAAAAACAAATTACGACACCGATTGTCCCTTGAAATGCTGTTAAGTTTGATGATGACACGAAACGTGTTGATGGATCTTGCGTTACGTTTACTCCATCTGTCTCCATCTCCAAAAATGTTACAATTATATAATGTAAACATGTATGACTTTAAGAATTCCGAAATTTCAAATGAAACGCCAAGTCGGGATTTAAGCGATTTATTTAAAATAATTGATAATGTGGATTGTTAATTAAGTAAATTCTATTACAAAAGTAATTAAAATTAAGTTATATTTTATTTACCTTAATAAAACGGGAAACTCATTTAAATATTAGCCTTGAATTGCAGAAAGAAACAGGGTTTTTTGAAGTGAAAACTTCTTTAGCGTCTTTGTGATTTGAAATTTTATGAAGCGAAAAAGCAACAGTAAAAAGAGACAGACATATAAATTCATAAGATTTAACGTGGGAGAAAATGAGATAGGGAGCATTATACAGTGTTTCTTATGTCGTGGAAATTTTATATGGGCAAACCAGGGCAAACGTATACCTTTGAAATTTCGTAAATTTTTGAAGGATTTTTTTGAAGTGAAACCTTGTTGTGCACTTTTTTGTAATGGGTAAAAAATGTTAAACTCGCGTCAAGACACGTGACCTGATCGAAAATTCGTAAGACGGACGGAGAGTAGACAGCCGGCGCGGCGTAGGAGAGGAAGTATCCTCCTCTCATTCTACGGCGCGGCGCGGCGAAAACGTATGCCTGCGCCTGCCGTTTTGTTTAGTCGGCGCAGGACGCTTGCGCGAATATTCGTGTGTGTTAACATGAAAGTTGATTTTTCTAAGAGATAAACTTTTTAATGTAATATAAATTGTCATGTTTGTGTACCATAGCGCAATAAATAAATATTGTATTCTACCACATAAATGATAGTACTTTTATACTGATAATTAAAGCAAATCGTGCAAAATTATTCCCTAACCATTCCAAAATATCAAAAATGCACAACGTTAATATTCAAGTTTTCACTTCTGCCGGCACTCCCGGAGTGCAACCCGGATTTTTTTAACTTGTTGCAATAATGTTGTTAATGTTTGGAATTTCATAGTGATCAGAATATTTTTATGTTTTTAACAAATAAAATTGTAATTAAATGTTATTTTCGACTTACCGATAGAAAGATATACTACCTCGCTCTATTCTTTCGGTCTGACTTTTTGTTTTACTGGTTATAATTGCACAACACGGCATTTTAAAGTGAGCTCTGTTTTCCGAAGTAGTCCGAAGCGCACTAAACGCAGTGAATGAATTAGTCGGTCCAGCTATGATTTTCGAATCATAGTTGTGGCGCGCTCGCTACGCCCACATTACCATTCCAACCTTATTCATCTATTCCGTGATCTACTCAACGGATCCGAATAAAATTTGGCATGTAGATAGCTGAACCCTTAAAATAACACATAGGACTTTTTATCCCGGAATTCCCACGAGATCAGGCCGAAGCTAGTCCTAATATAAATATATTGGTTTCTGCAATCTGCTAGGATCTAAAGAAAGAAAGATATACAAAGCCATTTTTACTTCACATTTTATTTCCAGCTAGGTACTCGTAATACTGACATTGTTTAGGTAGTCCACAGTTATACTAAATATATAACTGTGGACTTCTGTGCTAAACAGACATCGATTTGAAGATAACATAAACAATGAAACATGCATGACATAATTTAATTAAAAATACCCGTAAAATAATTAGCGTTCCAGGCCTTCAAACTTCCGTTTGTAGTTTTATGGATGATTTAAATATGTGCTGTTTGAAATACTTCAATTCCTCTATGCTTTCAAGGATGTCATCCACGGAACGGTGCCTAAACTTCTTCTGGGGCATAAGGGAAAACTCTTTTTGATACCATCGCTTAGCCAACTCTTTTATTGTGCTGACGTCTATTACTCTATAGTGTAAATAATTGTCTAGTATTGGCATATATTTTCTAATAAATAAGCGGTCCATGTACACACTGTTACCACCCAGTGGACATTTCTTCTCAGGTGCATGGGATTTCACGAAATCGAGAATTTGTTTCTCAGCATCTTTCAGTGAAACATTCGATTTGCGACTAGCCTCCGTCAGCCCGCTCTGTAAAGATAATAAAAAAATTAAAAAAATCCATACTTATATTAGGTAGAAAGATCTAAGTCCAGATCATTTAATGGGTCCCGACTGTAAATTCACTATGTTCCGTATGGACTAGGCTGAACTTTCAGTTTTTAAAGTTACTTTTATGCTGTAGGTAGTAGGATTTTTATTTTTAAAATCGATTAACGTTATTTTACACTTTCAGTTAACAAAGGTATCGGCGCCCCCAAGCGATTACTTGGTAATGTGCTATTATGGGCTGTATGCTCTTATGTCAAATTCGGAATTTTAGCAATGTTTTTCAGATGTTTCCTACTGATATTTACAAAGATATCATGGCACACATGTAAAAAACCTGCTATAAATCTATACGAAAAAATAATTTATTCTTTATTTTGGTAAGTTGCGTTTATTGGCGTAAATAATTTTCATTAAGTGTTTAGTAAACCAGAGTATAGTGTACTTTAATTAATTAAATGATTTGATATTACCACAATAACTCCATAAAAACACCTATTACTGTAATATTTTATGTATACAATTTTGAGTATTATTTGTTTTTAGAAATTACTATGTTTTGAATAAAAAGAATTTCATATTAATAGCAGTTATATTTCGCAAAAAATAGCTTTCATTTCACACATCAATGACTTCAATTGTCCTACTCGTTGACAAAATCCATACTAATATTATAAAAGCGAAAGTAACTCTGTCTGTCTGTGTGTTACCTTTTCACGCCTAAACCGCTGAACCGATTTAGATGAAATTTGGCATGTGAATAGTTAAGGAACCTGGGAAGGACATAGGATAGTTTTTATCCCGGAATTCCCACGGGATTGGGATTTACGAGGGAAAACCCTCCCACATGAACGAAGTCGCGGGCAGAAGCGAGTATTTAATAGAATCAGTTTTTTTATTTTTTATTGAAAATAGGTTCGCGTTTGACCACCATCTCACCTGATGGTAAGTGATGATGTGATCGAAGATGGAGCACGCTTACCTAAAAGTAACCTATTCACTCTGGACTTAAAGACTCCTAGGTTGTAGCTATCGGGAAACACAGACTCCGGTAGGGAATTCCACTCCTTAGCCACGTTTTGTGCGTATGGGTGGGATGTCCACCATGTAACGATGGCGCTTCGCCGTTTGTCTCGTAGTCCGATGATGGAACGGGCTTGGCGGAATTAGATTGTGTAATTCCATCGCACACTCCCAGAAATGTAACCGATAGAAAACCGATAGACTTGCAACTTGTCGTCGGTATTCAAGGCTCTGGAGCTTTGACTCGACCAGTGCATCGTTGCCAATGAGTCTCTTGGCCCGCTTCTCGATAGACTCAAGTGCGTCCAGTTGGTATATCGCAGATCCATCCCAAAGATGAGAGCAGTACTCCATACACGACCGAACCTGGGCTTGATAGAGATTGAGCAACTGTTCGGGTGTGAAGTACCGTCTCACCTTTGCTAGGATTCCCAACTTTTTTGATGCTATTTGAGCCTTAGCCTCGATAAACGGGCCAAAATTGAGGGTAAACGTTAGTGTTACCCCCAGAAGCTCGATACGGTCGGTTATCGGCACGGTTACACCTCGGAAAGTAGGAGCCGGTTCGAATTGACTCCTTTTTGCGGAGAAGAGACACGCCTGGGTCTTAGCTGCATTAAACTTGACCAGGTTGGCATCGCCCCATTCGGAGACAGCCTTCAAGGTCAAGTTCAAGCGCCCAACCATGTCCTCAAGGAGAGACTGGATCTGTGACCCACCAGCTCGCGCGCTGGACACATATCTCTCAGAAACTGTGTTGTCGTCTGCATACCCAAAGGTACCGGGCATTAGCAGATCGTTAATGTGCAGCAAGAATAAAGTTGCGGAGAGAACAGACCCCTGAGGGACCCCGGCATTAATTGCCAACTGACCAGACGACCAGCCATCAATGACCACTTGAATGGACCGATTCCTCAGGAAGTCTTCAATCCAAACGCAAAGTTGAGTGGGTAAACCGAAAGAAGGAAGCTTAGCAATAAGGCTATCGTGCCAGACCCTGTCAAAAGCCTTGGAGATGTCAAGAGAAACAGCAAGTGCTTCCCCTTGCTTCTCAATGGCCTCACTCCAGATATGAATGGCATACGTTAGAAGATCCCCAGTTGACTGGTTTTTGCGAAAGCCGTATTGCCGGTCACTGAGGATGGTGTTGGCTTCTAGGTATGCCAGGAGCTTACTATTAAGTGATTAATTATTTGTGATTAAAAGTAATTAGTGACTGAAATAGGCCTGTAGTTGGCCGGGTCAGCATGACTGCCCTTTTTGAGTACAGGCTGTACGTTAGCCAACTTCCATGCTTTCGGCACCTTTCCAATCTCTAGCGAAAGGCGAAACAGGCGTGTCAAGATTGGAGACAATTCAGGCGCACAAGTTCTAAGAACAATTGCTGGTATCCCGTCGGGTCCACTAGCTTTGTTCACGTCAAGATTACGCAGCACTCTACGGACGTCCTTCTGATGAATGCGAATCAGTAAATCTTTGCTCCTGTAATATTTTGATTTTTCGATTACTGAGTTATTGCTTGGGGGCGTCGATATATTTCTTATTGTATTTTTAAAATGATGGTCAAGATATACCATTTTAGAATCTTCATGAAAAAAGCACATTAAACTAAAGCCGCCATGTTGGTTTTTTCAATGTCATTTATCTAAGAATACTTGGGTAATCAAGACATATCTAACAATATCTTTATTACACAAATCTGTATTACATGCATACATAGGTACGTCTGTATTACATGTACACATATAAGATATATACAAATAACAACCCTTCCCCTGCAGTTGGGTAAAAATGTAAATCACGCAATATATTTGGGTAACTAGAATTAATGCACAAGGGTAAATTTTTAATAAAGGTTAATTTGGACTCAATTAAACACCCTAAGAAGGCATATGATTTAAATTCATTTAAAGCAAAAACTGGGAGAAGTATCGGATAAATATCATGATTTTTATAAAATCTATATTGATGGGTCTAAAGCCCGATTTACACTTCAATAAGTACAGTAGCGAGTTAACTTGCGTCATCGGCGAGTTAAGTTGTTATTGTAGTTTGAACGGCAAAAGCGAGTTTACTTAATCAACAACTTACTATTTATAGTAAGTTGTTGATTAAGTTGAGTTAAATAGATCGCGATCCTATTTTTCGGCGAGTCCAGTGCGAAGTAGCCCCCTCTCTCGCGTCTCCCGCGCCCCTCCAACTTAACAGGCTGACATGTAGACGGGAGAGTTTAGTACAGTCCATAAATTTGTAGGTTGCGGCCACAAACACGTGTTATTTTCTTTTCTTCTTCTCGGGCAACTTATGACTATTCACTCGCCTACGTTTGGACGCTACTTACAACTAACTACTTATTACTTAACTGTCTGAGTTCTTAACTGGCTACTGTACTTATTGAAGTGTAAATCGGGCTTTAGAGCGCTAATTAATAGTAATGCAGCTGTCTACTGCAATCTTTTGACTCAGATATTACAAATACTTTCTACAAAATAAATAATTGTGTCAGTTATGTCTTCACAGCTGTTTGCAATTTTAGAGGTGCTTCCTTATATTAACTATTATTAATAACAAAAAAAACATTAATTTGTGTAGATAGCAGAAGTGCACTACAATATATAGCTTGACATGCCTCTGGGCACAGAGGTGTATCAATAGCAAAATACTATTTAAAATATATAATTTTTCTAAAAGAGCTATAGATCTGAAATTGCAATGGGTTCCTTCACATATAAGTATGAAGGGTAATGAGGAGGCTAACCATTTAGCAAAGTTGGGTATAGATGGATAGATAGATAAATAGATATATTCTTTATTGTACACCATAACAGTAAAACAATACGGACTTTACAACTAAAAAGGGTGATACAATGGGCGGTCTTATCGCTAAAAGTGATCTTATACAGACAACCCTTGGATGGATTTGACACAGGAGAAAATAAATATGCGGGTAGTCCACAGTGTACTATTTATCTATATTAAAAATAGATGAAGGTAGAGAAACATATTATAATATAAAAATAAATGTCATAAAATTTGGTGAGAATATTTCAATGAAAGATCATGAGAAAAAAATTTTTAGCAAAAAACTTTTTAGCAAAAAATAGAACCGACTTTCATATAAAAACACTACAAAGGCAAAAATAACTTTAATTTCGGAAGGCGGTGTCAAAAACGAAAATATATACAAAACTAAAGACACCGCCTTCCGAAATTATTTTTGCCTTTGTAGTGTTTTTATATGGAAGTCGGTTCTATTTTTTGTTAAAAAGTTTTTTTCACTCTTTTTAGTGGGTCGGTTTGTAATTTATCTAGTTACAAAAGCCAAAATGTCAACTACTTATCACCTTTTACAAAATATTGCTTTTCCCGGTGCACAGCCGTTAATTTTTGAGGAGTTCTCCTGGTACATCATCATCAGCTCTACTTCACCATATGCATTGTGACGAGCATCAAGTGCTTAACATCCATATTCATGTAATCTAATCGCAATCAACGAAATACTTTTTATTGAGTAGTTTCGGTGGCCATCTGAGGTCTTCATCATCAGTTCCACTTCCTCAAATGGTGCTTTTCAAGAGCATCTGTACAAGTTACTATAAGAAATACCCAAAACGCTATAGGTGTGCCTATAATATTTGAAGAGTTCCCTCGATTTCTCCAGGATCCCATCATCAGATCCTGATTTCGTGACAATGGGACCAACTAGAAACTATACCCATTCAAACGCAAAAAGAAAATTTCAAATCGGTCCAGCCATCTCCGAGTTATGAGGTAACATACATAACAAAAAAAAAAAAAAAAGTTCAAGGCGAATTGTAAACCTGCTTTTTTTGAAGTCGATTAAAAATAGAACCGACTACCATATCAAAACACTACAAAGGCAAAAATAACTTTAATTTCGGAAGGCGGTGTCAAAAACGAAAATATATACAAAACTAAAGACACCGCCTTCCGAAATTAAAGTTATTTTTGCCTTTGTAGTGTTTTGATATGGAAGTCGGTTCTATTTTTTGCTAAAAATTTTTTTCTCACGCGTTTTAGTGGGTCGGTTAGTAATTTATCTAGTTACAAAAGCCATAATGTCGACAACTTATCACTTTTTACAAAATTTTGCTTTTCCCGATGCATAGCCGTTAATTTTTGAGGAGTTCTCCTGGTACTTGACCATCAGCTCTACATCACCATATGTATTGTGACGAGCATAAAGTGTTTAACATCCGTACTCAAGTAATCAAATCGCAATCCACGAAATACTTATTACTGAGGAGTTTCAGTGGCCATCTGTGGTCTTCATCATCAGTTCAACTTCCCCAAATGGTACTTTTCGGAAGCAACTGCTCAAGGTACTACAAGAAATACACAAAACGCTATAGGTGTGCCTATAATATTTGAAGAGTTCCCTCGATTTCTCCAGGATCCCATCATCAGATTCTGATTTCGTAACAATGGGACCAACTAGAAACTATACCCATTCAAACGCAAAAAGAATTTTTCAAATTGGTCCAGCCGTCTCCGAATTACGAGGTAACATACATAAAAAAAAAAAAAAAGTTCAAGACATATTGTAAACTTTTTTTTTTGAAGTCGGTTATAAAGGTTATATGGTATCGGTTAAGCTATAGTTTCGAAGCCTCCTGGTATAGGTGCTGGGGTTTTGTAACCCTAAGCTTAGCAGAAAGTTTACTGCAACAGCTCGAAGACTCAGATCTGGACTCATGCCACTTAATAAGTTTGAATTTTTTAATTCACCAAATTGTGAGGTGTGTCGCACAGTAAAAGATATTTATACATCTATTGACAGAATGTGTCAGATTTGACATTCTTCTCTTGCAGACGCAAGAGAAGAATTGTTAAGAAGGTTAGGATGTTCCATCATATTTCATTAGACATCTAACTCCAGAGGTGGTTATAGTTAAATTAAATTTGTTTTGTTATGTTTAACAATTAAATTGTTTTACTATTATTTATATAAAGGTCCCCAAAATAGCTAAAAAGAAAAAAAATAACACATAATATTATGACTCTACATTGATTTGTTTCATTGCAGAAAATGTTATAGTTGAATTTAGATCCACATCTCTTTCAATTCAGTATTATATTCATACATTTTAAAATAACTGTGATTTCGCAAGCAAGTATGCACTTGATACTAGTAATTTACATGATACAACGGTATAAAAGCACAGATAAACGTTTTAATTATTTTTTTTCTATTTGTCCAGGTTAATCTCTGGAACGGTAGAACTGACTTTAATGGGACTTGAAGTTAATCATTAATATCATAATAGAAGAAATCAATACCTCACCATGCTGAGCAACACACCAGTCATTCATTTCGTTCAGGACGCTATCAGGATGGTTGATTACTATATTCGGCCCCTTAGCAACAATATTCAAATCCGCGTCAGTCACCACACAGGCAATTTCCAAGATATGGTCCTTTTCAATGTCCAAACCAGTCATCTCAAGATCTACCCAGACTATTCTCTTTGCTGCATTCCTGACAGCTGCTAGAGCCATAACAGTGGACAGCTTAGAACCTGAAATGTTCGTTACCTTATCAAAAAACACATTACACGTTTTTTTTAACATGCACAAATTACGGTTAAACATTAATGTACTTACTGGTCGACAGAAGCCTAAGAGGAGGTTTTGTTAAATTAACAAAACTAGATCTTAGGTAGCAGCGTACAATATTCATTTATTCTTGCTGGAATGATTAGTATTTCTTACAGAAGTTTTAATATATTTGTAATGATTTCATACATTTAGGTTATGCTTTCGAACAATAATTTGACATTTGTCTGTGACAATCAATAATCTACTAGTCATAGAGTAAAGTAATATCTACAGCAAAGAAAATAATACTCTATTATTTCTATTCTATTTTGCAAGTGGAGCCGATGTCGACTATTCTGCCAATGTCTAAAGTAAATTGAAAAATTGGCCAAGGGCGAGTCGGACTCGCCCATGAAGGGTTCCGTAGTAACTATAATAAGTATAACATACTTAATATATTTATTTGAAAAAAAAAAACAAAAATCTTACAAATTTCTTAAAACTTGCTTATTTACAATTTTTACAACTACGCCAAATAACTTTGTTTTTCATAGTGTTTGTATGAATTACAAAGTTATATTTGCGGTTTTCGAAAATAAACTATATCTCAAAAACTGCCGACTCGATCTCATTCAAACTAATTTTGGTTGAAAGTTTACATTAAGACCTACAACATATGGTTTTTTTAGATTTTTCACTTCATTATTATAGAAGTTAGAGGGGGGGGACACACATTTTACCACTTTGGAAAGGTATATATTTTAAACGATTAACTTTATGAAAAAGTCATTTAAAAAACCATAATGTCATTTTTAAAGACCTGTCTATAGATACCACACACGTATAGGTTTCATGAAAAAAAATATTTTCAGTTTCAGTTCCATGTATGGGGAGCCCCCTTTATTTTAAATATTGTTTTTAAATTTTCTCTTAAAATCGGAAAGCGGTTCACAGAATACATCTACCTACCAAGTTTTACATGTATAGTCCTAATAGTTTCGGAATAAAAAGGCTGTGACATACGGACGGACGGACAGACAGACAGACGGACAGACATGTCGAAACTATAAGGGTTCCGTTTTTTGCCATTCGGCTACGGAACCCTAAAAAGCAAGTGTGTATGATAAGATTGATAAGAGACGAAATGGAATTAGAAAAGAAAAAAGGGTAAACTGAGAACAAGAACGGTAGTCTCTGTTTCAAAGAGTGAAGTAACTATAGAGTGCTATAGAGAGAAAGAGACAGACTGACAACTCTGCAATGACCTTCTATCTTAATTTTTTTTTTTTTTTTTTAATATATATATATATTTCTATACTCTAAGCAACTATGTGGTAAAATTTGCATGTACGGAAAGTGCTGCCACCTTAAGTATGGTTAGTGAACTAAGACTCTAATGCATGTGCATAGATATGCATACTTTATTACATATTACATACTATGAGTGTGTGTGTATGTACGTGTAGTCTTTCTAAATTTTATTAGGGTCACAATCAGGGTTTAGACCTAAATAAAAAAGAACACGTATGATGTTTAGAATAATGTCCTTTAATTATATATAATTGACTAGTATTTGCGTGTTGCGCGAGGTGCAAGCACCTCGCGTGCTTGTGAAAAAAAAAGTGGGGGGGTGATGGGGGGGGTTTAGTATTTGCGTGTTGCGCGAGGTGCAAGCACCTCGCGTGCTTGTGAAAAAAAAAAGGGGGGGGAGATGGGGGGGTTTAGTATTTGCGTGTTGCGCGAGGTGCAAGCACCTCGCGTGCTTGTGAAAAAAACTAAAGCATTGCCCCTCTAAATCAAGTATTTGCGTGTTGCGCGAGGTGCAAGCACCTCGCGTGCTTGTGAAAAAAGAAATTGGTATTTGCGTGTTGCGCGAGGTGCAAGCACCTCGCGAGCTTGTGAAAAAAAAAAAAAAGAGGGGGGGTGATGGGGGGGGGGGGGGGGTTGCACAAGTATTTCGACTAAAGCATTGCCCCTCTAAATGAATCTGAAAAAAAAAATGTTCCAAGTCTCTTAGATTCCGAGATCTGCCTAAAGAGGGGAGAAGGGGGGCGGGGGGGGGGGACTTTGAAAAATGGTTTTTACTTTACCGAGCCTCCTCTATACGAATCCGTAAAAAGAAAAAAATACGGGTCTCGTAGTTTCCGAGATACGATAGGGGGGGGGGGGGAGAAGGGGGCGGAAAAGGGGGGGTTTGGCACTTTTCCCGTAGGTTTGAGAGTTACTTGTTTACGAATCTGTCAAAATATACCCACCTCCCCATCCACCATCTGGGATAACAATTATGTCAATGAGTGAGTCAGTGAGTGGTAATCTAGCTTTATATAATATAAATATTATGTTGGAGTTGGTTGTCAATTACAATTAGTTAATGTGGGTATATTATATCATATTTTGTTAAGAGTTGATTTTCTTGTTATTAATTTAAGTGATTTTTCAGTATCAATTATTGTCTGACAAATCGAAACTTAATTTATTAAGTACTTAGTGTACGCACTAATTGATTTTTGGCAACTTATTTCGATAAGTGTGACCGATAGTTTTGTTCAAAATAATGGATGACATGTTTCTTTAATTTAAACTTTGTGGTTTCACCATTGTTTATTAACGATAATTACTCTTGTATTATTTGATTATTTTATAATGTAAGTCTCATTAGATTTAGTACGTTTTGTATCAAGTAAACACGTGACGCACTTCCTCGCGCCAATGGACTGAGTTGGAGGGATTGAAAAGTGCAGGTATCGTCTTATAAAAGACCGTGCACTTGGTAAGCAATGTAGACAGACATTAATTTTTACAATGAAGTGGGACGAGGAAGTGCCAGAGCTGCGCGCGCAGCTTACATATTTGCGATTCCTAACTGACAACCAGTGCCATCTGCCCGCAACTTCCAGGAAGTTCATAGAAGGATGTCGATCACTGGACTTGGATCAAGTAGAGATCGACGCGAGCCGTCTCAAGGACTTATTGATATGGCTATTGAATAAACCGTATTAAGTGATTTGTTTGCTGATCCATCCATAAGTACTAGACGACTGGCTCTTCGTCACGGTATATCCCAAAAATCAGCGTGGCGCATTTTAAAGAAAGAAGGCGTAGACTGGCGTCCAAGGTGTGTAATGTACACTTGGATTCAAAGAAAAACCAGAGCAAACCCAAGCTTTCCGAGAACCATACTATGGATGGACGAAGCGACATTCACTAGAGATGGTATTACTAACTGTCGAAAGGGAAATGTCCATTTGATAATGAAGTTTTGGCCAAGTGACGCCCGCTAAAGGAACAAATTTAAGGCATTAAGGTTGACATCATAGATAAAGAAACAAACACTATTTTTTACATAGAACTCGGTTGGACTTTTATAAATCATAATATAAAAATTCAATTTTAACAAAAGTATAAGTTGTTGAGTATGTAACTTGTATGTTTTTATAATTAACTTACTTGTTGTGGTGCAATCCATTGCTAAAATAGAGACCGAACTTCCACATTGCTCAAGGTAAATCTCTTAAGTCTTCGTGTATCCACGCCACAATTGACACAGAGATGACTCCGTGGTAAACTGGTCAGTTTGTGTAAATCAGGTTCCATAATCGTGTCAAGTCCTTCGTTGAAAACAGGTACGGTCTGCATTGGCAGGCCGGTGTCGTCGTGGAAGGTGGTTACAGAACCCAATGTGAAGCCAAGGTCATCATCGGGAACGATTACAGGGTCCATAATCGTAATCAAAATCGTCAAAATATCAAATAGAAAAACGCAGTAGAAAAGAAATCACGAGTCACAAAAAAACAGAAAAGAACCAAACAAAATGTTAAATGTCAGTCAGTTGTCAATTACGATTTTCTTGACGTAGGGATGATGCTAAGAAATCAATTTATTGAAAAATCTATATTTTTGTGAAACTGGAAACACGGAATCGGTTAAATGGTTCGTATTTAGAAGCTCGATAATGGAAAAAACTTTTTTGTCTCTTTTTTTTTTCATATTTATTTCCAAACATACGATCGGTTCATGAACCATAAGCAGTTGTTTATGAATGTGTTTGACATGTCAGGCTTGCCCTCCAATTGTTGGGCTGCCTTTGGATATTGCTTTACTCAAAGTATATTATCCCAAGTGTGAAGTCTTTTAAGACGTCTTGTTGGCAGTGATTCACTTAGAGCCTGAGCAAGGCTGTTTTCGTGATTTATTATCCTCTCTCTGTAAGCTTTTGTTATAATTTTGATTCCTCTTTGATGGTAGGGACTTTTAGATATTCGTGAATTGCATCCATTCATGGGGCACCATGGGGCACTCACTATGGCTTTAAGCACGCCATTTTGAAATCGCTGGAGTATTTCAGTGTTAGAGGTTTTTGCTGATCCCCACAGCTGTATGCCGTAAGACTGGTTTTATGACTGCTTTGTAAATCAAAACTTTATTGTTGACAGAGAGTCGTGATTTTCTTCCCAATAACCACTATAGTGTTCTCCATCTGTGATTGAGTTCATCACGCTTTGTTTGGATGTGGGTATTCCATGTTTGTTTGCTATCGAGGTAGAATCCCAGGTACTTTACTACAGTGTTGTGTGGTAGCTGCTCATTTCCCAGTTTCACAGCAGGGCAATCTCCTTGTTTGAGGGTAAATGTGATGTGGTTGGATTTAGCTGCACTAGCTTTGATGCGCCAGCTCTTCATCCAGGTATAAACCTTATCCAGGTGCGACTGTAGCTTACTGGAAGCTACTTCTGGGTTGGCTGTCAGATGTCAGCACTGCACTATCATCGCCAAAGGCGGCGGTCATTATAGTTTCCGATTCAGGAACATCTGCTGTGTATATCAGGTACAGGACGGGCCCTAAGACAGACCCTTGTGGGACTCCAGCTCTTATGTCATAAAAATCTGAAGCGGCATCATTAATTTTTACAAAGAAGATACGTTTTTCCAGGTAAGATTTCAATATCAGGAACAGGTTGTGTGGCAATGTTCTTTTCAGTTTATACAGCAGCCCAGGGTGCCAAACCTTATCAAAAGCTTGCTGTACATCGAGGAACACCCCTGAACAGTATTTTTTACTTTCAAGAGTATCTCTAATATGTTCACACACTCTATGGACTTGTTCTATGGTCGCATGTCGTCTTCGAAATCCGAACTGGTGCTCTGGGATAGTAGCGTTTTCGTATAAGTGCTTACTAAGCCGTGCAGAGATTATTTTTTCAAAGACCTTCGACAGTACAGGAAGGAGGCTTATTGGTCTGTATGAAGATGTAAGGTGCGGTGGCTTACCTGGTTTAGGGATCATAGTTATTTATGAGACTTTCCAGATGTTGGGGTAGTAAGAGGTTCTTAGAATAGCATTGAATAGCGAGGTGATGAACATTATTCCTTTTTTCGGCAGGTTTCGCAATATTCCCGCTGTCACAAGATCAAATCCTGGAGCTTTTTTTACTTCCAAATCAAGGATGGTGCGACGCACTTCTGCAGGCGTGCAACATTGGAGAGGGGGACTCAGTTGGAGATCACTTTCAAGATATGAGCTCACTTCACGGTCTGTAATTTCTGTTCCTAGGTCCTCATTTGGGGTGAAGACGCTGCTAAGAAACTCCCCGTATGCTTCTGCTCTCTCTTCATCTGTTTTAGCCCATTCACCATTATCTTTTTTGAGTGGGTGCTGTGCTAGTTGTGGTATTCTTTCTGATTTTACCGCTTTCCACAGAGAGTACTCGTTTTTAGCAGGAGCTGATGGCGTTAAGTTTTCGAGATGTAGTTGCATTGTTTCATTCTCCATTTCAAGTGGGTTCTTTTTTAGTTCAGCTGCTGCTTTGTTGAACGCTCTTTTGCCGGCAGGGTGTCGGCTACAGTGCCAAACCCTTCTAAGTCGTCTTTTTTCTAGAATTTGGTATTTTACTTTCTGCGGCAAATTGCGATGAGTTTTAGTTTTAGTGGATTTTTTGTCTGATGGAGTACAAGTCCATGCCGCTTTCTGTATTAATTTCGTTATGTAGGAACTAGCACTTTCAATGTCTTCGTCGGTTTTAAGAGGAATCTTCAGGTCTATATTGTCATTGAGGTATTGTTGAAAGGCTTCCCAGTCAATACGGTTGTTATCTAAGTATTGATTTATTGACCGATTTATTACAGATGTGCTCATTGTAACTATTACTGGCGAGTGATCTGAATAGCTGTCGTGACAGCTAGAAACTTCTAAGAAATAGGATGGTACTCCTTTGTAGACAAAGAAGTCTATAAGATCGGGCAGTCTATTTGGGTCTGCTGGCCAATATGTTGGTTGACACGTTGTGAGGATACTTATACGGTGTTTGTCGATGCTATTCTTAAGATTACGGCCTCTAGTCAATGTAAGCCTTGATCCCCATTAAGAGTTTTTAGCGTTCCAGTCTCCACCAACAATAAATCTGTTGCCTAGAGTTTTGAAAAAATCGTTGAAATCCTCCTCACTGGTTTCGTGTCCTCTTCTCTTTTTTGGCGGGCAATAAATCGATGATATTAAGATAGTGCCTTGGCTATCATGCACCATGATTGTTGTAGCTTGTATTTTTGAAGTTCTGTATTCAGGAATTAGTTGATGCTTAATGCAACTTCTTACTATGACTGCGGTGCCAGCGTGCGCTGTATTGTCCGGGTTATTTGTAACGTATGTACAGTATCCGTCTAGGTTGAATGTTTTTTCATCTGTAAGGTGTGTTTCGGATATAAGCACTACATCAAGGTTCTGCACTGTAAAGAGTATTTTAAGTTCTTGTTTTCTGTCCAGCAGACCATTTATGTTCCAGCTTGCTAATCTTAGAGCCATTTTAACGAACGAGTTTATGGACGATTGTTGTCAATAGGGACATAAGAGTACCCATTTGGTCAATTAGACGGTCTAGCTTTTCAGCTTGCTTTGACATATTTTTTTCTAGGTTAGTTGCGTCTCCTGTTATGGTTTGTGCGTATGTTTTAGCTGATTCGGTGTTGGTAGGTGGTTTTTCTGACAGGGTTGGTATGTTTCCGATAATTGGAAGGTCTTTTTCTTCAACATGTTTCCATGGTCTTGTTTGCGCTCTTGAATTAGACTTCCTTTTCTGAATTTCTTGAAACACTTTGCATCCTTTGTAACTGGCCGCATGGTCCCCAAGGCACAACGCACATTTTGCTGGTTCGTCTTTGGTCTTACGACATTCTAGCGTGTTATGGTTTTCTGCGCACTTAACGCATCTATATGGACGCATGCAATAATTTTTTGTATGCCCATACTGCTGATATCTCTTGCATTGGGGGATAGTTTTCTTACGTTTGGGGTCTTCAATATTGACAGAAGTGTGGTAGATGTATTTCAGGTTTTTTATTTCACTGTTGTTGGGGCCGGGCTCAATATTAAGGAACCAGGTTGACAGTGGTTCTTTTGTTTGTCCATGTCTGGCGTTTATAATTTCACCTATATATATATATATAGGTATTGTTTCATGTTTTCCATCTACTTCAAGTTCCGAGTATCTATTTTGAGTTGGTGTTTCTTCCGGAGATGGAGTTTGGCCTTATCTCATTCTTTTACGGCTATTTTGCATAGCCTCACCAGTCTGAGCACTTAGGGATTTCTTTCTATACTGTCGCAGTATAGGTACAGATTGCCGCTCATTCTTATCATTCGAAGTTTGGTTATGAGGATCTAGGTTGACTTTCACTGTCTTATGGTGTCTATCTTGATGATGATAAGACGAATCTTTGATTTGGTTAATGTTGGTATTTTTTCCACCAGTAGCATTATTTTTACCGAGAGCCCGGTCAACCACTCTCGTTATTTTATTTCCCTCGGGGGAGTTTATGATTTTGGTTTGGCAACACTGATCGAATTGTCAGCTGTCATACTGACAGCTTATTTTTATTGAAATCAGAGAAACAAAAAAAAAGTTGGAGGTAGAAGAATAAGATCTCTGGAAATGTGGAATGTCGTCCGCGGTTTTTGTGCACTATTTTCGGTCAAAATCCAGTGACTTACGCACGAATAATACTATCACATGTTCCACAGGTGTTTATCTTCACTTTGGTAGTGTTTTTAGTTCACAATATCACTGATTAGTCACCAAAACTGCTAATTCTTCGGGAGCACTTTTGCTTCCTATCAGAGTGACAGTTTTTTGTCTCTAAATAAAATAATAAAAGCGAAACAACTACATAATAAATTAGATTTTTCATAAATCGATTTTTGGAAACCGGTTTTAGTGTATTTTTATTACAAATAAATAATAACAATATTTTAGTCACTAAATGGGTATTTTTTTTGTATTTGTCACAAAGATGTGCAAAACATGGCCAAGAATAGACGTTTCCCTTTACACAGATGGTGCCGTGCAGCTGAAAACCCGAAACTAAAACGTTCATCGACTTTTCAAGTACGATTTTCAATAAATGTTTGGGCTGGTCTTATCGATGACATGTTGATTGGACCAGTAATATTGCCGAGAACGTTGACCAGTGAAGTACCAGGAGAACTCCTCAACAATTAACGGCCCAACATTGGGAAAAGCAGTATTTTGTAAATAAATATAAGTAGTTGACATTTAGGCTCTTGTAACTAGGTAAATTAAAAATCGACCAACTAAAAAGAGTGAAATAAAAACTTTTTACCAAAAAATTAAACCGACTCCCAAAAAACACTGCAAAGTGAAAAATAACTTTAATTTCGGAAATCGGTGTCAAAAACGAAAATACAATACCAAAGACACCGACTACCGAAATTAAAGTTATTTTTCACTTTGCAGTGTTTTTTGGGAGTCGGTTTAATTTTTTGGTAAAAAGTTTTTAAACGATAATTATCGTGATAAATTGATCAGCCGGCAAGGACCTGTAGGGTGACCTACGTGTTCACCAGATTTTATGCCCCTTGATTACTTCCTATGATATGTCCACATTATAAAGACTCACACTGTATATACCTTTATGTGCTAGCCATTATATCCGAAATAATGATACAAAAATATATTTAAATTGGATACTATATTTACAATGCACATTTTAGAGTATTTATCAAATTCTTATGAAAATTGCTACACGCTTTTAATATTTTATGTCATTATTTCGATGAACTTTTTTCTTTTAGAATAAGTAATTTTGACTAATAATTTTAAAGTTATCACGATAAGATTGACTTGTATGGACTCTGAGTCGGCGTGGTGCGCACGCTCAACATCGATACTACTCATCCCATTTTAAAATTCTTTCTCCAGTGGTATGCTACGTTATTATCACTGATTGAGATAGGCAGGTATACTTACAAATAATTCGCTGAAAAAAACTACTTTTTCACGCCAGCAAAGCCGCGGGTAGAAGCAAAAGAATTAAATAAAGAGTACTAAAATTTTGTCCCCAGAGAGAGAGAGATATTTTCTATTTTATTTTATAATAGTTAGAACAGTACATACACTAGTCTATACTTTTCATAGATATAGAATTCCGTAGATTGATAATGTCAACCACTGACTTGGAAACCTATGGACTTGCCCTAACTACGAAATTAGCGTGCATACCATCGGGCACATAAGATGGCTGCCGTTCGTAGTGTTGTAACTGCGAGCAATGTGCGCAGCTGTTATCGATATTTAACCTTCATGAATTCGTTTAACTTTTTAACTGACTTCAAAAAAGGAGGTTCTGTATTCGACCAGTATGTATTGTGGGTCTTTTATGTTTCATCGTCCCTTTTTTATACTGGCTCTCTTTCTCTTCAAACTGGAAGACGTTGCGTTGGAAAGCCTTCTAATAGGTGGAGCGACGACCTAGTCAAAGATGCGGGAGTCCGGTGGATGAGAGACGCACAGAGCCAATTAGTGTGGCGACGCTTGGAGGAAGCCTCTATGTCCACCAGTGGACGTAAAATCATAACCATGTTTTATGTAAAAAAGACATTTATTCATTTTTGAACAATTCAATTCAACAATTCAATCTAAAACAATTCAAAGGTTTTTCAATTATTAAAAATAAACAGGACTTTCTTAAAAAAAAAACTAAGTAATATTTATAAAATGTTTCCTTACCATTATACTTTAAGGAAGTTGTTGTTAGGAACATTGATGCGAGGAACAAATTTGCTTATGCTGAAAAATAATAGTCAAATTACTTATTTTACATAAGTATTTCATTCATTGCGGTGACCAAAATGATCTGCAATGCGATTCCTTGATCAAGCTAAAAGCCTAAATTTATAAATGTATCGACATGGAGTAGTCATTATTATTGTTAATATCAGTGTTAAAGGATTTATTAGAATATTAAGCCAATATTAGATCTTGTTGTGTGTACTTAAATTATCGATAGATTAATGTTATTTATAATTATAGTATCGATATAAATATAACTAATGCATGCAGAGTTTACTTTTAAGTGATTGTTACACTTTAGTCTGCTTTTAAACATGTTGTGTTAGGCATAAAACTAGTGTAAGTAATTGTTGGTGAACCTATTTAAATAAATAAATTGAAATTTGAACTACCGCCAATACAGAAAGTATTTAACAAGATATTTATGTTGAAATTACTGTTCCATGCAATTTTTGTTTAAAAACATACCAGCATAGTCGATATGGGCACTGCACCGTCATTTACCTTATCACATCGAGGGTAAGACTCGTCAAAGTGCATGGAGCTGATATGCCACATTTTATGTCTAGAGTTTATATTTTCAGAACCAATAGCTTCTCTCCATTTCTTTTTTAAACTGTTGTTTCCAGGAAACCTGTGGATTTAAATATCAGTCCAATTCATTACATGCAATGTATCAATGTCATCAATACTTATCCGCGCGAACATCTCACATCACTAGCCTTACAATTGTAAGTTTGTAAGTGCAAATGTAAACAATGCAACGAAATAAAGAAAATAATAACGTTTTAAGCCATACCAAAATGACTCAGGTTGAAATAATATTCAAAAAGATCATCTAGTAACCATATATTACACATAATAATTCTAAATATTCGACTGGATTAGTGAAAACTAGTTTCTAACCTGTGCAGAGTCAAATTAGGCTGATTTTTGTTGTTTCTCGCACCACACTGTTTTATACATTACGAGGGCATGATTTTCCTATTATTGTCTAAACTCAGAACACCGAAATATTGTTTTACCTATACGTATTTTTCCATAAAACAACAAAAATATCTTCATTTCTTTTTTTTTTTTCCTTCGCCCTTCTCGGGCAGGCTAAGGTCTCGGACCATACCGCCTCGTCTTCAAAAAAAAATATTCTATTCTATTTTTTGTTAATGGCAAGTGGAGCCGATGTCGACTATTCTGCCAATGTCTAAAGTAAATTGGAAAAATATCTTCAGCAAGCAACTGTTTGACAGCACAACTACCACAAAACCACAGAGTACTTTGGACACTCAATATGGCGACCGGTCACGCATATACATGATTTTGACGTCGAATAAAAGTTTTGACAAATTTGTACTTGACAAACATTTAAACGTCTCTCTTGTCATATGCCGCTCTGGGTAGGTTAAAAAGAGACAACACGCTTTTTGTTGTGTGTGTGTGTGTCGATTCGATAGATATTTGTATAACTATTCTTCATATAGTAGAATATGCCATCTCCATAAGTACCTATAGGTACTTTTCCTACCTCAATGATGTCAACAATCAAACGAGATCAAAAATCATTGAGATGAGAAAAGTACAAATCAGTGCCAAAAACCTTTGATCTAAGTATGGGTAAAATGTGAGTGTGTGCCAAGGAACTTGTACCGGTAGAAGATCCTTGGTGTGTGCATAGACCATAGATATAGAATTCCGTCGAATTCCGTAGATTGGGCTTGAGAATTAATGAGAGCTCCCGCTCTTATGGGAACTTTACCTACTGTGTTAGAAAGACTACGAAACAAACAGCGAAGCGCCATCGTTACATGGTGGACAACCCACCCATACGCACAAAACGTTTTGGGAATACCTTCATTGTGCGTACGGCTAAGGAGTGGAATTCCCTGCCGGAGTCTGTGTTTCCCGACAGCTATAACCTAGGAGTCTTTAAGTCCAGAGTGAATAGGTTACTTTTAGGTAAGCGTGCTCCATCTTCGATCACATCATCACTTACTATCAGGTGAGATAGTGGTCAAACGCGAACCTACTTTCAATAAAATAAAAAAAAACCTCAGACTAAGGAAAAAGAGGACTCGGCATCTCGGCATAAACATCTATACGAACATGATGCATTTCAACGGCATAGTTACTGACATATCGGCATCTCTTTTTAACTTGTGAGAGTAATCATATGTAAAAAAGGACAAAATTAGTTTTATCGTTGCCAAAAATGGCAACATAACTTTGGTGACGTCACAAAATATCTCACTGTGGCCGGTCGCCATCATGAAGTTATGCGCACTCAGAAACATACAAGAAACGTGAATGTGGAACCGATGTAAATCGGTTCCACATTCACATTTCTCGTGTTATTCTCGCTTTCTCGCGAGATTCTCGCGTGAATGTGGAGCGCGCTTTATAGATAAAGAACTTCATGGTCGCCATGTTTTGTCACAGCCAACAACAAGTACATAGATGATACATATACAAACATAAACAAGTACATCAGTTGTCATCGCGACATGCTTGTTTCAGTGTTTTGAAGAAAATTTAGTGTTAATAGGCGAAAATTGTGCTTGTTTATAGTGTTAGAACTTGCATAATACTGCATTTATTATGGGTAGGTGCAGTGTGTTAGGCTGCCGCATGAAAAGCAACAAAATCATCCCAATAAAAGGTTGCACAGGTAAGTAACCTAATTCATTCAAAATATCTTGTTTATTCTATTATTTTGAAAGATTTTGCTATTTTTGGGAATGTTTATAAAGATAAACTTGCTTTTCTGTAATCATTTACTGTTTTACTGTTGATATTATGTGATTTTTAAGAAAATCATTTGTTAGTAAACAGAGAGAGTTATGGCCCGGAATTTTCAATTTATCGATAAAACATATAGATAGGTGAATATTATTTAAACTCGATTTCTTTTTATGATTTTAGATTGCCAACATGTAAAGAAAGAAAAGAACAGTGGCTGTATATATTGAGATTGAAAATTTGAACTACAACTACAACCAAGCATATTTTTATTTGTTCCCTGCATTTTGAAGATATATGTTTTAACCGCACTTTAAATGTAACAAGACTGCGCGATGATGCTTTGCTTTAAGTGAGTTGTTGGTAAGTTTTGAAAATAGACAAGTTTATTGTGTTTACCTACTTACTGACAAGTAACCAATCCAAACCAGTTGATGGAGAGAGAGGAGAGACGAAAAGCATGTCAGCAACAGCAGTTCTATATTGCTGAAATACTGGTATAAAGTTTCAGGTATAAATACACATCAGTCAGAATAAACAGACTACTTTTTTTTCTGAAAATTATAAAACATCCTTAAAATTCTCGTACAGACTGAATCAAAACCTAATATAAGTTATATGATTTTAATTATCCACCTCCTCACACAAATTAAGACACATATACCTGCACTATTTTTACTCCTGATATAGTCATAGCAAAAGGAGATGGATAATGATTAATCTTTGAAAAAGATACATACATATCAGGTTATAAAATGTTCTGTCTACGTGATTATATTCGCTATGTAAATATTATTAAACATTTGTGGTTATTCTTTGTATAGTTACGAGCACAATTTGACGAGTGTGAGGAACAACAATCTGTTCCTCGCAGGGTGTTGGAAGAGAAACCTGTTTGCAGCACTTCTAACAATGCAGATGTAAGTGTAATATTTCATAATAATTATGTTCCTTATGGTAATTACCATATAATCTTGACTTTTAAACACAAACTCACTCAATATAAAAAAATGTTGTTATTTCTTTACAGTTACCAGCCCAATTTAATGAATGTGAGGCACAACAATATTTTTCTCACAAAGCACTGGAAAAGGAGCCTGTCTGCAGCACTTCTAGCTATTCAGATGTAAGTGTTCTATTTTATAATATGTTACTGCATGTAGTGTGGGCAGCGTAACTTGCAATTTTAAATTAATTTACGACAAAAACCTGAAAGAAGTTGCAGAAAACTAGAAGTTAATGCGTTTTTTTTTTGTTTCAGGATAAAGTGCTTGAAATTATTCAAAATTAAAATCAAAATGTGAACATCAGAAGAAAAAAATTAAAACATTAAATGAAAAAGAGAGAAGACAGAGTAAGAAAATCCAGACTATAATCTACATCTGTGCTAAATTTCATCAAAATCAGATCAGCCGTTCTGACGTGATTGAGTAACAAACATCCATCCATACAAACAAACTTTCGCACTGATAATAATATGCATAATTAAGGATTGTATAGTTTTTATATTTTTTTTGTTTTTTGTTTGTTCAACATGCTCATATTTGATTTATGTGTATATTTCTATAAAATTTGCGCAACGTGCTCTTATTTGATTATTGTGTATACATATTTGTATTTTAGAACTTGAGTATGACTGGGATCAACGGCTTTTATAGTTTGCAACAAATCTGTGTAAAATGATAATTTTCGTTTTATTATGAATGATCGAGCCAAGTAGTAGAACTTAAATTTAAAAAAAAAGTTAAGTTATATTATTAGTAAATAAAAATAAGTATAGTCTGACAAACGAGGAAAATAAACCGTATTTTGTATTTATTTATTCTTTTCATTGGTAATTATAGACCTTAGGTACAGGTACTGCATTCGTGGTATGCTGATCAGTAATAGTGATACTCTAATAAGGCTCCTACACATATGCTCCGGCACAAGTCGCAGAAACTGGAAGGTCGCACGAAACTCAATCTTAATTCCAAGCGCTAAGCAAACCTGCGCCGCGCGCGGCAACCTCCCCTGCCGGCGGCACTGTGTGTAGAAGGTTTTTTACTCGCAACCACTATGTTGAGCGTGGTCGCCATCTTTGTGACATACTCACAATAGGTATACACGCTTTTTTCGTAGGTATTTCATGTCTATTATTTTTTCCTTGGTCTGAGCTGTTAACAGGACCAAAACACGTATTGCTACCGACCCATACCGGCCCCGGTAACTGTTTATGCGAGCGTTTTGGCAATTATTTAAGTGAACTACAGTGATAATGATAACCTCCGATTGAATAACCACAATACGATGGTTTCTTGTGCAGCACCAGGATGTGAAACTTCCAAAAAGAAAAATCCCCAGGATTACCCGTTTCACCAGTAAGTATACAAGTTGTTTACATTGTTATTTCTGCAATAATTAGAGAGTATAGTATTATTAATTAGAAATATTTTATGACGTTTTTTGATGATTATTCGCGAAAAACTTACGTTTATTTTCGCAAGCTTAAGAGTGAAGCTTATGAGGTTATTAGGGAGTTAAAAACTTATACTGAGACCCAAACTGGCAAGAAGTTGAAGGTGTGGAGGACCGACAACGGTTCTGAATATGTTAACAAGCAAGGAACTTGAGTAGGTAGAAGATCCTTGGTTAACAAGAGACTTGACGCATTTCTTAGAGAGCATGGAATAAAACGTCAAATGACGATTGCATACACACCACAACAAAACGGAGTTACTGAACGTGCTAATCGTACGATTACGGAGTAAGCACGGACAATGCTGCAAGAGGTAGATCTACCCGTTTGCTTTTGGGCTAAAGCAGTAAACACGGCTGTTTACTTGAAAAACAGGAGTCCCACTGTAGCAGTCAGAAACATAGACCGCTTAGAGAACTTTAGACTTCACAGTTCTTGCCCTGTTAATTGCGTCACTTTCTCTCTCTTTTTAACACAGCATAGTTCCGTTAAGAGCGGGAGCTCTCATTCACTCTCAAGCCCAATCTACGGAATTCTATATCTATACTAATATTATAAAGCGGAAAAGTTTGTTTGTTTGTTTGTTTGCCTGAACGCGCTAATCTTCGAAAGTACTGGGTGGATTTGGATGAAATTTGGTATGGAAGTAGCTTGAAGCTTGAGGAAGGTTATAGGCTACTTTTTACGCGACTGCAAAAAAGGAGAGTTATGTTTTACCGTGATAGAATCCATGGGAGCGAAGCCCCGCGTGAGTACTAGTCTATGATACTTTTACTTACTTCCTTGACGTCCATCCATTTCCATCGTGAACTTATTTTACTTCAAACCATAAACAAATGTTTTTATGAAAAGTAAACCTTACTTTTCTATATTTTTAATCTGTACTCTGTGGACTGTGATTCTTTACGATTGTCATGGTGTACTAAGGGTTGATTTTGTTTTTGTTATATTTTCAATATTTCCCGTAGATTAAGCCCTGCGAATAGCGACCAATATGATCAGGCTAATTACTAAACAATGTCGTTGCATCAAGAAATCGAGTAAGTAAATAAAATTTTGCAACAAATGTCATAACTAAACCTTAACCTAAAGCGGAATTTGATTGATTATTATGTACACTTAGGTATGAGTTCATCGTGGAAACTGTTATTTAATACTTAAAGTGTCATCTGTAATAACAGCACATGAGAAAGGCGACAAAAATTGTTATATATCAACACATCTAAATTATCTAATTATTATGTTTTGTTTCATCATGAGTTCATAACCATCATCACATGGTTGCTGCAGTTCTATTACATTTTTGAAAGAGAATAGTCATTAAAATAGTAATCATTGAACCTAAATAAGTAACAAACATTTTATTTTTCCTGAGCCATCTGGATTATAGGTCTATCATTCAAAAGTTTTACCAAAACTGACTTCATGATGATTTCTTAAGTGTTTGTATTATTTTTCTAGCAATACATTGGGAGAACAGGCAATATCAAAACTTTCCATACATAACATTTTCAAGGTCATTGTCATATTATACAATCCAGCCAATTGGACTGAATTATGATGTTACACAGAAACCGTTCAATTCAAGAGTCTACTGCCATCCACAGTCCATCAGGTTGTTCTCAACCAGTAGATATTACTTTGACAAAGAACCTCTAAAACCATCTTCAAAGGTTGAAGCCGCTGTTGAAACCATTAAAAAAGCCATAGAAGACAAATTAAAGGGCCCACAAATAGGAGCTCCTCCAAAGAAGCCTTTCAAGGAGCGCTTTATGAATGAGCTCAAGCACTACTACCACGGCTTCAGGTTACTTTTTATTGAAGTGAGGATCTCAGCAACATTATTCTTTAAAATCTTAAGGGGTGCCACATTGACACGAAGGGAACATAGGCTGCTGGTCACAACCATTGGTGATCTGTTTAGAATGGTCCCATTTATTGTATTTATAGTTGTTCCATTTTTGGAATTTTTCCTGCCTTTTTATATAAAACTGTTTCCAAATGCACTGCCATCTACATTTGAGAGTAGCAGTCAGAAAGAAGCCAAGTTGAAGAAACATTTGAAAGTAAAGTTGGAGATTGCAAAATTCTTCCAAGAGACTTTAGATCAGATGGCTCCGCAGGCTAGTAACAGGCATTCGGAGCTTGCCAGAGAGTTCTCCAATTTCTTCAGTAGGATCAGAACATCAGGAGATGTTGCAACCAGTGAGGAAATCATGAAGTTTTCTAAGTTATTTGAGGATGAGATAACATTAGATTCATTGCAGAGACCACATTTAGTTGCCTTGTGTAAAGTTGTGAATGCAACCACTATTGGTACCAGTGCCATGTTACGGTTTAATCTTAAGATGAAGCTAAGGTCTTTGGCAGCTGATGATAAAGTGATAGCTAAAGAGGGGGTGGAGAGTTTAAACTTCAGTGAATTACAGCAGGCTTGTAGGCAGAGAGGTATGAGGGCTTATGGTGTGTCTGAAGAGCGTTTGAAAAAGGAACTAAGGAATTGGCTTGACTTGTCTTTGAATGAAAAGGTACCACCATCTTTGCTACTGTTGTCGAGAGCTTTGATGGTGCCTGAACATGTACCAACCACTTACAAACTGAAGGCGACTATATCCGCTTTGCCTGAACAAGTTGCTACCCAGACAAAGGCTGCTATTGGTGAGAAGGAAGGCAAACTCGACTTCAAGGTAATAATCTCCCTCTATTTCAGTAATTAACTTTCACATATCTAATGGCATTATGGTTTTTGATTTCATATGTTATGATTTGACTTTCAATTGTTGGAGAACGTAATTTTTGTGCATTCTTTAGAAACTGAACAATACGGTGTTATAAATTAATTAACACTTCTCATAGCAAAATTGTTGGAATAATGTTTCAACTACAGATTAGAATTGATATTACATCCTTATATATAGGAATATATGTATATTATATTCATATAAATGTTTAATTGTATGATTTTATGACTGTTATAAATATTTTATTATGTATAGTTGTATAACATATATGTAACAAAAATGGAAGAAAACACTGACTCCCGTGACACAGATTATCATCGATTAGCTCTGAGTCAGGGCTTCAACATCTAATGTAACAGTTTTTAACACCTTTATTATTATTATATATCCCAATGTATTTTACTTGTTAAATTGCAGGCTAAAGCAGATGCTATTAAATTAGAAGTTCAAAAGATCAAAGAAGAACAGAAGGAGAACCAAGAAGCAGAGAGAGATAAACAGATCCTGGAAGCCAAGAAGAGAGAGAAAGAGATTGATGAACTCAAAGACAAGGCACCAATCATTGACCTTGAAGGTGCTGCACCTATGATTGACCCTGCTCCAGTTATCATAATTGAGTCATCAAAACAGAAACCTGAAGAAGGCCTCTCTGGCAAAGACATTGAAGTTATTGAAGATGCTTTAGAGAAATTAGGTAGGTTCAAACTGGCAATTTTCCATATTTTTTTTCATATGTATGGAAGTTCAAGTTCATTTTGTGCCTACATAATTACGTATTCTAAACATTTTGTCATTCACATAAATAGATTTATGTATGTGCGACATGTGCACAAAACGTGTTTGAACTCTAAACTTCATAGGTAATGTATGGAAGTTTTATTGTATGTGTCTATGAATTGACAAGCTGAGTTGTGATGTTGATCTACTTTCGTTCACTGTGTTTCCTTATCTCACTTCAGTGATCCGTAGTAGGTAGCTAAGTAGGTGGCAATGGGTTTCCGGTTGAAACTAGATATCTGCATACATTATCATGCACATTGCACTAGGGTGTTCAGAATATTATTTCAAGTCATTCAATATAGCTGATTTTAAAATGATGTGTGCGCTATCTAAAAATAATTTTGTGGATATTGATGTTAACTGATAAAAATCGCACGTCTTATATTTTGAAGGTAACGCGGTATTGGTCCAATTATCTCTTTGTTGATAACACTTGGCATCCTGGCCTCACCTGTTATTGACATTTAATATTTCCGTATACAAAGTGTAATATTGATTCTACACTGGCATGCAAAAGAATTGGCCACTTATAAATGGTACATATTTTTTGTGTGATATGTACATTATTAGGACACTCCCCAAAATAAATATTATTTATGAAGTTTTTGTTGAATCCGAGCAATAAATTAAATTAATGTTCATTTAGTTTCGGACGATTTTTTGCACTGTTATTCCCGTCATACTGTTGTGATTTGGAATGGTTCAGCTATCTTACTAGGCGTCACGCGTTAGGTCCCCCGCCTAACGCATGACGTAATTTACGGCCCCTACGCGCTAGGGTCCGAGTTATGACATATTATGACATTATAATGATAAGGACTGTGTAAGTGACGTCACATAAAACTAATTTCGGAAGTTTTATTTTTGTATCTCACAATATTTGATCAGCTGTAACGTGGAGGAGGGATAAAAACCAAGAAAATCTAGTTAGAGTTTTATAGTAAAACAAAATTTCAGACATTTTTAAAATGATAGTTTCTTGTTTATTATATTATACATATTTGTAATAAGCAAAACTAGTTTGGCAAGATGCGACATTCTTTCGGAGAATAAGTCAGATGTTTCAGTACACAGGAAACATCGGTGCAATGCAAGTGCAGACCAATGAATCATAATGTTTGTAAATAAAGACTTCTCGTTGTGTTACATGGATATGCCCGTATAGCTATTGTTTATATACTACTAGTTGTGCCTGCGAGTTTGATCGCGTGAAAGTCCGTTTTTAGGGTTCCGTACACAAAGGTAAAAACGGGAGCCTATTACTAAGACTCCGCTATCCGTCTGTTTGTCACCAGGCTGTATCTCATAAACCGTGATAGCTAGACAATTGAAATTTTCACATATGATGTATTTCTGTTGTCGCTATAACAACAAATACTAAAAACTTATTTTGCCGGTATTTATGGATAATTGTACGGAACTCTTCGTGTGTGAGTAGGACACGAAGGGTTCACACTTGGCCGGTATTTTTATTGATGAATATTAATTAATAATTATTATTTATAGCCTATAGCACTCACAAATAATGCAGCTTACTACCAATGAAGAGCTTGAACCGGAGATTACCCCCTAGCACCACCTACATACAAACTTACCTCTTTATTTATTTAAGAAGTACGGACTAACAGCTATTAAATACAGAAAATATATAGTATAGTAGACAGCGAGCCAATTAAAAGTCCTCACGTTTAGAGGCAGGAAAATCTTAAATTGAACACTTAAAACTGTGTAATAATCTTTAAAAAATTACAATATTCAAAATCACTAAATAGATAGCAGATATAAATAACACATACAACACAGTAACTACAGATATTAGTTATTTTTTAAATAATCAAGGCTTAGGCGTCTTCTGGTTGCAATCACACTTGTTATAAATGGGTCAAAATCGTGCTGCTTACACCGGTTATTAAAGCTTCTTATTGCACGCACAATAAATTAATTTTGCCTATACTTGGTTGAGCTAAAAGGTACCCGTAAAGGTGGATTATACCGGGTTTTAGTCGGAATGTTTAAATTAACTTTAGATAAGAGATCGGGGCTATCAATATGATTGTTTAAAATTTTTAACAGTAGAAAACAGTCAGAGATCTCACGTCGAGTACTTAATTGAAGTAAATGAAATTTTCTACACAGACTGTGTACCGTGCTGTAGTAGTTATAATATTAGTGTAGATAACAGAGGCTTGTTGTTGTTGTCTTGTTTGACCGTCGAAGATGAAGCACACTTTCCTAGAAATAACCTATTCACTCTTAACTTAAATACTCCCAGGATATAGCTATCAGGAAACATAGTTTATGTTTCCTGATTTGACTGATTTTGAATTTCCGTTAGGCAATTCCGCGTTTTAGCTGTACGACACAATGAAAGTATTCCCTTTGTACGTTTGAGTGGGATGTCCATCATGTAACGATGGCACAACACCGTACGTCTTACCTATGCGGTATTTCCCGTGGAAATCCCGATCCCGTAGTAATTCCGGGATAAAAGTAGGGTATCAGAGACATACACTTTATTTTTATTTGTATGTTAGTTAGTACATAAATTAGGTCCATAGTGCAATAAAATTGACTAAAAATCTGATGAATAGTTTACCTATCTGTTGTTGAATTTTCTGGGCTCGCTCGTTCGATAGTAGACCTCATCGTACACTTACCATCAGGTGTGATCGAGGTCCAGAGCGGACTCATTCGTAATAAATAAATAAATAAAATGTAGTTTCGTGACTACTAGAAGTAAGCACAGTTCCTGGATTTGATTCCTATGTCAGACAAAGTTTGGTCGGGTTATTTCATCAGTAAACTGTAATTTCCAAACTTAAGTCTGGATTTATGGTCAGTTGGCAAAATACCTGGACTTCTGCCATAGCTTTGGAGTAACCAAGCGTGGTATTATAGAAAGAAAGAAAGATCATTTATTTGTCAAACATGCGTATACATAAACTGACTAATCAGACATGCAAGGTATTAAATTAATAGTATGTTGTGAGCGTCCATGTTTTGCCAATAATGGCGTACACATTTTGTAGGTGTAAAAATTACATTTAATTGCATTCACATATAGTCATTTTAAATTAAATCACAAAATAAACAAGAAATAAATAATAAATTTGATGTCAAGACATTATAGTATAAGTATATTATATTCAAAAAATAAATTAAGTTATGTCCAGTATATTCATTATTATTATGCAGTCAAATAGATTCAATAGTCAATTGATTTAAAATTCATATCAATAGATTGTTATACTTAACCATATCTACTTATTAGATGTCGGAATAGAAAAGTCCTTTTCATTCAAAAAATTTAAAACATTATAATACACTTTATTAACTAAAAAAATTCTCAGCTTTGTTTTGAAAAGTGACAAGGGCAGTTCTCTCCTCCGTCTATACTACGCTTTAGTTGTGTTTATGTAGTAAACCATTGCCGAAGGAATAAGAAAATTATTTCCTATACCGCCGCTGATCTTTACTGATTAATTCCGTTGCTTCCAGCACTTTTGGCTCTCACGAGTAGCAGTGTTTGAAAATAGTGAAGCGAACTTGACCTTACAAAATACTATTACCAAAGATTTCTATTTAAATCCTCTATCTGTAAGTGCCATGCACACATCTTTCTTTCTTTTTTTCCCGCTATGGAGAGAATAGAAGGGGTGACTTCTCCTGACTTCTCCTGACTAAAACCTACCCTTTTCCCTTAGTTGCCCTTGCGTTCTGAATCCGCGGTAATTCATTAAAACATTTCCATAACCCCGGCAGGCACCATGCTCACATCTAAAGAAGGCAAATAGATGTGTGAAAAGTGCTGTTTATATTTGTGTAATAGTTATACAGATTTGAAACGGTTTCAAAGATGAAAGTAGATAAATATTATTATTAGAAAACCCGCTGATTTTCATCTGTGATCTTCATTTTCCTATTAAGTGTCGTTGTATTTATTTTCTTGGACGTATGCCAAGGTCCGTAAGCTGTTAATGGTCGTCCATTCACCTTTGATTTGTCGGAGATTTTGGCTTTAAAATGTTACTATAGTACGATCTTAGTATTACTGAGAAATTCTGTATTTTGTGCCAGATTTTCACAGTTTGGTGCAAACTTGTACATTTAGAATTCTGTATATTTTAATTCGGACTTTTAATTACCTACATAACTATTGATGACCTGCTGACCCAGCGAACTTCATACTGTCATGGTTTGCTTTCCATAATTTCGTACCGCTTATACTTTTCCTGGACTTCTTCAAATATTGTCCGCCTATGTGTCTGTCTGTTACGCTTTCACGGCTAAACTACGTCACCGATTTGGATGAATTTTGCAATGAAAATAATTGAAAACCCCAGGTCAAACAGGCAACTTTTTTTTGGAAAATCAAACCCTAAAAGCTTGAAATAGGGGATGAAAGTTTGTATGAGGAATCTAAACTGCTTAATCGATTTTAATAAATTTTGGTTTATTTTACTAACAAGCTATGGATTTTATCTAATTATAAATAAATAGTAATAATACTACACTTTCATCAATTTCTACCAATTTTTAACCATTGATGATCGATCGAAGAAGTGCTTAAGTTTGATGTGTCTGTGTCATCGCAGCTTCTAAACGAATGGACCTTATGATGCGGTTATTTTTTTGTTAGAAAGCTGATGTGATTGATATGGTTCCTAGCCACAATCTATCAAGATCTTTTTATGTGTTTCAAGCCTGTCAGAGGTTACTTAAAATTTTAATTTTTTTATGTTATATCTTACACAGCTGAACAAAAGAAATCCTTGCTCCTTGAGAAGGAGAGCATCCAAGAACTTAAGGGAGAGCTTGTAGACTACAATGAAGATGTCAAGGAAATGGACGAGATTGTAAAGACTAAGCAGGCTGACCTTAAACTGTCGAAGGGTGCTCGCAGGTATTATGCTAATACTTTTTGTATAGAAAGAAAGGCCATAAAGTCAAATAAAAATGTAATGTCCTGTGTGACCAGTCAAAATAAATGTAATATAATCTGAAAATTACCTGCTACGATCATTAAATATTCTTTGAACATTAAATACAAAGTTTATTTAATGGTATGATAATTATTAAAACAAAGAGTATTAATGATCATGCATAAAAATTCTCCCTCATGTGTAAAATTCTCCCGGCATAGTCGTGATTGAAAAACTTTTGTTTTTAACACTTTAAATGATGGTTTAAACTTATGTTTCGTGTAGTATCTATATGTGTTTGGGAGAATATTCGGGTGTAATAACACTGCAACCTGCAATCGCCATCCACCCAATTTATTAATTACGAGGATCTGTTTTTCGACTAAACGGAAAAATTGCAAAGATACTATGAGAAATTTTACCTCATACTCGTTAGCATCACTTCCTCATTAATTATTGAAATCATCCAAAATCATCCATCATTACAAATCATCGAAAACATAAATAAAATGTGCGATAATGGTTTAGACAATTAGTGTCACATTTTATAATCGATTTGCTTATTATCAATTTAATCCACGGCAGCATTGATGGATTTATTGATAAGGTATTAATTTCTTAAAACAAACTCGGTTACCAAGGCTATTAGGCCCTAATTAATGCCTTTATTTTTTTTTTTGTTGTGATGCCCTGTTCTTTTTACATAACTTAGTTTTTCATAGTGTTTGTATGAAATACAAAGTATACAACATATATCGCACCCTTAGTAATATAAGGGCACAACTCAAAAAAGTAGATTTTTGACTACTCGCGTTTCAAGATTCTGGATTCCTACATTACAGATATTTTTTCATATAACATGCTTATTATTTAAGTTAGCCAACCGGGAAGCCAGTTAACCGGTTAGTTAGCTGGTTAGTTAACCGGTAGCGAATTTAATTTTGAGCCCTTAGCATTTAAAACCTCAGTTTGCAAAAATTTTGACTTGATTCCTTATATTACTGAGGGTGCGATATGTAGATATTTCACTCTATTATTTTAAAAGTAAGGGGGGGGGGGGGGCGTGGCAAACATTTTACCACTTTGGAAGTGTCTATCTTTTATGCGATTGACGTCATTTTTATAGACCTATCTATAGATACCACACATGTATGGGGGAGCCCCTTATTTTTTTATTTTTGTTTAGGAATCGCAATGCGGTTCACAGAATCACAGCATACAACCATCTACCAAGTTTCACAAGTGTAGTCCTAATTCAGTTCCGGACTCCTAAAAAGACGCAATCTTTGTTTGGGTTTAAGCGTACTTCCATCGTTATTCACTCACTGCTGGGTATAGGCTTCCTTCGCTTGTACAAGCTCTACGTTCATGTGCCTGTCTCATCCAGGGTATAACCGCGATGGCAACAATGTCGACTACCCATCTCGCTGCCAAACGACCAATTATCTTCCTACCAGTCTTTAGAGACCACTTGACCCATACTTTAGCCTTGACTAATCATTTCTTTCCTTTAGCCTTTTCCCAAACATGTTGGAGTTGGCTTTCGGACTAACCGGATGCAGCTGAGTATTAGTGTTGTACATTGAGCGATTGCTTATCTGAGATCTACAACCCAGTAACTGGGTAACACGATATCCCTTGGCTAGACCAGTATCAAATTTACTGGCTTCTAGTCATAAGCCAGTACATTTGGCGTTACGGGCAGTCACCCATAACTAACGTGACCATACGTTCCGCTTTGGGCGGGATTGTCCCGCTTTCAGGCTGTTGTCCCGCTGTCTCCAACAAGAACAAAAATGTCCAGCTTTTACAAACCAATCTTTATATACCTACTTACTTGTCTACATTAAAATGATAATCGCGCGGAAGACTGCAGCGTAGACGCGGGGTTGAGAGTCAGGAACAAGCAAGAGCGAGCGCATGACATGCGAGAAATTTACCGAATACTACTAACCCTAACTCCTTACTATAAGTATTATAAATACAAAAGTAACTCTATCTGTCAGTTATGTTTCATGCCTAAACCGTTGAACCGATTTTGCTGCAGTAAAGTGGTTTTTTGTCGCGAAATTATTTATAAATTTAATTTTTAGTTGTATTAATGTTGGTGTAAGATTATTATTTAAAGTCATATTTTATACCAAAAATTGCATTTTGATGTCAGGTATAGCACACCTTTCACCGACTTACCTATATGTATATTTTTATTTATATGCTAAACGTCAAAGGCGTCCCGCTTTCACACGAAAAAAATAATGGTCACTTTACCCATAACGTCTGTCAAGATGTCCAAAATACAGTAAAAAAAACTTAATAAATCTATACTAATATTATAAAGCGGAAAAGTTTGTTTGTTTGTTTGTTTGCTTGAACGCGCTAATCTTCGAAAGTACTGGGTAGATTTGTATGCAATTTGGTATGGAAGTAGCTTGAAGCTTGAGGAAGGTTATAGGCTACTCTTTACGCGACTGCAAAAAAGGAGAGTTATGTTTTTACTGTGATAGAATCCACGGGAGCGAAGCCCCGCGTGAGTACTAGTAAATGATAAATGACTAATCAAATCCGAAAATCATTAACATTTTCTTGTTTGCATTTTACAGATTATACAAGGCCGTAAACAACATGATTGGAAAATTGGATGCCGCATTAGCCATGCTAGAATCAAAGGAGAAAGTCCTGATCAACACACTGGAACAATCCAAGTCTGAACCACTAAAGGCTAAGGAACAACTGATCCAGATTGATGAACTGATGCATTCCATTAAAAGCCTTCAGAATGTGCCAGACGAGGCTAAGTTGAAGCTCATTCAGGATGTGCTTGGTAGACTCGACGATGATTTCGACGGACAGCTGAAGATTGATGATGTTTTGAAGGTATGTAGTAAATAGTAATATAATATATAGCTTCAGCCCGCGACTTCGTTCGCGTGGGAAGGTTTTCCCGCGTAAATTCCGATCCCGTGGGAATTCCGGGATAAAATTTACCCTATGTGTTATTCCAGGATGTCAACTATCTACTTACCAAATTCCATTCAGATCCGTTTAGTCGTTCTTGCGTGATTGTTTTTTTTATAGGGCCACTCGTAGTTCAGCTCGCTAAGGCTGCTACTTAATCGGGCGATCCTGTGGTGACCTCTAAAATTTAAAGGCCCCCAGCCAGGGCTTACAAACTAGTATTTACATTTAAACAACCGCACGCTAAGGGCACTCTCTGTGGAGTACGAGCCTCGGCTCAGCGGGGTCGTTGGTGGGGGACAGCAAAGGGTCAGGCTGGGTCATATTATTTATGGGGTTATTTATTGCTACTGGCTCAGCATCGCGGGCTGGCTCGTTTGGCAAAGGTCGGGGAGGGTTAACGTTACAAGAGCGCGGACGTCGCGATGGTCGGCGAGGCCGGAATACGGAACGCGTTTTGTTTGTGTGTTTTATTAGAGTACTAGTTTCCCTACTGCTCTCTTGACGGATGTCGGGTTTTTGCGTGAAAGAGTTACAAACATACATCCATCCATCCATCCAACCTCAACATTTATTGTGCGCACAGCCAAGGTGTGGAACTCTCTGCCGGCTTCCGTGTTCCCTCAGGTGTGACCAAGGTCAAAAGTGGGTTCATAAAAAAAAAAAAAATCTCATAAACTTTCGCATTTATAATATTAGTAAGAAGTAAGATAAGATATAGTAATAGGTCTTGGTATGATTCCGTAGTCAGGCTAAAAGTGCTTTTGCATTTTTTTGTAAAGAATTTCTCAGTCTGTAGTAGTCCGGAGTTTGAAAGTTGGCGGTGTGACAACGGCTTATAAACGAGGCACGGGGGGTGCCTCGTTAAGCCGTTGGACTGTCAATTGGACATCTTTGACAGTCGTCGATAATGACAGTACTACCTAGTAAATCGCCCTCCACACTACTCGCGAAGAACTTCGCGATTTTACTTCGACGGACGATCGGAAGTAGGCCGAGATTGCACGAAGCGAAGCGAAGTGGCCTTCTACACTATTTGTCTTCGCCTAACTTCGACCAACTTCGCGAGTAGTTTGGAGCAGGGGTTACAATCGTGTTATCCAACTAGTAGGTGCGAAGGTCAGATAGGTTAGTTGTTCCATTTAAAACACTAGCATTCAGCTGCTATGCAAATGATTCTTCTTCTTATCGTGTGGGGGTCAGTAAGATCTAATGACCCCATACACCCTAGTGTCAGAGTTTTTAGACCGCCTCTAGGGCCTCTGACGTGGTCTATTTTGACGACCGCCATTTGGCTACCGGGACCACCGGCTTATACGTACCTTCCGAAGCACGGAACCATCTTTTTATCAGACAGTTAGTTGATTCAGACCTGCAATGTCCTAGCCAAACTGGAAACAACTTTACAAAGTATGCTTCCCGCGGGAATCGAACACACGACCACCTGGTCGCAAAGCAAACGCCTAAACCACTCGACCACGAAGGCAGTTGATGTAGTATATAGTAATAATAAATTTTCTTATTTTGTACTATACAATCCATACGCCATTTGGCGACTGTCACCACCGGCTTATACGTGCCTTCCGAAGCACGGAACCATCTTTTTATCAGACAGTTAATTGATTCAGACCTGCAATGTCCTAGCCAAACTGGAAACAACTTTACAAAGTATGCTTCCCGCGGGAATCGAACACACGACCACCGGGTCGCAAAGCAAACGCCTAAACCACTCGACCACGAAGGCAGTTGATGTAGTATATAGTAATAATAAATTTTCTTATTTTGTACTATACAATCCATAAATGTTAGTAACTTATACCTACTAGCGTGTTAGTACTCATCACCCTCCGCACAAACTGCTTCATAATCGGAGAGGACAGTCTCACTCACTGTTCTCAGGATGCTGTTGCGAAGGTTATTTGTACATCTTTGATAGTCGATACGGGTAGTCAGGACACCAGTCTTGTGGAGGTCAGACAGCTAGTCAGTCCATGTAAAATACTACTACTCAGCTGCATCCAGATATACTGGAATCAAGATAATGACCCCATGATCCCCCCCCCCCCCCCCCCCCTGGATCGGCCCTTGGCGACAGAAGAGTTGAAAAGGAGATGATAGACACAGTGTGTATAAATACTAATTACAATAAATAAAACATACTTAGCTATAAAATTAAACTAAAATGATATAATTAACAAATAAATACATACCTACATAGAATTAAAATACATATTTATAGTAATGCTATAAAAATATATACCTATAATAAATATATAAAATTACGGGAAGTTAGATAGATCTTTGACCAGCATTTCGAAAATACTAATGGATTTAGCTTCGCGGATTTTAGCGGGAAGTGAGTTCCACAGTCGTACTGCATGAAAGGAGAAGGAGTGGGAATAGAAACAGGTTTCATGGGATGGGAAATTGAGATGGAGTTTAAGGTGAGATCTACAAAGGGCATCAGTAGGACGAGTGAATGAAAAACGATCGCGCAGGTAGCTAGGATATGCAGGGTTGAATTAGGATGTTGTACAGAAGGAATAATATTCGAGTGTTCCTGCGAAGACGGATAGGGAGCCACTTGAGATCCTTGCGAAACTGAGAGACATGATCGTATTTCCTCAGACCAAAAACAAAGCGAATACACAAGTTTTGCAAGCGCTCAAGCTTACATAAGAGCTTCTCAATGGCATCCAAATAGCAGGCATCGGCATAATCAATAATCAGCTGGATTAAAGTTTGAGCTAGAGATTTTAGTTTTGAAAGGCAAGAAGCTTTGAAGGGATTTTAAAGAGTGGAAGGAAAAGTGCACCTTTAATTAAAGCAACAAATGTATAGCCTAAATAGTGCCTACTTATTTTCTATGTATATTTTGATGACTCTTATAACAGCGAAGCGCTATGGTTCTCGATTCTACACAGATCAAAGTACAAGGTAAGATTGCAACAACAGACAATCGGGACGAACTTTAGACATAAACGTGGTAAAGTTCATGATATTACTATTGCGACATCGTTCATGCAATTTAATTAAGGTAAATATTAATAGAATAACAAGATCAAAAACGTGAAAAAAATATGCATTTATTGGCATAAACCTTAAAAATAAAATAAACAATCAAAGCTAATTATGCCAACAATTAAATGTGTATTTCATCAATGGATCAAAATGAAATAGTTTTGATTGTTTAGTTTCCTATCCATAATATGAATAATTAAAACGGTATAAATGGTCACCTACGATTTTTAAATTGATACTTTGAAAATAAGTATTTGTCTGAATCTAATCAACCTGAAAGTCCTAGATGTTGTGTGATAAATATGACAACTTAAACTTGAGTTTAGTATAAGCTATGGGAAAAATCTCTATTTCATCAAAAATACTGCCAATCAGCACGTGCTAAATGTAACTCGTATGTAACAATAATTTCGCCATGGTCTCAAGGTCAATGTCAACTTTCCACCACTCTGACAAACACGTGACCGCGCGTATCGAATACCCCGCGAGTGATTATAAACGCGATAACATTGTATATGACCCCTTTCTGTTCATAACTCTAGACTTCCGTGTTATCACTACTTTATAATAAGAATCTTCAGGGTCAACGTAAAAAATCTACCTTTCATTAGCTCCTTGATAAAAACTTGACATTTAAGGCTAGATGATGTATAAAAAAAAAACACGGTTATGTAATTTTTTGTTATGTAGTTACTATGAAGATTAATGTTGCTTGTTGGGTAATGTTTATTTATTAGAGACAAAGTTCTCGAAACTTCCGTACTTTTAAAAACCACCGCTTTGTTTAAAATTTGTATTTCAATAGAGAGAACTCCTTTTATCTCCGTTCGTAGAATTATGGTGGATTATACAAAGCAGTAATACATTTGTATATATAAACAAACAGTGTTATTGACTTCTAGAAAATGTAGAAAGGTCAGACGTCTGTACCGGTCGCTGACCTGATGACTTTCAGTGGCAGAAAACATTTTTAGTCAGATCCGTCGAGTATGTTTCAATAATGACGTTATTATGTTTATGAGTTGTTGTGTAGTGTGTGAGACCAATAGAATCGCTTATTACCTGTTTATCATTAGCGTCAGTTGCAGCTGTTTTCAAAGATTATCTTGTTGCTTTGAAGTTGCTTTGAAGGCTCTTTATTTCGATGTGTGTCGAAATAACGGTCATTTTTCTGTTGGTAATAGAATCTGTGATTTTTAAATAAATTCGAAAACCATAGGTACAAAAGAAAAAGGAATAGTATAGTATAGTTGCATGAAAGTGAATACCTTTTAGCGTCAGACCGCCATAAAGGTCCTAATTATAATTTTATAACATTTCTGCTTTGGCCGATAACCAGCCGTGAATATCTTTTTCGGGATAATGATGATGTAATTTAAATATAATATGAATTAAGAGGGAAATATTGCTTAAGATACGATATATTTATAATAACTAGTTGTCGCCTAGTGGTAGAAATTCGATCATAATTTAAATATCTTATTTCTAATGCATTATCAAATAAATTTGTTTATTAGCCCTCTGCACTTCTTCTAATAATATAAACTTAAACAGTAAATTTTATGAGTACATACTCCTCCGACTTTTTTTACAAACAAACTTAAAAATGTTTCCTTTTTATAATATCAGTATAGATTACACGCTCACACTAAAATGACTCTCTTCACATTCCAGATGCTCGAGATAATAGGCAACGAAAACGTGAACCTGTCAGAGAAACAGATGGCGGAACTGATCGAATTACTTGACAAAGAGGAGATTCTCGAGGTTGAGAGCAAGATACAGAAGGCGCTCGACAAGGCAGCCAGCGCGGCGAAAGAGCAGGACAAGCCAAGTGTCTCCGAGGGGAAGGTAACATTACCATTAACTAGATTTAACTGAGAATTAATTCGCGAAGAAAGCTTTTCCCGCGTAAATCCAAGCCAAGCTGCGGAATTCTCTGCCGGCTTCTGTGTTCCCTACCACATAGGTATGACCTTTCAGCCTTTAAAGCAAGAGTAAATAGGCATCTTCTGAGTTCGCTCGACCCATCGTAGACCTCATCTATCGCTTACCATCGAGGCGAGATCTAGGTCAAGAGTGGGCTAATCTGTAATAAAAAAAAAACATATATAAAAAAAACATATATAAAAAAACATATATAAAAAAACATATATAAAAAAAACATATATAAAAAATCCAGATTCCAATCGCCAAATAGACTAATGGCTGAGGTTTCGGACTTGTGATCGAGAGGTCATAGTGGAGGAGGCTCACCATCACACTATTTCCGTGATCCCACTCCAGATAAGCATATTTTAGCTTAGTTGGAGGGGTAAACAAGATTGCTGGTTGTTTAATTCTACCCACATCGCTAGTAATCTTTAAAAAATATTATCAGGATAATAAGTTGTCTATGCTACGAATAGTGAGAGGCGTTTAATTCTGACAACCACAATTATGAAGTACACAATAGCCAATTAAATTCATGTAAAGTGTAGAAGTCAGTTACATCAGCTTATATCAAGCTGACTCCTATATAATTGGAATAAACCTAGGCTGGTGATAAACAATGCGGCAACTCTTTCTGCCTTTAGATTATTTTTCTTTTTCTGACCTAAACAGCATCTTTGTCATTTGGTATAAACAGCTAAGGATATTATTCACCAACCAAAGCGCACTATTAAAGGAGTACTTACCAACTAATATTCCAATTGCTCATCAAGTGTCTTCAAATAATATGAACACAATAAACTCGAGAGAGTTATTCGTCAAATCTTTTATTTGCCATCAAATATTCAGTTAGGATGTCATTAAACTTTATCTCAGTCAGCTGTTGCGAATGTAGGTATTTAGGTAGTGCGTTTTCCCATTTTTGTGGGTAATGGTCTGGTAATGGTATCACTGAAAGCTATATTTGTGTGCGTTTGAGGAACGTAGACACATTCGGCTCACGCACACAAAGAAAATAAAGTGGAAACATGAAATCGCTCGTGTTTTGTTCTAGACCCCATTTCTATGCGTTATTTTTCTATGATTGGAACTCACTCTATAGTTTCGCATGGCTTTATGAAAAACCATATTATAGGATATATATGTTTATCCTTCAAGGACGTCAAGTTACCTTTAAAATACATTCTTTTAAATCTTTCAACATCTCAACATGACTTAATCTAAGCATACAATTTTACTTTAATCTATGTTAATTGTTACAGAGTTTATTCGACATAATACGAGAAGCCCAGAAAAGGCGGGAAATGAAGAAAGCCGTTGAACAAGAGGCGATCGCTAAGAGCAAAGATATCGTCACCAAACCTGAAGAGAGCAGTAAACGGACCCAAAGCCATTGAGTAATGTAGCTGTACTTAGTCAAGGTGTAAATAACTATACTAGTGAACAGTTTTACTCATGTTTACGCTTTCATGCTGGTTTAGGTGACGATAAATTAGCGAAGATGGCGCTCGGCGTTTGTATTTAAATAAGATTTATTCGGATACGTGCAACCGAACGCAGTTTTTACGTGATTTTAAGTCCGATATACGTGTCATGCTATATCGGTCTCATTAGCAACAGTAACTCGGATTGCACCATCTGAATACGTCTTATATATCCGCATTATAGCATAGCTGTTGTACTAGCGTAACGACATACATATTTATGTAGAAGAAATAAAATATTATTTATGTAATGAATGTGTTACCCTAATGACAATAAGCATTTTGTAACATGTAATCAATCACACATAAATATGTAAATAACGTTTTCCTTTATATTATGTATCATTATTGAATATAGGTACCTACCTAAACTTTCCAAGCCGTACAAAGTTGTTCGTTTGTTTTCATGTTTTATTTATTCCTGGTTTTTGTTTTATGTGTATTACGTTGATGCATTTCTGTGATCACTATTCAGTTTAAGTTTTATTTTAGTTTATTATAGTGGTTATATCAAAAATATGTTGAGCACAAATTGTGGAGCGATACACTTTTACTTCTTTTCAATTATAAATTGGTACTTATGGATGGATATTATATTACTAATACTGCTAAATATTTTCCTTGATACCTGATTACTATAAATTTGGATGTGTATATTATGTATATTAACTGTTAATGTCAGAGTACTGTTTACAAAAGTTGACTTTCAGAAGTATGTTTTATTTACTTTAGCAATACATAATTCTGTTCTTTTATTTATGTTTAATAACAAGTGTTGAATCTAATTACGCTCAGAACAATGAAAGCACATAATGAGTAAACGGCTTTCAACTGTTTTTAATTTCCAGCTGTTTATAGCAAATAAAATAAATAATGTAGCACCAGTTTCAATACCTATTCCTGTCTAAGATACCCTTTCTGCATTATATTTTATCCTCTAAATTGCATTACCATCAGTATTGGTAACATTGTTTCCAACGAGTCAGTTACTGTTATTCAATGTACTGAAAAATAAAGTTTTAAAGAGTAAGAGAATAAAAAGATCGATAAAAATGGTTTTGTTTCATTTTTTGCAATGTTGCCTTCACACGGCCTTGGGAGATATTACAAGTACCATTGTGCGTATAGTGACCTAATCGATCGATGCGAGACGTGGCACTTGCAATGTATGTAAAAGAAGAAATCAATCTTAGAACTACGACCCTGAAGTAAACCTGTAATTAATAAGACTATAGACAAGTTAGTATAAATAGGTGAAGGCCTGAGAAGGAATTGTTAATGTAGCTATCAGTACTAATATACTACAATATACAAAAATAGGTACGTTTTCAAATTGCCGCCTCTAGGTGGCGTGAAAGTCGAACATCCGGTTTTGTATGCTTGATGCTCATTGGATGGAATTTCAAATCCACGTACTAGATTAGCCAATAGTGATTTTTCAACGAATCACAAGGTGTATGAAGAGTACTCACAGGCTGCCGGGCCGCCATCTTTAATGATTTTGAAAAGCGAAGCCATGTGATTGGTCAATAACAAGACGTCATTCTAATCTTTTGACGGTGTTGCGCAAAATAAAATAATTTCGTGACTCTCACTCACTCATTGCGGCTGCCATGTTTTTTTTCATGTGGGGTGTGTGTGTATTGATATAACATGATAGTTTAACCCCGTATAAACTGTTACAGGTGAGTTATTTCTATTAATTTTGATTGTTTTCATGTATCAATGCGGAAGTAAGTGCATGGCGCGTCCTCAGTGAAAGTGCATCATGTAACACTGTCGTCTTGTGAAATTGCATTGTATCGTTTATGAAATGAGTAGAATGAGAATGACTCAGAACAAAACGATGATAAAAGATTTACCGCGCGTGATACTACTCTTTGTTGATGTGTAGCTAAAACTAGTGTTGTACGGATGACGTTGCGAACGCAAAGAGGCTTCATCCGCGCTCACCCTCACTCAGGTGACGTTTTGGCGCCATCGACCCATTTAGCTTAGCTCAGCGGGGCGGGCATGGTACTCACTACATATCAATTCTTTGTGCTTGCTAAATCTCAATGACCTTTGTATCAAAACATTGAATGATAGTAAAGTTAAACGTTTTATTTTGCAGAAATAAGGGGTGCACATAGTGCGTCATTTGTTATTAGCTAGTGACCATGCGATTGCAAAAAAATTGAAGCAAGCGCTGCATTAGAAAAAAACTGACCCACTAGCAAAGAATAGGCCAAAGAAATTAAGAATGTATTAGTAACGGAGGAATTAAAGGATCGATTTATATCACACGGCCCACGGCAATTGTAAAATGGACTCACGATTATTATACAAGATGATGGTGTTTGATAACGGCAGACACTATCAAGGACAGGATGCGTAAGCATAAGAGAGAGAGCCAGGCGTTTGCCTGCTGGCCTGCCACGTCGAGAGAACTTCATCAAACTCCAAACTTCATCATCTGATACCCACACACACTTGGTACAGGTGAGTTACTCCAACAGTTTCTCCGTACAAAGCACAGATAATAGCAATTTAATGTAAATATTCTTTGTCAAGTCACTATCATGTTGGTCAAAGGCAACAAAATGTATTCAACGAGTTACCTAAATGTCACACAATGGCTCCCTGATTATCACAAACAACAACAATATTTACTACAATAATGGATCAAAGAATTTTCTGATCAATTGCTTGTAACATCATTAAGTATCTTGGCATGATCTGTTTAGTAAATGATAAGTAGGCTATTAAACACCATTACCAGTATCTAAAGTTATGAAGAAATAGTGATTTGCCAACTTGCTAGTGATCAAATAATAATCAGTTTGAACTAATTATTGTTTTTTCAACTGTCAAGAGGAAATGCAGTGCTCAGTAACACTGGAAAGTGACCATAACAGTGGGAATGTAAAAATGAAGACAATTAACAATTATAAGAATCCTTACAAAAAGGTCGGTTTTGCATCTATTCCAATGTTATATGTTATTTTTATAGGCAACATGATACAATTTTATGTTTTGTCTGGTTATTTGTGTGACCCAAATGTATTTTTATTATTTTCCTTGTGGAGGAGTGATTAGATATTTTTGTTTTGACATGTTGCCTGATCCCAACAGGAAGTTTCCTCATATGATTGTTGCCTATGAAAGCACCGCACCATGGTATTTAATGTCCCCTTTGGTTTGCACTTTAGTTTGGGAGCATTGCTGCATTCTTCTTTTGTTCCATTGTTAAAAGCTACTTGTAATAATTATTTGCATTATCATTGTATGCACATACCTTATTTTTACTGAACATCTACCTATCTACCTTTTGAGTGCATTTGCAGAATCATTGATTGTTTTTATACCTCTCACCTGTTTTGAGTTTTTTTTTATTAATTATGTATAGTCCTCGGCACGAAGTTGGCAAGGTTTTGGCATAGAGGGGGTAAGTTCGCGCATCGTGCACTTAGTGGAAGAAAAAAGTGGTCACTTTTACTGCATGCCATTATTCTATGGTTATTGCCATCATTTATTTTTAATCATGTCTGTTCAGAAGAATGTTTAAGAAAGAAGGGGAATTCAATAGTTAATTCGGTATTATAAATAAAATAGATATAATACAATAAATACATTTATAAGTGAAAAAAATGTATTTAAAAAAAAACAAAATAATATGTTCTCATCGTCACAATTACTTATTAAAACTGCTACCCCTTTTATTCAGCGACGAATTCGGAATTTCAACCTTCCTTAAATATTGTGTTGTAACTGTTCTTTCTGATGTTTTAATAGTCTGCGTAAAACAGTATTTGGTCATTTACATTTTCATAGTATGTGGTTATTTTGACATTATAATCAACGCAACAAAAACTAAATTTAAAACAATAACTCGTAACAACAACAAAGGGTACAACTTTCGTGTACGCAAGTGTATTCGGGAGCAAATTGAACGAGAACTACGGACGCACCAACGCTCGGAGCAGCGCTACGTCATACCCCGCGTCCCGCTGACAATCGCCGACACCTAAAATTCGACTTCTGCGCATCGAACGACTCTTGCCAAGTCACGTGCCGAGCACTATAGTTGTTTACCAATGTGTATTTACTTTTGTAGTACAGCTGATGTTTCTTTATTCTGTAGTAAGAGTTTTATCACATGTCACTTGTAGTGTAGCTGCTATACATACATCCAATAATAGTAAGTGCATTGAACAACCTTTCTGATGAGCTATAAAATGTGCAAAGAAACATTACTATCCAAGCACCATACTGTCTTTAAATACTAGGGCGTCCAATCCCGCAGCCTGAATTCAATCTCGGTATTTGCGGGACTACAAATTTTCAATCCCGCGGGATCTCGGTATTTGCGGGATCCCGCATATTGAAAATATTCACATTTATATAATAATCAACTAACTCCACGTCTATTTACGTATTACTATTAGTATGAGATCAATCAAATTACAACGTTTTTTCTTCACAAAAATAGTAACAAATACGGAATAAAAAACTTTACTGATATTTTAGGCTACATACTTAGGCTACCACGGACTGAAATTCGGCTACATAAGCTGTGAAAAACGGGTGACATCGGCCCCCGCATTGTTTGCAACACTGCCGGCTGCCAGTCACCGAGCGATCGCGCTCGCGAGAGGTCGTATGCATGCTTTTTTTGTCCCGCAAATCCCGCGGATCCCGCGCCCGTAATCCCGCATCACGCGGGATTGGAAAATGACGCGGGATCCCGCAATACCGAGATCTCGGTATTCCGAGATTGGAAGCCCTATTAAATACCTTGTTTTCTTAATTCTGGCCATTTCGTAAAAAATATTAATTCTGAGTCAGAACGATAAAAATTAATGCATATGAAGCAGCTATGCTACTAAAGTAGTAATACCTATGTTGTTAGCAAAAAGAAAAGTAGTACATATTTACCTGGATGATTTTGTGAAAATGTTGTATTTATTGTTTTCAGGAACCTAATCTTGACAACATTGTTGATCAGCTGTGCACACGACTCCAGGACATCAAAGATCAAGAAGGTGCGTCACGAGTAGGCATGCCCACGTGTTCTATAGAAGAAACTGAGGCTGTTCGTCGATATTACGCTGCGTTTCCGGCTTTAAAGAAAGGCCGAGAGTCGCCATTACCGTATTATCTCCCACCGCCGGCGTGGTGTCGCAAATCAGCGCCAGATTCTAAGATCAAAATGCAAAACGAATTATCAGTGTCTAAAGATTGGAATACTAAAAACAAGAAACTAACTTCAGGCAAAGAGCGACGCAATTCATATCAAGGTCAGAAAAAGAACAACAAGAAACGTTGCAACAGCTACAGTAGATCCTTTGATAGCAAAGAGATACTGCCAGAGTGGGTAACACACGAGGGTGTCTGGGATATGGAAACACAAGACCCCGTGAAGGAGTTCATCAGAGCCATAGCATTAGACGAGGGTTACGGCACGTGCGAGAACACCGTCACAGACGAGATTAAGGAATTAACTGAAGGCAAAATCAGAATGAACGAAAATATGGTTCCCGACTGGGACGACAGCCTCGACCTAGACGGTGGGTGGGTCATCACCGAGGACCTCAACCCACGCGTCCGCACGCCTATGGAGGAGGAACTCTACGCTAAGTTCGAGGCAAAGTTCGATCGCAGCATCGAAGCTCTTTGGTCCAAAGACCAGAACACACCTGATGACGAATACCAAGACCTTCCTATAGATTTCCAAGATCTGCTGTCATCTCCCTCCGACCGTCTGTTTGCCGATCCGTCCGCCGAGAAGTGCAGTCTTATATCTCTGACTGAAAGCATATGGTCCACCGAAGCTGCAGACTTCCCTCCGCCGCTCGACCGTGGAGACTCGCCCTCGCGCATCGCTGACGCTCTGCATGACCGCTTCCGGCCGCTCAACCTGGCCGACGTGGTCGAGCCAGAGCCGCGCGAGCTCGAGTCGTTCGCTCTGTACGAAGGGGATGACATCTACGACGCTCTCACCGCGGTCGCCAACACCATGCGCTCCTTCACGGCGATCAACCACAGCCGCGACCGCAGCGGCTTCGCCGAGGTGCCGCCGCGCCGGTGCCCGCGCGCCGCGCGCCCCGCCCCCCGCGACCCCGCCGCCCGCCCGCCCTCCGCCCGCCCGCGCGAGGACCTGCTCACCTCCGCCCGCACGCACTTCCGCCCCATCCGCCGCGAGACCGACGCCGAGCCGCCGCGCTACGCCGACGGCGACACCTTCGACATCTGCGGCGACCCCGACACCGTCGAGTTCCGGCGCAGCGAGTCGGGCGGGCTGTACCTGGGCGCGGGCGTGGAGCGCTACCTCGAGTACCGCGCGGTGCGCAGCATCGACTACGGGCGCCTCAACCTGACGCCGGCGCAGCGCTGCCCCGACCTCGACGAGCCGGGGCTGCGCCTGCGCTTCCCGCTGCGCCAGTGCGACGCGGCCGCGCAGACCGAGCCGGCCGCCGGCGCCGCCGCGGCCTGGGCGCCGTGCGAGGAGTGCGGCCGCGCCGCCAAGAAGATGCGGCCCAGCGCCGCGCGCTCCATCTGGAGCCAGCGCGCGTGCCGCGCCTGCGCGCCGCCGCCGCCCGCGCCCGCGCCCGCGCCCGCCGCCCCGCCGGCCGAGGAGCTGTCGCGCGAGTGGGAGGAGCTGCTGTCGGACATCAGCGCGGCGCACGCGCAGTACGCGGGCGGCGAGGCGGACGAGGGCCGCGGCGACCGCAAGCGGCGGCACAGCGCGGCGCTGCGCTGCGCGGCGCAGTGCACGCACCCGCACGCGCGCTTCCTGCCGTGCTGCACGCTGGCGCTCGACCGCCCGCTCACGCGCTAGCTGCGCCCGCTCCCCGCTCCCCGCGCCCCGCGCCCGCCTCGCACCCGCTAACAGAGCTCGGAGGTGGGCGACTCGGTGTCGATCGTTTCCTTTCCTGTCCACCGCCCGATCTGTATATATCGCCCTCTTTTTCTTCGACCGTGTTATTGTTTGTATGTCGAAAGTGAGAAATCGTAGCTTTTCAAATTCGAAAACGACGTGCCGCCGTAATCGGTCTCGATATGATGTCCTCAGTGGCTCGATTGCTCTTTCAAGTGGCATTAAAAGTTAGCAATAATAATAGGATTAATTAGCGAAGCCTTAAACGTTACTTTCTCCGAGTGTGTAGGGTTGTCGAGGTACAAAGTGGAAGGCTAGAAGTGCTAACATATCTTATGATTGTAGATATTGACGGGAAGGGAGGAGTTATATGTAACGTTAATTTTAGTTCAATGTTTTCTTTAGAGATTTCATAATGATGTAGGAATGTTTGATGGAATGCTCTCGCTTCATAGTTGATACTCGACGGAAATTGATTAATGTGTGAAAGTGTTTGGTATTGTGCGTTATTATTAAATAATTGCCTTGAAGTAATAAGCAGCATTTCTGCATAGTTATATATTTATTTGTAAATGTTTTGTTGGGAAAATATATATTTTATTTTTTTTAGTTCAAAAATTACATACTAACGCAAAACGAGACGATAGCATTCCATAGCAAACATGATAGGACGATTCTAATATAATTCTTACAATAATATCGTCCCGACTTGTTTAATAATTTGTTAATATAAAATATAAGTAGAACAGGTATTTTATTTTTGTTAGTATTTTCGTTTACGTTTCCAGGCGATCTAAATTCATTTAAAATTTTATATCGTAAAGTAAATTGTTCTGTTTTCTTTTGCAACATTTTTGAACGCGAAAATGTAAGGAGATGATTAGACGCATCTCCCGTTATACAGCAGTGGGTACGACTTTCGGCCGTTGTTCGCGAAAGATGTACCCACAGTTGAAGTTATTTCAAGCCGAACTTGTTGAGATGCGGCTTATGTCCGAGGTTCGAACGATGTCGGAAGCGGACATTATGGTTTGTCCATGTTGAATAAGTTTTACACGCGGCGATTTTATTGATTTGCCGCATTATATAATGTAGGGTGGCGAACGCTTCGCGGGTTTGTGTTCATTCTTGATCCGTGATGGCCCGTTGCGTTGTGCCGGATAGTGGTTATTCGAGGTGTTAGCGGTTTTGTATGAAGCTGGACTAAGTTAGTGAGGGGCCGAAGCCCCTTCAGTGTCGTCGGATACGATGAACTATGTGTCGTGCTCTTCTTTGATATATGCCCGGCCCACGCTGTTCACCGTTTACGGACGCACGTTTTCGTTAAGAAAATAGGTAGTTAACTTTTTATAAGATGTATCGGCATGCCTTGCGTTACATGATGGAGGCACTACGAAACGGTGAGCAGCGATGACCATCCATTGTAACATAATTTACAGCTCCAAATATGGATTGTAACAGTTCATATAGGCATAACTGTTATTATAGTTCATAAACATAAGAATTGTATATGTTATATTTTCGTATGTTTTCATTTTACGCGGGGTGTTGGTGCGGTGGCTAGACTCCGCCCTAGTGTACAGCGGTTCCGCCGGTCGCAGCGCTATCTAGCGTCGACTTTATTCGTCGCCTCCTCTGTACACCGTCCCACAACTTATATTTATTTCATTTGAAAGCCTTGCCTAGTTACAATTTCATATAAAACTTTAATATTCGTGCATACTTTTCTATTTTATGTGTCGTGTTTTATATATTTATTTTTATGTAGTGTGATTTACTTCTGTTTATAATAACTGAAAACGGAAAATGTAAAAAAAATGTCATTGCAAAATTTACATCAGGAAGGCTATCCTTGTATATATTTAGTATATATTGTGAATTTAATGTATAGTCATTTTCAGTTCTTTTAAATGATGTATCATTATATGTTCGCTACTTCTTTTGTCAATTTCCTTATCTGAAATGAAATATTTGATGTTTATGTTCATTCTGGTAGACAAGTACATCAGTTTACGATTCTGCAATGTTTCAGATACTGAAATGTTCACGTACTGTCTAAAGCTACGTTATTAGAGTGGTTGGGTATTTTTAAACTCATTCAACTAATTAATTCACATTCATTTTCTCGTGTCACGTAATGTATTTCATTTTACTGTCATAAGTTCATACTATATTGTACTTATTCCATTAACGATATTCGCTAAAGGATACCTCGATAAAAAATATTTGAAAAAGCAAAAAAAAATGTATTAGATTCAAGTTCGCATATAATATTATGTTTGATTAGATATTAATCTAATGTAATGTGCTTATGCACTTGGTTATCTAAATTATCCAGAACAGCAGAGGATAACAATGTTTTTCAACAAATGTTGAAGGAATGTTTGAACGTTTGTTGGAAAACAAAAGGAGCTTGCTAAGGTATTCGGTAACGGGGACTTATTACAATCAGAGATATTCTAACACCTATGCAATCTCCTTAAATATTGAATGGGACGTGAATAAAACTATCGAGACCACAATCATATGACACCTGGTTTGCTCGTTATTCTGATGGGTTTATCAACGTCCTATTTTATTACCGAGCCCCTGGAGTCACTTGCGGTAGCTTACGTATAAACTATCGTTGTTTTGTTGCCAATGAGAGGCTAACGCAAGTGGGCTTATGTGCTGGTAGCCAGTCCCCAGAAATCACAACTCTTTACGCGCCACGTGATCATTTTGTAAGTGGCATGAACTTCGTCGTTATAATATTAATATGTAACTATTGGTATTTCAACTTTTTTACTGTCGGCAAATAACCAATATTTGTTCTACACTATTTCTTACGAGAGCAAACTTTTTTTTTCTGTGTAATTGTAATTTGGACACGTAGCAAATCAGCACATAAAAAGAATACAATCAAGTAATTTTGCAATTTATACAAACATAAAGACCAGTCTTGTAAATGCTCTCTGATCAGGAACAAGTCGGCTTGTAACCGATAGCTAACAATGGCCTTGGTTACATGCATATTTGTTGTTTAAGTTTCATATCAATTTATATAATTGTATTTTCTTTTGAAGTTTCTGTAAAATCATTAGAAATTTAATAAAAATATCTTACAGGCCGGAGTAGGAGCAGTACACAAGGGATTTCACATCTTATATTTTGGGCGCCAAACTGCACTGCTAATAACGAATAATTAAAATTCACACAACTTAATAACACTTTACTGTTTTTCTCACGGATAATTATTAAGAATTTTCGAAAATACTTATTGCGAAAATTGGCACCTTTGTTTTGCAATTTCGAAAATAAATGATGTTAGCATGTATGAGCTTCTGAATTAGATTGTACCAAATTATACCTATTTGAAAATTGTTAAATCAATTAGAAGTGGTTATCCCTGAAAATAGTTACCATTTTCATAAATATGTTTAGGTTGTGCTCGCTACTCTGGTTCTTGCCACCTGAGGGGAGAAAATAAAAATAAACGATCGATCCACATTTTTTTGTTTTTATTTATTATCTTGTAGAAATCCTAGTGTCAACTAGCTATTTCTAAAATTACTTTTTGCAATTCTTTACAAAAATAGTAGTTTTGCAAATCCTTAATTCGAATTTTTTTCCAGAATTAATTTTTGTTTTACAAAATTAGCCTTTATGAGCATAATACATACCTATAAAGGAAATAAAACTTTTTTGACATTCTGTAAACAAGTTCGCGGCCGGTACGAAGTCTTGAGATGTAAAAATTAGAATAACAATAAAATAGTGGGCGAAGTTGTCGCACCACTCAAAAAACCAAACTTGAGTATAGCCTGCTTGTCTCTGTCTTTTTCGCGCTCGCTAGCGCAAACGAGAAGGCGCTATACAAAAACCACGGTTTACACTTTCATCCATTGAAATGCACGCGGTGCTTCGTTGCGAGCGAGACGCCGGTTCAAAATAACAGTGAACCGTCCGGTCTTATCGAACTAAAATAATAACTCAAAGTAAACGGACGTTGCAGTGATACGAACTGATTTCACGTGTGATATTGTGTTTTGGACGCTGTTAGTGATTGACCTGTTAGTACCTTATCGACGTCTATTATTTTTTGTTGTTCGGATAAAGGTAAGTTTATTTATTTTTCTAGTAAAATTGAATGGAAGGACTAGCTCCTCATTTACTCATTGAGGTTTCATGTAAGAAGATATTTCTTAGAAACGTTTGAGAAACTTCTGATTCTTTTAGATTCCGACAAAACCTATCGATGAGACAAAAAAACAAAAACTTAGCTGCTAGCCTTTCATAACAACTTTACTGATTTATTCAGATACTGTTATGTATAAACAAAAGTGGTTTTTAAAGTTCTTTATTTTCGCTTTGATTATACCTACAACAAATCTGTACCAAACCGTTAGACTCTGATGACTATTTTTTGCAGCGTAGAAACAAGAAATTCTGGTCATAAAACACTATTTACGGCTGAGCATACAAGTTTACCTACTGTTCAGACGTCCTCATATCCCATATACGGAATACTTAACTGAAAATTGCAGTTACCTACAAGCGCATTATCTAATATCAACTTATCAAACCAACGTAGCGAAAAATGTGTTGTTAAAGACGTTGATTAGTATACCTAGAGAGGCTGTTTAGGGTTTTATGTTTAATTTATTAAAACTAATAACCTGCATTAGAGTAGCGAATTCGGTACCTTTTTTTTTTTTGTTAATGGGGGAAACCTTCAATAGGCACCTGAACTTTTGAGGAAGAAGAATAGGGAAAGTAGCATTTCTACCTCACTCAAACCACCCTGGTGATCACCACCTACTCGATAGGTTCACGACGAACTTGTTACCTAGGTGCGGAATCCATAGTTCTCAGCAGCTGTTCATACGGTTACTACCTACCCAATAGGTACACACCGGTGCCACACATTTCGGTTCATCCTAGCTGAAACATAGACATCTCTATTGAGGTACGGTCGGCCAAGAAAGTGGTGTACCAGTTTTGATTTAGTTTCCCGGTCATCGAAAATTACAACAAGGTTCGTTATAAAAAGATATTACTGAAAGAGACAACATTATCATGACGTAAACCTATGTATTTAGTATTCATACGTCATATGTCACATATAAGTACATGACATTTTAACCTTTAGTATAAATGAAAAGGACATTAGTTTCTACAAAGCAATTGAAATGTTTCCAAACAAAAGTAATAAAAACTATTTAGACAACCGAATTCCATTTGAAAAAGAAAACTGACAATTGACATTTTGTCAAATATATGCAAAAAATCGATATATTTTCCGTGTTATTTTTCAATCAACTGCATATAAAATCATCTCAATGCCTGCCAACTTGACCATTGCCGAAAGAGCACAAATAATTGCCCAATTTAATGAGGGAAGCAGTATCAGTGCGATATCCCGGAATTTGAATATATCGAGGCGTTCTGTCCGCTTTTGGATTCGTCGTGAAGGAGAGGAGGGAAGTTTGTTGGATCACAGAAGAAGTGGTCGCCGGCCTGCACTCTCCAATAACGATAGAGAATTCATGAGACGGGAATATGAAATCAATGGTTTTAAGCCCACAAAACATTTTGCGGAGATGTTCGATGTGAGTGCCCAAACAATAAGGAATCATCTACATTACATGGGGTTGCACCACAGGCATTACGCCAAGAAAATATATTTGACGGATGCTCACAGACTTGCTCGTCTGAACTTCGCCAGAGAGCACTTAGAGTTTGATTGGTCTAATACAGTGTTTTGTGATGAAAAAACGTTTAAATCCAGTCAGCATGGACGTCTTCACCTTTGGCGATATAATTCAACACGGTATAAAGATGATCATGTAATCCCAAATAGAGAATCAGGTCGAATTTCCGTAAATATTTGGGGCTGGATGAGTACGGATGGTGTAGGAGAATTGTGTTCTCTACCTCCTCGAGCGACGGCTGTAAATTATATCGACGTGCTTCAGAATGCAATGCTACCGACAGTCCGTAATGTTTACCCGGAGAACGAAGTGCCACAATTTGATTTTGTTCAAGATAATTGTTCAATTCATAATGCGAGGATCGTAAGAGCCTGGTTTCGTTCACACACTGACGTAAGGGTAATTCAGTGGCCCTCAAGATCGCCGGACCTCAACCCGATAGAAAATCTTTGGGGCCTTATGGTCCAACGATGGTCGCATCAAAATGAAAGAACCAAACAAGCTCTTATTAGTCACTGTAATAATATCTGGGAGGAAATGCGGGGAACCGATATTTGCTTACGGCTTGTTGGTTCAATGAGGTCTCGTCTTTTAGAGGTTATAGAGGCCAACGGCGGTTACACCCGTTTCTAATTTTTAAAAATTTTCAATATCTTCTAAATATTACTATATATGCTATGTTTTTGTTTGTTATAAGTATTTTAAAATTGATTGTAGAAATTTAATAAAAGGATAAATCTATTTTTAGCTTGTTTTTTATTGATATTGTAATTACAAGTTTACAGAAATTGTAGGTTTGTGGACTCGCCTTGTGCCTTTACAATTTTATGTAACTTGTTGATTACAATTCTGAATTTGTAGATACAATTTTGTCATCAAAATCTACAGCCCCCCGCCGTTGATTTTACGACGTCATTGGTTCCATCAAGTTCAAACTAAGAACAGCTGTCACGTTACAAACAGTAATAGTCGTTATCAATAATCAGATAAAGACAGCAATAGAAGTTGTCAGATCGATCTGTAAGCGAAACTAATCTTTATCACCTATGAATCTGCAAGCGATATTCAACCTTAGGGTGGTACACCACTTTCTTGGCCGACTGTACATCCGTTACGATTACGACACACAAACTCGTATGACGCGGACGGTGCAGATAGGTAGGTATGTATATTTCTCATTTTCCAGGGCCAAGTTACTTTGGCGGTCTCACAGCTGCGGAATAAAGTACCTAATAAATCTTTTCTAAAGCGGATATCTCTAAGCCTTGAAAATTAGCACCATCTAAGTAGGAGTAAAGTACATATTAAGAAAACAATAACTTAGAACGTTTCATTTCAACTAAATACTGTTAATGTACCGTACAATGGTAAAAAGCTTTGGTAATATTGACATAAGGAAACAAGAAAGGAATAAAAAAATCATTCTTTTTCATTAGTTTCTGAACGCTCTCTTTGGCTATACCAGACTGAAGTTAAAGAAAAAGCACATAGCGGGTTAGAAAGTCTTAAAAAGCGAACATGCAACTTTAAAGTTGCATCATTGAATATTAAAAATATCCGCATCAAATACCCTGCTTAGGCTTTTCCCAACTATGTTGTGGTTAGGGTTGCCAGATCAAAAAATCGAAAATCCGGAGTAAATTCCGGACATTTGATGAAAATCCCCGAATTTCTTTAATTTGAAATAAAAACATGTTTCACTCTTTCATTGAATTGTAGAAATTCCGGACGGTTTAGGATTCCCTCCGCATTCCGGACAAAGACCTATATTTCCGGACATGTCCGGAAAATTCCGGTCGTATGGCAACCCTAGTTGTGGTCGACTTCCGGTCTAACCGGATGCAGCTAGGTACAAGTGTTTTACATGGAGCGACTGATTAAAAATATCCTAACAACTACAAAATATTTTTTTCGTACCACTTGCTCAAAAAAGTGACATTCTATGCCACAAAAAGCGAACATAACAATAGTCATTTTTAAGCTGTTAAAAACAGGGAAAGAAAATTGTACTGAATTTCATTCATCCTCTAGGGAGAGAATGTGATTTAAATTTGGAATACTTATCGAAATTTATATTAAACTAGGTACATCTGTGTTTACACCATTGAGTTTGTATATAAAGCATTATACATCTTTTTGAAAAAGGAATACGCATTTATTATGCAGTTATATAAAATTACGAAAACCGACGAGGCCGTATGAGCTTGATGTCTTTGCTTTTCCGACAAAAATATTAGTCTAGGAATTTGCCGCGTTTTTGTTTTCTTCAAATACATAAACGTTAAGTTTATTTTAATTTATTATTATAAATAAGTTTAAATTGTCATTATTTTTAGCAAATGCTTATCTCATATTATAATTGTGTTAATTTTTTCGCAAATGGTACGAAAAGTGGAGTATTTTCCTCGGTAATAAAGCTGTCTTAGTCTTGGGTGAACTTAAATCCCTCGCTACACTCAGGACTCGTCTTAAATCCCTCGCTTCGCTCGGGAGTAAACCTCGAGTCCTTCGTTACGCTCGCGATTTAAATCGTCACCCGCTAGCTCATAGTTTGAATGTCGAAATAATCCAAAAATGGTTTGTTGTAGTGCAATGCAAAATGGTTAACTAATCTAACCTAGATTAGGTTTCAATGGAACTCTACCTATCAATGAAAATTAAGAATTGCAAGTTTAGTTTTTTTGGGATCTTGTAGGTATTTTCTGTACTTTTTTATCAGCAGCAAAATCCTGAATGTCAAGATGTCGTTTAGTTACAATTTATTCACAATCTTATCACTTTAGCAGGTAAGCCATACAATTACAGAAACATATTCTTAGCTCTCAGTACCTACCTAACTAAAAGTAGATGTCCTCAACTCCAGCCTCAGCAAATCGTCTCCGGTCACGCTACACAAACAAAGCTTAGTTAATGGACGCTTGAGGAGAGGCACAAATCAGCCAGTCTTATTAGTAGAGTGAGATCGCGAGATAGCCACAATAGTCCTGGAGGCTCTATCGCCTGCCCACGCCCTGCGCCAGTAATTACCGGGCCACCGGCCCATTGTCCACGTTATACCATAAACAGCGGTATAACCTCCCCACATATTATTTAAGATCTGAGATATGATATCGATGGTTTTAGGGTTCCGTATCTACGTCTGAATGAGAAACGAAGTCTTTAGGTACTTATAGGAAAATTTTATATGTAGGTACAGCAGTTGCCGCCGATTTTAATATATATCGGACAAAAACATTTGAAATTTGGGTAGGTACACATAGTAATTTGTAATCTCAAAAACAGTCGATCTTGGGACACGTTTGGTTGATAAACAATAAAACAAAGATTTTTATACAGTACCGAGCGACATAATAATATGGTGAAAGCTTATTTTAAGAAAATAAATGTAAAATTTTTAATAGAATAGAAAATTAGAATTATAATTATTTAAGAAAATAGATGTTAGTTAATACAATAATAAAGCTTCATAAAAGGAAAGCTTTGGAATGAAAATAAAAACTTAAATCGATTCACAATAATCGGTCGAACATAGAACTTCCTCCTTTTCTTCTTTTGAAGTCGTTTGAAAAATGTTATTTATCGCTCAGAAAACGTAAAATCTTTGTATTTCTTTACGTAATCTAAAGAGTTTTGCTAGACAACTTGTTTTACTTTTCTGATTCATATCGCATTACCTGTTATTAGCTGACCATTCATGACTTCACTTAGGTAATTAATGCATCGTGCCATGTGAGAAATGTATTTACCTACGTCAGCAATAATAATACGCATTAAATTTTACGATTATTAAAGTAGGTACATTATTTTGTAAACTGCAACGTGCTGCAATCGTTCGCAAAACAATTTTGCATACAAAGACAGTAATTTGGTAACCGCGATCCATTTTCCTGTCAATGTAACTATCTGCTATCAACTTGTAGCAAAACTCCTTTGTTTAGATGCTTATCGAAACGTCTCTAGTCGAACAAAAGATCTACTTGTGTAAGACGATCGTGTTTTGGACATTATGCGTTCTTCTCGACTTCCAAGGTATCCTTTCACTACCTATTGGGATAAGCCGCTTACGTCACTTGAGAGGCCAGATTTATGATCGTGTTTCACGGTACCTACTAATACTCTGTAAAAGCTATAGGTAATTGGGTCTTTGTAAAGACTCTATTATTAGTATTAAATAGTCTACTTAACAGCCAACCGGTCAGAACCAATAAATATTGACGTCTTGAATTTCACGACGCATCGTTTTTTCGTAAGCTCTTTGTCCAAAAACGGTAGGCTATCGGATTACTGATGTGAACTAGGGCGTCCAATCCCGGAATACCGAGATCTCGGTATTGCGGGATCCCGCGTCATTTTCCAATCCCGCGTGATGCGGGATTACGGGCGCGGGAACCGCGGGATTTGCGGGACTGAAAAAAGCATGCATACGACCTCTCGCGAGCGCGATCGCTCGGTGCATATATTATTTTCCTCTATGGCTCGGTGACTGGCGGCTGGCAGTGTTGCAAACAACGCGGGGGCCGATGTCGCCTGTTTTTCACAGCTTATGTAGTCTAATATAGCCGAATTTCAGTCAGTGGTAGCCTAAGTATGTAGCCTAAAATATCAGTAAAGTTTTTTATTCAGTATTTGTTACTGTTTTTTGTCAAGAAAATACGGTGTAATATGATTGATCTCATACTAATAGTAATACGTAAATAAATGTGGAGTTAGTTGATTAATTCATTGTTTTTTGTGATAAATAAATGGTGTAATTTGATTGATCTCATACTAGTAGTAATACTGGAATAAATGTGGAGTTAGTAGATTAATTCATTGCTTTTTGTGATAAATAAACGGTATAATTTGATTGATCTCATACTAATAGTAATACGTAAATAAACGTGGAGTTAGTTGATTAATTCATTGTTTTATTTGCCTTATGTAAATGTTAATATTTTCAATATGCGGGATCCTGCAAATACCGATATCCCGCGGGATTGAAAATTTGTAGTCTCGCAAATACCGAGATTGAATTCAGGCTGCGGGATTGGACGCCCTAATGTGAACGTCGTTTTGGTAAATGTTTATAATCTGTGTTCTTGTTTTATGATGTTTTGTGGTTATTTTGTGGTTTACAAGTTCATCTATTTTAAAGGCATTACTAGTGTAACCTGCCTACTAATCATGAAGACTGACTGCCTCCGGTTTGTTCAGAACCTACTAGAAAACAGAGGTATTAAACTCACGCATTAGCTCGCGTCTATCCAACAAGTGGATATCTAGGCAAGAATGCAAAGCTCATTTCCTTCCTATTTTACGCCTTTTACATAAACACAACAAAATAATAATATTTTGCGAAGATGAGATCATGAGACAAAGTGTTCGTACGATATACATAATATGAAACTAGCAAGAGAATTAATATAAATGGGTAATGAACATATTAACGCATTTGTTGTAGTAGATAGATACCTATTTACTTTTAAACGAAGTTATACTGGCATATTTGGCTAAGGCTTATAAAAATAGCTAATGGTCGTAACTAATCTATCGTTGTCCAAATCCGCCCAATTTGTATAAATTAATTATAATTTTTAATTTTCCAGTGTTGATTGGCAACGGATGGGAAATATCAGAAAGTTGCGAAATTAAGAAAACACAAACGATTGCATAGGTATAACATGCGCATCAATGTATGAATAACTGCCTTAAAATTATGTATCAATGTCAATATAGTAGTACAGTTTAAGGTAGGACTAATTCTAGTGTGGGTCTACGTACTTTTTGTAAAGTAATGATCTATCCCCTATTATTTAGATTTAATGACTGGATATCCAATACTTCAAGTACCCGTAGTACCTATATGCAACCTTGTGGATATTACTGGCAAAAAAATGCCCATCCTTTTTATCGGGGTGTCAATCTTTAAACTATACTTATTGAGATTAATATCAACTATTTCTGTTATGAATTTTTATTTAATTTAGTCCTTGACCTGTTTCGGGACATGGTCTACCAGCGTGCCTAAGTTTCATCCAAAGCCGTTGAGCCGTTACCTATGTCACGATCAAACACACAGAGTTCCTATCTCTGAAGAATGAATAGTAAATTCTTCGTATATAAAGTTTAGCTATAGCATAGATACGATGAGTTTTTGCCACTGTAGCGATGTTTTGTCACTTTTGAGCAAAGCCGTTTCTTTTTTTGCTCATTGCCAAAACCGCGATAATACGAGTTACGCTCATTTAAGCAGAATTGATCGCCATGAAAATCTTTAAGTTTGGGGTCTATTTAATTTGGACCCGTTTTCCGTTTTGCTATCATTGTGATAGCAATTCAGCACATAGATAAACGTTCCATGCAGAACAAGGAAAGACCCCCGGCTCACTCATCAACAGGTTCTTTGCTTGGCCAAGGACTCGTTCAGTGCCGTACCTAAAGGTCCTAAATAGCCTTTCATGCGCCCGTCGTTGCACAGATATACGTGCGGCTTCCTATAATAACGCCCTTGAAAAAGGCTCAGTCTCACCCATAGAAATTATATCTATGGTCTCACCTTATTTTATCTATGGTCTCACCCGACTCTGATCAGGGAAACCCCGTATGGGTCATTCCACAGACATTTTCTCGGCGTTGAATCGCGTCGGTAACGTTACAGATAAGACTCAATTTTATACAGATTGGTTCTTTATTTTTTTCTCTGGGTGGGAAAGTCATCAAATAACTACTCCCGCTCTAGGTTAAGCGGAAGGGAGTGTCAGACTTCTACTGACTAAAAACCCACCCTGTCCCTTCAGCTGCCCGTAAGTTCCGGGGCCGCGGTATCTTGTTACTATATTTCCGCAACCCCGGCGGGCAATGGCTTTATGAGGCCCCGTCACTAATGCTGACAGCTTCTTGAGGCGCGCGTGAACACGACGCGCCTCAAGGGCCCCCGGGCCTGGTCCTTACCGGACGGTGAGCTACCCCTGCTCGCCGTCCGCAAGCCCGCGCCTACGGTGGACGGAAATCGGCTCGCGATCCCCGACGCCCAGGGCGTCTACCACGACGGCTGGGGCGCGAGGAAGAGAGTTGCCTCTCCCTCGCGCGTTCGGCCTCCTCCTTCGCTAGCATGACTGCTTCGCAGAAGGAGGCGACCGCATCCCATTCCCTCTCGCTCCGCACCATGGTCTGAACCAAGGCCGGGTGCGAGAGGTCGCCGCCGTCGATCGCCTCCACGTGGACACAGCGGTGCTCCGCCCAAGCAGGGCACACCTGCACTGTATGCTCCACCGTGTCCTCCGGGTGGTCCTCACAATGACGACACCCGGGCGTATCCTCCCGCTGTATCCGAAACAGGTACCTCCCGGAACAGCCATGTCCAGTCAGTACCTGCGTCAGGCGGAAGGTGCGGACGCCGTGGCGTCTCTCCAGCCACTCCTCAAAGAGGGGACTTATCGCCGCGATTGCGGCGTGCCCAATACAGATTGGTTCTAGTACCTAATTTCTGCTTCCTCTAGGTTCTGCGACCTGTGCCTAGGCACCCCTAGCACTGCCCTATTTACGGCACTGCTTACCTTGTATGACTTGAAGTATAATATTCCTAAATTATGTCCACCTTGATAGTAGATAGCCACTAACCTGATACAGTTTCACTAGAAATCATCTTCTGACACTAGTATAATGTTTCCAGTTTCATGTTTCTTCACTGAATGTGTCGCAGATATTCCCATGCTCTAGCGAACCGTAAGAAAACTATCTTGATCCGCGTTCATATTTTTTTAACGCTCAGTATCCGCTTACTATTAACAACCAAGAAAATAAAACTACCCCAGCTAAAAACTGCTAAAGTATGGCTATACAATTATACATCTATGTAACTTAGTTGGGAACTGAGTACTTTTAATCTAGATAAAAAAAGACTGCATCTTTCAGAACGCAGGAAGAAAAGCCTGTTACGCCTGTCTCGCTCTTCTAAACTAATTAAATTGATAAGCACATCTATCAATATCAAAACCTTATCTACTTATTCCCAATTTTCTTTCCACGACAATACAGCAAACCCCACGAGTTCGCCGCCATATTGTTTCGAGATAATCACCATAGACAGATGAGTCACGAACGATCCACAGATATCCACGTTCAAATCGAATCCCTTTGTCAAACCGCTGGCTTACGGTACCACTCTAACTTGAACTCTAGCAACACAGATGGCCACTAATCCATCCGATTTTCTATCTTAGAACCCAATAAATAAGGGTCATAGTAGTCGAAAGTTACAGTGCTTGGCGGTCGGTCGACCAGCAAAAAGCTTTATTCGTCTCAGCGACGCGGGCCGGGCGCCGTCAAAAGTCGTGCGGTACAGAATCCAAAGCATTTTATGGCGTTCTCTTGCGAAATATAATAAAAATTTTGAAAACATTTCGTGCGCGAGTTTTCTGAGAAATGTGCTTGAGGAATTAGAATACCTAGTTCAGCGTCTATATTTGGATCGTGAAATATGCTGCGTCAAATGCCAATGCCATGTTTCGAGTTCTCGATAGTCGTTGAAGATTTGCTATGCGCTACACATTTAATAGGAACATTCTCATGTGTTCCATATTCACAAGCTCTAGATTGTTTTAGTTACCTCCTACATAGCTTTTTTCCGTGTGCGTCTTGGTCAGTATCAACTTTCCAATAACCATCCACGCTGACATACCTTCAGGCTTCACCCGAACTCTAATGCCTCTACTGTCCCAACGAGAAACAAACTCGGTTAACATACGAGTATCGACTGGGGAAACCTATAAGTTTTATCATAAAACAAGTAACTCTATACATCTTTTTAGAAAGTTAGTATCACTTGTAACAATTATACGGCTGGTAACATAAGTGTTGTTTTGAAACCAAGCCGTAGTTCCCACGCGGCGGGCGGCGCATGCGTCGATCCGGTCAGATAACCATTTATTTATCACCTATACGACCACCAAGGTAGGTAATGACGCTCCGAGAACATCTGGGCTCCCACTAAGTACTAAAGTCCCTGCAATATTACGTCTCTTTATTGGCGATCCGCCGTGACTTGCAGGAGTCACTCGTTAAACGACGATCGAAATACTTAAACCACTTTTTATGGACGAACAGATGGCACGGGTAAACGTACGACCAGCAAATAAATATTCGACTGTCTGAATTTTAAGTATGCAATTAGAAATGGAACTAGTTTTACCAAAGGCCATATGGACGAGAAACAGATCATGTAAATTAATTTGAAAAAAAATAACAATTTCCGGCTGCGTAGGCGAAAAATATGCAGAAAATTGCTAATTTTGTCATTCAATAAAAATACTTATTGGAGACAACCCGTGTAGTGGTATAAATTCATAATGGCGAGAGACGCTGTCTGTCTATGGATCGACGCCCGCGCAATTGGCCGAGCGCAGCCGAAGCCGTTCGGCCTTTATCGGCGCTTTAATAATGGCCGACGAGACGTTGCGATCTAATGCCTGCCAGTAAAAAGTACAAAAAGCTCCAACAACTTCATGAGTCGTGGTTCGTTTAACTGCAGACGATTCACCCTCTATAATTTAAGTCGCTGCGCTAGCGCAACGGGCCTTTTATAAATAAATGACTGGAATTCGGTGTCGGCGTGTCTAGGCACAACATTTATTTCCAGTTAATTCGAGTGAGATTGAACTTCTCACTTCTTGGTCAACTCTTTTATTTTAAGTTAGTTCTTGATTTGTTATCATTTTATCAAGTAGGTACTTTTATATTTTGTTGGAATGTGACGAAGTTTTTGTTAGTATAACTTAATAGATTTCTGTAACGGCCTCATAGAAATCAAAGACCTTCTTTGAAATTCACTTAATTGGTTTGATTGATGGACAGCCGTTGGACTAGTATAGAATTAAAGGAAATCTAATCAGCAGATACCTAGGTACACATTACGCTAACGATACAAGGTCGTATGTTTGACAAACATGGAGGTATTTTTTTAAATGATATCATTTGCTTAGTTTTTCCCAACTGCATATATTGGACTCGACTTCCAGTCTATAAAAATATATGTATATGCTGTATATCTTAATGGACACTTACAATAAATTGGTTTGAACGAGATGCTATGAGCTGTTTTCAACCGACGACAAAAAGAGGAGGTTATCAATTCGACGCGTATATATATTTTTTTTATGTATGATCATCGATTACTCGAAGACGGCTGAACCGATTTGGAAAATTCTTTTTTTGATTGAAAGGGTATACATCGAAATTGGTCCCATTTTCATAAACGTCAAGATCTGATGATGGGATCCTGGAGAAATCGAGGGAACTCTTCAAATATTATAGGCACACACACCTATGACGTTTTGGGTATTTATTATAGTAACTTGTGCAGTTGCTCTCAAAAAGTACCATTTGAGGAAGTGGAACTGATGATGAAGACCACAGATGGCCGCCGAAAGAACTCAATAATAAGTATTGAGTGGATTGCGATTCGATTACTTGAATACGGATGTTAAGCACTTTATGCTTTATGCATATGGTAATGTAGAGCTGATGGTGAAGTACCAGGAGAAAAAAAAAAAAAATTAACGGCCCAGCATTGGAGAAAGCAATATTTTGTAAAAGGTAATAAATAGTTGACATTTAGGCTCTTGTAACTAGGTAAATTAAAAACTTTTTACCAAAAAATTAAACCGACTCCCAAAAAACACTGCAAAGTGAAAAATAACTTTAATTTCGGTAGTCGGTGTCTTTAGTTTTGTATTTTCGTTTTTGGCACCGACTTCCGAAATTAAAGTTATTTTTCACTTTGCAGTGTTTTTTGGGAGTCGGTTTAATTTTTTGGTAAAAAGTTTTTATTTCACTCTAGTTGGTCTATTTTTAATTTACCTAGTTACAAGAGCCTAAATGTCAACTACTTATAACCTTTTACAAAATATTGCTTTTCCCAATGCTGGGCCGTTAATTGTTGAGGAGTTCTCCTGGTACTTCACCATCAGCTCTACATCACCATATGCATTGTGACGAGCATAAAGTGCCTAACATCCATATTCAAGTAATCGAACCGTAATCCACTCAATACTTATTATTGAGTAGTTTCGGCGGCCATCTGTGGTCTTCATCATCAGTTCCACTTCCTCAAATGGTACTTTTTGAGAGCAACTGCACAAGTTACTATAAGAAATACCCAAAACGCGATAGGTGTGCCCATGATATTTGAAGAGTTTCCTCGATTTCTGCAGGATACCATCATCAGATCCTGACGTTTATGAAAATGGGACCAATTTCGGAGTATACCCTTTCAATCAAAAAAGAATTTTCCAAATCCGTCCAGCCGTCTTCGAGTAATCGATGATCATACATAAAAAAAAAAAAAAAAAAAATATACTCGTCGAATTGATAACCTCCTCTTTTTGTCGTCGGTTGAAAAATAGACCAACTTAAAAGAGTGAAATAAAAACTTTTTACCATAAAATTAAACCGACTCCAAAAAAAACACTGCAAAGTGAAAAATAACTTTAATTTCGGAAGTCGATACCAAAAACGAAAATACAAAACTAAAGACACTGACTACCGAAATTAAAGTTATTTTTCACTTTGCAGTGTTTTTTAACCGACTTCTGAAAAAGGAGGAGGTTCTCAATTCGGATGTTTGTTTGTTTTTTTTTTTTTTTTATGTTTGTTCGGGCATAGCTCCGTCGCTCGCCAACCGATTTGAAAAATTCTTTTTTTGTTGGAAAGGGTATACTTCCCAAATGGTCCCATGAAAATTTTATCGACATCGAACAAGCCGTTTCTGAAAAATTAACAAAAGTCTAAAAAAATATTTACATTGATGATCTTTTCGGTTACTCTATATTGTGTTTTTTGTTCGCGCGTTTTTAGTTTTTTGTAGTTGACATTTTGGCTTTTATAACTAGATTAATTACAAATTGACCCACTAAAAAGCGCGAAAATAAAAACTTTTTTGCAAAAAAATAAAACCGACTTCCATATCAAAACACTACAAAGCCAAAAATAATTTTAATTTCGGGAGGCGGTGTGAAAAAAAAGAAAATACAAAACCAATAACACCGACTACCGAAATTAAAATTATTTTTGGCTTTGTAGTGTTTTGATATGGAAGTCGGTTTTATTTTTTTGCAAAAAAGTTTTTATTTTCGCGCTTTTTAGTGGGTCAATTTGTAATTAATCTAGTTATAAAAGCCAAAATGTCAACTACAAAAAACTAAAAACGCGCGAACAAAAAACACAATATAGAGTAACCGAAAAGATCATCAATGTAAATATTTTTTTAGACTTTTGTTAATTTTTCAGAAACGGCTTGTTCGATGTCGATAAAATTTTCATGGGATCATTTGGGAAGTATACCCTTTCCAACAAAAAAAGAATTTTTCAAATCGGTTGGCGAGCGACGGAGCTATGCCCGAACAAACATAAAAAAAAAAAAAAAAACAAACAAACATCCGAATTGAGAACCTCCTCCTTTTTCAGAAGTCGGTTAAAAAACACTGCAAAGTGAAAAATAACTTTAATTTCGGTAGTCGGTGTCTTTAGTTTTGTATTTTCGTTTTTGGTATCGACTAAGTTTTTATTGGGAGTCGGTTCAATTTTTTGGTAAAAAGTTTTTATTGAGATATAGGTACATCAGGGATGTTACGAATGTCATATTTTGCACATTCGTGAAAACGAATGCGAGTGTTTGAATGGCGAATGTGCGAAAGCGAATACGGGTGCGAATGTTGAGAAGGGGCAAAAAAAAGAAATATCAAGGTATGATTTTAATACCTAATTGATTTTTTTCATTTAACAGTGTAATACACTGTATAACCTTAAATTAAAAAAAACGGAAAAAGCCTATTCAGTCATATGCCTGAATACACTTTTTCACAAATATTACACTTCGCTTGATCTCGATTATAGTTGCAAAACTTCTGAATAATTCCGAATAATTCCGGAATACTTCGGGGAAAGTTTCTTTAAATGGGAATTATTCAAAATGATAAATTCATTTTGAATCAATCTGATTTAAAGAAACTTTTAATTATTTATTAAGATTTCAACTTTTTTTGCTGAAAAATCGTATTTTGCATCGATCGTCGATCTCTGTGCGCCGGCCGCTGCCGGCGCGCTGGCACGCGACGCGCGCACTCGACTGCCACCGGCCACGAGTCGTGCGTGCAGGCGATGGCGGTGCGGGGTGCGGGAAGAGGGAGGGGATGCTCCTCTCCGGAGAAGTTTTCACCCGCGCGAGAAAGATTCGTACCCCGCAATCGAATGTTTCCGAATATTTCGCCCGAATAATTCAATGGGAATAAATGTGTTTGCTTGTTGTGTGGTGGGTGAGTTAATTATTGTTCACTGCGAGAGTACGTATGTACGCTACGAGAGTAAAATATAAATGTTTATTTTATTATAAATGGGATTGATTAAGTATATGTTGATATTTTTATAGGTAGATTTATTAGCCTGCGATTAACAGGATTTTTATTCTTTTGTTTTTAGGTAGGTAATATCGGCCAAAGATACGCATACTCACTTAAGAAAATATTTCTGCGCAAGCGCAGCTAGTGACAAACCACATCCCTTCCTGTTTTCGCCCAATTAGAAATAATATGCATTTTGAGAGTACAGGGCGTGTAACATTATATTAATACATACTATTACGAACACTACTAAAATACGCTTCGTGCATCCTATTGGTCAAAATACATGCATTAGGCGATCGAGTTGTAAGTCGTGCTATGCGATTATAGCCTTAAATGTCAGTTGTGAAATAAAAAAACCAGGCCAAGCATATTTGATTTGCTATTTGAAAAAGGGTTACCTATGTTTTTGGTTAGTTTGTATGTATACCGTATTCAGGAAGCCGTGAGATAAAAGGTAAACAAACCATAAAAAGGGTACTTTAAAGGTCACGATTGATGAAGTGAATATATTTTATAAAAATAACTACGGAATAAAACGCTGACAACACTGTAAATGATATTTTAGAATGATGTCTGTAGAACTTATGAAATTCTTTCAGACTTATTTGAATTCGAATATCATAAATGCCTTAAATTATTTTCTTAATTTTAATTAATAATTTATTAAATAGTTTACATTTAAAAACACCCAAAACAGACTTGATTCCCAAACTTCGAACGCATTTTAATACTACTAAATTATATACCACAGGTACTGCGAACATTTTACATAAAAATGTGACGTTTTGTCATCCGTCGGGTTATATCCGCCATCTTTACTATCGATCAACTTGTCGATACGCTTCCAAATATTTTCGTTGAATTCTTGTTATTCCGTTGTTACTTTTGTTGTTTTCATTAAGTTTCTTATTTTGTTCAGTTAAAAGTTATTTGTTGATGGTTTTGTTTTTGTTATATTGACATTTTCGTGCTTAAAACATGAGTGAACCTGGACCAAACAGCGCTTGCAGATTTTCTTCGCCGAAGAAAAAGCGATCAAAGAAAACTCCAATGCATTCAACGGAAACGGTGGCTGTTATTAACATGTTTAAACACGTAGAAGAAACGTGGCCGAAGGATTCGTATCGTTGTATTCGTACAAAACCGATATTATCAATAAAGCCGCTGAAATTATGGGAATATCACGGCCACTGTAAGCAGGTTTATAAAGGAAAAATAGCACATGCTGCCTGAGATCACCTCCACCACCATCACCGAGACTATCCAAGATTAACACTTTAACTAATATAGATTTAAAAGAACCCAGTTTTAAAAGAACTACTTTTTATAAATTATTAATCAAACTCCAATACAAATATGTGAAATGTAGCCAGCCGCAAGAGTGCACTCATTGACAGAGATGATATAGTGTTATGGCGTATCAAATATTTAAACACCATAATAAAATTAAGGAGTGAAGGGATAACATTTATTACACAGATGAAACTTGGCTCAATGAAGGTTAGTTTAAACATATTTTAAGACTTCAATCATATACTTCAATTATTACATATGCCTGTATTTAATTACTGGAGACCTGGATAATAGTGCATTTAAAAGTATAAAATGATTTTAAAGTACTTAATGTTTTATAATTATGAATCAAAGAATTTATTTTATAATTAATACTCTAAATTAACATCAAATCTGTTACAGGACACACTACAACCAAAGTTTGGCAGGACGAGTCAATAAAGTCAATCAAAGAAGCTCATCATCAAGGTTTATCCACTGGTTTAAAAAATCAAAGTGGAAAAGGAAAACGACTCATTGTAGTTCACATTGGTAAAGTTTAATTTTAATACAACACAAACAGCATTCCTGACAATACCTAACATACCTGGATTCCCCCCGGGATGGGCAGTGGTGTATAGTACACACCCACATTTCATCAGTTTATGTTGAAATCCCATAGAATAGGGGGCGAGTAAATTTTGATACATATATAAATCAAGAGTCCGGATATTTATAATTCAATCATAATTTGTTTACAGGCTCAAACTCAGGCTTTCTGGAAGAAGGAGAATTGATATTTGAAGCAAAGAAAGTAGTAATGTAGTTGACCGTTTCATTATTCATGTTGGTGACAGTTCTTCAGAATTCTCTGAATAAATAATTAAATAAGAGAGATCTTTGGTTTTATTATCCTCATAGTTAAGTACCTTCTAAGAAAACTTGAAACATTATTACAACATTATTACAAGTAGAAACATTTATTTGTACGGGTGAACTATGTAAGATAAAGTACAGAGATTAAATGCATACTTTTTGATTATGGAGTCAGGCTTTCAGACAATACAACATAAGTATAGCTAGCTGCTAGATACACAAATGGGAAACCTTACATTAAATTAAATAGAAATAAAAACAATGAAATAAAAGTTTGAGAAACTTTGTTTTCTTTGTTTACACTTTCTCTCAAGCCCAGATGAATAGGGTATAGCTCTGTACGCATCGCGAGTATTCGCGAGTCGCATAGGTAGGTATTAATCATTACCTACCTACTTAACGCGTATAATAGCCCAGTTAATAAAAGCAAATAAAGGCAAACCTTGCAAGCAAACACGTTTTGATGCGGTTTTCAGAAAAGTATTTGTTCTTACCTACTTAGGAGCAGGTTTTGGTATATTAACAGACTTCAAAGGTCGATTTTCCTGTTTTTTTTTGACAGTTGAAATATTCCCAAAGTTTCTGAATATTTCAGAATACTTCCGAAATATTCGAAGGGAATGATTCGGAATGTTTCCCGCCAGCATCTATAATCTCGATCAATATGGGTGAAATATCGCTATATTTCACTTTTCTTCCCCGGCGCCATAATACAAAAATAAAGTTTTAAACAACTATTTATGATAACTTATCCTAGCTTAAAATAACTCGAAACTGTGTTAATTCAATTAATCACAATAACTGCTTATTGATTGATCGACAAGAGACAACTATAATAAACAAACTCAAAGTAAAAACACGCGATGATGACCCGCTAAGTGGTTTTATTTTATATTATTCGCCCGCTAATGTCCTCCGGGTGGTCCTCACAATGACGACACCCGGGCGTATCCTCCCGCTGTATCCGAAACAGGTACCTCCCGGAACAGCCATGTCCAGTCAGTACCTGCGTCAGGCGGAAGGTGCGGACGCCGTGGCGTCTCTCCAGCCACTCCTCAAAGAGGGGACTTATCGCCGCGATTGCGGCGTGCCCAATACAGATTGGTTCTAGTACCTAATTTCTGCTTCCTCTAGGTTCTGCGACCTGTGCCTAGGCACCCCTAGCACTGCCCTATTTACGGCACTGCTTACCTTGTATGACTTGAAGTATAATATTCCTAAATTATGTCCACCTTGATAGTAGATAGCCACTAACCTGATACAGTTTCACTAGAAATCATCTTCTGACACTAGTATAATGTTTCCAGTTTCATGTTTCTTCACTGAATGTGTCGCAGATATTCCCATGCTCTAGCGAACCGTAAGAAAACTATCTTGATCCGCGTTCATATTTTTTTAACGCTCAGTATCCGCTTACTATTAACAACCAAGAAAATAAAACTACCCCAGCTAAAAACTGCTAAAGTATGGCTATACAATTATACATCTATGTAACTTAGTTGGGAACTGAGTACTTTTAATCTAGATAAAAAAAGACTGCATCTTTCAGAACGCAGGAAGAAAAGCCTGTTACGCCTGTCTCGCTCTTCTAAACTAATTAAATTGATAAGCACATCTATCAATATCAAAACCTTATCTACTTATTCCCAATTTTCTTTCCACGACAATACAGCAAACCCCACGAGTTCGCCGCCATATTGTTTCGAGATAATCACCATAGACAGATGAGTCACGAACGATCCACAGATATCCACGTTCAAATCGAATCCCTTTGTCAAACCGCTGGCTTACGGTACCACTCTAACTTGAACTCTAGCAACACAGATGGCCACTAATCCATCCGATTTTCTATCTTAGAACCCAATAAATAAGGGTCATAGTAGTCGAAAGTTACAGTGCTTGGCGGTCGGTCGACCAGCAAAAAGCTTTATTCGTCTCAGCGACGCGGGCCGGGCGCCGTCAAAAGTCGTGCGGTACAGAATCCAAAGCATTTTATGGCGTTCTCTTGCGAAATATAATAAAAATTTTGAAAACATTTCGTGCGCGAGTTTTCTGAGAAATGTGCTTGAGGAATTAGAATACCTAGTTCAGCGTCTATATTTGGATCGTGAAATATGCTGCGTCAAATGCCAATGCCATGTTTCGAGTTCTCGATAGTCGTTGAAGATTTGCTATGCGCTACACATTTAATAGGAACATTCTCATGTGTTCCATATTCACAAGCTCTAGATTGTTTTAGTTACCTCCTACATAGCTTTTTTCCGTGTGCGTCTTGGTCAGTATCAACTTTCCAATAACCATCCACGCTGACATACCTTCAGGCTTCACCCGAACTCTAATGCCTCTACTGTCCCAACGAGAAACAAACTCGGTTAACATACGAGTATCGACTGGGGAAACCTATAAGTTTTATCATAAAACAAGTAACTCTATACATCTTTTTAGAAAGTTAGTATCACTTGTAACAATTATACGGCTGGTAACATAAGTGTTGTTTTGAAACCAAGCCGTAGTTCCCACGCGGCGGGCGGCGCATGCGTCGATCCGGTCAGATAACCATTTATTTATCACCTATACGACCACCAAGGTAGGTAATGACGCTCCGAGAACATCTGGGCTCCCACTAAGTACTAAAGTCCCTGCAATATTACGTCTCTTTATTGGCGATCCGCCGTGACTTGCAGGAGTCACTCGTTAAACGACGATCGAAATACTTAAACCACTTTTTATGGACGAACAGATGGCACGGGTAAACGTACGACCAGCAAATAAATATTCGACTGTCTGAATTTTAAGTATGCAATTAGAAATGGAACTAGTTTTACCAAAGGCCATATGGACGAGAAACAGATCATGTAAATTAATTTGAAAAAAAATAACAATTTCCGGCTGCGTAGGCGAAAAATATGCAGAAAATTGCTAATTTTGTCATTCAATAAAAATACTTATTGGAGACAACCCGTGTAGTGGTATAAATTCATAATGGCGAGAGACGCTGTCTGTCTATGGATCGACGCCCGCGCAATTGGCCGAGCGCAGCCGAAGCCGTTCGGCCTTTATCGGCGCTTTAATAATGGCCGACGAGACGTTGCGATCTAATGCCTGCCAGTAAAAAGTACAAAAAGCTCCAACAACTTCATGAGTCGTGGTTCGTTTAACTGCAGACGATTCACCCTCTATAATTTAAGTCGCTGCGCTAGCGCAACGGGCCTTTTATAAATAAATGACTGGAATTCGGTGTCGGCGTGTCTAGGCACAACATTTATTTCCAGTTAATTCGAGTGAGATTGAACTTCTCACTTCTTGGTCAACTCTTTTATTTTAAGTTAGTTCTTGATTTGTTATCATTTTATCAAGTAGGTACTTTTATATTTTGTTGGAATGTGACGAAGTTTTTGTTAGTATAACTTAATAGATTTCTGTAACGGCCTCATAGAAATCAAAGACCTTCTTTGAAATTCACTTAATTGGTTTGATTGATGGACAGCCGTTGGACTAGTATAGAATTAAAGGAAATCTAATCAGCAGATACCTAGGTACACATTACGCTAACGATACAAGGTCGTATGTTTGACAAACATGGAGGTATTTTTTTAAATGATATCATTTGCTTAGTTTTTCCCAACTGCATATATTGGACTCGACTTCCAGTCTATAAAAATATATGTATATGCTGTATATCTTAATGGACACTTACAATAAATTGGTTTGAACGAGATGCTATGAGCTGTTTTCAACCGACGACAAAAAGAGGAGGTTATCAATTCGACGCGTATATATATTTTTTTTATGTATGATCATCGATTACTCGAAGACGGCTGAACCGATTTGGAAAATTCTTTTTTTGATTGAAAGGGTATACATCGAAATTGGTCCCATTTTCATAAACGTCAAGATCTGATGATGGGATCCTGGAGAAATCGAGGGAACTCTTCAAATATTATAGGCACACACACCTATGACGTTTTGGGTATTTATTATAGTAACTTGTGCAGTTGCTCTCAAAAAGTACCATTTGAGGAAGTGGAACTGATGATGAAGACCACAGATGGCCGCCGAAAGAACTCAATAATAAGTATTGAGTGGATTGCGATTCGATTACTTGAATACGGATGTTAAGCACTTTATGCTTTATGCATATGGTAATGTAGAGCTGATGGTGAAGTACCAGGAGAAAAAAAAAAAAAATTAACGGCCCAGCATTGGAGAAAGCAATATTTTGTAAAAGGTAATAAATAGTTGACATTTAGGCTCTTGTAACTAGGTAAATTAAAAACTTTTTACCAAAAAATTAAACCGACTCCCAAAAAACACTGCAAAGTGAAAAATAACTTTAATTTCGGTAGTCGGTGTCTTTAGTTTTGTATTTTCGTTTTTGGCACCGACTTCCGAAATTAAAGTTATTTTTCACTTTGCAGTGTTTTTTGGGAGTCGGTTTAATTTTTTGGTAAAAAGTTTTTATTTCACTCTAGTTGGTCTATTTTTAATTTACCTAGTTACAAGAGCCTAAATGTCAACTACTTATAACCTTTTACAAAATATTGCTTTTCCCAATGCTGGGCCGTTAATTGTTGAGGAGTTCTCCTGGTACTTCACCATCAGCTCTACATCACCATATGCATTGTGACGAGCATAAAGTGCCTAACATCCATATTCAAGTAATCGAACCGTAATCCACTCAATACTTATTATTGAGTAGTTTCGGCGGCCATCTGTGGTCTTCATCATCAGTTCCACTTCCTCAAATGGTACTTTTTGAGAGCAACTGCACAAGTTACTATAAGAAATACCCAAAACGCGATAGGTGTGCCCATGATATTTGAAGAGTTTCCTCGATTTCTGCAGGATACCATCATCAGATCCTGACGTTTATGAAAATGGGACCAATTTCGGAGTATACCCTTTCAATCAAAAAAGAATTTTCCAAATCCGTCCAGCCGTCTTCGAGTAATCGATGATCATACATAAAAAAAAAAAAAAAAAAAATATACTCGTCGAATTGATAACCTCCTCTTTTTGTCGTCGGTTGAAAAATAGACCAACTTAAAAGAGTGAAATAAAAACTTTTTACCATAAAATTAAACCGACTCCAAAAAAAACACTGCAAAGTGAAAAATAACTTTAATTTCGGAAGTCGATACCAAAAACGAAAATACAAAACTAAAGACACTGACTACCGAAATTAAAGTTATTTTTCACTTTGCAGTGTTCTTTAACCGACTTCTGAAAAAGGAGGAGGTTCTCAATTCGGATGTTTGTTTGTTTTTTTTTTTTTTTTATGTTTGTTCGGGCATAGCTCCGTCGCTCGCCAACCGATTTGAAAAATTCTTTTTTTGTTGGAAAGGGTATACTTCCCAAATGGTCCCATGAAAATTTTATCGACATCGAACAAGCCGTTTCTGAAAAATTAACAAAAGTCTAAAAAAATATTTACATTGATGATCTTTTCGGTTACTCTATATTGTGTTTTTTGTTCGCGCGTTTTTAGTTTTTTGTAGTTGACATTTTGGCTTTTATAACTAGATTAATTACAAATTGACCCACTAAAAAGCGCGAAAATAAAAACTTTTTTGCAAAAAAATAAAACCGACTTCCATATCAAAACACTACAAAGCCAAAAATAATTTTAATTTCGGGAGGCGGTGTGAAAAAAAAGAAAATACAAAACCAATAACACCGACTACCGAAATTAAAATTATTTTTGGCTTTGTAGTGTTTTGATATGGAAGTCGGTTTTATTTTTTTGCAAAAAAGTTTTTATTTTCGCGCTTTTTAGTGGGTCAATTTGTAATTAATCTAGTTATAAAAGCCAAAATGTCAACTACAAAAAACTAAAAACGCGCGAACAAAAAACACAATATAGAGTAACCGAAAAGATCATCAATGTAAATATTTTTTTAGACTTTTGTTAATTTTTCAGAAACGGCTTGTTCGATGTCGATAAAATTTTCATGGGATCATTTGGGAAGTATACCCTTTCCAACAAAAAAAGAATTTTTCAAATCGGTTGGCGAGCGACGGAGCTATGCCCGAACAAACATAAAAAAAAAAAAAAAAACAAACAAACATCCGAATTGAGAACCTCCTCCTTTTTCAGAAGTCGGTTAAAAAACACTGCAAAGTGAAAAATAACTTTAATTTCGGTAGTCGGTGTCTTTAGTTTTGTATTTTCGTTTTTGGTATCGACTAAGTTTTTATTGGGAGTCGGTTCAATTTTTTGGTAAAAAGTTTTTATTGAGATATAGGTACATCAGGGATGTTACGAATGTCATATTTTGCACATTCGTGAAAACGAATGCGAGTGTTTGAATGGCGAATGTGCGAAAGCGAATACGGGTGCGAATGTTGAGAAGGGGCAAAAAAAAGAAATATCAAGGTATGATTTTAATACCTAATTGATTTTTTTCATTTAACAGTGTAATACACTGTATAACCTTAAATTAAAAAAAACGGAAAAAGCCTATTCAGTCATATGCCTGAATACACTTTTTCACAAATATTACACTTCGCTTGATCTCGATTATAGTTGCAAAACTTCTGAATAATTCCGAATAATTCCGGAATACTTCGGGGAAAGTTTCTTTAAATGGGAATTATTCAAAATGATAAATTCATTTTGAATCAATCTGATTTAAAGAAACTTTTAATTATTTATTAAGATTTCAACTTTTTTTGCTGAAAAATCGTATTTTGCATCGATCGTCGATCTCTGTGCGCCGGCCGCTGCCGGCGCGCTGGCACGCGACGCGCGCACTCGACTGCCACCGGCCACGAGTCGTGCGTGCAGGCGATGGCGGTGCGGGGTGCGGGAAGAGGGAGGGGATGCTCCTCTCCGGAGAAGTTTTCACCCGCGCGAGAAAGATTCGTACCCCGCAATCGAATGTTTCCGAATATTTCGCCCGAATAATTCAATGGGAATAAATGTGTTTGCTTGTTGTGTGGTGGGTGAGTTAATTATTGTTCACTGCGAGAGTACGTATGTACGCTACGAGAGTAAAATATAAATGTTTATTTTATTATAAATGGGATTGATTAAGTATATGTTGATATTTTTATAGGTAGATTTATTAGCCTGCGATTAACAGGATTTTTATTCTTTTGTTTTTAGGTAGGTAATATCGGCCAAAGATACGCATACTCACTTAAGAAAATATTTCTGCGCAAGCGCAGCTAGTGACAAACCACATCCCTTCCTGTTTTCGCCCAATTAGAAATAATATGCATTTTGAGAGTACAGGGCGTGTAACATTATATTAATACATACTATTACGAACACTACTAAAATACGCTTCGTGCATCCTATTGGTCAAAATACATGCATTAGGCGATCGAGTTGTAAGTCGTGCTATGCGATTATAGCCTTAAATGTCAGTTGTGAAATAAAAAAACCAGGCCAAGCATATTTGATTTGCTATTTGAAAAAGGGTTACCTATGTTTTTGGTTAGTTTGTATGTATACCGTATTCAGGAAGCCGTGAGATAAAAGGTAAACAAACCATAAAAAGGGTACTTTAAAGGTCACGATTGATGAAGTGAATATATTTTATAAAAATAACTACGGAATAAAACGCTGACAACACTGTAAATGATATTTTAGAATGATGTCTGTAGAACTTATGAAATTCTTTCAGACTTATTTGAATTCGAATATCATAAATGCCTTAAATTATTTTCTTAATTTTAATTAATAATTTATTAAATAGTTTACATTTAAAAACACCCAAAACAGACTTGATTCCCAAACTTCGAACGCATTTTAATACTACTAAATTATATACCACAGGTACTGCGAACATTTTACATAAAAATGTGACGTTTTGTCATCCGTCGGGTTATATCCGCCATCTTTACTATCGATCAACTTGTCGATACGCTTCCAAATATTTTCGTTGAATTCTTGTTATTCCGTTGTTACTTTTGTTGTTTTCATTAAGTTTCTTATTTTGTTCAGTTAAAAGTTATTTGTTGATGGTTTTGTTTTTGTTATATTGACATTTTCGTGCTTAAAACATGAGTGAACCTGGACCAAACAGCGCTTGCAGATTTTCTTCGCCGAAGAAAAAGCGATCAAAGAAAACTCCAATGCATTCAACGGAAACGGTGGCTGTTATTAACATGTTTAAACACGTAGAAGAAACGTGGCCGAAGGATTCGTATCGTTGTATTCGTACAAAACCGATATTATCAATAAAGCCGCTGAAATTATGGGAATATCACGGCCACTGTAAGCAGGTTTATAAAGGAAAAATAGCACATGCTGCCTGAGATCACCTCCACCACCATCACCGAGACTATCCAAGATTAACACTTTAACTAATATAGATTTAAAAGAACCCAGTTTTAAAAGAACTACTTTTTATAAATTATTAATCAAACTCCAATACAAATATGTGAAATGTAGCCAGCCGCAAGAGTGCACTCATTGACAGAGATGATATAGTGTTATGGCGTATCAAATATTTAAACACCATAATAAAATTAAGGAGTGAAGGGATAACATTTATTACACAGATGAAACTTGGCTCAATGAAGGTTAGTTTAAACATATTTTAAGACTTCAATCATATACTTCAATTATTACATATGCCTGTATTTAATTACTGGAGACCTGGATAATAGTGCATTTAAAAGTATAAAATGATTTTAAAGTACTTAATGTTTTATAATTATGAATCAAAGAATTTATTTTATAATTAATACTCTAAATTAACATCAAATCTGTTACAGGACACACTACAACCAAAGTTTGGCAGGACGAGTCAATAAAGTCAATCAAAGAAGCTCATCATCAAGGTTTATCCACTGGTTTAAAAAATCAAAGTGGAAAAGGAAAACGACTCATTGTAGTTCACATTGGTAAAGTTTAATTTTAATACAACACAAACAGCATTCCTGACAATACCTAACATACCTGGATTCCCCCCGGGATGGGCAGTGGTGTATAGTACACACCCACATTTCATCAGTTTATGTTGAAATCCCATAGAATAGGGGGCGAGTAAATTTTGATACATATATAAATCAAGAGTCCGGATATTTATAATTCAATCATAATTTGTTTACAGGCTCAAACTCAGGCTTTCTGGAAGAAGGAGAATTGATATTTGAAGCAAAGAAAGTAGTAATGTAGTTGACCGTTTCATTATTCATGTTGGTGACAGTTCTTCAGAATTCTCTGAATAAATAATTAAATAAGAGAGATCTTTGGTTTTATTATCCTCATAGTTAAGTACCTTCTAAGAAAACTTGAAACATTATTACAACATTATTACAAGTAGAAACATTTATTTGTACGGGTGAACTATGTAAGATAAAGTACAGAGATTAAATGCATACTTTTTGATTATGGAGTCAGGCTTTCAGACAATACAACATAAGTATAGCTAGCTGCTAGATACACAAATGGGAAACCTTACATTAAATTAAATAGAAATAAAAACAATGAAATAAAAGTTTGAGAAACTTTGTTTTCTTTGTTTACACTTTCTCTCAAGCCCAGATGAATAGGGTATAGCTCTGTACGCATCGCGAGTATTCGCGAGTCGCATAGGTAGGTATTAATCATTACCTACCTACTTAACGCGTATAATAGCCCAGTTAATAAAAGCAAATAAAGGCAAACCTTGCAAGCAAACACGTTTTGATGCGGTTTTCAGAAAAGTATTTGTTCTTACCTACTTAGGAGCAGGTTTTGGTATATTAACAGACTTCAAAGGTCGATTTTCCTGTTTTTTTTTGACAGTTGAAATATTCCCAAAGTTTCTGAATATTTCAGAATACTTCCGAAATATTCGAAGGGAATGATTCGGAATGTTTCCCGCCAGCATCTATAATCTCGATCAATATGGGTGAAATATCGCTATATTTCACTTTTCTTCCCCGGCGCCATAATACAAAAATAAAGTTTTAAACAACTATTTATGATAACTTATCCTAGCTTAAAATAACTCGAAACTGTGTTAATTCAATTAATCACAATAACTGCTTATTGATTGATCGACAAGAGACAACTATAATAAACAAACTCAAAGTAAAAACACGCGATGATGACCCGCTAAGTGGTTTTATTTTATATTATTCGCCCGCTAAGCTCTGCCCACTCCTACTTGTCCCGAACTCCCGACCTGCATACACTCGCATTCGCTAAACATTCGCATTGTTTGATGCGAATGCGAGTGTTTGAAATGATGCGAATCATTCGCATATGCGAATACGACCGCGAACATTCGTAACATCCCTGATATACATAGTAAATTTTCAAAATCCGTAAATATAACTCTGTCATTTATGCAAACATTATGGAAACAATGTTATTTTTCGCTTATCTATACTTGCTACTACGAAACCATTCATGGCCGAGTCCGACTCGCACTTGGCCACTTTTTTGATGATGTTACACAGTAATGTGTCTGTCGGCTTGCATTCGAACCCACGTCCTACAAGTTGTAAGTCCTGCTTATAACAATTATTGCGCCACCACTGCTAGTCTCCTTTTTCCATTAGGTACCGATAAAACGTAGAAGCATAGGGTCGATTTCAAATTTGGGGCCAAAAGCATATATTTTCATTTATTTCTCATGGCGTAGAATTTATCGTAACTAATATTATTTTAAATCATGTAGTCTTATAAGACGCCCAAACGCCAGTTACAACGAATCTTTTATGTTTGTAAATTAAAAAGCTAGATCTAAAAATAGTACCTATTTCTCATTAGTGTTAATGCTCCAAAGTCTTATTTTTTTCTTCATGTCTTTATAAAACGAAAACGCGTCGAGGAAAATCAAATTTTATCATGGCATTGTTTTGTATATACTTTAAAGATGAATAATTTGATATTAAAACCAATGCTGGATATAAAAAAAATAGGTTTTTTTAGCTTTCTAAAACTGTTGGTTTTTAAAGTATCATTTGTGTGACCGTATCCAAATGCACCGGTAAACAGAATTTGTCCCTGATATACCCTGCCCTTTACCCCGCGCGCATCCCGTGTGCTCAGTCGTGACCGAACGCGCGTAGTCGTCAGTTGTATGTGTCGTTATTTTAAGAGAAATTCCAAATATCAGGTAAGTTTCTGACTCTTGTAACAAATTTATATCATTAGTGTTTTGTCACATATCGTGCTTAGTTAAATACGTATTTTGTTTTTGATTTGGCTGCCTAACAAACCATTGAGAACATATTTCGTTTCTAATGTACGGTATATTCTAGAAAGTTCCATTTACGAAATAAATTCGAATTACTATCAAAAATCTCATTCGTGTCACTCTCATTTGTGTCGATTCACGTGTCATACGAATTATATTGAAAGTCACACTAATGATATTTTTGTTTTTACCTTTTAGATTAAGTATTTATATAATGGCGAAACCAAAAAAAACAAAAAGTGAGGAAGAATTAGAGAGACGTAGAATAGCTAGAAGACAAAAATATCAAAATATTAAAAAAAATCCTGAGTTATATGCTGCTGAGCAAGAAAAAAGACAATATTACTTAAAAGCGAAGGAAAAAAAAAAAAGTATTAACGAAATGAGTCCACGCGAGCAAAGAATTCAAAGACGAAAATGGAAAGAGAGTGCAAAAAAGTTTTACGGTAAGAAAGTAAGTCAAAGAATAATAGAAAACGTTGAAATAACTGAAGAAAGTTGTGATATTGAGAACGTTAACTTGAATACAGATCCCTATATAGGTAAACATAGAAAAACAAAAGATATAAAAACCAAACTAAGTATGCGTGAACTAAAACTAATTATAAAAATTAAAACAATGAAAATGCAGCACGAAAAAGAGAAACGAAATTATATACAATATTATTATTAGACAGATACAGGTTCAGGGTAAATTATTTAAAAAGAAAAATATCTACACTAATAAGTCAAATAAATAATGAATCAGAAAATACTAAAAATGAAGACAAGAAACAATTATTTGATAGACTTATAAGTGCTGAAATATCACGGAAATTTGCCACAACTGGAAACAGGAAAGACAAACGCGTTATCACTAACTTAATCGATAAAAAGCAGTTTAAAAAATTTAAGGTTGCTACTGACCTTTGCAAAGTTCATCTCCGAGAACGATTTAAGAAAAATGCACGAAATAACGTCAACGTTCAACAATTAGTAGAAAAGTTTTACGAAGCGACATTAACAGTCGCATTACTCCAGGCAAGAAACAATATAAGAAGAAACATGGAACCGTCAAACAAGTCAGATATCCTTTAGATTCTATGAAAAACTCAAACAAGAATATTTGGCTGAAAATACTAAGATTAAAATTAGTTACACGACTTTTACAAGACTCAGACCATTTTGGGTCTCTCTTCCAACTGACGACCGTGATACGTGTGCCTGCTTGTTGCACACAAATTTTAACTTATTGATAGCGGCTCTCAACAAGAACAATATTCTTCATGTAAAAGATAGTCAGAATTTGATAAAGGAAATCTTATGTGATAAATATACCCTAGATTGTCTTAATCGCAAATGCGCTACATGTAAACATAAAACAGTACCATATAAAGAATTCCAAAATGATAAAGAAATACAGTGCATGGTATAGGAAAGAGATACAAATAAAATAGATACTAAAGATATAAAAATAATCAAGAAGAAAGCAAGGAGATCTGATCCACGTAGCCTGATAATTGAACTGGAAAATATGTTGCCAAAACTTTTATCACACACCAGTAACATTGTCAACCAGTACGCTACTATTAAATGTTTGAAAGAAGCTCTAACTACCAATGAAGCCTTGATCCATATGGATTTTTCTGAAAATTATTCTTATAAATATGCGGAAGAAGTACAAAGCATGCACTTTGGTGGCAACCGTGGTCAAGTATCACTTCATACAGCGGTGGTTTATTTAAAAAATGATTCTATTCTACTCTATTTGTACAGCCAGTGAATGCACCCGTCACGATGCAGCAGCAGTGTGGGCTCATCTAAATTATTTAGTTACATTTGTGTTTAACAGATCATCACAAATTAATCGCATTCACATTTTAACAGATAGTCCCTCTAGCTAGTATAGAAATAAATATATATTTTATATTATAACCCGATTAAGGAATGACTTCCCAGAATTAAATCTTGTCACATGGAATTACCAAGAAGCTGGGCATGGCAAGGGTGCTCCTCATGGCATTGGAGCAGTGATTAAAAGGACTGCGGATTATGAATTAAGGTGTCAGGATATCGGAGACTGATGCCTTTGTTAACATCATTCGAAGAAATATAAAAAACGTAGAAATGGGTATTATTAAGGAACACGAAATTAAAGGAATGTTGCCTAAAGACATTGCTACTTTCAAGGGGACTATGACAGTTCATCAGGTATATTTTGTACAAAACAAACAATAAAAAAAATACTGATGTTATCCATACAAAATATAATAATAATAGTTTTTTTTTTTCTTTCAGGTCGTTTGGGCTTCCGATTCAGCTTATCTAGAATTTAGAAAACAGAGCTGTTTCAAATGTTCAAATGTCGCTTGTAAACATGCCAAACATATGAGATTTTTTTAAATGTATTGTATAATACTCCCATTGAATCTACAATGGAAAATGTAAAGGTCATCCCGGAAAACAAAATAATTAAGGTACTTAGTGATGTTACCATTCGCTATGCCAATACTGATTCAATAATATATGACAGCGTGCCATCAACTTCAAGTCTCTGCAGTGTTCGACACTCCTGGACCAACAAATCTTTTATAAATAATCATACAAAAGCGACAGGGTATGAAAAAGAATTTCTTGAATTTTTAAAGAAATGTGAAGATGATGATGATGATTCCTTATCAGAGTGATTAATTAAGTAGATATTTATAATATGGATATTGTTATTGTATTCGCAATGATTAGCGTTAACGAATCCTGAAGACTGAAATCAGAAATGTATACCATTGATTAGCTTAGTTGACTAAGTTATTGTTTTGGAATTAAGTTTAACATAATTAATATCTGTAGTACGGTGGCCAGCACAACAACCTACCCCAATCTGTCAAAGTTTCCTAATGAAACTTGACACTGTTGCAGTAAATTGAAAATCTTTCAAAGAAATTTGACAGTAGGTTGAGGGTAGGTTGATGCGCTGGCCACTGCACCTGCTACTAATAGTGTTGTAATTAATAATAATATTTTAATAATTTTTTTATATTATTTTTATATAATATTTTTAGGTTACACTAATGAAAGTATATTTTTTTGAAATAAAAAAATATACTTTCATTAGTGTAACCAGAGATCTCATTAGTAAATCACAAAATATCATTAGAGAAATTATGTGGCTCATTCGTGTCACTCAAAAAGTTGTAATTTGGCTGTTATTGGAAGAAATTAAAGGTTTGTTTGATAAACATGTGTTTTTTTAACTACTGAACGCACCTAGATATTTAAAGATTTAAATTTTAAATATTTTTTAAATATCATGCAATTCACACTTTTTTGGCCCCAAATTTGAAATCGACCCCATAATGCTATTTCTCTTAGAAATGGTCATAAATTATGTTGGTGTTTAACAATCGCTTACGGAATAAAAACTCTTTACCAAAAAATTAAACCGACTTCCAAAAAACACAGCAAAATGAAAAATAACTTTAATTTCGGTAGTCGGTGTCTTTAGTTTTGTATTTTCGTTTTTGGCACCGACTACCGAAATTAAAGTTATTTTTCACTTTGCAGTGTTTTTTGGAAGTCGGTTTAATTTTTTTGGTAAAAAGTTGTTATTTCACTCTTTTTAGTTGGTCGATTTTTAATTTACCTAGGTAGTTACAAAAGCCTAAATATCAACTACTTTTTACAAAATATTGCTTTTCCCAATGCTGGGCCTTTCATTGTTGAGGAGTTCTCCGGGTACTTCACCATCAGCTTCACTTCTCACCATATGCATTGTGACGAGCATATTGTGCTTAATAACCATATTCAAGTAATCGAAGCGGAACCCATGAAATACTTATTATTCCAACTTATATATTGAGTAGTTCCAGTGGCCATCTGTGGTCTTCATCATCAGGTCCACTTCACAAATGGTGCTTTTCGAATGCAACTGCACAAGTTACTATAAAAAATACTCAAATCACTATTATAGGTGTGCCTATAATATTTGAAGAGTTCCCTAACGTGTGTGTCTGTGTATCTGTCTGTGGCACCGTAGCTTTTAAGCGGGTGAACCGATTTCAATGCGTTTTTTTTTGTTAGAAATCAGGTTCCCCATGTTTTATCAAAATCAGTTCAGTCATTTACTAGATATGGGGAGTGAAAGTAGGGATGAATAATTGAATATTGTCAAATATACCCAAGTGGCGTATCAAATGAAAAGGCATCACGTGTACTATATTGCAAAAACTGTCCATTCCATCAAATTGGTCAAAGTGACAAAAACTATGGCAGGTGAAAAGTTTACAAAGCATAAAATTAAATTAAATTAAAAATTTAAAAAACCCCCTACGCAAAAAACTTAGAGTAGTTTAAGAAACATCCCTTAAAAAGTAAAAAAATAATAGTCGCGGTGGGGTATCGCCATTCAGAATCGATATTTAAAGTTTGTTACATAGCGATACCCCGCCGCGACTATGGGATGTTTCTTAAACTACCCTAAGTATTTTTTGCTTATTGCGTGTTATTAAGGCCGTGCGCGCACTGCCTTGCGGTGGCCGCAATTGCGGTAGTTCTACCGCACCGGTAGAATAACCGCAATCTCAGGTGCGCGCACTGCGGCGAGAAAAACGCACCTTTTTGTCTGACAATGTTGCCATACATACAGATTTCTTCGTATTTATGCATATTTTCGGTGTGTGATTCAGATCAGCGCTCGATACAGATTTTATACAAATTTCACACTGTATTGATAAAATTAACTGTTACAACTAAAGACAGAAATTGGCAAAATAAATTACCTAGATACCGCATTTATTACGTTACACACACCATTGTATGATTCTATTCTTTATAGTTATTTTTAATTTTTTATAAACATCATTAATTTGCTGTGTTCAGCGTCAAAGATTGTTGTGTGCTGTCCAAGGCTCTCGCATTCGTAGTCCCGCACATACGTAAAATACGTAAATAATTAATATCATAAACTTTTATTTAATTTAATATTAATCTAAAAACCCAGATTGATGCAAAAATTGTCATTCTGGCTATTGGAGATAGATAAATTACAAAGCAACTTACTAAGTTTTCGTAAGATATATACGTTCTTATCCAGAAAGTTTTTCTCAGGGAAAAACCGGCCTTATCTAGTTTACATTTACGAAAAATACCTATGTATGTACTAGCGGCCTGGCCTGGCTTTAACTAATTTTATCAATAGTGTGAAATTTGTATAAAAATCTGTATCGAGTGCTAATCTGAATCACACATCGAAAATATGTATAAATACGAAGAAATCTGTATGTATGGCAACATTGTCAGACAAAAGGTGCGTTTTTCTCGCCGCAGTGCGCGCACCTGAGATTGCGGTTATTCTACCGGTGCGGTAGAACTACCGCAATTGCGGCCACCGCAAGGCAGTGCGCGCACGGCCTAAGGACTAATACATAATTATAAGATACCCTTAGAATCGGTATATGGTAAAGGTACCTATGTTATGGACGTCCCACTAATCCGCACAAAACATTTTGGGAATACTTTCACAAACTTGTGTAGGTAAGGAGTGGCGTTTCTTGCCAGAGGCTGTGTTTTGTGACAGCCACAACCTGGGGCTATTTAAGACCATAGTGAATAGTTTACCTCATCGTCGACCACAGGATCGCTTACCATAGATAAAACTGTGGTAAAACGCGAATCTATCAATAATAAAAAAAATGTGTTTATTTTAGTTGTTGTTACATTTCAATAGCATTGAATTCTAATTGGTGCTCAGTGCTCACCTATCATAACTGAATGAAGGTAGCAAAATAAAACAAAGAAAACTGAATGTGACGGCCTTCCCTTGCACAAATACGAGTTTGTAGTGAACAGTAAAATAAGTAACCTACTTGGATTCACCGAGTCTTCATTCCGACATGTTGCAATACTGACGAACAAGATACTTAGCATGTAAATGAACTATTAATTAGATATTAAACGTAGAAAACTGGGTAAACATACCAGTTTCACTTGATCCACAAATGGCTGTGAGAGATTTAACACATACCTACAGTACGTTATTAGAATATACAGGGTTAATTGTAAAACACCGAAAACCAGCTATGAGAACAAAAGTCAACAACTTTTGTTCTATGAAAACAAAAGTTGTTGATTAGATAGATAGATAGATAGATAGAATACTCTTTATTGTACACCAATAATTTAAACAAGCACTTGATTTACAATAATGCAAAAAAAATGGTTACAATGGCGGTCTTAACGCTAATAGCGATATCTTCCAGACAACCTTTGGATGGACTTTAAGAACATAAAACAAAGAGGGGAGGAGAAAGTCAGTGTACTTACCTCAAATATATAACATACACAAAAAGTAACTAAAGTAGCTAATATAACTATATATATAGGTATATATAATACAATACAATACATAAATAAGTATAAATAAATATATGTGTTTCATATATATAAATATGTCATAAGGAAAGAAATACAAGGTAAAATCATAGGAGTGTATAAAAATGATTGACAACAGAGCTTTTAAAAGCAGCCAGTGACTGCGCTTGTCTAACTGACAACGGCAATGCGTTCCACAGACGAGTAGCCTGCACCGTGTACGATGAATCATAAAATTTTGTGGAATGCGCAGGCATTGAAAGTGTCAAATTTACCGATGATCTCAAATCTCTAGTATGTGTGTCATGAAGGAACTTAAAACGTTCTTTGAGGTAAAAGGGAATTCTTGGATTGAACAGAATATTGTAAAGTAATGATAAAATATGCGCATTCCGGCGAAGACGGATAGGCAGCCACTTGAGCTTGAGTAACATAGTCCTGAGAGGTTTTCGGTGTTTTACAATTATCCCTGTATAAGGAATCATTCTTGTTTTCATCAACTGTCGGTACGTAGGGCTCGTTGCAGGAATACACTATCGTACAAAAGTTTGGAATCAAATAAAACCAATTAAGCCATAATTAGTTACCATAATTGATATAAATTAAATAACGAAGCAAGAACTGACTTAAGCAAAATAGAAAATTAACGTACGGGAAAATTTAATTAAATTTTAGTTTCATCAAAGTGTTTTCGCGTGATTGCCTTTATATCTTCGCGTTAGACGTAACTTTTCAAATTAACTATACCTACCCTATATTACGCCAATATTTGTTTAAATATCAAATTACATGATCTGGCCCGCAGCTTCTCAGGCGTTAAACATTTTTTTGAGAAAAAGGAACTTAGCCTAAATCCCTCTCCAGCTATTCAATTTTCATTCCTCCGATTCTATTTAACAGGAGGCTAAATAAACAAATACCTATGTATTTATTATAGTGCACTTAACATAACAATAGATTAAAAATCAATACAATTAAATTGAATACACATTAGTATGGATTAAGTAAATTAATGGTCTATGGAAACATAAGTAAAAACAAATATGTACTTGTACGTATGGCTGATTCAATAGTAGTTAGTCATATGAAGTCGTTCAGAAGAGCCGCCTCCACTAGCAAATGTCTTGCGTCGATATTATCGTTCTGCCCCATAGAAATATAAAATAGTTCTGCCCCTATAAACACTCTATGAACGTGTCCCCAGACTGCGATATTATCGTGGCGCTTCGATGACTGACATTCTCGATGACGTGACGTACTCACAGTTCACTCGCCTAGAGACGCAAACTCTCGTAGCGCACTCACCTCTAAACTTTTACAATAAAACGCAGCAATCTATCGCGAGTCACGATTTTGCGACGACACGCGGGACATAGCAGGACGGACTCATGGCGTTTCGTCATGGGAAGAGACCCGAAATAGTTCAAAGAATCGTGGTTTATCCATTGCAAAAAAACATTTTGAACTTTAAAAATGACCACTTCTGGACTCAGTTTTATACTATTATAGTACAGTTTTGTGACAATTTTTTTCTTTTCAAGCCTTTTTTTGCCATCGGGGGAACCTTCATAAGGCGCTCGGTCTTCTTCGGCACATTGTGGGCCCAAACAGTATAGCTAGAAGTTCCGTCAATACGCAAAAGAGAACAAGAGTCTCCCAATTTCGTATAGCATTGCTGCTTACGTAGGTTAATAGTCTAATTCTTTGTTCGTTTGTATTGCAGTAGACCTTGGCTAGATAAGTCAGAGTTAAAGATGATATTGTGGCTGATTGTAAGAGGTTGTCCAAAGTAGTCAAAAGTTTAATGCTTCTGTACACCATTTTCCACAAGAAAAAACAAACGCAATATCTCATGAATAAAAGAAACCGTCCGTTGGGGTTCGTTAACTCATATAATCAGATGAAATTGTAAGTGAACTATGCATAATGTGGAAATTGCTAGAAATACGTATTTATTGGACCAGTCTTTATTGTGTATTATACATACCTAAGTGAAGAGCTCGTGGCTGAATAATAGTAGCTGTACGGTTCGATCTTAAGAGGTTAAGCAACGCTTGCCAAGGTCGATCCGTGGATGGGTGAACGTCACAGTATATCGAGATTCCTTCGTGCCTCGGAAAGCACGTTAGGCCGTGCGCGCACTGCGTTGCGTTTTGGAAACGCAAAATCTGTGAAGTATGGAGTGTCATAGAAGTGCGCGCACTGCGGTGGAATAAACGCGTGCAGTAGTCACCGGTGGCCCCGGTCATTCTACCGGTGCGGTAGAACTACCGCAATTGCGGCCACCGCAAGGCAGTGCGCGCACGGCCTTACGCAATTGATCGCGGATGTCATTTATACCTACGCCTTTGACAGTCGATATGGGAAGTCCAAGAAAATCTCGTCCAGATTTTCTGGCCCCAACCATTGCAACCCATTGTGGAGGTCACATTGAGCTTATTGAGCGACTGCCTATCTGGCAGTTGCTCAATGTACACACATCTATACTATTAATATTATAAAGCGGAAAAGTTTGTTTGTTTGCTTGAACGCGCTAATCTTCGAAAGTACTGGGTGGATTTGGATGCAATTTGGTATGGAAGTAGCTTGAAGCTTGAGGAAGGTTATAGGCTACTTTTTACGCGACTGCAAAAAAGGAGAGTTATGTTTTTACCACGGAAGCGAAGCCCCGCGTGAGTACTAGTACTCTATATAATACACTGGTACTCAGCTACATCCGGTAAGGCTGGAAGCCGACCTCAACATAGTTGGGAAAAGGCGAAATATTTACTCGTTAAGAGTCCACAATTGTTGCAAAAAATTGTTAAAAAATTTCGAGTATCATTCGCACATAGGGGGTTCTGTTCCATGAACTCAATAAAAACTTTTTACCAAAAAATTAAACCGACTTCCAAAAAACACTGCTAAGTGAAAAATAACTTTAATTTCGGTAGGCGTTGTCTTTAGTTTTGTATTTTAGTTTTTGGCACCCCCCGTGTGCCTGTAATATTTGAAGAGTTCCCTCGATTTCTCCAGGATCCCATCATCAGATCCTGACTTGGTGACAATGGTACCAATTTCGAAGTAAGTATACCCTTTCAAACAAAAAAAGAATTTTCCAAATCGTTTCAGACGTCTTCGAATTGATAACCTCCTTCGTTTTCATCGTCGGTTGAAAATTAAATTTCTTCGCTCTCGCCAGCGCCTTTGTTCGCGTGGTAATTTCGCATATTTATCCAGGAAAAGTAGCCTTTGGATTGTTGAGCTTCAATATAACTAACTTATGCTTGCAGTGGTTTTTCAGGGTTTCTTCTCAGCTAAGAAACACCGGCCTCATCTAGTCCAAGATTATTAAACAGTGCATTAAAGTGTTATTTTTAGCCTACTTTTAATATAAATATCATTAATCTAGAAAATACTGATTAGACCACTCCGCCCACACTTTTCTTCTACCTGTTCGGTGACCATTTATGTTTTGATAGGTATTCTACGCCCCACTTATTAATGTATTTAAATCTTTTCTCAATAAAAATAAACAAATTTTAAAAAGAAACATAAATTACAAAATAATTTATTAACGATGTATGATAATTTGTAAAAACATAAATAGCCTATCATATTCTTATTATAATTCAATTTGTATCAATTATGAAAATCGTTACTAAGGTTTCCTAAGCGTCTCATAGTCACCTTATGTATGTGGTTTGTTACTTATTTATTGTAAATAAGTAAATAATACACAATGGACTACCCGCGTATTTATTTTTTCCTGCTGTATCAAATCCATCCAAAGGTTGTCTGTAAAAGATCGCTTTTAGCGATAAGACCGCTCAATGTAACACCCTTTGTAATTGTAAAGTCCTTGTGTAAGGCTGCGTTTCCACCAGAGATGTGCGAGGATGCGTAGCGAGGGATGTGTTTGTAAAGAACCAATAGAATCGCTTCATTTACCTCGCCTCGGTCAGCACAGCTCTGGTGGAAACGGCTCAGCGGAGCTAGATTTTTGCGCATACAAAACAAGCGAGGGATGTGTGCGAGGGATGTGTGTTGAGAAGGATGTGTTGCGAGGTTTGCCCATCCTCGCACCACACATTAATGTGCATTTTCACAGCTCTGCTACACATCCTCGTAGGCACATTAATGTGTGGTGCGAGGATGCGCAAACCTTGCAACACATCCTTCTCAACACACATTCCTCGCAACACATCCCTCGCACACATCCCTCGCTTGTTTTGTATGCGCAAAAATCTAGCTCCGCTGAGCCGTTTCCACCAGAGCTGTGCTGACCGAGGCGAGGTAAATGAAGCGATTCTATTGGTTCTTTACAAACACATCCCCCGCTACGCATCCTCGCACATCTCTGGTGGAAACGCAGCCTTATTCTGTTATGGTGTACAATAAATAGTATATCTATCTATGTAGGAATACAAACTTCAATATAAAGTTATTATATTTTGAAGCATCAATGGCCTAACGGATTAGGTGTCGAACTTGTGATCGAGAGGTCGCCGGTTCGAACCCCATTACACACAACTGTGCGATCTCAGAATGTTCAGCTGAACAGTGTGCTTGGCTCTTATTTGACAACATATAAAGCTACACGATACACTGTTTGGATTTTGTACTGGACTCAAATACTACACTGACATTGATACAGCTGAGAAGAATAAGAGACAGTCCCAACAGTATCCTGATGAATGAATGCTACTGCCACAGAAAGTTCCTCCATTTTCAACCGACGACCAAAAGAGGAGGTTATCAATTCGACGCGTATATATATATATATATATATTTTTATGTATGATCACCGATTACTCGAAGACGGCTGAACCGATTTGGAAAATTCTTTTTTTGTTTGAAAGGGTATACTTCGAAATTGGTATCATTGTCACCAGATCAGGATCTGATGATGGGATCCTGGAGAAATCGAGGGAACTCTTCAAATATTATAGGCACACCTATGGCGTTATGGGTATTTCTTATAGTAACTTGTGCAGTTACTCTCAAAAAATACCATTTGGGGAAGTGGAACTGATGATGAAGACCACAGATGGCCGTCGAACCTACTCAATAATAAGTATTTCGTGGATTGTGATTCGATTACTCGAATATGGATGTTAAGCACTTTATTTTCGTCACAATGCATATGGTGATGTAGAGCTGATGGTGAAGTACCAGGAGAACTCCTCAAAAATTAACGGCCCAGCATTGGGAAAAGCAATATTTTGTAAAATGTTATAAGTAGTTGACATTTACGCTCTTGTAACTAGGTAAATTAAAAATCAACCAACTAAAAAGAGTGAAATAAAAACTTTTTACCAAAAAATTAAACCGACTCCCAAAAAACACTGCAAAGTGAAAAATAACTTTAATTTCGGAAGTCGGTGCCAAAAACGAAAATACAAACTAAAGACACCGACTACCGAAATTAAAGTTATTTTTCACTTTGCAGTGTTTTTTGGGAGTTGGTTTAATTTTTTGGTAAAAAGTTTTTTTAAGGAAGTTTTTGCGAAGACTGATCACTTAGCTGGCTGCATTTGTTGGCTGCATTCATAATATTAATATTTTATATGTTTAAGTTACTAACAAGAATAGCAAGTTTAATGTTGCTAACATAATATAGACCTTACAATTGTCCGAAATTAAATGATACTTAATTCACTAAAGTCACATGTAAAAAAAACTTTTTAGCAAATTGTTTAACCGATTTAAAAATAAACGAAACCATTGCTCTAAAAAGCGTAAAATTATCTTAAAGACTGTTTCGTTGGATGTTTAATTTCGTTTATAATTAAGGTACCTACTCATCTGGTTGAAGTTAGTGCCAAGCCAATGCCATTGAAATGAAATGAAATAATTGTAAGTATATAAAATAATAAAAAAAAAAAAAACAAAAACAAAATAAATAGGTATATACAATACTTGAGAAAGCAAATTTCATTCCATTTTCAACCGACGACAAAATGAGGAGGTTATTAATTCGACGCGTATATTATTTTTATTTTTTTTATGTATGATCATCGATTACTCGAAGACGGCTGAACCGATTTCGAAAATTCTTTTTTTGATTGAAAGGGTATACTTCGAAATTGGTCCCATTTTCATAAACGTCAGGATCTGAAAATGGGATCTTGGAGAAATCGAGGGAACTCTTCAAATATTATAGGCACACCTATGACGTTTTGGGTATTTCTTATAGTAACTTGTGCAGTTGCTCTCAAAAAGTACCATTGGAGGAAGTGGAACTGATGATGAAGACCACAGATGGCCGCCGAAACTACTCAATAATAAGTATTGAGTGGATTGCGATTCGATTACTTGAATATGGATGTTAAGCACTTTATGCTCGTCACAATGCATATGGTGAAGTGAAGCTGATGGTGAAGCACCAAGAGAACTCTTCAACAATTAACCGCCCAGCATTGGGAAAAGCAATATTTTGTAAAAGGTTATAAGTAGTTGAGATTTAGGCTTTTGTAACTAGGTAAATTAAAAATAGACCAACTAAAAAGAGTGAAATAAAAACTATTTACCAAAAAATTAAACCGACTCCCAAAAACACTGCAAAGTGAAAAATAACTTTAATTTCGGAAGTCGGTGCCAAAAACGATAATACAAAACTAAAGACACCGACTACCGAAATTAAAGTTATTTTTCACTTTGCAGTGTTTTTGGGAGTCGGCTTAATTTTTTGGTAAAAAGTTTTTTAGTTTAATTTTGATAATACTGTTATTCTTAAGTTCATTTTCACCATGGGCAGACGAATGAAAGTTGTCGATGATATAAAAATTTAAACGGTGAGAAACCCATCTAAATCGGATCAATACTTTTCGTGATATCTCTTTTAGAATCTTTCAGGTGTTGTTACTTCCATCATCAGCTCAGCACCATGAGATGATGTCTGTCAAACACAAATATCTGAATTGATTTAGATAGTAAATATACAATATTAAACGTGTAAGTGCCCGTAACTTGAAGTTTTCCCTTGACTTTCCTGGGACCCCATATTCAGAACCCAAGTTCCATATCCATCATCAGCTCAGCAACATAAGATGTTGATTACCGGGCACAAATATCAGAATTGCATTCGAAACTATATGAAAAACAACGCACATATACGTTGGTTTTTCTACCTACATATGTATAAAACCTATAAAATTCGAGGGTTTTGCCTCTTCGATCAATAAGGTCCTCTTCGATTTCCTTCGGATCCCATCATCAGATTTGGACTTGGCGCTAAGTCACCAAGTCAAAATCTGATTAAGTCCATCACCTCAAAAGTTTCGAACAAAAAAGAATTTTGAAAATCGATCCTCGATTTGCGGAGACATCGGTGAACAACTTACATAAAAAAACACAGCCGAACATGTATTATGTTCGGCTCCGAACTCCTCCTTGTTTGAAGTCGGTAAGAATCATTTGGCAATCTATACTAATATGACAAAGAGTAATTTAATATTCTTTATCACCAGGATAAAGCTACATTATCTGCAAGTAACATAAGCTAGATACCTACTTTAGTTTCACAAAAAAAAACCTTTTGACGCGCTCGAAGTGGCGGCGGGCGGTAGCCAGTTTTTTTATACATTTGCTGTTTTGAAACTCACGTCGATCGAGTATCAATCGAGATAATGATAGTACCGTGGAGGTGAACAAACGACCTCGAACGTCAACCGTTGGTTTCATCTCCACACACCACAATACAAGGCAGACATCCGCAATCGTATTGACAAAATCATGTTTTTCTCGTTTTCAAACAAAAATAACGTTAGATTATTTAGAACGCTGATTCCGAAACCTACAAAAGGATTATGTACTTTATATTTTAAGACCTAAAGTTCTAAATTCGTTGCTATAAGCTTTCTCTGGTTGACCACTCTGTTCTACGCTAGATATGGAACCAATTTGACACACTATCATATTTTAATTGAGTTTTATAAAATCGAATTGGATGTGAAATAATTAATGTGTAAGTATCGTGTAAAGTCACGAATCTCTATATATGCATCGTCTCTATGGGCATCGTTTGGAGATTGGTAAGTAAACTAGGCAACTATAACAAGTTCACCACTTTTGGTGGGATATAAAATATTTATGTATGTCAGTTCATCACAATAGAGTAGTTGATTGCTATTGAAAATGTTTCGTTTGGTTTAGAAGATGTAAGAAGAGAAACTTTAACTTTATTTTATACTAGCAGTTGCTCGCGACTTCGTTCGCGTGGGACGTTTTCCCCGTGTAAATCCCGATCCCATGGGAATCTCGCAAAATCCCGTCTTAGCGAGCATCTTCGTACTAAAAGGAACCCCCATGCAAAATTTAAGAGCCCTACTACTTGTAGCTTCTGAGATTTCGTGATTAATCTTTTAAAAATTTCGTGAGTGGTATTTCGCTTTATTAAACAGGGTTATTGGAAATACTCCCGATCCTGTTAAGGGCGTGTAGATAAGGTCATTAACTAACAAATCAACTCTAACTTTCTAGGCCTACAGTGTACCATTATCGAGAATTTTTTTTTTTTAATATTAAAATAAAATAGCCTTTATCACTTTTAAAAAATTATAAAAAAAAAAATTGGCCAAGTGCGAGTCGGACTCGCCCATGAAGGGTTCCGTAGCCACTATGATAATTATAATATACTTAAAATATTTATTTGAAAAAAAAATACAAAAAACCTTGCTAATTTCTTAAAACTAGCCTATTTACAATTCTTACAACTACGCCAAATAACTTTGTTTTTCATAGTATTTGTATGAATTACAAAGTTATATTTGCGGTTTTAGAAAATATACTGTATCTCAAAAACTGCTGACTCGATCTCGTTCAAACCAATTTTGGTTGAAAGTTTACATTAAGGTCTACAACATAAGGTTTTTTTAGATTTTTCACTTCATTATTATAGAAGTTAGAGGGGGCGGGACACACATTTTACCACTTTGGAAGCGTATATCTTTTAAACGATTAACTTTATGAAAAAGTCATTTTAGAAACCTTAATGTCATTTTTAAAGACCTGTCTATAGATACTACACACGTATAGGTTTCATGAAAGAAAATATTTTCAGTTTCAGTTCCATGTATGGGGAGCCCCCTTTATTTTAAATATTTTTTAAATTTTCTCTTAAAATCGGAAAGCGGTTCACAGACTACATCTTCCTATCAAGTTTTACATGTATAGTCCTAACAGTTTCGGAATAAAATGGCTGTGACATACGGACGGACGGACAGACAGACAGACGGACAAACATATCGAAACTATAAGGGTTCCGTTTTTTGCCATTCGGCTACGGAACCCTAAAAACGAAAATAAGTTTTAGCATTCTTATTTATTAAGTTGCGCATAATAAAAAAACATAAAACAATTAAAAACCTTCGTACTTTTGAAAAAAGAGATCCAATACTTATTATATTTTTATGATTTTTGCAACGTCTTATGAAATTTTTTTTTCTCATAAAAATCACTAATCTATTTTGACGGCGGAACATTTTATTTGTTAGTTAATGACCTCGTCTACACGCCCTTAACAGGATCGGAACATATTTCCAATAACCCTGTATATAGATTACTAGTACTCACGCGGGGCTTCGCTCCCGTGGATTCTATCACGGTAAAAACATAACTCTCCTTTTTTGCAGTCGCGTAAAACGTAGCCTATAACCTTCCTCAAGCTTCAAGCTACTTCCATACCAAATTTCATCCAAATCCACCCCGTACTTTCGAAGATTAGCGCGTTCAAGCAAACAAACAAACAAACAAAGTTTTCCGCTTTATAATATTAAGTATAGATTGAGATACTATCGCTATCCGCGACTTTGTTCGCGTGGCAGTCGATATTATGTACGCGGTTTTTACCGGCATAAGTTCCGATCCGGCTTCATTCCTGGGATAAAAAGCCTTTATGTACCCCATAAGCTCCAGTGTAAGTCCCATTACATGATAAATGATCTTTATTTTGCAAATAGGTAAATAACACTTTTACACGTCTATTTTTTTCGTAAATTTAAACTAGATGAGGTCAGTGTTTCCTAACTGACCTAATCTATACTGGTTAAATTATATGGGAACCTTGTAGGTTACAGTCTGAGACGATCTTTTGAGGAAAGATACTCATAGATTTGAGTGGGCCTGTCCATACAGTGCAAGCATTTGTCAGATGACGTATAGCTCAACTTAGAACAAGGCGAACAATACCGAGGACGTTTGGGTAGGCCGCGAAAAGCACTCAAACATGTTTAAGATTAAAATCAGTTTAGCCGTTCCAGAGATTATAGCCGGACAAACAGAAAAACAGTCTGACAAACAAACATATACAAAAATTTGTTTGTGTTTTATATTGTGTTGATAAGCACTTGCTTGAGAAAACAGTTATTTTGTAATCATAGACAGACGCTTCAATTTTGTATAATTATGTATGTATGTGTACAAACATACACATTTTATGTATGTACCTATAGATTTTTATTTTTCATTGAAGTGTGATCGAAGATGGAGTACGCTTACCTAGAAGTAACCTATTCACTCTTGACTTGAAGACCCCTAGGTTATAGCTATCAGGAAACATAGACTCCGGCAGGGAATTCCACTCCTTAGCCGTACGCACATTGTAGATATCAATCCTACTGCATTATATGGCTAACTCACTGCCAGTACGGCTTGCTAACCTCGCAAGTTATGACGGGAACTTGCAAAAAATTAAAATTTAACCTCTATTCAAGAATTCTTTATGTCTACTAATTATTGTGTTTTTATTTGTGCACTTATCTTTATTGTGTTTTCACGTAAATATCACATCATATCCGACTTTTTATAAGATCGCATAACTATTACAAACTCTGATTAAGAATATAATAAACTCTAATAATTTGTCCACAAAGTTTATATTGCGAAACCTTTCATTTTGGAATACAACATTTTTATTGAATAAAAAACATTTAAAGTAGGCTAAATTAGCTGAAATTGTGTTCAAAACCGCTGAACTTTGCTATAAAGATAATTCGCTTTTGAATAACTGATCTGTTTGATAAAAAACACTTAAAATTAACGCTTTGAATTATTTATAGTGTTATTAATGATTCCGGCATTGATAAAGCTAGGCGTATAATAATTATAGTAATAGAGATGTGTCGCTAGCCAGTGTGTTGGGATGGGACTGGCGCCACTTTTTGTTAGCATCCATTAATACATAATTATGTATATTTAGGTAGCTTAGTTTTGCTTAACTTTTTCAATTAATATTTATTCTTTTACTTTTATAAAAACCAGTGTCTAGTCGATGGTTCGAGGAGGCCTGTGTCACAGCAGTGGTAACGTTATAGGCAAAATTATTTATTACTTGAAAAAATAAATAGATTGTTGATTAATTTATTATATAAGATATTATCTATCTAACAAATATTTGTCAAACAACCTATTTAATCAGGTCCCGTTTTAATACTGATTAGCAGCTATTCTACATTCAAATCTATATTGAAAGTTTGTTTAAGGAATCAGCTAATCACTATTCAAACCTAGCATAATATGGTCTGATTTTTTATTACTATATCTGGTAGTAAACAAGAAGCAACTTAGTTTTTTTCCAATAAAAGCTGTCTTGCAAATTGCAATCTTTACGAGAAACTGAAATGTTATTAGACACCATTTTATTTTTTATAGTTAAATTTTGTGATTTACGACCATAGAGGTTAATAACAATGAACCTCAGGTAATATCAAATGTCAGACTAACAGAAGATGAAAGATCTGTATGACCTTTTAGACTATGAGGTTTTATGGGCGAAATAAAAACCTGTGAACATGGTACCGAAAATCATAAACTGACGTAAGTAGATGTCTTAAAAACCAGGGTTCCTTACCATTAAAAACTTTTTTGCAAAAAAATAAAACCGACTTCCATATCAAAACATTTTATTTATTTTTTTGCAAAAAAGTTTTTATTTTCGCGCTTTTTAGTGGGTCAATTTGTAATTAATCTAGTTATAAAAGCCAAAATGTCAACTACAAAAAACTAAAAACGCGCGAACAAAAAACACAATATAGAGTAACCGAAAAGATCATCAATGTAAATATTTTTTTTAGACTTTTGTTGATTTTTCAGAAACGGCTTGTTCGATGTCGATAAAATTTTCATGGGACCATTTGGGAAGTATACCCTTTCCAACAAAAAAGAATTTTTCAAATCGGTTGGCAAGCGACGGAGCTATGCCCGAACAAACATAAAAAAAAAAAAAAAAAAACAAACAAACATCCGAATTGAGAACCTCCTCCTTTTTCAGAAGTCGGTTAAAAAGACTTTTCTTGTATAGGTACAGATTCAGTTTATTATGTACCTATATATTTAGGGTTCCTTAGTGAACAAGGAACCCTTATAGTTTCTCCATGGCCGTCCGTCAGCTCAGAAACTATTGGTATTTTAACGCTGAAATTTGGCATGGATATACTAATCACGCCGACAAATTGTCCCCCCCCCACCAGCTAAATAGTTGTAGGTAGGAATGCAAACGTTACGTCAGTATATAGTACCTACATCTGACAAAGTTAAAAGAAAAACTATCAGACCTAAGTTGGCTTCACACATTTACGAGTAATAGTCGACCAACTGTATTCTACTCACTTCGGACAAATTCCATTGAAAAATGTTTAGATCAAGTTCCTATTTGTGTAAAACAGAATTTAGTTTGTTTTTCTTAGAGCATGGTACGGCATTCTCGGTCGGCTAATCCGACTAGTACTTGGTGTAGTAAACTAGAGAACCCAACAATGCGCGTGGCCCGACACGCATTTGGCCGCACCTATTTTTGTTATTGTTATATGCATACTTCGAAATTCATCTTTTCTGGTTAGGATAGGGTTCCGTAGGTCAACCGTCGTTTAAGGAACCCTAAAAACGCTAAATCTAAAAATAATGGAGTTTAGCTTCGATCATTCTGCCGTCTTAGATCGTTCTAACTACATCTTCATTTTATTCCGATATTTTTCAAGAATTAACTCGCTAACCCCTTTATTTTATTACAGCGATGCGCCACAACTAAGCTATGGGCCAGTCGGAGCAGGCGCGGAACACCCGCGCGAGCCCGAGGTCACGGCGCTCCCCGGACCTGCCCCCGTTACCCCCGCAGATACAACCCTGCAGCGGCTTCCTCGGCAACGTGAGTACTAGCCCTTATACTATTTTCCATACCTGCTCCCTTTACTTGGGGGCGGTTCTCCTCAAAGCGGTTTTAAACCCCGGACAGATTATCGTAATACTCTGTCCTGGGTAGTCTGTGCTTTCATCTGAGCTCGCTCCATAGCCTTGGCAGCGGTTGTCACGGCATGGTACAGTCATGCCATTTGCCGATTCGGCATACGAGTTGGTTTTATTGCTAAGGCTGGCCAGGGGCCTATAGATGTTCCGTATCAACGTTCTTTTTCATAGTAAAAACATCTATTTTAAATAACATGAAGTTACAAAATTTCGAGAAGTTACACAGTAAAAGTATTTGGAGACTCTAGCACCCTTGCTAAGTTGACAAGACGAATTGTATCCTTGTATCAAGTGCATAATATTTGTATATGTATAATATTTATCTTAAAAATACGAGAAGCTGCGAAGCTGCTTGCTGTTCTTTATTTATGGTTCTCGGATGAGACCAAGGATATACAGGGTTAAAGGTTAAGTCGACCTAGATCCGTTAAGAGGTTGTAGTTTCCAGCATTTCTGACTGATTTGCCTATGTTTTTTTTTAAAGTATACCTAAAAGAAAAAATATGTTTTTATAAACTGTTTCTTTTTTAAACTATCAATAGTCCAGTTGGTTCAGTTGTCAGCATTTTTTTGTGTTGAAAATAATAAACAAACCTATCTTATACACAAAAATCATACATTAGAAAACCTTATGTTTGATAATAGCCAAAAAATCGTTTTTTTTTAACCTTTTAAGTCCAATATCTCGAAAACGGTTAGGTTTGGGGTGGGGTATTTCATAGGCAAATCAGTCAGAAATGATGGAAACTACAACCACTTAATGGATCTAGGTCGACTTAATCTTTAACCTTGTATACAAGATCCTTGGATGAGACTTTTGGCTGAAGAAAACATCGTTGAAACAATAGATTGTTATAAATGTCACGTTTTGATAAGTGTCATTAATAAGACTGCGCGTCGAAACCAACGAGAATATAATACACTACTTTTTTCAAAAGAACTGTCTGTGGTCCGAAAAAAATGAAGGTATATTTTTTTCTGCATTTGTATTGCTGCCATTTTCAGGTGACACAATATTTATCTGGAAATGTACCTATTATAAGTGATTATTAGTAGTTTATGTTTTTAAAAGCCACTTAAGAAGAGTTGAAGTTAAATTAATTTATGTTTGAAACATGATTTGTGGTTTGTGAATGGAGTTTTTTTTTAATTTTCAAAACGTAGGTATAGGTAAGATTTTTCATAACAGCTATTTCATTTGTATATTGGAGAGCAAAACTTTGTGTTAGGAGTGTACAATGCATGATCTTTGTAAAGATACATAAAAGTAGGTAATCTGTGGGTTTTACTGTATTGGCTAAGATTCCAATAGCCATTGCACTGGTCAATAGCACCATTCAGTTTACCATTTAAGTTTGTCAATAATGAATTATCAGGCGTCTCGATTATGAGACTTGGGAAGCTTTCAGCTTTTGTCAATCCTATTTAAAACTATTTCACAGAGAGTTATAGACGTACGGGAAACCATTTTGTTTAACATCGAAAATAAACTGTTCATCTGTGTGTATAGTCACACACAGATCATATAAGATCTGTGACTATACAAGTATACATATCGCGGGTCTCAAACCATAGGGGCGTATCCACAAAACCCCTACTTTTCAGGAGAGACAAAAAACTTAATAACTTTTCTTGTGATTGAGCCAGCTTGTTGTGTTTTTGCATGTAGCGATATATTTACACTGCAGTTAATATGGAATGCTTGATTTTAAGGTTTTCCCTCTATAACACTGGTTTTTAGCTGATACGTCTATTTGCCATGACGAATATACGGTAAAACTCCGTCAAAGTTCTCCCAAAAATGCATGGAAATTATGGACGTAAAACCCTTCTCCTTAAATTATTAATATTTATATCTATATTTATTTTTACCTAGTTGGTGACTCAAAATATTGCAATTTAGGAATGAGAACCCATCAAAATTAACGTTATTGCCGCGATTTTTGAAATTCATACGCCTGTCTGGCTTGTCATTTATATTGAGAGGTGTTTGAATTCAAAATAGAGGTATAAACCAGTTTTGTTCTACAATCTAAAGAAAAAAGAACAAATGTAGTAATTACAAAAGGTTTTCTGTGTGAAAAGAAAAATAAGCATAATAAAAATAAAATTTATTCATAAATCTGAATATCATTTTAAATGACTTAAAATCACAAACATTTAAAATTGAGCTTAAGGCACATTACAAGAAATGAAATAAAACTGAAATCTTAACAAAATTCTTATGAACATAATTATTTCTAACTTAAAAAGGCTTTTACAGAGAAAAATACAATTTTATAAAGAATAAAATCGAATTTTTAAAAGAAACAGTCATAAAAACCTGGAACTTAGAATAAATTATCTAAAACAATAAAAAACAAAATAAAAGATATAAAAAAATAAGAGCAGAGGAAACATTGCACAAGTGATGTATAACGCGTGTATTAGAAAGCACACCTTTCTGATACATGCTGTAGATATTTAAGCTTTCTTTAATTACTTTTTGTTCCTAGGTCGACGTCGTATATAAGATGCTCTTGTTGCAGCAAAGGTTAAGTCGTCGTCGTCATTTGTAGCTCCTGTCTCTGAATTTTCGTTTTCTTCTACAGGCAAATTTTCGTAATAGCTGTTGTAATTCTTTGGAATAGTTCCATCCTTACACATAGCCATAAGGTCTTTATATTTAACTTGTTTTAGTGGAAGTGGTTCTGAGTACAGGTTTGTATCTATAGAAGAGGAAATGTCCAACCGCGTTACTTTTCTGGTAAACCTTACCTCCTTAAATTCTTCCCAGTAATCGAATTTGAAGAAAAGCGAATTGCCTGTATCCATCTGACGTAGTCCATTTTAAAATCGTTCCATCCGTGGCTTTTATTGTGTTACCAATAGAGATACCTCGCATTGCCTTAAAGTCTTTAAATTTTAGAAAGTCCCCACACGTAACATTGAGGGCTGACTTTCAATATCTGAAGGAACGTAATTAGGGTCTGTCACAGAATCATCATCATCAAAGTCTATCCCTGTTTCTGGTAATGTTTCATTATTGATGTTAGATGTAGTGGTTGGTGTTTTTATTATGCTAGGGCTTGACAATGGCTGCACAGATTGGATTGGAGTAAAAAGTGGTGTAAGTTCTTGTTTACTTTGAACTGAAGAATATTCTGGCTTTTCAAGAGGTATTTCGTTGGGTATAAATACTGACATTGGTGACAAATGTGAGGCTAATGAAATATCTTTGGTACTAGAGTCGAAGAAACTGCCAGTAAAGCCTAAGATTTCCATTTCAACTATTGTCACTTGTTGTTCAACTGTAAGAGGGGAATCCCTGGACGTATTCACTGGAGATGAATGTAAAATTCGAATTTGTTCTTCAACTGGAAGTTCTAACTCCTCATAGTCGTCCATAGTCCGAGACCTTGTAATTTATAAAACATGAGAGAAAGGCAAATTCAAATATTATACAGGTCATCATAACCTGTAGGTTATGATTTCCATTTTTTTCTGGCCATTCATATAGTTAGCATCCTTACTATATAATATTATAAACGTGAAAGTTTGTATGGATGGATGGATTTTTTTATCCCGATATTCCCACGGGATCGAAACTTATGCGGGTGAAACCGCGGGGCGCAGCTAGTTCTAACAACAACTGTTATTATTGTGGAATATTATATTATATTATAAATATAACATTTTTTTCAACATTATCACTGTTTAATGCTAAATGCAAGATATTGTCTACGCTTCATTATTCACAGTAAATTCACTAAATTTATTCCACGCATTAAAATTACATCTACTCGCTATGGCAGCTCACTGCAGAATTACTGTGTTTCCGTGTTGTTGACATGACGATACGTCCGCGTAATGACGAAATCTTAAAACAGCAATACTAAAATATGTGCATACGTCAACAGTAATGACTAAATATCCCCAGGATCATTTTGAAATTGATGATCCTATGCGCATACGTCTATATGGCTCAACACAATGATTTCAGGTAAAAATAAAACAAACAGTCGTATGTGCATACGTCTATATGGTCCGACTGGATTTCCTAGGATCATAATAAAATTGAAAGTCGTAAGTGCATACGTCTATAAGGCACGTCAAAACGGCCTCAATAAGCAATAATATTGCTCTTACGTCTATTATACGGCTATATGGCCTAAAAATAATTGTAGACTGTCTAGCTTACGGCAATTTATATTTTGCAATTTATACAAAAAGTAATCAGTATTAAATTATAAGAAAAATTTAGGTTATGTATTGCTTATAGTAGAATACATTTGCATTAAAAACGAAAAATCGCATTTTTGCATGTACGCCCCTATGGTTTGAGACCCGCGATATGTATACCTAATAGTCAAGTAAAGCCGCAGCGCACTATTAAACTCAACCCAATAAATAAACCAATTATTCCCATCTCGGCACCTTCCCATCTCGGCACCCATGAATTTATTTATCTTGTCTACGAAAAATTCCCATTTCGGCATCCTCTGTTTCCATTTAATAAACTTAAAAGCACACCTTTCCCCACTATCCCACTTATGTACTCGAATACTGCAAATAATATGTATGTTTGTATATCTGTTAACTAATAACAAATCACGTTTAAAGTTGTAATTGATAATAGGAATTATTTTCTTTAGTAGGCATGTTCTAGTTACATTATTTATTATTTTTATTGTATTAGATTAAAAACGTAAACATTTATGTAAGAAACAATGACGCCTCAAGGGATTTAGGAACGCGGCTAGATCATATAGGCTACTTCCTAAATTCTCCAGAGACATTCTACAATCACGCAGGCAAAGCCGCTAGCGAAAGCTAGTTCATCACAGCATCGATTATTACGAAAGCACTACGCTACAAATCCCTAGCGACAATGCGCCCGCGCAGCTTCGTTCCGTTTCACACGCGCTTTGCGCCTATTAGCATAAAATTAAGCAAGAGTCGACCATCTGTCTTGCTTTACCGACTTTCCTCGATATCAGCTTTAAAAGCTTTAACGGTATCTGGATGAAAGTGATGCGTAAATCAAAACGTAGTCGCCCGGCCTTGTCGCTTTCAGCGTGCGTAAGCGCATGATGGATGGTCGGCGACAATTTATATCGTGTGCTGGAAATTATGTGGAAATTGAACTAGTTGTCGGATGATATATTGGTGTTAAGTGCAGGGCTTTTTTACTTGGCAACTGGTTTTTGATAAACTCACTGGCATAACGTTCTTGCACTTAAAGTTTTGGCTTTTTGACTTACAGTTATTATGTTACACAGGGTTTGCCAAAAAGTACTTAGTGTGGTGTCGACACCCACAAATTATTTTTTTAAATTTCCTAATGTATAAATTTGTAGTGAGAAATTAATTTTTTATTCTAAATTTTATTCTTTATTACGGCTGCATTAATTTTATAGTAAGCTTTACTAAACTTAAGAAGTGATTAGAAAAGCAATGCTAATTTAAGCTAATTATTTGCCTAGCCTTATCCCAACTATATTAACTATATTACCAATAACATCCTGTATAACCACATGCTGCAGTACGAGTGTTTAAAAAAGTAAAAAGTAACATTGTAATATGACACCCCTTGGCAAAATTTTCTATTGGCCTGACTACCCGGTATGCCTGTTAAAAATGTACAAATAGCAGCCGGGACTAATAGCTTACGAGCTTTCCGAGCTACGGAGTATTTCAATATGTGATGGTGACCCATCCAAAGCTTGACCTCGATAAGTGTTGCTTAACCTTGAAGATCGGCACGAAGAAAAGAAAAGAGCATATTGAAAAAACATTTGACGTAAGAGCGTTTCCACATTATCCGATCCGATATCGGTATCGGACGACGATAGCCGACATCCGATAGCCGACACCATGTGCTATTTTCACATATTTCCGATAAAATCGTTCCGATACGGCCATTTGCTCGATAGCTTAGTGCGGGCAGGTCATCATGGCAGACTATAATAGAAAACTTTATTAAAACTTCATATCCCTCTTCAAGGTATTCACATACTTCTCGCCAATTATTGTCTCGGAGTATTTTATTTTTATATTCCTCGTGAGTTTTATCCCACAAGCATGGTTTAGATTCCACCAGTTCTATTAATATAATTATATCGTATTTAAATGATGACGACGCCATGATGACAACCAAACTATTAAACAAGCTCAAAATGGCCGCCGCGCATCGGGCTCTATGCACACAGAGACAATTAAGATACAAACATTATCGTCCGACGGCTCACGGGCGTCCGATGGTGCCGCCAGCATATCGGTGTCGGCTCCGATATCCGATATCGGAACGGAAAATGTGAAAGGCAGGTTCATATTTCATACGTTTACTTGCCCCGATATCGTATCGGCGTCCGATACCGATATCGGATCGGATAATGTGGAAACGCTCTAACTAGGAATAAGAACAAAACACGACGTTATTAACAGAATTTTGCTCATAAACTCATAATAGGTCATCACTATAAGGCTCTAAGAATCGGATAAGCCCCCATGGTTGTTACAGGCCCCTATTTATGATGACGAGGGCCCCAGGCCCCTATGTAACAAATTATACAAAGCAATCTCCTGCAGACATAAATTGCTTGGTTACCTTCAATGAACTTAAAGCTCTTATTAGGGACGGTGAATAGGGTAGCCATGGAGAAGAAAATTTAAAGGAAATTGGTTTTAAAAGGGTACCTTGTGGATGGAAAAACAAAAGAGGTTTTGACGAGTGGAATTGTTAATTTCGTTTGTTTTCATTACTTTGTCGTGTGATGTTTGGCAGAAATTTCCATTTAATATCATTTCCCTCAAAGGATTTCTTAAAGTAAAGTCTATGTTTTAATAAATCTGATTATTTTGTTCCAAGTGTCATTGTCATATCTTGGAATAATATTACTGGTCCTTTTCATCCTAAGTCCACCGTGACCTGAGTAAGTCTACTGTCAATAAATGAAATTTAGAAAGAAAATATTATTTGGGACTCACACAGGACATATAAGCAAAATAAAGTTAATTGATAAAAAGCTATAAAAATAAATAAAAACTTAGCAAGGTCGATAAGGCTCATACCCTGCATATCTGGCGATATTCAAAAAAATGTAGCGGTGGTATTAGATAAAGGCTTGCTATAATACCACTCACAGACATATTGACGGCAAATCGACTAAATAATAATCCCCCCACCCCCTATTTATTGTATAACACACTCAAGTTATGGGTATGTCCTACAGTATCCATTTCCCTGGCCACCCTACACTTGACAGTGACCGTAGGGCATACAAACATAAACAAAGTGTGAGTGGCAGGTGGGTAAGACCTATACTGGGTATCTAGGTAACGATACAGTACCTGTACGGCTTAGACGTAAAATACCCAGAAGTACTAAATTAGTTTGAAGATATCGTAGATTGTGTTTTGTTCTGCTCATAACATAGGTCGGAATTAACTTAGTAGGAATAATTATGATATTTAAAAACAATCGTTGTTGGTTTGTGCGACGTTAAATTGGGTTAGTACCAAAGCTTAATGTTTAAGATAGTATTTAGGTTTAATTATAGTTACATACTTGCCATTCATACGTCCGAGCAAACTTTCACATTTAGTAGGATCATTTCGTTGTCAGTTTTAATCACATTCTCGTATGCAGATAGTACTTTCTTTAACGTGTGTTTGCCAAAAAAATTTGAGGGCTCTTGATTTTCCTGGGATCCCATCATCGGATCCTGATCGAAATATCTGAATTGCGTCCCAAAGTTTATTAAAAACATTGTCTATAAAATTTGAGGGTTGCCCTCAAATTCCTGGGATCCCATCTGCATTTTCTGACTTAATGACATAGGTACACCCTCAGGATATAAACTTTATGCTGTATAAGCTTTCGAATAAAATCAGCATTTTGAAAATCGATCAACAATTGACGGAGAATTCGGTGAATATACATGAAAAAAAAACACAAGGTATAGTCGAACATGGAACCTCCGCCTTTTTTTAAGTCTATTAAAATCAAGGAACTTGTACCTAAACTGGAATGCGGACGCGAAGCTCAAATCCGTTCCGAAGAGTATACCCTCGAAGGACCTAGCTATCTCTTTCTAGTAGTGTGGATATCAATTCGCGATAAACGTAAGGACAATTTTATTTGATGCAATATTTGCAGGTTTTTTTAGACACTTATTATTAACCTTACAAATGATGTATTTCTGTTACCGCTATAACAAAAAATACTAAAAATTAATTAAAATAAATATTTAAGGGAGACTCCCATACAACAGTTGTGATTTTTTTGGTGCTTTTTATAGGTAATGGTTCCGTACCATTCATTACCTACCTATAAAAATACCCTTCATGTGCGAGTCCGACTCGTACTTGGCCAGTTTTTTTCTTAACAACGTATTAAATAGAAAGAAAGAAATAAATTCAATTATAAATACAAAGGTTTGTATCGGTCTGTTACGCTTTCACGGTTAAATCACAGAGCCGCTTTCGAAAAAATTTGGCATGGAGATAGTTTAAAACCCTGGGAACTATATAGGGTTCTTTCTATCTCAGATTTTTGAACAGTTGCTCGGTAGCGCGATATAACAGAATTTTACGTGGGCGAAAAGCTAGTTCTCAATATATATATCTGAGGAACTTATATTGAGCGCGCTAATTTCTATAATAAACCCTTCCTTATGCGGGCTAAATGCAAAATTGGTTTTGCAAACTTTATTGCGTTGAATTATAAACTTTCAAAGTGGTTAAGACCCGTGATACAAATACAATTATTGCAGATACAGAATTAATAACAGAATCACCAGCTGGCAATTCTTCGAAGGCTTGGCCTTGATAGGCAGTGGTATAGACGTCCAAACAAACGTACATTAATTGGTAATCTATGTTTATTCGACACTTGTACGGTTAGAGCCAGTAGACTAAAATAAAATGATGCAATGTTTATATATAATTAAAACTACTAAAACCCTTCATGAAAGACGATGATTATAAATAGAAAGAATAACAGAAGAGATATAATTTATTTCGGTATATATTTATTTAGGTTAACCTACAATTGTTTACACTATACATTTGTATGAAACAGTCATATTACATTTATAAGTGTAAAAATTAATTACAGGCTAACACCACATGTGCTATTTAAGGTTAGAAATCAATATTATTAACATACATAATTCTAAACATAAAGGAGGCAGATCGAATGATAATTATAAGGTTATTATTATTAGGTTGGTTCTATATTTTCTAGTTCCTCATATGTTGCAGCTGCAGGTTTGTTACAAGATTGGCTTGACACACAACCCTAAAAATGTATTACACTATTATTAGTTAAAAGTATGGAAATAATCTTTAAATTATGAATTACTAACTTCTGCCCGCAACTTCGTCCGCGTAGAAGTCGAAAATATTCCACGGGATCCCGTCCCCGACTTGCTTGACAAAGATTATATTAGCTCGGCTAATATGCATGATATAAAGATAATTTATAGCCTATAGCACTCAGGGATAATGCAGCTACATGTAAGCGAAAGAATTTTCAAAATCGGTTCGGTAGTTTCAGAGATTACCCCATACATACAAACTTAAAAATTTTACCTCTTTATAATATTAGTATAGATTATTATTTGTCGACATTAACTAACTGCAGTGGATAAAAGTTAAGTAATTAAGTTATAAGTAATTATTAATATAATAAACTACACTTGTAAGCAAGTTTGCGTAGCTGAGTTTTTGGCCAAAATGATATAAAATATTTTTGCCATCAATTTGCTAAGCAAAAGTAAATAAAACAACTAAAATGTCGACTTTTATGCTCATTAATTTGACTCCTTTCATAACTTTCACTTACCAGATCTTTGAATGTGCCCAGTACAGGTTGTATATTCTTTTCTTTAGTGGGTTTTAATATTATAGTACTTGAAACATTTATTTGTTTCGCTGACAGGAATCTAAAATAATAATAGATTGATGAGAACAAAATTGTAGTATTTATGGTTAAGATATATTCAAAATGAAAATTCATCTTGCTATGCTCATATTCTACATTTTTCGAAACGGTGATCTTCATGTCATTTGTAAAGATTGATAACTTACTTTAGGGAAAATGGACGGAATTGCATCATTTGATCTTGTTTCGAAATGCAATATTACTTCGGGCTTGAAATGGCGGCTACAAATTTTGGAACCGTTTCTGACCCTTTTCTGTGTAGAACACTGAGCCACCGGACTCGAAGATCATAATTTTTAGGAAAGCTTAAAATAACAAAAAATAATATATAATGAGAAAAAAGAAAAATAATAAATAAGAAGAATAAAGAGAAGAACATCCACTTTTACATTGAAAACATAGTCACCCTAAATGCAATTTGTAAACAAAGTCACAAAACTTACTTAAAAAAGGAAATTACAGACCCGGGGTCCCCTTTTCACTCTTGCAATTAACCACAAAACACGTTCTTACCATGGTTACAATAACTTGCACTTTAATATTACGAAAACTCACAAAATTAAATATAATTCAAATTTACAAACATACAGATGTCAAGTAAACGTCAGTCGGCAACGTAGTAATTGCCAGGTATAGTATAATATATCACTACTAATTCTTGCAAATTCCATTTTTTTTTTGGTTTAAACATCTTGTGTTTGCATGGTAAAATAACTTTAATTTTCATTAATATGCATACAGTAATAATGGCAATTCATTTTAAAGATAGAATTCCAAAGAAGTTTAAAACTAGGTGTTATTACTACAACAGACAGGTCGAAAAAATTACCATTGAAATAAATATTTTTAATCTGACACACAGAAGAAAGGGACACAGTCCACACACGGCACTGTCTCGCTCGGAACGAATAGTTCCTTCAGTTTTATACGTGCAAGTTTATACTCTATTGTTTAACAGCTAAGAAAGACTTTCTGTATTCTTTGAGTCATTCGTAAGCAATCCAGTTAGTAGGTAGAAGATCCTTGATTAAAATAATCTCTTTTTATTTTTCCATAGATTTACGTCACTAATAGGTCGACTGCAGAGTTTTAATATGTTCTTAGAGCTTGCACAGGTGCCCCGTTGACTATCTGTATTAATAACTATACTCTCTGCGTTACGCTGCCGCGTTTTGCCTGCAGCGATTGGAAGAAATACTATTATATTGACTTCATATACTGATATTATATAATGTAGATTACTTCCGTGTTTAGCAAAGGTCCGTATAAATGCTTGATGATTGCATAAATCAATTCTGTGTAAAATATTTTTAGTAAGTAGTTAATTATATTAAATAAACGTTATAAATTAATTATCTAAGATAAGTTTTATTCATAATAACAATTAGACGTAAGTAGAGTAAACAAGCCTCAATTATTAAAATATTTGAAATATTTTCAAATACCTATGCCTAGACCTAAATATTACACGATATAATTACGTAATTTATTTAGGAACTTTTTGAACAAAGCATGCTTGCACTCTTCCATTTAAAGTTTCGCTCTACTAAACAGCTTATTACAAAAGCTGTAATATGAAAATACCTCAACGTACAACGTTAACGTTACAAATAATACTCATATGAACTAATCCTTCAAAAACCTATTCTATTGTTATACATTAAACTTGCCACAGCATTGTTCTTCTCATCATAATGACGTTACTTAATCGTGGTTGCAAATAAAGACACGCGCAGCGCAGACAGGAGCGACGCGACAGTGCGGCAACGCGTTCTCATAGATTTTTTGTCGGAATCTTAGCGTGTTGATCACTGTCGAATTGGTACGTCTTCTTCTTCAATAGAACAAGATTACACCTTAGCTTTGTCATCTTTGGAACAGCTTCACATTTCTCCTTTTTTTATTTATTCCAAAAAGGTTTGCCAACAGCTTGTGCATAAAATATTTTAATAATAGGTAACCAATCGTTTTGGGCTTACACAGTTGCCGATTCCTACTGTTTAATCAGCATTCTTAGTAGAAGTGAGAACTGACTTTAAGAAATTTTCTTATACAATTGCCAGCAATAACAAAATACATAAAATATAAAATGAAATAAAAAATATTTAAATTATAAAAATTAAAATGAATGAGGTGAAGCATAAACTAACAAAGTAAAATAGTTAAACAATATATATATATATATATATATATATATATCTTAACAAATTTTGAACTTCTTATGCCCTAGATGCTTTTTTTCTATAGATCATAAGAATTTATATCGTTTTTAAGACCCTAACGCGACTGCCTTCCCGATACAAGACAAAATCTGGGCCTAAAAATCTGAAAAGTTAACTACTTATCGGGTTGAGGAGCCATTGTCGTAAAGTCGCGTCGTGCCATTCTGCGGGTGCCTTAAGGACGCATAACGTCTGAGTCTCTAATTGGCCACTACATCACCGTTGTTCGACTCTTGCGCCCATTCGCGATGCACCCGCCGTGACCGACATCCGAAAACACCTACATATATGTTTCTTGTTGTGGTCATTAACTTCCTTAACGATCTACATATTGCGAACTCTAACAGTTTTAAATGTAAACAAATTCACGGCATTTTTCACGTTTATCGAGCAGTAATATGTTTAAATAATATTGGGTGTCTGGACTTAAGACAGATATGGACCACGACGAACGATTCCAGGTCAACGATTAATAAAAGCTGCAGTGGCATTTTCAGTATACTGCGGAAACCATTCATGGTTAGGTAGATATCGACAAACATATTGGGTAGTCGTGGATAGTACTTTTTTTTTTTTTTAACGTGGTAAAATTATCAAATAAGTCCTCCCACCCCGGGCAGGGTGGGAGGGACTGTCAGACTTTTACTGACTAAAATCCACGGTGTTCCTTCAATAACCCTTTACATACCGGGGCCACGGTAACGGGATGAGTCCCACGACCCCGGCAGGCTTCGGCCCTCTGCAGAGGGGGCCTCGTCATGTTGCTGACGCTCTTTGAGGCGCGCGTGGAACACGACGCGCCGTCGACCCGGGCATGGTCCATGGTCGGACAGCGAGTTGCCCTTTACCCGCTGTCCGCATGCCCGCGCCTACGGTGGCCGGAGATCGTCGGCCGACGTCCGACGCCGTGGGCGTCTACAACTGCGGCTGGGCTGGAGGGAGGACGCCATCCTCTCCCTCACGCGGCCCGCCTCCTCCTTCGAAAGCATGACTGCTTCGCAGAAGGAGGCGACCGCTTCCCACTCCCTCTCGCCCCGCAGCATGGCCTCGACCAAGGCCGGGCGCGAGAGGTCTCCGCCTATTGTCGCCGTGAGGACACGTCGGTGCTCTGCCCAAGCTGGGCAGTCCTGCACCGTGTGCTCGACTGTGTCCTCAGGGCGACCCTCGCAGTGGTGACACCCAGGCGTCTCTTCCTTACCCATCAGACACAGGTACCTCCCGAAACTTCCGTGTCCGGTGAGGACCTGCGTCATGCGGTAGGTCAGGACGCCGTGACGCCGATCTAGCCACTCCTCAAAGAGGGTATAGTACTAGTGCATCTTTTGAATTGCAATTATCATCGCTGTCTTGCTTTATGTTGATCTAAACAAAGTCTTGTAACAGCTGAAAAAAAGCTCCTAGAACTAAGAGAGCCCACCAAAACTTGTATTTTACTAAAAAACCAACAGCCATTCACTTTCAGTCACAATGCTAATAAATAGATGAGCTGAATAAAACCAGAAAGCAGCAGTTCTTCAACAAAATTATTTTGATATAATTGCGCAATACTTAGATAATACTGCACAATGCTGCCACGCACACTCCGGTATAGTACGCAATTTGACGGTATTTTCCTGTTTCTAGTCTCTTATTATATAAACAAAGACAGTTTCGTACAAAAATAAACTCAAATTTATTTTTACTGAGCTGCCATTTTCCTTACAAGGTTGCACACAATAGCTTAGTATATGTTGTTACTCTCGTATTGTCAATTTTAGTGTGCCTCCCCCGGCTTTGTTCGTCCTCAAAGTTAAAGGCTCTGAAAGGGCATTCTGGCCGGTAATATAGCGAGACAATGAAGGGCACTGCACGGCTGACCCCTCGACAAGCAAGATTATACTTATTTGCCTCTTATTTTATTTTATAGAATACGGCTCGCTAGCCAGGATGGAGCTGCAAGAAATATGCGAGCATCTAGACACGTTGCGCCTTTTTGCGCAAAATGGCCGGATGTATTAATATTAGCCCTTTTTATGGTGTAGCATCTGTGCAATTTAGAGCTAGAGGCGCAGGTAGAAGCAGTCAAGATTTACGCTTTCTGCATTTAAAGATTCTAGATTATCTTATGTTGTAACGAGGTGTTATTTGTAGGAGGTAATCTTAGGAAGTGCGTATTAAAACGATTACGAAAAATTCTTCCACTGATTTCAAATTTTTGGTAATTGCACGGGACACAATACGAGGGCAAAAGTTTTTGTTTGAAGAAGTAGTTAATATTTTATTCTATTGTAATAATGTACTAAAATGGCTAATTTGATTGATTAAATAATTAGGAGGTTGGACACTGATAACAGAAATAGAGACACTGCCTAGTTCAGTTACAGAAGCTTTAGAACACTCAGTAGCCCAAATTATTATAGTATTATGTTATGTGTAGTAAGTTTGTTCGTTTATTTTGGAAAATCTCACACTTTCCTATAAGTCTGTGATCGTGAAACCCCTCTCTATGTGCTCTTCTATGAGTGTCAGCAATAAATCAAGTTGTTTGTATGCAATATTGAACCGTTAAACTGTATTGTAGCTTAGGAAAGCTTTCGTTCCACTTTGTTGGGATGTGGAGCGCGGGGGGAAGTGGCAATAATTCACGACATGACATGCGCGTGGGCCATCGGGCAGTGAACAGTGATGGTCGTCACTTTGTGGTCTGTGAGCCGTGAGGTTAGGTGCAGAAGTATGGGAAACGAGACTGGTACTTGTTACATAAAGATGCAGACAGTAAATAAAGCGTGAAACTTAATAATCCAGATCAACGAGCATGCCAAATATTATCTACAGTGATATTATAAAGCGGAAAAGGTTGTTTATTTAAACTCGCTAATCTTCAAAAGTACTGGTTAGATTTGAATGAAATTTCCTTTGGAGTAGCTTGTAGCTTGAGAAAGAAGGAGGTTATGTTTTTTTTTCTTATTTTTCATGTTAAAGTCCACGGGAACGAAGCCCCGCGTGAGTACTAGTTATAAGATATAGCAAAAAAAACTTTCTTCGTTACTAAGTGATCGATCATGAAAAAGCTCCATAATTCCAAAAATACTATGCTTCTAATGGAGTGATAACCGTCTAATACAAAGTTTTTGTAACCCATCTACAGTTCTAAGGATGGTTTCCAACGCGATCGTACATATTTTTGGGGCTGTAGTATCTTGTTAGCGGTATAAATCCGCTGTCCGCAACCCCACGCTGCGTTTATGTTTGTGTATGTGTGGTGTATTACTGGATTATGTATAAATGTAGAAGTAAATGCTCTGTTGAATTTATAGACGCACTGCTTTTTAAACACCTCAAGACCTATGTACGCAACACCTTAATCCCCATTGTCTGTTTTCTTACACTTACTGACATAACCTGTTACTCAGCATTCGTTTTTGCCTGAGAAAATGTAGCTTTCTCGAAGATTCAAAATAAAGTAAGTGTGAATAAGGTAGTTTCCTAAAATATTTTATTTAGTCCGTCACGTAGTTTAACAAAAAACATTGGAGACATATTTTTAATTTTTTCACGTAATTGAAAAATTAAGTTGATACGGTGAGTTGAAATTTCGCGTGACGTCACACCTCGGTATAATTTTTAGCAATGTGTGACGTCAGCAGTCCCCACTCCTGTACTTTGAAACTTTCCATCTTTGTGAATTTTACTTGACTTGAAAAAGCAAAAAATACGTGACAAATATTTTTTGAAAATCTACCTAATGGACCTAATAAAATAATTAATTTGTAACACAGGAAACTACCCTATTGTCGATGGTGCGTCTTGTTCTCCGAGTACAGCACTGATAAACGGGTCCGATTGGGTCAATGTCTGTCGTGGTTGCGGGAATATTTTGACAAGATACCGTGGCCCCGCAAAAACAGGAAAGGAAGGAACAGGGTAGGTTTTTGGTTCATACCTCGACACCCAAACCGGGAGGATTAATACGATAGTTTTACCCACGATAAAAAACCATATTACATATTTTGTTTTTTCAACGTGGCGGGTTGTTAATAGACGGATGCTGGTACGAAAACGTTTCCAAAATTATAGTAATATTTAAAAAAGCGTTAAATGTTATTGTTATTGATTTAATTAATTCAACAAAAGCCGAAAAAAGTAACTTGCGTTCATTGATATATTAAAAGGAGGAAGATACGGTACTAGACATAGCGTTTGTCCTACAAAACTAAGTGATTGCCCGTAGTTGGCGCTCAGTCGCATACGGAACGTTGGTGATCAGTTGATCACACAGCTCAAGAAATTCTCTTCTCTTCGTGTTTATAAGGATTTTTTTGGAATAAATACGCATCAAAATGACTTCTTGTGTAGCTAGACAGTGTTTTAATTACACCAGGAAGAAAAATAAGGGTCATGGGATCACTTATTACGTACTTACCTAATACATATGCAATCTCATTTCATTCATAAGCGCAAACATTCGGCAGCTGAGGCGATTTCGCTCGCACTACAGTGACGTCTCCTATCTCTATCCTTGTCTATCGGTAACTGTAGGGTTGGAACTGATGACGACACTGAACACAGATGTGTCAGTTACCGTGCATGTATTCGTGCGCCGAGCCCAGGTTTACTGATTGCGATGTTAGAGAGTAACATATCTTCCTCCTTTTAATACAGCAATGCTTGCGTTAATGATTAGGTATGTGCTCTTTTTATGCATATAACTTTCCTCCTTGCTCGGACACAGCCCTCCTCTCTATGTGAGGGAATGAGCCGTTATCCACCACAAGGCCCTGGGGCATGTTGGTGGATGTCGCATGACTTGACTTCGGATTTTACGATCCTTGGACAAACCGGTTTCCTTCACCGTTTTTGAGAGCATTGGTGATGATGAAAATTACACAAGAAATGGACTATTTTTTTAAAATTAAATTTAGGTTCGTGTTTGACCACCATCTCACCTGATGGTAAGTGATGATGTGGTCGAAGATGGAGCACGCTTACCTAAAAGTAACCTATTCACTCTTGACTTAAAGACTCCTAGGTTATAGCTATCGGGAAACACAGACTCCGGCAGGGAATTCCACACCATGTAACGATGGCGCTTCGCCGTTTGTCTCGTAGTCCGATGATGGAACGGGCTTGGCGGAATTAGACTGTGTAATTCCATCGCACACTTCCCGAAATGTAACCGATAGAAAACCGATAGACTTGCAACTCGTCGTCGATGTTCAAGACCTGCCTGAAATAAATAATTTTGTTCCAGTAACCAAATCTATACAGCAATATTTTAGGTGAAATCCAGAAGTCAAAGCCCTATTTACCACTACAAGTACTTTTGAGTTGTGCTAGTGCACAACTCAAAAGGTCCGTTACAGGCACACTATCTCAGCATCGGACCACACACACTATGTATCTAACTGTAACTCTTTGATATCAGGTATTAATTAAGAGAAGCCGGGGGGCTCGACTAGTGGAGGGGGGATATGCAAATCTCCAATTAGTACCTATCCACCAGAGCGTCCATCCATCAATGTCGATCATTTGTTGCTTTCTGTAGTAGGTTAGGGCTGCAGACATATTTTTTGTAGTACTAGTTCTAGTTCAAAAGTAATTGAATTTAGGAATTTTGAAGCCGCATATTCCTTTAAGAAAAGGTTTTTCTAAATGTCATGTTTAGGCCTTTCTTAGGACAAGCAGCCTTTTCACTTTGTATATGCATGCTAACACTTCAACCTATTACTGGACTAGATTAATACGGAGTTTCAGTATAATATGTGGCCAGTTTGTACTGGTTATTATTCTACTGATTTACATTACTACCTACAGCCTACTATACCTAGAATCTATGTATAATCTCTTTAGTTTGATATCTAAAAGAACCTCTTTTTTACAGCTAATCCTTAGATCACCAATAGTAAATGATTAAATTTAATAGTAAATTCAGCAAAGAACGGCAGATTTTGTACCACCCACATTAGTTGGAGTTTCGTTATAAGACATTGGGAATTTATAAAGGATCTTAAAGTAGTTCTTTTTACGTAATTATTATATGTTTAGAAGTCGAAGAACATTTTAAAAAAGGGGTTTAAAAAATGATAACATTAAATAACTAAACGTTAGTTTATTGACAAAAAAAAAACGTAATACACATTTTTAAAACTTGCCATGCGTAAAATAAAACCATTTAACTTGATCAGAAATCGATTTTCACGATTTATTATACTCATTTATTAATGCATTATGTTTCTTTATTTAATTACGGATAAAAAATCAGCAAATAATAATCGAAATCAACATCCAAACATGCTTGACTATGGCAATGGTTTATATATAGAATTTCTATAACTATGGTTTATTGATATTTCAAGAAAATCATCTGTCACTTGTCAAATTGACATTATTGACAAGTGACAGATGATGATATTGACATTGTCAATGGCGTCTTTCCTGTTTTTGAATTGCGGTGTATGAATTCGTTTGTGCATTTTTAAGTCTTTTTGATTACGTTGTTACGCTGAGTTGAGCTGAGTCTATAAAACTCTGTGAACATCTTGGCTGTTCGTAACATCGACAGGATCAACTAATATGAGCAACAAAAAATAAAAGGAATAATAGTGACTAAGTAGGTAACGTTTTAGTTTGTAAACAACCACATTGACAGTCAACTGTCATCTTACAATATACCTATCTCAAAATGTAACCTCTCATACATAAAACAAAGTAAAATAACTTTTGAACCCAGACTTCTAAAAATCGGATAATTCATACTCTATAATATATAAAAACAATACAAAATACGAAAGTTAAAAGCGGTACAAAACTTCCATACTAGCCCGCCATTGTTCTTTATTGAAAGACTTATTTATTTCTGTAGTTAAATTACACTTTAATCTGTAAAAAATTAAAAATAAAATACAGATAGAAGAGAGTAAGGGTGCTGATTATTTCAAAAGAATTTTCTCCCAGCATACTTGCGACTGAATTTAGATAAAGTAGTTTAGAAAAAAATATATCTTGAAATAATTGTCGGTACAACCCTGTGATATGCGCATACGCCTATCATCTGCCACCACTTGTCAATCCCGTGTCCAGGTGACGTCATTAAAGCGTTGATTTCCAACGTTTGCAGCTCATTGTGTGTCTCCGGACGGGTTCCATACGTTTTTACTTTTTATTGCTTTGTGCGCATCAATGTGAGTTTTGCAACTTTAATTGGCATTGGTAGGGTTAATACAAGTTGTATTTTAGTTCTTATTGCCGTGTTGCTGACAACGAAAGAAGCAAATGCGCATACGCTTTTGACTTGATTTATTGATTTTTTAATGTTTAATTGCATGGTTGCGATTTTATGTTCGCTCAACTTCTTTCTTATTGAAAAACATAATAAGTATCCCGAAACAGTATCAAGCTTTAGCTCAACACTGGATATTTAATTTTAAAATTGGAACATTAAAACAAATATTTAAAATGGCGCGCATTTAAAACCAAAGACATTATTTTTTTTCTGCGAATCGCAGGTGATTTCGATAGCTTCAGTCGCAGCGTGCAGTGGCCAGTTCCCTCCGTATCTACCATCAAAACTTCTTAATGAAACACCGTACTCTTATCTCTTCGGCCAACAAAACTGCATTTAATCGTTTTCAGGGCAACTTGCCGGCCCAGAAACGAAATGCAAAGTACTTGTTATATACGTAGCTGTAGTATGGAGGTGGTATATGTATGGTTTGGTGTAAGATAGCCTCTTTCGAAGTAGGTCGACGGTCCGCTCGAACCTGTTGGCACACTTCCTAATAGGGTTGCCACATTGTCAACTGTCTCAGCAATAATTTTATAGACTTGATAGCTGTCGTATAAACCGCATAATTGAATTTTTATGACTGTTTAAGTACCAAGCAAGAGATGAAGTATCTACATAAAAGGTGTTGGTGATTCAAATATAAAGGTCAAATCTTCTTAAGAAATTATTGATTATTTCATGATTACTTCTCTATTAATTATAAGCTCGTCTTTGTAGTTAGTAAGTTGGTGCCTAAGTATCCCAAAAAGGTAGGTTTGTACCGAATAACCAGTTGCTATCGGATGTAAAACTCAATAAGCCACAAGACTGAAGTGCGGCTGGGCAGGCCATGACTGCCGGATGCTGCCACAGCTGTGAGCCTGGATTTTGCAGGAATCGAGTCCTGAGACAGCTAGACGGGATCTTGGCAGACCGAGGAGAAGATGGCAGGGCGCCTTGGATGCCTTCCTCTTAAATTGGCGATAGGAGGCACCTTATCGAAAGAAGTGGAAGGAATGGAGGAAGCGCAGCAGTGGAACAGAACGCGATAATTGACAAAAGTTTGCCAATGGGCTAATTTGTTTTTAAGATTTATCTGTGCGTTATAACAGTGATGATACTGGCAATTCTGGAAGACGGTATCCTAGTTACACCGGTGAAATTCGCCCAAAGATGGCCCTTGTTTCTGCTGTTTCCATCAGAATATTACTTTTGATGTTTTACTGATAATTCTGATGACCCTATTACAGTAAATCTGTACGTGGGTAAGGTTGTAACCATGCAGGCCCCCATTTTCCACATAAAATTGTTATCAATATACCTTTCTAGCAATACGTTATATACAATGTGCGATTCAAATGCGAACTCTTAGTCTAGCCACTGTAATTTAACTGTGTGATGCTCTTATATATTTTTTTAGTATGTAATTAGTACGAGTAAATTTTAATTTTATCTATATGTATACATAAATAATGCTTTTTAAGTAAATTAGGCTTTATCAGCTGCCTAAAACTGTATTCTTAAACCTTACAGAGGAGGTCAGACAAAGTAAAGAAAGCGACTCATGTAGCTAAAAAATGAGTTATCGTCAACTATCAATAAATTGCGATGACTAGTTTACCAACTGCTAAAGCACAAAAACCATTCTACAAAAAAGGTGAAATGTAAACGAACTATATCTCAAACAAGATCACTTTTATACCTTTTTGAATACAAAACAAAATTAATAACGGACCACGGTCGGCTTCACAAATTGAATGCAATATCGCCAAATGAAAAATCGTTCACGATGAGACATTGAAGCTTAACCTTTGCTTTAAGAAGCTCTATTGTGGAGCAACACTTTCGCTTTCCTTTGTCATTTGAATTTGAAAAATTGTTTAAAAAACGAAAACGTCATATTCGAATTGACGTTTGAAATACGCTGTGTGGACACGCTAGATGACGGATGATGTTTGTGACTTATATAATGCTGTTGCAAACTTTTTGTTGAGATTTTTTATTTCCGTAATATCTTTTGTTTTGGAAGGAAAGTGGCATGACTTTTTTCTATTTTTAAAGTTAAGTCAAGTGTCTTTTACAATTATATATTTTTTTATTAAGGATGAAAGATCTAGTACTGATAAATTGTGTTAGTCTTATCCATTTTATGGCGACGCATTCAGTTTTGGGTCGTTCGTGCGATTCAGTCAGATCAGTCGACACCAAATCTATAAAGTTTATCGATATCGAGTAGGCTTTATGTAAAGTAATCTCAATAGGCTTTATGCCATAAACAGTGACAACTCACTTAAGCATCGCCTACTAGCGCCATACTTGTTCAAAGTTATGGATCCTTTAAGTTGTGTAACGTTATGAGCTATAAACTAAACCTATAAATCTAGAAATAATTTTATTGGATTTAAAATTTCATCTCGTGGCTAAACAATAACGACCTACGTGTCAGCCTAATCAAGTTTTTTTTTTTTTCATATAAAAAGAGAACTAGCAATGAATGAACTAGAAAAGGGTTGAATTCACATTACTGGCAACTTTGTTAATTCCTCCAACTAAGCAGCTAATATTGCACTCTCAGAATGAAAGGGTCCTTACTCAAAAAATTGTATTTTTTGGATTTGAGCAGTAATAACTATAAAGCAGCATTGAATAAATTATATTCATATATCTCAAGTGGCAAATATATAAGCTGTCTCTTTATAACTCGTAATTCAGATTCCTGTTTCCACGGAAATTCAGAGTAATGTTTCAGGCCAGTTTACATCAAAATCTGAAAATATACGAATTTAGAGTTAGGTCACTTTCATTCTAAGAGTGCGATATGCTTGTGGCTGGAGTGGGTTCACAGCAATAGTGTAAGGGGTAGGCTTTGAACCTGCTACCTCTCGATCACAAGTCCGTCACCTTAGCCATTAGATTCAGATTCAGATTCATATAACTTTATTTGCTCAAACAAAAGTGTACACATACATCTTATAAAAAACAAAAATGCATGCTAGGTGTTACAAGTACATGGAGTCGTGCTAACATGCAAATATTAACAAAAGTTTATGGTTACAAATAAATAAAATATTACAATATTCATTAAAATTGACAATTCTGACATAATTAAACAGATTAAATTATATCAATTAACAAATTAATTATTATAGAACATTACAATAGAAAGATGTCAAACATTCAATTATTTATAAAATAAATTAAAAATTAAAACAATAATATAAAGTCAGTGTTGGTAAAAAAAAAAAAAAACAAAAAAATACTTAGTGAAAAATCATTAGGCTATGGACCCTTAGGTTAAATATCAGAAAACACGTTGAGCAATTGGGTCTGGCTTGGCTTGATTGGCTGTTATTTGTCAACATCACAATATAATCTGACACCCCAGTCAGGCGTGGATATTGTGTTACCCAGTAACTGGGCAGTAGAAGTCTGGTAGGCAGTCGCATTATGCAAAACACTAATATGGACTGTTGAGGAATGGGTGTTACTTTGATAGTGTTAGTTTAATCTAAACTAGTGCCTAATATAATGAGATTATGCCTTGTGAAGTTATATAAAGGAAGGTTAGTACTTTAGCTAGACTGCTTCGAGGACATGGTGAGGACATACGCTAAAATAATGCTCAGCTAGCAATGATGGGCTGATACCAGTCGAGTGTGCGTGTGAATTTAGTTGTATACCGAAATTCCTTTATCAGTAATTCCGAAATATCACTTCAATCTCCCTAGACATAGAGCATAGGACATGAGGATTATTCAAACAACGAGGCAATGCCACGCCTAGATGGACCCTAGAGGGGCACTCGTCATGATCTATTTTTTCAGTTTCTCTTTCTCAACTAGGCTAGGTCCGACAGGGCCATTTTTTTCTGCCGGGGTTGCAGGAATGTTCTAACGAGATAACGCGACCCCGGAACGAAATGGCAGTTGAAGGAACAGGGTGGGTTTTTAGTTAGTGGAAGTCTGACACTCCCTTTCCCTCCACCCGCGGGAAATAGCGTGAAAAGTCATTCAATGATTTTCTCCGCTATAAAAAGGTATTCACTCCTACGCGTTCCATAAATAGTTTTGTACCATTGCACTCTCACGCAAAGAAAATGAGGTGACCCATTCGCCATGGTCAAGTTCGAAACGAGAAACCCACGCATACACCTAAAATGTAAATGTAATGTGTTGTCTACAAGATAGCCGGGTATCGGTAATCAATCGAGCAGTGAAAGCTGTGGGCGAGTCCATTGTGCCAATGAAAGTGGTCGAGTTCTCTCAACATTTGGGTTTCCACCTGACGGGCTTTGTTGTTGATCAGTGAGAGTGTATTGTAGACTGCACCTTATCTTATACTTGCGACCCGACCCGGCTTCATACGGTCTCATTCTGATAATTCGCAGAAAACCTTATAAAATACACTTAAATCTTCCTCATGAATCACTCTATCCATTGGTGAAAACCACATGAAAATCTGTTTGGTAGTTTCTGAGTTTATTGTCAACATACAGACAGACAGACGCGGCTGGAGACTTTGTTTTATCATATGTAAGGACACAAACAACTTTTTTTTTAAATAAACGGTACCAAGCCTTCTTCTCCCGGGGTTCCACCCAGAGTTGAAAGAGTCATTTGATAATTTTCCCTCGAAAAAAAGCTTCCTTCTCTAAAGGCTTAGGTATACTGAAAGGCATACAAGACATTATTTGCTTCTTATTTTTGTCTGCTCTTTGTTGATTGCCTTAAGCAATAAAGAATACAAGAAGTGTCTACCATTTCATATGTTTTTTATATTTCTATGCATTTCATGTTACGAAACTTTGACAAGAAGAAAGTACATGTTCAATAAACAAAAAGCAGCAAGTCGTATTTACCACCTCTCGAAATTAGGCACGTGTACACATTGTCATTCATCATCTGATTAATATATACTGTTTGATATGCACGTGCTTATATTTCCTTATTTCTTTTGTCGCATGTTCTGAGAACTCGCTTTGTATTGACACAATTGTAATTGAGATTGGCATATGATCACGGGTCTTAAAATCTTGCCTAATCATCGTGACATTTTGACTATCTATAAAAAAGAAGACGTAAGAGTTCTCCCATTAAACACATAACAAATGTGCACCGTATCGAAAGAAGAAAAAAGGCTAACAAACAATTCTCACACGGAAGTACCAACTAAATAAGAAAATCGATTTGTTTTAACAAATCAACACGAATTTGTTGCGGTTCCAAGTGTTAAATATTATGGTACACAAAATTATTGATAGGTTTTATATGAAACAATAAAACGGTTCTCCACACTAGCAATTTCTCCTGTAACGTAAGTGCATTCACATACATTTAAATGCACTTGCACAAATACCAGGAACAATTATGTGTATACCATACAAAATTTGTTACAGTGTGGGATTCGAACCCGCGACACGCAGCACCGAAGCCGATGGCTCATCCACTGCGCCAGCCGTGCTGACGATCGCTCAGTAGCAGCTCTCAATCTATCTAGCTTATTACCTGCAAGTTAGGGTCGATATGTAGCCAGTAACTAGTAACACAAAATCTTATAGCAAGCCCTGTGACAGATTTATGGCTTATGAAACCGTCACGCCTGTTAATTATGTTAACCTAGGAGTTTCGGTATGATAACTTTGATAAGGCTTTGTTTCTCGAGGTGGAAATCCTAATGACTGTTCTCCATGAGGATTCCGCAGATCTCTAACTGGCTAAAACCACCCCTTGTGTTACTAGTTCACACACTGGTGTCGGAGTCAGTAGGTGGGTATGTTTATAAGACCTGATCTAGTTATTTAGTGACTCTGGGCAAACATATAACCCGCCCATGCCAACTTATAAGGTGGATGTTACGGGAGAAGGATTTTTTGGAAACAGAACCAGGGTTTATGCTTCTAGCAAATTAGAGCAAATTTTATCCTTCAAGTTCCACTGGTGTGGTTTTTTTGTGACTAGCTCTGCTTTACTTGTGATATTCTAGAATCGATATATCGATTTGTCTCTCGATCGATCGTCCGATGTGTCGTGAAAGTCGTAGCCGCGGGCTGTGGCACAGTGGGCCGATGAAGGTCAGTGCATACTTCGCCACCAGCGAAAGTTTATGGTATAATTGTTGACGGTCAAGTGCAAGGAAAGTATGCGAGCTTCGAGCTTTATTGGTTTGACCATGAGCTGCAATGTATCTTCCGTAGATATGGGACTGAACAATTGAATGGGCTCTTAACGAGTACTTTTTATTATTTATTAAACATTTCATCTGCACGCGTATAACAACCAGCGAACTAAAAGGAAAACAGGTGATAATTTTTCTAAAGAAATCTCTTCCGGTGAAATATTTGCGAAAGGATTATAAGTCTAAATCTATATCATATGTATATCATTTCACTTATATGTATTAATTTCCTTTTATATTAAAATATAAAAGGAAATTAATACATATAAGTGAAATGATATACACAAGTATATTAAAAGATAAATAAATAACATAGTAGATACATACCTACATTGATTAAATTCTTAATACACTAGATTCGCTATTAAGCAGGTACTGTACTATCCACGGAATAGATGAATAAGGTCGGAATGGTAATGTAGGCGTGGCGAGCGCGCCACATTTATGATTCGAAAATCATAGCTCGACCGATTAATTCATTCACCGCGTTTAGTGCGCTTCGGACTACTTCGGAACACAAAGCTCTGCTTTAAAATGCCGTGTTGTGCAATTATAACATGTAAAACAAAAAGTCAGACCGCAAGTTTAGAGCGAGGAGGTATATCTTTCCATCGGTAAGTCGAAAATAACATTTAATTATAATTTTATTTGTAAAAAACATAAAAATATTCTGATCACTATGAAATTCCAAACATTAACAACATTATTGCAACAAGTTACGAAAAATATACATTACCCGATGTGTACTCGCTTAATCAAGGGAATGACCAAGTCCGCTTACAATGTACTGCATGCGTTGCGTCCTCAACACTTCAACCATTAACGTTTCGTCCTTTGCCCTGATTGGCCGTGATGCACGGCGCATGTTTATCGACAGTGACTTAAAATCAGTAGCAAGCTCTCGATTTAAGTGTGTGTAATTTATTTGTGTGCATAATTCGCATACGTAACGGGCCTTGCTTGTTATGGAGCTAAAGAGTGGGAGACAAGAGGCGACACGCGTTCTCATACAAATTAGGAACTATCCTTTCTAACCTCTTTTATTTGTTCTGTGGTTACTACCTAACTTGCGAAAGCCTACGTGGCGTGATGAAAAAGAACACATGTACATATATACATTTTGCAAAAGCGATCAAGTCTATTTTCCTTGTGATAAAAAACTTTATTGTATGCGTCGTCCATTCTGATCAGAAAAAATTGCTCAAATATAATCGTTAGCATACTTATCCTACGCACAAAAATCCAAATAAATAAAATGAACCCATTCCGAACACCCAAAACTAGTCACATCAATTTGATTTATCAAATTAATTGACACGACACACTACAAATTGGGAACTTAGCTAAACAAATCTTTTTCAAGATCGGGACATTCCTATAACGCTCTTATAGTAGGCGTTTAAGGCGGCCTTATAAGACCGGCCTAGTGTCCATTTGCTCATCGGACTAGGAATGTGAATTATGTGGTATCTTAATTGATTTGTTCCTACATGTTCTTATACCTGTACGTATTTAATTAGAATTAAATTAAGATATAGCTATTAATTCTTGAAATGTGTGTGCTGTTTGGGAACTCAAGACGTTTAGCTTGCAGTTGATAGATTTTTTAAATGCATATACGTAATAATGAATCGGTCGGGCATTTAATATTTTGTTAACTATTTGCGACGTGATTATTTCTACGGAACTTACCGGGTTGCCTCGACTGTTTTTCTTTCAGTAATGTTGTGCTAGCATAACGAGGTTCATATACAAAAATATCCTATATGGGCCCAAATTCGATAGCTTTACCTACTATTAGGCATTCTAGGTTCTATCAGCCTCCTTCCAGTTACAGCATCAGGTCCTTGTGACCAGGAGAAATGAACATAACCAGTTAAGACGAATCTAATGAGCCCAAACTTGAGGGGTTTACTAAAAGACATTCCAGGGTTAACTCTCCTCCTTCAAGCTTCATTATAAGAGAAGAGTAGCTTATTGGTGGTTGGTGGTGGTGGGTGTTTCAAATGTTAGGTCATACATAATATGTTTGAAAGTAAAGCAAACACCTATTATGCGTATAGGATCTACAGCTAACAAAAATGAGCTGATGACCTTGCAACGCCTGAGCAGATCTTCATAAATTGCATCAGTATTAAAAAAAATCTAAGAATTATCACACTGACGTCAGCTATTAAATAAAAAAGCTGCACCATAATAGATCCATTCGATTTGAGCCACGATGTTACAGACAGTCACACAGTCACATCAAACAGCACAATATGGTAAAATAAATAAATAAAAAACTTAAAACATCTCTCTTTGCGTTGGGGGTTAAATGAGCGAAATCGTTTACTGAAACAATGGCCTCATTATAAATTTTAATATACTTTAAGTGATAAGCTACGAGTACAGAAAAACCCCGACATACACTACCCCGTTTTACGCGAATTTAGAGATACATCGCGGTTTGTCTTTTTGATCACCGCGCTCATCGGCGTGTAGCATTATTTTACGTACTTAGTGCACATTATTGATTTATCTTTAATTATGTCATTCAGAAGACCAAAAAAGATTCATTTGAACCCAACAAAACACTGACTTTGGAGTGTAAACTACACATACCTTATACGTATTTATAATACAAGGTCGAAACCGACTTACACAAATTCGACTTACACGGCTATCTCCTGGTCCCACCTGTCGCGTAATTCCGGGGTATTACTGTATATCTCAGCAAAAAATTTCGCTAAAATCACATCCACATCAACTTTTACATTTATAACATCAGTAGGAATTCATTATTTTCTATTTCATCCGTTTACTTTTCCTTCCACTCCAGTTTAAATCAATGGCAATTAATATTAATCTGGAAAGTCGCAATCACTTGCAGCTACAAGCGACAAGGCCAGAGCAATTCATTTCCATTAAACTAACTCTTACTAAGATAACACTTACTTTATCTGTATTTACTTCTCGGATCAGCTAACAAATTAATGGCGATAATTCGTTTCGTGGAAAGAGCAATTAATAGAACTAAGGCTGCGTATAATATACGTTGTAACAAATGTGGAACTAAAAGTTGCTTGACATTTCAACTGTCCCAGTTTTATCCCGTGCATTGTAAGAACGCTCATTAGACAATCCTTTTTAAAAATAAAACAAATAGGATATACAAGTAGACAATCAAAAATACATCTATGACAGAATCTTTTCAGTGATATTACTGGCCAGTTTGTCAACCAAACAGCTTCAACATGAAACTTTCTCTACACCGAAAGCTGACTAGCAACACAGCGCAATTTCTGAGGCCAATAAAAAGTGGCGAAGTGTACACATAGCTTAAGTAAACAAGTACAAATGAAACGACACATTCTCTCGGTAGATGCAACTACAGTTTTTTGTGTGTTGAGCTTTCACGGCCGTCCCGTGACATGTTTACAATGCATTCAAAGAAACGCGTGTCTAGGGTTGACTGTTTTCTTTTGAAATTCATATTTTTGCTCCAATTTATATAGTTTATTGTCCTCCTCATAATAAGCACAGGATAACATGAATAAAAAACCACCACCTACCACTCCTTCTGGCGCAGTCGCGAAAAACTAGCGAACAATGGGCGGCTTTATTGCACAGGGTAATCTTGACAGATAACGTTTGAATGGAAAAAAGATACATTTAGGGCTGCCAGTAAACCGTTAATAACATCAATTAAACATGTAGGTATGTGCGGTGAGGAACATTCGAATAAAATGGGTTCACTGCCTTTTTTGACATCCAGTTTCTGAATTGAGAGTCTGGCCAAACATACAAAGTTTAGTTTGATCATTTCTTAGCTTCGATTTCTTGATTCAGGAGCTTTGGTTTGATTCTTACCATGAATCTGACTAAAATGGTATTTCTTAAGTTAAAAATGTGCAGATAAGTTCCCAAGGAAAAACTGTAGCAGATAGTTCAGGGTCAAGTAATAGGTAGGTATATTGAAGTTTATGACATTTAATCCGCAAAACCTTCTTTGTAACAGTGCTAGGTTATCGCCTCCCGGTCAATGTTGTGGGTGCAGAAATGAAGCCTTAGGCAAGCAATGTAAGGCGATAGCTTGATATTTATAATTTTTATAAGTCTTTGTGCGGAGCGTTTTTAAGAACAAGAATTGTTTGAGTTACTTACTAAATAGTACGAACGGGTCCCCTATGTTATTACGTCAGCAAGGATGTAGTTCGTACTACATCCTTGCTGACGTAATCTATATTTCTTCATAGTAGCAGTAAAAATAAAGAAAAGTCTCGTGATCCTTTACACATAAGCTTAAGAGTGTTCACTTCTCATGGTGTTTCACTTGTGCACTGCCTAGTCCTTATCCTGATAAATAGATTAATCAGAAAGTAACCCCCTAAACTCTTTTCAACCGACGACCAAAAGAGGAGGTTATCAATTCGACGCGTATATTTTTTTTTTTTTTTTTTTTTTTTTATGTATGGTCATCGAGTACTCGAAGACGGCTGAACCGATTTGGAAAATTCTTTTTTTGTTCGAATGGGTATACTTCGAAATTGGTACCATTATCACCAAAGTCAGGATCTGATGATGGGATCTTGGAGAAATCGAGGGAACTCTTCAAATATTATAGGCACACCTATGGCGTTTTGGGTATTTTTTATAGTAACTTACGCAGTTGCTCTCAAAAAGTACAATTTGGGGAAGTGGAACTGATGATGAAGACCACAGATGGCCGCCGAAACTACTCAATAATAAGTATTGAGTGGATTGCGATTCGATTACATGAATATGGATGTTAAGCACTTTATGCTCGTCACAATGCATATGGTCATGTAGAGCTGATGGTGAAGTACCAGGAGAACTCCTCAACAATTAACGGCCCAGCATTGTGAAAAGCAACATTTTGTAAAAGGTTATAAGTAGTTGACATTTAGGCTCTTGTGACTAGGTAAATTAAAAATCATCCAACTAAAAAGAGTGAAATAAAAACTTTTTACCAAAAAATTAAACCGACTCCCAAAAAACACTGCAAAGTGAAAAATAACTTTAATTTCGGAAGTCGGTGCCAAAAACGAAAAAACAAAACTAAAGACACCGACTACCGAAATTAAAGTTATTTTTCGCTTTGCAGTGTTTTTTGGGAGTCGGTTTAATTTTTTGGTAAAAAGTTTTTGTCTAAAAGTTCTTCAACTAACTAGACCTAAGTATCCTGTTAAACTTTTCTTGGCAATTTTAATAAGAACACAGACATTTCATCATCGTCGTATTGTCGGATCTGTCTGGAGGCCGGACCATTTATTAACACTAGAAAAATGCGTCTTGATTAAGTACCTTCACAGTTTGCGTTTTCCTTTGGCGAAACACCCACATCTCGTACAAACCATCTAAATTATTTATCCTTGTATTGACACACGTGACACAAGTCAATTCAGTCTTGTGAAGAATTGCCAATGGATATTATAATGTGCATGTATACCGCATGAAGGCGTAGCAAGGTTACCACACTAATGGCTTCTCTAATTCCAAATCATCGAACTCTAAGCTGTAGGTGACATATTTTAAAACAGAGTACCGGGGCTATATAAAATACTTCCAGCCTACCGAAACACGCAATAGTGACATGACGGGGCCCCATTGCCTGCCGAGTTTGCGATAATATTCTAACAACATAGGTACTGCGGCACCTGAACGCAGGGGTGACTAAAGTAACAGGATGGTTTTTTTGTCAGTAGAAGTCTGATATTCCCTTCCGTTCCACCCGGAGCGGAGGAGCGGGAGGAGTTATTTGATGATTTTCTCACGGAAAAAAAAATAGCACGCAAGCGTGGCAACGTTACCAAACCAGTGACATCCCTAACTCCAAATCAAGGTTGCCACCATCATCAGCTTTCCATTGTCCATCCACACTTCAATAAACCGTCAGTGGACGCGTACTTTAATTGTATAATTCAATTTAATTGGTTTCATTGGAAGCGTCCTCAGAGATTTACACTTCACTGGTTTCTTTATAACTATGGCCTTTGTTTACGACGTTTTGACAAGCATCGGGCTGTATGGTGAATGCGTGTTTCGACTGTCAAAGCATTTAATTTTAAAGTACGGTGGCGACAATGGTCGGTTTTTAGGAGTTAACAATATGTTATTACTTATCCCGCGAAACTAGTTAATTATATCTTATGAGGCTTTGGAGTTGGAATACTTTTTCTATATCTTCACTGCCCATCTGTGTATCTATCACAGAGTTGTTCTCTCTCTTGATATAGAATAGATAAATACTTGATATTTTAACAGATACTATGGAGGTTTAGTTACAATTAATAGATACCACAATATTACAGCTAACCACTGAAGCAATTTTGATGTCATTTGTAGATTCAACACTGTTTTTATACGCCCAAAAGCAGAGTATCTGACCTCTGTCTTAAGGCCCGGCTCGTTTTAACCAATAGCTTTTTTTGTCGGGGGGTATACTTTAAAGGTACCTTGACTTTTGGGGGAAACACTAAGGATTGTGCCATTCTTAACTCACTAAAATAACCTCGGTGATCATCGTCGAGGTGGTTGTCTCCGCGACGCCTCCTTCTGTCTTCTGTATCGACACTCTCTCAATCCCGATGAGCGGCCTCCTTGTGGACGCCAACACTCATTTTTAGGGAACTTGTTAAGTAGTTGCTATGTATCTATTAGTACTATGTATACTTGTGTTGTGCTATAATATCTCCTACACAGATGGTGAATTAATTATGAGATTGGTCGCTGTTGCTGAAATCGGTTAGGAGTACTATCTATCTACTACGTTCGCCCTTTAAAACACAAGAGATATCATGACCTTATCAAAGAGGATCGTGCTAATCGACTACTGAAATTCTAAATACACATTGTCGACCTATAACGACAACAATGACCAAACCTTTGTATTTGCTCCGTGGACCAAACGAACTAAGATCAATCATAAATATTGATGACAAACAGACAAAGGAGTTCTTTTATGACGCATAGACATGAATTCTTGTTGAATGGCTTTGTGTAGATGTAAGCAATAGAAATAAGAGTGACATGTTGCTACTAAAATAGTTCAAGGGACGTACCCACGGAACCCAATGGTTTGGTACGTGACGATGGTAAAAGACCGGGTAGCATGTCATTGTTTTCTCGGAAGATGGGTAGGCTTTTAGTGTAGGACGCAATTTGTGTCGATACTCTTGCGTCATTTCGTCTCCCCTTCCCTTGTTCATCATGTTGTGATGGCGCTGTCGCTGTGGCTGCGGAAAACCTCAAACGGCGTAAATATAGCAATCTGGTTACTATATTTTCAAGCCGTTTGGTGCTGAGGTCATGGGGCCCTTGTGCCTTTTCTAAGAAATTTGGAAAAGGCTTGTTGACACTTCACGTGACCGAAAAGCTGGCTATTTCTTCGACCAAAGGCTTGCAATATTACATGGCAATATCGTCAGTCTCTTGGGTTCATTACCAGCCGAAAGAATTGAGGAGGATTTTTTAGAGTATCCTGGTTCTTTTCTTTATCGTGCATACACGTAGGAAGGCTCTCTGAAATCTACAATTAAATAAATAAGAGTGGGAATCCATTGTCCCTACAATAGGTACGTACCCTGCGAATTTCAAATAACTACGCCATCAAAAACTTAATTACCCATTAACTTAAGAACTTAAACAATAAAATTACGGCACTTACTTACATAAACAAACATGTTTATTATCTCTTCTGGTTGTGCCGTTTGCCGTAGATATATCTATTTAAACGAACTCCCACGACCTTTCAGCCTGATACGTGTAAACGTGGTATATAACACAGATGCAAAATAAAAACAATGTGCATTGTCTAGACTGGTTGCGGAGGTTGTGTTGCTGGATGTCACATCGAGTTAGTGTGCTTATTAAAGAAGGTAGTTCTAGTTACGTACAGAGTTTTTGTCTAATGTAGGTACGAACATAAACCGTTCATCCACATGTTCCTACACATTTACCTACCATTCGTTAGCCTTAAATTAATCCCCATAGCGGACAAAATATTCGGGTTCCGTGTCTGTTTTGTTAAATTAGTTATATTTTAAACTAATACTTACTTCAAAAAAATATATAGGTACTGATAATTCCGATAAAAGCCAGCTGTTTATTTTTGCATACATTATGCAGCACCACCTTCCCGCCAGAAAATATATGCACATGCAGAAGTGACGTAATATCTACACTGTAAAAAGACTCCTTCAGCATATCACATCCAGTTCCTCCACATCTCTGTCTTTCAATGAAATGATCTTGAACACACGTCTTCCGTCTTCCGCACGACTACACATCTGTGGGTGTGACAAGAATCTAATAATTCTAAGAAAAACAAGACGTTCAACCGTAATGCAACGATACATTATGCAATGTTTTGTAACACGAAGCAGTTAGCATACTGTGAGTGTTTACAAAAGGGTTTAAAAAGCGTGTAAACTGATTACAATGCGGAGAAGATCCCGCGAGTAATGCAAATTAAAAGCGATATGCATATAATGTTCGCAAAAAAATGTGTAAGCGAAGAATATGTATGTAGAAGCAATTATTATTAATTGATAGAGATACTGTCGTGAAATGAAGATTACGAGACATTCTAGGGAGTATTTATTAATTAGTAGATTCATTTTCTACAATCTTGCGTGCAAAAAATAGTTTGATGGAGTTGTATGCAATTAATATTGCAGTATATCAATTATAGGTTATTAAAATTATCTTTAAAGTGGCAGTTGATTAGACAGTATATGGCATGAATATCAATAAGATGTGTATACAATTATATCTGAAGTGCTCATACTTGTAGATCCACTTAGCGTTAATATGTGGAAGTTTATTGTAAAGGAACATAGGGCTTTAAAATCGTCTTCCATAAATAACTATAAATAAAAAAAATAAAAAAATAGGGACTCATAGAAAGCTAGACTTTTTTTTTCGGTGGGTTTATCATAAACCCCCGCTCTGGGTAGAGTGAGGTGTCAGATTTCTACTGGATCCCCCCTAGTTTTATGCCATTGTGTTCTGGGGCCGCGGTATCACGTTATAGAACGTTTCCGCAATTCCAGTTGGCTATCGGGCCCCGCCGTCGCTGCTGGTGCTGACTGCTCTTCGCTGCGCACGTGGAATATGATGAAGAAAAGCTAGGATTGTACTCTGCAATATGTAATGTTAAGATGTGGATTATGATATCTGTAACATCTTCGGAAATGTGTTTTGCCAGCATGATGAGGCTAGAAAATTACTATTCCAGTGCTTATGCTTATCCCCGTCCACCCCTTTGGTCTGATTAGACACGATAAAAATCTGTTCCGTAGGCGAGTGACCTGGAGTCCAGAAATACAGGGTTTCCCTAGTTTAGGCTCCAGTCCACCCTTTGAATACTGTAATACTAATTACACTGTTACAATATTCGCTTAATATTGTAACATTATAATTAGTACCTAATTAATTGTAACAAATTGTTAAATCTTACAATTGTAGTGGAAAATAAACGTTTTATTTATTACTTATTTTATTATTTCATTTATTCAATCAATATACATATTAATTACATTTTTAAATATTAATAAAAAAATATAAACATTTAAAAATATAAAAATAGTTTTTTTTTTAATTTATTTATTTATGGGCCCGACTGCGAGTTATAGGTCGTGGGTTAGAACCTAATCAGGCACATTACTTTGTGTAATTTATATCATTACCATACTCTCAAATCGGTGTTGAAAAACATTGTGAAGAAACCGCGGCATTTCTTATGATAAAAAAATCGAAGACATGTGACATCCAACAATCCACACTGGACCAGTGTGGTATGTTACGGCCCATTCCCTCTTATAGAGAAGATGTCTATGTCTCAGCAGTAGAAAAGTTATAGGCTGAATAAAATTATTATTATTTTCCGCACACAGTCACTTCTAAGCTGTGTCCATCTTCACCCCGATTGAATTTTCCCACGAAACAGCACTATCAAATCGTCACCTGAACATAAATCGCTGTTAATTTACCACAACATACGGCCACACGTTCTCCCAGACGTGGACATAGGCTCTTCTTTATAGGCACTTGAACTAACGGCTTCGAGAACATTAAACTGTTCCGTTTACATCGGAGATAGGATCGTTTATATCCTTAAGAGGTGCCCGCGTTTCCGTGGTGCATGAGATAGAAATAGAGCGAGGCTACGCTAGATATGTCTTTGTCTACAAAAGGGATTGCTCTTCACGCTTGATCGAGTTCCTACACGAGGTTATGGAGAAATGCTTATCTGTATATACATATTACATAGGTATAAATAAAATTAAAATGTCTGTCTGTAATTTTTCAAAATGAATGCGGATTTTCAAGTGCTATGTTCTTTCTGTTTTTCCGAACTAATGTCAAGGACGATTAATTCAATTTTAATGGACCTTTCACTAGAATATAGCAGAGGATAAAGGAAATTGCACGGGTTCGGGATTTACGCGGGAATAAGCTCCCATGCGAACCAAGTTGTTCCTTTCTAAAATAATCTAATTTGTTTGTTGTATCATTATCGTTATGATTTTCTCCTTAATATTACTGTAACTATCAGCGTAAATGTATTCACACTAGCCTAGCCTCTGATGATCTTATCCAGTAATATCGTTATTCATTATTTCTTTGGTCTTCTTTGAAAAGATTCATATTTTCTGGGAATCTGACAATAGACACTTGTTTGTCTTTTGTGGGTCAAGCCAGTTCAATCCATGTCCATTTGCGGATATCATTCTATTAGCTGATGTTAACAATTGTGACTCCGTGACATGTCCATATAAGGTAAGGCTCTAATATAGAAAAATGTTTTATTCTTACAAAGTAATGTATATAGAATTGAAATAGTAAAGTGAATAAATTAACACCATACATGAACAAGTTAAGAAAATATGCATCAAATCTGCTAAAAACTACCATTTTTGACAGAGTGGTCTGGCAAGAAGTATTAGCATAGATCAATGATAGGCCTCCCCATTTACACTCATATATGAACACCTCTACACTTAAAATAATGTTTCCACGATAATTATTATGCGGTATAAAATAAAGTTTTTTATATAATAATACAGCAGAACTCGGTATGTTTGTAAATTGAATGAAAAGTAATAAGATAGGGCGTTTGTTTATTTGTTCTAAGTTCTAAGAAATTACCTTACGAATTATTATGTAGTTGAGCTGGCATATGATATAATTTGGAGCAGAATATATGGAAATAATATAGAAAGGCTTTTATCAATTAATATAGATAGAATATGTTATCAGAATTTTAAGTAATATATTTGTATTTCATTCAACTTTACCGCGGGTGAACCTGCAAGAGCTAAGTAATAAATAAATAGACCGAGTGAAAGAACAAAGACGGATCCTGGCCTACACAACTTTTAAAATTAAAATGGCACGGCCATTTATCTTTAATGTATAAGAATCTATACAATAAAATTATACTATATAAAGCTATTATACTATATAAAGCAGGGACTGAAAACGGTTACGGTATACGGTTACGATACCTGTATAAAATAAATGTACCTTAATAAAATAAAGGTAAGGCTATACCGTTATTTAACCTTTATGCGATATCGGTACCGAAAAACATAGAATTGACCGTTGCAGGACGTGGGACGAGGGGTGTGAGACACCGGCAAGGATGGACAAAGCACAGGCGTGCGCGCCGGCAAACCTATTAGAACCTGCTTTTGTCGCTTGTCGCCGGACGCTCGCACACAGTGACCACTAACACTCTATCAATAAAAGTTGTGTTGTGTGTGTCGTGTTATTTAGAACACAATTCCAGTTTTTATGTTGCAAATTAATATTTGTTACATAAGTTTTTTTAATGTTGATTTCATACATTTTATTAAGCGTATATAGACATTTATTTAAAAAATACTTAAATCGATTATATCCATATTTTAATAATTGTGTTGGTTCCTAAAGATAGTAATTATTATATTATATTAATAAAAAAAAATATCTTTAATGTATACCTATGTTCAGAGTTGGTTTATAGTAAAAGTTGTTCATTATGATGAGTACGTTAACCCCCTTTCGGGAATTACAGGGTGTTTGTTAACAGGTATATAACCTATTAAAAAATACCCTGTAATAGATAGATAGATAGATAGAATATACTTTATTGTACACCAAAATTTAAACACACCTATTTAACAATATTGCTTATTCTATGGTAACAATGGCGGTCTTATCGCTGAAAGCGATATCTTCCAGACAAAAGCAAAAGTAAGTGAAAGTAGGGAGGGCTAAAGTAGTGTACTTACTACATTACTCATAAAAACAGAGAAACAAAAATTATTTAAATATTAAAATAAATAAATGTATATGCAAATATATATATATATATATAAATACAATGCAATACATAAGTAATTAAATAATACAATACATATAATGTGTTCTTTAACATTAAGTGGAGAGAAAACAAAAGAATAGTCATAAATTGGAATGAAAATAATTAGCAACCGAGCTTTTAAAAGTAGCCAGTGACTGAGCTTGTCTTACTGACACCGGCAATGCATTCCACAAACGAATAGCTTGCACCGTAAACGATGAGCCATAGAATTTAGTGAAATGTGCAGGCATTGAAAGTCTCAAATTCTCCGATGATCTCAAATCTCTTACATGTGTGTCATGAAGGAACTTAAAGCGTTCTTTGAGATAAAACGAAGTTGTAGGATTGAAGAAAATACTGTAAAGTAATGATAAAATATGTGCATTCCGGCGAAGGCGGATCGGCAGCCACCAGAGTTTAATGCGAAACTCAGAAACATGATCATATTTGCGCAAACCAAATATGAATCTGGTACAAACATTTTGGAGTCGTTCAAGCTTATCTAGCTGCACTTCAGTAAGATCTGGATAACCTGCATTAGCATAGTCGAGAACAGGGAGAAGAAGCGATTGGGCAAGCGCAATTTTAGTGGCAGTCGGCAGGAAATTGCGCAATCTGCGTAAAGACCCCGCAGAGGCAAACTGTTTGCGGCTTACTTCTTGCAACTGGGGACCCCAAGACAAATCCCTATCAATATAAATACCTAGGTCTTTTACTGAGTCACAGTAAGGTATAGCAGCTCCATCAAAAACGATTTGAGGAAGGGTCACCCAGTTAATTTTGGAACGTAGCCTAGGGCTGCCAACAATAATGACTTGAGTCTTCGCAGGATTAACCCTCAAACCATAATTCAAACTCCAATCAGAAATACGCGCTAAGTCTTTATTCACAATCTTCACCGCCTCAGACAGTTCTTCAACGGGAGCTTGCGAATAAATTTGCAGATCGTCAGCATAAAGGTGATAAGATGAGATAAGTTCATTTGAAATAGAATTTATAAATATGGCGAAAAGAAGAGGAGAGAGAACGCCCCCCTGTGGTACGCCAGCAGTAGTATTGCACAATGAAGATGATGTACCTTCAATGCAAATACGTTGTTGGCGGCCACACAGGTAACTACGAAACCAATCAATTGCTGTTGGAGATATGTTAAGAGAGCAGAGTATACCGAGCAGGACATCAAAATCTGATATCGTCAGTAATTTTAACTAGAGCTGTGGTAGTGCTATGTCCTGAACGAAACCCGGATTGGTACAAATTTAGGAGTTGGTTTTTACAAAAGAAGGCACTAAGTTGATTGTGGATAAGGCGTTCGAGGACTTTGGATAGGAACGGTTATATGGAAATAGGGCGGAAATCAGAGAAAGAAACAGGATTAGACTTTTTAGGGAGAGGAGTTATCTGAGCTTCTTTCCACAAAGATGGGAAAACACCTGAGGATACGGAATAATTGAGGACATGGCAAATGATAGGAAGAATTTCGTCCAGGGTAGGGAGTATCATCTTACGGCTAATACAGTCATTACCAAAGGCGTTTGACGTTATAGATAGCATGCTCTTCTTAACATCACAACTGGTAAATTGATTAAAAATAAAAGGAGAATAATTGGGAGTGGTAAGAGGAGAAAGATTATTTAGAGTATTGGTTTTAGCAGCATCATTGAAGCTACAAGAGGTGGAAAAATGTTGATTGAGCGATTCAATGTCTATATCCTTAGGAATAGACTCTTGACGTGACTTCCCAACTCCCATAGAAAGAGAATAAAGAAATTTCCAGACTTTAGCTGGATCACCGTTTTCAACGGACTTATGAATGTGGCGGCGTTGGGCATCCCTACAAACCAAGTTGCTACGATTTCGGATAGCGGCGTATTTTTCTCGACTTTCTCGACTAGTCTGCACTTGAATTTAGACTTTGCTGCTGCCTTTCTTTGTAAAATTACTTTCACTTCATCTGTTAGCCACGGAGCAGGTAGATGCTTAATCTTTACTAAACGAACAGGTGCATGCACGTCATAAAGCTGGTTAAGATTGGAATTGAAGAGGTTAACTTTGTCATCAATCGACTCTGCATGAACAAGATCAGACCAGTCAATATTGCTCGCATCTTCCCGAAGACTTTCCAAGTTCATTCCACCAAAACTGCGCTGAAGAATACTTTTGATTTGTTTTATTAAATTTACCAAATAATCCTAAGTAGGAGACAATCATATGGCTTAGGTACAATTTAATCAGCCGTTAATTAATAAGAATATATAATTTTTTATGCGTCACTTTTCTTTAGTATATCCAATATTTCCTTCATCTTATTGTAACGCATGTTTCCGTGAAACTTAGACATCTCCAATGTTATTATTTTCGCAAAGAACTCGTTACATTCAGCTTCTTTTTCTGCACTCATGTTGCAGCCTTCGTATTCTGTCATATTACCAATTTCTCTTGTTGTTGTAATAGTGTTATATTTATGGGGACACAATTTTCCAGAGTTGGATAAATCATCATTAGTTTGATAATCACGCAGATCCTTATGTAAATCAAAAGTAAGGTGTCTCATGGATATTTTTATCGATTTTTCTCGAATATATGAAACGTTCGTCTTGTGAGTAACAGAAGGTTTCCTGGGTATTAGTTGGCACTCTGGATTTTTGTGATGAAGTTTCGTATTCCGTTGACATATTTTCAGACTGAGAATTAAGATTTTTGCGAATTTTGTCACGTTTTTTAATCTTGCTCTGATCTGAAAAACGAATGAGTAAAAATACATACTAAAGTCCAGTCGATGAGTTAGCTGAAGAAAATATTATACACTAACACTATTGTTCTACACTTTATTAGAGTATAAGTATCCACATAAGTATTTATTACTTACCTTTTTCTGTAATTATAACTTTTCGTGTGCTATTTGACATTGTGTGACAAGAAATTATGCGAGGCGCATCAGCGCATGTGACTTTGTGCCTCTAGAACAAGCCAAACGAATGCAATTTGATGAGAAACTCGCGCTACCGAACAAGGGCCAGGGGCCAGGGGTGGTCAATATCCGTCTCTTTTATATCTTTATTAATTAAGGTTTTAGTACCGCTACCGAAATATACCTTTTTCTATTTATACACAAAAAGTTTCGGTACCGAAATCAATTTAGATATCGAAATAAAGCGGCAACCGTTATTTTTCGGTATGACGTCATACCGCAATTTAAAGGTAGAGTAATTTTTGGGTTATTCAGTCCCTGATATAAAGCTAAATTACCACTCACTCACTGACTCACTCATTGACATAATTGTTCTCCCAGATGGTGGATGGGGAGGTGGGTATATTTTGACAGATTCGTAAACAAGTAACTCTCAAACCTACGGTATAAGTGCCAAACCTCCCCTTTTCACCCCCCTTCTCCCCCCTCCCTATCGTATCTCGGAAACTACGAGACCCGTATTTTTCTTTTTTTACGGATTCGTATAGAGGAGGCTCGGTAAAGTAAAAACCATTTTTCAAAGTCGCCCCCCTTGCCCCCCTTCTCACCCCCTTTAGGCGGATCTTGGAAATTAAGAGACTTGGAACATTTTTTTTTTTCAGATTCATTTAGAGGGGCAATGCTTTAGTCCAAATAATTGTGCAACCCCTCCCCCATTTTTTTTTCACAAGCACGCGAGGTGCTTGCACCTCGCGCAACACGCAAATACTAAACCCCCCCATCACCCCCCCCCCATTATTATTATTTTTTTTTTTCACAAGCTCGCGAGGTGCTTTCACCTCGCGCAACACGCAAATACTAAACCCGCCCCATCTCCCCCCCCCCCCTTTTTTATATGTTTTTTTTTCACAAGCACGCGAGGTGCTTGCACCCCCCGCAACACGCAAATACTAGTCTAAACTATAAAGTTGTATTTAATTTCTTTCGAGAACTTCTCCATTAGAATTGATTTATTAATAAACAAATAGCTGACCGGAAATTGTCGAAAAAAGGTTGAGTTGTCAGTATGCTGCAATTAAACTTATTAATCAGTTTTTATTTCAAATTCTTTATTGTTTTATGCATTCTTTTCTATCCTAAAAATAGTAACAATATGTGGTGAACAATAATCGCATTTGATTACATAAAAAATCTGAAATAATATTTTAATTATTGGGAATAAAAACTCTATTCTATTTTTATACATGGCAAGCAAAGGCGATGTTGACTATTCTGCCAAATAAAAACTTGAACAAGTGTCAAAACTGACACAAAGGGAATTGATTGACATTACAACACAAACAGTTGTTGTAAAACATAATGTATTACATTCTCTATTATATGTATCATCTATGATTCTCTTTGAGTTGTTGTTGTCGGTGATATTGCGAAGTGCATGCGTTTACGTTTCTTTCTCTGTTTTTTGAGACCCTTTTGCTTTTCGAAGTGTTGAAGTACATCCATTATTGTGACCATGTCTAACCAACAACGTTGCACTAATTGTGGATTGAATGTTTTCCGAATGCGGAGGTATTTAGTAGAATGTGAAGAAGTTCGTTCATTGTTACAGCAGTGGACCTCTATTCTCGAAGTAAAGTACTTTTATTTAATTAGACAGAAGTAATTACTTTAGTGCTAATTAATGTTAGCGTGTACAAACATGTATAGAGATCGTCAAATTGTAATAACCTCAAAATTCAAAGCTCCAGAGCCTTGAACATCGACGACGAGTTGCAAGTCTATCGGTTTTCTATCGGTTACATTTCGGGGAGTGTGCGATGGAATTACACAATTTAATTCCAACAAGCCCGTTCCATCATCGGACTACGAGACAAACGGCGAAGCGCCATCGTTACATGGTGGACATCCCACCCATACGCACCAAACGTTTTAGGAATACCTTCATTGTGCGTACGGCTAAGGAGTGGAATGCCCTGCCGGAGTCTGTGTTTCCCGATAGCTATAACCTAGGAGTCTTTAAGTCAAGAGTGAATAGGTTACTTTTAGGTAAGCGTGCTCCATCTTCGACCACATCATCACTTACCATCAGGTGAGATGGTGGTCAAACGCGAACCTATTCTAAATAAAAAAAAAAAAAAATAAAAAAAAAAAAATCCATATTTGTATTTATGCTAGTATTTTTTTGTTAGAAGTTCTATACAATATTCAATGCTAAGAAACAGTTCTTAGTATTGAACTACACACAATAAAATTATTTTCATCACTGGCCGTGAGAATTTTATATTGAGCCAAACTTACTATGGACACTCAGCATTGCTCTTTTGGTGTTAACCCGAATTCGTCTACGTCATCTACATTTACTTCATACTATCCGTTACAATTAACAGTGATGTTATCAGAGCTCCTCATAAATACGTACATTGTTTTCATGAGAATATCAATTTATCGATCCGTGAAACCATTGTAACAATTCACGAATGTATTTGTTCAAAAATATGTTGAATTTACCCAATTATCAGACACCGACACAGTATTTCCTTACGAAAAAATATGTATTTAAAATAATAGAATCATATTTCCTGTTTTAAACAATTAACAAAATGCAAAAATGCACGTTATTAATTAAGTTAGGCAATTAAGGTTATTTTTTATTGCATTTTCAAGGAATTATTTTGAAAGGATAGACAAAGTTTAATGTTGTTAGAATTGTTATTCGGTGTTGATGTTGTTAGTTGCCAGGTTCTCATACGTCCTCAGACCCGACTTCGTTGAAGCAAAAAGGACGGTTACGGTTTTGATCGGTATGTATGTATGTTCATCTGTTATAACTTCACCTCATAACTTCTAAACTACTAATTACAAAAACATACAACTTAGATCCAAATAAAAACAGAACACATAACCAATCAATACAAAACACAAACCAAACAATAAGTACCAGCCGCAAATACTGTTGGCCTTTATTTCCTAGGGAACCCATCATCAGATCCTAACTTGTCTTGCAAATAGATAAATAATTGAACATATTCGACGAGAATTTACACAGAAGACGGTGAAAATTCCTACATTCCGACGAATTCCTCCTTTTTTAAAGTCGGTTAATAATAGAAACTCATCCTTTTTTCATGTCGGTTAAATATTACCTACTGAGATGAGCAAAACATTAACACTTTTCCGAAGTTAGTGCAGACCTCCGCAAACAACGAAATACCCGATTGTTTCGAAAAACATTTTAACAAACTTCATGTATTATTTAACAAACTTAAAATTGCTGAAGGCAGCACAGTAACGGAACACACAGTAATATCAATAAAGTAAGAGAGTGTTTAAGCGTCTGTGTCACTCGCGTACTGCCGTTATATTGGACTGTGGCCTAGCCCGCTAAACTGTTTGAGCTGAGTAAAACTCTCAAGAAACACATACCGTCAACAAATGCTGACATAAAAACCGTTTTGGCCTCGCACGGATAACAACAATTAATATAATAATGGTTTCGTTTTATTCTATTAAAAATTATAAAATATTAGAAACTAATTAATGATTGGAGCCCCTTTTCGAGCAAACAAAGTCCGTGTTAGGAGACTCGACTATTCCATAAATTAACTAACAATAAAATAGCCTTATGCTTGATTTTATTTTAAAATATTTGTCTAATTAAAGACTCGATAGAAAAAGGTAATTAAAATAAAAGAAAATAATCAGGCAAGCTAGACAGTGAAATTAGAGGTAATAACAGGTCTGTATGTGTCAATTTGTTGTTTATAATTATTTTTTGAAATAATGCAAAAAAGCTCGCTCAACTTACTTTTGCAGGCAATCGTCACAAAAGACATACAACAAGTAATACATAAAAATAGGCAGAGATACCTGACTCCGCTAGATCCTCAAAAAACATTAGACACGATTCTCTGCTTTATTAAATCAATCAAAAATGACAATGCCATGATGCATCAAAGTTCAGAAGTGGGCTCTTATTACGTCACTTCTGGGTAAAAACTTGAGCACTTTTTACCAAGACGTGACATGACACGCGAAATTTCAATAGACTGTATCTAATTACTTAATATACCCATTTTTTGTGTTTACGTGATAAATAAAAGGAAACTTTTACAATATTTTATGGAGAATAAACAATATTAGCTTCCACCCGCGGTTTCTCTACCGTGAAAACTTATTTTCGCGATACAATAAGTAGTCTAGATGTCACTTCGTGGAGTTTCGTACCGGTTTTTCTCCATAGGAAACGACCAATTTCGAACCATGCACTAGCTTTTAAAGTTTTATAAGTGCCCATGTAGGTATGTGAGATAAAATATTTTGACTTTGAGTTTGACTCACCAGCTTTTCAACCATCTCCACTCCAAAAATCGAGTCGTTACGCTGTTTTGACGTAAAAGAAGGATAAACCAACAAACACACTCTAGTTTCTATAATACAGTGGCACTTCGCCCGCGACTTCATCCGTGTTGATTTTAACTACATACTAAAAAAAAATTGGATCATTAATTCCGAAAATTCCCCCCTACGTACAAACTTACAAACAAATTTTATCTCTGTATAATATTAGTTATTTATTGATAAGTATAAAATGAAGAAGAAAAGAGTCTTTCAAATGAACAAGGTAGTAGGTAATTACCTAAAAGCTCGATTTAAGTACGTGAGTCGAATTATTAATATTATAATATTTATTGTCACAGATTCAGACGGTGGAGGAAGACCACAAAAAGAACCGTAGATAGATTCTATAAACTATATTTAAATTAGATGACTATAAAAATACGGCTTATTAATAAAGCAACATATTCGGAGAAAAGAGACACGGACGGTGAGAATGAGAGGAACTTCCCTAATACCTTAAAAATGTATCTATTTCTAAATATTTACCAGACTTCAAGAGTCCAGATCTTAACTGTAAGATTCTAACTTTCGTAAAATAATAAAATGTAAGATAGTACAGCTAAGGAGTGGAATTCCTTGCCGGTGTATAATGTATAATTATGTTTCCTGCTTGCTATAACCTGGGTGTCTTTAAGACAACAGTGAATTTATGTTATTTCTAGGTAAGCGTGTTTCATCTTCGATCACATCATTGCTAACTGGTCCCTCTAACAATCACTCTATATCTTCACTCTAGTCATAAATCTTTGATCCTCAGCTGTTATTTTCTAATTAAATGGTAGTTACACATTAAACTCTGCAGTAATTATGTTGTTCTGAGTCAGCCGTAATTATGGCAAACTAAGATAATGATAGAAATGACTTAAATACAACTTTTTCCTATAATTAATGAGGTGAATGAGACGTTGATGAATGGTTTTGTGTTCTTTTCAAATGTTGAAACACAAAACATCCATTAGGATGACTTTAGGATAACAAAAGGGTGCCCTAATCAAAATAGTTTTTTCTTTCTCATCTATGAAAAACACGCAAAACTACATCAAATTAGTGCTTTTTTGTACGTAATAGCTATTTTCTGCGACTCTATTTGCCCGATTTTTTATACGGAATTTAGTTCACTATTTTAGACCCCTTTTTATTCCGGTTGACAAAATCATCGAATGACTTCTCCCGCTCTGGTTGGAGCGGAATGGAATGTCAGACTTCTACTGACTAAAAACCCACCCTGCTCCTTCAGCTGAAAAAAAGTCTATTTTTGCTCGGGTCTTCAACTATGATATGATTAGTTATGATTTCTCCTAACTCTTTTCAGTGGTTTAGTCGTGAAAGCATAACAGACAGACTCACAGACTTTCGCATTTAAATGTACTAGTGTTCAAACTTCGCCCATAATTTAAATTATTTCGCGAATGCTTTAAAATATTAGCTGTCTGCACTCCTTATCCATTTCAACTTTACCTATGTAAATATCATACTCCACCATGTTTAACTTTCGTAAAAAGGGGTACAAATTTTCAAATAACACTCGTCTCTTATTCCGTGCGCGCACTGCCTTGCGGTGGCCGCAATTCCGGTAGTTTTACCGCAACGGTAGACTGACCGCAGTGCGCGCACTTCTATGACACTCCATACTTCACAAATTTTGCGGTGCGGTAGAACTACCGGAATTGCGGCCACCGCAAGGCAGTGCGCGCACGGCCTTAAGATACAGGGTACCCTAGTTTAAGAGGCAGAGTTTAATTTTTTGTGTACAGATTTCTATGGCATTCAAATGTTTTACGTACATGTTCTCTTCGATACATCACAAATTGTAAAATACAAGTGCTAATATCTGCATATTTTGGGAAATAAATATATTTATTATTATTATATAATATACAATTAGAATGTATTAGTATGAATATCCCTTATTATCCCTTCTATTTATTTATTTAATCACCAACTTGCACTTACAGTTATTACATACCACACATATAAGTTATCGGTTAAGTACTTAACAGTAATATAAAAATAGTAAAAATAATAATAAGGAAATTAAAAAGAATAAATGATAACAAGTAGTAAATATTTAACAACGAAATTAACATACATTATAGACAACTAAATAAGGACGGAATAATAATTATACAGAATTAAGATTGAACAATAAAGAAAAATAAATATCTTAGTTGAAACTTACTTAAAAGTAATATAAAAATAGTAAAAATAATAATAAGGAAAATTAAAAAGAATAAATGATAACAAGTAGTAAATATTTAACAACGAAGTTAACATTCATTATAGACAACTAAATAAGGACGGAATAATAATTATACAGAATTAAGATTGAACAATAAATTAAAATAAATATCTTAGTTGAATATACTCCAACGAGATAGTAGTTGGAGTAGATATTGATTCCAGATATCATGCAGCAGTGGCCAGGAATCTCAGCTCGGTACTCGCGAAAATATCTAATGATTCGTCATATAATAAAATATTGTGTAAATAGTCTATATATTGTTCGTACGGTGGAGATTTGGAAAGACACAGTTTACGTAGACCATAAGACTATATTTATAGTTTTATTCGTATCTAGACTACTGTATGACCGCTACAAGTATTTACGTGCCAATATATATACAGCAAATTAGACAGACCGTGTATCGTATTACAAAAGGAAATACAACTATTTGAATGGGATTTTAACCGTTAATTCAATTAGTTTCTAACAGTTCTGATTAATCGAATCTATTTTAAAACTGAGAATTATTGGTTAGAGACACGTTGTAATTAGTAATCGTAAAAATAATTTCTAGGCATCAGCAAAACAGGGTGATTCATCGCTAAAGAAAACAGTAAGAAAGAAAAAGAGTTTATTTGTATTTGACGAACTTGATGGTTATTTCATTTAACATTCTGAATATATACACTTAAATAAAAACCCTAACATAAATTTAAAAATATCTAAAATATGGCGTCCAGAAATTCGTACGCATCGCTGTCCACCCAAGAGACTGGCGGCATTGCCACGTTATATGGCGATGCTTAATCTCTGTCCAAGGTAAAAGCCAGCCTTTGGATCACACGAAGTGTATCTAGGTATCTGGAAAAACCTTTAAATAATTTGTGAGCACTCGGACCCCACGATCCCAGGGTTTCAACCCCAAACGGCTCGAAAATACAACTACCAACAAGGTTATTATATTTCCTCCCCTTGAGGTTCTCTGCAGCTGCAGCGGCAGCGCCAGCACAGCAAGACGAGCTAGGAAGATGGGATGGTGCAAGAGTATCGACACATCCCACACTAAAGGCCTACCCATTTTCCATGGAAATAACTTGATGGTTACCATAAATAAATAAAAAATACAAGCAAAACTAAACGAATTTACTCCTCCCGGCCAAATTTTGATCTTAGATTTGCAATCTCTAGACTAGACCAACTATCAGCTCAGCGTGATGCTTGTAATGGAGGCAGAACCTCAGAACTGGTTTTCAATGTCAGCCGGCTTCGACGAAAAAGAAGATTATATCCATTATTCTCTTGCACACTTATTAAGACTATAACACTTATTTCTTCTCTAACGACAGTCGTCATCTCAGAAGATACACCATTTCTAGATGCGTGTTACATACATCCAATGTGTCATTTAAAATAAAGGCAATATCTTTATCCTTTCAATAACTTAGTCTGAAATAATGTTTCCTGCGGTATGAAATCCTAAATACACCTAACCTTCTGACGTGTTTATGTTTTTTTTATTCTAACGTTTCGTTGCAATTTATGTTTCATTTATTTATGCTTCGTCATTAAACGACGAATACTTAATTAATTTTAAAATCTCAACAAGTAAATTGTACAATATCTTTTGAGAAATAAAGACCCTTTAAACCTATTAATACGTGCCATTATTATTAAATAGTAAAAAGCTCTTTACAAGACATAATAACAAAATATATATTTTTTATTCCTATAAACGACATCGCATTGATTTGAAATTGTTTGACTGAAAACACTAAGATCGTGGTACCTTAATGGTTTCACATAAATAAGGGCTTCGGGTCCAATCAGTAGAACTCCATGGGTCATGGGAACGGCCTGTGGAGCAATCTCCGTGATTAGGATGCACTTGAGAAAATCACTTCACTGGTTTTCATGACAGGGTTAGATACGGTTGGCTGTTAGCAACAAGTACTTATACAGATGTAAAATTGTCAATGTGTCTATCAGTTTGTTTAATGATGTCTTTCAATGTATAAATTTTAATCGTATGGGTATTGTTGTAGTGTGGGAATTTTTTATTGTCGATAGGCTCGATTTGGCCACCATGTCAACTGATGGTCAGCGATAATGTGGTCGAAGATGAAGCACATATATCAAGAAGTAACCTATTGTTTTACTTTGTTCAAAGTTGAGCTACGCAATATCTGACAAATGCTTGCTCTGTTTGGACGGGCCTGCTAAAATCTGTGTAATTCTGTCCTCTAAAGATCACCACAGACATAAACCTACATAGATGCCATATGATTTGATCACTACAGATTGTATGGACTTTAAAAGAGATGTTGACCTCGTGAGTTTGTTTCAGTCATTCTTCCCATAGTAGTCAGTTAGGAAACACTGGCCTCATCTAGTCTACATTTACGAAAAAAGAGGCGTGTAAAAGTGTTATTAACAAAATAAACATCATTATTTCATTATTCACTCTTGACATAAATACCCTCAGGTTATATAACATAATTATGTTTATCAAAAATCCTGCCGGGATGGGTTTATAATTTTTTATCTGAACAGAATCTCATCCTCAAAGTTTAAAATGTATACAAACCACATTAAACATGACATACATAATTTTCGAAGCGTAATGCACCAAGTATTTTTACGTAACATACTTCCGTAGGTAATTATAATTACAAGAACACTTTAAACACACGTGAAGAGAAGCCCCAGCTGGGTTATTCTTTAATAACGAATGTAATTTGAAATAATAAAATCAATTGATTGGTGAAATCGGAACGTTTAGTGGTTGTTAAATCGTAGCGCGTGCAAATTGCTAGCGCTTTAAAAGATATTCAGTTAACAAGAATAACCCAGTTTTTTTAGGGTTCCGTACCCAAAGGGTAAAAACGATAGACAGCGGAGTCATAGTAATAGGGTTCTACATATTACTATGGCTCCGCTATCTGCTGTGAATTGTGATAGCCAGACAGTTGATATTCTCACAGATGATGTAATTCAGTTGCGGCTATAACAACAATACTAATAAAAACAGAATAAAATAAGGTTTAAGGGGGGCTCCCATACAACAAGCGCGATTTTTGCCGTTTTTTTATAGATAATGTTACGGAACCCTTGGTGCGCGTATCTGACTCGCACTTGGCCGGGTTTTTTTTATATTAAACCTACATTTGTGAGTATGGACTCATGCTACTGACATAGATAATATTCTCATGGACGTTACAATCATTGATCGGTTGACTTTCCATGGGATCGCAAGTCAAGTGTCAGCTTTTGAATCCAACTCTGACAATATATTTAATAAATTGTTGTGTTTAAATAATTTTGTTTGATCGTCTTCAATTTATTAAAGTCTTGTGTGTTAAGGTTGTCATGACTTGTCCAATTACATTCGTTTTAGACTGAATGCGCCGCTGGGCAGTTAATTTTGTGTGAACATTCGAACACAGTGGACAGTATTACCTTTTTTACGGTTGAAATCACCAAATGGCTCTACTAAAAACCCATACATTTCCTTCAGTTGCCTTTGCGTTCCTGTAAAGTGATAATTCGTTAGAACATGGGGAATGTTCAAAGGAATTATTTCCTACCTATTAGTTCCTACGTGAACAGTATTACCTAATATCGCACAAAATTGAGTCCTGAAGTAAAAACAATAACGCATAAACAAAATGGTTTAGTACAACAACCTATATATACTTAATCACGATAAACAATAAGCATTTGATTGCGCTTATTATGTTGCTAAGCTATTACATGGCGCCAAGAGTTCGAGTGAGGCGTGAATTTATATTGTATCCGTTCTAAAAAAAATAATCTAGTTTCAAATAGACCTTTGGTACGTCTTTAGTATACTCCTGCAACCCCAGACTACATATTACTAATAGCTGCTAGTTAATACCAGTACAGTACAGGTAACATAATCAATTACAATAATTGAATTTTATGAATAAGTCTTCTGATCTTTTTGGATAGTATTATATCCCAAAATCACTGTTTGAATTAATTCATAAATTTTATAAAGAAAGCCATAAGAAAGAGTGTGTGACTAATAATAACGAATCGACCGAATTAGTAAATTAAAATAGTAAAAATCTTTTGTGTAACTTACGATTTTAAGCCTGTTCTTATTTTATTTTTATGGACGCATATCATAAACAGAAAATAATGATCTAATTAAAATTTAAATCGCTTTAAATATATTCATGTTAGGCCACCCACTGGTTACGAGATCGACTTTTTAAACAAATATAAAATAACTATAAATTAGGAACGAATTTGTCTCATTAAAATGATTTTTGTGTCTAGCGTTTGTGTTTATATGATCTGTGGTTTGTAACTACCGAAGGCACATCATTCTAGGTAGGTAAGTATATTGTAATTTCTTAAGATGGTGACAGCGTCTAAATGAACAAAAAATGCGGTTATTGACCGTAATTTTTATATCCTCCAAAATTATTTATTAGGAGATAATAATTTTAATTTAACAATACTGGTACCTCCGCCGCCGAAGCGCTTATTTTAAAATCTATTGGATAAACTGTCCATCAATTTCAAAGTCAGTTCAAGTTGGCGAGAAAAAATCATTCCACGGTTATCAGCAATTTTCAATTCCGAAAATAAACCAAAAAGATCATAGCAGCTTAGAAAAAAAAACTGATTTAATAACTTGTCTTTTTTCATACAATAGCGACATTCGATACGGTAAATTATATTTCACGGGTTTGCACTTTTTAGGTAAAAAAAACAACCAAGTATGTGACGGCCTCGCGCTGTAGCTGGGTCCGTAGGAATCATAATATTATAAGATATTATTTTTAAAACTACAGACTTCGTATAAGTTTTTCTGTAATCTAAAGAATTAGTCTGTGACTAGATATTGTATTTGTATTAGACTCAATTATGTCTATATTGGTCCTTTTATATTTTCTTTAATAACATTAAAATATGAATAAATATTAAAATTACATAAACATTAAGCCATTTCGTTTACGCGATCGCCGGTATATACATAGATTATTTTGTTTTACAACATTTCAAACACTAAATAATGCATCGTCTAGTTAATAACATTTATTTAATTATGTGATACCCAATACATTGTTTGTGATAGACATACTTATCATACGATTTTTTCCCAGTGTGAAACTCGTCACATGACTCCTCCCGCTCGGGTGGAGCGGAAGGGAGTGTCAGACTTCTACTGACTAAAAACTCACCCTTTTCTTTCAGTTGGTCTTATGTTCTGCGGTCGCGATATCTCGTTTGAACATTCAGGTAACCCTATGAATCAAAACAGTCAAACGAATAATGAGAGTTCAATTTTCACTCGGACGTACGGAACCATAAAAAATATTTTTTATTGTTAAAAAATGTATAAAAAATTGACTGATGTTACGAAATGGCTATTTCTGAATAGTTTTTGCATTTCAATTGGCATGCAATCACAGAATCAACGATAATCTGGACGTCGTAAAAGCAAAAGAAATATTACATTCTGCCAATAGAGCCTTCAGATCTAAGATTTTTACTTTTTATGATCCTTAAGAGTGTTCAAGGCTCAGATAGTAAGAGAAAAATATTTCGATAAGAATATCCAATGACCACAATTAATCGTGAGCAAAATGATAAAAATAATTGATGATGGCATGCGCAAATGCAATTTGTTTGTAAGATTACATCTTGTAAAAGGAAGGTGTGTAGCGAGCCTAGCAAAGCGATATCTCGATCCATTTGTTTATAAGCCATTATCATAGAAATAAATGTGCCCATGTGCAATCAGAGGATTTGGTTTACGTTTATTTGGGTATCTTGCAACGGGTATTAGATAAAAAGATAAGCCTTAGTGTTGTTTGTATTAATTGCAAGATGTTGCTAATGGCGGAAACTGCTGTAGTTGTTCACGTTTCTCTTTGTCCATCAAGCTGAAGACCATATTACAAGGAGAAGTCAAATGTAATACTTCCATGGACAGGGACCGACTTGAGGAAAAGGATAATAAAGGTTTCAATGCTGGTCATGAAACCATAAAAACTGAATGAATGAATAAATTTATTATGAAGACCTTGTGCATTATTGGAAATATTCCAGGAAAATATATAAAGACAATGTTTCAAAGCTCATAAAATCTTAAGTTTACTATGGGAGCTTTACAAGCTTAAGAAGGATAAACCATACTTTATAGTTCTATGCGCTAACAATTACAACTTACAAGTACTTACCATTTTGAACTTAAAAGCGAACAAAGTATCGCACCGCCAAGCAACTGCAAATTAGTAGCTACATATGTATTGTTAGAGCTTACCATATAAGCTGAAAGCACGACACGCAGCAAGAGTTAAGACAGCACAAATCCACACAAATCTGGTCTTAATTTCCCTTCGATTGTTAAACGATAAGATCGACATTCGCACATCACTTGCGACAATGTAAGGGTGAACGAACAATACATGTCGATTGACAGGTCCCGCTCACGTCGTGAGGTGGAGTCACGAATTTTTAGCACAAGCTCACGGCGCGTGTAGTGATCAGCTGTTGTGTGACACTTTAGCCAAAATTGGGTGATTGTTGGTGGCCCACTTACACGATGTATGGCCCCCGTGGCCCACTCACGTTATTTATTAGACGGCCAGCATGCGAGGCGGTTTATTGAGATTAATTTGAATGTGGTTCTGGTTTCTTTACATAAAGTCGTAACTAGATTAAATTGATTTTCTCCGTGTGATGTTGTGGTTGGTCAATGGCACTCATTCCAGACGAGTTTAATGAAGCTTTTTACATCCGTAATAGAAAAGCAGTTCAGGGAGAGCTTTTGAATATCTTCCATATCTATACATAAAAGAAAAATGTCCGTCAGTGATTTCAAAATAACTGTATTTTTTCAAATGCTTATAATTATTTACACGATGCTAAAATACAAACACTTTTCTTTATTGCGTATGTTGTGTACGACTGAACCGATTTGAATGGGAATGCTAAATCTGATGAGTTTATAGGGAATCATAAGCTAATTCCGGAATTCCCACGGGATTGGTTTTAGTGCGAAAAAAACCGCGTGTGCTGTGAATCCCAATGAACAAAATCGCGGGCACAGCAAGTTATTAATATGTATATGAAAAGCTTTAAGAGATAGACTTTCTGATCAAACGTATTGAACGTATGATTGCTCGACATGCAATATACAAAAAGAAGAATGACATTACGACATGAAGGAAAGTTTATCAAACTATATCGTTTCGCAACGTACGCATAAATGATAAGTGAATTGAGGAAAGAGTGCATTTAAACTATATTGACAAAATCTAATCAAACAAGTATGTAGTTAGTGCCACGACTTATGAATTGTAGGTCTTTTTGTGAAATTGTTCATAAAGTAGTATCGCAATTTATTCAGAAATTAGATTTAACAGCCATCAAAGTGGAATGATAACAATAGGCTTGTCTAATCTTATGACAAACGACGTCAACCTACATAGATCTTCCATTTGTGTCCTATTCAAGACTGCGTGGGTACCTATAATGTCTGGGAAATCCAAACGGGTATATACCTATAGATACTTTTACATCCGTATCTTTGGGCTATATCCTAGCGAATAACACATTTTAAACAATGGCTGGAGTGACAAAGACGTTGGTCATTTGTCTAAGTGTTATCTTGTTTTAGATGAAACTTCCAATCATCTTTTTTTATAGATTCTCCCAGGTTTCTGTTATCCATAATACGAATCTCTTGTTTTCATGAAGACTAAAGTATAGCTTACAGAATTTATATTTCCCAATGCTGTTTGTTGGTGTTAGCGTTATTCCGTCAAGTATAATTTATAATTATGCTTCGTGCGAAACACTATAGCAAGAGATTCAGCTAAGCACGTTACAAAGAGTATCCTCCTTCGTATCCTCTTATAAAATAGCATCAAAATATTTACAAAATAGTTACTTATACATTACAGTCCCTTATTACCCGATGGGTTTACTGCGATAAGCTCACAGATCGTGGTATTTGAAATTACTGCTAGAGAATGTTCTCATTATTATCTTTGTACAATGGTTTCTTTTGTATTTATTTTTAAAGGGATTACATAATATACGTAAAGGTCATTATGGATCTTTGTTGAACTATCAACTTTTACCTTACCAAATTGTAGATTGGTTGTCGATAATGCTAATGCCTCTGATTGTTTATATTTACATAACAGTGTTTAGTGACGTCACTTCTATCGTTTGTAATACAAGAGGTCATCAATGCATCTATCAATACTTGTTGAATTTCGTTAAACAATTAAGTATTGTCTTCTATTGTCAATATAATGTGTTTACGCACAACATTGGCTTCTGTTTCGTCATCTCTTAGAAGGATCGCGAGTTTAGGCTAAAACATTTTTGGGAATGTCATTTTAATTTAGTTTTCCATCGTGACCTGTACACAATAGCAGTGATTGTGAATTTTGCAGCGGCAATGTTATTTCTATCTGAAGAAATGTGTGACAAAATTCTTCGGAGTGTGTATCCGAGTAACTCTTCCTCTACAAGCCTTATCAAGATCAATAGGAACACTCATAGCCCTTACTTCATGGCGTCTCAATCAACATTTACAACCTTCAAACCAAGTTATACCTCCTGTAAGCCTCATCGAGCTGCCCCTGAGATTCCTTGCATGGTGGTTTTACAAGAAGAGGTACCTACGCAATATATTTGACGTACATATATACGTATAATTAAGGACACTTACACACGTGCCGGCTTGCGGGGTTTCTCTCGCAAATTCGACTCTGGTTTAAGCCGGTTTTCGTGACAACTTTCTACAGATTCCTACCGTGTTAAGTACCCTTAGAAGTGCTAATGTATATTGTTTGGTAATTATTATTATTTGCGAGTTGTGTTAACTAACGGCTGCTCGGTAGTTAACAAATTTAATTGATTGTTACTGTAAAAATCGTTGAGGTTTAATTGAGAAACTATTCACTTCATCGAATTTCTAAACGTTGTAATTTTCTTATAGAATTCCTTATTCATTATCAAATCACGCTGATCAGCTATTGAAATCCGCCGAACTTTAATAAATATTACCGAATTCTATAAAAATTATAAATTCTTTATGACACACCTAAATCTTGTAATATTGATTAATACTTTTGCGTCCTCAAATAGACGTCTCAAACACAGCTTCCCCTGTCCAGACAAGTTTTCGTGCTCGATCGATTCTTAATAATGAATTGCTTTAGATAATGAGTTGTTTTTGTCTAAAACGGTGATTTAGAATCGGCGCCGTGGTCCGTGGCGCCATATAGCTCGGAGATCAGAGATAGGTGCACGCGCAGCCGCGGTGAAGCTTTTGTTCTTCTCCGATGTTAGAATCTTTAGTACATTGTTGCAATTCTTTCATGACATTTGTTCTTGGACAAAAGATGCCGACTAATTTCTGTGTTTGCATGATTTTTGTGTTTTGCTTTTTGCCCGAAATTTTCTAAAGCATGGGTCTTTAAAACAATATACACATACATCTATACTAATATTATAAAGCAGAAAAGTTCGTTTGTTTGTTTGTTTGCTTGAACGCGCTAATCTTCGAAAGTACTGGGTGGATTTGGATGCAATTTGGTATGGAAGTAGCTTGAAGCTTGGGGAAGGTATTTTTTACGCGACTGCAAAAAAGGAGAGTTATGTTTTTACCGTGATAGAATCCACGGGAGCGAATCCCCGCGTGAGTACTAGTTAATTATAAATACGAAAACCTGATAATCTGTCTGTCTGTTTTGCACGATTTCATGGCTAAACCGTTGAACTCATACTGATAAAATTGGTTTACATTCAATTAAATATTTTTTATTGCGTGAACAGTGAGACAACTTTTTAGTAAGCCAAACAACTACTTTCTACTACTATGTTATTACAAACTAGAATTACATACAGCAAAAAAAAGAAAGAAAACAAAGCCATTATTATACAAACATATTTTGGTCCAAATAAATTTTTATGTAAGTACTTAAATTATAATTTATTTTAACCATTTGGACATTAACAATAATCCATTATATGTTCCATTACAATAATACATTGTATGTAATAAAATAACACTATACATAATTATTTGTTTAGTAATGTGATGAATGAATGAAGTAATGTTTGTATGAAAAGTAGCGCAAACGAAGTGGCAGAAAAAAGCTAGTGATATTTTTTGATTTTTACGGGGATCGTTGTGATTGCTGTTTTCACAATTAACAGTCCCTATTTCTCTCCACATCAGTTACAATAAAAGATTCGCACATTCAATTGCCTACCCTCAAACTAAACAATTCGTTCACATCGTTTGTTAGTTCGATTCAGCCGCAAGTCTAAGTGCGGGCGCCATTATAATCTATCCATCAAGATGACTATCAGCTTCAGATGCCCGTTGAATTACCCCGCACAATTTATATGGATACTCGAGGACATTGGCTATAAACTAGCGGTCGTCTTTGTCTTTGTTGTCGGTTCTCACGTCTGATGGCGATATAAGAATCGATTGAACTTCGTTCGCACTGGTCTGTTCAATTTGTTTAGTTTAATTGGAGTCTTACAAGTTTATTTGGAGCAGTTGCGCTGCTACTGAATTGTTAAGAAGAGGGATTAATTTTGATAGTATTTTCGGTTAAGGATGGCGATTCGGTGGTTGTTAACTTTCGCTCTATGCATAGGTTTATTCGCGAGTTCGTTCCTATTAGATGTTTCTCGAGCAAACCCGGAGCCTATGAGTCCCATTATTATTATTTTTAGTCTTAGGTGAAACCGACTGGTTTTTTATAAATTATTTTTTGTGTATCAGCATCATGTAAATAACTATAAGCACTTGAAAAAACACACACAGACAGACACTTAAATTCTATATATCTATAGATGCATAGCTGTTAGTTTTAAGCCTCTGACCCTGATATGTATCTGCTTCTTTTACACGAATGCCCAAATGAACGTTTCTCGTTAATGTTTTGAAAAGATAAGTTCCTGCCTTGGATTTGTAGTTAACATAATAAGAACTGGCAGATGATGGATAAGTAGTATGAGTTGTATCGTGTTGCAATTTTTATCTGTTGATTTTTCGGTAACGGTTCGCTTTTGTCGTCAAAAAGGCTCAGCTTTGAGACATTTCTATTCTGATACATTCATATTTAGTCCAAACTGCAACGAAAGAGACTTAACAAAAACATTCTTCACTGCAATTCTCACCTGCCTTTTCCTCAACAGTTGTAATGTTACACTTGAAATAACACTGACATTATGTTTTTGCTTTAAACAGTTGTGGCTCACAATGGTGGCAACCCACACGTAAACACTCGTTAAACGTTACTGCAACTGTTTTTGGTGAAGTGATAACACTTCTTATAATACTTTTCCTGAGTAGAACAATGTTCATTAGTAACTTTTTCCAGTTAAAAGCTTGTAATGCTCTATTCTTCTTGATTCATGATGTGTTAATTAGGAACTTGACTAAAACAGGTTTTGAGTAAGTTTTCTATTCATATGGAGATCGATCACCTAAATTTTGAAAGCGGTATATTTTGTTTCAGACTCTTGAACGGAACATGTAATCTTAATTCGGAAACAATATTTGTGTTATTCTATAAGGTGCAGTCACGCGTCAGCCGAAACGTCCGAAAGCCAATTTACTTCCCATCAAAAACCCGTTGGGCAATCTATTGGCAATCTAAAATTTTCACATAGCCTATAATTTTGGAAATCAATTTTATTGTGTGCAACCAGTACCGCAAGGAACCGAACATAATCGTCCAGATAATCCATTAATTGTGTACAACACTGGACAAGCACCGCATTTCTGACACAGATAATTTAAACCACGCAAATTGAGTATGAAGAGCTAAAGTAATGGATTAGTGATAACCTAAGTGTTCGTGTTTTACACCGCATTAGCTCCAGACTCAGGCGATAATACCGGTTCCATGACAAAATAATCTGAATGATCACTGTCGACGAACTCAGACGGCTGTCTGTCATCGGTAAAAACATTTCGACTGGCCACACTAAACACGATAGTAACGGGTCGATACCTCCGACTTTTTGCTACAAAACTCGCCAACGACGGACAGGGCTTATGCCTTTATATAACTTTTACTAACTTTAATTTATTCGACATGTAATTAAAAGTAATATTATTATTGCAACAATTCCAATCACAGAATTAACAAAGCAATAGGATACATGCAAATGTAGGTCAGTATTCGTTATGTAAATAACTTGCTACATTCAAATGTCCCAGTATAACTTCGTCGCATACGGAATTTGGGGTTTATAGGGTAATAGAGAAACTTTGAGCAGAAACATGGGGTCGCGTTGATCGGTGACCTTCGAACTCGAATGGTTCATTGAGTGTGGCAGCTGAGCGGCATCGTGATCCATTCAGCCGACGCTATCGGCCGCCGTTCAGTGCCGATCCTAAACACGGAACGCGTCACACGCGCCAGCAACGTAGACTGCGTAACAGTGTGCCTTTGCCTTTTATTTTTTTACGCGCGCTTGGCGGGAAGTTTGACAGCTACATTTTTTTGAACTTGTAAAAAGTGGCAGCCATATTGTAAGAATTATTTAATAGTGAAATGTGTGTTTGATTGTGAAGATATAATTTTGCAAAACATAACAAAGTGTTCCAAGATGATGACGTCTGTGTATCACGAGGTAAGTGCACGACATTTCCCACTTGGCATTTAGTTGTTTTTGTTGAGTAATTATTGTCTTCACAAACTGGACTCCCTTGTTAACCTTTCATTTTTAGATAATTAAACGTTATGAGCTCAAATTGCAAGGCGTTTTATGAATTTGTAAAACCGAGAATTCTGTTTTTCTTTGACGTTTCATCAGTCAAGTTCAAGTGTCATGGCCGAGCATAATTTGAATAGGTAAAAGTCGTTATTATTCAGATCTAATTAAATATGCTAATATGAAGAACCGTTTTAGGCGATTCAATCAATATTTCTACACATGTGGCATTTATTCAAATGTGATTTTGTTTGACAAATTATAGTGTCTCGTATGCAGTGTCACAGAGTAGATGTGACAATGTAAATATTAGTATAGACACTGCACCCACAGCAGGTGATAAAGTTCAATATTCCTTAGCATATGTGTACATCAGTATGGCTGTAAATAATTTGGTCGAATTTGTTAGAATTCTGATAGGACGTAAGCATGAAAAGTTTACATTAGATAAGTTCACCGAGTGACGAGCAGAATTTATTGATTATCATTCCTGATAGTATGGATCAAATACATTTGCCAGATAAACTCAACAGCAAGATAGGTGGGTAGATTAGTCGTATTTTTTATCCTCCTCGAAAGTCCCACGACATTCTGACCTCTTTCTTATCTAAGAACAACACTTGCATCCGATGATATTCGCAGAACTAGTCATGTCTCTGCCCACTTTGAAACACGATTTTTACTGTCGTGTTTATCACTCCATATCGTATTCAGAAGGGTGTGCCATTAAGCATCCTACACGTAAACAGTTCCTGGTGCATACAAGCATATCGTGTGGCTTCCTTAACTGTACAACATCTAATTGGGAGGCGGAAAGCATCAGCCGCTGTTTGTTTATCCAATTTGAAGATAAACAGGCCAGGCGTGTTTTTTTTTTCATGTTGAACATAACGATGCCTTTTCTCCACGAAAAGGTACACAGTGACGTTTATAAAAGTTAGCCCGTATTTATCAAAGTTACGTGTAACTATTATTAGAATATATCCCTTATCGATATTCACTCGACCCCTTTTTTTCATTGGGCCGGAATATCATCAAATGACTGAGCGGAAAGGAGTGCCAGACTTCTACTGATTGGGGTCGCAGTATCTCATTAAAAAAATCCCGAAATCCCTATTCAAACAACCCCTGAGCTTTAGATTAAGTGTTTGGGCATAACATCAAAATGTATGAAATTTTCAAACGCTGACGAAAGCTCACTAGGTCCCATGCCTTTTGCTACTACGAACTAGCTACTGCCTGCAGCTTCGCTCGCATGGAAAGTTTTTTCAGTAAAGCCAATGTCATTCTCTTGCTGTTACTGCGGTTTGATGTGAAAGAAGAATAAACAAGCTGAAAGTGTGTTACTTTCATATTTATAAAACATTTTTGTTTAGCTTAGTATCGAATTAGACAATCACATTCTCGATGGAATAGTACTTTGTCTAACGTCTCTCTCTAATCCAGACCCCCTTATGAAAGTCCATAACGTATGGGATTGACATTCGCTAACGTCAAGTGTCAAAAATCAAAAAGCCTCAACAGACTGCGAACCCAAAAGCAAAGGTAGTCTCTACAGATGGCTCACAACCGAGGGAACTTCATAGACTTTTCTCAAAGTTTGAATCAACCGAGTCTCTGGACTCAAGACTCAACGACAACCAAGCAGTCATGTTGGCCACGTTATACAAATTAACATGTCTACACTTAATTGTGAATGTTTGCCCAGTTCATTATCAATACTGATCTGTTTGCTTGGGCAGCGGAAAGCAAGCAACGCAGCGTGCTATCGCCTAGCTTGTTTGATGTTTACTTTATGCTGTTTGTTTATTTACAATCGCCAGAAACGCTCTGAGATTTCCATCTATGGTGTACGGTGCTTTTTCGGGGCTGTTAACCCAGCTGCTAAATTTAATTTGTATGTTGATGTTTTTTGTTTGTTTTTTTTTTTGTTTTTCTTATCTGTTTTTGTTATCTCAGAAATTCAGAATGCTTTTGTCAGTCACTATATTTTGGTGTGTGGAAGCAAGGTTGTTTGAAAATGGAATAAACAATGCGATATTCTAGAAAAGTTAACGATTGTCAAATGTTTGTGACTGACAATCTTTACAAAAATTACTTGTCACATGTTAATTCTATTCATTTTAAACTTTTTAAAGTCGGCTGTTAGTACGTCACTGCGTCTATGTATTTATTTATTTATTTATTCTCAAGGCAATTACAACAGGTTACAATCCACTTATTATAACAAATACACATAATATGTTTTGGGCTGATTGTGACCCAGAGCGTAATCGCACAACATGACAACAACAACAAAAAAGAAATATAAATATAACTACAAGCAATAGGTTACAGAAAAAGAAAAAGAGAAAAGAAAATTTACTTAGGATTGCCAATATATTAATTACGATACGTCATAGAAACTTATTGCAACTCTTTATTACAGGCAATCTAATCACACGAAAAAAGTAATTACTACAAGAAAACATACACTAATAATTATACAACGTGTAACAGAAACCCCATATCTATCCAAAAGGGCTGAAGACAACATCTGGTATGGAGTCTCTATGCACAGTTTCAGCACAAAATAACTGACTCAAAGAATTGATACCAAATTATCGGTTTCATATATTTCTTGAATACCAATCATAACAAACGTGTCACAGCACTACGAGGGTCAATAACTTTCCAAGTCACTTGCCAATAACACGATAATTCTTCTCGTTCTTCTTAATTTGAAAAATTCGGTCTCTGGTATTGTGTATTGGAATTTGTAATAAGTTCTACACACGTAGACTTAGGATTACAAAACCCTTGCCATATTGTTTGTTATCATCCAAAGAAGCCATGCCCTTGGTATGTATATACCCTTTAAATTACGCGTATTATCACAGCTGGGACCAATGACTCAAAATGCTTTATCTCGGTTTGTGTTTGATTCCACCCCGAGAAAAAATGTGGTATTGTGGTCACACTGGTGACCCATCCCTGCTACGAACTCGATAACCAGTGCTTTTCCTCGAAGAACGAATGGCTAAATACCTATATATGTTTAGTGTTGTATAAAAAATCTTTTAGAGTAGGAACCAAACTCATAGCTAAAATTACAATTTTTGTGCAGCTAATTTATTTATCAAGACATCTCCTAATTGAATTCACAAAACTTTTTTATTACACATTTTTATTTAAACTTAAACACTAACGATGTGATTTGAATTTTTATGGTTTGTTTTCGTTATCTTATCAGTGCAATCTGTAGACCGTTTCTGAAAAAATATTACATTTGCTTATCGGCTTCGTTTTTTCGTCATTGAGAATAACGGATAGACTTTTTGAAATAGACAAAATATTAATGATTGCCATTTGAAATATATAAATGCAATTTTGCCATGAGAGAAAATTCTGAACAAAAAAATAAATTAAAATACATTACTTCTGACACAATTATGTCCATATTCATTTATTTGCTTTTCACAACATACAATAGGTACCTATATGTTTTAAGGATTTAATAAAACTTTTCTTATTGGGTTTTTAAAACATAGGTACATTATTGTTATGTTTATTACAAAAGTTACAATTATAAACCCTGTGTATTAGATATGTTAAAAACAGTATGTTGCTAATGTTATAGTTTGTTGTAATTTTAATTTAGGTTAAGCAAGTTATTCTAACAAAGGTTAATGTAACACTTTATCCATATTGCAAGTACTACTACTGAGCATAATGTCATGGGATCGATCCTCGTTTTGGGAAAAAATTATGTTGTTATTTTCTATCAACACTTTCCAGCTGTTTCTAGAAGAACAAGCTTACCGAAAGACGAACTTAATCCCGTATTTAGATAACTTTCACCGTATACTCGCTTTCAAAGTAGTGATAATGTGTGCGATACCCAGAGAGTATTTAACCTCAAATCAGTGGCGATACCCGTCATTACATAGTTCACGGGTACTTCACTTTCACTACTATCATCATTGTTTTGACCATTATTTTCGTATCAGACGCTTCAACGGCAAAAAGTTCCACCATCTTTAAGTTTCTCTTTAAGTAAAAAAACATAACATCACGCATGTATTTTTTGAAAGGTTAGGCAGACGTGTTTGGTATTCACATTCCGCCAGTTTTTTTTACGTGGCATTGGACTTCCCCATCACTCCGTGAGGACTCAGGGCATCTCTACATTTGCTGATGGTGTAAAACCGGGCTGGGTTTAAAATCCCACACACATCGATCTGATTACCAAAGATCGAGCCCGTTTTGAAGGTTTCCCTCCGACAAAAACAAGGACTTTTTAATAGTCTGCTGAAAAAGTACTTGGAACACTGTTCCAAGTACTTTTTCCAAGGAACACTTCGTCATGATTTCATTTCCTGGGTTTGCTGTGAACGATTTTGCCATAATTATCTGTCCTGATGCTTTCTACGTATACACGACCCGCCTAAACCCTCTGAAGCATGGCACAATTGTCGCTCACATTGGCAATTCCTGTTTTGTAATTAATCGTTGTGGCTATAGAGGAGAACCTATTACCACAAATACAGACACCTGGCTACTCTATGCAAATAATGCCTATACCAATAACATTAAACACAAGAGTTCATTTCAAGACATGGCCTTTAGAAAGCGTGAAATCCTGAATTAGCAAAGCAATCATAATAATGAAAAAAAAAATATGCCAATAACGGTTTGAACTGTGACCTGAGTCTAAATTATATTCGGATGGACAGCCATTCAACAGATATTAGGATTAGATTAGCCTCTTTTAGTATCTGAAATGTTTATTGATATCGTTTTAATACTACCTGATAACGTGTTTTAAATAGCTTCTCACGATTTTTATATATAGAACTCATGTTTTTGAAACCATTTTGATTTTATGACACAATCACGTAATAAGTGTCAAAAGTGTAATAAAAATAAAAAGTATCGATGATTTCTATTGAATTTTAGAAAAGATACATATACTGATGGTTTAATATTTACGATGGAGTCCACTCTAAACGTTTTCTACATTTTAAGAAACACTTAAGTATATTAAGCACAAAGGGGAGATAATTACTTTGGTTTATATAAAAAGTCCATTACCGGGTTTTTGTTTTCAAACAGCCGACTTTAATTAACATACATTAACATTTTAAATAGTGTTATTATATGTTTTAATGTGCGTGCACTATTAGGTATATATTTCTTCATTTATATTAAGGAACTAAGCAGGGATTAAGGAATAAAATGTGCATATCATTTTCATCAGATATACGCAATCGTAACTCAAAACATTTTTGTAGGATTACTTAATGTTATTTGCTTTGGTAGTTTTATGTTACGTTACGCACATTATAAAAATATTTTATTGTTCATAACTTCTGAAGAGTTTTTTTTTTGTTTTGCATAATACCTACCTATGACCTACATGCTATAACAAATATACGTTAATTACACACTAAACTCGTAATGATTATATTATGATATAATTATTTGTGTTACTTATATATCATCGCACATACAACAAACCTTGTATATTGATTGTACCAGCCGTTCACTAAAAACTGTGAAAGTAGGTTAACCATTTTTTATTAGACAATTTTTTAATGAAAACTGGCAATAATTACACCACGGGCTTCTTTATTCTACAACTAGCTGCTGTCCACAGCTTCGTTCACGTGGGAGGCTTTCCCGCGTAAATCCTGATCCCGTGGGAATTCCGGGATACAAAGCTTATGTGTTATTCCAGGATGTCGACTATCTACTTACCAAATTTCATTAATATCCATCCAGTAAGTCCGGAGATTAGCGTCTACAGACTTTTTTTAATTCTTCCTCTATTACTGTTTTTAACCCACCTCTATTATTATTTTTGTAAAAAAATGAAATGTACAGACACACTTTTTTACTGTTTTATTATATGTATAGATTATAATATGTATATGTCGCAGATCGCCAATGGAATGTCAAGCGTTTATCATAATTTTAATTTAGTTTGTTTTATTTGATTTTTAGTCTGGCAATGCTTGAGTGTGTTTAGTCGATTAAGTTGTCGTTGGTCATTTTTGATGTTAAAAATAAAGGCGGTAGTTTTGTGCAGTTGACACATTCGGATTGTGATCGTGGCGACCAACGGACGACTTGGCTAACCTCACTACATTCCATTTTATTTTAATTTTCAATCCGAAAATAGATCTTTAATCTTTTGTTATTTTTTATTGTAAAGTGTTGCGAATAGTAAAGTTGAGTGTACCGAACAGTGCCTGTGTATTATTTCACGTCGGACTCCACGTGCCATCATGACAGACCAACAAAATAATGAAGACACCCCTCCTCTGTCGACATCAGAAGTGGGATGCCCACGTGCTTCCCAGCCTGAACCTGAGGTAGACGAAAAATGGCGCCTGATCTTGGAGCAACAGAACCAGAACTTTCTTGCAATGTTGCAATGTCGCCTGCTTCAAGCAAGAAAGTGCAGCTACCCGAGTTTGATCCTGAAAAACCAAACGTCAATGCACATGCGTGGGTCACCACCGCTGACATGTGCATGGCGGATTGTGAGCTTCAAGGTGCATCACTCATGATTACTTTAAGCAGAGCGCTGAAGGGCCAAGCGTCGTCGTTGTTGTCACAGATTTCGTTTCCTGGCATGACATGGAACGACTTTAAGGACGTATTTGTGGCAAGGTATGATTGCCCTGAAACACCGGCTGCTTTCGCTTATTAATCTCAATAACAGTGCACCAAAAGAAGCCCAGGGTTCCGGCAGCAGCGGCACTGGTGGCGCTGATGCAGCTCCTGAACAACGTCGTGTGGACTTGTGCGTGGTTAACGCGCCTACTGGTACTTTCCGTCACTCTGGTGAGTCTTTTAATTTTTGTTATGATTCTGGAGCAGAGTGTTCATTAATGAGAGATTCTATTTCGTGTAAATTTATTGGTGAGCGTAATTATACTGTCGTTACTATGACGGGTATTGGTCAAACTTCCGTGAATAGTAACCTGAACATTTTAGTTAATGTTGATATTGGTAACATTGCTTTAGATCTTCAACATGACATAGTGATTGGACGTGAAATTTTGATTAATGACTTGGTGATTAACATGACTTCTTAAACTTTAATCTTTTCGAAAAACTTACCTCATGTGAATATTTTAAATGTCGAATCGAATGTTGAGTCAATTATTGAATTAGGTACCATTTTAAATGTAGAGTCAGATGCAGTTAAATTTAATGGTATTGATACGGACGTTCCTCCGGATATCAAAGCAAGACTTATTTTAATTTTAAATCAATTTTAAAATAATTTTATTTTTGGAACACCTAGCTCTCCCGCTAATACTGACCCTATGGAAATAAGACTCAAAGATCCTAACAAGACAGTTTATCGTCGTCCTTACCGGTTGAGTCCCCAGGAAAGACAGGTAGTGCGTAATAAAATTGAAGAACTACTCTCCTCTAATGTGATCCGCCCAAGCTCCTCACCTTTCGCCAGTCCTATTCTTCTGGTGAAGAAGAAGGATGGCAGTGACCACATGTGCGTTGATAATCGCGAATTGAACGATAACACAGTACCTAACAGATTTCCATTGCCATTGATTTCCGACCAAATTAATAGGCTTCACGGTACTCATTACTTCACTACTCTTTATATGTCTAGTGCATTCCACCAAATACCAATTCATCCGGATTCCATTGAACGCACCACAGCTGTAGAGTCTAAATACCACTCATATGAGTTGGAGACTCACGCAGTTGGGAATGCAGTTCGGAATTTTAGGCACTACTTGTATGGCAACCATTTTACAGTCATGACCGATTGTCACGCTCTTGAGTCCACTCGTAAAAAGCTAGATCTCACACCTAGGGTTCATAGGTGGTGGGCATTTTTGCAGTCGTTTGACTTCAACATCATTCGTGTTGATGGAAAACGGATGCAACATGCTGACTTTTTCTCTCGAAATCCCGTACCTGACAAAACCCCATTTAGAAAGGTAGAGCAGAAGCATATCAATATCAGGAATTTCTCTGCCAATTGGTTGCTGGCTGAGCAACAACGTGATGATGAGATCTCTGAGCTTATGGTTAAAATTAAAGACGGGAATCTTGACAATGATATCGCAAAAACTTACGAGATCAGATCTGGTATTTTACATCGTAAGATTCAGCGCAACAATAGGAGTTTATGTTTGCCTATAGTACCTAGAACTTTGAGATGGTCTATTGTTAGCACCACTCACGAGTCCCTTATGCACCTAGGATGGGACAAAACCCTTGAAAAAAAAATACACGACTTGTATTGGTTTGAGCATATGGCAAAATTTGTTAGGAATTTCCAAATCGCACTCAGGCAAAGTTTCAGCGGAATTACATCCCATTCCTAAAATTGCGATCCCTTGGCATACCCTTCATATTGATGCTATAGGCAAGTTAAGTGGCAAAAATGATAAGAAAGAGTATGTCTTTGTTCTCATTGACGCTTTCACAAAATATGTGCTTCTACATCACACCCTGAACATCAATAGTGCTAGTGCTATTCGTGCTTTAAAAAGCTGTGTCACATTGTTTGGAGCGCCGACGCGAGTAATCGCAGACCAGGGCCGTTGTTTTGCAAGTACCGACTTCCGCGAGTTTTGTTTCTCTCGTAATATTAGTTTGCACTTAATTGCTACTGGTAGTTTCCGCGCGAATGGTCAGGTTGAGAGGATTATGAGCACTCTAAAAAATATGCTCACGGCAGTAGAGACTAGCAAGGACCGTTCATGGCAAGACTCTCTCCCAGATGTGCAGTTAGCTCTTAATTGCACTGTGAACAGTGTAACCAAACACAGCCCTCTAGAACTTCTCATAGGTAAAGTCGCACGTCCTCTAGAATTAATGTTTTCTGATGAGCCCGAAATTAGTATTGACGAAGTAAGATCTGACGCTGGCGTTAACATGGATAGGAGCGCAAATTATGAGAAAGCAAGATTTGATTCCAATAAAGCTAAGTTTGATCGATTTGTCGTAGGTGATTTTGTTCTCTTGAAAAATGAAGAGAGAAATCAGACAAAACTTGACCCTAAGTATAAAGGCCCATTTAAGGTCGTTGAAGTGTTAGACGGTGACAGATACAATTTAGAATCTCTTACGAGTAATCACCACTATAGATATGCTCACGATCGCCTTAGAAAAATGCCTGATTCTAATGTTCCAATGGAAATTAATGATGATGTAGAAGCTAATGAATGAACCGGTTTAATTTTTGAAATTGTAATTTTTTTATTTCTATCATTACTCTTTCCCTATACGTTACCGCTGGTTAAGCGAGTTAGTTATGCAAACTATCGCTGGTTAAAGCGTTAGTGGTGTTCTCGCTGGTTAAGCGAGTTGTGTTGACTTTCGCTGGTTAAGCGTTAGTGTTATAATCGCTGGTTAAGTGAATTGTGTTGACTTTCGCTGGTTAAGCGTTAGTGTTATAATCGCTGGTTAAGCGGATTATGTTGACTTTCGCTGGTTAAGCGTTAGTGTTATAATCGCTGGTTAAGCGAGTTGTGTTGACTTTCGCTGGTTAAGCGTTAGTGTTATAATCGCTGGTTAAGCGGATTATGTTGACTTTCGCTGGTTAAGCGTTAGTGTTATAATCGCTGGTTAAGCGAGTTGTGTTGACTTTCGCTGGTTAAGCGTTAGTGTTATAATCGCTGGTTAAGCGAGTTGTGTTCACTTTCGCTGGTTAAGCGTTAGTGTTATAATCGCTGGTTAAGCGGATTATGTTGACTTTCGCTGGTTAAGCGTTAGTGTTATAATCGCTAGTTAAGCGAGTTGTGTTGACTTTCGCTGGTTAAGCGTTAGTGTTATAATCGCTGATTAAGCGGATTATGTTGACTTTCGCTGGTTAAGCGTTAGTGTTATAATCGCTGGTTAAGCGAGTTGTGTTGACTTTCGCTGGTTAAGCGTTAGTGTTATAATCGCTGGTTAAGCAAGTTGTGTTTACTTTCGCTGGTTAAGCGTTAGTGTTATAATCGCTGGTTAAGCGAGTTGTGTTTACTTTCGCTGGTTAAGCGTTAGTTGTTGAAAACGCTGGTTAAGCGTGTTATGATGTGCTTTCGCTGGTTAACCGTTAGTTGTTGAAACGCTGGTTAAGCGTGTTATGATGTGCCTTCGCTGGTTAAGCGTTAGTATGTTAATATCGCTGGTTAAGCGTTATTATTATTATCACTGGTTAAGTGATAGGATTTGTAACGCTGGTTAAGTGCTGAGGATTTGTTTGATAGAGTCTGAAATGCTTTCAGAATTTTGTGCTTTCAGTACTGTTTAATTTTAGTTTGTTATGTTTGGTTCTCAATCAATTAAGCTTTCTTATTATGAGTATTGCGTTTTAATCTAACCCAATTACTTTTGTGAGAATGCCCCTGATGTGGGTCAGGATAGCCGAGCGAACTAGTTACTTTTCTGGATTATCTGTCATTTGAGGTACCTCATCCCACGAGGTCGTGTGAAGGTCAGAGATGGCCGTGTCGCAGATCGCCAATGGAATGTCAAGCGTTTATCATAATTTTAATTTAGTTTGTTTTATTTGATTTTTAGTCTGGCAATGCTTGAGTGTGTTTAGTCGATTAAGTTGTCGTTGGTCATTTTTGATGTTAAAAATAAAGGCGGTAGTTTTGTGCAGTTGACACATTCGGATTGTGATCGTGGCGACCAACGGACGACTTGGCTAACCTCACTACATTCCATTTTATTTTAATTTTCAATCTGAAAATAGATCTTTAATCTTTTGTTATTTTTTATTGTAAAGTGTTGCGAATAGTAAAGTTGAGTGTACCGAACAGTGCCTGTGTATTATTTCACGTCGGACTCCACGTGCCATCATGACAGACCAACAAAATAATGAAGACACCCCTCCTCTGTCGACATATAGATATAGATAAACCCAACCTAAATTATTTCTTCAAAATCTCCTAACAAAGTTTTATTGAAGCTTTTAAATAGCCATTTAACTTTAACAGTATTTTAAATACGTCTTCAATTCACTCTTTGATTACGTTGTCAAGTATTCCCTGCATGTCCATATTAACTTATCATTCAGGAGTCTATAGATAGTCTATGGTGGCCGTTGAGATGACGTCATTTCATTGGTGACTCATAATGGCGACCAGCCATGTCTACCTTCTATTCATAACACATTCTGATTACATCCAAGCTCGATTAGTTTCGATTTGTTTAAGTCTTTTTGGAATGGTAAATTCATTGATATCTTCATTTTCTTGTATTTGTATTCTTCGATTAATCTTGTACACGATATTTTATTTGAAAATCGAATACTCATCATCTCAAAAGCAAATAAAAGAGCGACGGGCTTTTTTAGGGTTCCGTAGCCGAATGGCAAAAAACGGAACCCTTATAGTTTCGACATGTCTGTCCGTCTGTGTCTGTCCGTCCGTCCGTATGTCACAGCCATTTTATTCCGAAACTATTAGGACTATACATGTAAAACTTGGTAAGTAGGTGTATTCTGTGAACCGCTTTCCGATTTTAAGAGAAAATTTAAAAAAAATATTTAAAATAAAGGGGGCTCCCCATACATGGAACTGAAACTGAAAATATTTTTTTCATGAAACCTATACGTGTGTGGTATCTATAGACAGGTCTTTAGAAATGACATTAAGGTTTCTAAAATGACTTTTTCATAAAGTTAATTGTTTCAAAGATATACGCTTCCAAAGTGGTAAAATGTGTGTCCCTCTAACTTCTATAATAATGAAGTGAAAAATCTAAAAAATACATATATTGTAGATCTTAATGTAAACTTTCAACCAAAATTAGTTTGAACGAGATTGAGTCAGGAGTTTTTGAGATACAGTATATTTTCTAAAACCGCAAATATAACTTTGTAATTTATACAAATACTATGAAAAACAAAGTTATTTGGCGTAGTTGTAAAAATTGTAAATAAGCTAGTTTTATGAAATTTCTAAGGTTTTTTGTTTTTTTTTCAAATAAATATATTAAGTATATTATATTTATTATAGTTACCACGGAACCCTTCATGGGCGAGTCCGACTCGCACTTAGCCAATTTTTTGTTTTTAAAGCGAATACATGCAGTTTAGTCATGCTTATGGTACCATAGATATTATATTTTGTACTGTATGCGTATTCAGTTTTTTACAGTAAGAAATAATCGTATCTGTAATACTAATATACAAACCCACACATATCAGCTATCCAATTACGCATATTTAGATAATTATATTAATTCACTTTTTACGTCAAGGTTGGCCGAATACTGTTTGAGGCATGGCATCAATGTAATATAAAGTGAAAATAGATAGGTATCTTGAATTGTATAGTGGTTTTTGTTTGATGATGAATTGTATCCAATGATATACAACGTGTAACGGAAACCCCATATCTATCCAAAAGGACTGAAGACAACATCTGGTATGGAGTCTCTATGCAAAGTTTCAGCTCAAAATAAGTGACTCACAGAATTGACCCCAAATTGTTGATTTCGTACGTTTCTTGAATACCAATAATAACAAACGTGTCACATCACTATGAGGGTCATCACTTTCCACGTCACTTGCCAATAAAACGATAATTCTCTTCTTTCTTCTTAATTTGAAAAATTCGGTCTCTGGTATCAATGTATTGAAATTTCTAATAAGTTCCACACATGTACACATAGGATTAGAAAACCCTTGCCATATCGTTTATTATCATTCAAAGAAGCCGTGCACTTGGTATGTATATACCCTTTAAATTACACGTTGTATAAACTATAAGGGCATTGCTCGTACTCTTAAATAGTTACATAAAAAATCCGTTAAAAATCTATATTTTATTCAACAGCACAATTTAACAGCACATACACCGCTGTTCAAGTTTTCAATATAATACGCCATTGGCTGGCTCTGATAGATTTTAGTAGGATTTTTTTAAGATAAACACGAGCCAACCACCAAAGAGGAAGCCATTAGTTTAGTTATAACGTTTTAAGTATACGAGAATGCCTTTCAACAACATTTATATGTTTTATAATGTTTGTGTTAGAAACCTCAATTTTGGAAGAGCATCGCAGCCGGTTTGGTAACATTGATTATAACGTATAATGCCGGGGTCAGTGGGATTTAGTTACAAACGAAAATTGGGCCCGACGACCCAATGGCCATGCCAGTGTGTGAGTCATCCAATATATGTTCTATATACTAATGGAAATTATACTTTCCCCTTGTCTAATATTTAATTAAGGAGGATAGGGGCGTTGGTGTGAGTCACTGTTTATATTTCGGCTTCGGTAAGGTCCCCCTAAGACCCCTCTTGTTCGATTGACACGACCATCCCGTTTGCTCAATGCGTGTCGTCGGTGTTATATGTCGCAGTCACCTGGTAGAATCTGCTATTTGGTTGAATGACTAGAGCGCGTTCATTGAATCACGACATTTAATTGAATGACTAGGCCGAACGTTGATTGAACAAGCGTCACTCAACGTCCAACTAGTTAGCGGATTGTAACATAGCCCTTTGAACAGAGCGGACATAAAATCAGTCAGGTGATTCAAATTTAGTTCATTATTTTCTCACTGCGGCGCTAGTAGTCACTAAAACAAATATGGCTACAAACAGCTCGCACAGATAGCACTGTGTTGATATTTTTTTTCGATTAAATTTACTTTAAAGTGCGTTATTTGTAATAAAATAGTGTGACAGCATGGATTTACCTATAATTCCTAATCTAACCTAACCAATAATTACAAAGTCGGCTATATCCCATTCAACGACTTCAATGAATGACGTTCAGTCAAGACGTTGAACGTTACATTCAACGACTTGACGAGTTGTCCTTTAGTCATTCAATTAAATGTCGTCATTCAATGAACGCGCTAGTCATTCAATCAAATAGCAGATTCAACCAGATGACTGCGACATATACACACACAGCACATAACAGCATGCTGGCCGCGCTCGCGGGTAGGCTGGATTGTGCGTACATCACTCACTGTTGTAGGTTGCACATTACACGCAGGGATGGAACATATTTATAGAGTATTTTTGGTAATGTTAAAAATTGTAATATTTTAATTTGAATTTTAATAATAATTGATTAATTTAATTGTATTTTAATTGTGACTGACATGTATTTGATCATTTGTATGAGTCTTATGTTACTTGAGAATAAAATGATATTGATTGATTGATTGATATACATCAATAGTATTTTAGAGTAATTAGAAAAGGTTATAATTCTGTTATCAATGATGTTGATGCCAGGTTTTTATTAGAAATGTGGAAAGTTGATGATGGCGTTTTGAACTGGACCTAGTTATGAGGGTAATCAGCTGCGATACGCGAATTTTCGAGCCCTGGTCTTTTCGTAACTGTGCGAAAGTAGGTACTACTACTACTTTCCCAATATGCATAACTGAAAAAGTCCTTAAAAATAAATAAAATATATTTTAAGATGTACATTTGTCCCGCCACACCTAATGAAATAGTGATACATTCCAATAACTATAAATTATGACATAATTAAAATAAAGACGTTTAGACAGGGGCTTTAAAATGCCATTTTCCGCATTTAGAGAAATAAAAAATAGCTTAAAAACTGCTGTCAAGTAAGTTGACTAAAACGCAAAGACGCAACTGAATAATGTAGTACCTGCGATCTGTTTTATTTTGGTTGCTATGCATTCATTAGTGATTCACCTCTCAGCTATGCTCCGGGCTCGCAGGTCGCACTTATTTCCGCTGGCCGTGACTCCGTACCGTAATAATGTCAAAGAACAAAAGCAAAACTGTCTCCCCATTCACACATGAGAGACACAACTACACCCAAGTACCTATTCTTCAATTCATAGCGTTCTGTTGTTTTCTTTTGCCCCTTTGTTTGTCCTTTCGTCACGCCATTCGAGTCTACGAGGTCGAGAGGCCCCTGAATCGCACTACCTATCTTCACAATACTTATATTATTCTCCATAAAATCAAACATGGAAATGTATGACTAGCAACTTTTTGCAATTTCGGTATTAACTTCCGCATCATTTTCTTAAAGCAATTATTTTGATGCCTTAAGAAACGAGTGCTCGATGATTGCTGCGATTATCCAAAGAAAAAACTGGACAAAAAGCGAAGCTAGAAATAATTCGAGCAGATCACTCTGTGAGTCATTGAAGGCTAGATAATAATAGTATTGTAGCAAGCTAAGTTATGGATTTTGATTCGGCTCCGATTATACATATCTGATCTCTATTGAACCGAAATTAGAAGTCTGCATTCAATCGAACCTTAACTAGATACCTGACGCAATGCTCATTGTTGCAAAGCTTCTCTACGTCCCTGACTTTTTAATTATACTCGTAGATATTGCGTAACGTAAGTTTACCTTTCTGGGAACGGACTGTGTCGTCTTCGTAAAGATCGACCGTGGGAGTGCGTCCCTCTTGACGCTTGACTGATGTTACCGATTACAAACAAATTAATGAACTGTTCACCGTGAAGCTTTTAAAACCCAACCTGCAAACAATGGAACATCATTTGCCTAATTGTAAGGAAGTTCGGTGGGAACTAAGCGAGAATGGCCAGTACTGTTTACTATTTCTTACCTCCTATTATGATAGTTTATTTATTTATTTATTTATAGTTAATTAAAACGATTAAAACCAATTACATTAATTAACTTAGAAATAAAAGGTACATATAACAAACACATAAACTAGTATATACATTACAAACTATTACAAATTATTTTGAAACTAACACGGAACAGTGGACACTCTCGCATACTTTCTCTCGCAAAACATCAAACACACTCGTATAATTTCTCTCCATCCATCAACAAACACATCACATTCAGGATATTCAATCAGGAGGGCGTTGAGCACCTCAAGGGTGCGACAGATTGGGGACTGGGCTCTGGCGACTGTATGACATAGTGGCCGCGCGAATAATTTGTGACGTTGACTCCGACGACCAAGATAGTTACCGGGGACATTCAGTCTACAGAAACGATTGTGGAGCTCTGGGCAGTCAATTTGTCCACGTAGAGTTTTAAAGGCTACTGTGAGCTGATCGAAGCCTCTTCTTACCTCAAGAGAATTAAATCCCAACATTCCCAAGAGATAATTAGTAGGGTACATATAAGGGTAATACTGGTACAGTTTTTTAAATAGGAATCTGAGAAAGGTCTTTTGTACTTTTTCAAGCATCAAGATTTGGTTTGCAGTGTAGGGGTTCCAAACACAGGTGCTAGTCTCAAGCTTACTACGCACCAGAGTGGTGTATAGAAGCCTGATAACTTGTGGGTTCGTGAAATCATGGGCATTACGCATAACGAATCCTAAGCGCTTAAATGATTCCTTAGCAAGGTCAGAGACATGATCCCTAAATGTCAGACCACGGTCGAAAGTCACTCCCAAGTCCTTCATGTTGGTGGCACGAGTGATTTCTTGACCATTTAATGTGTAATTATAGAGTATTGGTCGCAACTTTCTACCGAAAGTCATGATATAACATTTACTAGTGTTGAAGAATAGTTTATTCTTAATGCTCCATTGGTTAACGATGTCTATGTCATTTTGTAGGAGAACACAATCTTCAGCCGATCCTATTTCCATAATTGGCTTCAGATCGTCAGCATAAAGTAGACATTTCGCGGATTTCACATTATTTACAAGATCGTTGATCATGATCAGAAAGAGCGGTGGACCCAACACGGATCCCTGACTCACACCTGAAGGTGTATTGTACGGCTGGGATTCAAAGCATCCATGCCTAACCGACTGCCTCCGATCACGCAAGTAGTCCGCAAAGAAGTTGAGTAGACCTGGAGAGAAACCAATGTTGCCTAATTTAGTTAAAAGGATGTCATTATCGACCCTGTCAAAGGCTTTGCAGAAATCAAAGTAGACAACATCCACTTGCTTTCCATTGTCCAAGCCTCTAGATATAAGATCGACGTGAATCATTAGATTCGAGTTGACTGAGCGACCTGACCGGAAACCGTGCTGAGCATCTGTTAAGTACAAGTTAATCTGTTTATAAATTATCGTGTGTAGCACGTGTTCAAAAACTTTTGCCATGGTAGGCAGGACAGCGATGGGTCTATATAGTTCGGAAGTTTAATCTTCAACGTGACAAATTGAGATAACAGTCGTATCGCTAGTAGCCTTATTTGTTTTCAAAATTAACAATGAGCATCATCGAACCTACTACACCCACATTACAATCTCGATCACCACACCAGATAGGCGAGAAATTTTATAGGTAACCGAAACCGATTGGCCTCGCCTCCGTTGATTAAAAAACGAAAATTGTCGGCTCATCGTTCTGCCGGGCAACCGACGCCCACAAATCACAGTTGGGTGATACCGATAATACTTGTAGCGCGGTTCTGATCTTAGAAATTCCTACTGATTAGCATAAACGGAGCCGGTCGGGGCGAGGCGATTGAGATAGCCAATGGCCTGTTCTGCCACGGTACGTCGCGTCGCCGCGTATCCATTCAAACGAGATCGGTTACACCTTAATTTATTCATGAATTATCTGATATCTCTAAATAACAATATAAATTAAACAATAGCTTATTACGGATGTTGAGAATTTATGTGGTAAACTATTACGTTGGTGGGTCATTTGATTCGGTGCGCATAATCGGTTCCGTGGCTTTGCACTTGACCTTGTGCGCCATTGGCGTGTTATGGTGAACGCAGACCTAGCCGCACCGCAGTCTCTACAGTCCCCGCAGTCATCGCTTTTTGTTAATGGCCTCGCACATCTATCCGCGCCGCAGTCGCTGCAGTCGTTCCCGTCAGTGTTGCCAGATTTTTGAAAGCATTATCTATCCGAAGATTTAAAAAATCTGTATAAAATCTGTATTTGGTATTGGTATTTTGCTCTTTTGTGCAATTTTATCTGTAGTTGCTATAATAGGGAATAAGCAAGTAATTATTTATACGAGAATAAGTAATTTTATTATAAACCGGTGACAGAGATTCTCTGTCTACTTTATAACTCTGGCAACACTGCGCGCCGTGGATGCGAATGACGTCATCCGCGCTGCGTGCGGGTGACGTCATCAGCTGCGGCTAGGGGAGTTCGGTCGTTTCAGGGACTGCGGCGCGGGTAGGTGTGCGAGGTTGCATAGAACTTCATATAAAGAATTCGAATGCAAAGACTGCGGCGCGTGCGGTGCGGCTAGGTCTGCGTTCACCATTACATCACACGTGGATGGTCTTAGAGCAATGTCAACCATGCGTAGACTACTAGCAACATCGCTTTTCAATGGATGAGACTCCGCTGTTCCATATTCCCACAACAATAATTTTTAACCTTGCAAATCCATTAGGTTGCATCATTAACAAAACTAGATCATACGATACATACGTATATTATCAGTGCATGCAACAATAGCTAACCGCAGACTTTCCAATTGACCTTTATTGCAGTTCGATACAAAGGTGTGTGGAAATAGTCCAAGGTTAGCCACCGGTAACGGATTTGAAATCCGGTGGTCACGACTCACTCGAGGCTTACTTAAATCTTTGATAATTGCTGTCCTGCTACCCCGCAAAAGGCTCGTGATAAAACTGATATGGAGTATTAATATCCGTGTTAGACTGAACCTTATTTATGTGGTTTACACCATTATAAAGTAGTATTAGAAGTAGTATCAGATTTTGAACTTGGTGGTATGACCAAATATTTCTTCCGAAATATCTAAGTAGCTTATTGTTATATTCAGACGATTAACGGTAGTAGGTAGTAACAATAAAAGAAGAGAATAGTTTAGCAGGTTATCTTCAAAATTATATTTCAACACAAAATTAGTTCCGCTCATGGCATTTTTTATAATTTCTACACAATTCATGTTGTTGAAATTTTCCGAATATTTCCGATTGAGCGGTCCATGGTCACGAACGCGCCCCGGCCGTATGATCGGCCGTTCACCGTAACTAATTGCAATTTTATGCAATTGCATAGTGTGAGTCAATCTCTCGACTCTTCTTGTTGCAATTTTTTTAAAGTAGTATACGTTGTCACCTCCTCTCCCATAACATTGAAATTGATGCTTTGTACTTTCGTCACGGTCTTTACGCGCTGCTCAATTTGATTTGGCGTCTCACTTTTGTAGTCATGTAACATTTACCTACATAATCCTGTCTACAGACTCGCAATTCGTTCCACCGTAGTGTGTATCATTTCTCTCCTTTTAAGCGTAGATGCGCTGTCGCTTTACGAATACGCCTGTGATGAGATATCAACATACAAGTGTATAATATGCAAATATGTATCTGAAAGCTGTTTGTGTGACCCACATCGGGTCGGGTCTGCAGTGGGCTGAAGGCGCACGCGCCGACCCAATCGTACACGATAGTGAATACGAGATAGGGCCCCGTACACAATGTTTTATTAATCAACCCCATTGTGTGGACTGTGCTTTGTAAATCCTTTTGCAGTACACTTGACTATTCATGAAAAAAAAAAGGTTGTCGAGGTATACTTGTGTGTTACGATTCTCAGAAGGTGGAGCTATGTATGTATATATAACTCGTTCGCTGCATTGGTGCATTAATGTAATTATTGTTCGCGGTTATAGTTCCTACACTTTTTGCCTTCCCATTTCTTTCTGTGCAGGAAGTTCTAATAACAGTTGTGTAGCTAACTGTTCTCGAGTAACTGTATTCATTTAAACACTGGCTTTGTTAAAAAGGACATCGTGAGTGTCAGGAAATTCATCTGTCAAAGTAATTATTTTACTTTAAACTGTATGAAAATTCCTTGATTTTATCAGCGTCTAAACCAAAGTCACGAACCCGATAATTTGGGAAACAAAAGGCATTCTAGTTAGAAGGAGCTTTTTTATCCTGAATTTAATTAGCATATGTGATGTGATGACCTCATCCCCATAAACTAACTTTAAAAAAAATTACTGTCTTATAAACATACAAAATTTAACTACATACATACTCACTTCAAAAAACAAAAATGCGCCCAGGACTGTTTTATTGCATGTCTAATTCGATTATATTAAGGGCTAGCGCATCTGGTCAAAGTCGGTTAAAAACGCGAGAACACATCGAGACAAAATTTGGAATAGACATAGGTTATAGTCTGAATTTCTGAAACAGCACATAGGCTACGCAAAATTTACAGAACGAACAAGCTAGTATGTTATTTTTTCAAGTTCAATAAATAGTATAACAACACTTTCGCCTAAATGTACTTACGTCTTACCCTGTAAAGCGAATGGTAAAGAGCAAAAAGTCTGAATCAGAATAAGGCGGTGTAATATCTGTGGTGCATCTAGGACCACCGGGTAAGAACATTTGCATATCGGCGCTCGCTTCAACGCAAACCTGTTGCACACTGTGTACTAGTACTCGTATCTATGTTAATTAACCGTTACCATGTCCTTTTTTCCTAGACTAGCTTTTTGTTTGGCTAGTTGTCTTGACTAGATTCGAAATTTGTTTCGTGAATCCATGTACAATACATAGGTATATACTAGTTTACTTTCTACAAGAAATTCTTATATAACATTGTCTTGTTATCCCAATATTTTTCTAAAGTCAACTTTGCATTTCAAAATTTGTTGATCCTACAAAAAAAATTCCTTATAAAGTACCACATTTGCTAGAACAGCAAATGTGGTACTGCGTGCAGTATGCCATAGAACTATGCCATACGTTTGAAAGTGTATTCTGTATACCTGTGTACCTTAAATAACATAATAAGGATAATTTTCAATTACATATAAACCAATTTAATAAATATCTAAGTACAAATTCATAAAGCTAAGCATAAATATTCGCAAATAAATTATTTGTTTTTTTTTAAAGTAGAAGTCACTTCAGGTACATTTTACTATTCCAAATTATAGGTGGTATGATTTCAATGGTGATTTTACTAATAGCGTTAACTCCTCTAGACTCGTCTACAGCATTATTTTCTCCTACCGACCTGATTTGGTTGAGAACGTGTACAGTTGGTACATAAATCACTATTCATGTTTCTCTTTCCTTTTATCTTGAAGATACACCGTAAGCTTAACCACATGTAACTATAACATTATTACCTATCTTCATGTTCAAGATAATATCTCTCGTCATTATTCTAGTCTCGTTCTTCTGTATCGGTCACTGTATCGCCGTGGAATGGCATTTTTTTTTGTTTTGATTATCATTGAATTAAAGTTAATAAGCCACTACTGGAATTGGTGATTGGTCACACACATTCCGTTTTAATGACGGCTTAGCGAATTCCATTCTGAATATATCCTTAACATGATGGTGTCCGTTGCTATTTCTTATTGTTTCCTCTTCCTTTACTTGGGAAATTCCAAAATATGTATGGTTCTTTATCTAATTACATTAATTAAAACATTAAACACCGCGAATTCAGTACGCAAGGGCATCAGAAGAAACAGGGTGGGTTTTTAGTCAGTAGAAGTCTGACACTCCCTTCCACTCCACCCAGAGTGAATGCAGTCATTTGATGATTTTCCACCTGATAAAAAATATAACAATAACAGCACCTTTGTACTTCTTGTCTCTATTTGCTACATCTTTTCTGTGTAGATAAATAAATAAATTTACATTAACCGAGTCACTTAAAAAAATTATAGTGACAACTTAATATCACCTAGACTCAAACATTTATAAACATTCAACGCGACAAATGTCCGTAATTTACTTTGTGTAAGGCGTTATACATTAGCAATAATAATCTAAACGTTTATGTTACGTTAGCATTTCAAAACTGTAGCAGGGTTGTCTTGAACGACGTTACTTAGCCTTTTATCCCATTAAATGAGTATAAGGTTGTTGGATTACTTCATACTTGTATTACATTTATAAATAGATTTGCAATCTGTTCTAAATGTTGTATTGTGAAAATACTGGTTGCTTGGCAGCCCTGTAGGAACGAATGTCGGTAACATGTGTAACGTGGTGGATTATTCACGCCCGTCCGATAGGAAGACCGTTGATGGCCGTACTATGATTGCATCGCCTACGCCTTCTAGATTAAGAAACTATCTGCTGACAAGTCTATTTGTTTGACTGGCGCAGCGTTTCTCGTATGATTAACTAGAAACGAACCAGGCTATTATAGATACAGATGTAGTAGACACTACCTTTGTGTCTCGATTTTTTATTACATTGTTAATTAATTTATGATTGTGTCAGTCTATATCATTCACTTTCAGGTTTGTTACTTTGCAGATCTTAAATAAAACTACTCTGTTTATTCTCTTTGCTCACATTCTTTACATTGAAAATTAGAAATGTTATTTGATCGTGATCGATTTTGCTCTCAATTTCATATACAATATTACAAAATGTTCTATCAATAGCTAGAAAGCAGGTACATTCATTGCGTGGGATTAACATTTGAAACACAATTTGGTCACGACTTAAAAGTTAAAATATATGCTATCATGTCTTGGGTTTCGTTTTCTTCGTTGGCATTTTAAGTTAGTCTATTAACAAAAATGTTTATTACTTCGGTGCGTATATCACTCTCACTTTCTCTCGGGTAGGGTGTGTCATTAAAATTCTGTCTACCATTTCGTGACTATAATGCCGTAAAACTTGGTTACTGACGTTTGAACCCGGGCTTATTGAAAGTCTTGTTGACAATTCAATCCTTCTTGTAAGGTATTGCAAATTGAATGCGTCCGTTGACTCGAAATTAATTGGTGCTGTTACGAATTTGAAATAACCGATTAACATTTTTGAGACATTTTTTGTGCTTAACGAGTTTTGATAGTGTTTTTGATTGTGATTTTGAGTATCCAAGCCATGCTGCACTTTTTGTTGGTTTGATGGCTTTCCGAATAGTGTACATTTTTAATTTAAAATTAATTATTAAGCTTCACTGTTTGGAATAATTAATTTCATGCTTCGTTAAAAGACTTTTCAAAGTCCGTGATTAATTATCTTCATTGTCTATAATAAATGTTTAGTAATTTAAATCAGTTAATGAACCATTGTTAATAACATTGTTGTATTTCTCAATTCACTGAGATGACATCCCACGCACTAATCCAAGGTATGATGTTGATTATCTTTTTCAATGAAACTGTTTTTCGATCTTTAAAACAAACTGAATATATTTCTTCAACCATATACAGCTATTGTTATCTTAAGAAATATTTGCATTAAATGAAATACAATTAACGTCGTTATCAATTAAATGGACGACGCAATGGCTAAAGTTACAAGTGGTGAACGAAATTGAATATTGCTTAAAAAAATATTGTCACAAAGAAACATTTAAAAGGGCTTGTCCTTTGAATATAAGGTTTCATGGAAATAAAGATGTCTTTTTGCAAATATGACATTGACGTTGCATCACATAACAGTTGATGTTCTGGGTGGCAACGAATTTAAAATAAGATATTTTTAAGGACGAAACATGGTAATTTAATGAAAAAGGAATCATCAACCCACTCGTCATATGTATTATGAAATAAAATGCTTCTTTTTGTTCTGTTGCTTAAAGTTTATTTTTGGTATTATGATTTTTAACCGACTTTTAATAAAGGTAGGAGATGATTGATGAGATTGAGGATAGAAACGCTTATTTATAAGTAACCTTTTCACTATTCTTTTACTTTCATTTTGATCAGTTTCAGCTTTACACGCTAATAATATAATGTTTGTTTCAAATTTTCTTTAATAGACCGATACGTCTATTCTCTGTAAGACAGAAATAAAATATATATCGCAATAATGAATTCTCTTATAACTTGTACCTATTAATTTCCTCTTCACTTTCCCATATCTCGTGGGAGTAAGACGATGCTTTGACTGAAGATACGATAAGTATCAGATAAACGCCTACTATTTCTAAACAATAATTGATGGATGGTGTTCCGTTGTGCAAAACATTGCGCGTTGCTTTGCCATCATTAGCTTCGGATCGAGCTATTGTTGAATCAGTTTATGTTTGTCTATTAAGAAATTATTTACTGTTGTGCTTTAATGTCAGTTTGAGCAAAACTTCTTTGAGTTCAATGATTGATGTGACGCCGATGTTCGCAGTTTCGGTGTATGTTCAAATTTTTGCTGGCATTCTTTGCTTTTCTATAATAAAACGCAGTAAAACTGTTGTCAGAATCAATGTTCTAATTTATTGCATAGTGGTTAGATCTTCGAGTACTTATATCTCTTATCGGAATTGGAGGTGCTTATTGCACACTCTATCGCGCGTTGATCGCTAAGCGATAATCACAAGTCATTTTCATTACTATGGAGTTTGTAAAATCAATTTTAACGGACAGTTATTCTATTATGGTTATTGGCACTGCTTTGCAAGATTAGAGATTAATGTATATAGGTATGAAATGTAAGCTGGTTTTGGTATAGCATTGTAAATTTAATAATAAATGCTACCCATTGGTAACATCTAGATGTAGAGCTACCCACCGTATTCCATAATTATATTTAAAAATTTGAACTAAACCAAAATTTTACGTTTGACTTCGTTTTAATATTCTAAACCAATTCTAAATACAAATTCTCTTTAAAAAAAATATAACTTAGAATATGGTTAAAAAGTTGTTTATGATTATAACTAAGCAATGACATACTTTCATACATTCGATAATTAAATACTTTTTATTATTTTATAACTCAGTGGTTCGCTAAAAAAAACGCTTTCACATTTTGATACGCAACAGACATTATCGACAATTAATTAATTATTCATTTATAGCTGATTGGATCATGTAATTGCCATCGAAAAGGTCAGAAGTAAAAACCTTGTTCGGAACAATAATAATACTGAATGAGAATTCCTTGGTGGCCGTTAAACCTTACCGGCAAAGAAAATAAAAGATACTGCATGCTGTCAAATAGATGGCTATCTTTTGCTTATAGCCTGGGGTCCGGAAGGCCTCCTACGTCACTACCCTCCTATCTCACAGGTTGGAAATCTTAAAAGTTATCGATTTAACGACAATCTCTACCCGTGTGCGTTTTAACTAGCTTCAAATGATGGCTATCTTTGCATCTAGGACTATATATGTCTTTGTTGTCTAAATGCCTGTTTTAATGGCTGATGCTATTTAGATTACTACGGTTAATAAAGTAATGATAATAAGTTTTAGGGACTGTTTTTGTTGGTTAGTTATTTTTTCCATTGTGTTTGTTTTCTACAATTGTACAATAGTTATAACTTCGATATAATCCAATTCTCCTAATTGCATAATTTGCAATAAAATTGAAGATGTTCAGCATTTGCTGATGGAATGTGTCCGGAATAAAGATGGACGCGACTCGCTTCTGAACGTGTTTAAACATACTGGATTCAAATGATGGATGGAGTTAAAAGCATTTTAGCAAACCCAAAATCTAAGGAAGCAATAGGACTATGTAGTTTAGTATTAATCGTTCAGCAGTGAGGAGCCTAGTATTATAGTATGCACAAAATTTACTAAATTCTATGGCTCATCGCTTACGATGCAAGCTATTCGTTTGTGGCATGCATTGCCGGTGTCAATAAGACAAGCTCGGACACTGGCTACATTTAAAAGCGTGGTTGCTAATTATTTTCTTTCCAATTTATGAATATACTTTTGTTTTCTCTCCACATGATATTAAAGAACACATTATTTGTATTGTATTGTATTTATATATATATATTTATTTATTTTAATATTTAATTATTTTTTGTAATTAGTACACTAATTTAGCCCTCCCCACTTTAATTAAAGTTTTTAAATTCCTTCCAAAGTTTTTCTGGAAGATATCGCTTTCAGCGATAAGACCGCCATTGTTACCATAGAATAAGCAATATTGTTAAATAGGTGTGTTTAAATTTTGGTGTACAATAAAGTATATTCTATCTATATATCTATTACTTATTATATTACTTAGCGGTTTAATTTTGTTATAAGATACGATGGGGTTGACATATCCTTATTGGACAAAATACTTAAATAAATAAAAAATAAAGATATAAAAAAATCTTCGGTATATATCTATCCCTTTTTGGGACTTACGAGTTGCACATCTGGAGTTCGAACGCAAGCAAGCGCTTGCGTTCGAACTCCAGATTAAGAGATTAAGAGCAGTGGTGATGATGAAAATGATACAAGGTGATATGCTTATATCACCTTGTATCATTTTCATCATCACCACTGCTCTTAAAATGGCCAAGGAAAACATTATGAGGAAACTGGCCTGTTCTAGGGCGAAAAATCCGAAGAAATTCAACATCCATCAACATGCACGGTGGATTACTGTCCATTCCCTGTCATAGGTGTACGTGGACGTGGTCGGTCTCATAGGTCTCCTAGGTCTCAGTGGGAACTACATAGGCTGATTACGTTATATACACATATGTATATGTTAACTTATTATAATTATATTTAGTATCCACCATGACTTTCACTATTGTAGTCAAAACATTATTATGCAAACATTTTTATTGATCTGCAGAAAGGACAACTTTTTGTGCTTTTTGATTGATTACACTTTGACCCTCATTAGTGCAACATATGAAGAAACAGCATTACTTAGAAGCAACATGTGTAGAACTTACTTGTGGATATTTCCCAGAGTTAGTCCCACATCTGCGGGTCATCTGAAGCTTTTAATGACTCACATATTTACCATCTGGACCGAGTTGATACAATTTGTGAGTCATTCAGAACTTTATCTAGAACTCCAAACGCGGAATTTGAAGTCTATAATCAAATAAAAAAACAAAATAAAGGTTTCTACCAGAATCATGTATACATAGCTACGTAGATAAGTACATATAAATATATGATTGAAGTGATGTCTGTGATTTTAAAATAACTGTGTTTTCTCAAGTACTTAACTAAAAGCACTTGAGAAAACACAGCATACACGTCACTAAAATTAAAAAAAAAATAGGTTTATCTTGGAACGACTGAACCGATTTAAATGAGATATTCTCTGGAAGATAGAGGAGCTTATACTTATACTTTTTAATCTATATTATTTTCATGGTATCGGGATTAACGCGGAGAAAACTGCGTAGATAATATCGTCTCCCTTGTGAATAAAGTCGAAGGCACAGATACCTACATAGTTACATATTAATTACAGTAAAAAAAGTTCACAAATTCGCCAAGTTGTAGTTAGCTGGAGGTCAAACATGGCTTAAATGTGCAATTACAACCAAGGCTCGGATACCGGTTAATTTTTCAAACCGGTATGATGTACTTGACGCAAAAACCTTTACATTCGGTTTCGTTCGCATAAACCGGTTTTTAAAAACCGGTATTTGGAAGAGCATTACATAGAGGTTTTTTTCGGATTAAACGGTTTAGAGCAATAAAAACCGGTTAATACAGACGCACGATAAACAAACGTCGCGCGCTGTTCAGTTGCTATTCAGTCGTAAGATTTTTTTTGATTCAGGTCGAACGTTTATTTATGTCATTGCATCAATAAGCTCCGCAGGCTGTAAAAACATAAAAAATGGTTAAGTATCTAATACTTTTTTGGTGAAATTAAAATGATCTGAATAAGATTGGAATGGTAATGTGGGCGTGGCGAGCGTGCCACATTTATGATACGAAAATCATAGCGCGACCGATTAATTCATTCACCGCGTTTAGTGCACATCGGATTACTTCGGAATACAGAGCTCTGCTTTAAAATGCCGTGTTGTGCAATTAAAACCTGTAAAACAAAAAGACTTAGACCGCAAGTATAGAGCGTGGAGGTATATCTTTCCATGGGTAAGTCGAAAATAACATTTAATTCAGACGGGCCTGTTGCTATAGTGGTCAGTGGCCCTGACTGCTATGTTCAAGGTCGTGGGTTCGATTCCCACCCTGGACAAATGTTTGTGTGATGAGCACGATCATTTGTTCTTTGTCTGGGTGTAATTTATCTATAACATGTATGTATTTAAAAATACACACATCAAAAGTGTCTAGGGATCAAGCATTTTTATGCGGATTTCTTGAGATTGAGATGTGGCTTTGTAATAAATTTATGATTTTATAAATTTATATGGATCCTTTTTGGTGCATTTCATAATTTGAAACAGGAACTGTTAATCAAATTCGAGTAAAAGATGAAAATCAGCTGTCAATATTTTCCCTATAAAAACATACAACGCATTGAAGACATTATTAGTGCTACTGTTTCCCTACTACTGATTAAAACCAACGTTATTATGGAGCGGCGACGTCATTTAAGCAGGGAAGAAATGCTCAGAGTCGTGGGAATGATAGAAGCTGGTTCCCGGCAACGTACTGTGGCTTTAGCTCTGAATACAAGGCAGAGTGTTATCAGTCGACTTTGGACACGTTACCGAAGCACTGGTATCGTGGCTGAGCGCCATGGAGGACGGTATCGCTGCACCACACGGAGACAAGACCGATACATTCAAATCTTAACTCGAAGAGCTCCAACAATAACCGCCATGATGTTAGCCGTGAGGCTTCATCACTCTTCAGGGAACTTAATTAGCGACCAAACAGTCAGAAACCGCTTGCATGAAGTGAACCTTCATTCTCGAAGACCGCTACGGGTACCACCTATAGCAATGCACAATCGTAGGATTCGATATCAATGGGCTCTTGAACACAGAAATTGGGCAGAAGAACAATGGCGTTTCGTGTGCTTTTCTGATGAGTCTCGTTTTGGTATGAGACCGGATACAAGACGTATACGACACTGGAGAACCCCTGGACGCCAACAGCGATTAAAATCCTGCCAGGAAGTCCATCCTTATAGTGGTGGAACCATCATGGTATGGGCGGGTATTTGGATCGGCGGAAGAACTGAGTTGATTTGGATCAGAGGCAACCTCAACGCTCAAATTTATGCTGAGACGATTGTATCTGACGTCATCGTTCCTCTACAAGTGCAAATCGGTCCCTTATTTCAGTTAATGCATGATAATGCACGACCGCACACCGCAAGAGTTGTAAGACAGACTCTCGCCGCAGCTAACATCAATGTCCTGCTCTGGCCTGCTCAGTTGCCAGACTTGAACCCGATTGAGCATGCATGGGATATGCTACAGAGAAGAGCTCTGCCGAATATGGAGAGTATCCAGTCGCAAGAATACCTTTTTTTGTTGTTGCAACGAACATGGGCGGCCATTCCACAGCGTGATTTGGATGAACTCATTTTGAGTATGCCAAACCGATGTTTTTGTGTTGGTAGTGTTCGCGGTAGAAACACGGATTATTAATTGTTTAAGTTACCCAATAAAATTTTAAAGAAAACTGTTATTTCAGTCTTTTTTTCGAACTTTAATGTTAGTGGTTCAAATGTCAAAAATCCCTTTATTAGGAAAATGGCAAATTTCTTTATTAATGCAAAGGTGACTTGGTTTATCGTTACTGTGACAAACGAAAACACTTTATTTGATGAATCCTTAAAGAAAATTTTAATTAATATCAATCAGGAGAAAAGTTATTGCAAAAATATATGTTGATCCCTAGACACTTTTGATGTGTGTATATATGTATGTTTATCAGTTGTCTAGTACTCATACCACAAGCTCTGCTTAGTTTGGGACTAGATGGCGTTGTGAGAAAGTTGTGGAATATTATTATTATTATTAATTACAATTTTATTTGTAAAAAACATTATAATATTCTGATCACTATGAAATTCCCAACATTAACAACATTATTACAACAAGTTACAAAAAATATACATTGCCCGATGTGTACTCGACGCAATGACCAAGTCTGCTTCCGCCATCGGAACTTTAAATAAGACTGCTCTCTGCGCTCCTCTGCGATCTATTTATACCCCGGCCTATGAGTTCTAGAACATTCTTGTAAAATCGACTCACTACCTATATTGCCAAAAATATTCCAGAAGCTATTCAAGATACACACTCATACACACACGTACTGCTACTCGCTGCTAGATGGCGTTAGTGTCTCGAACATTCTAGTTTTCTGTCGAAGTTTCTCGACGTACTTCGCTAAACGACTGGCGTAACACTCCCCCTCCTAAGACATGCTCGACCCGAGCATCGTTAGACCCGTAGTAACGCGCCAGTCGATCAACTTGAACAATCTTTGGCGCAGCTTGTGGACCTTTCTGGATCCGATAAGTGACGTCATTAATTTTAGTCACAACGCGGTATGGCCCATCCCATTTTGCCTGTAACTTCGGCGACTTTCCTTTGCTGTGCACCGGATTATGGAACCAGACAAATGAGCCTTCATCAAATCCTGAATTCTTCATTTTTCGGTCGTAACGAGTCTTCACCTTCTGAGACATTTGTTGACCGGATTGTCTGAAATGTTCGTATAAGTCGTTCATTCTGTTTCGCAATTCACTCGCTTAGTCTGTTACACTACAAGGTGTATCTGGCAGTATACCAGTGATTAGGTCTACAGGCAACCTAAGCTCTCGTCCGAAGTTCACGAAAGCAGGTGTAACAGCTGTACTCTCATGAACTGCACTTCGGTATGACAGAAAGAACGGCTGAATGTGTTTGTCCCAATCCTTTTGCCTGCTTGTACTCTCATGAACTGCACTTCGGTATGACAGAAAGAACGGCTGAATGTGTTTGTCCCAATCCTTTTGCCTGCTTTCCACAACTTTAGCCAGATATCTCTTCAATGTCTGGTTGAAACGTTCCACCATTCCATCAGATTGTGGGTGATACGAAGTGGTCCTGGTTTTATGAGTACCCATTACTCGACATGTCTCCTGAAATACCTGTGACTCAAAATTCCTTCCTTGATCGCTGTGAATTTCCAAGGGTACTCCATAGCGACAAAATACTTCGTTAACCAATTTATCTGCCACCGTGGTAGCTTCCTGATTAGGAATGGCAAAAACTTCTGGCCACTTTGTGAAATAATCCATTACGACCATAAAGTACCTGTTCCCACTCTCGCTCTCAGGAAATGGTCCCGCAACATTCAGCGCTATCCGTTCCCATGGGGCTCCCACATTATAGATCTTTAAAGCTCCTCTACTGTGTGTTTGAGGTGCCTTAACTGCTGCACAACTAGTGCATTTGCGGCACCAGTCTTCTACGTCGTCTCGGCAGTGGTTCCAGTAAAACCTCTCTCGTATCTTTAACAGAGTCCGTTTTACTCCCATATGATCTCCTGAACATCCATCCTGGTAAAGCCGTAGAACTTCAGGTACCTTCGCTTTTGGTACGATCATTTGTAGGTGACAATGGTCTCCTCGAGTATTTTCCCATTTGCGGCACAATACTCCCTCGTGAATCACCAAACTGTCCCACTGTGCCCAATAACTTTTTGTTGTAGTGCTCATTCCAGCGACGTCATGCCAACTAGGCTTTGGAGCAGCGGCTTTCTTCCATTCTAGAATGGGTTTGACGTCTAAGTCATTCTGCTGCGCACGCTGTAGCGCTTCTTTCCACTCATTGCTCAGGTCTGTTCTCAGCATCTTGATGGGTACTATTTCTTTTTCTTCTTGCCTAACACAGTGCTTACATTCTTCAGGGCAAGGTCTTCTTAATAGCGCGTCCGCGTTGCCGTGACATCTTCCATTACGGTGCTCAGTTTCATAGTGGAACTCTTGCAGTTGTTCAATCCACCTTGCAACTTGCCCTTCAGGGTTCTTGAATTGCAAAAGCCACTTTAATGCAGCATGGTCGGTCCGCAGATAAAATTTCCGACCAAGCAGATATTTACTGAAATGCTGCAATGTTTTTACTACTGCTAGTAGCTCCCTTCTCGTGACACAATAATTTCTTTCTGGTTTTGATAAAGCTTTACTGAAGTAGGCTATCACAACCTCTTTATCTACTTTTCGATGTGATAACACGCCACCAATTCCGGTATTACTTGCATCTGTGTCTACGATAAAGTCATTCTCAGTGTCAGGAAATCCAAGAATAGGTGTATCGCACAGACGCTTCTTCAATTCACGGAAAGCAGCGTCGCAGTCTTCTTCCCAGCAGAATGTTCGCTTCTCTTCAGTGAGCTTGTGTAATGGCTTAGCAATATCAGCAAAATATTTCACAAACCGGCGGTAATATGAGCACAACTAAAACGCTCTGACCTGTGTCTTGTCTTTTGGTACTGGCCAATCCTTAACAGCGACTAGTTTGTCCGAATCAGTTTGCACACCTTCTTGCGAAACTACATGGTCCAGGAAAGTCACTTGTCGTTTGAAAAATGAGCACTTTTTAGGACTTAGCTTCAGATTGGCTGCACGGATTTTTGCTAGCACACGTTCCAGGTTCTTAAGATGATCTTGAAATGAGCGCCCAACAATAATAATGTAATCTAAATATACCAGACAGGCGTCTCCAATAAGCCCAGTGAGTACCAGCTCCATTAGCCTTTCAAAACTTGCTGGCGCATTGCACAAACCAAATGGCATTACTTTGACTTGCCACAGACCTTTTCCCGTAGAAAATGCTGTCTTTTCCTTATCCTTACGATCCAGTTCCACCTGCCAGTAGCCACTTTTCAAATGTAGGGTTGTAAACACTTCATTCCTCTCAGCGTGTCTAAAGTGTCGTCAATTCTTGGTAGCGGATAACTGTCCTTCTTTGTTGCATCGTTTAACCTCCGATAATCGACACAAAAACGTAAGTTGCCTTCCTTCTTCTTGACTAGCACTACGGGAGAACACCATGGACTGGATGAAGGTTCTATCACACCATCCTTTACCATCCCTTCAATCATGGCCTCTACCTCTTTCTTCGTCTTCGTCTTCAGACAGATCCTTGTACCAACCTTCTAGAAGGGATGACACATTATATGTGCTATTAAGTTTATTGCTACTGGATATTCTTGGCATCTGCGTATCCAGGCAACTTCCTCACAGGTGCCCATCAATGTTCACTTTTTAATTATGTGTTCTTCATTACTTGGGTTTAAAATCCTCACTACTGAAGTATTTGTGGGCCCACCAGAGTGCGTGCCATTATCCATGGATGATCACTATCCGTTCTTTCAATAAACAAGCACCGACCCTTTTGTCCCAAATTTTGTGATAAACTTACTGGCTCAATGGTTTCCGATCTAGGACGAAGGGTAATTTTCTTCAGGCAGTAGACTTATCCTGATAATCCACAATCCATACAGATTTCTTCTGTGCCACATTTTAATATTCCTTGGTTAATGTCGATCTCACAATGATGGTCTCTGTATGTGCTGTACTGATATTTTGCTGTAACATACCTACTGTTTACTATCGGTCTACTTGCGAATTTTAAACATTTAAGCAAATACTTTTATGCCAATCAATTGTTTACAAAAACACTTTGAAGTTTTATTGTTTTCATTGTAGTCAAAGTATGTATAGATTAAATTCGTCCGCTTTCTACCCATGTTAAACACAAATAATAAAATTAACGCGTAATTAAATCTTACTGCACAGCAGACATCTACCTTCGATTTATGCTGACTTCGAGTCAGCATGAATCGAATGAAAAGAAATATCGTAAGTACGTATACGCGCCGCTTTGTGCGGTAGTCACACACAAGTTGCAACGCGTTCACCGACATGCCGTTCGTCGAATAAACCGGTTAATTTAGGTACAAATAAAGTTCTCAAAACGTTTACGTTCTTAAGAAAAGTTCGGAGGAAAACCGAAATAAACCGGTATTAACCGGTATTTTTTAAACCGGTTCCGAGCCTTGATTACAACTAGAAACTAGTGTACGTATAATGGCATCTTGTTATGTTATAAAAAAGTAACCTTCACCTACTAGGCATTAATTAGTAATAGTGACATTGGTAATGAGTCGTTTGAACACCTAGCGTGCCTTTATGTTCACTTAGCTAATCATTTTTCTAACAAGCATTACATGAAGGGCAATGTCTGGCTGTCTCGGTGTATTTTTTTTAAGTTAAACTCTATACGTTATTTTTGAATTTTTAACTGTACAAAGTTAATTTATAAATCATGAGATTTGCCGTTTGAGAGTTGAAATCTCTCTATAGATCTATAGTTCAACACCGATTACTAAAATTTTTGTGTACTTACTCTTTAATTTTAAGAAATCACTATAATTTAGGATTTTATAACAGTATCCTGTCCTGCCCATTGTCGGATGAGGCCAGGAAGCTTTTCAAAATTGTGATTTTAGGCTTAAGGTTACGAGTATGTTAGGTTAAGATTTTATTGTATTCAATAATGGGGGTGACATTTTCGCTATTGAAAAAACCCCCTTTCAATAAAAATAAAGATTAAAAAAAAAGAAATCACTGCAATGTAAATTTAAAATTTTTATGGATAAATAAACTTATTCAGCAATAACAGTGCCGTATGCTTTGCTGAATGCACCTTCTAGGAAACCGTGCTTCATCTTCGACCACATCATCGCTTACCAACAGGTAAGATGGTAGTAAAATGATAAAGCGACCCAGTTATTAAAAAAAAAATGTGCTTTACTCAAACCAACCTATTGATGCTAGCACTCAGCACACTTAACCTCATAACCATGGGGACAGACCTTTTTTAGTGTCCTGACTGAATTCAGAAGGATAGCATTGTCTGTTACAAAATGTAATCTTTTTCGTTTATGTGTTTTTTATTGCTACACTATTGCTTTAGGTATGAGGGTACAAGAGATTCAGCTTTCCTTATTTTTGTATTATTTAGAAGGCTAACAGCTAACATTATAGTTTCTTAAATGCTTGTAGTTTAGTTCATCCATATATTTAGTTAATCCATATATTTTTGTGCTATCTCATTCACAAGTAAATTCATTTCACAAATTACCTTGCCTCATTAGTACCACTTCTATAAATGCTTATAGGTACTTAGCTTACATTAAAAGTACCTATTAAATATTTGAGGTCTTACCAATTTGCGGTAGTCATAACGTTATGTACGTACATCGTGAGTTACTTTAATCGGATTACTTCGTGCTCCCGTCACGAGCTGCACCACATTCGTGCCAAGGTCCCAAGTGTTTCACTAATGTGAACTGAGACGAATGTCACTGAACGACGTAACATAATCTGGTGCTTTGTCTGCTTGTTTATGTTTTCTTAGATTAGGTAAATGTGTAACTAGAAACCAAGGCCCCAGAAAGTAAGGTCAACTGTGGGAACCGGGTGGGTTTTTAGTCAATAGACGTCCCACACTCCCTTTTTCTCCACCAAAAGCGGTAGTAGTAGTAGAGTTATTCACTGATTACCCTCCGAAAAAAAAAACATAATGTGGTTTATATTTTGTTTAAAAAGGATTTACAAATACATATCTAATTACAACTTGCGATATCTATGTAATTCTTGAGCGAATAGAAACTTACGCAATATAAACCTTAGTCGGATGGCCTGTATCGTATCCATCTTATTTCATAGAAAAACTTTTTCGAATACAGTTTTCATGTCGTTCCATTTTCAATGGAGACTTTTCCGATATCGATATTTGACATAAATCTTAATCGATAATCTTTCCGATACGTCGCCGTCTCGTTGGCTCGTTTCGACGACTCGCTTTCTCCAGCCTACAAAAAAAGTTGATACGCAAGTGTGGTACCTGTTCTGCCCATCTATTGATTGTTATTATGCTGCTTGTAAAATTATACTCACCTCTACGCAGCTCGCATTACGCACTGACTGCTGCCAATGTTGTATGGTTATGTTTGATTTTATCGGTGAATCAAATCTTGTCTATTATCTCAATCCACGCCTCAGACTAATCTAATAGATTTTTTGCTGAATCTTCAATATCCCAAGACAATAACCTACTATTAAGTAAAACAACAGTTTATTTTGCAAACCTATAATTTAGATACCGATAATATTAATTATGCGAATGAAAAACTGTATCTTAAAACGACAGACTTCCATCAAAGTCAGCGCGTAATTATGATAGCTATCAAACCTCTGTCGAATATTAATTGGTACTTTTGCTCTCGATATTAATATCGAATTTTAATGCAACAAAAGTGCTTTTTTTATATTTCATTCACGATGCGAGAACACTTGTTAAAATAGCTCTTACGTTCAAAGAAATAAGGCTTTAAATCGATTACAAGTAATAATTCGCAAGATATACAGCTAGTTACGTTACGTGTAGGTATAATATTATGAGTGGAACTTAGGTATGAAAGTTTTACAACCGGATGTTGTTCACTGTCAATCACTCAATCGAAGGGTAAGGTTCATCAAATTACCGTCTTGAAATAATTCATCTATTGACTGAACGTCGTAACATCAATCAAGTAATTGAGAGAAAGTAGTTACAAAGGTCTCTAAAGATAAAAAAAAGGTTTTGTAGTCGTAAAAGTGAAATTTCTTTTGTTGGCAATATTGAAATTAAAAGACATTTGGTGTACAGTGTTGAGATTGACGGTGAAGATATGCAATCCGAAAGTACGAAGGAAGAAAGCAAAGTAGACTGACAAACTGTACCTACCTACAGATCGCATCTGTTACGACGATGGTTAAAAGCAACTGAAGATTGCTATTTTGATGGGTAAAGAGATACCGAAAGATTTATTTATGTACGAAAGAAAGTGTCGCAATGGAAGAGACTTATATTAATAATGGTCATAATTAACTCCTATATTTTAATGCTAGAGCAATATTAACTCGTTGGTTAAAAAAAAACTAAATACGCTTTTAATTACTTATAGTGTAATTTATTATGAGATAGGAACGCTTGCATAGAAGTCCAATAAATAAAAAAAATATATAAAGTAACTTTTTATTGAAAAATGTATTTCGAACATAAACAAACGACTAAATACATTTTCCTACTGGTGTTCTATGTCGTTCATACTTATCATGGAGACCTGTAATCGGCTGTCAAAGTATCACATTGTTTTCAGATTACTGTGTTTAGCTGTTGTTCTCCCATGTGAATAAATAAATATGTGAATTCAATGTCAATAACACCTATTACCAGTCGTAAAGTTTGTTTGTTTGTCGCAATTCTTTATAGCCGCCGCACCCTGCATTAAAGTAATGCAAAATTCTAAATCACCATCGCATTCTTTATATGGATGAATGTGCAATAAAATGCTAACTCTTTGTGCCTGCTTTGCAAGGACACGCTTTTGAATTCAGCTTAAGTATCAAATTATATTCCTTTTTGAGTTATCTCTTTGCTACTGTCGGCTCCTTTCTGCTTTTTGCATTCTATAGTTTATTAGTGACTTGCTTGAATGCAATTTTATCTTAATGATGTTGACAATTTTCTTTTGTATTGCAAAGAGATATAAATGCAAGTACGTATATACAATAATGTAATAAAGGTAAAGGCCTCATTTCAAATGTTAACTCACTATTTTTTTCATGTTTTAAATGGTAAATGAAGAAAATTATAAAATCGTTTAACCCAAAATGGATACACAATACACATTTTAATCTCCACCACTATCCATCGAAATACTTTCATAAACTACATTTTCTGCTAAAAATAATTTCATTTCGCTCGCAGTTTTTATCCGACAATAATACCTTAATCATACATTCTAAAACATCCCCTTTAGCTGCCATTGCATTTCGAAATACATCAACTATTTGCATTGACATTCCACGAGGGTCCATAAATAGGCAGATGGATTAGGTCCAAACATCTGCTTGGCACGTGCGCGCGCTTATGAAACGAATTTATCATAACGACCTATAGAAATTAAATAAAAAATAGCAGTATTCATGTTAAATCGGTGTCTATTTATAGTTTGATTTGTATAAACTTAATGATCATTGTTAAAAAAGCGGTTCGAAACGCAGCTGGTCGAACGGCAGCTGACCCCAACACGCTTGGAAAAAGCTCAGTTGATGACGCCTTAATGATAGCCATTAAATTAATAAAACTAGGCCTTTTCTAACAAGAAATCCATAAAACCAAATATAATATGACTATTCGTGCAACTGATTATCATTCTGGTCTTTATTAACATGTTATTCTACTCCTAATAAAAGGAGCCTCTGATCAGGTTACAGTCTTCGTATTACCATTGAAACTTAATCTGACACCTCGAAATCAACGCCTGTAACGGTAGTTTTATTGTCATAAATAATGATAAGTTTGATTGGAATATCCAATTTCGGTATTCATTAACATGATCAGATATAAAAACGCTTTATAAAGGACTTTAACAATGACGAATTCATTTGTAGAATCCCCTTGCTATAAATATACCAGCAAATTATAAGGTACCATTACAATGAAACTACATATAAGGTCGGAGGGGAATGAACCTTGCAAATTGTTAATGCATTACATATATATTCACTATTATTCTCTAAATAATACTAAGAATTGCATTTATTTTACATCCCAATTGCACTATTCCAATTTGCAACGACTGTACTTCTTACATCTCTTTATGCTCCTCGGCGGTCCGTATGTCGTTGCAATGTGTCCTGTAAAGATCACTATCGCCTAATTTATGATCATGTTCGTAATGCCACAATCAAACGCCGACGATCCGATCTTGTCCTTTACGAGACTGTTTATGCCGCCGTCAAATTTTTATAGGTGTACTAAAGGAGTGAAGAAATTGCATTGTGCTCAAATGTCCCAGTAACCGAGACTTAGATTGAATTTATAGAGAAATAAAATCTGTTGGTACTGTTTGTCATTCAGATCGTATTACCAATGCTAAATATGACATGGATTTTCCTATTCAATAACTGAATTCTTGAAAACGGTTAGTTGCTTGCCCTAAAGCTGTTTGCACATTCTCAGGTTATTTGAATCGCGTGCTTTGCTCTAATTCAGCTTTGTTATTTTTATGGTATTTATCGTTTAAAGGAGCTATTAAAACATTATTACCATTAAAGCGCGGGACGCTATTTAGAGTCGAAAATCTTACGCTTTGGCAGAAGCCCGGGGGCTTCCCAACAATTACTTAACTAAAGAAGAGGAATTCCAAAATTTGTTGTTACTAGCAGACAGCCTGGGATTCAGCTGGGGGCTGTTTCAGGCTGTCGCTTACGCTTATATATAGAAAGGCAAGGAATGACCGGTTTGAGGTTAACACGTGTTTCTAAGTCGCGTGCCCGAACGTGGGAGAATGCCTGAGGTTTCGCAAACGTTTCGCCAATACTTCTGTTTCTTGCTTCAAAATTGTCCATGTTATTATCATTTTTGTTTGGCCCAATAATGTCTGTGTGAGTGTTAAAGGTATGTAAATTGTTTAAAATGTTGGAAATGATGTGAACTTCTTTCTTGTTGCGTTCAAGTGTTTTTGATGTTCGAGTTCTCGAGTTTTTTTCTTAATGTATCAACGCACATTGGTACCGGTCCAGCCATATTTGCAATAGCAAATCGCTATACGTTATTGTTTAGTGTCATGCAAATTTAGGTTTTTGCAACACGGCTGATTAGTCGTAGGCGTGAGTTAATGGCACAGGTATTCTTTTCATAACCAGAATGATGTAAGATTGAATGTTTATGTTAATTTAACGAACGCATACCTATATAATCGCTTCATACGCTTGTTATAGAAATACATTGAGATGAGAGACGATATATTAGATAAAATACATAGTTTAATATTCAAAAGCGAATTTATGCTCTCGTCCATGTCCATATTTCAAAATAACAACATTCTTATGTCACGGAGATATTTTTCGTTTAATTTATGATTGATATATTTATCTAGCAATTATTAAAATATCTTAGCATCAAAAGCTTAGAAGTCTAGATTTTTATTACGATTGCCATTCCATTCCTAATTATCTACATGTCTTGTTTATTATTCAAGACATCGTTAGATAAGTTTGAATGGGTGATTCATAATATTATCTCCGGTGATTAAACAATCTTACGGCCATCATTTAACCTATTATCATCGTTATTTGCCATCCATAATCAGCTGTTTTACCGTTATTAGTATTAAGAATAGCGGCAACATAATTAATTATAGCATCGATTTGTTAACGTCTTTCAAGTTATTAAACATTATGAGATGCGCCTACTCTATTACCTACAACTTGAGATAATAAGGTCTAATTTTGCATGTTTTAAATGTTCATTTTTTAGTATACTCCATACTTTTTTGTAATATTTACGGTTTTAGAATAACAAATTATTTGAATTTGTAGCTTTTGTAGAAAAAGTTGAAATTTATGCATGTATATTATTCTTTTTATATTTTATTAATTAGACGAGCAATAAATAAAAACTAAGCCAGATACTTTAAATATTTAAAACATAATTTTATCTCATCTTTCGTCATTTGATCGTCAGATAAGATCCAGATAATCTTTAATGTAATCTGAATATTTAATCAATAATTCGTATCGATATAAAATAGGATAATTAATTCGAGTGGTGACAAAGCTATAGCTACTGCTTGACGCAGTTGTGTGGTGAGTTCCCGAACTTGTTCCGAAGTTTTCTTTCAAGCGAGGATTACCTATAATAATATACTTACACGCTGGAGAGAATATTTTTTAACAAAATTTAACATTTTAATGATACGGTTAAATTGTTTTCCAAACTTGCATGCGGTCAGATAGACAGAGTTAAATTATACAATATTAACTAGAGACGTGTATGTTTTTCATTTACAACAGATTAGGTAAGTAAGTGAAAAGTAAATATTACGAAAATATTAAATTAAATTTAAATAATCAACTAATAATGTTCCCACAGCCGTTTCCACAGCTGGGCAACAGGCCTCCAATCTAAGAGAGGCGGTGTGATACCGCCGTGTTTCGGAGAGCCATAATAAGTACACACGCATAGAACATTCGCTGTAAAAAATAGCCCCTGTAAGCGAATCTCTAGCTCCGCACTGGACGGACGTGGCCATATGCACTCTCTGGGTGGTGACTATGATTTATAGAGAGGCACCCGCCGACTACACGAGTACACGCCGGGACTTGTTACTAGCGTATAAACGCAGCTATTTATTACTTTATTAGCCATTACAGTTAGATTGTGTGATTATAATAATATTATGGTTTGATGTTACGGGATTTTAACATTGGTATTTTTATTGAAGTGTTACTAGTGTCAAATGGTTTTTCTGTTGCCTAAATTCAGCAGATTCTGGCCGTTATTTGTAGTGAGTCTTGGGTTCTTTCATCGGTATCGGCAGTACCTGTAAGGCCCAATCATTTTGGAAGAAGTAAACCGATACTCAGCCACCTACGAGGACAGCTTGGTAACTCATCCAAACCCGCTTTCGCGTGTATACGATAAGAGTATTCTTGCAGCCCAATCCAATAAGAAGAAATAAAAGAGCAGATGTGCGGACTCACTAAGGGAAGATGGAGCAAAGTCTCTACCTCGCCAAACCCTTGCTTTTTTCAACTTACCTGATCATAGTCTAGTGACTGATCGCAAATAAGAAACTTGAAAAAAAATTGTCGTAAGGAAAGTTTTATGAATGTGGATATTAAACGAATTTCCTTTCTGTCAATTGAGTATTCTTTTCCAGGCAGTATTTAGCTACCAGTACAGTTCTTTAATTGGCTTCCTTTGAGTCCTGAAAGGTATAGATAGTGGTATACTACACGCAACTAAGGATGAAAAGAAAGATGAACTATGTGAAAGATGATATTATTAGAAAGGCAATGATTAGCTCCTTTTTTATCGGACTAGCCGTAACTCATTTTTGTTTCGTTTCGGGACGAAATCTTCAAATAAGGGAGTGTCAGACCGTTACTCACTAAAAACTCACCCGTCATTCAGGTGCCAGTTGCAAAAATAAACAAACAAATAACTCATCCCAATATGCAACCAATCAGCATAAAACCCACCGGATTATACAGACGGCTTCTTCACCGGGAAGCCAACTAGCAGACGTTCCAATTTTTTTACGGCATTTCTAGTATGTAATTGGAAATAGTTAGGGTAACGATGGCGGAAATTATCTGTCCTATCCAATGTGGCACGGTAATGCGCAAGCGCAATCTTCCGCTGGATACTAGACTAACTAGTTATGTTGTAAGGCTAGAGGAAGCTTTATGTAATATACAGCGTTATTCTGAAAGCCTAAAACTATAAGAAATGGAATACATACTCCATTTGATTAAATGGAATAAATTCAATCCCGTTATACTATGTTCGATATCTGGTTATTTTTTATTGTTGTTTGTTATTTATTAACATATATGTATACAAAGGTATAATGAGAGTCAACTTTATCCTTTTACACATTAGATATATTATGAAGCGTACACTTTATTACTGTAGCAATCTTTCATTACACTTAATTACAGAAAAAAAACAATAATTTTCTTTTCATCACCAGTGTGTTCTGTTATTGATTCTAATGCAGATAAATTATTGTAGACACTCGGGCGGATATATAGCTATTATGCTTTGCCAACGATAACCGTCTTTTTATGCCATAGTCGTACGCGCTAAAAACATCAGGGTACCTCTTTTGACAACAGCCATTTGACCGGAATTTTAGTTCGGAAACCGAACACCCGAGTGGTTAACTTAGGCTTTCATAAAACTTGGGCTTTCATAATAACGCTGTATCTGTGCTTAGTACATGAAAGTAGCTTTAGATCTTTGTTTTTTTTTTTATTGGTAATAGGCTCGCGTTTGACCACCATCTCGCCTTATGGTAAGTGATGATGTGGTCAAAGATGGAGCACGCTTGCCTAGAAGTAACCTATTCACTCTTGACTTAAAGACTTCCAGGCCATAGCGATCAGGAAACACAGATTCCGGCAGGGAATTCCCAAAACGTTTTGTGCGTATGGGTGGGATGTCCACCATGTAACGATGGCGCATCCCCGTTTGTCTTGTAGTCCGATGATGGAACGGGCTTGGCGGAATTAAATTGTGTAATTTCATCGCACACTCCCCGAAATGTAACCGATAGAAAACCGATAGACTTGCAACTCGTCGTCGATGTTCAAGGCTCTTGAGCTTTGATTCGACCAGTGAATCGTTGCCAATGAGTCTCTTGGCCCTTTTCTCGATAGACTCAAGCGCGTCCAGTTGGTTTTATTTTGTTTACGAAGTTAGGTTTAAAGTATCTCTATTTCTCATTTAGAACACTGTACAGTTTACTTGTATGAGATTTGTAATTTAACCTTAATATAGTCATCGTCTAATGTCGAAGCATACAAAGAAAGGTACACCAATAAACAATGGCACAACTAAAGGAAAACACAATTAAACACACGTTTGAACGCGTGGAACAGGCCTCTGGAGATATGCCTACCCTAGGCATATCTCCAGAGGCCTGTTCCACGCGTTCCCGGAAAATAAAATATTAGAGGGTAGATTACTAAATTTGATATCACAGCTGGCCAGCTAGCAACCAAGGTAACCTCATATGTACTCATTATTCATTTTTAGTTGCTTTAATATGTTGCCGATGTAAGCAGTTTTTTTAGCTTGTTTTTATATATTACATCTACGTCTCTACATAAGTTCAGTGGACTTCAATGTCACAAACTGTAAAATCCTTAATCTTGAAAAAGAATGAACCTAAATCACGTCGATCCCTTGCTGAGCTTTGACACACAAACACTGGCTTTTATAATATTTATTAGTATAGATCACATTAGTTATAACTAGATTACACGATAGCCTAAAGATCTTAATAATATCTCCTGCCCTAATCATTACGTAAATAACAGAATAAATACCACGTTACAAGAAACTCGTTTTACGTACTGAACGATTCCACTTATTAATCTTATTACTTATTAATCCCAACGTAACTGTGATGTGCCATAAGTGTAACACTTTCAGGGCTTACACGGATCTGAACTGGAATGTAAGTCAACATATTACAATGTATACACATAATATAACTGTGCCAATCCTAACGATTACTAGCTGCAATAAAACTAATAGAACGTTTTAGAAAGAGGGCACATAATCGTTAAATTTACTACACTATTACCGACATCGATTTTCTGATCGAGTATGGAGTATCGATAAACACTATCCGGTCTTAGGAGACAAATCTCTTGTAAGTTCCGGGTAGCAACGAAATACAGTTAGTAGCTGGTTTAAGTGAAGAGATGATGCGAATTGAGAAAGTCAACAAGAAAAATCGCTATTTTGTCCCAAACGCATGACCCGTTCTACACACTTATTTTATATCAAGCCAAAGATATTATCGTATAAAAGTAACCTTTAAAATGTCTAAGTAGTCACTCGCATGAATATCACATCACATTTTCAGTAAAAAAAGTTGCCAATATCCTTCTCCAAAATATAATCTATATCTGTACGAAATTTCAATAATACCGGTTCCTGAAGCCTCCTTCTGTGAAGCAGTCATGCTAACGAAGGAGGAGGCTGAACGCGCGAGGGAGAGGCAACTTTCTTCCTCGCACCCTAGCCGCCCCGCGGGTTGACGCCCCGGGCGTTGGAGATCGCGAGGCGATCTCCGGCCACCTTAGGTGCGGATCGGCGAGCAGCGGTAGCTCACAGGCCGGTAAGGACCAGACCCCAGTCAGCGACGTGAAAGAGTAGTCAGCAGCATTGACGGGGCCCGATTTTCCCAGCCAGAAAAAAAACCGCTTAAATGACAAGATAGAGTTACTTTCGCATTCATAAGATTAGTAGGCAAATAGGGATGACACAATCTTCCTAGATACACCCATATATTTGTAATTATGTATTATTTTATACAAGAAATTTTATGTTTTAATTGTTCACTTTTGAGCGATAGAGGATAGCATCCAGCTATTCTATCACTAAAAAAATTTTTAGCAAAAAATAGAACCGACTTCCATATAAAAACACTACTTTAATTTCGGAAGGCGGTGTCTTTGGTTTTGTATATATTTTCGTTTTTGACACCGCCTTCCGAAATTAAAGTAGTGTTTTTATATGGAAGTTGGTTCTATTTTTTGGTAAGAAGTTTTTTTTCACGCTTTTTAGTGGGTCGGTTTGTAATTTATCTAGTTACAAAACCCAAAATGTCAACTACTTATCACCTTTTACAAAATATTGCTTTTCCCGGTGCAGAGCCGTTAATTTTTGAGGAGTTCTCCTGGTACATCACCATCAGCTCTACTTCACCATTGCATTGTGACGAGCATAAAGTGCTTAACATCCATATTCAAGTAATCTAATCGCAATCAACGAAATACTTATTATTGAGTAGTTTCGGTGGCCATCTGAGGTCTTCATCATCAGTTCCACTTCCTCAAATGGTGCTTTTCGAGAGCAACTGCACAAGGTACTATAAGAAATACCCAAAACGCTATAGGTGTGCCTATAATATTTGAAGAGTTCCCTCGATTTCTCCATGATCCCATCATCAGATCCAAACGTGACGACAATGGGACCAACTAGAAAGTATACCCTTTCAAACAAAAAAATAATTTTCCAAATCGGTCCAGCCATCTCCGAGTTATGAGGAAATATACATAAAAAAAAAAAAATAGTTCAAGACGACCTAAACCTAAACCTCCTTTTTTTGAAGTCGGTTAAAAAGATTGCTGAAAAATATACGAACTGGTGTGAAATTAAGAAATAAAATTCAATACATCTCTACTTGTTGTATTCTTAATAGTCACCTACTATAATATTCAATAAAAACTGCTACCTCTAAAACTCGCTACCTCCCTTATCTCGTGCCAAACAAATTCATAGACTGGTCGTCTGCCCGGCCTTGTCATAGTTAACCGACAAACCCAGACGTCAATGGACGTTTGGACCTAACGTCTCTAACGTAAGAAATGTTATTTTTGAAGTCCAGACATAAAATATCATAAAGCTTTTATTTGTCTGTCATGAATATTGTGTAACCCACAAGTTTTTGCTTGCGACTTAATTAGATTTTTGCGAGATTAAAAGTAGCCTATGGGTTGTTGTAGACTAAAATTTATCTCTGCCAAATTTCATCAGATTGATCCAGGCGTTTTGGCGTAATTGAGTAACAAACATCCATGCATCTAAACTTTTCTAAGGCTCTAGACAAAGTGCCATTCTGTAGTAAAAGCGTCTCAGTATAGTTATACCGAGTCAAGTTTGACACGTCAAAATAGGAATCTACTTGAAATAAATGAATAGTTTAAAAAACACTAGAAAAACACGCTTTTATAAATGCACGTAAAAACAAAAAATTGGCCAAGTGCGAGTCGGACTCGCCCATGAAGGGTTCCGTGGTAACTATAATAAATATAATATAGGTACTTAATATATATAATTGACAAAAAAAAAACCTTAAAAATTCTTTAAACTAGCTTATTTACAGTTTTCACAACTACGCCAAATAACTTTGTTTTTCATAGTATTTGTATGAATGACAAAGTTATATTTGCGGTTTTAGAAAATAAACTGTATCTCAAAAACTGCCGACTCGATCTCGTTCGAACTAATTTTGGTTGAAAGTTTACATTAAGATCTACAACATATGATTATTTTAAATTTTTCACTTCATTATTATAGAAGTTAGAAGGGGGGACACACATTTTACCACCTTGCAGGCGTATATCTTTTAAACGATTAACTTAATGAAAAAGTCATTTTAGAAACCTTGATGTCATTTTTAAAGACCTGTCTATAGATACCACACACGTGTAGGTTTCATGAAAAAAAATATTATCAGTTTCAGTTCCATGTATGGGGAGCCCCCTTTATTTTAAATGTTTTTTAAATTGTCTCTTAAAATTGGAAAGCGGTTCACAGAATACATCTATCTACCAAGTTTTACATGTATAGTCCTAATAGTTTCGGAATAAAATGGCTGTGACATACGGACGGACGGACAGACAGACAGACGGACAGACATGTCGAAACTATAAGGGTTCCGTTTTTTGCCATTCGGCTACGGAACCCTAAAAAAGATCGTGTTTAATGTCCATTACGTGGCCTTTCTCACAAGTGAAAACAGGACTATGATACGATATTCGATCATGGAATGCCGGTGCCTATCTTCCGGCTTCATCATCAGACCTTGAAACCTAATCGTGAAGCGTGTTAAAAAGAATATTAGCTTTGATTACCTATGTCACCTTCTTAAGCAGTCCAAATTTAAATGTGTACGTTGTCGTTATTCCTAGGTTCTTGGTAAATGTCATTTTAATTATAATCACTTGCCATGACTTTTCCCACCTCCTTTGAAATCTGTTTTTTATTACGATGTGTCAAAATATACTGTTATGTAGACACACGACCAAACACTTCAACGGTTGCCGTGTCACGATTAAACCATCAAAGCGGGACATATCATTGTCATGTGGTGTATGTTTGTTGCTTATTTATGACAGAAAGTCCGTGATGTACTGTATAATATTGCTATTATCATACTTTATGCGACAATAATGTGTCGTTTAGAAGGTTTTCTAGAACCTGCCTTGTCTCTTAACCCACTAACGTGTCTTCCTGTACAAATACCCGGTTGTTTGTGATGCACATACCTCCTGTCTTTGGCCTTTCGCCGCGAGTGTTTGGCTGACTGGCATTGTAAGTGTCTGTTAGCTGCGTTTTGTCCTTCATCCCATTTTCTAAATACGTTTTCATCTTTATGTCTTTATATTGTACTGCCTGCAGTTTCGCTCACGGGATTTTTTTTATGTATAAGCGGAAAAGAGAACCAAATTTTATCAAAATTGCTTAAGTAAAATGTAACAGACAGGCAGACAGAAAAGTTACTGTCGCATTTGTTATATTAGTAGGGAAGTATGTATATACCTTGGTATTGTCTATGTAAAATACTAGGAAGTGGTGGGGTATTTTATGGGGGTAAATATGCTAATTTTTAGCCTCGTTTCAATAAGTCATCGTTTTTTGAGCAATTTCTTTTCTGTAGGCATTAAACAAGTCATTCCATCATATGAAAATTACACTTCAAAATTGGAAGATTTTCGAGTTTTAGTACCTTATAGTTTCACCATCAACGCGAGTGAGATCTCTGATTTATGAGTATCAAAACAATTAATCAAACCGAATGATGCATCAAGTAGTAGAGTACTAATTAAAACCCAGCAGCCATAGCAATCGTAATTGAATGCGCATAAGCTAAAGAAAACTCGTAAAATATAACTACATAGAACAATCATTATGACGTGAAAAGTTCCTGTGAAAGTATTTTGCATTGCTAATGTTACAATCCAGTTTCACATTTACACACCAATGGTAACAGGTATAAGTAACAGGTTTGATACCGTACTATGTTAATATCACGTCACTATACGCTGCTTATAATAATAGGTACGCTTATTGTACTTTTCAGGATGAAATCGTCAAATGACTCGACAGAGCGCAACGGAGTGGGCTTCTACTGACTTGTTCCTTCAGTTACCCTTACGTTCCGGGTCCGCAATAACTCATTAGAACATTCCCGCAACCGAACCATTACGAAGATCTTCATCAGATAATCAGACAGAAATGGAGACCTCATTATAAAGGTTGATCAGATCCTGGTTAGATCGATATCAGAACGAAAAAACTCGCCTGTAGCTGTCATAACCTAGGTACACTACGTCTTACTTTTTATAGCTTTATGCAGTATGCCACAGAACTAAAGGTTATTTAAACGAAATAATTGTTTTCTTTTTTTAACACACACTTTGCCATACATAACCGATTTGGTGGATGTTCGGTCTTAGTCATATGGAGGTTTCCTCACAATGTTTTCCTTCATCGAAATAACACAAAGGAATAAACCTGGCTCGGTTCGAACCCACGCCTGCCACTGCACCATCACTGCTCCCCCTACACAAATAAAAAGAATTTAAAATACCATCACGGTCCATTGTCCCACTGCATTTCCTACTCTGTGGTGTGTCACATGCAAGTTCATATTATATTCATACACAAGCACTTCAAAGGAAACGTTAAGCAAACATGCAGCGATGCCAAGTGTTCAAGTTTTTGTCACAGGCATACTGGACATTCCTGCGGCTCTGCCCGTACTCCGTTCGACATCGATGGGCGTATGGCACGCGTTTTTTAACACCAATTCGCGTCATTCCGCCTGATTGATTCGTTGGCACGTTTTACAAGTCTTGTGTATATATTTTGTTTTAATTAGGTACTTCATCAAAAAAGTTTGTATTTTTCGTTGGTACGATGCAAATGCGTTATTGCTTTCGTTTTAGGAGAGAGGGTTTCATTCCGGCATTCCGGTTTCTTATTTTTAATAATTCAATATCTTTTACCTTTTTGTATTCACTTTTATATATCTATTGTAAAGAGAAGTTTTTAATTAGATACTTTAAATACTATGAATTTAACAGCCTCCACATCATTGCTCAAGATGAATAACTAACAGAAACAATTCAATTATGTATCAAATCAAATCATACGCTACTAATTAGAATTACATAAATTAATTTCCATTGTTCAAAGAGAGATATGATCGATTTGTCAGTGAAACGATGTGATAATTAGGCAAGATTGCAAAATGAATGTAAATATAGCATAACAAATATAACCAGCTCGGTTTGGATGTCACATATCTTCGGATTTACAGTAAAATAAACGTAAACGTTTTGGGAATACTTTCATTGTGCGTACGGCTAAGGAGTGGAATTCCCTGCCAGAGTCTGTGTTTCCCGATAGCTATAACCTAGGAGTCTTTAAGTCAAGAGTGAATAGGTTACTTCTAGGCAAGCGTGCTCCATCTTCGACCACATCATCGCTTACCATCAGGTGAGATGGCGGTAAACCGCGAGCCGATTCTGTATAAACAAAAAAAAGAAAATTGATGAAACTAATGATTGCAATAACAGCCCTGGCCCCTGATGAAGTAAACCTTACAAAAGAGATTTCACAAAAACAATTTACTTGTAAATATACATATACGTATATACATTACTAGCTTCTGCCCGTGACTTCGTTCACGTAGGAAGGTTTTCCCGCGTAAATCCCGATTCCGTGGGAATTCCAGGATAAAAAGTCTATGTGTTATTCCAGGACGTCAAATATCTACCAGCGAAATTTCATTCAAATCGGTTCAATAGTTTTTGCGTGAAGAGTAACAAACATCTATACATCCATTCTCACAAACTTTCGCATTTATAATATGAGTAAAAAATAAGAACATTAAATTGAAATAAAAACTTTTTTGCAAAAAATAAAACCGACTTCCATATCAAAACACTACAAAGCCAAAAATAATTTTAATTTCGGTAGTCGGTGTTATTGGTTTTGTATTTTCTTTTTTTTTTCACACCGCCTTCCGAAATTAAAATTATTTTTGGCTTTGTAGTGTTTTGATATGGAAGTCGGTTTTATTTTTTGCAAAAAAGTTTTTATTTTCGTGCTTTTTAGTGGGTCAGTGAATTTTCCAAATCGGTTCGTAAATGACGGAGTTATGCGCGAACAAAAAACGCAATGCAGCGTAAACGAAAAGATCATCAACGTAAACATTTCTTTTAGACTTTTGTTGATTTTTCAGAAACGGCCTGTACGATTTCGATAAAATTTTCATGGGACCATTTGGAAAGTATACCCTTTCTAACAAGATCAAAATTTTTCAAATCGGTTGGCAAACGACGGAGTTATGCGTGGACAAACATAAAAAAAAAAAAAAAAAAAAAAAAAAATACAAACATCCGAATTGAGAACCTCCTCCTTTTTTAGAAGTCGGTTAATAAACGAAGATGTAGAAATATGTATATGTAGGTACTTATTCCACAATCGATGGAATTCCATAAGAGCCCGCTACACGACTTTAATAATGCTTTGGCGTAATTTAAACGTTAAGCCCTGATTAATGTCGTCACGAAGTCCATATATTTTCCCCATACATCACTGTAACGGTAACACACGCTGATGCACCCAATACACCAAGTTTGACCTTTTTGTCATGACATTTAGATGCGTTGTTGCGTACGAAATGTCAAAACCGTGCACAGACAAATGCGCACGGACTTATTAACTAACGAACGCGTTTAAAAAACAATTTGTTCGGGTCCTTGATGGTCGGTAAATCGGTAGACTAAACAATTGGTCTTTAGGAAATGTCAATGTGAATATTTATCCGTAATCTGTTTTAACCTACTGCAGGATACCTACTTTTTTTTAGTTCCATCATTACGGTACTCACGCATTTGTTACGCAAAATTAATTTCTGCTAATTATTTGCATAATTTACTCATTCGGATATTACTATTCCACGTCATTATGCGACTTTTCCTTGTTCCTTGGTTAGAGTGAATAAAGATTTTTTGTCACAACATTTTGCGTTCCCATTGCTGTGTCACAGGCCTTCTTACTATGACACGGAATAGGTCGTTATCCATCTCGAGCGCCCAGTGTGGGATGGTAGATGTTACATATCATCGAAACTAAATCAAAAAGATTTTAATTTAAGGTTATCTTATTATTATTGTTATTAAATTAAAATTGTGTTGTAATCATACTTTGTTGCTGGTTATAAATGTTTTTTACCATAACTAACGTGTATATTTTTCTTGTTCTAGGGCAAGTCAGTGATCCGTCCGATAGCGTTCAAGCCGCTGGGGGGGCGATTGTCTGCAGGAGGGGAGAGGTATGGCTCCACTCCAGTGCTGGCCAGCAGACCACCTTCACACCTGACACTCTATGGCAGTGAGTATAACAGCATCAAAAGAGCCAGCTAGCAGATTACTGCTCAGCTTGGAGATCTGATCTTTGGTCCAGAGCGGTAGTTTATAGAACTTTACAGGCATGCCTAAGCATAATTATAATGAGAACATGATACCATATGCCATCTTCTTTACAAGGACCAGCCTTTAACCTAGCTAGCCCTTAGTGTTATTCTAAACTGTAAGATCGGTTAAAAATAATAAATCTGAGATAAATTTACTCTGCATTTACTTCACATGCTCAGACGTAGATAAAGTTACGAATCTGAATGTATTGTGAATGTTGTCATGTAAGTTGTTGTTGATGTTGAAGTATTTGGCTAGGATACAGAAAGAAGATTGTATTAATACGCACTTTGAAAAATCTAATAGGGAGGGAGTTATATGTTTGAGCCATTTGCTGTTGAAATATTAGGCCCACGGGGTCCAAGTGTACGGTTAAAGGTATTTATTTTATCAAAAGAATTACAAATTCACTTATAGAGAAAACATTACTAGGTTTTTACAAGTTTATTTGTTAGTAAGCGTAGAATAATAAATATAGTATGCATCTTAAAAGTAACTTTAAAAATTATACTTTGACTTATCAATAAATGTACCTAGATTTAGTGTGCATCAAGATTATCCAAAATCAGTATCTGATTGGTCGATTATTCACGTGACTAAATTGCTAGCCTTTTCTTCGATGAAAGAATCAGCTGCCAGTGTTGTGGACACTTTTCCCATGGACTTATCAAATTATTTCTCTGCACCCCTTTTCATATTCACTTAATTATTAATTTAGACCTTTGTAAGTACTGATATGGTTCACTGGAAAAAAAAACTGAGACACAGCCTTCATTAAGTGGCCTACTTATTGTCGGGAACAAGACAGGCCATTAACTTACCACGTCTGTCTTATTGGCAGGCTCATCAGACGTCCGGGAAGGCCGGTGGTGTGGCTCCCCTCAGCCTGCCTCCCTGTCCGCACTGCCACCTGCCACGCCCTCTGCACCTCTACACCAGAGGCATCACTCCGCTATTGTGTAAGTAACTTATTTATTTTATAAAAAATAAATGATAAAAAGTAATAAATAATGTGGGTAGAATTCACATTACCAGCAATCTTGTTAACCCCTCTACCTAAGCTAAATATTCTTGTATCTGGAGTGGGTTCACGGTAATTGTGTAATGGGTGGGGTTCGAACCCGTGACCTCTCAATCAAGTCCAACACCTTAACCATTAGGCTATTTACTTAATCTTTTTTATAGTCGATAGGCTCGTATTCCACCTCCATCTCACCTGACGGTAAGTGATGATGTGATCGAAGACGAAGCACGCTTGCCTTGAAGTAGCAATTTTTAACTGACTTCAAAAAAAGGAGGTTCTCAATTCGTCTTGAACTTTTTTTTTATGTATGTTACCTCATAACTCAGAGATGACTGGACTGTTTTGGAAAATTCTTTTTTTGTTTGAAAGGGTATACTTTCTAGTTGGTACCATTGTCATCACGTTTGAATCTGATGATGGAATCATGGAGAAATCGAGGGAACTCTTCAAATATTATAGGCACACCTATAGCGTTTTGGGTATTTCTTATAGTAACTTATGCAGTTGCTCTCGATAAGCATCATTTGAAGAAGTGGAACTAATGATGAAGACCCCAGATGGCCACCGAAACTACTCAATAATAAGTATTTCGTGGATTGCGATTAGATTACTTGAATATGGATGTTAAGCACTTTATGCTCATCACAATGCATATGGTGAAGTAGAACTGATGGTGATGTACCAGGAGAACTCCTCAAAAATTAACGGCTCTGCACCGGGAAAAGCAATATTTTGTAAAAGGTGATAAGTAGTTGACATTTTGGCTCTGGTAACTAGATAAATTACAAACCGAACCACTAAAAAGCGTGAAAAAAAATTTTAGCAAAAAATAGAACCGACTTCCATATCAAAACACTACAAAGGCAAAAATAACTTTAATTTCGGTAGTCGGTGTCATTTGTTACATAAAAATTTTTAAGCAGTAGTAGTATTCATTCTTGACGTAAAAAACACCTGGTTATAGCTAGCAAGAAACACAAATTCCACTCCTTAGCTATACGCACAATGAAAGTATTCCTAAAACGTTTTGTGCGTATGGGCGGGATGTCCATGTAACGTGTTATCTAATTTGAAAGACGACTTGTTATGTCCTTCCCGAATAAAATTAAGTTCAAAACTGAAGGATAAATAAATGGCTTTCTCTTTAATCGATACCAAAAGGTGCTTCCTTTTAGTTTAACAATTGATATCCAGAGTATTCTTTATGATTACTTCAGCAAACTACAGAAAGTAACTAGTCACTTACACGGCACACGATTGTGTTTCATTGAGTCGCTCTTGTTTTTATTTGTCGGGAGAGGTCGGTCAGACTTCTACTGATTAAAACTGTGGTGTCTCTCTTCTTCTTCACTTTTACTTATTATGCATTCTCTACAATCACTCCAACAGTGTCAGATTGTAATTTCATACTCCATAGGTATCTGATGAGTGGGGGAGCGACTCCTTAGTGACAACGCTCTACCGTCAAGTTCAATTATTGAGACGAAGTCCAATTGTTACCATGCTTATAGATTTAGAAGCTCGCCGTCCATTGTATTAAGTTTGGGTATACATATTTTGATCGTATCGAACTGCCGCTGTTACATTAAATAGGAACTACATAATTTATGTTTCATTATGTCACTCTGCATTGTGTTCCTAAATCGCACACCGGAACGGTCGTTCCAACTTTATTTTGCGAATTCTGACAAAAACATGGTTACCTCGATCGTATCCATAAACGACACCGACCTCATGAGTTTATCTCATTGTTTTAATTATTATTTGTCATTACTAGTACTAAATTATTGTAATCATTCACTCATTTAACAAACAACAAAAAGAGTTCCGTGAATGTTATTTGTTAAAAAAAAAATTTTTAAGTAATTTATATGAATATTATTCTTTTTAATAAAATAATCAGGATATTTGAAAACAAAACAGAGATTTCAACGAAATTCGTAAAACGAAACTAACTATTTGATAATGATTTGATACTATTAAATAGTTTAACATTGATTATTAGATTCGAAATTCAAATTGGTATAGGAAATTTGAGTTTAGAATCTGCTAATTCAAACCACTTATATATATGGTTAGCATTTATTTTTAAATAAGGTTCGAAGTTTGTAAGATCTTACCTCACTAATGCCTCATAGCCAGCCAGCTCAAACTATTTCAGAAGATACCTCCTTAATGAGCGTTCTCGGAGGTTTGTCAATATTTTCAACATTGCACATAGTCAAATGAAATTAAATCGCCATCACAGGTAATTAAGTTAATTCTTGTGTGGCAGAAAGTTATATGATCACGCGTTTTCGTGTAGATAATCATTTTTGTGAAATCAAATGTTTTAATACAACAATTACTTTCAAGTAAAAGTGAATTTGTTTAGTTTATGGTTTTAGTGAAATTTTTAAGATTACTATAGCTGCGATGACCGAACTCCGAAATTCTTAAAAAAATATATAAGCGTATTCTTAACTATCTATCTTGCTACCGATTAGTACCGATAGTGCTTGCGCTGATTTTTGAAAGCTGTGTTGTTGGTGCATGCCACATCATTGTTTTAATTAATTGACTTGATTAAATATTTTCTAAATACATAGATATTAACAGCCACCCGGGATGATATTCTAGATTAAGCAACGCTTTCCGAGGTCGCTCCATGGATTACCGTCTAAACATATCGAATTTCCACCGTGCCTCGGAAAGCACGTTATAATAAAAGTCCGTTCCAGATATTAGCCAAGAAAGTCAGACAGAAAGACTTTTTAATATTTATTATTTATTTATATATTATATACTTTATTGTACACCTTACAGTATTTATATGGATACAAAAAATTTAAACTAGTGTACAATGGGCGGTCTTATCGCACAAGGCGATCTCTTACAGACAACCTTTGGATGGACAAACTTAAAGGAGACAGATTAAGGGCTGTCAGTGTACAAACATATAATTGAACATAATAATATAAAATACATACAATACCAAAATCATATACTAATAAAATATATTACATATATAATTGAGAAAGAAGGGGAAAAGTTATAGTGAGAGGTAATGCTCCTTCACCATTCTTTTGAACGCCGGTAGCGTTTGAGCACGCCTCACTTCTAAGGGTAATGCATTCCACAAGCGAGCTGCTTGTATAGTAAACGATTTTTCAAAGAAAGAAGTGGAATGCATACGAATACTTAACTCTAGATTTTCTGATGATCTCAAGGATCTAGAATGTGTGTCACAGAGGAACTGAAAACGTTCCTTAAGATAAAAAAAAATATTTAAGAAATCTAAAAAACCCGACTGCTTAACTGAAATGCAAGGAACAAGCACATTTTTATTTTAAAAAGTGACAAGCAGGCGGGTCCCAATAGAACGTATTTTTTTTAAAATTTGACGGGTCCGCCTGCTTGTCACTTTTTAAAATAAAAATGTGCTTGTTCCTTGCATTTCAGTTGAGCAGTCGGGTTTTTTAGATTTTCAAATATTTTTTTTTTCAGCTTTTCAGTTAAAATATTAATTAACAATTTTTTAATTTTCCCGGTCGTATCACATTGGCACACCACCGGATTCACAAAGTGAAAGAGCTCAAGTCCATATTTTTAAACTTAATCTTTGTATTATTTTTGCTAGTATTACACTAATGATAAATATGATATACCGTTTTGAAATGCTTGTGATAAGCCCTTTAATTTAATACCCATATTGGAGTACTGGAAAAAAGAAAATATTTTCGCTATGTATTATGACTTCGCACATGTCCGTCCTGTTTGATTTTTTCAAATGTCACCTATCTAAGAACACTTGGGCTGCTAAGACAAATCTAACGATACCTCAATTATGTGAATCCGTTCAGTGGTTCTGGAGATATGAGGTAATAAAGAATATTACAAACATACATACATACAAGATACGCGCGAAAAACATAACCCTTCCTTTGCAGTCGGGTAAAAAGGGGTAAAAGGATTAAAGAGCACATTATAAAGTAGAGAAAGTAAGTGAAGATTCCGGCGAAACCTAATAGGAAGCCATGTGAGCTGAGCACGGAAATCAGAAATAATGTTTGTTTGTGTTTTAGTATCGTAACAGACAGATAGTTTAGTATTATTTATATGTATGTATGTAAAGATGTATTGCAGAAAAACTATATCAACATGGCCCGACTAATGGCTTACACATTTTAAACTTTACTAAGTCACTTCATCCAGAAATAGATTCAATAACTACCAATGAAGGCGATGACTTCACTCTATGCACCCTCTTAATAAAGAACGAACTCCATACAAGAATAGATCTTATAGTTGGATGTACAGTCTAAGTAAAAATAGGTTCGTCATCTAAGGTTCTATTTTTGTTTGCTTCATGCATGAGGAAATCTGTAATACTTTCAGAATTTGTATTGTTATAATGTCAATGTTGCCGAAATAACACTTAGTATAATATTATGTAAGTATGTTAATTAAAACAGTGACACTGGCTGTTAAGTTAATTTGAATTTTGAAAGAAGCAAATAAAGCATTAAATGACCAGTTTACTAAAATGGTTTTAGTTCGACGTTAAAGTTTTACCAGAACAATCCGTATAGTGGACGAAGTTCGTGAAAGGAAGGCTTGATATATTTACGAGTACGTGCAATTTGATAGAATTCACTAAGATTCACTTAAATGTAGTAACATTTAGTTTAATTAATGTGTTACAAAATTTGATATACTTACTATTACTTACAACTGTTTGTTTTGAATTGTTAAATTTGTGTTGTATAAGTGTATTTGTAAATATAGCTGATAGCCACACTTTCGTATAAGGTCTAAGTCTATTAAAATGCTGATGAGGATGATTAAATAAATAAATAAGTCAAGTAGACATTGATGACAGTTGCGATATTTGCAATAGAATTTTGTTTATAAATAAACACTATATACAACAAGTTAATAAATATACTAGGACGGACTACGGAGGCGTTGCTAGAGTAAAATCATCTTAAAACAGCAAATTATACAAAAAACCAAATCATCTCAACACAGCGCATTACAGACAAACACACAACACACACACGCACACGCACACCCTCACACACACACACACACACACACACACACGCACTACTTACATTCACTCAACAAGTATAAATACATGGCATGGTTCTCATACACTCATACCCCATAGACATACCCAAAAATCCACTCACGCAAAATATGTAGTTATTTTTTATATTATTATTCAGATTGTGTCATGTCATTGACAGTTTACGTGATCTTGTATTAATATAAGTAAACCAGCTTCTTAATTTTACATTCACATGTACGTAAATAACGATTTGGAAAAGCGGAGTCTCCCAATACAGGCTTTATTGGCTTAACGGTAGGCTCCAATCACTACATGATAATATATGTAAACTTTATAAACGAATAATATATTTTGTTTTTTTTTTTATTTGATTTGATACTTTCTTCTACAGTAACAGGTAATATTCTCGTATATTTCCTGACTTGATGAAGCAAAGTATTAAAAACTGACGAAGTTATACATGTCTCGACTGTACACACGTACTTTCTACGATGCACCATCACGATTGACACGTCAATGACACACAAGACGATGCATCTGTTCATTAAATTGAATAATTAATACTGTGAACATTAGTGTGGCGTGTTGTAGATAGATGGGTGACAAAGAAATTGTTCAAATTGTCTAGTCTAACATAATGTGACCACATAATGTTCCCTACGCGACTATGCTTAACTCCTCCTTTTTTTCTGTGGGAAAATATTCATTCTAATGACTGCGGAGTCATTAGATGATTCAGAGAGTAGGAGGCCACTCTGGGAGGAGCGGAATAGAGTGCCAGAGTTCTACAGCTTTGGGTGGAGCGGACGGGAGTGTCAGACTTCTCCTGACTAAAATCCACCCTGCTGCGTCAGTTACCCTTGCGTTTCAGGGCCGGGTATCTCGTTACAACATTCCCGCAACCCAATAGCTGTTGACCTATGGTCCAAAATCGACAATAATCTATTTGAATGACTTTTGGGTTGAACGTAATCATAAAACATATCAAAATATTAGCAAACGGTGTCAAATTTCATACTTACACCAAATTATAAAACAACGAATAAAAAAAATAGAATTTAAACTTTTGCTTATCGTATTAGATATATATGTACATATAGATTCCTATTTAGTTTCTGGAGTCGTGATAATCTTTTCCTCTAGAAAAAAAAACTATCATTTTCGCTAGGTCCTCCTAGAAGTTTATCAAAGTGCCGTGTTTTACTTGAAACCTACAACATAGTCACGCTTTAACTTTATGCTGGTGAATGAGTTAGGAGCCGTAAAATGTTACTGAATCATTTCAACGAGTAGTGTGTTCATTCACCAGAAAGAACAACGTATAATTTAATCAACAGTAAATAAATGCACATTACGCGTCAGGGTTTTTTAAGAAAGTTTTTTGTTCGTAGAGTAAAAGTATAATACCATAGAAATATATAAACTATATCTATGTTTAATACAGAGTGCTTGGAAAATAAAGCATAGTGTCAGTTTTAGGTGGCCGCTTATACATAATTGAACTAAAGAGTAGAGTTTACTGTTAAGAAAAGCATCCGTGTACTCGTTAAAACCCAACTAAATAATCAAGGAAAAAGTAACTCACCAATTTCAAAGAAAGTAACAAAATTGCGCGAAACTTTTTCTTTCAGATACAATCGCCGCGCAAAAAGTGACATACCATTACACTTAGTTGCATTTAAATTCACCTTTCTTTGAAACCATCTCGTTTAGCATTCATTTATAAAGCAAAAACGTCGTTGTTAATTTTAATGCAGTATTTACTCATTTGCGCGGTTTATTCAGCAATTATTATCATAGCAGCAGTTTAGTGGCGCGGTTGGCACGCGCCCACATTCGTGCCTCGAACAGAGAAGCGGCCAGCCGGTGCGTACGCTATATCCATATACAGTGTTTATTTATCAAATGGTGATTTTATACGTCCACACGTATCTCAGTGAATAAAATGGTGAAGTGCATTGAAAAGTGAGAGTTTTGTGACATGTTTAGGTAAGTTTTGACGCATGAAAACAGTTTTTTTTTTGTTGTTGGGCCAGTATTTGTGGCGTTAAGTGTAGTCTGTTTTGACCTTCTTGTATGTGTTATGCAAATAAAGTAACGATGATTTATTTCAGCTAATGCTACGTACGTTTTAACTCGATTTTTATGTTTTGTTGCAGAATGGGTTTGAAAATTCTAATACACTAGAATAGTTAAGTAGGTTAGAGAGCCAATACTGAAGTACAAAAAAAAATAGTCATTATTTTCTTGGTCGATAAGCACTTGGTTGGAACCCACTGGTCTAGTTAACTTGTATCCAAATAGCTTTGGTCAAAACGAAAAACAAGTTTTTGTATTACTTCTCTACCTAGGTTTTTAATTTTTTGCCTTTGCGTAGTCACGGTACACTGTTTCTCAATGATTGTGAGCAAAAAAGAGGCACCTATTTACTACAAAAAAAAACTCTAAAACTATTGTTAAAGGAACTTTACTGAAATATATACATATTCTTGTTAGAAAAGTGAATCTAAGAACGCTGTTACAAAATAGTAATATAGACGGTTTCTTTGCCGTCTGGCTGTCATTAATTCGATAGACATTTTAATTGGCCGAACAATTATTTCGCTTATTACTGCTACTACAATTTTAGTAATTATAAAGAAAAACAATGTTGCCAATACTCCACAAAAGCGGTGTGCATTTTCTATTATTTTCATAATATCGCAAAAATTTTACTTTAAATAATAAATGTGAAAGCCACTATGTTCGGATGTTTGTTTGTCTATCAACCATGACCTGGATTTTAACAATAGGATACTTGTCATCCCACTTTTTACGTGACCAGAAGCAAGCTAGTCTTTCATAAATCTGGTCATATTTTTTGCACGCCAGTGTTTTGGTTTTAAATATTCCATATTCTTACTATACACAGGGCCGGATTAACCATTAGGCGGAGTAGGCAACTGCCTAGAGGCCCCGCATCAACTAGGGGCCCAGGCCCAGTGCACGCACTAACAAAACATGTTTCTTCGAACGAAAATTTGATGCGCGTGTGAACTTAGGGACCTCACTGTTATCTCACAAAATACAAATCGCTACGATTTAGTAGTACAATTAAAACAATTTTAGAACAAATCCAGGAATAAGTAAACAAATATATTAAAAACTGCAGCCCTTACTTAATGTGCGTTTCCTCAGTTCACGCACGATTTGGTCAGTCAAATTAAGAAAAGGGGCCCCGAGAATGCCATTGCCTTAGGGCCTCTGACAGGGTTAATCCGGCTCTGACAATACAGCATATTGAGGAGCTAGTCGTCGTAACTGTACCTGTTGATTTTCAAGGTTAAGCAATGCTTTTCGAGGTCATTGCGTTGATGGGTGTTCATCTTAACATATCGAGTTTCTTTTGGCCCCGAAAAGCACGTTGAGCTATCATTTGTACAGATTTGGTAGTCGTTATCGGTAGTCAGAAGTCCAGAAATCTGAGACCAGTCTTCAGTTGTCAGTTGTGTGACATGGCTACTCACGGAGGTCAGGTAGGCATTTAGTGGCAGTAGTCAGCTACAGTACGGCCGTTCTAACTTGGCGAGTGTGAAGTTAGGCTCTGCGAACTTTAACGCTTGTGCACTCGTACAAAAATAAAGGTTTTAAAAAAATAAATGCAATTAGCAGTTGTTATTCCTGTTAACAACTGTTATTGGCATTTATTTTTTTTAAACCTTTATTATTGTACGAGTGCACAAGCGTTAAAGTTCGCAGAGCCTAACTTCACACTCGCCAAGTTAGAACGGCCGCATTGTACAGCCGGTTAGACTGGAAACTGACCCTGACATATTTGGGAAGAGGCGAATAAGATGATTACTCTTATTAAAGATTTATTAAATCTATATACATATTAATTACATTTTTAAATATTAATAAAATAAAATAAAATATATAATATTATAGATTTATTATTATTATCTTTATTTCTAATCATATAGGCACATATAAATTACATTTTTAAATATTTCTATAAAAACAAAAAACATTTAAATATATAAAAAATTGTAGCCAACTGTATCGGGAACAGGCTCCAAGCTACCGGTGGTCAGGGCTCCATAGAGAGGAACCTCCTGACGATGCGCGCCGTGTCCAGGAGTACCGTTTTCTGAAGCAAGCCCTTGATCCAGCCGCCTAACGAGAGCCTCCTGAGGTGTTGATCGAGGCTCTTGGCTATTAAGCCATTGGCTGAGACGACTATCGGTACAACGATTGCGGAGTTCAGTTATTATTATTATTATATTATAAAGGTACAATCAATATTTACTCAAGACCTTAGAAATAGAATATCATACGTTCGTCATCAGAATGAACAGTCATTTAAGTATAATAGTCTCCAGGCACGCTTGTCAGGTCATCAGATTGACAATCACCTATTATTATTGAATGATGATGTCATAATTGGACTCAAGACTATAAATAGGGGTCCGTTCCGTTGATTCCTTTTGTCGAATTAAGAGTACCTATAAATCAGCCAAAAATCACTAACCGAATATAAATCTATATATTATATAAAAGCGAAATACCACTCACTGATTCAGAGATCACAAAATCTCAGAAACTACAAGAAGTCCTTTTAGTACGTAGATGCTCGCTAAAACGGGATTTTGAGAAATTCCCACGGGATCGGGATTTACACGGGAAAAACTTCCCACGCGAACGAAGTCGCGAGCAACTGCTAGTATATGTATACAACGTGTAATTTAAAGGGTATATACATACCGAGTGCATGGCTTCTTTGGATGATAACAAACGATATGGCAAGGGTTTTGTAATCCTATGTCAACATGTGTGGAGCATATTAGAAATTTCAATACATTGATACCAAAGGCCGAATTTTTCAAATTAAGAAGAACGAAGAGAATTATCGTTTTATTGGCAAGTGACGTGGAAAATGATGACCCTCATAGTGCTGTGACACGTTTATATTACTGGTATTCAAGAAACATATGAAACCAATAATTTGGAGTCAATTCTGTGAGTCACTTATTTTGAGCTGAAACTTTGCATAGAGACTCCATACCAGATGCTGTCTTCAGTCCTTTTGGATAGATATGGGGTTTCCGTACACGTTGTATAGGCGTACCTGTAAAGAAAGCAATAGATGAACTATAGTCCTCCTGACCGATGTCAGGTGAAGATTATCCATCTGCGCAGGAGATATATATTATAGTGGACAAGTATATGGGCAACTACAGGTGCACTCTCTGATCCCTTACTCTCATTGTCCGATGGGACGGCAATCCTCAAGACCGGAGAGAGATCAGACGCAAGACCATCAGTTTAACATGCTTTACGAGGCACAGGGGTATGACACCGCCAACTTCCAAACTTCAGTCAAGTACTGAGAAATTTCAATAGACAAACCACCACTGCCAGACCTAGGAATCGAACCCAAGACCACATGCTCAGCAGTGGCGCTTGTAACCACTAGACCAATGAAGCACTTGAAGTAGTGAATATGTATAACTCCTATTTTTATGCCAACGTTGAACAGCTTTCATGTTATAGTTTGACAAAAACTCGGCATAATATTTTTATTTCAGAAATCAGAGATTTAATGCTGATACTTCATATTTTATTTATTTATTTTATTATTTATGTACACACCGTATTAAGATGAGCATAATTATAATATTTGAGTACAAAGGTACTGCTTATTTCTTAAGAAAATTCTTCCAGCATCCTGCGAAAGGAGAAGTGAAAAATAAATGTAGACAATAGTGTGTGAGAACAAGAAGAGAAATAAATATGAATATGTGAAGTCTAAAACTAAAACTAAAATATTAAATATACTTACACATACTTATAATGCAATAAAAATAATATATACTTAAATAAATACATAATGTTAGAATATATAAACATATAATATAAATATATACATAAATAATTAGCACAGTTAAGAGGAAAGGTAATGCTCTGGATTAAATCCATTAAATATTTCCCATTTAATGTCTATTTAAACAAACGAAAAAGAAAATAGCACGTGAGCAAACCCAAAACTGTTTACTGTCCATAATCACCCCATAAAATTTCAACAGTATTGTTTGTAGTCGTGTAAAGGTTACCCCTTTGTAACAAAATAAGTTTTACCTCAACAAAGTTGTATTGGCAGCTTCCAAACTGCTTTCTCGCAAACCATCAGCAGAAGTGGGTTAGCTACAGCTGCTTTACCACAGAGCTTGGAAACTTTACGTCAGCCAAAGCTAGATCTGTCGGGTTTGCGGGAATGTTCTAGCGAGATACTGCGGCTCCGAAACGTAGGGGCAGTTGAAGGAACAGAGTGGGGTTTTAGTCAGTAGAAGACTAACACTCCCTTCCGCTCCACCCAGAGTGGGAGGAGTAATTACGTGATTTTCTCCCCGAAAAAAAAAATAAACAAAAAGCCAGAGCTAGATAATGGACTGTCAAAACTTTCCATACAAACCAAGTTGTTATTGAGTGTTACGATTTAACTAATATAAATTAACAGCCACACAGCAAATAGAAAAAAAAACTATTAGTACGCCAGTTGTGTGTAATCAAAAAATATTGGACACGTATTTTTACAGACACGCTTCACTAAATCAATATTGATTTGGTGAAGGAAAGATGGAAAATGTTTCCAAGTGCATCAATGGTTTTTTACACGGAGTAGCTGCCTCTTTTCAACTATTTCGTAGCTTGCTATTAACTTCTAGGTAAAAATTAGGACTCTCTTCAAGCAGACATGTTGTTACGCTAAATTTCAATGCAGTCTTACGTCTTAATTTTTTGTATACGTGACAAAAGTAAAATACTTCTCCAGTATTTTTGGTAATCACACGGACGTGTTTGTAGACTGTTTGTGACATCCGAAACTTGTGCAACACGAAATTAAAATTATTAAGTTTACTAATAAGAAGTTATAGTGTTTAAACAGATTTAGATTTGCGTTTCAGTTTTCGTAATTCCAATTATCAAATTATCCTTAAAACTAAATTGGACTACATATGCACCTGAATATAATAAAGTAGCATTTGCTCGCGACTTTGTTCGCGTGGGAGGTTTTTTCCGTGTAAATCTCGATCCCGTGGGAATTTCGCAATATCCCGTCTTAGCGAGCATCTACGTACTAAAAGTCCCAGGCAAAATTTTCAGAGCCCTACTACTTGTAGTTTTTGAGATTTCGTGATTAATCAGTGAGTGGTATTTTGCTTTTATATATACGATAGTTCTATCGTATAAACTAAACATCGATTAATTGATTATTCATCTATCTTCTAAGATAGATGAATAATCAATTAATCGATGTTTAGTTATACAAAATGAAATGGACATACAATAAATTAGTTGTACGGAAGTGAGATAGCGTCTCTAGTCGCTTTCGTGCTCTGCACACGGTACCTACATAATGTTCTATTGAATGAACGGGTGAACGGTCCATACTGCATAGTGTATAGCACCTATTGTTAGTGCACTATTGTAACTATGGTTTGCACCACTATGCACCAGTCCAATCAATAAAAGCGAAAGTTTTTTGTTGTTTAGTATTTAAGTGGGTTTACGATACAATTCTAAAATACAACGTAAGTAGCTTCATTGTGTTGTAGTATTGTATTGTTTCAAGCACTATTTGGAATGAAGTTTTACTGGAATCAACTTGTTTTATTAGGGTCACAAGGGACAATTGTTCTTTTGTTGAATTTGCAGACCCTAAGGTCATGTGTGCGCTGTACCTCTCACGGAGGGAAATTTATTGTTATTTAATGTTCTTCGATTTGGGTAAACACTATTAATTTAGACACCAATTTTTTATTACAATTATTAGCCTATAATGTCCCACTGCTTGGCAAATGCCTCCCTCCATTTCTTCCAGCGGTCACGGTTCTGCCTCTCATCCTTCCAGTGTTTATGGGATCGTGCCCGTCGCGCGTCGTTCCGCCATCTCCTTCGCGGTCAGCCGCGAAAATGTGTTGCAGTTTTAGGGCATCAATGCTATCTACCGAGCCCACACTAATCTTAACATAGATATTTATCAAATCTTGACAATCTACTTAAATCACCCAGACTGATTGCCCAACTAGCAAAAAATAATCTTACAAATGTCCCAAGACCATTTTTTTCAGTCTTATGTACACTTATAAGTACATATATTCACCCTTACAATTCCCTTGTAATGGTCTCGCGAAGTGTATTTTCAAACTTACAAAACTCTTGCTGATAATTTTATAATGAAAAACAAACTTACAAGTGACTTACAAGGGCATGCTTTAAGGGCAAATAACCTTAAAAGTCCTCCTACTACTGCTATTTTAAGTGTAATATCGCTAGTAGTCATCTTTGTGATCTCCTTATAAGAGTGTAATCACAAACCGCCGTAAGCTAAAGAGAAACTTTGCGAAAATAATAAAAAGTCGCGTAAAAACATAAGTATTATATTTTATTTCATACAAAACGCTAGTGTGTAAACTTACTTTGTCACGCACTTTATGCGATTATTAGGTTGCAAAGTCGTTTTTCTCGATTATTTTAAAATTAGAAAAACAGTATTTTCACGGGCCTTTCCAAAAATGTTTATTTTATTATATATTATGTTAATTATTTGTGAAATAATATCAAAATATCGCCATTACGACCAACCACGACTCATAAGTGATATGATCAGAATAATATAAGTCCACAACAAGGAAAATAAATTATCCTTAATAGAGTATTGTTTAAGATACTTGTAAGACTTTTAAAGTGCTACTACTCTTTAATATGTCTTAGGTGAGATAAATCACACTTTTAAAACACTAGGTTTACAGAAGTCTAATAAAACACTTAGTATAGTCACTTCTAAGATACAATGTACTTATAAAATGTACTTACAAGTTTTAATTAAGAATCAAAGGCAATTAGACTTGTAAAAGGCGCTATAATTCCACTACTCTTATTAATATTATATAACGTTTTCTATACGTCTACAAGAATAATGTTACAAGTATGAATGCTCTTAAAACTTAAATAGACTTATAAAATACCACTATTCGAGTTTCTGGCTTAATCAGAACACATATAAAGCTTATACGAAACCATAGCTCTTACAAGCTTTTGTTTGTAAGGGTATTTTGCTAGTTGGGTGATAAGCCCAGCTTTTAAAAATAGAATCACAGCACAGTTATTTTTTTCGGCAGGGAATTACACTCCTTAGCCGTACGCACAATAAAGGTATTCCCAAGACCTACATAACTCTATATATAATTTTTTATTAGTTTTTCTGAAGTAAAACAACAATAAAAAGTACTGACCAACAGAGAAATCTCGTTACTCATGCTATTTCAAAATATTGCTTTTATTAACAAATTCACAATCACTTTGCAATGCCCTATGGATACTATATCAACATCATTGATGATTGGACTTCCTTTACAGTCATCGACGTGATAAGAGAATTGGGGCATTTAATTAACTACATTGTTTGTCATAATTGACGCAGGGCAGTGTGATAAGGTTTGCACACTACGATAGATTAGGAAACGATAATGCACTTATTTGTAATGGGTTCAATTTCATTAATTTGATAATTATTATAATAGCAATTATGTCTCTTCTACAAGACAACAGGGTCCAACCGACGGGTTGGAATCTGTATTACTTCTAAGATGGCTGACGAGCCATCTTAGAAGTAGGTAATACAGATTCGTATTAACTTTAACAACCTCGTCCCGTGTTGATGTCAAAGAACGGTCAGCAACAATGACGGAGCCTGATAATTCTTTCACACGCCTCTGCTAAAACTCCCTGCCTATCTCCATTCTACTCCAGCTGTACTTGCAACAGTTACGTTACTCGTTACATTTGGTAACCGCGTATCAGTTTTATCTAGTCGTCTAGCAAGATGCACGACAAACAAACTAACGTAACTATCCTCGCTAATGTTAGTTAATCTCTTTCACTACGTAATTAGTTACGTTGTAATTGCATTGTGTTTCCACAAGTAGAAAACACCAGGCGGCACTTTGACAAGATTTATAGTCGACAAGATAGTTTAGTTCAGAGATTTCAGTTAGATGGGTTTCACGGGTGGCTCAGATTTCAACTGTAGGTATATGTGCTATCTTGCACCGTATGCCTTATCACCTGTAGACTTGACAATCTTATGTCAGTATCAAAATTAAAATATCATTTTTTTTACATTTAAATTAAAGAATTTTCAACACAATATACATATCAGTACAACAATATTATAATAATTTATTAAATAATATAAAACCAAACTATAAATCAAAATTTAAAACTAAATTTATCAGCGACCCACCCTTCTTCAGCTGCCCGTGGGTTCCGGAACCTCAGTATCTCGTAAGAACATTCCCACCACCCCGGACACTATACATACTGACTTTATCAATTCCAACAGTAGATGGTAATGGCTACTGGCGTTGAACAATCAAGAAGTTATGCATCATTACCAACCGTTCAATAATGTATGTACTACGTGCGTAGCAGTCTTAACTAAGTTTTCCGTAATGCTCAGTTTCCGCAGTTACTTGTTAAACAACCTTAGATTTTCCAGATAATGAAGATTGAGAGCTGTTATGAAACGTTTAATTGTTTATTATTGTTGCAATTATGGTGAGATAGCACTTTTTTGAGTGGTTCAAGCTTCATGTGTAATACTCGTCTTAGTTTTATGACTTTGCGTAACTTATAATACGCTGGGTTATGGAAACGTGGTCAGGGGAGACCCACATTCACAGTCTCCTTACAGGGCTTCTTTATAGGCGTTGCATAGAGGAGATTCTAGAGTGGTGTTTTTAGAGGTAACGCGGCTCCTCCTATGTCCTGATGGTGTTCACCGGGGTAGTTTTAGTGAGCTAGAAATCTCACACTCCCTACAAATAAAAAAGGTAATAAAAACGTGTGTCTCAGTCCCTGCCTATACCTAGGTACTTTACTTATAGTATCTAAACTGGATGTACATAATTATGTTTATTGATCAATATGACTATATCTATAATAATATCAACTCAAAACTACTGGACCGAATTCAATTATCTTTCACCAATATAAAGCTACATTATCAGAAAGTAAAATACTACAATAAGTACCTACTTTAATTTCGCTGAATAAAACTTCACGCGAGCGAAACCGAGGGAAAATGTGCAGTATGACAAAAAAGTTAAAAGAATAAAGTTTCATTCATTAATTTATAATTATTTAGATTGGTTATTGACTTATTTTATTAACCAAAAAAACCTATCAAACGGGTATTAGTTTTAGTAGGTATTCGTCTTGTCCATTAATAAAGACAACATCTTCAAAATGTCAAGTAATTTCATTCATGACCGACTGATGAATGACATCACAGCTCGCAAACATTAGCTTGACCTTCATTCAACTAGTAATTAGACTCTCATTCACATAGATGCTATAAAAACAAGAGCATCGGCTCACTGGTTTAGGAGTTTTGTTAATAATAATGACCTTGCACTGTAAGTACATTTGTGTGCGCAATCTCTGTAACGACTGAAGCGATTTAGATGAAGCCCCATAATAGACGCCGAGTCGGCAATGACCCGAATGAGATTTTTTACGCATAGTAAGTCTTTTTTTACGTTAACGCTTCGGCAAGACAACATTATGACTAGTATTATATACTAAAAGTTATCAAGTATATCTATTCACTTAATTTTATTTTTTAAGCAAAATAGCTTGCGCTATCATTATGTATTAATGTAGGTAGGTGCGAGTATATTGTTCTCTCCAAAGCAAGTAAACGGACGCGATTAGGCTGAAAACAGCACTATTTGAACGTGGTATTTTGTATAAATTGCTATAATTGCGAAAGCTTAGATGTATGAAATGCCTGAACAGATTTGTATGAAAATTGGCATAGATATAGATCATAGTCTGGAGTCACACATAGTCTACTTTATATGACGGTTAATTAGTGAAATTTCCACGCAAACAAAGTTGACACCAACAGCTAAAAAAATATAACAGAGAGTCTACCAGAACTGCTCGCCAGCACTTCCAATATTTAAACAACAAACCCTTAACTAATGAAAAATTACAATAAAAGCTAATGTCATTTAATACTACGGCTTTTATACTTTTCGGTTACCATAGGCAAAGAAAAACTTTGTAGATGAAATCAAAAATCCATAGACGAATTCATACCTTCATACATTTGGAGATGAGGCCAGGAACTACGCTCCGTCGCGTCCGTATCCACCTAATTTACATGTAGTTACGTAGGTACTGTACATCAGCGGTGATCAAGCGGTCGATCGCTGGAAACGTTCCCAAGAATTTTATACTTTAATTGCAACAATGGTGGTTATGGTCTTTTACGTATGGCGAATAATAAAAACGATTACGCTAAAAACTAGATAATTATGACTTCACGAAACTCAGCGAGCACCATCGGCCATTTCCCACTGTCCCCTGTCTGTAAGAAATAGGCCTCCATGATCCATAACATGCAATGGGACAACGTGGTGTACGGTTAGCCCACTGCATGACACACGTCTTCTTCGAATTCGTAGGACGGCTCATGTAATTTATAGTCGACTAGCTGTTGCCCGCGACTTCTTTCGCACATTTTTCATATAAAAGTTCAAACCTTACTTCAGGCCTTATGGATAATTTTGGAAAAAAAATCGAATGTCCTTCCCCAAGATCTTATGTCTGTACCAAATCTCAATCGGTTAAGTCGTTTAGACGCGAAAGTGTAACAGACTGACTTACTATCGCATTTATAATATTATTAGAGAATTTAGAGATTATTTTTCTTATATGTATAGAAGAAGTATTAGTCTAAAGCCGGGTCCGCTGCGCCAATTTTCTAACAAAACATGTTATCAAAACATGAAGTAAAACATGTTAGTAAAACCGCCCGTCCGCTGCGCCAATCGTTGTAATGTTTTTGTTTAGTTTTAGATCTTCAGAAAGTGATTATCAAGAGCTGTTATCACTAATTTTACCAGATATAGAGAAGAAAACTAAGTATTAAAAGACAAAGTATTTTCTTTATTCCATTCCATCAAAAACCAAAGAGAGTTGTCATACACAATCAACACACTCTTCGAACGATTCCGGCTTCCTCTAGCGAGCGCGAACACAAAATGCGTTATCCATTCGAGACGGCAAACATGTTATTGTGTTTTTGCTAACCAAACGTTTTTGTTTTTGTTTGCCTAGTACGCCGGTTACCAAACAATGTTATACTGTTTGCAAACACGAAAACACGTCGCAGCGGACCCGGCTTTACTGCCTAAATACGCTGAGGTTGATCATCGACATTTTGAGTCTAAGCACCCCTTTTTATCAGTAAAAAAATCATCAAATAACTACTCCTGCTGTGAGTGGAGCGTAAGGGAGTGTCAGACTTTTACTTACTGAAAGCCCACCCTGTTCCTTCTACTGCCCTTACGTTCCGGGGCCGCGGGTATCTCGTTAGAACATTACCGCAAGTCTAAGCACCCCTGACGTTCATAATTGAGTGGCTATATACGTCGGTGTGCGTGATATGATAACTATGTATTTGTATATTCCGCAAAACTAACGTTTTCTATTTGGCAAGTACGGAAACTATTGGAATTAGGAAGTCTAGCCTTAAGACGGAAATAGTACAATTTATGGACTGCTAATATCCTCTTACTGCTTAGCCTTTTTGGGAGGTAGTTCAAGCTGAACTTCGCTACGTTTTATTGATTAAGGATCCAACAATTCTTGAAGTGTAGCAGCTTTGACATAGGTGACTCATGAATCATGATCGATATTTTTCCATTGAAAGGTTGTCTTCATTGAAGATTGAAGTGTTGGTTCTCTACCTCATTTGAAACATTCATCAGAAATTAACCTTAAACATTATAACTACTCCATTCGATGCCCAAACTTGAATTCTGTCGAATAAAATATATTTTTAAATAAAACTAGCAATTTTATATTACTACCAATTTGATTAAGCCCTCCAACTCACGACATTAGTGGAATGGGTGAGATTCTAACCCACGACCGGTCACAAGGCCGAGACATTAGTTATTAGGTATTTTTCACTTCTTTTAAATATAGAAGTCGGTGTTTCATAATTCAACAAAACATATAGACATATTTTATACTGTAGGTATAGCTAGGGTTTAATAACTCAACAAAAAATATTGAAACCTGTCGAAATAATGTATTTAATTGTTCTCTGTGTTGTGTTGAAACTTTTGCAACAGTAGCTAACTGTGAAACTTGACGCACCGTTTCCTCTTTTCATTATTTAATGTTTTAACAATAACACATACATACATAGGTTGTTATTTATAGGTACTTGCTTACTATAACAGTTTCCGGTGTGGAGGACTATGGCCTCTTTCTATGTAGGCTTAAGAAAATAGGCCTTTATAGACCTCCCGGGGACGTTCCCTAATAGACGTAATAGGTACAGAGTAAGTTCCAGGGTGATCTTAAAAGGCCATGGCCGTTCCATGTGCTGATTTGCTGTGTCAAATGTCCCCAATTGCTGAGATTTAGCAACTGGTGTCCTGGGTTTTTATTCTCAAGTAAAAATAAAACATTAACAAAAAGCCATCGTTGCATGGTGGACGTCCCACCCATACGTACGTTTTGGGAATACTTTCATTGTGCGTACAGCTAAAGAGTGGAATTCCCTGCTGGAGTCTGTTGCCAGATAGCTGTACCTGGGGGTCTTTAGGACAGCGTGAATAGGTTACTTCTATTCTAGGTAAGCGTGCTTCATCATTGACCACATCATCGCTTACTTACCATCAGGTGAAATGGTGGTCAAACGTGAGCCTATTATTAATAAAATAGTTCTTAGTGGTTCTGGTACATTACTCAAAAAGAAAAACAATGGTGCCAAACAAGCATGCCCTAAGACTTAAGAAAAACAAAGATGTGTGTACTTAATCCATAAATTCGTGATAGATTACAGCTAGAATCTTGGCAGGTTTTTTAAAGATTATTGGCAAGGTAGGTAGAATTCACATTACTAGTAATCTTGTTAACCCCTCCAACTGAGCTAAATATGCTTGTGTCTGGAGTGGGTACACAGCAATAGTTTAATGGGAGGGATTTCAACCCGTAACCCCTCGATCACAATTCCGACACCTTCATCCTTAGGCTATTGACGCTTTTCTATGATGTTGAGGTCTGTGACTAATCCAATGCATGCTTCTGTATACTTGTCTTCCTACTGAAGTTTCGCTTTCCAAGAAATAAGCCGCACCATAAAACATAGCCCACAGCTTTCATCATCCACTTTCTAGTGCTTTGCTAGTGTACCAACACAAGTGGTATTCATTAAATCTATTACATTGTTATTACGGATTCGTTGTGCTATCTGCACTCATATTACTAGGAATCAGAGTAGGACCTTTATCATTAAGCAAGCATTAAGATAAATAAATCTCAATTTTACTTTTTTTATACATTAAAAAAAGTATATTTCTGTCACAAATGTATATATCGTAAACTTGTTAAACGTGGTAAGGTTTAAAGGAAGTAATCTCTTGATCTACGCAACCGATTTTGTAAATTATTTCAATTATACATATACAGCGTTTATAAAACGATTGTATTACCAAGACAAAGCCATTTCGCTTCGGGAAAACAACCATTAAAATTTTACGGTGTGTACATTATTCCTGAGGCTGACATAGGCTAGACTTTTCATGCGAGCGAAGCGGTGGGCAGGAGCTAGTATGAAACAAGCGTCAATAGCCTAATGGCTAAGGTGTTGTACTTGTGATTGCGAGGTCGCGGGTTCGAACTCCACCCTATTTTTTCACTATTGCCGTGAACCCACCCCAGACACAAGCATATCTAGCTCAGTTGGAGGGGTTAACAAGATTGCTAGTAATGTGAATTCTACCGACATTGCTAGTTCTATTTACAAAAAAACACGAAGTAATTTTATGTACCTACTAAGTTAAACTTCTTTTGGAAATAAAACCGTATATGCTGTATTATGTCAATAATACAGATACATACAATAACCGACACCAATGACAAATAATTACACATGAATCATTATCATCAAATTGTTATAAGTCGAATACCTCCAGTACCTTCACATCTGTCAGAGAACTCCACTACCCGAATATCTATAGTATCTTTTACTTTCCATCTGTGTTTATGTTTACAAATTGCATTCGTTGACCATAACGCCCCACTTTCAACTTTTCCGTAATATTAAATGAGACATAATTGTTTTTAATTCATTCATATTACAAATATCTGGAGCAGAAATGTACGTTAAAGGTGATTACTGTGGAATGAAGATCTTTTCATTTTGACGAATCGCTTCAAGTTTTGCGATTTGGACGCCGCGGGCACTGGCTTCGAATGGACTGTATGAAGAACGATACGGCTGGCAAGATAAACCACTACAATTAAGTAATATTGCGAATTATGAAAAGAAATAAAACGTCTAATTTGAAAACAATGTCACTATAACCTGAAGCTACAAATCTAAAAAATTCCCGCCGTACGTAAATTATTTCAACCCGCCGTGTCTGGATTATTACGGACAAACTAAAGACGCTAAGGAGTAAAAGTTGATGCACGTTTAAAGGCCGCTGCATACGTGACGGGTTTTTTCAGGGACGGGACGGAACGGGAAATTTTGGAAATATCGTTTCATACAAAATGTATATGGAAGCGCATATGTCACGGAGACACGGACGGGACGGGAACGTGCAACGTTGAACGAGGCAGTCACGTCCCGTTCCCGTTCATGCCCCGTCCGAGGTATTATCTCGTTACGTATGCAGCGGCCTTAAATCTGACTCAGCTTTATTTTTGGGGAAAAAAACATAACATAACTCATCAGGTTCTGGGTGGAGCGGCAGTGTTGACAAAAAACCCACCCTGTTACTTCAGTTGCCCTTGAGTTCTAAAGCAGCAGTATGAGTCTGCTCCTTGCCAGGGTTGCGGGAATGTTCTAACGAGATACTACGGCCCCGGAACTTAAGGGCAGCTGAAGGAACAGGTTAGGTTTTTAGTCAGTAGAAGTCTGACACTCTCTTCTACTCCACCCGGAGCGGGAGAAGTCATTCGATGATTTTCCCACCCGGAAGAAAAAAAATACTCTGCCCCACCTAAGTGCTCATAAATTATAAAAACTACATCTTAGGTATTGACCACTTATGGTAAAGGTGTTTATGCTACATCAGCTAATAACATTTATCAATATTTAATCGATTAACATTAGCAAACATTTGCCTTTAAATATTTATTTACCGATTATTTTGTACGTCATTTTTCAATTATTGACTAATGAGTCTACCATAAAGTTGATTATGATTGCCTGCTTGTATATTGAATTAGAATAGACTAAAGCTCACCTACGCATGCTTGTCACTTTGAGGTGGCCTCAGGTTTTAGATTATTATGTGTGTTTATTTCGTTTAAACGTAGAGCCCGTTTAAACAAAAATCTCAAACGTCTATCGTTGTTTCCTTTTCCTTATTTGCTGAAGTTTAACCTTTTCACCGCCAAGCACTTCTATAGAAGTTAGGGATTTTCGTGCCACCAGCGCCACAACTTCTATAGAAGTTGTTCATTTTAACTACCTATCTTATTAAAATAAATTTACTGTGATTAAAAGCTTTGTTTCATTTTATTATTTAAGATAGCACTGTCTACTACCCTGTTTTTTATTTTTCTACACAAAATAAGCTCTAGTTTGTCCTAAAATCGGCAAAAACCGAAACTCCGAATTTTGTTACTTTCTTCAGAACGCCAATCACTTCATATCAAGTTGGCCAGTGATGTGCCGTGAAAGGTTGATTTCACCATTAAAATATTTATAAATACAAAAAGTTACGAATATCGAAAACAATTTGAGGTCAATAAAATATGAACTTAGTTATCTACTTCATTACAAAGGATAGTAGATGAATTTCGACCTTCAGGTAGATGCCGATACGTAATTATAAAGTTGTTACCAATTCTTGTCGATAGTTATTTTCCCATCTCTACAAAACAATTGGTCGTCTATGCCCCTGTGCGCCACCGAGTGCCACGAACTACTATAGAAGTTGGTCAGTGACGTCATAGGCGTGCGGCTGTCAAGGTCACTTTGGCATAGTGCAGCACAAAATCGGATTCGCGCGCACGCATCTTTCTTTCTTTCACTTGATATCAAATAGAAAAATGAGTGAAGAACTTGATTCTGACGAACTTCTTATAATTTTGCAAGGTGTGGAATCGGACTCGGAGTATTTTGTGGAGAACATTGAACCAGAAGATAATTCTGAGGTATGTCTAACTGGATGATAATAATAATGTTTATTCATCAAAGAGTAGGAATTCAATAAGTATGTAAAATGTTCGGTGAGCCCAGTATCTCCAGATGCACTGTAATTACAGTAGATTTAGGTACTGTTTTTGTACTCTATACACTATTATGGTAAATACAGTGTATGAAAGCACTGTAATTTTAACTTTTTTAGAAATTCTTTTCAAAGAAAAAAAAAGGAAACCTAATTGCAATTCGTATAAAAATCATCTAAATGGATGAAACATAACGTTATATTGTAGATATTATGATTTATGTACCTATTCTGTGCTTATATCTACTTGGTCATATTATTATTGCAACATTGTTTTGCACTAATATTGTGGCGCCCCCTAGTGAGTTATAGCCATGGCACCTGTCTAAGAACGTGGACTCATCAAACACACACCCGTTATTGAAAACCGCATCAAAATCGGATCATTGGTTTAGAAGATAGGTGGGAACATTACTTTGCACAAACACACACACACAAACATCTCTCACCCTAAACGCATATACCTGCTCCGTTCCGTCGTGGGTAAATAGAGAAACGCAATCTGTGCGCGGGGTCCCCCGCGCGCAGATGGGTAAACGAAAATGAGTTAAGAAAAGAACAGAAACAACACTTAAAAAACAATGCTTTGATAAGTACACGGCTACAAGCGTGATAGAATTTAAATATATACTTACTTTCCATTTCAAAAAACACTTTAAAAACAATTAAAAATTCAGCCACTTAGATACCTACGGTAAAAAACGTTGACTGAAGTTATTAAAAAAACACAGGAATAAACAAAAATAGAAGAAAGACCATAGACCCCATCCCTGATCAGAATCGAATTCAACGTGCCCTCAGTGCCAATAACTTGATATGAAGTTAAAGAATGAGATCATGAAACAAATAGAGATGTACCCCATTCCTTATAGTTCTAATTGAGTTATGTATTAGTTTCTTTGATATTCATAATTTATACTGTTTTTTCTTATTAAGGATACTGTGAAATAAAACAAATCTGGAAATATTTAATCAGTTTTTATTTATATTCGTAAAATCAACTTTAAATCTTAACTTTACGCGTACAAATCTTATTCATCGATATGACGATATCCCCATCACTACTGTTTACTGTATATTTAGTTATACATTTATAGCTTGGCGCTCGGCGAGGCATTGCGTTTTGTGTACGTTGGCGGCGAAAAGGTTAACACGCATCTAATTAATCATTCGTTTATATGACTTTGCCTTCTGTTCCACTGCAGGACAAATATTTCGTTATTAAAATTAAGTTTATTTGAATAATCGACTTGATTTTTTTAAGTGCTGAGTACTTTTTAAACGTTAAAAATGCACATGAAGACAAAACGTTCGCCCATCACCGCTTCCTATCACTTTAACAATAGAGTTCTTTTAACAATATCCTACTGGATCTATCGCACTATCTGTTGTAGTTATAAATATAGGCCGTAGCCTATATTTATAACTACAACAGATCATCATCACATCGAATCACCGAATTGATTGAGTGGTTGACTCGATTTTCGGCGATTTGTAGCCCGATCACAGGCTTCTATTCCAATGAACTGGAGCCGCTATTCTATCAGGCCTACTCCAGTGTCAGTTCATTTTTTTTCTGCACTAGTAATCAGTACCTACTCTACCGACTACATATTATGATGCATTATGCAGGTTTCATTTGCGTTTAGGCCCGGGTCGACAGAGCGTCGTCTTCCACGCGCGCCTTAAAGAGCAGTCAGCACTACTAACAGGGGCCTGATTTAGCCTGGCGGACGTGCGAGAATATTTTGACGAAATACCGCGGCCCCGGAAAGCGGGGGTAACTGAAGGAATAGGGTGGGATTTTCGTTAGTACTCTGACACTCCCTTGCGCTCCGCTCAGAGCAGAATGAGTCGTTTGACGATCCCCCCCTCCCCCCTAAAAAAGGATTCAAATAAATATAAACTCAAAAATACCTCTGTAAGTGTAGCACTGCACTGAGGTAAATCGAATGAATGGCGTGTAAACTTCTGTGATCGGCTGAACGTTGCCAATTGTCAACCGCGTAACCTGCTGTAATAGTACAGCGTTTGACAATTTGTAACTACATAATATAACAAATTTTGTAATAAACTTCATGCTCCTCTCATCAAAATTGACATTGGCACGTTCAATTCACAATAAAAGCGGGTACAGTACATTCATACTGCGCAGACGCGGTCACAGTAGGTAACGCTCGGGCAGTGAAGCAAGACGCGCTGCCGAGCGCAACCTGCCTTTCATAATTATGAACATCGTTTTTCATTATTATGAACATCGTTAGTTGCACTTGCTCTGGTCTCTTTAGGTGTTATCACTTAAGTTTAAGGGATGAATCTTGGAGTAGATGGGCAACAATAAAGCCGTCGGGTTCAGGCTAAGTTTAAGACTGTTCGGATAGAAAGTTGGTACAGACATCAGCACATAAAGCAACTTGAAACTGTCAAATTTCTTTAATAGATTTTCAACATGATCACATAAAAATAAGGTTGTAAGTCTATTAAATAAATTTTGTAGGTTGGGGTAGCTTAATGAGTTGGCGTACACTTAACGTAGTCCGTTAATGTCCGAACTCGTACGTCATTCATAATATCAATCAAAACCCAGTTACATAACACAGATAACCATAAGAAATCGACAATAGTAATAAGCGGAATGTATCAATCTTCGTCACTATAAATTAATTCATACAATCGTCGTAAGAAAATGACTGTTGCATAAAACCTGGCGGCACTTACTTTGAATTTTGAATTTAATGTTCTTTTATACTATATAGAATACTACTATAGTCAGCCTATACCTTTCCAACTGCTGGGACATAAGCTTGATGAGAGGCAATGGGCCGTAAATAGCCGTAATCAACCACGCGGGCGGGCCGTAAATGGCCGTAATCAACCACGCGGGCCGTAGCGGGTTGGTAGATGGCACATGTCTTCGAATTATTGTTCTTATGATATGCTGGTTTCCTCACGATGTTTTCCATCACCATTTGGGAGCAGCGTTGAAGTAAGGATGGCGATTCTATCTGAAAAATATCAATATTAAAATTGATCCAAATCCAAGTCTGGCATATCAATGCTTACACAAGAAATTTATATTTATTCCTTTAATTTAAATCAAAAAATTTATAACAATAATAATCAATCTCTTTACCATTTGGTACTAATTTCAGTTGTTTATTTTACAATTAATAAATCATCAGAAGTTTAACCAACAATTGAAAATTTGAAATTTGCGTACGGAATATCAACAGATAAAACATAGCACAGATTATTTAAGTTTCTTTTTTTTAAATTTGTGTTCCCTGAGCAGCGGCGAAGTTAATAAATTGAGTACGTAGTACGTACACATCTAAGAGGCCAATATATCAATACTTTTGTAGCGACATATATCTCTCAACATCCAAATTAAAGATTGAAACCCTGTATCGCGCAAGCTAAAGTTTACCGCACTACAGTAACTAGCTTACATACAAATCACCCGATCACACAAACATCTGGCAGATGCCCACCAGACAAAACACCTGTCTTGTCAGAGGATCCTCCCTTTTCAATGGGATTGCGGGACTTTACGCCCTGTTCCACATATCCATAACCTTCCATTAATCGATTTCAGATTGCTATCCCTATGGAGATTTTTTTTGTCCTTTGGCAACAATATAACTAAGAACTAACAAAAAGTTTAGGTTTGAATTTATTTTTAGTCGCAAAGTTAAAAATAATAATGTCTTTATTTATTTGGTCTATTTCCTAGGATACCTAAGTGTATTTTTCATAAGTGTTACTTTGATCAAGTGAAAAATAGTGTTAAAATTACAATGGAATCGGTGACAAGTTTGAGGTTGCCGGCTCAAGTTCAACTGCATTTATAATTGTCATCTTGATATCAGGTACAATTTTCAATTTAACTTGTTTTTTAGGGTTCCGTAGCCAAATGGCAAAAAACGGAACCCTTATAGTTTCGACATGTCTGTCCGTCTGTCTGTCTGTCCGTCCGGCCGTATGTCACAGCCCTTTTATTCCGAAACTATTAGGACTATACACCTATACACGTAAAACTTGGTAGGTAGATATTCTGTGAACCGCTTTCCGATTTTAAGAGAAAATTAAAAAAATATTAAAAATAAAGGGGGCTCCCCATACATGGAACTGAAACTGAAAATATTTTTTTTCATGAAACCTATACGTGTGTGGTATCTATAGACAGGTCTTTAAAAATGACTTTAAGGTTTGTAAAATGACTTTTCATAAAGTTAATCGTTTAAAAGATATACGCTTCCAAAGTGGTAAAATGTGTGTGTCCCCCCCTCTAACTTCTATAATAATGAAGAGAAAAATCTAAAAAACCATGTTGTAGATATTAATGTAAACTTTCAACCAAAATTGGTTTGAACGAGATCGAGTCAACAGTTTTTGAGATACAGTATATATTTTCTAAAACCGCAAATATAACTTTGTAATTCATACAAATACTATTAAAAACAAAGTTATTTGGCGTAGTTGTAAAAATTGTAAATAAGCTAGTTTTAAGAAATTTGTAAGGTTTTTTTGTATTTTTTTAAATATATTAAGTATATTCCCAACGAGCACATTAGTGGAAATAGCAGCCTATTTTGTTACTTTGGGCTGCAAAATAGTGCTTTAAGGGTTCAAAAAGCAGTTCAGAGTTGCATATCTGCATCCGTAAACGTCTATAGTTATAAAAGTTACTTAAGGTGCTATAAGCTGAATCAAATACTACCCTAGCCTTCACAGTAGTCCACGGTAGAACTCATTTACCACTTACACCTTTATATGAGAGTTACGAAGGTCATTCTGCCACTCACAGCTGCATAGTAGTTTCCATTGTAACTTGTATAGGTTATAGTTATAGTAACCACTATTATACTACTATAAGTTTCATTATAGAAATAATAGAAACTCTTATGCATACTATAGTTACAAAAAACTCATCAGTGTAACTAAGGCCTTTAGTAGCAATAGTCATTCCTTGCAGGCTCAATCCATTCGCCATTTTACAGCCGCTTTCGTAACTATTATAAAACATTTAATAAAATGGATGCTAAACGAATAAGTACGTAACTAGATCTTATTTATTTATTATATACTTTATTGTACACCTTACAATACACTTAAGGATACAAATAATTAAACTTATAACCTCAAAAACAGGAAAATAGGAGCTTTTTGTGGCTGTGAGTTGCACTAGGGGAACAAAAATCACTGGAAGCGTTAGAAGGGTGAAAATTAGCGCTATGATTCTCAAAAGGGAGTTATTAGAGCTCAAACTGCAGGTTATGACTACAGTACAATGACGCCATGATTTTTTAAGAAAACTTATAATTCACTTGCAAAATTGAGTTGATATACAATGGTTTTTCAGTTAAATGTGCATTAAATGTACCGGTAAACAATCGGCCACTTGCAAATAGTAAGTTATCGACACGTAAAAATACGGAAATAAAATTTATTCTGTATAACAAATAAAAAATATCACATATCTTTTGTTAATTTTTTAAATATCATAAAAGCGCGTTAAAATTACTCGAAAATTATCTTATATATCTACAGTAAACTGGACAGCGTTTTAAGTATCTTTATATATCTTGCTAATACAGAATACAAACATTTACTTCTTTTTGTTTTATTTTCATGATGGCGACGAAAACACTTTACCAAAATATTACAAACAATGTCAACTGAAGATATACAATAAAGAACTATAATCAATTCATTCGTTCAAAGTAGTTCAAAATCATTCAAAAGTAGCGCTACGAGAGCTTTAGTATAGCGTTCATAAATCGTTATAGCTATTAAGGAACCTTTATGCAACCGTTGTGCAGGTTAAATGGAACTTTAGGTTGCATAAAATGGCGCCCAAATAGCGCTAAAGCGGCTGCTTTAAGTCTGCAGTAGACGCTCTAGCGCTTACGTCTATTACCATAAGTAATAATCGGATACGCTCCAAAGCTCTAATGCAGCCCATTTGTGCTAGTTGGGTTATATTTGTTATAGTAACTACGGAACCCTTCATGGGCGAGTCCGACTCGCACTTGGCCAATTTTTTATTGTTTACTACGCACTATTAATTTACTGTTAATGAAATCAGCATTTCTAAGCGTTTACGCGTTGATGTCATTGACCTTTAAACGTAAACATAACCTTAGTGTGACCGAACTTAATTTTGAATCATATTTAATTTTTCCTTCGACTAATAATTTAATCATCTTACTTATACCTTAACTTCTTGTTTCTTTTCATTTCTTGGTCAGTGGGTCGTCTTAGGGGCGGACTTTTTTCTTCTATTTCTTTTATTCTTGCCAGTGACTCATGTGACGCCTATTCCCGCCAAAAAAAGGTCGAAACTCTGGCTTTGAGCATAATTATTATAGGTGTCCAGAGATGATCAACTAAATAAGAAAATCTATATAAATATATTATGACAATGAAAGAGTTCTCTCCACCATCCGACAAGAGAGCAGTAGGGAAACTAGCACTCTTAGAAAACACACACACAAAACGCGTTCCGTATTCCGGCCTCGCCGACGAGGCCCATCGCGACGTCCGCGTACTTGTAACGGAAATCCTCCCCGACCTTTGCCAAACGAGCCAGCCCGCGATGCTGAGCCAGTAGCAATAAATACTCCCCTAAATACGACCCAGCCTGTCCCTTTGCTGCCCTCCCCAAATGACCCCGCTATGCCGAGGCCCGTACTCCACAGGGAGTGCCCTTAGCGTGCGGTCATTAGATTAGATGTAAGTGTATATTTAGTTTGTAAGCCCTGGCTGGGGGCCTTTAATTTATTAGAGGTCACCACAGGACAGACCGGTTAAGTAGACGCACAGCCTTAGTGAGCTGATCTACGAGTGGCCCTGAGTTCTCTTTGAAGCCCATGAAAATAATAATGAAAAATGTTGTCTCAGCTGTACTATCAGAACAGGGATTTTGCCAAAGTAGCCCAGAATATGAACGAATCACAAATATTTTCTGCAATAGCAGCTGTAAGAACCTTAGTTCATAATATTATTTGAACTGAAGTGTGCAAACCTTAACATTACCACCTCATTAAATCAAAATATATTGAGTAAATTGATTTTATTGCCTAATCAACGTTTTTTCTTTCATTTTCAGAAAGTATAAATTTGTAAGATGTAAAAAAAGAACAAAAATGAAAATGGTCAAAAACCAAAAAATCTTTGATTTTACCACCCAGAAAAAAAATGGTCATGTATTTTCAACATATATTTCCTATGTATGTTGCCAATGAATTGAATGAATGACAGGGTAAGCTCTTGAAAATGCTGAAACTGTAGGCAATTTCAATTACCATAAATTTAAACAATATTATACATGTAATTTCCTGATAAAATATACATCTTTTATGATTTTCTTAATGATATCAAATAATTAACAACCGTACATACAATTTTCTTTATTATTATTATATAGCGTCAGAGAACTTGATTTCTCAAAAAGTGGCCTTGACCCTTTCCCACGTTAACCAGATCACATTAACCAGTTCTTTATTCATAGAGTTGTGATAAACAATCAGAACTGTTTAGTAAACTGGCTCAATACTGTGGTAAAGTGCTGTAAATAAATGATCCAGTGCAGAAACTTCATGCAACACAAAAAGTTACAATGGCGGACTTCTGTACTAGTCAACCATAGCTAAAGATAGATACAATTATTGTTAGATACCCCTATTGTGCTACAGTGGAGCTTTAATAACCTGAAATTAAAAACATAGTGATGTTCACATTTCCTTATAGCTGATGTTTACTGCAGGAAGAAAAACCTTATCAGATATAAATTAATATTAATATTCTCTGCTCAACAGCAAATTGACTTAAAAAAGAGTTAGTTCATTTGCAATTATAATAATGACCAGGTTGGAAATTTGTTCAGTAAAGTGAATGAACTAGGAAACTCAGGCCTCAACTACTTTATACTTAAAAAATCATTCCACTCGAATCATCATCAGCCAATATTTTTTAAGTTTTCTTGTTTCTGAGTGCAGGAACAGAACCCGCGACACGTAGCTGAGGTAGCGCAACAGCCCACCGTTCAGCCATTGCACCAACCGTGTCGCCGAGATTACATGCTGATTATGTATACAAACAGCTACTATAGTAATAACAACTGCGACAATCCGGTCCTAATTGACCAGATTACGAGACTAGGTATTCAGGTAACGGCGACGATGGAACAGGTCGTAAACAAAGTAATAAAATATCAAACGCCTTTGCGGGTTTACCGTTCGATGCCAATTGCAGTATCTGCGCAGAATCTTAGAAACGTACGAAACGACTTGATAGTTACATCTGAGAATAACTTCTTTAGTTGTGAGTCATCATAACTTATTTACGTAAACAAAAAATGTTTAAAATAGAACGAATGTGCAAAATATTATTTTTTTCGATGGGCAAATACACCCAAGTGAAGTCTCCCTTCAGTTACTCTTACGTTCCGGGGATTCAGTATCTTATTGGAACATTCCTGCAACCCTGCCGCCGTCAAGTTGCGTTAATTTCATAGATGCGATAATTGCATCAATTTTTTTTAAATATACTGATGTTGTTTATCCTTATTTTAAAAAAAATTGAAACTCGAGATACACCTTAGCATTGTCTTTCTGTAATAAAATTTAGATAATTTTTAAGTGAACATCTTTATAAAAAAAAAACCCTTAAAAATAACATAAAAATAATTGCAATGGAATGTTTCACTTTCTAAGTAGTTCAATTTTATTACATTCTTTTTTCTTAAATTCGATTATTTGTAATTCGAACATTACTGTGTTTTAAAGTATGCAGGTTTTAATCTAAATGCAATTTACACTTAGAGCTAAATTATAATGAGTAATTTACAGTTATTAAGCTGTTTGCAAAACAGCAGTTGGTATCAGATAAGAACATACATAAAATGATAAATGCATGTGAAATGAGCTAAATTATGACGTCATCCATAAAATGTAGGTTCTAATAATGTTTCTAGGCCTGCAATCTGTATTACTGCCTAATGTATGTCGTCAGGGATATAAATGTATGAAACATATCCTAATAAGTAGGTAATCTTATCATATTGAAATTTGAAACTAGTTTTATACAACGTGTAATTTAAAGGGTATATACATACCAAGTGCACGGCTTCTTTGGATGATAATAAACGATATGGCAAGGGTTTTCTAATCCTATGTGTACATGTGTGGAGCATATTAGAAATTTCAATATATTGATAACAGATACCGAATTTTTCAAATTAAGAAGAACGAAGAGAATTGTCGTTTTATTGGCAAGTGACGTGGAAAGTGATGACCCTCATAGTGCTGTGACACGTTTGTTATTACTGGTATTCAAGAAACATATGAAACCAATAATTTGGGGTCAATTCTGTGAGTCACTTATTTTGAGCTGAAACTTTGCATAGAGACTCCATACCAGATGTTGTCTTCAGTCCTTTTGGATAGATATGGGGTTTCCGATACACGTTGTAGAACTAATAATAAAACTTTTGCCCGGGAATCGAACCTGTGACCTCATTTTCAGCAGTCGCGCTTCCAACCACTAGACCAACGAGGCAGACGTTGAATTTATTGGTTACAGACATGAAAAATTCACATCTTTCCTCTTTATAATATACAACGTGTAACTTAAAGGGTATGTATACAGTATGGATACGACATATGAGCAATAAATGAAAACACTAGCAATAGTCATCGTAATGAACATCTTTTTGTATGGAACCAACACTGGAACCGCAAAAAAAAACAACTGTTCAGTACATTTGGTCGACTTATGCACACACAAATGTATAGGGCAGTCTCAGTTTTTTTAGCGATTTCAGTGTTGGCTTCATATAAAAAGTTATTCATTATGATGAGTATTACCAGTGTTTTAATTTATTGCATATAAATGTCGTATACATACCAAGTGCACGGCTTCTTTGAATGATTACAAACGATATGGCAAGGGTTTTGTAATCCTATGTCTACATGTGTAGAACTTATTAGAAATTTCAATACATTGTTATTAGACACCGAATTTTTCATATTAAGAATAACGAAGAAGAAGAATTATCGTGTTATTGGAAAGTGATGTGGAAAGTTATTAACTCTCGTAGTGCCGTGACACGTTTGTTATGATTGGTATTCAAGAAACATATGAAACCGATAATTTTGTATAGTCTTTGAGTCACTTATTTTGTGCTGAAACTGTGCATAGAGACTCCATACCAGATGTTGTCTTCAGCCCTTTCGGATAAATATGGAGTTTCCGTTACACGTTGTATATAGTAATATAGTATCGATGAGTGACGCAAAACAACTCATGACTGAAGAGCGTTTACAACACACGGTGTTTCCAACAAAATTCCAAGACCTTATTCTTAGTAATTAAAGAACCGATTTTAATGAGACTTGGTACTCATACACAAGATACCTAGGACTGATTATTTTGTTAATAACTTCTGTCGAAAAAGAATTCACAGAGAAAGAGAGGATCGCTCTCTTCCCTCGTCTCGTCTTCCACGGACTGACCTCGCCAAGCGTTGCTTTACCTTTAGATCGACTCTCCTCGCCACCACTACAATGTAAACCTTTATGTTTTCCAGCACAAAGTCGAGTTCAGTCCTGAGCGGCGCTGACAAGGAGCCTGTGCCAGCCCCCTCGCCTGCTGACTCCGGAGTCGCTGAGCTAGAGAGAGATCATCATGACTACGGGTAAGTACTTACGTTGTTAATATAGCAGACTAATGGTAGTCTAAGTATACATACTTAGACTGGTGGTCGGTGGACTCTTGTTCTGTTCAGTTGGAAATTGGAATAAAATACACGCAATATTATATTTAATCACTGTTTATTGTCTAGAACAAAACACGCCCATATTACACAAACACGCCATATTGTTGAAAATCTCTAAAGTGATAGATAGCTCCACGTCACACGTACTGTCTCTTTTTATTACATTGCATACTACGTTCCGTTCTACATGTTCCATCAGAGTTAGGGCAACTTGTATAGGGGGCGTGGATCAAAGGTGTCGCAGGAGTGAAAAACCTCAATACCTGACAATTAAATCACAATACAAGTTCAAAAATATTCAATGGTTTAGCTAATATTTAACAATTTTTTATTTTTCCACCTGGAGAGGGAGAAAACATTTTATAATTTTCTTTCAAAACAAAAATGAATCAACGTAAATCTACCCATATTTATGGACTCGATTGTTTAATTATATTAATTTTACCGATCGTGGAATGTCTACAGTATTTATAAAATACTAACTTCTGTCCGCGGCTTTGCTCGCGTGCGTTGTTCAGTAAAAATAAAGTATGCCTTTGTCACTTTCCGGCCTTTCAAGTATCTCCGTACCAAAAATCGCATAGACCAGGACAAACAAACACATTTTCACATTTTATTAGTATATGGATTAATAATATATGTCTCTCATTCGATGACCATCGATCAAGTTTTAGAAGCCTTCTTTCTGCTCAGCGTCGGAACCACAAGAACCTGGTTTCCTTAGATGCCGCGGCTTTTTGTAGGGCAAACGTTAAGATTATGCAGTTACTCCCAACCAGCCGTGGCCAGTGGCAACAACCGTATGATTATCGTCACACATATCAACCACAGTAGGCCACGATGTCTCTCCCATTTTAGAAGTTTGCAACCGAAAAACTAAAATATAATGCTTTAATTTTCAGTGTTCTTAGGTAACACTAAGCGATATCCATTAGGTCCCTCCCAATTAAAAAGTTTGCAACCGAAAATGTATAAAAAGATTTTACAGTTACCTATTTGAATGCTGCTTTTCATTTTAAATGAGTTCTTAGGTAAAGTTATTAAGTTGGCTCTAACCGATATTGTAGTTTTAAACCATCGACAGAGCGATGAATTGCAAAGCGCTATATCATCTTTAAAATTGTCTGAATGTATTCCTACAGTTAGAACTGATTTGGACAGTTTGCAACACTGAAAAACAACGAACAGTCTTTAAAAGTCCTAATGCTGTCATGTTAGAAACATAATAATAATAGTCCAATCTAGCGGAGATTAGTATCTAGAGCACAAGTATTTGCGCATATACAGGTGCACTCTCTCTCACTCTCATTCCTTTACTCTCATAAACCGATGGGCTGACACGACCGGAGAGAATAAACATAAACAAATAATTTCACAGCTTTCGTCTTTAATATTGGTTTCCAAGAACAAATTATATTTCCAGACATTTTCGATATCGTAGGCGCCTAAGAGAAAACAATGGGCAATAAATAGCCGACCCATCACTGTTCTGCTTATTCTTCATACAACAGAATTCTTGTGGCTATAAATATTCAACTCTCGACTATTTTAGTAGGTTGGGTTAGGAGGTTTTACGTTAGACCACTATAAAAATGTACAGAGAAAGGAATATATTATTATACTTTCCAATGCTATCGTCGGGTTTATGTCCAGATATGGAGAAGCGTGGATTGTCTACGTTTTATTATTATTATTTATTATTGATTCACTAGCTTCTGCCCGCGACTTCGTTCGCGTGCCAGGATTTTCCAGCGTAATTCCCGATGCCGTGGGAATTCCGGGATAAAAAGTAGCCCTTACCAAATTTCATTCAGATCCATTGTGTAGTTTTTGCGAGAAAGACTAACAAACACACACACAACAAACAAACACATCCGACCTCACACACTTGCTGTCATTTGTACACCTTTGATAGTCGTTACAGATTGTTAGAAAATCTGATAAAGGGTAACATCCTTTATCAGATTTTAGGCCAAAGGGTACTAACTAGGAGGTGGAGAACAGTTAAGCATTCGCTCCATGTAAAACAATACTGCTCAGTTACGGTTAGACTGGAACGTCACATACTTGAGAAAAAGCTAATATTTTGGAAAAAAGGGAAAAAATATGTGTGACTTGACCGTTTCGCTTCCATCACATAGGCGTAATGTACCCAATTTATTAACTGTTGCAACGAAACAGCCAAGCGAAGAGGTAGAGTTTGTGAAGTTAAGGCTAATAGAGTTAAATTACCTTCTAACTCTACAGATAGAAGTTTGGCTCCAAATGACAACCAACTTTTTGACAGTGCGAGCCTTACTGTCTCGTCTTAGCAACATTTTACACGAAATATTTTTGGTGAAATGATAACGATCGCTGATCAATCGCCTCAATTTTTCTAGCACCTCATGTTCCTTTTTCTACTAAAACCCTCATTCATCTTTTCTAACTGAATCCTCTGCACATTTCAGCACAACAGAACGCGTCCGTAGCCATGAGGTCCGCGTTCGTGCCGCCCGAGGGCTGATGATGCAGAGCTTCGGACGCTCCAGAGACGAGCGGGATGCTGAGCTGGCGAGAGTGAGGCGAGACCGCGCACTACTGCGTCAGAGGCTGGAGGATACGGAGTGGAGTCTGTGCCAGAGAGCCGGCGAGATCGCCTTGTTGAAGACGCAGCTTAAAGATGCTCAGGTTGGTATAAGATAAAGCTACTCTTCTATATCCATATATCCAAAATTATCAGTCGTGGGGCTTCGCTCCATTAGTATAGACTAGTATTTGCGTGTTGCGCGAGGTGCAAGCACCTCGCGTGCTTGTGGTGGTGGATTGTTCACTTTTAAAAACCCTAAATGTAGTAAAATGTCAAACATAACCCTAACAGAGCAGCAGCTCCAAATTAAACTTTTCAATTTTAGGGGAGGTTGGGGAGGGGAGGGCATGGCATAAAAAATTTGAAGGCCCGTTTATAGTTAAAAGTAAGAATCAACAGTTTTTTCAGTAGTAAAAATCAAAAAGGGGGGGGAGTGTGATGGGAGGAGATGGGGGGGGGGGGTTCACAATTATTTTGACTAAAGCATTGCCCCTCTAAATGAATATAAAAAAAAAATGTTCCAAGTCTCTTAATTTCACGATCCGCCAAAAGGGGGTGAGAAGGGGGGCAAGAGGGGCGACATTGAAAGATGGTTTTTACTTTACCGAGCCTCCTCCATACGAATCCAAAAAAAATACGGGTCTCGTAGTTTCCGAGATACGATAGGGAGGGGAGAGAAGGGGGGTGAAAAGGGGAGGTTTGGCACTTTTCCCGTAGGTTTGAGAGTTAGTTGTTTACGAATCTGTCAAAATATACCCACCTCCCCATCCACCATCTGCGAGAACAATTATGTCAATGAGTGAGTGAGTGAGTCAGTGGTAATTTAGCTTTATCGCTCCATTAGTATAGATATAACGTGGCACAATGTTTGTTATAGAACTAATCCGAAACGGCGTTGTTTTTTGTGTTTGTACTGTAGGTCTGAGATTCTGAGAATAAGTCGTGGCTATTTTTTATACGTGAGATAAGCTTGACTACTTTGGCAACTTTTTGTCTTTCAATATTTGTGGAAGTCCAAGGAAAGTTTAAAATGTTAGAACATAATTATGGAAAATAACAAATGTATGGCGGTACGAAGTTCGCCGCGTCAGCTAGTTTGATTTAAATGTAAGTTATGCCCCGCTGTGATTCTTAATGCTACGTAACCAAGAACTTGGGCACAGAACTGCGTCATTAAGTAAAGATACAGCTATGGTCATAAAGGCAGTTTAGACCACATTGTGTAGAGTTACATAGTCTACATGGCCTTAAGTATGAAACTGATTTGTTTGGTCCAAAAATATAGATGCAAATAGGAACCATTTCATTGTCTTGTGATAATCGTCTTGCCATATCGTTTGTTATCATCCAAAGAAGCCATGCACTTGGTATGTATATACCCTTTAAATTACACGTTGTATACTTATATTCCCTCCACCGTCCTCGCGTCGTTTTCCTCAATACTGAGGGTCTTGATTCCCTATCTGCGGAAACATTTTCTGCCTGATGGTATCTCGCGATTTGTTCCTGTCCTTGGCAGAATGGAGAACATTATGCAGGTTAGTGTCCAAGTTTGCACGGATCTGGTCTGTCCATCTGCAAGGACTTGGTCCTCTTGGCCTCTTGCCGTCAACCTTACCCGTAACCACCAGTTATATTATAGAGCGGAAAAGTTTGTTTGCTTAAACGCGCTGATCTTTCAAAGTACTGGGTTGATGAGGTTTGGAAGTAGCTTGAAGTAGGTATAGGTTTGTTACCTAACTGCAAAAGAAGGAGGTTATGTTTTATCATAATAAAGTCCACGGGAACAAAGCCCCGCGTGACTGGTAGTGTTTTTATGCATTTTTTTTTGCCGTAGTGTCGCATCAGCTTTTTGCATCAAGCATTTAGATTGGCATGAAAATACATTATAATGTAACTACTTTGAATATCTTTATTTCTGAATAACTATTTGAAAATGTAAAGATATTTCCTTCTATACAATATTCATAACTTGTGCCTAAACAATAGGAATGGTGGGCGACTACAGGCTGCGCGACGCTTGGGTGGTTACATGAGTTCCTGTGAGACCGCTAGAATTTGTTTTCCTGCGCGTTATTTTATATTTTCCTATAACGTCGAAGATATTCTATCTATATGGTGTCAAAGGCTATAATGTACATGAAATGCTTGAGGTGTCTTAAGTTATGTAGGTGCTTAATTTGGAAAGATTATTACTGTATGTGACATGTTTTGTAAATTATCATGGGCTACCTATCCTTAAAAGAAAGAAATCATCATCATCATGGACTTGTTTATAGACCTATAAATAATATCACCATGAATTGTTTTGTTATAATAATGTGGAAGGGATTAGGCAGCATTTGGATGTTTACTCCAAAATGGCTTGATTTTTCCGACATCTTCAACAATCACCGTCATATTTCAATCAATTTACACAAAACCTTAACGAATTATACACCCACAACATTGATTTAAGTAGAAAATCCGTCCAGTAGTTTTTTAGATCACAGCGAACATACTGACAGACACCACTTGGGATTATAGTTAGTGATAAACATCGCTAAGATATGAAACTTCTTATTTAACACATAAACTAACATGTAACTTTGTACAATTCCAGAATGAACAAACAGCAAAGGGACACGAGTACCTCACCCTGAAAGCTGACTGCCGCCAACTTAGAGAAGTTCTCGACAAGAAAGAAAAGGAAATTATGAGGCTCCGAGCAGAAACGGATGAGAAAGAAAAAACCATCAATCGTCTGCAGTCAGAAGTCGACAGACTCACCAACGACCTCATGGAAAGCGTCTCAGACCTCACCAAGACAAAAGAAAGCAGCAAGAATGAAATAGAAAGACTAAAAACTGAACTGAAGGAACTTAGACAAGAACTGTCTGATATCTCTCTAAGTGGCTACGAAGGAATTGAGTGCGGGAGAACCATGCGAGGCATTTATGATGTCTGCAAAACTAATGAGTACCACTGGAACTCAAGCGACAGTGCCCTAGAAGATGCAGAGGTTCAAAGACTGAATGGGGAACTGCCCGACTCTTGTAACGAACCATGCGCTGCCACTGCTATCGTAGACAGACTCAAATGCGAGCTCGAAGCTAAAGAAACCCAATTCAACAGCGAAAGGAGAAAATGGTCCGAAGAGAAGGACAAAGTACTCAGATACCAGAAACAGTTACAACTCAACTACGTCCAAATGTTCAAACGATCTCGAACTTTAGAGGCAGAGGTAGACGGCCTGAGACTAGAATTAGAATTATGCAACAAGAATATGAAAAACCTGAACAAACACGGCAAGACTATAGAGCTATAAGCATTACCAAATTCATTAAATTAATATTTATATTTTAAAGGCTATTTTTCTAATGTAAATATAAATTAAGAGAAAAGGCGAGATGGCTTGTTAGATATTAATATAAACGAAGTGACTAAACCTAGTGATGATGGGGAGTTATCGAAGAGAGAGAGAGAGTGGGCAGATCGTGGTTTGAGGAAAGTAAACTATGACGATTTCTTGCCTTATAGATGACAATATCATACTGTAGTTGAGTTTATCTAAGTTATGTTAGATTACTGCCGTCATAATACTCAACTAGCAGAATTAAGAAAGGGTTGTGTGTGTGGACCGATTGTAGGCAAATACAATCAAGTTAAACTAAAAATAAGTAATTTAAAGATACTTTCATTGCATTGCTTGGAGAATAAATATATTACCTTCTATAAAAGTTCCAGCCAAACAAAAATCTCAATTTTGCCAACCTATATCTTCGAATCTGCATACTGCCAAGATGCAACGTATTTTTGTTATCTTTTCCAATTTAGTTTTCAGCCATAATTACCTAGAAGGCAAAAGCATCAGCATTGCCTTTCATATTGTTGAGTTATCGATAAACAGGCTCATTGTTCATCATAAATATCAGCCATCATATTTGGATTCCTGATTAATACCTAATTTTAGGAAAAAATAACTTTGTACATAAAGTACGAATAAGAAGTCTGTTTAGTCATCATTTTCACGCATTTTCATATTAACTAGAATTTTCTGCACCGAATTGTCACAAAAATACGCGTGTGCATGTGAATTAGAACAGTGTATGTCCAGTATTTATAGACACGAGTTGTAAGCCGTAAGTTTAAATCCAGATGGGTACATTACTTAGTGGAATCATTCATTCATCGCCACTGCTTTCAAAACTGTGAAATAAAATATCGTGAGAAAACCGACATGGCATAGGACCGAAAAATCCGAAGATATGAGACATCCCCTAATGGTACATGTGGAACATGTGGATGTGCCCCAGGAGTGGAACCACTATAGGCTGATTTTGTTATGAGTATTACCAAAATAGACTACATATCTAACGCATACATTCTTCAAATCTGCATTAAACAATAGTACACTGTTCATCGAGGGGAGAAAGTGACCGATTACCAACGAGGGTGTAGTTTGAGTTTATACACACGAGTTGGGAATCGCACTTTCTTCCGAGTGATACATAGTGCTTTATACCTGCGAGGAAAATAAGAGAGAATAATAATAATCTGTCTCTTGTATTTTGGCATTATAAGTACTTTTAAGTTAGCTAATGAATTGGTATAAATTTAGAAAAAAAAACAGCGCGTTAGTAATGGATTTTCATACACTTTTCCCTCCCTCACCAGTGTCTCCAGCACGTTAGTAATGAATTCTTATACACTTTTGCGACCCAAACATTTGTACTACAGTAATGACGTACTTTCTGACAAACTTTTTAAAAAGTAATAAGGCTCTTTCTGAGCAGGTAATAGTCACAAATGTACTCGTAATTACTTCATCGTCACAATCATGAGCGCCATTGACATAACAGCTTATTAACTTATTTAAATAGTATATTGTAGACAATCGGTTCACACTCCCACGTTCATTGTACATTGTATTAGAGTTATGTTGATCGTACTTTTGTAACGTAGAGCGATAAGTTATAATTGTAATAAAACTTCTTTGAAATATTGTGAGTTTTTGTTTTGTTTCTACTTTCTGGTATTAAATTAAATAACAATAACATACAGTATGGGTACAAAATTACACGTGCAATAAATGAAAATTTTAACTATATAAAGTAAAAGGCATTTATAACAATGGTCAACATAATTTTGTAGCTTTTGAAACAATTATTATTTCCTAAAGAATTATGCGTAGTTTGTATAATCCTTCAAGAAAGTATAATAATTATGTGTATCAGCTCTAGATTTTGAGTAATCTGTTGCCAAATCATAATTTTTGCATATTTCATAAATTTGTATAACGTGACCCATTTCATATAAAAAAGTAAAGTATGAGTCCTGTGCTCTTCATTACATTCTTTTCTACGATTTTCCGTTTCTGAAATAAAAATGTTTGAAATTAAGCTCTTCCTATCAAAATTCAAAACATCTATATTTCAGTTATGGAACATTGTAGAGAATTTATTCAAAGTGCAATGAAGAGAGCAGAAATGTATTTTACGCACAAAATTTTTTTTTTTTCTCAATAATACGGTTTACTTACAAAGATCATGTCTTATACAAAAACTATGAAATTCGAGGACTGTGACAAAAGATTATTCAAAATCTAGATTTGATAGACATTATAATTTCTTGCTGGATTGGTATGCATAATTCTTTATGAATTTCACATTGTATCAAAACCAAAGTCAAATTTTTAGGGCAGTTTACTTGAGCAGCTATGTGGCTTTTGTCAGAAGATCTAAATAAAAGGAATTAAGTCTCTACAGATAACCCATCCTATTTACCTCTTGAAGAGGTTCACGGTTCAGCTACGCACCAACCGGACCTTGCTCCAAAGGACAATTTTCAATGAGGTAGAAATATAGGTAATGAGGGTAAGTATTTTGATTAAATAAGCATGTTACGTAGAAACGAAAAAGGAATTTTCATTATTTCATACTTTAACTCCTTTTTTTCAGGGTGGGAAAATCATCTAATAACTCTTTCACTTTAACCCCTAATGACCCTAACAACTTAGTCATATATACAAACGCTATAAAAAACAAAGTTATTTTTCGTTATACTTGCTACTACGGAACCCTTCATGGGCTAGTCCGACTCGCACTTGACCATTCTTCAATATGTGATCATCGCTTTTACCACTGGGGGCCAGCCCCCCCCTGGGAAATATCTGTAGATACGCCAATGACCTCTTCACGTTTTCCTTGTGAATGTTCACATTGAAACGCTACAGGCAACGCCATCTAGTGGCATTTTCCATACATCATTTTACCTTGAAATGTTCTAGAAGTTTCAATTCGTCACGCTGATTGAATGCCCTTGCTAACAATAAATACTAGTTTACTTTTTTACGTTCTTAGAATGAATCAAGATAATAAGTTGACTACTTTATTCGTTAGTTCTGTTTAAAAAGAGGTTTTATATAGTTTTAAGAAAAAACATTCAGTTTTGAGATTTGCGTTTATTGCAGACACACTTGCATACATTGGGGCAGAACTAGGTATATCAAATACTCTTAATACAAAAATGAGATCAATAAACACATGGAAAATACCAGGATACTTAATGATTGTTTAGAAGAAACATTACTGATTTAAAACTTAGGTTTTAAACCAAGTCCTAGGTTTCTTCCTCTGAAGTTGAAACCCTCGCCTTGTTTGTCAGCGTTGTTTCGTGATGACTTAGCTGGTTCCACCTGAAAATAATATGTAGACTTCAGTATTTTTATATAAACTTGTTTATTTTGTAAATTAGGCCCAATTGTTAGAACCTAATATAATTCTTAAAAACGAAGCTAGTGCACATTATAACAGAAAGTGAGTCACGATAGAAATTAAAGACAAAAATATATAATCTTCTTCTAATACAGCGACAGCGTGCGAGAGCTATGATGGTGCATCGTCCTTTCCATTAACATTAGGTACGCATGTTGATGGAAAAGGGATACTATCTGAAAGATTCATAACAGCTTGTTTTAAAAATTTGATGTATTATTTTGGTACAAAATCCAAGTGTTGAATTGTTTGACGATATCCTAAAACCTGTTTTTTTTCTGATTATTGAAAGCCAGACCAAATAAAATATTTGGTCTGGCTTTCAAGAGCTCATGAGAATAGATAGTGGCATTACGAGGCGCCTGATTTTATACACATAGAAGGGTTATGCTTTGTAAGAATGTTGCTGTTGGATTTATTGCAGTAAATTGAAGAATATATTGATGACATCATCAGTGATGTCTCACTGTTTAATTAAACGAAGACGTTCAATTCATAGACGATTTTATAATAGATTCAGCGGAATTGTTGGGAGGTGTTAGTGTATCTACTAGGTGGCGTTAAAAACAATTTGTAGTAAAGCTGAATGACGTCCTCTGTTGTTAAAAAAACGGTAAGCTTCAATTTGGTATCAAAGAATGTATAATATATTAAGACGAGCGATTACGTTTGAAAAATAGTACTAAAGCCTAATTCAAAATACTAGTATTCACGTTTTCTTTGCTTGTGAGTGAGATCCGGAACCCTGATTTAGAATAATCTTTTGTTACTGTTATTCAATAAGATTAGCAAAGGAGTGTTTGAATTAATGAGCGAAATCGTGCTATGGATGATTTTATGGAAGATGATGACGAGATACCTGTGTAACGTGAACAACATCCCCAACAACAGGCCTCTTCCTCCACTTGTACCACCAGTACTCCACTCCAAGAGTCACGCAAGCTAGTCCGATCCCCATAAAGATGACGATGAACACTCCTCCAATGTTCTGAATGGAAATGCCATCAGATTGGTCATCCTGCTTCTCACATTTCATAGCCTCTGGGTTATTGTTCCACCATATCTCTTTAAGCTTTTCCAGTTTTCGTTTGTTTAGTAGTTGTAGGATTCTGTAATGTTGATAGTTTATGTTTTATGAATTTTGTTTTTTGAACGCTTGAAGGTTTTTAGAAGAGATTAATGGCCAGTTCTAGTACCGGAACACGGTCATCTTTTCTATCCGAAAATGACATTAAAATTGGTTGTATTTAATGCTGTTGTTCCAATAAGAATTCTAATACTACAGACATTATGAAAATTATAAATATTCCTAATAAATAAAACTTTAGTAAGGCCGTGCGCGCACTGCGTTGCGTTTTGGAAACGCAAAATTTGTGAAGTATGGAGTGTCATAGAAGTGCGCGCACTGCGGTCAGTCTACCGGTGCGGTAGAACTACCGGAATTGCGGCCACCGCAAGGCAGTGCGCGCACGGACTAACAACAGCTGTACGAGTAGGTTTTCATCTTATTGTATCGAGATATCTCCTTGCCTAGGAAAACACGTTAAGCCGTTAGTACCGGCTGTTATCTTTGAAAGTCGGGTTTACGGGTAATTAGAAGCCAGAAAATCTGATACTGGCCTTGCCAGGGACTCTCGTGTTACCCAGCTACTGGGTTTTGGAGTTCGGATCGCAACATGTATAAACATTTCTTCTCGGCTACATCACGTTAGACTAGAAGCCGATCGCAACATAGATGAGGAAAGGCTAAGCATACCAAGTCTCTGGGTCAAGCATACCAAGAAGGCGCTGGATGTCTTGCGCATCCAATACAATAATATCTTCAGAATGCTGTTGAGACTTCCCCGCTTCAGTAGTGCGTTAGAGATGTTTCCGAATACGCATACAGATGGGTTCCAAGCCATCATGCGCAAAAAACTCTGTTCGCTGGTCAGCAGAGTGCGCGCGAGTAACAACAGCATTCTGTTGACTGTGGCGGAGAGATTAAAATCTCCTTTCATGATTCACTTTATGGGAATGAGTAATGACTACCAACCGGGGCACGTTTCGGTTTCCCATAAATTGATGGTCCTTCCCATAAAGCTGGTTATAACTAACTTTGTAGATATTATGTACTAACCCTAGCCTAAACATTATACTAACACATCTATGGATTTTTAATCTGAAATAAAGAATTTGAATTTGAATTAAGCCGATAATGATATCATTTATTTCTGAGTACCTACGGTATATACGGTAAATTGAGACGTATTAAAATATAACCTAAACCGTATACTTAACGTAAGTTTCAGTTGAAAACCAGCATCAGGCAACTTATAGCTGTGTGCAGTACAGGCACGGTCGCAGCCTGGAATTTTGGGGGAGATCACTAACAATAAAATATGTCGAGTAAATGAGTTTTCTTTATTACACAATACAAATTTTATCGCACACATTATAAAACAAATGGAAGTCTTCTATTTTTATTGACAAATCGGGTGATAATATTTGGAACGTCTTATTTTGCAAAATTTTAGAAGATTTGCTATTTGGGGTGTACGATTTTGGGGGGATATTGGGGGGTCATGTCCCCTGTGACCTCCCCCCCCCTTTGGACCGCGTCTGGTGCACTATGACATTTGGTTGAACTGGACCTGTTTGACGCAGCCGCGTGACACACAATATTCATCATCACTATGTCATTGCGCTAAATTAAGTCTCTTTATTTTTTTCCTACATTGTATGTATGTGTTTGTGCCAAATAAACATGTGTTATTTCTTTGAAAACTTAGTGTACAGTGCGACGTAACTACGTGGGCGCCTAACGTGAGATGAGTGAATAAGTATTTCCTTTCCCTTGAAATAAAATCCTACAATAAATTGCTTCCAGTTCAAACTGCAATAAATGGTAGCATTTACGAAGGGATCGTCATTTATTACGTGAGGCTCAAAAGTGGGGAGAAATTGTTAAATTATAATTATCACATATTAGTATTTATTTTTAAATATAAATTAAATATAATCATGGAGTATTACAATATTTTTCCAATTACGTTTCCTTAATTATTATTTTTACGTCAGTCAGAAACAACCGGCAACCTTAATTCCTTAGTAGATACTTTTGTTACGGTGCTTAATTTTGCAGAATTAAATTAGATTATAACTTGTTTCTTACTTGTATTAAATGATAATTTATAATGTAACTAAAGACCACGCTACCGCATTAGGATTATTGCCTGTAATGATAGTTGTGTTTGTGATAAATAAATAATATTTAACTGCAGGTGTAGTATAGAACTTCACCACGTATCACCAGGGGAACTCGGGGGGCCGACAGGGCCGTTGTCTGCTGGAGTTTCGGGAATTTTCTAAAGAGATACCGCGGCCCGGTAAGGGCAGTTAAGTTAAGGTAAGGGAAGTTGAAGCAACAGGGTGGGTTTTTAGTCAGTAGAAGTCTGACACTCCATTAGATGATTATCATACCGAAAAAAAAAAGATGGTGTCGGATTGGAGAAAATTTGTTAAAAATATCAAGTGATTATTTGACGAACCCTAATTTATAATGCCGTAAATGCCTTCTTTTATAAACTAGTTTGAATCGTTTTCTCGTTTTGCTGGTCCTGACGTCACACCTGGATTTCCCGCCGAAAAGTGAGATAGAGGCGCACCTATAAATGGATTCCGATTATTATGACGCCGTTTATATTGACCAATGGCTTATTACTTAGTCATAGCCGTTTGAAGGTCATATAAAATTTCCTACATAAAGTTCGGATGTAATAACTTCGTCATGTCGCTTAATAAGATTTATTTTTATAGAAATGAAGTCCGGTTTTAGCTGCTGCATTAAAGTTTCACTCGTTTTCGCGCCCCTCCCTAATGACGACAGTTGGTGAGTCGCCTACCTAGTCGCGTTGTGGCGCGTGATTCGTTTTTGTTTTCATTGCTCTCGTTTTGGAATTAATTTATTATACAATTATTAATATACATGCAAATAGCATACAGTCTAAGCATACAGTCTTAGCATACAGTCATATTCTTTCACAATCAAAAGGAACTGAAATCCATTACTTCACATGATTGAGAATTCGTCTGGTCGACAAAGTGAAACACGCAATGAATTTGGTTGCAATGTCAAAATTACTGGTTTTATTAAATCAATTGCATTAAATCAATCAAGCTTAACCTCTATGTTTACTTGTTTGGTACAAACCACCCTACGGTTATGTCTTTCTAAAGCTCAATTTATTTATTAGAACATGAAGGCTTTCATGGCATTAATCTTTAATGTGACCATATTTCTTAGGTGAATAGAAAACCGATCGATAACACAATAGGTACCCTCTTCGTATATTAGCAATCAACATGCTATGTTGGTAAACATAAACGTAGTTAGGAACAATTTACGTTTCTTTGAAACACTTAGAGTTTATTCATACAAGTCATAAATATATGATATTACGTTGTATCTTATCAAATACATAGAATGAAAAGATACTAAAAGTCGCCGGTTATTCATATTGTTATAGTATGACAATATTGCATTTTTTCAGCTATAGGTAGGGTTGCCAACTTTTTTGACGAAAAAAACCTACTTATAAAAATTGTTTGAATAGAAAAAAATATATATCATGAACGAAAGAAAAAAGTATTTTTAAATTTTTATGTTTTTATTGCCTTAATAACGTATTTTTGTGTGCTTTTAACACAAGCTAACAATTTTTAACTATTTTTAAATGTTTCAAAGCTTGTTTGACAATCAACATTTAAATTTAAATAAATAAACAATTCTTTTCTAGTTAAATTTATTGACGCTCTATTTCTCTCTTCTCGCCACTTCAGATTCATTACTGAAAAAATCCTCTCAGTGAAAGTTTATTGAAAGCTTATACGTTTGTAAGACTTTGGTCATTTTAGCTATTTTAGAAGTCACTGGAGTATCACTATCAGAATTACTCGTCATTTTAAGCATTAATTTTCACTTTGAAATGAATTCTTTAATTATAAACAAAAACAACGGACAATTTTCATACAATTTCGTCGATAGTGACATCTCACATCTGTGATAATGTGACCTGTCACTGTCACATTAACATCTGACATCTAACATTTCGTTTAGTAATTATAAATCATTTCCATCATCTGTTTTAACTTATATATACCGTTAAATAGTTAAGTACTTACCCATAAATCCCATAATAAGTGTTTTGTTTTATGCATCACACTAAAGGTTGGAAATAAAGTATTTTCACATATGTACTTAATATATATGCAAAAGTATAAAGTATAATTGGACGTAGTTACTTGAAAAGGATCCAACCCACAGTATGGTCGAAAATGAGCTGAGTATGCCAAATTAGTCTCTATGGTCTATATTTTCGATTAGTAAAAACACCATAGTCAAAATATGTGAATTTGACCTTTTTATTAGTATGGGGTACCAACCCACATCTATGACAGGTTTATATTTTAATTCCGCAAAAACGATCCAACCTTATTTGGTCATTATAGAAAAATTATACGATATTGAAACTGAGCAACAAATAATTACTCCAAAAAGGTAATACCAATCTTCAAGACGATTTCGAAGGGTTTGGGGGTGAACCAGACTTTAATATTGAAATGGAGGAAGATGAATAAAGTTAAGTGATGACCGGTCATTGCAAACAGAAGAATATATAAATAGCTTAAGATTATCTCTTTATATAATGTAAAACTGATCTCAGGTTTTATAGAGTCATTAGTGTTTTTTTGTATTCAGACATATAACAAAAATGCAATAAAGAAAATTTACTATTTTATTATATAAATGCATAATTACAAAATAATTTGCCATGCTGGATCGTTACTGCGAAATTCAATATAAGCTTAGCATAATTGAAAATGGCTTTTAGCTAAAACGATCCAACCCCATATTTACTTAAATATCTCTAAAAATGTTTATTTCTATAAAAAGGACGCCAATTTTTACAACTATGTCCCAAATCAACAAAATCACAAAATAGAATATCAAAGAGCAAATGTGTCGCTTAACTTCAAACTCGGATAAATCCACTCTAGCCACTTAGGAGATATTTACAAAAAAGTGATAATAGTCTTAATTTCATGAATTAAAATGCAGTATTTTGTTATTATGGTAACAGGTATTGAATAAAACGATCCTGTTTAGTAAATTCAGTATTTAACCCATTCATTCTTTAAAAAATGCAATATTTAGATTGGATTTATCTTCATTTGATATAATGGAACGCAATTTAACTATCTTTGAAAAAAATTTATATTAGGCCGCTTGCGGGCTTTACTTGGTGACACAATTTAAATAGAATTATCCATGGGAATTGGCTAAAAACAAAAAGAAACAATAATAATGCAGGTGGGTACCGTGCTACTATCGCAATGTTTACGTCAACTGACGGCCATGTTGAACAAATGCAATTGTCTGATTGGCTTTCATGGACTTAACTACATTTGAAAAAAATCTGTCTCATGGATCTATCTGATTTAGATAAAATATTATGATTTTAACGGTTTATTTCTCATGAACCATGCTAATTTATACGCAACTGATAAAATTGTTTAAAAACATTTTTTTTTCCTTTTTTTTGATACCAAAATCTTTAAAATGTTCAGAATTGGATTTATCCGAGTTTGAAGTTAAGCGACACAAATACAACTTAAACTTCAAACTTCATTATCTCAAAAGTGACATTTTGTGGGTTGGATCCTTTTTGCGTAACTACGTCCAATTACCAAAAATAAGTAGGATACGTTATTATAAAGTATGGTTGGCAACCCGAGCTGTAGGTCACCTACACACTGACCCACATTATTTATGATTGAGTAAACAGAATTTATTTTCAGAAGATTTATCTCTTTACGTAGGCTCGGTTGCTATGCTTGAAATTAAACAAATAGATACTAACCAAATACTAACTAAGAGTTACTAAGTGACTTACTAAGAGCTTTCTGTAAATCTTTGTTCATAGGACTTAGAAGTACATAAACTGGGATAGATTTTAGTAAAGACTTTAAACCTTACCTTTTTATTTACTAAGTACTAGCACTTCGCCCGTGATTTCATCCGCGAGAATTTCGAAATCATTCATAGCTATAGCATTGACAAATAATGCACCTTACTATAAACCAATGATATTTTTTTTGGAATTGGATCATTTCTTTCGGGTTAATCCCCGAAAGTACATATACAAACTTACAAAACATACAAAGGTTTGAAAAAAAAAATCGTCTTTGTAATATTACTTAAGATTTCGGACACCAGCTTGGGAGACAAACCAGCCAGTCTCTTTCTTTGATCTTTTGGGCGCCACAGGCATTAACGAATCCGTGTATTTTGAAAAACATATTTGTGACTTACGTATAATGTACACGACAAAGGCGTTCAAAAGCTTACTTCATTTATCTTAACAAAGGATTTAAGAATGAAAACAACGTGTTTGACCAATACAATTTGCTAATAGGATTAGCCTACGAGCAAGCCGCATTATAAACAATGTATACGGGGAATCAACTAAATGTCACAGCGGTCACCTTTACTTATTATTTGCATAGGACATTGCCCATTTAAGGGGCAGACAAACGAGTTAATGATATTTTTAATTGACCAATATCCCTAAAATAAAATGGACCATTTCCAACGAGGAACTGCTGGGAAAAAGGCACGAGAAACCAATCGACCAGCAGATCAAACGTCGCAAGTGGAAATGGATCGGCCACACGCTCCGCAAAGATTCCGATCACGTACCTAAACAGGTGATGGATTGGAATCCTCAAGGGAAAGGGAAGCGTAGCCGTTCCCTATCACCCTGGCGTCCGTCGCGTCGCACTGTGGCAGAAGCGGTGAGCATCGGGATGACGTGGAGCGAAGTGAAGCGAGAAGCTCAAGATCGTTCGCGATGGAGGACTGCGACTCCCAGAGCTTCAAATCCTTGCGTCTTCTAACGCAAAACCAAGCTAATACCATAGGACTTTCTTTTAAGAATGTTCACTATTTCAAATAGCTTTCGACTACTAACCTATATTTTTGTAAGTATTATACGTAAATTCAAAGGAGAATAATCATGGAAAATTATTACATTGACTTGACTTTGGATCGGGCGGCCATACGAGCAGATTGCTCCTGTCAATGCCTTAAATTAGGTATAGGTATAGGGTTAAGGTAACAAACAGATTTTGTTAGTTATAAACTAAATATAGCTTAGGAAAAATGGCAAACAATTATTTTATTTGAAACTTTAATACGTAGAAGATCCAGAAAGCATCACAAAGTATCGACATACTCCTTTATTTAATCGCTTTGTAGCAATGACCTAATCTGTAAACTAAGTTTTCCCAAATATAGGGCAATTCGCATTATTTTTATTTTTAAATTGAAACTCGACTTTTATACTTATCCAATTAAAACCTTTATTTATCTTTATTCTCAACTAATTTTGTTTAATGTTGGATAACTACTTGCCCACTTTTGTTAATTTCAAGCAGTGCTGCAGAGATATTCATTTACAAAGCCCGCTAGATTTGCGTTCCCGCGTAAAAAAATATAAAGTTGCGTACCGAATTACGGAAAAAATCTCAACTACGCATTTTTTGAGAGAAAGAATTTTTATTAACAGTATTTTAGTCACGCCTCTGAGCCTACGGTCGTAAGGAGGACGCGATATATACTACATAAATATTGTCTATGAAAACGTTGCATGAAAATGGCAGGAAGTCGTGAATTAAGGTCATTGACCGACAATTTATAACGTGGATGTTTAAGGCTATGTAAACTGAATTCAGATACGTTGTACAAAGATACTAAAGTATATTAGTTTAGTCGCAATATGGTTCAATGAACAAAATTTTTGGAACGTGTACGCTAATATGTGTAAATATTGCACATTGAATAGTGTGGTTTGACGTATTTGTGATTTTAATTAGACTATCTGCATTACAATGAAACGAAGCTTAACTAAATATTAATAGTAGAGTGATAATTTTCCCTATTTACCCTAGAATTGAATGAATATAGGCTATAAAATTGGCCTAAACCTAACTACATATTTAAATCACATACTTAATTAATTAATCAATCGTACTTCCTACACGAAACGCCAAAGTGATTAAACAAAAAAAGCTAAAATTACTCACGCATTATTAAACTGGTCTTTCAGCGGAGAACCTTGCTGCACGGCAATCGCATACGGTTTCCTTGAGAACTCATCACCGACCGACTGAAGATCACAGCTGGTCATCACATGGTACTTCACATCCGTAGCGTCTCCTAACCAAGCGAAGCCTTCACTGGAACTCTTGGAATCCCTCACTCGCTGCAGGGCTTCTTCTATAGTGTTTGGCAGAACCGCCTCTTCCATGGCTTGCCACATTTTGGAATACTTGTCGCTGACAGGGTAGTCCCAAACTGCTAGTTTTGCACGTTCCACCTCTTTCAAGCTGTCGTTAAGGCTCATTTCTTTCCATATCCTGGAATAATATAACATTCTCCTATAAAATTCGACCAGTTAGATAGTTTCCAAGCACAGACCCACTTGTAATAAACTGCACATAATTTTGAATTGAATTTTGTAACTTTTTTTTTTATAGTGTCACTAGATCGTATGTGCACTGTATAGAGTCGCTTGCAATAGTGACGTTTTTGATTAAAACGACAAAGTGCATGTGTCTATGTTGACTCATTATTAGTACAGTTCATTGCACCCATTTACACCTGATTGAAAACGGCTGAGTTCAAAATAATACAGCACTATGAGACAAATAGGTCTAGCCCACATTAACACTTATTGCAACATTTGTGCATCTAATAAAAATAAAAGATTCATTAAATCTTTCAATGGACGTCGAAATTGAGTCATTATTCTTTGCATAGAGACGCGGAAGCATTCGGAATAATGATTATCTTTTAATGTTCAAGGCTTTTAAAAAACACACACAATGAGCATTTCCAAGTAAAAAATAAGGCAGGTAATAACTTCGTGACGAATAACTACGTTATTTGTGGTTATTTAGTAAATCTCGTAAAGTTAGTAGTTGGCTAGATAGCGCTCGTTATACTTCAGACTGAATGCAGTAGACCGTTTTAATCATTTTAATTGTTATGAAATAAAATACTATCTTTTTCGGTGGAAAATTCTACTTGAACTTACGCTAATACTCAGCAATAACCATAATTTTTTTGCTTACTGAATAAAATAAAAAAAATGAAGTGATATCCGAGGCTTTTATTTATGTATTCTTTATTTATTTATAGGGTATTTTACGCATAGCATATAATGTCAGTCCCATCGTATCCTTTACTAAACAAGTGTTCTTTCACAATATATGGGCCATAAAAGGATTTGTTCAACAAATCCTTTTAATATCCGAGGTAATTCCAAGCGCATAAACTGCATCTATATATTTTAGGACAATCAATGAATTGGGGAACAACAAATTCCGTTGCTACCATTACTCATAAAAGGCCCTTTTACCCGACTGCGGCGAAACCTATAAGAATGTACAGAAACAGGTGCCGCTACCTTACTATCATAAATGTGAAAATAGCTGAAGGGATTCTGACGAAACTTGGCACACACATCATTTACAATCTGGAATAATACAGACGCTTCTTTTTATCCCGGGAAAACGTGCGAATTTCCTCGCGAATGTAGTCACGGGCTTTATTTTAATTGCTAGGATAAAATAAAAGTAATAAAGTATGAAAGTCTCGCGTCCCGTCTGTTTCTATCTTTCAGCCATACACTTCATTCAATCATAGATTAATCTGCTCGGTTTATTGACATAATTTCATGTAGAAATTAAGTTTTTTTTTTTAATTAGCGGTTATTTACTTTTTCATTAATAATCAAATATCAACTTAAAGTACACATCACTGTAGTCGATATTTGACTTGGTGATGATGGAATCAAATTATCTTGAACAAGCTTCTGCCCGCGGCTTCACTAGCATGAAAGGGATTTTTTCTACTAAATAAAAGTAGCCTATATTACTTGTTAATAGTGTAGCTTTATATTGATGAAAGATTTTTTTAAATAGAGCCACTACATTTTGTGTGTGTGTGGGTTTGTGACGGATAACAACACACGGACAGAACATCAAAACTTTCCTCTTTTCAACCGACGACAAAAAGAGGAGGTTATCAATTCGACGCGTATTTTTTTTTTTTTATGTATGATCATCGATTACTCGAAGACGGCTGAACTGATTTGGAAAATTCTTTTTTTGATTGAAAGGGTATACTTCGAAATTGGTCCCATTTTCATAAACGTCAGGATCTGATGATGAGATCCTGGAGAAATCGAGGGATCTCTTCAAATATTATAGGCACACCTATGACGTTTTGAGTATTTATTATAGTAACTTGTACAGTTGCTCTCAAAAACTACCATTTGAGGAAGTGGAACTGATGATGAAGACCACAGATGGCCGCCGAAACTACTCAATAATAAGTATTGAGTGGATTGCGATTCGATTACTTGAATATGGATGTTAAGCACTTTATGCTCGTCACAATGCATATGGTGATGTAGAGCTGATGGTGAAGTACCAGGAGAACTCCTCAACTATTAACGGTCCAGCATTGGGAAAAGCAATATTTTGTAGAAGGTTATAAGTAGTTGACATTTAGGCTCTTGTAACTAGGTAAATTAAAAATAGACCAACTAAAAAGAGTGAAATAAAAACTTTTTACCAAAAAATTAAACCGACTCCCAAAAAACACTGCAAAGTGAAAAATAAATTTAATTTCGGAAGTCGGTGCCAAAAACGAAAATACAAAACTAAAGACACCGACTACCGAAATTAAATTTATTTTTCACTTTGCAGTGTTTTTTGGGAGTCGGTTTAATTTTTTGGTAAAAGTTTTTATTAACTATACTTTTTATCTTATATCTTAATAATATTATAAATGAGATAGTTTGCGAGGATGAATGTATTGACGTATGAATGTTTGTTATTTTTTCATTTTTTCAAAAAAATCTACTGAACGGATGTGAATGAAATTTGGTAAGTAGATAGTTGATATCCAGGAATAACACATAGGCTATCGGGATTATAGGAGGCGGGATCGGGATAGATAGATAGATATACTCTTTATTGTACACCATAACATAATTAAATGTGGACTTAAAAACTACAAAGGGTGTTACAATCGGCGGTCTTAACGCTAAAAGCGATCTTTTACAGACAACCTTAGGATGGATTTGACACAGCAGGACAAAATAAATATACGGGTAGTCCATGGTGTACTATTCACTTATAATATACAATACATAAGTAATAAACTACATTCTCAATACATAAAAAAACCGGTCAAGTGCGTGTCGGGCCACGCGCAGTGAAGGGTTCCGTAGTTTTTATAACAGCCAAGTGTGTGTCGTATTCGCTGACTGCTATGCTACCATGGTCTAACTAAAAGCCAAACATGACTACCTAACTAATTAGATTTCCAATATAAAACCTCACCTGATCCGATAATTTTGCACGGAAAGTTTTAAATTTTTTTAGAGATTTGTGTAAATAAAACTTGTCATAGCCGGTGTTTTGAATTTAAATATATTCTATTATTACTATTTCAATCTCCAAATTCCTACACTCAACGAGACTTGATTATGAATTTTACAATTCAACTGTTTCAATTTTATCTCTAGCCTCTACACACAATCTCAAGAACTTATTTTTTTTTTCTACACACAATCTCAAAAACTTAATTTTTTTTTTATAGGGCCTCTCGTAGTTCAGCACACGGCTGGTCACTACTCAACCGGGCGATCCTGTGGTGAAATTAAAGGCCCCCAGCCAGGGCTTACAAACTAGAATTACATTTTAAACAACCGTACGCTAAGGGCACTCCCTGTGGAGTACGGGCCTCGGCATAGCGGGGTCATTGGTGGAGGGCAGCAAAGGGACAGGCTGGGTCCATATTATATCGCTACTGGCTTAGCATCGCGGGCTGGCTCGTTTGGCAAAGGTCGGGGAGAGTTTCCATTACAAGTACGCGGACGTCGCGATGGGCCTCGTCGGCGAGGCCGGAATACGGAACGCGTTTTATTTCTGTATTTTCTAAGAGTGCTAGTTTCCCTACTGCTCTCTTGACGACGCGTGGACACTAGAGCGGCTGTCCAAAGAGATGCGGCTCCTCTTTAGGTGCAACCGGCACAGGAACAGGACACGGTGGGTGTGCCAGGTCACTCAAGATTTGCGGCGCACGCTCATCACACGGGGCAAAATATATGTCGGCTGGGACGTGGTGGAGGTGACGGATCATGTGTCCGTCACATGCTGCAGCCGATGCCAGATGTACGGGCACCCCGAGAAGTACTGTCGGGCAAAATTAATGGTTTGTGGCAACTGCGGGGATGAGGGCCACAAAAAGGAGGAGTGCCAGGCAACGAGCCCAGCCTGTGCCACCTGCAAGAGGTTTGGCAGAAAGGGTGCCCAGACGCACCGCACAGCGTCACGTGAGTGCCCTGCCCGGAGTCACACCGAACAGCGCTCGGTAAGCAATACAAATTACTATGGACCTTAGGGTAGGGCAGCTCAATTTACAAGGGTCGGCTGCAGCAACAGCGGAGCTCCCGCGGTTGGCGGAGGAATACAACCTGGACGTGGTGTTGGTGCAGGAGCCGTTCGTGGCGGCGCCGGGATCAGTGGCGTCGCACGCGCAGCTGGTGTTGCCCGAGGGCCCCCGCCCCAAAGTGGGGTCTTCATGGCCAACCTACAGGTAACCTGTGCGGTGCTCCAAAATTCAAGCAGCGAGCATTGCATCGTGTGCCACATAGCCTGGAAACACTCAAATCTTCACATAGTAAGCGCGTACTTCCAGTACTCTGAGGACATTTCTCCACATCTCCAACATATTACCAGAGTGCTGGAAGGGCTACAGGGTCACCCCGTGCTCCTGGGAGCAGACGTTAACGCGCACTCTCCATTGTGGCACTGTGTGCCAAGGCACTACATCGGGCGCGGCCGTGAAGTGGCCTCGCCGACGAGAGGAAATGGAGGCCTTCCTGTTGGCCCATGATCTCATAGTCCATAACGTGGCTGGGCAACCTTCTACCTTCTCCACGGCCAACGGGGAGTCCAACATCGACCTTACATTTTCGACGCGGGGGGTTGCGGTCGAAGATTGGAGGGTGCGCGAACACGCAAGTTGCAGCGATCACAGACTCATCACATTCAGGCTATGTGGCGCGCGGAACCGCGAGCCCGCTCCTATTGCGGAGCCGTCGGCGGCGCCAAGGAGGTTTCGAGAGCGTGGTGTGGACTGGAACCAATTTCAGGTGAGGATCCACGAGCGAGTGGGTAAGATTGACTGGACGAAGCCTGCTAGTAGCCTAGTGATGTATGTAAGGAGTTCACGCGAATTATCACGTGGACTGCGACAGAGTGCTTGGGTACGTGTGGTGCACTGTCCTGCACTGGAGGCTTTGCGTAAAAGGCACAATAAGGCGAAGAAAAGCTGGCAAGATGCAAGAAAGGTTGGAGGGGAAATGGAAGCGAGTGCGCGAGAGGCATTTCATGTTTGCCGCAGTAAATACAGGGCATCGATGGAGAGGGCGCAGCTCGACTTCTTCCGCAAGTTGGCGGACACCGGTAACCAGGACCCATGGGGCCTGGCGTACAGGGCTGCCAGTGGCAGAGTCAGGCCGCCACCAAATGTGGTGAATGGCACCCGGTTTGCGGAGGGCTTCGCCGCGGATGTTGGCACCGCCATGCGCGGACTTGTGCATGCACTGTGCCCCGACGACGAGCCGTCGACGGACTCAGTGTACCACAGGCAGGTGCGGCTGGCGGTAGCTTGCATCCCGTCGGGTCGAGATGCGCCCCCTCCGTCGCGTCAGGTCTTGGAGAAAATAGTTAAGGATCTTCCTAACACGGCTCCGGGCATCGATGGAGTCACGGCACACATTGTCAGGCATGTGTGGCGGGTGGCGAGCGCCGAACTCACGCACATGCTTGGCATGTGTGTAGCCGAGGGGGTCTTCCCCGATACGCGGAAGGACGGTAGGCTCATTGTGCTGCCGAAAGGCAATGACAAGCCCCTTACCGATCCCAAAGCGTATCGGCCCATCACGCTGCTCCCTGTCCTGTGGAAAATACTTGAGCGCGTTATGTTGTCAAGCGCACCATCAGTTACGCGAGGGGTGTCCTCATGCCAGCACGGGTTCTCTCGGGGAAGGTCAACGTTGACGGCTCTTAATGAGATTGTCGGCACCGCACACAGGAGCAGTTCCAAATATGTCCAGGCCATCTTCCTGGACATATCTGGCGCCTTCAACAACGCTTGGTGGCCCATGATCCTGCTGAAAGCGAAGGGGGGAGGGTGCCCGCCAAACATCTACCGGATGCTGGCGTCGTACTTCTCCAACCGCAGGGTAGGTCTCTTCGCGGGCAGCGGGGTTGTGTGGAAAACTGCTACGATGGGTTGCCCGCAGGGTTCTGTAGTGGGACCACCACTATGGAATCTTTTACTGGATGACTTGCTTCGGTTACTATATCCAACCGGTGTGAGCGTGGCCGCGTACGCGGATGATGTTACGGTTCTCATCGAGTCGGACTCTCGATCGATAGAGGCTTCTGCCTCGTGCGCCATGGGCCTAATTAGTGAGTGGGGAACTCGAAACAGGCTGGGCTTCTCCCCTTCTAAGTCATGTTCTATGACGATGAAGGGGGGATTGTCAAAGCGCCCACCCACGATTCGATTCGATGGGACCTCAGTCAATAGCGTACGTTCGACCAGAGTGCTTGGTGTGGTGATCGATGCGAGCCTATCGTTCGGAGAACATGCTCTGTCCATCGGCGAGCGTGCTGCAGCTGGGCTGGGCAAGATGTCGCGCGTCTCCGCCGCATCCTGGGGCGTGCGTCACCGGGCCCTTAAGGTCCTGTATAAGGGGATTTACACCCCCACAGTGACGTATGCGGCGGGCTACTGGTGGAGGCGCGTGACCTCACACGCGGTTAAGTCGACACTCTTGAGGACGCAAAGGCCAGCGCTAATTTTGCTGACCAAGGCCTACCGGTCCGTCAGTACGGCGGCACTCCCAGTCCTGGCTGGGGTGTTGCCGGCCGACCTCGAGGTCACCCGTGCGGGCATGATAGACGACATCCGGCATCTCCCGCGAGATGAGCTCAGGACAGGGAGAAGGGTCATCGCGGACGAGGCTGTAGCCAAATGGCAGCAGAGATGGGAACAGGAGGATAAGGGGAGGGAACTCCATCGATTCTTCCCGGACGTGGCGGCTAGGCTCAAGGCGACTTGGGTTGAACCGGACTACCAAGTCTCAGAGATCTTGACGGGGCATGGATGTTTTAGAAAGAGATTGCATGAGATGAAGCTGTGTGAGGTAAGTGTGTGTTACTGCGGAGAGGCTGACGAAAGCTTGGACCACACTTTGTGGCAATGCCCCCTGTATGAGGAACAGCGATGTAAGATGATGGATGGGATTACACGCTTGGAGGAAGGACCGGTCCATTATTGCGACCTCGTGGCTTCAGAGGCTAACTTCCGGCGGCTGAGAGACTTCGCGCACGCATGGCATAAGATCAGGAGCGGGCTGGAACGAGAGGGGTAAGCGCAGGGACGGGCAGCGAAGGCGTACTGTGGTGTCCCATGGGAGGGGTCGTACGTTAGAGGCCGCCCCAGAATGGGGAGACAGGCACAGAAGGACAGGACGAGGAAACTTGTAAAGGAGTCAAGAAGCGACTGCGGTGATAGCGCACGCGCTATGTCCGCAGCCGTCTCCTTGCGATTCGGCCCATATGACATGATGTCGGTGGGGCCATGGGTGGTTGGCGGGATTGCTCTCTTGTCGGATGGTGGTGGGGTCGTCGGGCTCGTCTAGGACGTTACGCGGGTGACGAACCCGAGAAATATTGGAGGGTCTGTATCGGGCGGCCGATACGATCAGGGGGTTTGTGTGGTTTTCAGTAGAGGTGAAGTAACGCACTGAATGGCGTTTCAGCACTTGCTTTATGGTCGAGGCAAAAACTTAATAATTTTCATAACTACCTACTTATAGTTTTGGCGGTAACGAAACCATTGTGAGATATAATTCGTCGACAACGCCATCTAGTTAGAAAAGAGTAGGTACTAATTGTTACACAAAACTGAAAAATGAGACTGGTTTGACAAAATCCTCAACTAATTTAATTACTTAAACACAACTAACTATAATTTTACTGGACAGAAACTGTTTTTTAACCGACTTCTAAAGAAGGAGTAGGTTATCAATTCGTCACGTATATATAATATATATTTTTTTATGTATGTGCACCGATTACTCCGTCAATTGTGGATCGATTTAGAAAATATTTTTTTCGTTTGAAATGGTATGCTCTTGAGGTAGTACCAGTCACCAACGTAGAATTTGATGAAGGGATCTCATGGAAATCGAAGAAAACCCTCAAATTTTAAAGGCAATTGTATAGCGATTTTGGTATTTTTTATAGTAACTTGTGCATTTGCTCTCAGAAAGCACCATTTGGTGAAGCGGAACTGATGAAGAAGATCACAGATGGCCACCGGAACTACTCAATAATAAGTATTTCACGAGTTGCGGTTCGATTACTTTAAAATGGTTGCGAAGCAATTTATGGCCGTCACAATGTGAATGGTAAAATGGAGCTGATGGTGAAATACCAGGAGAACTCCTCAACAATTAACGCCCCTGCATCGGGAAAAGCAATATTTTGTAAAAGGTGATGAGCAAGTTGACATTAGGCTATTGTAACTTAGATAAATTATAAACAGACCCACTAAAAAGCGAAAAATAAAAACTTTTTAACAAGAAAAAACCGACGTCCAAAAAAGCACTACAATGTGAAAAATAACTTTAATTTTGAAAGTCGGTGGCAAAGAACCAAAATCCAAAGACACCATCTTCTGAAATTAAAGTTATTTTTCACATTGTACCTAGTGGTTTTTTGGAAGTCGGTATTTATTTGTTAAAAAGTTTATTTTTTATAAAACTTATTTAAATATGAAACTAGCGCGATACAACTGACGCTTAACGCCATCTATCGACATTTCTATGGAGTTGTTCGAAATTTTCGAGTCAAATACAATTGGTCGACTATTACTCGTAAACTTGTAAAGCCCACTCATGTGTGATAGTTTTCCTTTAAACTTCGTTATATATAGGTACTACTGCCATGACATTTGAATTTCTAACTACAATCGTTTAGTTGATAGAGGGGGAGGACACTTGACTCTAACGATAATTGGTACTTTAAAGCTTGATAAGTCACGAGCGGTTTACTTAATCAGAAACCCCAAATCTTCCTAAACCCCTAATATTTTTGAAATACCTATCCAACGATATACCACACTATGGGAAGGACGAAAAAATAAAATTATCATCTCACTTTACATATAGGGGAGGTACCCTAAATAATTGTTTTTTTTTCAAAATTTTATTTTACCACTTTTTCGGCGTCATTGACGTGTATACTCATGCCAAATTACAAATTTCTAGTACCAATCGTTTTTGAGCTAAACCGCGGACAGACGGACATGGCGAAACTATAAGGGTTCCTTGTTGACTACGGAACCCTAAAAAAGAGCTGAGATATATAAAAATAGTAACAAATTAAAGAGAGTGATAGAGATCTTTTACCACGTTTTTGAAAGAAGAGTTTGTGTCTGTCTTACTGACACGGGAAGAATATTCCACAGTCGTACTGCTTGAGCTGCGAACGACTTACCAAAGAAATTGGTAGAGTAACTCGGTACCTCTAGCCTCAAGTTTTCCGATGACCTCAGAAATTTTGCATGTGTGTCATGGAGGAACTTAAAACGTTTTTTAAGATAAGAGCGGGTTTTAGGACTGAACAGAATACTGTAAAGCAGAGACAAGATGTGTAAGTTCCGGCGAAGACGTATAGGAAGCCACTTGAGTTTCGTACGAAATACGGTTACGTGATCGTACTTGCGCAAGCCAAATATAAATCTTATGCAAAAATTTTTAAGTAGTTCAAATTTATCAAGTTGTGCCTCTGTGAGATCAAGATAACTGACATCAGCTAAGAATAGGAATAGGAGAACCTTGACCTGGAGCGAACAAACTTCACTTGGATGAGTATGTATGTTCTAGAATGTTCTTAAGGACTCGAATGAAGTTGTCTGACAGCTGAAATGTCAAAACTGACGTTTATTAACGAAACTTGAGCGTATAGTGATCATCTGTTTAGTGTTTTCCCAACTGCAACATGTAACATAATGAATGTACGTCCTGAAATTAATTTGTTCGTTTGTTGAATCGAAATTTATCGTTCTAATTAAAAAAATATCGAAATTTTTATCCCAAAGCAATTAAATCTACGTCAATTACAAATGACACTTTCGCTGTATAGTAAAAACAAACTATGGACCGTAAATTAAAGTAGTAACTTTTTAAATGCAGATTTATATAAATTCCGTCATTCAGTACATATTACAGAAAAATTAACCTCATTTAAAGGAAGTTAAAGTCTAAAAAAAAGTGTTTAAACAAGTAAAACTCAGAGTAGGTATGTATTATGATAATTTTCTAATTGGGGTATTTGAGGGTGTGCGTTAATTAAGATACATGTTGTATATTGGGGTCGGTTTCCAAGTTGCAGTTGAGTACTAGTCAAAGACTATAAAACCACCGAAATGTAGCTCACTGAAAAGAAAAGAGAAAAGAGCTATATCTCTATATCTTTTAAAGTTGTATTTGGCCAACCAGCAGCAATAGACTTCTTACAAAATGTACTCGATAGATCGAACGACAATGTTTATATTTAAGATTTCTTTTAAATGTTAAGTTTCCTTTGTATGTTCATTTTTTTTAGAAATAAATTTCTTTAAACCGAACCGATTTTCATACTTATGTAAAAGTGCTAAAGCATTTTTACATTTAAAGCAACGACTATAAGATTTATTTTACAATGACGTATTGAGCCGAAGAGTCGGTCAGTGAGCTACATACAATACAACGTCGGGGAAGTTCGGGCATTGTCGGCCGCTGTCGGCGCTTCGTCGGTATCGTTCGTTACTCGCACAAATAGAGTATTGAGTCAAAGAGCTAAATGAGCTAGTGAGCTATTCCGTGAGCGACTGAGCGACTGAGATATTTTTTTATTTATTTTTCGTGGTATAATCATCATATGAGTCCTCCCACCCCGGGCAGGGCCGGACGGACTGTCAGACTTGTACTGACTAAAATCCACGGTGTTCCTTCAATAGCCCTTTACGTTCCGGGGTCACGGTAATGGGATAAGTCCCACGACCCCGGCAGGCTTCGGCCCTGTACAGGGGGGGCCTCGTCATCTTGCTGACGCTCTTTGAGGCGCGCGTGGAACACAACGCGCCGTCGACCCGGGCATGGTCCATGGTCGGACAGCGAGTTGCCCTTTACTCGCTGTCCGCATGCCCGCGCCTACGGTGGCCGGAGATCGTCGGCCGACGTCCGACGCCGTGGGCGTCTACCACTGCGAGCGACTGAGAGATACATTGCGATTAAAGAGCTAGCTCAATTTTATCTCTCATTCGCGAGCTATCCATGTCTACCATACGCTCTCAAGTGGTTATATACTCTCTGGTACTAGTGTTTTTACGTGGAGCGACAGCCTATCTCTCCTCTACAACCCAGTACCTGGGTAACACGATACCGCTTGGCAAGCCTGGTGTCAGATTTTCTAACTTCTGGGATCCCGTTACATATGTCTAAAATGTCCAAAGGACACCCCTAAAGCCGGCTCTACACGTTGGCCAACACAGTGGCGAATGTAGTGGCCAATGACTATTCGCCAACGTGTAGAGGGGGTGTTTGTGCACCCAACATGCACAAACACGCCGTCTACACGTTGGCCAATACGCATTGGCCACTACATTCGCCACTGTGTTGGCCAACGTGTAGAGCCGGCTTAATAATTTAACGTACCCTCCAAGGTACCTACAGACTAATCTCTAGATGCTAAGATCGTCACAAATAGGGTTGCCATCCGTCCGGGTTTTCCCGGATTTGTCCTAGTTTGGAGAGCATCCGGGGGCGTCGCGTCCGGGGGATTTTCCCAATAAGCACGATCTCTATTATTATTTTCCTATGGTATTTCATCTCATTATTTATGTTACGTTGATTAACCCTTTCGAAGAGGACTGTTATTAAAAAAGTTCTAAAGCTCTACAATGTTATCACTTTATCAGTAAATAAAAATCATAATTAAACATCGTTGTTTTTAGTTTCAAGTTCAAAAATGTATTTTTCTACGGTGTCCGGGGAAAAACTGTGATTTTACCCAAATGTCCGGGCTTTATAAGTCTTTGTTTGGGGCCGGCAAATTTGGTGATGGCAACCCTAGTCACACATTCACGGACCGACTATGGCAGCCTTTGCTTAACCGTGCGAGCGAGATAAAGAGTGAGAAGCGCTGAGGTAGTATAGGCCCTCAAAGACCGGCCCGTGTTACTGTTATTATTTAAACTTGAACGTATAGTCGCCTTAAAAAATGTTAAAATCTAGTGTAAATATTATTATTTACGCTCTTTACCAATATTAAGGGTCTGTTAAAATGACATGTTCATTTAATTTAATATTTCATGCTCGTTTTCGTATTCTGATGGGCAGAACTTGATTTAAAATGACCTTATTTGTATCCAAGTTGATGTTTTAAGTCTTTTGTAAACAAAGGCCAAGGTAAGCCGCAGTTCAACGTCCATAATTATTGAATGTCAAAATGTGGCTGAAGTGGGTCATTTGTAACCTGTCAAGCAAGCATTGACTGATGATTTAATAACCATAACATAAAGCGATTCGATTGGAAATAACTTACATTAAAATCATTTAAAATGGGAGAACGTAACACAGTAACAGAACAGAAATTTTTTCAAGAAATTTTTTAAAATCATTAACAGAACGTAACAGGTATAAGGTGAACCAAAGCTCATTTCGTTAGTAATGTCTTAGGCTTAAATAGGTCCGGGTAACGGGAATGTTTTAACGAGACACGCAACGCAAAGGAACGCAAAGGGAACTAAAGGAACAAGATGGGTTTATTGTGAAAAGAAAGCTGACACTCCCTTCCGTCAACTCCGTCAACACTACAATGCCTGCTCCTTTTGAAAAATAACTAAAACGTACCAATATGATTAAGACCTGATTTATTAAAAAAAGAAGTATAGTAAGTAAACGGCACAGAAGAACCGTGCAATAAGAAGAATATTTTTACAGCTGTCAATAACTATATCTTATTAAGATATGGTCAATGAAAGTAAAAATGTCACGAACCTATAGGGCCATCGAATACCATGGTAAGAGTATTTTATTTATCAGCATGGATTTCGAAATTATGTAAACCTATATAGCACTCACATTGTCATTTGTATTTGTAAATCCCTGACATTCGTTACGGATAGTCAGCAAGACTGAAAGTATGACACTGGTATTTCCGTGCTACCCAGTTAATGGGTTGTTTTGACCAATGATTTTTTTTATTTTTATTAGATCGTTACTTCCCGAGATTACCCCCCACTTACAAACTTACAAACGAATTTTACCTCTTTATAATATTAGTATAAATTAAACATGCAATATATTCCAATAAACAGAAACGACTCAGTCGCTTATCGTTCAATCGAGCCGTAGTAAGACTAAGAACAACAGAAGTAGGTCAGTAGTACAGTAGGTATGATACACACATATAAACACACATGAACGATAAACTGGCTGGTATCACCAGTGTGGGCTATCGTAATCAGCGAATGTTACATCATTGTACTTAGTAACTCTTTGCTTCTATTACTAGGGCTGGCTCTAGCAGCGATAGATTTTGATAAGAATCTTTAGGTACATAAATGAGTCAAGATGTCATCTTGAGTCATTTATGTACCTATGTCGTATGTGGAGATATATTTCGCACTCTCAGAATGAAAGGGACTTAACTGTAACTAACGAAATAGTATTTTTTTTGCTTTCAGCAATAATAAAGCAGCATTGAATAAACTATATTCATATATCTCAAGTGGCAAATGTATAAGCTGTCTCTTTATAACTCGTAATTCAGTTTCCTGTTTCCACGGCAATTCAGAATAATGTTTCAGGCCAGTTTACATCAAAATCTGAAATTACACGAATTTAGAGTTAGGTCACTTTCTTTCTAAGAGTGCGATTTGCGGAGTTTCATTAGCGCTTAAGCGGTTAAAAACATTTAAAATGTGGTTAAGGCTAATTAAATTAGTTTGTGAAGATCTCATAATTTTCTTTGCGATGTCAAAGCAGTTTTGTAGTTATTAGGAACTCTTACTAATGTTTTCAAAGCAAAGGTATGAATGAGAAATGGTAAGACAGCTGGTTCAAAATTCGTTAAGATCCGGACCTTTATCAAAATAGCAAGCGGCCTTTTGTCGCTAATAAAACATTCATAATAACGGTCACACGGTTTGGTCTTCAATTAGTCGGCGGATGAGTGACCATTTTAATATCCGTATCTCTAAAAGAACTGTAAGCATCTTTGACAGCAGTTTGGGTTCGCAAAAGTCAGAAAATTTGATACCAGTATTGCTTAGAGGGATATCGTATTACCCAGTTACTGAGTTGTGGCAGTCGTTCCATGTACTCCTGTATTCAGCTGAATGCGGTAAGAAGCCCACCGTAACTTGGAAAAGGCTAGGCAGATAAGTGTCCAAACCTTAGGAGTAATGTACAAGGCAAACTGCACATCTTTTTTAATACAAATTGACCTGGCAATTCCGAAGTTAACTTTTTCGTCGTTTCGTTCGTTCACACGTTCGGCAACCATCGGGCGACGTCGTGTGCAGGAGACATTGAAAATGCCGTGTCCATTCAATGGCGAATTTTAAGAGCTATTAAATCTATATGCTTAGAAGCAATAAAAGGATTGAAGGAAGGCTCTTGCGAGTACACGAACATAACGTCCTATCGTTATCATCGTGGATTGAGAATGTCCGGTTACTAATGAGCGCATGACCAGTTCCTTTAGCCATGACCTGACTATCTTTTTTGGTGTTAAGCGCAGCGAGTGTTTGACCTTCGTAATACCTAGTGCAACCAGTTATGTACTATGCAAAAAATGCAGTAGTGTACATTGTAGAAACGCTGCACTGGAAATGAAATACGCAATAATCGGGCGCGTCAAAATCGCGCGGGAACCGATCAAAATGGCGACGTATGGTGATGGCGTTTCTGTAGAGCATTAGAGATCTATGCTCAGAATTCCATGCTTCCATTGCATTTACCATTTACTTCCATGTCCATTAAGTCGCGTCACTGATCTGATAACTACATAGAACGCGAAATAATAAGAATAGGATCCTGAAAATAGTAGTGGATACAGGTGTATCCACTACTATTTGTAAGGTTACATCCATCTTAAGAGGCACTCGTGGAGAGAATGGTCAAGAAAGAGTCCTGTCTTTATCATTCCTAGCACAACCTACCTGATATAACTACTACATAGATTGTTTTCATTCTTGTTCCGTACTAGCTAGGTAGGTAGGTAAGATTCTTCTCTCGGCTTTCCTCGAGTGAAAATAATTTTATTTTTCAGCGAAAAAAGTAGCGTGGCGTTACGCTACTTTTTAGGGTTCCGTAGCCGAATGGCAAAAAACGGAACCCTTATAGTTTCGACATGTCTGTCCATCTGTCTGTCTGTCAAAATGATACAAAAAAAAACTTCCAAACTATGCAATATTCTGATATACCAAGCATTGAAACGAAGCCAGGTACGAGTGGAAGGCCGTAAGCATTATTTTTTCATTAAATAATATAATTAAAAATTGTATCTTATCCATCTGACTGGCAATTAAGATACGAAATACTAAATCAAACATAACTTTAAAAAATTGAAATCTCTGACGCAACAAGGAAGGAATCTCGATCAATCATTTTGAATTGACTTATCGTGTTTTCTATAACCTGATAAGCGAGCAAGTGCATAATTTTAGATTCTGACCGATTATAAAGTGGAAAACAATTAATTACCTAATTCATCATCTGCTTAGCCTTTTCTCAACTAAGTTGGGTTCGAATCTAACCGAATGCTGGGTATTAGTGTTATACATGGAATGACTGCCTATCTGACCTCCACAACGCAGTGATTGGACAAAACTCCTTGCCAGAACCAGCGTCAAATCTGGTTTCTGACTGTAACGACTGTCACAGATGTACAGTCAGCTTCAGAGAAAAGGTACCCCTTCGTGACGCGCCCGCCGCGCTGCATGCCGTGCCGCACGGTGGGCTGAAAAACGGCTTTCATAGACTTAGGCATTTTATTTTGCAAGTGCCAGTTTTTGTGCCGGATATCACTTCTATTTGTTATAACAATATACAAAAATGACACCAGAATTGATTCTGCCCAAAAACGAAGGAATTATAATTTTTTTACGAAAATTTTGTATGGAGCTAGTATGAAAAATCGAAATATCTCTGAAACGGCAGCGATAACCGTAATATCCTTATAGGAGGTTTTAGTACTAATTATTTATGATTTTTTGACATACGTTACATAATGGTTGTAGATGCCTTTTTTTTTAAAAAATCGTCAAAATATTTTTATTTATTTTTACATATTAAACGTTCCTTTTAGTGTTTAAGTTGAAGAATTCAGAGCTTTAACAACTCTTAACATAAAATAGCGTCACCCCTATAGACCTGAAGGACTAGACAGAGGTGTGTAGTATCTTGTTGATCTTGTAAGATTTCCAACAATACCAAATAGTTGAATATCAGTGTCAAAGTGCCCATGCTGTCGCTTCTTTTAGAAAGATAGGGGAATGAAATTGTTATTTGATCATACCCTAAAAGTATGATTACAACATAACCGGACACATAATAATATCGACACAAAAGGAATTTTAAAACCTTGCATACGTTCAAAATACAAAATAACATATTGTGTAGTCATCTAATGAGTCTGATGACAAGTAATTAAGTAATTAGAATGATGGTTGTAGTCTTCTGATTCTAATGAGCCTATTAAGTGATTAAATGATTTGAAATATCTCGCAACAATACCAACTAAGAACTGCATTCACCTTTTTATAATTAGTGAGCTAATGTGATTTGCTAATGTTGATTAGTTCTACTATGAGTTCTACGAAATGTTTTTGACGATTATAAATTTTTATTATCATATCTTTTATAACTTTAATGAGGGTAGTTAACTAATTATTGACTTTATACAATAAAAGGGCTATAATTTTGTTCCATAATTTAGATTGTTCACAACCGTGTAACTGCTAACACTAAAACTATTTGCTTTGCGACTACAAAATCTTAGAATGGAAAGTTTAATCACCAACTTAGATTTGTTTGTTCTTCTAAAAAGTGAGTGTCCTTCATTTAATCATGAAGTATTGTTTAGTGCAATTGTGTCCCGCATAGGCGATTGCCTTTCTGCCGAAGATCAAGTAACTCTCAAAGAATTTTGCTGGAGATTCACGCGAGCTGCTTTAAACAGGTGGCAGAAATCTAAACGATTCTTTGATAAGTTTAGAAATACGTACGGAGAGTGGTTGCAAGCAAATATTGATTGGCCGAGTTGCGTGCAAACTTTAATAAATCAAGAACCAACTGTTGATGAGATACCAAGAGCACGCTCAGTCTCTCCAGAACCTTCGACATCATCGACTGTTGGAACAATGACAAAAAGGTCCCGAAAACCATTCAAAGATCTGGGAAGCAAACAGAAAAAGAGAAGATCTAGTGAGCACATAGGCGAGGATTCCTGTGAATTGGCATATGCAGCTGCAGCACGTTTAAAAGAAGAAGGTTATGAAGATATCGCATCTGTAATCAATTATATGATCAAAAATCCAGAAGCTGCCGTTAAAATCAAGGAAAGCATTAAGAAAACAGTAATATTTACACCAGAGAAAGCACTTGGATTGCTTCTTTCACTTAAGCTTTCAAAGTGGCAATATATTACGTTGCGAGAGACTGCCATTCGGGAAGGTGCTAAGGATATTTACCCATCCTACTATAAACTGCAACAAACTAAGCTTGCATGCTACCCTCCTAATCAATCAGTATCAGTTACGGATTCATCAGCTAGAATTACACTTCAAGCTTTACTTGACATCACGGTGAAGCGGATTCTTCAAAGTCTTTCTGATAATGTGGAAAATAAGCAGTTAAAGCTGATATCGAAGTGGGGATTTGATGGTGCTTCCAATCAAAGCCGATACAAGCAGAAAATGGACGGCGAGCATGATGATTCAAGCATTTTCATGACCTCCTTGGTGCCACTGAAACTGACAGATGGAGATAATACTATATGGACAAACCCGAAACCATGCTCAACTTTTTATTGTCGTCCGGTTCAGTTCACTTTTGTAAAAGAAAGCCATGCAGTTGTCATTGATAACAAAAGAAAAATGGATGAGGAAATTGAGGCCCTTAACCCCACAGAGTGCATTAATAGTAACAGGGTGACTCATAAACTAATGATGACAATGATCGACGCAAAAGTCTGCACGTACCTTTCTGAAGCTAGATCAAATGCATCATGCTACCTGTGCTTAGCAAAACCAACAGAAATGAACCACTTAGATGCTGTAACATCAAAAACTGTGTGTTCTGACATATATGAATTTGGCCTATCATCCCTACATGCCCGTATAAATTGCATGGAATGTCTGTTACACATTGCGTACAGACTTGACTTCAAACAGTGGGCAGCAAGAAGTAATGGGCATAAAGATATGTTACAAAACAGAAAAAAAAACATTCAAAATAAATTTAAAGAGGAGCTCAATCTGTTAATTGATATAGTAAAACAAGGCTCGGGAACTACCAATGACGGGAATACCGCAAGGAAGTTTTTCGAGTTTCCCAATAAAACTGCAGCTATTACTGGGTTGGATCAAAACCTGATAAAAAGATTTGCTGTTATTTTGCAAGCAATAACATCTGGTGAGAAGATCGATGTCATCAAATTTAAAGATTTTGCTCGCAAAACAGCAGAAAAGTACGTGGAATTATACGACTGGTACTACATGTCATCAACCGTACATAAACTATTAATACACGGAGCTGACATAATCGAAAAAAATGATATTGTCCCGATTGGGACTCTCTCGGAAGAAGCCTCAGAGTCTCGAAACAAAGATTTTAGGAGGTTCCGGGAACATCATTCGCGGAAAAGAAGCAGGCAAGATTCTAATCAAGATATCCTAAATATGCTTGTTGTTTCTTCGGATCCTTTTCTAAGTGCACAAAGGCCGAAGTTAGATGCCAAAAGGAAGACAACCTTTTTTGCTGAAACTCTCGACCTAATACAGTTTCCGGAAACTGAGTTCGAGTTTGTAGGTATATCCGATCTGGATTCTGACTCGGAATTGGAGTCCGACGACGAAAGTTGTAAAGAAAATTTGTAAAATTTAATTATTTTTCTTTATGTTCTTTTGTTATTTATGTTAGTTTATTGTACCAATATGTTTAGTTAATAATTTCATAAATTATAGTTTCAAATATGTATTTTGTATAATTGAATTTATTAGATATTATTTTTGTTACTTCTGTTTTATTTAAATTACCTATCAATAAAAAGTTTATATACAGTCTTTTTTTTTTCACATATTCTTAATATTTGGGGAAAAAGCATGCTTCCTAACGATGTTCTTAACTTTGACACAGTTCATGGATCGTTTTGAACAGTTTCATATGTTAAAATAAATAATGTTAGTACTATAATCCCCTATAAGGATATTATTATTATTATGTGTCCGGTTATGTTGTAATCATACTTTTAGGGTATGATCAATTAACAATTTCATTCCCCTATCTTTCAAAAAGAAGCGACAGCATGGGCACTTTGACACTGATATTCAACTATTTGGTATTGTTGGAAATCTTACAAGATCAACAAGACACTACACACCTCTGTCTAGTCCTTCAGGTCTATAGGGGTGATGCTATTTTATGATAAGAGTTGTTAAAGCTCTGAATTCTTCAACTTAAACACTAAAAGGAACGTTTAAATATGTAAAAATAAATAAAAATATTTTGACGATTTTTTTTAAAAAAAAGGCATCTACAACCATTATGTAACGTATGTCAAAAAATCATAAATAATTAGTACTATAACACCCTATAAGGATATTACGGTTATCGCTGCCGTTTTAGAGATATTTCGATTTTTCATACTAGCTCCATACAAAATTTTCGTAAAAAAATTATAATTCCTTCGTTTCTGTGCAGAATCAATTCTGGTGTCATTTTTGTATATTGTTATAACTAATAGAAGTGATATCCGGCAAAAAAACTCGCACTAGCAAAATAAAATGCCTAAGTCTATGAAAGCCGATTTTCAGCCCACCGTGTGCCGTCGCGGTCGCTCAGGCTGCCCTGCACTAACTAAAAGGCCGTTAAGCCACAAAAGGTCATTTTTCACTTTTTAATGCATACTTAAACTACTTTCGATTCTCTATCTTTTGGTCTAACAATCATTTTCTTACGATTAATACCTTTCGAGATATAGCAATTTTGCTGAGCAGTTAAACAAAATATTTTTTTTCACTTCCTTTGTTAAAAAGTGACTAAACCACAATACTTGTATACACAATACTAAAATATAATACAATACTAAAAGATACTTTTATTTACTTTAAAATCCTCACATATATTGTGCACAGAAGCTATGCCCACAATAATAATTTACCATCGTCCTAGCTAGCGTAGTTTTGTAGAAAAATCATATCCCGCTTATTTTTACGTTTACTCGCAAAATACTTTTTGGGGTTAGCGGCTTTTTAGTTAGAGTAGGGCAGCAGGGGGTTCCTTTTCTCTGAAGCTGACTGTACAATTGACAGCCGGGAGTCAAACAATCTCGCATAAGATTAAACGGTCACCCATCTAAACGCCGGTCTCGGCAAGCGTTGCTTAACCTCGAAGATTAACCCGTACGGCTGTTATTATTTAGCTACGAGCTCTTATTTACGGGCCCCAAACAATATCTACTCATCTCAATCTCATCTACCCCACATTTTTGCATACCTACCTACATCATTTTTATATAGGGGTCGGCTTATTAATATTGGTATCATACTGATACATGACCTCTTCGGGTTCGGGCTTCACAATCCAGTTACTGTTATCCCTTGGTAAGACTGGTTGGTTGATAAAATGACAATAAATTGTTCACAAAGTAGATGAAAAATCTATCTACATATTAAAAAAATAATAATATAAAAAACTTTTTTTAAATTTGGTCTGTGTGCCTAAATATTTATCTTTCTGTTTGTCCAGGCTAAACTCTGGAACAGCTCAACCAATTTTAATGGAAAATGAGTTAACGAGATGATAGAGGAAGCTTTTTGTCAGTCTGTAATTTTTATGCCTCTATTAGGCCGAGCTAATTTCTGGAGCGGCTGAGCCAATTTAATGGGAATTTCACAAGATGATAGAACTAACACTAACTAACACTAGATGATACGCGCGCAAAACTACGAATATCGGCTCCTCCGCACACGAAGTCGGGGGCATAGCTAGTAATCTTACTTCTTATGCCTGCAATACATGTTGGCCGAGCGTTGTCGAGTGAAGGCCAATACCATCATGTAGACAGTATATTTGCCTTGTCTTGCTATCGCTCGGCGTCACTTGCCTAGTTAGCCGAGTGGAGGCCAGCGCCAACGTGTATAGAGCTCATTTGGAGCAACTTGTCTTCGCTCGCCGTTGCTCGTGATCACTTGCCTCACTTCGGATCGGTGTCGGTTTTTAGTCACAAACCAAAGGCGCTCGCGTGCACTCGGCCAACGTGTGGGCAGCTCTACAGACCCTCTTCTACATTGGTCGTCTGCATTATCGTTCGACGAACTTGTCGAACGTGTGGACATTATTTCTTGCCTTGTACCTATTTTCCAACATTCGCGTTGGCCTAAGCTCGGCCAACATGTATTGCAGGCTTTACTAAGGCCGTGCGCGCACTGCCTTGCGGTGGCCGCAATTGCGGTAGTTCTACCGCACCGGTAGAATGACCGGGGCCACCGGTGACTCTACCGCACGCGTTTATTCCACTGCAGTGCGCGCACTTCTATGACACTCCATACTTCACAGATTTTGCGTTTCCAAAACGCAACGCAGTGCGCGCACGGCCTAATAAATGCGGAACTTTTTAAGGATGGATGTTTGTTACTCTTTATATTTATAATTCATAAACTACTGAAACTATTGAGTGAAATTTAGTTAAAATCCTGGAATAACGTTTGGGCATTTTTTTTATCCCGGAATTCCCATGGGATCGGATTTACACGGGAAAACCCACGGACGCGATCAAAGTCGCGGACAGAAGCTAGTACTATATAAAAACCACCGCACAGGCAAAATGTCGTGAGTTAGTTTTCGTCTCACCGCCTCCAAACGAATAGTTACCTAATTTTAACTATCCGGTTGAATGACACCTTAATCTTGGATTGAGATCCAAAATACAATGATAACAAAAATACGCTTCTTATCAAAGCATTTACATTAAATGAAAGTGCCTGTTCCGTTTGACCGATAAGACATGATAATGTTTGGTTCGCATAACTGGACAAATAAAAGATTGTGGGGGTTTTGTGTGCCTTAGTTGCATTAACATTATTCGAGGGGAAAACCACACACTGCGGTGACAATTTTTCTCAGCCCTGAAAGTCTTGGTATTTATGTTCTATGAAAGCAAATTTACATAAAAGAAATCTTACAATGTGTGTAAGATTTCTTTGTAATGTACTCTACATTCAAAAATTAAACGGTTGTTTCTTTTTTTTTCAAAATGGCCGCATTGTCGTTTGACAGTTAATGCTTAAAATCTAGATTTAAAAAAAATATGTCTCTGTGCGTTTAGAAAAATGGAGTGTCAGTTTCCAGCAAATGAGGTCGCATGCATAAATCTTTTCTTTTTTCTTTTAAACATGTACAAACAGTGTTGTTGGACTGACTAATGAAACATTGTGGACCTACTATCCTCATTCAGGCACGCTAGGTAACCTAAAATGTAATTTGGACAGTAGGTCAGGTATAGGCAGATGTCATGTGATAATAAATTAACAGTTGGTCGTAACATTATTTTGAAAAAGATAATGAAAACACGAATGATTTCTTCTTCGTAGACATACTTCTTACTCGTAGACATACAGGGTGTCCCGTAAATAATGGATCAAACGTAACGGGTAGGTAAGCACCTAATTTCCAACAACTAATTTGAATATTAAAAAAAAACCGTTACAGTAACCAAGATATTAATTTTTTTTTCGAATTTTACCATTTTGTCTTAGAAGACAAAATGGTATGGTGGTTCTAGAGAATTAAGTTTTTTTAATGCTGTTGCTGCAAATGATGACATTTTTAGGTATGATTTTTATTTAACATTTTGAATACCGTTTTATTTGCCTTAGAAAAAAATCTTGAGTTAAAAAGTTTTTTCTTTACGATGTTAGGACCAAAATTGAAAAAAATCTCCTGTAAAAAAAAATTATGACACCGAAGACGACCATTATTTTAAAAACTTGTACATTTAATAAGGTTTGCAAATTCCTATAAAAATTACGTCTAGTCCTTATCGTTACAAAGATATTGCTATGAATGTGATGAAGAAGACAGAAAATAAATTAAATTGGTACTATTCCATTTTTTCCTTTTCGTTATGGCTTATGCTTGAATGCTTGTAATCGAGGCAGGTAGTTAAGCGGCTAGCATAATTCCGACCCGATGACGTCATCTGTCCGGAATTTGGGATCGCTACCTGTGGCGGAGTTGCACCTCAGTCTGTGTGAAAGGGATAGATAGCGCCGCTTTTTGGTAAATCGGTATGAAGTTGCGCAGGTTCTTTTGTTCTTTCCTGCGCCCTTCACTCGTACAGGCTTCATTGTTGCTTGATTTTACTAGTTTAGTTCTAACTAGTCTCTCTTCGAGTTGCTACGTCAGACAACTTTCGCTCCCGCTCAGTGGCTCGGTGTTTTCTTCTGTAAAATTTGACTTGTGCTGTGTATTTGGACTTTGCTTTGCCTATCGATTTGGAACTCTTTGCGTATTGGACAAACGACTTGGCGATCCTACGGACTCCGAAAACATTCGCTTGTGTGTGCTTGTACGTGTGTGCAGTAGCGCTGAAACCTTATTCAGCCCAATGCCTCGTTATGAGTACACGCCACAGCAATACGCCGAAATGCATTTTATCTACGGAGAAGCAAGAGGTAATGCCAGGGCGGCTGCAAGATTGTACCGTGAAAGATACCCGAACCTGGTTCGTTATCCCGATTATCGCGTCTTTATTAGAGTGCATAACGCGCTTCTTGAGGGCAGAATTCTTGGCACCGGAGTTGGTGGTACCAGTGAAGGACGACCGCGACAAGTTAATGACGAAGTCATTCTTCGAGAAATCGAGGAAGATCCGTCAGTCTCCGTTCGCGTCATAGCGCGACGCGTAGGAATTTCTAGATCGACGGTGCATCGAGTGCAACAACGGTGCCGATTGCACCCATATCACGTGCAACGTGTTCAAACGCTGACGTCGCGTGATTACCAGCCAAGAGTAGAATTTTGCCAAAGGATGCTTAGAATGATTCGGGCGGACCCGCAGTTTTTTAACAAGATTTTATGGAGTGACGAGTCTTCATGCCGCCGAGATGGATATTTAAATTTGCATAATTTGCACAGCTGGCAGCTGATAAACCCACATTTGATGCGAGAGGATAGGAGCCAACATCAATTTAAAATAAATTTATGGGCGGGAATAATCAATGGGCAAATAATAGGGCCCTTTGAACTACCAGCTACTCTAAACGCCGAATATTATCTCCATTTTTTAAGGAATGAGTTGCCAAGGTTATTAGAAAACGTTCCAGAAGACGTACGGCAAGCAATGTGGTTGCAAAATGATGGGTGCCCCGCTCACTATGCGACGGCAGTAAGGGCGCACCTTGATGTAAGTTATCCGGACAGATGGATCGGCCGATTAGGACCAGTTTTGTGGCCTCCGCGATCTCCACATTTAAATCCCCTAGATTTTTTTTACTGGGGATGTTTAAAAGACAGGGTCTACAAGAAACCAATAACGTCGGAAGAAGAACTACGACAGCGCATCCAATCTGCTGCATCAGAAATAAACCAAAGCCGTTTTGTCCGTCGGATAAGAGCTTCCTTTATTAGGAGATGCAGACTTTGCATTCTTGTAGGGGGAAGGCAATTCGAACATTTATTGTAAAAACCAAATAAAACGATTTATTTGAACTAACTGTTTTTTTTAGTACGGCCTCCTAATTCTTTTCATACGCCTCAATAATTCAATGAACATTGCCTCTGAAATACTACAGTTACACATTTTATAGAAAAAAGTTTAAATGCACTTTTTTATTTTTTTTTATTAACGTTGATTTGGAGCACCTCTCAGATTCATAGCAATTATCTTTGTAACGACAAGGACTAGAATGTACAACTTCATACCAATTTACCAAAAATACAAAAGCGGCGCTATCTATCCCCTTCACACTGTCTGAGGTGCAACTCCGCCACAGGTAGCGGTCCCAAATTCCGGACAGATGACGTCATCGGGTCGGAATTATGCTATCCGCTTAACTACCTGCCTCGATTACAAGCATTCAAGCATAAGCCATAACGAAAAGGAAAAAATGGAATAGTACCAATTTAATTTATTTTCTGTCTTCTTCATCACATTCATAGCAATATCTTTGTAACGATAAGGACTAGACGTAAGTTTTATACGAATTTGCAAACCTTATTAAATGTACAAGTTTTTAAAATAATGGTCGTCTTCGGTGTCATACATTTTTTTTACAGGAGAAATTTTTCAATTTTGGTCCTAACATAGTAAAGAAAAAACTTTTCAACTCAAGATTTTTTTTCTAAAGCAAATAAAACGGTATTCAAAAAAATGGTATCTTATAACATTAGTAAGCTATTCAGAAATGTTAGATAAAAATCATACCTAAAAATGTCATCATTTGCAGCAACAGCATTAAAAAAACTTAATTCTGGAAGACAAAATGGTAAAATTCGAAAAAAAAATAATATCTTGCTTACTGTAACGGTTTTTTTTTAATATTCAAATTAGTTGTTGGAAATTAGGTAAGCTACCTACCCGTTACGTTTGATCCATTATTTACGGGACACCCTGTATAAACCAAGCATAGAATATTATATTATGCTAGTTTCTGCCCGCAACTTCGTTCCTGTGGGAGAATTTTCCCGCGTAAATCCCGATCCCGTGGGAATCCTGGGATAAAAAGTAGCTTATGTCTTATTCCAGGATGTCAGCTGCCTAGTTAAATTTCATTCAGATCCGTTCAGTAGTTTTTGCGTAAAAGAATAACAAAATCCATACCTCCATCCCCACAAACTTTCGCATTTATAATTTAGTAAGATGAAGAAATAACTCTACTACAAGACTAAAACAATATTTGTGTATTGCATAAAGTAAAAAAATATTGCTCGTTTCCCACATTTTATCCTCTGACTAAGGAAAAAAAGAGGACATGGCATAAACATTCTATACGAACAGTAGTTATAGGAATATGATGCATTTCGACGGCATAGTTACTGATATATCGGCATCTCTTTTTAACTTGTGAGAGTAATCATATGTAAAAAAGGACAACATTAGTTTTATCATTGCCAAAAATGGCACCATAACATTGGTGATGTCGCAAAATACCTAACTGCGGCCGGCCGCCATGTTTTGTCACAGCCAACACCAAGTACATCACTTGTCATCGCGACTTGCTTGTTTCAGTGTTTTTAAGAAAATTTGGTGATAATAGGCGAAAATTGTGCTTGTTTATAGTGCAAGAACTTGCATCATACTGCATTTATCATGGGTAGGTGCAGTGTGTTAGGCTGCCGCATGAAAAGCAACAAAAACATCCCAATAAAACGTTGCACAGGTAAGTAACCGAATTCATTCAAAATATCTTGTTTTTTTCTATTATTTTGAAAGATTTTGCTATTTTTGGGAAAGTTTATAAAGATACACTTGCTTTTCTGTAATTATTTACTGTTTTACTGTTGATATTATGTGATTTTTAAGCAAATCATTTGTTAGTAAACAGAGAGTTAGAGTTACGGTTCGGAATTTTCAATTTATCGATAAAACATATCGACAGGTGAATATTATTTAACTCGATTTCTTTTTATGATTTTAGATTGCCGACATGTAAAGAAAGAAAAGAACAGTGGCTGTATATACTTGGGATTGAAAATTTGAATACTACAACCAAGCATATTTTTATTTGTTCCCTGCATTTTGAAGATAAATGTTTTAACCGAACTTTAAATATAACAAGACTGCGCGATGATGCTTTGCCTTCAAGTGAATTATTGGTAAGTTTTGAAAATAGACAAGTTTATTGTGTTTACCTACTTACTGACAAGTAACCAATCCAAACCAGTTGATGGAGAGAGAGGAGGGACGAGAAGCATGTCAGCAACAGCAGTGCTATATTGCTGAAATACCGGTATAAAGTTTCAGGTTTAAATACACATCAGTCAGAATAAATAGATAACTTTTTTTTCTGAAAATTATAAAACATCCTTAAAATTCTCGTACAGACTGAATCAAAACCTAATATAAGTTATATGATTTTAATTATCCACCTCCTCACACAGATTAAGACACATATACCTGCACTATTTTTACTCCTGATATAGTCATAGCAAAAGGAGATGAATAATGATTAATTTTTGAAAATGATACATACATATATCAGGTTATAAAATGTTGTGTCTATGTTAAAATGCAAGCTAAACAAATGTGAGCGTGAGTTAGTGATTAAATTCGCAATGTAAATATTATTAAACATTTATGGTTATTCTTTGTATAGTTACCAGCACAATTTGACGAGTGTGAGGAACAACGATCTGTTCCTCGCAGGGTGTTGGAAGAGAAACCTGTTTGCAGCACTTCTAACAATGCAGATGTAAGTGTAATATTTCATAATAATTATGTTCCTTATGGTAATTACCATGCTATCTTGACTTTTAAATACAAACTCACTCAATGTAAAAAATTGTTGTTATTTCTTTACAGTTACCAGCCCAATTTAGTGAATGTGAGGCACAACATTTTTTTCTCACAAAACACTGGAAGAGGAGCCTGTCTGCAGCACTTCTAGCTATGCAGATGTAAGTGTTCTATTCTATAATATGTTACTGTATGTACTGTGGGCAGCGTAACTGGTAATTTCAAATTAATTTACGGCAAAAACTTGAACGAAGTTGCAGAAAACTAGAAGTTAATTCGTTTTTTTTTGTTTCAGGATAAAGCGCTTGAAATTATTCAAAAATTAAAATCAAAATGTGAATATCGGAAGAAAAAAATTAAAACATTAAATGAAATAGTGAGAAGACAGAGTAAGAAAATCCAGACTATAATCTACATCTGTGCCAAATTTCATAAAAATCCGTTCAGCCGTGATTGAGTAACAAATATCCATCCATACAAACAAACTTTCGCACTTATAATAATATTAATAAGTAAGGATTGTGTGGTTTGTATTTTTTTTTGTTTTTTGTTTGTTCAACATGCTCATGTTTTATTAATGTGTATATTTGTATAAAATTTGCGCAACGTGCTCTTATTTGATTATTGTGTATACATATTTATATTTTAGAACTTAAGTATGACTGGGATAAACGGCTTTTATAGTTTTCAATAAATCTGTGTAAAATGATTATTTTTGTTTTATTATGAATGATCGAGCCATGTAGTAGTACTTAAATAAAAAAAAATAATGTTAAGTTATATTATTAGTTAATAAAAATAAGTATAGTCTGACAAACGATGAAAACAAACCGTATTTTGTATTTATTTATTCTTTTCATTGGTAATTATAGACCTTAGGTACAGGTACTGCAGTCGTGGTATGCTAATCAGTAATAGTGATACTCTAATAAGGCTCCTACACATATGCCCCGGCACAAGTCGCAGAAACTAGAAGTCCGCACGAAACTCAATCTTAATTCCAAGCGCTAAGTAACCCTGAGCCGCGCGCGGCATCCTCCCCAGCCGGCGGCACTGTGTGTAGGAGGTTTTTTACTCGCACCCACTATGTTGAGCGTGGTCGCCACAGTTGTTCTGGCCGCAATTTCGGTCGCATACTACGCTCACAGAAAAAAGCGAGCAATGAACACAGCGATCACAAGGCTACAGTTTTTTATTCGTGATCGCCGCGGTGGCAACTGGGAATAAATGGGATAGACATACCACACCATAGTAAAATTTGTTTTATTATGAACATACCTGTACAAGTACAGAATACAGATAGTTAATTTAATTGCAGTAGCATCTATTCAGTATCCACGTGCCCTGCCTGCCATGTAAAGTGACACTCTTCGAGCGTGTGCGTTTTTATAGCTCACATTACCACGTAGATAAAACTGAAGAAAGCTAAAAAAAACGTGTGCATCTGGATTGGGGGCCTATTTTTTTAATCCTTGCGAAACGAAATAAGACTTATAAGGAAATTAGTTAAAAATAGTAAAAACTTACAGCAAAGGGCCATGAATTTCTTAAACGTTAAACTCATTTTCGACAATTTTGAATTCTGTAAGCACCGTGCAATTCAACTATCGATGTTATAATGCGCGCAGCTCTACGGCAAGCCGCCATCTTTGTGCCAGACTCAAAATAGGTATGCACGCTTTTTTCGTAGGTATTTCATGTCTATTCTTTTTTCCTTAGTCTGAGATTTTATCAGATAAGTAAACGGATTACTTGTGAAATAAAACTTAATCTATACTTATAATAAATCTGTAGAGAGGTCAATTCTGTACATGAAATATATTTCCAAAATAACTATCAGGGGGTGATTAAGGATCGATACTCATGCCAAAAATGCAATCAGTTAAATTTTTGTCTGTCTGTCTGTCTGTCTGTCTGTATAACCGTTATAGAAACAAAAACTACTCGACGGATTTTAACGAAACTTGGTACAATTATTTTTCATACTCCTGAGCGGGTTATAGTATACTTTTCATCACGCTACAATCAATAGGAGCAGAGCAGTGAAGGGAAATGTTGGGAAAACAGGAGAAGTTACTCAATTTTTTAAGCTTCCGTCGCGTGTGCAACCTTAATGGTTAAAGCTACACAAATCATTTCATGACGGAAATGTTCTCCTTAAAATTATATAAAAAATATCCCACGACAGCATATGTCAACTTTTATGGTTGATGTAACTCCCGATAGCTTAGCAGTTAGAAGCTTTCTGATTATAATATTTGTCTACTCTTACGTTTATAACACTCTCAGTCACCCCTAACTGAAAAATTTCTTAAAACTAGCTTATTTACATTTTTTACAACTGCGCCAAATAAATTTGTTTTGAAAAAAAAAAACCTTACAAATTTCTTAAAACTGGCTTTTTTACATTTTTTACAACTGCGCCGAATAAATTTGTTTTTCATAGTGTTTGTATGAATTACAAAGTTATATTTGCGGTTTTAGAAAATATGCTGTATCTCAAAAACTGCTGAACTGATTTCGTTCAAACTAATTTTGGTTGAAAGTTTATATTAAGATCTACAGACATATATTTTTTTAGATTTTTCACTCCATTATTATAGAAGTTAGAGGTTGTGTCCGCCACACACACATTTTACCACTTTGGAAGCTTATATCTTTTAAACGATTGACTTTATGGAAAAGTGGTTTTAGAAACCCCGATGTCGTTTTAAAGAACTGTCTATAGATACCACACATGCATCGATTTCATGAAAAAAAATATTTTCAGGTTTAGTTCCATGTATGGGGAGCCCCCTTTATTTTAAATTTTTTTTTAATTTTTTCTCAAAATCGGAAAGCGGTTCACAGAATACATCTACCTATCAAGTTTCACATGTATAGTCCTAATAGTTTCGGAATAAAATTGCTGTGACAGACGGACGGACGGACAGACAGACAGACAGAGACGGACAGACATGTCGAAACTATAAAGATTCCGTTTTTTGCCATTCGGCTACGAAACCGTAAAAAGAATCATATAAATCGGTATAGAAACACCAAAGTTATACATGAAATACGCTTATAATAATAAGCCATCGCGCGTGAATACTGAATCATGCTATAAGGATTATTTTTGAGAATCGGTCGCCGCGCTCGACGCGTCTCGCGGTCGAAGCGTTCTCTAGGTACTTAAGCCTCATGTGAGTCGCGGGCACAGCTATATTGTATCATTACGCTAAAGCCGGCTCTACACGTTGGCCAACACAGTGGCGAATGTAGTGGCCAATGCCTGTTGGCCAACGTGTAGACGGGGTGTTTGTGCATGTTGGGTGCACAAACACCCCCTCTACACGTTGGCGAATAGGCATTGGCCACTACATTTGCCACTGTGTTGGCCAACGTGTAGAGCCGGCTTAAGGCCAATAGGAGCGGAGCGCCAATGAAGAATGCTTCAAAATCGGGGTTAAATTTAACGTTAGCCCAAAGAAACTATTCCACGCGGACGAAGTCGCGGGCAAAAGCTAGTCTAGAATAAAGATATGTGATTCCAATTTTAGTCCGCTGTCTGTAAACTACAATAGACCAAATTGAACCAACAGCTCTATCCTTAAAAATTGGCCAAGTGCGAGTCAGACTCGCCCATGAAGGGTTCCGTAGTAACTATAATAATATAATATAATATGTATATGAAAATATCAAATACATCAAATATCTTTGTTTCCATCAAAAGATTCCATATCACTCAGCAGGTTATCATTGATTCTGTAAGAAGCACCATCTGTTGCCACTGGTAGATCGGATTATCGTCCACAATAATATTGGTAGTCCAGAACTACTTTCTAAATTTTATTTTAACGTACCCAACAAAACATTGCGCTTTAATCCTCCCATATGTATACCTCATTCATCATCTAATTATAGGCAAAATAGCTATATTGTGCGCGCAAGCAGAACTTTTAATGAGATATGCTAGCAGTATGATCTGGATCCTTTCACAACTAGTGTGAACTCAGCCAGAAGGTGCTTAAGCCTAAACTTTTTCAAGTGTTAGTGGTTTTAATTTTTTTTTGTCTAAAAATCGGAAAGCAGTTCACAGAATACATATACCTCCCAAGTTTCAAATGTGTAGTCCTAACAATTTCAGAATAAAATAGCTGTGACATACGGACGGACGGACAGACAGACAGACAGACAGACGGACAGACATATCGAAACTATAAGGGTTCCGTTTTTTGCCATTCGGCTACGGAACCCTAAAAATGACCGATATTGCTTACATTTAAATAGTGATTAGCTGGTTCTCAAATCGAATTCTTTGTTCAATATAGAATCTGCTAAACAATTAGTTTATTTTATTACGAAGAAGGTTTGATTAAAAAGATAGTGAATATCTAAGGTCAATAAGCGTCGATAGCCTAATGACTAAGGTCAGGGCCGGATTAACCATTAGGCGGAGTAGGCAACTGCCTAGGGGCCCCGCATCAATTAAGGGCCCAGGCCCAGTGCACGCACCAAGAAAACATGTTTCTTCGAACGAGAATTTGATGTGCGTGTGAACTTAGGGACCTAACTGTTATCTCACAAAATACAAATCGTTAGATTTAGTAGTAGAATTAAAACAATTTTATAACAAATCTGGGAATAAGTAAACAAATATATTAAAAACCACAGCCCTTAATGTGCGTTTCCTCAGTTCACACACGATTTGGTCAGTCAAAGTAAGAAAAGGGGCCCCGAGAATGCCATTGCCTTAGGGCCTCTGACAGGGTTAATCCGGCTCCGACTAAGGTGTCGGCATTGTGATTGACAGGTTGCGGGTACGAATCTCACCAATTACACTATTGCCGTGAAACCACTCAAGACACAAGCTATTTTTATTTAGCTTATATGGAGGGGTTTAGAACCTTTACCCAATTTTTAGGGTTCCGTAGCCGAATGGCAAAAAACGGAACCCTTATAGTTTCATCATGTCTGTCTGTCCGTCCGTCCGTCCGTATGTCACAGCTATTTTATTCTGAAATTATTAGGACTACACATTTGAAACTTGGGAGGTATATGTATTCTGTGAACCGCTTTCCGATTTTTAGACAAAAAAGATATTAAGGCGGGCTCCTCATATATGGAACTGAAACTAAATATAACCTGTGTGTGGTGTTTATAGACAGGTCTTGACATTGAGGTTTCTAAAACCATTTCTTCCTTAAGTCAATCATTTAAATGATATACGCTTCCAAAGTGGTAAAATGGGAGTCCCCCCCCCCTCTAACTTTTATAATAAAGGAGTGAAAAATCTAAAAAAAATATATGAAAATGATGTATGAGTCAAAAGTTTCTTTTAAGCGTAAAATTAAAAACCACTACTTAAGGGGCTGTTATTCTTAGTCTTCGTCTTTAGGTCTTCGTCATAATTATTATGAGGTCTCTTAATCAGAAAGAATAATATAAAGCACCGTATCTATTAGTTTGTCATTTTTGCATATATGTGTATTTTATTAGTATTGTTAGTATTCCATTTATTTAATATATTATGTACATATAAATTACATTTTTAAATATTAATATAAAAAATAAAAATATTTAAAAATATAAAATATAGTAGCCCACCGGTATCTGGAACAGGGTCCAAGCTACCGGTGGTCAGGGCTCCATAGAGAGGAACCTCCTCACAATTCGCGCCGTTTCCAGGAGCACTGCTTTCTAGATCAAGCCCTTGATCCAGCTGCCCAACGAGAGCCTCCTTAGATGTTGGTCGAGGCTCTTGGCTATTATACCATTGGCTGTGACGACTATCGGCACAATGATTGCTGTCTCCACATCCCACATGTCGACAACCTCGCGCGCCAGGTCAGGATACTTATTAGTATTATTTCCTTTATTCAACACATATCCCAAAAATTACATTTTTAAATATTTTTCTATAAAAACTAACAATAAAAAAACATTTAAAAATATAAAAAATGGCAGTCCATCGGTGTCGGGAGCAGGGTCCAAGCTACCGGTGGTGTAACGATACCTTCTACTTCTCCAATAAAAGAGGGTAAAATAGATGTACCATTAAATTTAATATATTAATAATATACAGTATTTTATAAAAAACCTGCCTACCTATCTACCTATCCTAGAAACCGGCCTACCTACCTATCTGACACACTCTCAGGAGAGAAGAGGAGGAGGTTTAGAGTATAGTACTTGCGGGACGGCTTGGCAGACCACTCCAGGATCGCCTTCTACTCCACGATGTCTTCGTCGTACAGCAGCTCGAGCAAGGCGGTCTGGCAGTAGGCTCCCAACAAGGCGTCTGGGCAGCAGGCTCTCAGCAAGGCGTCAGGGCAGCAGGCTCCCAGCAAGGCGTCAGGGCAGCAGGATCGCAGCAAGGCGTCAGGGCAGCAGGCTCTCAGCAAGGCGTCAGGGCAGTAGGCTCCCAGTAAGGCGTCAGGGCAGCAGGCTCCCAACAAGGCGTCAAGGCAGCAGGCTCCCAACAAGGAGTCAGGGCAGCGGGTACTGCACTTCCTCTTCCATCACTCTTCGTCAAAACTCGTCGAGAACTAAACTCTTCAAAAACTGGTCAAAGACTGAACTGCCGGAGATGGCCCCCAGCGCCTTTTATACCCAGCTCAGCGTTCAAAATCCATTCCATTCTCATTCTGTACCAGAATTCAAATTGTAGAGTCCAAAATAGTCCATCTTGCCAGTTATTTGATCAGCCAGTTATATTCGAGCATAATTTATTAAACCTCTTCGATAAAATCTGAGAGTGTGTTTTAGAAATTTATAATTATAATTTAAAATGCCGTTAATCAGTAGACAACCACAATAATAATATACAATATTAAGCTAGTCCTATCGATAAAAGTGAATAACAATTATATAATAAAAGTATGAACAACCTTTTTAGTCTATTAGCCATTCAGTGACTACAAAGAAGAAGAAATTACAGTTTGTCAGCCTTGACGTAAAAAATGTCATGACAAGAAAATATTTGTTTTGATGGATGAATTATGGATTATGATTACAAAGAAAACGTAAGTTATTTGGTATTTGTAATAACAAATACTATATTTCCCCATCGACCCCGAGAAAATTTTTGGTCTAGAACAAAAATTTTGTAAGGTTAAAGTTTATCCACATTCATATAACTTACATGCCTCATTCAATCACACCAACTTCTCACGAAGTTAGGTCAGGTAGGATTCACATTCAATGATCACTACTCGACCTGATTAGTACATGACAGTAGGCTTGTTTTCGGAGTCTGTCAGTCCGCTCGCGTCGAAAACCCATCAATAAAAAAAACAAGATTTAGCAAAGGCTTATTTTTACGAAGTTGCTAGCCGCTTCGATCAACTTTAGAGTCGATAACATAAAAAACAAGGTTTAGCAAAGGCTTATTTTTACGAAGTTGCTAGCCGCTTCGATCAACTTTAGAGTCGATAACATAAAAAACAAGGTTTAGCAAAGGCTTATTTTTACGAAGTTGCTAGCCGCTTCGATCAACTTTAGAGTCGATAAATAGTAATAAACTAACTTGGAGAGTTAGAAAGGGAGAAGGTTTGGTAATATGTACCTAAACGCACTTCTAAGTGATATCTGATTAGTTCAGATAGAAGAGAAAAAATAAAAATTAAGAGAAGCCTCTTAAAGTTTAAGAACAAAGTTAAAGAAAGAAATAAAATAAACTATTGAGTTTCAATAAGCCGAAAAGAACTCGATAGTTAAAAGAAGAGAAGAAGATAGAGATGAGTCATGAATATAGTACGAAAGATGAATATATTTACATAATTATATACTTAAATCGTTGTTTAGTTTTTGACGATGAGTGGAGTATAATTCTATCCATGACTGAAAATTAATATTATAGATAGCAAAAGAAGGTAAAGAGGGAGAGGGCAGGTAAATGAGAGGGTTAAAGAGTGCTAAAAAAAAACTCAAGAGGATAAATTAAATATAAGAAAGAGGTTGAGTAAGAGTAAGATCACAAAAAAATAAAAAAAAGTGTTATAAGAGGTTAAAGAGGGAATAAACTAGTGGTAAAAGAGGTGATAAACTAGTGTTCGTGTGAAGAGGAAGTCTAGTATAGTGTTAGTGTAAAGAGTGAGTCTCCTATCCTAGAACTTAATATTAAAAAAGAGTCTAAGCCAAAAAGTGAGTCCAAAGAAAAAAGTTACTAGTAATAGTTTCTTTTAGAATTTTGAAAAAAAATTAAACCGACTAGCTATGATTTTACGTTGGGCGCCAAACTGTAACGATACCTTCTACTTCTCCAATAAAAGAGGGTAAAATAGATGTACCATTAAATTTAATATATTAATAATATACAGTATTTTATAAAAAACCTGCCTACCTATCTACCTATCCTAGAAACCGGCCTACCTACCTATCTGACACACTCTCAGGAGAGAAGAGGAGGAGGTTTAGAGTATAGTACTTGCGGGACGGCTTGGCAGACCACTCCAGGATCGCCTTCTACTCCACGATGTCTTCGTCGTACAGCAGCTCGAGCAAGGCGGTCTGGCAGTAGGCTCCCAACAAGGCGTCTGGGCAGCAGGCTCTCAGCAAGGCGTCAGGGCAGCAGGCTCCCAGCAAGGCGTCAGGGCAGCAGGATCGCAGCAAGGCGTCAGGGCAGCAGGCTCTCAGCAAGGCGTCAGGGCAGTAGGCTCCCAGTAAGGCGTCAGGGCAGCAGGCTCCCAACAAGGCGTCAAGGCAGCAGGCTCCCAACAAGGAGTCAGGGCAGCGGGTACTGCACTTCCTCTTCCATCACTCTTCGTCAAAACTCGTCGAGAACTAAACTCTTCAAAAACTGGTCAAAGACTGAACTGCCGGAGATGGTCCCCAGCGCCTTTTATACCCAGCTCAGCGTTCAAAATCCATTCCATTCTCATTCTGTACCAGAATTCAAATTGTAGAGTCCAAAATAGTCCATCTTGCCAGTTATTTGATCAGCCAGTTATATTCGAGCATAATTTATTAAACCTCTTCGATAAAATCTGAGAGTGTGTTTTAGAAATTTATAATTATAATTTAAAATGCCGTTAATCAGTAGACAACCACAATAATAATATACAATATTAAGCTAGTCCTATCGATAAAAGTGAATAACAATTATATAATAAAAGTATGAACAACCTTTTTAGTCTATTAGCCATTCAGTGACTACAAAGAAGAAGAAATTACAGTTTGTCAGCCTTGACGTAAAAAATGTCATGACAAGAAAATATTTGTTTTGATGGATGAATTATGGATTATGATTACAAAGAAAACGTAAGTTATTTGGTATTTGTAATAACAAATACTATAGTGGTTAGGTCTCCAGAGAAAGGAACCTCCTCACAATACGAGCTGTATCGAGGAGAACTGCCTTCTGTATCAGGCCCTTTATCCAGCTGTGCAACGCCAGCTTCGACAGATGGTCGTCGAAGCTTTTAGCTATCAGCCCATTGACTGACATGACAATCGGCACAATGACAGCCGAGTCCACGTTCCACATGTCAACAACCTCATGAGCTAAGTCGAGATACTTAATGTGTTTCTCTTTCTCAGCTTTCACGAGATTCTCGTCATGTGGGATGGTAACATCGATTATCATTGCGCGGCGCACTAATCGGTCTATCACCACTATATCAGGCTTATTGGCAACAATAGTCCTGTCAGTGATGATAGACCGATCCCAGTACAACGTGACATGGTCATTTTCGAGAACTGGGTCGGGCACATACTTGTAATACGGTACCTCAGAATCGACAAGTTTGCATTTCAAAGCAAGTTGCTGATGGATAATTCTGGCTGCTTGGTTGTGTCTATGCAAGTACTCGCCGATAGCAAGACGAGAACAACCGGAGACAATATATCTGATGGACTCACCAGGATGATGGCATGCCCGACACACGTCAATCGTCCCGTCCTTCATAATATGTCTCCGGTAATTATTCGTCAACATAACTTCGTCCATAATTGCACAGACAAAACTTTCAGTTACTCCGAAGAGATCCCCGAAGCGTAGCCAGGCAACGGAAGCTGTCAAATCTACATCGGGCCCATAGAGAGCCCGATAGTAGCGACCATGAAGCTCCTTGCTTTTCCATACCTCCTTGCGGTCATCTGCGGTGAGTATAACAGGTTAAAAATAAACAAAACTTGGACGATGCTTACGAGAGCAGCTTCGCGACGTGCACGCCCACCACCCCCGGACCCGTCGCTCAGCTCCGCCTCGCCGCCGCGGGACTTAGGATTACCAATGTCACCGGCGGCTGCAGTTGCGTCGAGCTCGAGCAACGAATATTTCTCTCCGCCGACGTCGCCAACACCTGTGCGCCGGCAGGAGAGAGGCCGGCCACCGAACAGCTTGGGGCCTAGGAGCCAACCGGCTCCGAGTCGGGTTCCCGCTGCCGGTGGTGTGCAGCGCATGAGATGGACTCAGTCCATAAACGAAAACGTCATGCGCGCATATTATGGGTCTACAGAGGGGGGAACTAACCTCACTTAGTATTATCTTTATTAGTATTAAATATTTGTATTTCATTCCATTTTCTCGTACACCTACCACAATGTGTTTTTTTTTAACCCAAAGGTTGACTGGTAGAGAATGCCTTACTGCATTAAGTCCGCCCATGTAACACAATTGTACATAAAGTTTAAATAAATAAATAAATATGATGTAGATCTTAATAAAAATTTTCAACGAAAATTGGTTCGAACTATATAGAGTCGGTAGTTTCTGAGATATAGTACATTTTCTAAAACCGCAAATATAACTTTTTATTTCATACAAACACTATGAAAAACAAAGTTATTTGCCGTAGTTACTACGTAACCCTTCATGGGCGAGTCTGACTCGCACTCGGCCTATTTTTTTGGAATAAATTGTACAGATGCACTATTTATTCTCTCAAAAACTTAATAGGTACTCATCTGACCTAAACACCTAGTAAAGGAGTAACGCCATACCCCTTGGCTATCGAAAACTGATGCCAGATTTTAGAGCTCACTACTTGTAATGACAGCCAGAATTGACCAGAATCAATCTTGGAGTTAAGAGAGCCAAGCTGAAGTAGGCTATGATCGCATAGGGATAGGTGGGCCAAAATCGTTACCCTCTGGATGCCTGAAGGAGTAAATCACCGTTGAGATCGACCACGGCGCAGGTGAAGTGTCGATCTGATCATGTTCGAGGCCATACATGGTCGGATATTGCTCAAGACAGAAGTATGAAAGAAGAAGGAAAGGCGTTTTATATAAAAGAGATCTAACTACGTGGTTAGAATTCACATTACTAGTAACTTTGTTAACCCCTGCAACTAAGCTAATTATGCTTGTCTGGAGTGGGTTCACAGCAACAGTGTAGGTAATGGGTGGGGTTGGAACTCACGACCTCTCGATTCCACCTTAGCCATAAGGCTATTTCTCAACAGTGGGACACAACATACCTAGACTAAGAAAAAAAATACTCACTCATAGAACTTCTCCTCGATATTAGCCATCCTCTGGAAGTATGTCATAGCTGCAGACCCGTTCAGAGGAGCATACTGTATCTTGTACTGTTTTGACAAGTCATCCAGGGACTCGATAGGCGTATCCAAGCGGGACACTGTCAGGAACGCAGCCAAATTCGCCGTGTACGACGCGATTATGATGAAACTGTGGCAGAAGTAGTAAAGCTGATTTCATGATTATCGACGTGACGGTTACGGCTTTTCGTATTTCGAGGGCCACTGTATTATTAGTGGAACAACTCGATTTATAACAACTTATTTATTTCAAAACTAAAAACTTTCTTGTTAGCGTGGCAAAGAACATTTAGTAGGCGTAATTTGGCCCAAAATGCAGCTACATGAAAATCACTCGCGGATGCAGACATAAGAACATCAAGAGCACTAACACGTGACAGAAGCAAGTTACATGGTGGGCCATCGTATGTGAAGACACAACGCATATACCTACACTTCTCTGTCTGTGGAGATTGTCTCTGCTAAGGCCAACTAGGGCTGGCGTTTTCAAGCCAGCCACGGTAACATGTGCCTAGGTGGAAGGCTCTCAGATGTATCAGTAAAACTTTTAAAATATTCCTCTTAAGGACAAGGCAAGCAGACTACGCCTTGGTGAAGCCCAAAAGGTTTGTTTAGTGTTTAAACCTAGCTTTATAATCTTACCCAAATAACCACCAAGTAGCAGCCAAGAGTCGCCCAGACAAGTTCTTCGGAGCCTCACCACCACCTTGAGGAGTCAACGACGTCATACAGAACCATAGACACTCTTTCAGGGTAAACTCCCTCTTTTCTTCATCCTCTTTGTACTTCTCTCTGTTATTTTGATAGCTGTAGGGACTCCATTTATCAAAAACCCACATCAGAAAACTAGAAGGAAAATATGCTTCAATATAGAATCAAGATCAGAATGTTCGCTTAGGTATATTTTGAAACTTACAAACCAACAATATTTAGGATATCAGTATTATATTTGTATTATTCACTGTCAAGCTGTACTGGATACAATAAGGCATTACTCAAGTACAAATGCATTAAGAAAAATAACAGTATTTCTAGCCTAAACAAACGTGACTCCACATAAATGCAAAGTTATACAATTACTAGCTTCCGCCCGCGACTTCGTCCCCGTGGAAAAAAAAATCCCCCGATTTTGAAACATTCTTCATTACTGCTCCGCTCCTATTGGTGTTAGCGTGATGATATATAGCCTATAGCCTTCCTCGATAAATGGGCTATCTAACACTGAAAGAATTTTTCAAATCAGAACGGTAGTTCCTGAGATTAGCGCGTTCAAGCAAACAAACAAACAAACAAACAAACAAACAAACAAACTCTTCAGCTTTATAATATTAGTATAGATAGTATCTGCAGATTTAAATATAAGTCCCATGTGTGTTTCAAGTGTATGTGGTTTCCAGTCCCGTTAAGTTCTGGTATAAAATCACGTGGAGGAACAGAAATAGCAAAGATTTAGGTCGACTTTTCCTCATTGAACTGACACAGATTACTTAATCATACGTTATGGCTGGTTATGGCATGGAACAGGCCACGTATTGCACTATGTTTGTACTGGCAGTTAATAAAACCATAGAATGCTTCTAATCTCTATGATGTCAAAAAACAAAAGCAATTTGAAAATTCTTGAAATTAGTATTCTCTTTTCAAACATAATGGTTGCAAACATTCTCTTTGAAATCTTAAGTTTCTTTTTGTTTTTTACTGCATTTATTTAAATATTTGTCACCATTTAGACAGTTTTTTGGTTAGAATACATTGATATGCAGATTATCACTGTAATGTGCCTCATTGTGTAGTTACGAAATGTTTCAGCGGAACGTAGATACATACATTAGGTAGCTATAGGTATGTGCATGTTCGTGATAAAACTATTTTGAATTCTAAGATCGCATTGAAAGGTTGAAAATTGTATAGCAGGTTCTTACGAATTACTTGTTGCTATGCGTATTCGTTTTACTTCAGTCTTTCATTGAAACTGTGACTAATTTTTGGACGCATATTGAACAAAGCAAAAAAGTCGTAGCGCTTCGGAAATTCGATTATATTTGAAAATAAAGTATTATCCTGCAAGAGAGCTCAAAATCGAGTTTAAAGAACTTTGTTCCTTCTAGCTTTTGTGGTACCCTGAAGATTATAGGTACCTACAGAAATTGCTATAAAAATATAGCTATGTTCCTACTGATATTTCTCTTGACATTTCTTAGAATGTGGCTAATGTATGCCATAACCAGATAGGTATTTGCTAAGTGGGAAAGAACATAACTAACGCACCTTATTATTATGTAAGTAAATGGTATTGTAAAAAAAAAATGTCAACTGTGAAGAGTTTAGCCGCAGTTTAACTACCAAAACTATTTCGATTTTGAAGGCAGCTCACAAAGACTAGAATCTTTGACCAGATAAAGAAACACAACTACCTATTCATCTTCAAGAGAATTATAATTCATAACGATTCCCTTAGCACGTGTAATAGCCATATTCATAAATAAATAGTAACATCGGCGTACATGTGGCGTTAGACCCATCGTTTGACCTCGTTCCATAAAATCAGATAAGAAATAATGGAAGCAGGTGGGCACCGGCCGCACTGGCCTATCGATCGCGTCATGTATCGTAATAAATGTCAAAATGTCACGGATGACCGCCGTTTTCAAATTATGAACGCTATAACACTATAAACGCTATATTAAAATACCAGTTTCGATCTGAAATCGCACACCATCTCTCTCACACATGCAAAAAAGGACAGGGATAACAATTAAGGTCACCTGCGAAGTATTCAGAAATCGTTAAATACTTATTGTGGAGCATGGAATGGAACAGGTTTCTGCAACACTAAAGCTGACCGAATAATGTCATTCGTTTACCTGGTAAAGAAATACGCAGCTAGTATCGATAGCCAGACGTCATTCTCCAGAACAGTTAGGAATTTGAACAGGGACGTCGGAGTTCTCGGCAGTTTCATCATTATCGTAATCCCGACCAAGTCGTAGTACGGTACAGTGAAGTCAACGACATTTTCTCTTTCAGCCATGACGGACAGCGACGACAACCCTATATCCGCTTTCTTATCTACGAGCTCTTTTATGATTCCGTTCCAGTTCCCATTCTCGTCCATTATGCCGAAGTTACCGTCCGGCGCTAAACTTATTTCGTAATCGAACTTAACGATTTGCCGAATCTCCTCTATGAGGTCGATGCAATAGCCTTTGAAGCCTTTAGCGGCTTTGTCGTCTCGTATGATGAATGGCTTTTGCTAGAAAAAACAGGTCTCATAAGCATGCCTATCAAAATTGTGCGTTTCTTATCAAAATTCCAGACGAAACTGACACTGTTGTTTGAACAGTTTGTTGTTAAGTAAACGGACAAATTTTTATCAAGTTGCTAACAGAATTTTAAACAATAGCAGAGTTCATTTACCCACCTCGACTGTTACGATTCTGTACACTAACTGCGCGGAGTAATTACTCATGTTATTGGGGTCAGTCAAGGTTAGGTTCGAGGAGAGACCAGCTTTCCAGGAACCCAGCGGATGGCTACTTATAGAGGCCCCATCTTTGACAGTGATCGCGAGTAGATCGGTACTGAATTCCATGTAGCTCCTTCCGTTCATAGGATCATCTTGCGGAATAAAAAACGGGGCATATGTTGGAGTCTCTTTTATCTGTGAAAAAAACAGTGACTTGTAACGAAATCGGTAGGTAGTAAATGCAGCGGATTGGGTGATTATATCTAAAAAACGACTTCAGCCTAAATGTGTCAACGCACCTCTTGGAACGCCGTTTTAAGATCCAAGGTCCTGTTTGGTGTATTCTTGCCGTCGTAGTCGTCACATGTAATATATTTCATGTCGTTTGGCCACTTGCCAGAGTCCAGCAGTGATCTGGAAATTCATAAGCGTGAACTCACATGGAATAAGCCAGGATATATTTAGACAAAACACATTGCACGCGGTATACTAAATAAAAACTAGAACACTAGAACAGGAATAGAAAAGGTCATTACTTGATAGTTAAAAACGCTCTCAAAGATAAGTCAAAGTAGAAGGCGGATGTGATTTCTGGCTCTCCGTTCATGCTGTATGTGGTTTTAATCTTCCCCAATCGATCTCTGCTGTTGGCGTCGGGTGTCGGCCTCATGTGCACTATCGTAGCGTTTTTACAACCGCAGCTGATGTCACCCTTCTCTAATGACAAAGCGAACCATGCAGTTTTCCTCCCAAAATATTGGTTCTTATCAGCAGCATCTAGAACATTCTTTATTGTCTTTAGACTCCCAACGATAAAGAAGTTCACGATATCCAAGTTCCGAAGACTTTCAAGTTGTGTTTTTATTTCGTTCGCCTCAAAACTTTTCACTGGCGTGATTACGTGTCGTGTCGGTATGTTTTGTAGCAGAGACTTGTATTTGTGGTCCATAACTGTAAACAAACTGATTTTATTATCAAGAACAGTTAAAACGACTTGGTAACCAAGTATACATTTAATTAACGGATAAAGCAATGCGGGCGCTATCTAAACTGTTTTCAACTGGGGCCTTGAAAGCCTTGACATAAACATTATATTAGCACAGTATAAAGATCGTACTTTAGACTGTGATATTAGTGTGAATTTCACGCTTCACGTGAATACATATCATTACTGATTGATACGATTAAGCTGAACGTTTAAAACTATTTATGCTTCAGAAGTTTAAACTCACCAAAGAATTCATCGAATATAATAGCAGCGTTTGTGATATCTTGTTTTGTGACTACAGCTCTTATTGCTTCTGGTAGAATATCAGCCGGAGGCATCACTTGCAGGAGAAACTTTGTTTGATAAGCATTCAGATTCCTCCATTGCCGCAAGTCACCGACTTGGCCGAAAGATCCGGATATCGTTGGCAAGCCCAGAGCTTGTGTAAACGATTTAATGGTTTCGGAACCCACGCCGGTCATCGTGAAGTCGAGAACAACGTGAGGAGTCTTTTTCGCCAAGAGCATATCATTGTACTTTCTGCAAACTAAAAATATTTGAATTAACTATAATCTCTTTTTAATCTCATATTGTTTATCGGTTATTCCATTCAACGCTAACGTCTTAACTGGCGAGATGCATATACATACTTACCTATTTGTTTATCACGGCAATTGACAGTTCAGGAATGCTACCTACTTACTGCAACTAGGTACGAATCTTTAGAACATGGTTAAAATAACAGATAAGTTTAAATCTAATCTCTAAAAGAATTAGACAGCACTAGGCATGGTCTTTCTTACCATTCTCCAAAAAAGCCTTTGCATCCGTCCTGTTTCCCACAACAATGACGGGATCCACAGCCAGACCCAAGCTCGGATTACGTCTCACATACTCCTTTGCTACTTCAAAAGCCTTTTCAGCTAAAGCATTACTCTCCTCATTTATCAGTACTGTAAAAGCAGTCTGTATATGAATAAGGTGTCTATTTTTAAAACGATTTCTTTTCGTCTCTGAAAAGTATTCCTTGTTTGTTTGTTTGTAATGAATGAGTCACCCGCACAAGTTGGAAAAATCTCAGTTGGGATTAGGGTTGCCATACGACCGGAATTTTCCGGACATGTCCGGAAATATAGGTCTTTGTCCGGAATGCGGAAGGAATCCTAAACCGTCCGGAATTTCTACAATTGAATGAGAGTGAAACATTAAAAAAAAATATGTTTTTATTTCAAATTAATGAAAGTCAGGAATTTTCATCAAATGTCCGGAATTTACTTCGGATTTTCGATTTTTTGATCTGGCAACCCTAGCTGGGATTGAAAGGCAATAAACGACAGAAAACTAGTGACCGGGTTCTGCTGATAAAAATAATGAAACCTTTACAATTCATACTTACAAACATTGATATTTTGAGTAGTTTGCCCAAAACCGAAACGAATCAAATAGAAAAGTAGAAAAATAGTAAGTGCAGACATGTTTGCTCCCATCACTATTTTGTACCACGCATCGTTACTGCTTTCCCACAAACAGTGACTGATCGCTAAACTATCACACCATCGACTGAAGGGTGGTTCACCCACTTTGTGTACTGTGTAGTTTCCACGGCAATGTCCGACCTTGAATCGGCTGTCCTATTGATGTATTGGTCATCATCACTAATAAATGTTTGCCCAAGAACATAAACATACTATCATAAGTACAACATCTATATCAGTGGTTCTTAACATTAGGGAAGAGGGACCATTTGACAAAATTGTTATATTGTGACGGACCACCGACTGTTTGGACAGTTAATACTAATGTTATAAATTAATGGTTGCTGTAACTATTTGAACAACACATAAACCCAAAAGATGTTAAAAAATGTTTCACAATAATGTCGCATAAAAATATGATTTTTGTGACTGTATACTCTTTACTAGCATCTGAATGGTTGTTCTGGTTCTATGCTACTCAAAGCAAAACCTGTCAGCACTACTACGATTCCTGTTCTTGAGAAATTATCTTTTGGCACAAGAAGTTATAAAAATATCTAAAACTTTACAGATGGCTCCGCGGACCACTTCAGTTGCTTCCAGGGACCAGCAATGGTTCGCGGACCACCGGTTAAGAACCACTGATCTATATAATACTTTAGTCTGTACCTACAATACTTTTCGTCATATAGGTATACAGGTTTATAAGACCTATAGTCGTCAGGTTCTCATCGTCTAATACCACTCGTGTCCGATGACGTCATAACAGGCGATAGTGCGATGTGCCCTTTATAAAAATTATCCTTGGTGGCAGAGTAGGAAGGCTATAAATACTAATTTGCATTAAACATAGTAGGTATAGGTACTTTGCATAGCCACATGATAAAATTCATACGAGAACGCAATCGCCTGTTTGGTACTCAAATATTCACTTGCTGATTATAAAGGCAAATTCCATGATTCCCCACAAGACTTCAAATGAAAGAACATAGGTAGGTACGTTAAATTAGTATCCCGAGTAAGAAAGCATTCATATGTACCTATACCTATATAACGTAATATATCCCAAGAAACTATTGAATCAAAACTTGCTATAAAACAAAAAAAGAACTGATAAAAGTAAATGACATTTAGCAACAGGCTATTTCACAATAATAATCTTGTTCTCAAGTTATTATGACAACGATAATGCTAGCTTGATATATGTATTTTTACATACAATAAGATAGATAGGTAGGTATAGTGAGAAACAAAGACATATTGTTTTGATTGGACTATTTTATTGCCAGAAATGTTTTACAAACACTAACTCCAAGGTCGAGAGAAGTGTAAACTGTACACACTACTTTAAATCTAATACTAAATGTACTTTGAATCAAATATTACTATATAAATTGCAAGTTACAATCTGAAAGAGTTAGTCACAACTTTAATAGGTATAATATTATATCATATAAAAGTAAGAACACACAAGTGTTAACTTACTCAACAATAGTAATGAAGATTCGTTTCCACTGGGTTATCTTACATTCGAGGTCTGTTACTATCACATTATAAGAAAATAAATTAGAAAAACAGGATATAAGAAAAATAAAGTTGTCCATAGAATTACAAACAAGAAAAAATAGCACACAAAAGTTAGTTATGTCAATATGAACTATCACCTTATTTGTCAACTTTGAACTTTAATTAAATTCCAAATTCTTAAAATTAGTGTTACAATGTGAACAATTACTTAAATAACGGGCCTTCTTAGCGCGCCGATTGGAATTCAAGCGTTACACGAAATTGGTCACAAGTCAATGGTGTGTAGGGTCAAAGCAAACTCCATCCAACTCGTGAGGAAGTTACTAGTTCACACTGCAAACCGTAACCAAAATGTCAAAGGAATGTTCAAATGGTTAAGTAATAATGCCTATGAAATACAAAAATGTGCGTTATTTAACTGCTAACTTAAATTTACAACTGAATTAATTATCTAAACTTTAATTAATCTTAAATCTTTATCTAAAAATCCTCGTTTTTCGGAAGCTGTTTTATAAAACGCGTCGTTCACAGAACGGATTGTGAATTGATTTCACACTTAGTGAATTACTTTGGCAGTACATTACTGGCGTAATATGTAAACCGATACACGTTACTTTCATCAATTCAATAATCCACCGCTACTAGTCTGTTGAGATAGACATCAATACTCAAAAACAGCATACAACAACTAAACCGACTCGTGCAATAATGTTCAGTTCACTGCGATGCACACTGGTTGCCATTGACAGTAACATTAAATTTACAATTTACAGGTACTTCACAGGTAAGATTTAATACACAATGTATTATAAACCTAAACATAAGTGCGGTCACAAAAGAGCTCAACTCTTCATTGTACACGCAGCACATAAACTTTAAATAAGAACTACCAAGACTTCCTAAGTGTCAGGGTATCTGAAGGTTTGTAACTATTCACACAACATAATAATGTTGTGTATTTGGGTAAGTTCTATTGTAGTTCATCTATTGTCAGTAAATTTTGGCATGTTAGGAAGTCCAACTAGTTTAAGTGTAGTATTATAAATGTATATATGAATCTGGGTTGAGTTGAGCCCTAATGAACATGGTTGCATTGCAGTAAACCAAGCGAGGTAGTTGGGTCAGAAGAGTTTTAAGCAGCAGCCTCCTCTGCTGCGGCAGGGGGCGCCTCTTCCGCTACTTTCGCCTTCTTCTCTGGCGTGGTCTTCTCAGCATCCCCGTTGTCGGCGGAAACAGATTTCCTCTTCACGCCAGCTTCTTTCTTTTCTGTAATACAAAGTGTGACTGTTAAGAAAATTTTGCAACTTACACAGTTTAGTTAAGAGAATTATGTAATTTAACTTATTTATTGGTAATAAATCTGTCGAAGTGTTTACCTGTGGCATCACCATTCTCGGTGGCGTCATTGCTTTCCTCGGCGTCACCGTTCTCAGCGGGCGCGTCCTCGGTGGTCTCCTCGGTGCCATTCTCCTCCTTGCCCTTGCCGTTGCTCTCGGGGGCTTCTGCAACCTTTTTGGCGGGAGACTTCTTCACTGGCGATTCTTTTACCTCAGTTGAGGTGACCTCTTCAGCTACGACGTCCCTGGAAAGGTAAAAATTGTAGGGTTAATCACAGTTACTTGTTTATCTTACAATCTTAAATCGATACGGGTGTGCGATAAGCATCGTACTTTGTTTAACAGTTTACTAATAAATACAAGCGTGTTCTGTTAACGGCGCTGAATGTGGTAAAATCTTCAATCTAAATACCTAAGCACCGTGGCTAATGCGAAGTACGCTAGTCAGTAACGGAACATAACAATGCAACAGTTCCACTCGCGGGCAAATGCTCAGCGGTAAGTGGGGCGGCATAAAAGGAAAAGTCTGCCGGAACAAAAACAAGTGGCTGTTGCGCAAGGCTGCATGTGGGAAAGTTGCAACATAGGAAACTGAACGTAACCGTGATCACATTGGCTGAATGAATACGTTACTCGCTCCAGTAGGCTACACTTCACGGCGCGTCGTAAAGCGTTAAAAATAACTAATGACAACACGCGTCGCCCGCGATAACGTAACCGAACAGCAACCTGCCTGAGTTGCAAAACTCGAGGTCTCGGCGAATTCGAACGAGCGCGCGCTGGCGTCCGGCGACGCTACGCGCCGGCACGCCGCGCACGCAGCGCCATCTTGGATAAAACAAGCGGCCCCGCGCCCGCCACCCGGCGTGCTTTAACTTTTCCACTTCATTTTAATACGCTATAACAGGAAAAACCATCAAATCTAATCGACACTTCGCATTCTCCAACACATAATGCACCTGGAATCAGCCATTCTTAGGCTCAGAAGTACACTTTATTCGTTTATCAGTAAAATAACATTTTCCCGCGTGTCTTATCTTTGGCGGCGTTTACAAAATAAGCATCACTAAACTATCGGTACATTTCAAAAACTTGTTTAATATTGATCACACACATAAAACGAATCGGTATAAATGTTAAAACACTGAGGTAGCACTGTAAAATCACAGAAAACACGAATTTCACACAAATAGGAAGCCATTTTGATCACGTTTTCGAAGCCGCCAAAAATATTATATACCGTAAAAATTACTAGAATTTATATAATTCAGTGGAAAAAACTTACTTCTTTTCGACGGCTGCGTCTGCCATTATGTTTTTAATTTGGGGAGATATTTATAAATTATGAAGAAATTATTATTATAAGCACGTGTTACGCACAACGTACTACAATGTTCACCGCACAAACACCGATGTCCAAATGAAGGAGGAAGAAGGAAAAAATATAATGCTCGACGCCTCGCGCGGGGGAATCGTACTCGATGTGAAGCTAGCTGCGTCTACTTCAAGATAGTGAAACAACCATCCTTGATTTAGGCATGCTAGAGCGAGATAGTTGTAGATTTTGCATTCAACTTTAGACAACCTTGAAATTACACTGTGAACAACACAGGCAAGCATCATATACCTCTCTCTTTCTAGCCTGTTTAAAAAATACAATCGTTAATGTTCGAACAAGACAAAATAATAATAAATGGGTATTTTTCTGGAAAATTAATTATAACAATAAAGCCGATTTTAAGTCTAGACCGTAAATAATTAGTACTATTAGCAGAAACTATATTACTTTTCCAATAAAACTAAACTTGATATCATAGCATTCTAAGCCATGAGTAGCAAAGTAGCAACATTACATTCATGATAAATAGCATAGGTAGTTGTAGGAAAGCAAAGAAAACACAAAATGTGGGCGCTGCGCTGGTATTTTCCACAAAAATTAATAAACTATTTTTTAAATTTCGTTTAATCCTTTCGTTCCTACGCACCTTACGTATTTTATTGAATGCGTACCAACATGAATTTATAGGTAGGTAGTAGATTGAATGTAGGGACCGGAGTAATTTATGACTGTGACTGTTATATAGGTACCGCTTATCTATGCAAGGCTTTGGTATTTTTCATTCATGTGTGTAGCAAAATAGTGGCGCGTAAGGTCCTTTCATGTACAATACGGCTTACTAGGTATGTACCTAGTTATTTATTTAACTGAAATAAATAGGTTCCTCCTACATATCTTGAAAAGACGTAGGTAGGTAGTTTTTGTTTCCGTAAATGAAGTGTTCGTAAAATACAATTTCCGCGCGTGATTTTAAAGAGTTCAATGGCCGATTGTCTCGCCTGTTATCCATCTAGGTACCTACCTGTTTTTAAAGTAGATAGGTAGGTTACCTAGGCATACAACGATAGATAGTAGGTAGGTAGGTACAATTAATTTCAACGTAACTAGAATTTTAATTAAAAAATCTGCTAATTAGGTGTTCAGTCACCACACCACGTTGCAATGGGATCGCGTTTATTTCCCGCCAACCACAGTTTGCTTGTGCCAGAAGCCAGAAAAGCGTAAGTCCGAGTCTTGTCCGAATGACTCCTAAAGCCAACATCACAAGATAGCTACAAAACGACATGCTATTTTATTCTAGTCTTTATTTTACTGTGTTAAGAACCATAAAGTTTTATACCGACTGCAAAATATAACGTAGTCCCGTGATAGGTCGATGGCTTTTAAAAGAAATCTTGGCACTAGTTGGTGATTTCGTCAGAATACGAATTCGTCAAGCAGAACTGTCCGTGATCCGTCCAATGTATCCACATGCCATCATTATACCTACCTAGGTCTGTTATACAAAAAGATATAGGTAGGTACCTATGTAAAATACATGTAGGTACATAAAATCCATATTATCGACTTTTCATGGCGTGGCATGATTACATGGCCCATCTAGGTACAAAATAATGGCTTTAATTAATTTTTACAATAATTATTATGGGCCATAAGCCTGTAATCAACCACCAGGGCCCAAAACAGGATGGTGGACGTTGCATGTCTTTAGATTTTCAGTCCGAGGATTTGCCGATTTCTTCACGATGTTTTCCATCACCGATCTGAGAGCAGATATATGAGTGAAGATATAAATTATTCAAGTAATCTGCCTGTCTGGGTTCGAACCCTTAACCACCGGGCCACCACTGCTTTCACAAATATTTAATGGAAAACAAAATTTGATCCTGCAAATTGTTTGGTCATCCCGTTTAGGAAAAAAAGGAGATTATACAAGGTGAAACAATACGCTTTGAGCACATTTAGTTTAGGTGTGGCTGATAAAGACGAAGCCACCTGTCATTTGAATGAATCATGATCAGGGCCGGATTAACTATTAGGCGGAGTAGGCAACTGCCTAGGGGCCCCGCATCAACTAGGTGCCCAGGCCCAGTGCACGCACCAAGAAAACATGTTTCTTCGAACGAGAATTCGATGTGCGTATGAACTTAGGGACCTCACTGTTATCTCACAAAATACAAATCGTTAAATTTAGTAGTAGAATTAAAACAATTTTAGAACAAATCTGGGAATAAGTAAACAAATATATTCAAAACCACAGGCCTTAATGTGCGTTTCCTCAGTTCACACACGATTTGGTCAGTCAAAGTAAGAAAAGGGGCCCCGAGAATGCCATTGCCTTGGGGCCTCTGTCAGGGTTAATCCGGCTCTGATCATGATGATGCATTAATTTAATTTGTCGGTTAATGTATCTATCTGCTATATACGCTTTTACGCTTAAATCTCTAGTCCGATTTTGATGGGAGTTCTGGGTTTCCGACACGAGTAGTCACTTGGGCGGTTTGGTTCCATACTTACCGATGTTACCGTGATATACCTAGGTAGACCTCTGGGATGTTCAGATGTTGTAGCGTGGGTAAAGGCGCGGGCAGGAACTAGTGTTACTATACCTACTATACCAAACGCCACATAAACTTGGAATAAAAGTCATTGACCCTCCTACATTTTTGTTGACTAATTTATTTCAAAAACGGAAATAAAGACAAATCTGTCTTGAATCCACATCTTAGCGACCCTTTACATTTAATAGTAATGAAAAACAGTTAATTGCTTGTTTTTCAGGTATCTACGCAGAGATATTAGAAAAAGGTCAATGTACTTTATTTCCGTTTATCTGGCACCTTGTATATCATCATTATTATTAACACACTTCATACTCATACTTACGCTACAATTGTGAAAGTTTGTAAGGATGGATGAATGGATTGATGTAGAGATGTAGATAGTTGAAATCCTGGAATAACACATAGGCTACTCTTCATCCCAGAATTCCCATGACGTGCAGGTTTTATTTATTACTCTCGCACGTCTGGCCGCCCGCCTTTCGAAACGACCCAAGTGAGAAAAAAAAGAAAAATCGGCAATTTATAGCCATTATCATGGTATATATTATACCTTCCTGGCTTCGTTATGCTTATGAGTTATCTAAATATTTTTATTTTTTTTATTTTATTATACCATTCCATAAGTAAATCAATCTGACTGTACCGTTGACACTTGAGGGGTTAATGAGCTCGCGAATTACCACCGTCACAGCTGATGCGTAACATCAGCTGTGACGGTGGTCATACGCGAGGAGGGACGGATGGGGAGGATGACGGGGTTGAAAATGAAGCGCGCTTGCCTAGAAGTAACCTATTCACTCTTGACTTAAGACCCCCAGGTTAAAGCTATCAGGAAACACGGACTCCAGTAGGGAATAGAAAATAGGAAAGCAACAGGAAAGATTTGTATTATAGAACGATTCAAGTAACGAAAAAACTACTGAACCGATTTAGAAAATTCTTTCACCAATAGAACCCTACATTATTCCTGTGTAATAGGCTACATTTTTCGCTTAAAACTCGTTATGCGAGTGAAACCGCGGGCTGAAACTAGTGTTTCATAAATATTGGACCCGTTCCGGTAGGTACATTATACTCGACGAATTAGGAATTAATTCGTTGATTATACTACATGCGCTAGTCAATTCGACACCAGAGCCGGATTAACCCTGTTAGGGGCCCCTAGGCAATGGAATTCTCGGGGCCCCTTTCTTACTTTAACTGACCGAATCGTGTATCGCTAAAATCGGTGTCACCTCGTGGTCCTGGGTACGATTCTCGACATAGGCTGTTGTCTTAAGTCTGGGTGATTTTAACCGACTTAGTTTGCCGGAAACTCTTTTTTAAAGTATGTTCCTCGATTACCCAGACGGCTGAACTGATTTGGAAACTTCTATGTTTTTTTGAAAGAGTATACCTACTTTCCAACTGGTCCCATTGTCATCAAGTCAGGATCTGATGATGGAATCCTGGAGAAAGCTAGGAAACTCTTCAAATATTATAGGCAAACCTATAGTGATTTGGGTATTTTTTATAGTAACTTTTGCAGTTGCTGTTGGAAAGCATAATTTTGTGAAGTGGAACTGATGACAGATAGTCACCGGAACTACTCAATAATATGTATTTCATTCATAGGTTGCGATTCGATTACTTGAATATGGTTGTTGCTCTTTATGCTCGTCACAATGCATATGGTGAAGTGGAGCTGATGGTGAAGTACCAGGAGAACTCTTCAACAATTGACGGCCTTGCACCTGGACAATAAATATTTTGTAAAAGTAGTTGACATTGAGGCTTTTATTACTAGATAAACTATAAACCAACCCAATAAAAAGCGAAAAAAACTTTTTAACGAAATATAAAACCGACTTCCAAAACAATACTGCAATGTGAAAAATAAATTTATTTTCGAGGGTCGGTGTCAGATAACAAAAATACAAAACCAAAGACTACCGAAATTAAAGTTATTTTTCTTTTTTCAGTGTTTTTCGGAAGTCGGTTTTATTTTTGTTAAAAAGTTTTTCTATGAATAAAATACATAAATACTATGTTTTTAAATTACTAGCATTCCCACAAACTTTGTTTCGCCGTAGTTCTTATTTTTTTCGGCCATGTGATCACCTCGCACGCCTAATTTCACTTTTCTGTTTCAGGTATTTTTTTAATTCAAATATTTTCTTATATACGAACCTTCTCCTGATGTTTATAAACATAACAAAAATAATTACTCAAAAATCATCAAATGACTCCTCCAGCTTTGGGTAGAGCGGAAGCGAGTGTCAGACTTCTACTGGCTAAAACTCACCCTGTTCCTTCAGTTGCCCTTAAGGTCCGGGACCGCGGTATCTCGTTAGAATATTTCCGCAGCCCCATCAGGCAATGGCCCTATCGGGCCCCGTCAGTGCTGCTGACTGCTCTTTAAGGTGCCCGTATACGTCGCACCATCGACCTGGGCCTGGTCCTTACCGGGCGGCGAGCTACCCCTGCTCGCCGCCCGCAAGCCCGCGCCTACGGTGGCCGGAGATCAGCTCGCGATCCCCGGGCACCCGGGGCGTTTCCCGCGGTGGCTGGGGTGTGAGGAAGAGCATTGTCTTCCACTCACGCGTTCAGCCTCCTCCTTCACTAGCAAGACAGCTTCGCAGAAAGAGGCGACCGTATCCCATTCCCGCTCGCCCCGCACCATAGTTTGAACCAGGGACGGGCGCGAGAGGATGCCGCCGCCGATTGCTTCCACGAGGACACGGCGGTACTCCGACCAAGTGGGGCACACCTCCACCGTATGCTCCACCGTCTCCGTTGGGTGATCCTCAAAATGACGACACCCGGGCGAATCCTACCGCTGTATCCAAAACAGGTACCTCCCGACATACCTGTGTCCGGTAAGCACAGGCAAAAGTTGAGGACGCCGTGGCGTCTCTCAAGCCACTCCCGAAAGAGGGAACTTATCGTCGCGATTTTGAGATTGCGGTGAATTTGAGAGTGCGGAGTGCGAGATTGCGGTCGCTCTTTCCAACTTAATAATTTTTATTGACCTTAAATTTTGAATCTATCATATCTTTGAAATTATTTATTTGGTTCATTTAGTGTACAGAAAATTTTTAATCTGCATTAAATGCCGAAGTTACTAAACACATTTATTTACGTACGAATAAATAAATAAATATAGAAAACAGCTTCGAATATAACGTAATATTTTTAATCAATATTTTTTTGTAGCATAATGAATTGTAGATCTATAACTTTCTAGTATATTACTTTAATGTATCTCTGCTGGTCAACGCGGCGTACGCAAGTAAATCTCTCAGTAGGCAAGATATTTTGCCACCTCTTCAACAATAATCGATCTTCAATCAATTTACATAAAATATTAATGAATTATACATAAACCTTCCTCAGGAATCACAGTATCTATTCGTGAAAATGGTACAAAAATCCGTAGGTAATAGGTAAACTAATATCTCGAAAACAATAATTAAACTTGCCTTGTTCTCTCGCCGATTTTGCAAGGCAGTGTTTATAAAAACAATCTAGTATTTTACTCTCAAGTTTGTAAATTTTTTGCATAACGTTTTTTGGTTACATTTACGATCTTAAATCTCACGAATTCAATTCAAGAAACTTTTCTAGCATTCAATATAACTATGATGCGTTTCAACTAAGAACAGGATCGACTTAGCGACATATTGTGCCGTCATAGCTGTTAAATTGTAGTTCGATTTAACAGTTCGGTAGAGTTGGGAAGTTAAAATATTTATTCACTAATATTGAGCGCAACAAAATTCTCTTTTTTCTGTGATCAAACGCAAGCCTATCATAAAAAAATAAAAGTACGTAATTGTAAACTATAGCACTTAGTACGGTCCCTAAGATTAAGGGCTGTAGTTTTTAGTATATTTGTTTACAAATTCACAGAATAGTTTTTTTTTAAATTCTACTAAATACAAATATTTAGATTCACACGCACATAAAAATTGTCGATCGATAAAAAAAAATTATGTCGATTGCACTGGGCCCCTAGTGGAAGCGGGGCCCCTAGGCAGTTGCCTACTCTGCCTAATGGTTAATCTGGCCCTGTTCGACACCGGTGTTTTTGTTACTGGCCACTTGACGTTTTCGAATAAATTATAATTTCAAAACTTTTTTTCTTTTAAAACCATGTTTTGTTCTGATGAGTCCACGGGTTGAGCTGAAAGTACCATTTTAATCTTTATGAAGTTGTTGTAAAGAATATATTCATTTGCTAGAGTTTGTGGAATGAAATGTTTTGGCAAGCAGATTGGATTATCGATCTAGAAGTGTTATTAGTAATTTAAACCTTATACCAAGGTGGTAGAGATTAAATTTTAATGGATTATATTTTGGATACATTCAGAACTTATAAAACAATGTAGGTCCGTCCCTATGTAACATGTATTATATGCTTACGTACCTGTGCCTATAGCTACACACGAGTGTGGGTAGAGTTCGGTACTTATACCACAGTATACAGCTGTGCTTATACATTGTTACACCCTTTATTTTTAAAACTAGCCCGTATGAACTTTAAATATTTATTTCGTTTGAAAATTAAATAGGTACCTAGGTACGTCACAGTGGTTCCACCGCTCACACGATGGCAACTCGGAACGAGCCGGCGCACGGTGGGCTGAAAATCGGCTTTCATAGACTTAGGCATTTTATTTTGCAAGTGCGAGTTTTTTTGCCGGATATCACTTCTATTAGTTATAACAATATACAAAAATGACACCAGAATTGATTCTGCACAGAAACGAAGGAATTATAAATTTTTTACGAAAATTTTGTATGGAGCTAGTATGAAAAATCGAAATATCTCTAAAACGGCAGCGATAACCGTAATATCCTTATAGGGGGTTATAGTACTAATTATTTATGATTTTTTGACATACGTTACATAATGGTTGTAGATGCCTTTTTTTTTAAAAAATCGTCAAAATATTTTTATTTATTTTTACATATTTAAACGTTCCTTTTAGTGTTTAAGTTGAAGAATTCAGAGCTTTAACAACTCTTATCATAAAATAGCATCACCCCTATAGACCTGAAGGACTAGACAGAGGTGTGTAGTGTCTTGTCGATCTTGTAAGATTTCCAACAATACCAAATAGTTGAATATCAGTGTCAAAGTGCCCATGCTGTCGCTTCTTTTTGAAAGATAGGGGAATGAAATTGTTAATTGATCATACCCTAAAAGTATGATTACAACATAACCGGACACATAATAATAATAATATCCTTATAGGGGATTATAGTACTAACATTATTTATTTTAACATATGAAACTGTTCAAAACGATCCATGAACTGTGTCAAAGTTAAGAACATCGTTAGGAAGCATGCTTTTTCCCCAAATATTAAGAATATGTGAAAAAAAAAGACTGTATATAAACTTTTTATTGATAGGTAATTTAAATAAAACAGAAGTAACAAAAATAATATCTAATAAATTCAATTATACAAAATACATATTTGAAACTATAATTTATGAAATTATTAACTAAACATATTGGTACAATAAACTAACATAAATAACAAAAGAACATAAAGAAAAATAATTAAATTTTACAAATTTTCTTTACAACTTTCGTTGTCGGACTCCAATTCCGAGTCAGAATCCAGATCGGATATACCTACAAACTCGAACTCAGTTTCCGGAAACTGTATTAGGTCGAGAGTTTCAGCAAAAAAGGTTGTCTTCCTTTTGGCATCTAACTTCGGCCTTTGTGCACTTAGAAAAGGATCCGAAGAAACAACAAGCATATTTAGGATATCTTGATTAGAATCTTGCCAGCTTCTTTTCCGCGAATGATGTTCCCGGAACCTCCTAAAATCTTTGTTTCGAGACTCTGAGGCTTCTTCCGAGAGAGTCCCAATCGGGACAATATCATTTTTTTCGATTATGTCAGCTCCGTGTATTAATAGTTTATGTACGGTTGATGACATGTAGTACCAGTCGTATAATTCCACGTACTTTTCTGCCGTTTTGCGAGCAAAATCTTTAAATTTGATGACATCGATCTTCTCACCAGATGTTATTGCTTGCAAAATAACAGCAAATCTTTTTATCAGGTTTTGATCCAACCCAGTAATAGCTGCAGTTTTATTGGGAAACTCGAAAAACTTCCTTGCGGTATTCCCGTCATTGGTAGTTCCCGAGCCTTGTTTTACTATATCAATTAACAGATTGAGCTCCTCTTTAAATTTATTTTGAATGTTTTTTTTTCTGTTTTGTAACATATCTTTATGCTCATTACTTCTTGCTGCCCACTGTTTGAAGTCAAGTCTGTACGCAATGTGTAACAGACATTCCATGCAATTTATACGGGCATGTAGGGATGATAGGCCAAATTCATATATGTCAGAACACACAGTTTTTGATGTTACAGCATCTAAGTGGTTCATTTCTGTTGGTTTTGCTAAGCACAGGTAGCATGATGCATTTGATCTAGCTTCAGAAAGGTACGTGCAGACTTTTGCGTCGATCATTGTCATCATTAGTTTATGAGTCACCCTGTTACTATTAATGCACTCTGTGGGGTTAAGGGCCTCAATTTCCTCATCCATTTTTCTTTTGTTATCAATGACAACTGCATGGCTTTCTTTTACAAAAGTGAACTGAACCGGACGACAATAAAAAGTTGAGCATGGTTTCGGGTTTGTCCATATAGTATTATCTCCATCTGTCAGTTTCAGTGGCACCAAGGAGGTCATGAAAATGCTTGAATCATCATGCTCGCCGTCCATTTTCTGCTTGTATCGGCTTTGATTGGAAGCACCATCAAATCCCCACTTCGATATCAGCTTTAACTGCTTATTTTCCACATTATCAGAAAGACTTTGAAGAATCCGCTTCACCGTGATGTCAAGTAAAGCTTGAAGTGTAATTCTAGCTGATGAATCCGTAACTGATACTGATTGATTAGGAGGGTAGCATGCAAGCTTAGTTTGTTGCAGTTTATAGTAGGATGGGTAAATATCCTTAGCACCTTCCCGAATGGCAGTCTCTCGCAACGTAATATATTGCCACTTTGAAAGCTTAAGTGAAAGAAGCAATCCAAGTGCTTTCTCTGGTGTAAATATTACTGTTTTCTTAATGCTTTCCTTGATTTTAACGGCAGCTTCTGGATTTTTGATCATATAATTGATTACAGATGCGATATCTTCATAACCTTCTTCTTTTAAACGTGCTGCAGCTGCATATGCCAATTCACAGGAATCCTCGCCTATGTGCTCACTAGATCTTCTCTTTTTCTGTTTGCTTCCCAGATCTTTGAATGGTTTTCGGGACCTTTTTGTCATTGTTCCAACAGTCGATGATGTCGAAGGTTCTGGAGAGACTGAGCGTGCTCTTGGTATCTCATCAACAGTTGGTTCTTGATTTATTAAAGTTTGCACGCAACTCGGCCAATCAATATTTGCTTGCAACCACTCTCCGTACGTATTTCTAAACTTATCAAAGAATCGTTTAGATTTCTGCCACCTGTTTAAAGCAGCTCGCGTGAATCTCCGGCAAAATTCTTTGAGAGTTACTTGATCTTCGGCAGAAAGGCAATCGCCTATGCGGGACACAATTGCACTAAACAATACTTCATGATTAAATGAAGGACACTCACTTTTTAGAAGAACAAACAAATCTAAGTTGGTGATTAAACTTTCCATTCTAAGATTTTGTAGTCGCAAAGCAAATAGTTTTAGTGTTAGCAGTTACACGGTTGTGAACAATCTAAATTATGGAACAAAATTATAGCCCTTTTATTGTATAAAGTCAATAATTAGTTAACTACCCTCATTAAAGTTATAAAAGATATGATAATAAAAATTTATAATCGTCAAAAACATTTCGTAGAACTCATAGTAGAACTAATCAACATTAGCAAATCACATTAGCTCACTAATTATAAAAAGGTGAATGCAGTTCTTAGTTGGTATTGTTGCGAGATATTTCAAATCATTTAATCACTTAATAGGCTCATTAGAATCAGAAGACTACAACCATCATTCTAATTACTTAATTACTTGTCATCAGACTCATTAGATGACTACACAATATGTTATTTTGTATTTTGAACGTATGCAAGGTTTTAAAATTCCTTTTGTGTCGATATTATTATGTGTCCGGTTATGTTGTAATCATACTTTTAGGGTATGATCAATTAACAATTTCATTCCCCTATCTTTCTAAAAGAAGCGACAGCATGGACACTTTGACACTGATATTCAACTATTTGGTATTGTTGGAAATCTTACAAGATCAACAAGATACTACACACCTCTGTCTAGTCCTTCAGGTCTATAGGGGTGATGCTTTTTTATGTTAAGAGTTGTTAAAGCTCTGAATTCTTCAACTTAAACACTAAAAGGAACGTTTAATATGTAAAAATAAATAAAAATATTTTGACGATTTAAAAAAAAAAAAAGGCATCTACAACCATTATGTAACGTATGTCAAAAAATCATAAATAATTAGTACTAAAACCTCCTATAAGGATATTACGGTTATCGCTGCCGTTTCAGAGATATTTCGATTTTTCATACTAGCTCCATACAAAATTTTCGTAAAAAAATTATAATTCCTTCGTTTTTGTGCAGAATCAATTCTGGTGTCATTTTTGTATATTGTTATAACAAATAGAAGTGATATCCGGCACAAAAACTGGCACTTGCAAAATAAAATGCCTAAGTCTATGAAAGCCGTTTTTCAGCCCACCGTGCGGCGCGCGGCGGTGACGCACAGTGGTGCTTTAAATGTATATTCACGACGAATGTTTTCGCAGTAGGGACAGCTGCAGTGATTACCTACTCTGATGGTAAAGGACGAGTTCGGTGCTTTGACGCTTGTTTCTATAGGTAGTAATTTCTTCGTATGGTCTGTTAATCTACATGTATAATTATGTATATAAAAGCGAAATACCACTCTCTGATTAATCACGAAATCTAAGAAACTCCAAGCAGTAGGGCTCTCAAATTTTGCATGGGGGTTCCTTTTAGTACGTAGATGCTCGCTAAGACGAAATTTTGCGAAATTTCCACGGGATCGGGATTTACACGGGAAAAGCTTCCCACGCGAACGAAGTTGCGAGCAACTGCTAGTTTAGTATATTGCCGTGCCATAAGGTAGGTTTCCGCCGTTTACTCGGCAGTCATAAAAATAAAACAGTTTAAAAACACAATAGATTAGTTTAGATAACCGAAGTATGTATCTATATTTTCAAATACCAAGGCGGTATAGTAATGGCTGTTCTTACTTTTTATGCTGTTTACTTTTCATTGTCTTTCCAGAAACGAGAGTTAAAATCTAATATTGCAATAATTCTTAATTAAACGTTACAGTTAATGAAATCACTAAAAATACCCATAATAAATGCAATACAGAAGTATTCATTAAATATCTGCAAGCAAGAGTAACAAAAAGGGATGCTATGGCCACGCGTGACGTCATCTCCTGATCCGTGACCCTAAAAATTCTATAGCACGTCCGCGTCCGTTCAGTAATTATATAACTGATTTTGATCTTTATCTATCGCAAAATAAGGCTGCTATTAGATGGATAAAACTGTGCCTTCCCTTCATTTTTGCTACAGGGTGTGCGATGCGACGGGCGCGCTATCCAACCGTACATACTCTTTGGAATCAACTACGAATGCGAGCCACTGATTAAAAAAGTTGGCCAAGTGCGAGTCAGACTTGCCCATGAAGGGTTCCGTAGTAACTACGCTAAATAACTTTGTTTTTCATAGTGTTTGTATGAAATACAAAGATATATTTGCGGTTTTATAAAATGTGTCTCATCTCTATATCTCAAAAACTGCTGACTGAATCTCGTTCAAACCAATTTTCGTTGACAGTTTTCATTAAGATCTACAGCATGCTTTTTTTTCACTCCATTATTATAGAAACTAGAGGGGGAGGACACATTTTACCACTTTTAAACGATTGACTTTAAGAAAAAGTGGTTTTAGAAACCTCAATGTAATTTTTAAGACCTGTCTATAGAAACTACGCACGTATAGGTTTGATGAAAAAAAATATAAGTTTCAGTTCCATGTATGGGGAGCCCCCTTAATTTTATATATTCTGTTATTTTTGTCTAAAAACCAGAATGCGCACAGAATACATCTACCTACCAAGTTTTACATGTGAAGTCCTAATAGTTTCGGAATAAAATGGCTGTGACATACGGACGGAGGGACGGACAGACATGACGAAACTATATTTTTTTGCCATTCGGCTACGGAACCCTAAAAACAGTTTTAAATGCCTGTCATAAATCTGTACAGAGGAAAATACAAAGTAGGTTTTTGAAGGTTCAGTAACAAAATGCTGACAACGGAACCCATACTATTAATCTTAACCATGTGTCCGGTTTCAGACTAATAATTATTGTTTATTGCAGAAAAAAAATTTACGTGTAATTTCGGTAATGTGCAGGTAAATAAAATATCTACTATACTAATTTAGAAAGCGGAAATGTTTGTTGTTTCTTTTTCAGTTGTTTCCACGCGCTAATCTTCGAAAGTACCTACTGGGGCCAAACCAAACGTGAGTCGTTCGAGAGAGAAAGAGGGAAGAAGCTATGCACGCTATATAGCTCCATCCCTCTTTCTCGCTCGAACGACTCATGTTTTAACACTTCAAGGTATGGCCCCTGGACGGATTTGGATGAAATTTGGTATGGAAGTAACTCGAAGCTCAAGGAAGTTTATAGGCTACTTTTCACTCCACTGACAAAAGAAACAGAGTTATGTGTTTATCATGACAAAATTCACGAGAGCGAAGCCCCGCCGCGCTTCTGCTAGTATAGTACCTATAATAGAGAACAGACGTGGCTCAGTTGTTATTGGCCCGACTTACGAGTTGTAGGTCTCATGACGTGTTAAACTTGAGTCGTTCCAGTGAGAAAGAGGGATGGAGCTATATAGGTAACGTGCATAGCTTACAAAACAGTACAGGAAAATAAGGAAACCGACGTGTACTAGAACCAAAAATGCGAAGACACGAAGTTTATGACTCATTCCGTCTTATAGGGCCGATTTCCAGCATCAGCAGTGAGAACGTTACAGACTAGTTAATACAAGGATGCAATACACTGGATGTAGTTATATATACAGGATAAGCGTAATTTAGACCAATATGGCGTGCCTTGACACCTGCGTGTGTGACATGGCAACTCAAACGACAATAGTACATTGTATCTATACGTACCTGGCTACATACATCATAGATATCTATAAATCATGTGGCAATAGTGCGTAAGTGCTAATTATTTGCCGGCCGACGTGATGACAAAGTCAATATTATTTAGAAACCATGGGCTTTATAGGTACGTACGTAACAACATCCTAATTGTTTTTTCTGGGTGAGATAATCATCGAATTACTTCCCCCGCTTTGGGTGGAACGGAAGGCAGTGTCAGACTTCTACTGACTAAAAATCCACCCTGTTCCTTCAGCTGCCCTTTATGTTCGAAATGAGCTTCTTCACGTAGACCTCAAGATGCCCACCATCCAGCAGTTCATGAAATGCGTCTCCAAGCGTTTCTTTGATACTGCAATCAAACATAGGAATCCCCTTATCGCATCGGCCGTCCTATACGAACCCTCCCGCATTTCCAAGATTCGCCGACTCAGGCAAACCTTAGTCACTCCCGATGGATGACGCAATCACCCTGCTCCAAGAGACAAGCACAGTGTACAAATACAAAAACCGACCGTCCTTCCGTCCTCGCCGCCCGCGCCGAGGCCCGCCGCGACGTCCCCGTAATCGTCCGCACCGACCCTCGCCAAAGCCAGCCCGCGGCGCTGAGGCAGTAGCTTTAAATTCGCTTATTAATAATAATAATGATATGATCCAGCCTGTCCCTAGCTGCCCTCCCCCTGCGACGCCCTAAGCCGAGGTCTGTATTCCACAGCGGGTGCCCTTAGCGTGTAGTCGCCTAGTTTGTAAGTATTAAAATTATAAAAAAAATTATAAGCCCTGGCTGTAGGCTTTAATTAATTTATTAATTAAGGCAACCACTGGCCCGGTTAAGCAGCCGACAACCTCAGAGGTTGACCTGCGAGCCGCACATACTAAAAAAATATTTATATTTTCACATTTTCCCGGGAAAAAAAAAATAGCCTGTAAAGTACTTATATTGTGTGATAAGATGATGTTATAGGATACATACAGCAAAAAAAAAACGCTTTTTACTTCAACATCCATCGTTTTCTTTCTAACCCATAAATATTGTTTTTAATGGCCCGAACCCCATGGCATCACTTGACTGAAATTCCTGGTATGGAACAATTACTTGCTGTATTCCTCTACCCTCAATTTCGATCTTACGTCCGTCCGGTATAGTCACAAAGGCAGTGGTCCCACCGCCAGCGATAAACGAGTAGCGAGTAGTGCTAGTAGCATCTGAAAACGAGTTGGTGAGCAGCGAGTGTGTAGTTCCAATAGTTTTGTCGCTGGGCTATCATGATATGGTTGGTCTCTCTGCGTGACTTCTGACCACCAAGCGAGCATCGCTAAGCAAGTATTCTTCTGTCTTTGACTTCAAGTTGCGCAGGGCCTCGCTCCCGTGGGCTTCATCACGATAAAAAAATAACCCTCCTTCTTTTGCATTCGGGTAAAAAGTAGCCGTCAACTTTCTTCAAGCTATTTCCATACGAAACATCCAAATCCACTCAGTACTTTTGATATTGTTATGATTGATTAGTGCGTTTAAACAAACAAAAAACTTTTCCTCTTTATAATTTTTAGTATCTATAGCAACGATCTATAGGTAGATCCCGTCGCTCAGTGACAATTAGGGTTGCCACCCGTACTTTTTTAATAAAGTATTGTACGTTATTTCAGGTAATTGTACTCTATACTTTATGAGGACAATAAAGGACACGAAAATAGTTTATTTCGCATGATTGGATTTCTTTGGGATTTTTAAAACCTTAGTCGTAATAAACAAAACGTCTCTGAATTTGATAAAAACTGAATTACTTATTTACTTTAATTTAAATATAGACTGTAAAGATGCTGTGCAATTGTTTAGTAGAGATACTAATTTGATACAAACTGCAAAAAGTAAGTTCAATGTGTATACGCTTTTACAATAAACTTCCCAGTCACATGCAAGAACTAAGCCTCAATAAATTTAAATCATTTGTGAAGCAGAAACTTTGCCAGAAAGCTTTTTATTCCGTTAAAGACTATCTTGCGGACAAAAATGCTTGGGATGGAGCCGCTCCAATTACATCTGTTTTGTTTGATTTTTTACTCATTTCTTTTTTTTTATTATAATGATTATCTGGGGGCACGGCAGTGTCGCCAAGTCAAGCAAAAAGCGGCATGGCCGTACCATACTTTTCTCGAACCAGTTCAGGCCATTTTCGACCCCGTATAACTTCGTTGTGGATATAACTAGAAGCCTGAATTTTCAGTAACCAACCAGGCATTGTATAAACACGGTATATTTCAAATTTCATTCAATTTGAACCAGTTGTTTAAGAATTATCACGAGTCAAAGTTTCTTAATTTATTCACTCACTGACTGACTGACGGATCATCAAAAGTCTAAGGCACTTCTAGCAGACATAGAAGCTTCAAATTTTGAATACAATTAGTGTTTAGTGTATGAATCAAGGACAAACTAAAATATTTTTCAATTTCGGTCCAGTTTTCTAGATACATCAACTGCATAAATAACTTTGTAATCCCATATATTTATATGGGATTACAAAGTTACATTTACAGTTAAGTAATCAGTGTACCTGTATATAATTATGTATAATAAAATGGAATAATCAGTGTAGATAGGTATTTAGATATAATTATGTTCAAAGGTAACTTGTAAAATGGTCAACGGAATAAAAAAGCCAGAGCCTCATCTAGTTCACATTTACGAAAAAAAGACGTGTGAAAGTGTTATATATAACCTATTTGCAAAATGAACATCATTATTTCATTCTGCAATTAATTTTTAGTAAGCAACCCGCTCTGGCTTCGTACGGGTTCTTTACAGAAAATATAAAATAGCCTATGTTACACCGAGGAGATGTAGCTTTCGGTAAAATTGGTTGAGTAGTTTTTGAGTTAAATCGTAACAAACAAAAAATCAATAATCTTTCCTCGTTATAGATATATAGTATTAATTTAGATGATAAGGATTAATACCGTATTTGTGTAAATACCTTTTACATTACCGCTTTATAATTGCCAATTTTTTAAAGTATTAAAATGGACATAGGTAGGATGTTATCTTTAACATATAGACATATGCCATCGCGGACTTTTCTGTAGGCATATATAAGATACACAATTCCACCATACATTGATATACTACATAAACTTTCGGACTCCCCCGGCTCGGAAGCGAGGCGCCGCGCCCGGTCAAATCACGTCGACACGAAATTAATTTCGTTGCGCATTATTTTGATTTTGCTATATATCTCCTAAGGTATTCATTTAATTTGCATGAAGTAAAGGGAAAAATTAATCTTCATGAAATGTTCAAGCCAATTAATGTATTTAAAATTATAAGGATTAATACAGTATTTGTATAGCTTTCCAATTACCGCTTTATAATTGCCCATTTTTTAAAGTATTAAAATGGATGTATAGTATGTTATCCGTAAGAGATAGGCATATGCCATCGCGGACTTTTTTGTGGACCTTTTTAAGGTGTACAGTTATACTGTAGTACATTATTTTGATCTATCTCGTACGGTTCAGCCAGCGCTTGCAATGTAAGCGCAAAAAATTGTTTATTAAGACATCACATTAGGAACCTCTAAAATTATCATTATTTCTCTACTATATTATGCATGTATTATACATAAATCTTCCTCTTGAATCACTCTATCGATTTAAAAAAGCGCATCAAAATCCGTTGCGCAGTTTTAAAGATCTAAGCATACATAGAGGGACAGACAGTGCAAAGCGACTTTGTAAATAAATTGTACTTTATTTTGATGCTATGTACTTTTTTCTTACCTATTTTAACCAATGTACTTTAACTGCACAAAAAAAGGTGGCAACCCTTTTTTTTTTTTTTATAACGTGGTAAAATCATCAAATGAGTCCTCCCACCCCGGGCAGGGTGGGAGGGACTGTCAGACTTTTACTGACTAAAATCCACGGTGTTCCTTCAATAACCCTTTACGTACCGGGGTCACGGTAATGGGATAAGTTCCACGACCCCGGCAGGCTTCGGCCTTCTGCAGAGGGGGCCTCGTCATGTTGCTGACGCTCTTTGAGGCGCGCGTGGAACACAACGCGCCATCGACCCGGGCATGGTCCATGGTCGGACAGCGAGTTGCCCTTTACTCGCTGTCCGCATGCCCGCGCCTACGGTGGCCGGAGATCGTCGGCCGACGTCCGACGCCGTGGGCGTCTACCACTGCGGCTGGGCTGGAGGGAGGACGCCATCCTCTCCCTCACGCGGCCCGCCTCCTCCTTCGATAGCATGATTGCTTCGCAGAAGGAGGCGACCGCTTCCCACTCCCTCTCGCCCTGCAGCATGGCCTCGACCAATGCCGGGCGCGAGAGGTCTCCGCCTATCGCTGCCGTGAGGACACGTCGGTGCTCTGCCCAGGCGGGGCAGTCTTGCACCGTGTGCTCTACGGTGTCCTCAGGGCGACCCTCGCAGTGGTGACACCCAGGCGTTTCCTCCTTTCCCATCAGACACAGGTACCTCCCGAAACTTCCGTGGCCGGTGAGGACCTGCGTCATGCGGTAGGTCAGGACGCCGTGACGCCGATCTAGCCACTCCTCAAAGAGGGGTCTTACCGCCGAAATTGCGGCGTGCCCGAAGGTGGCAACCCTAGTGACAATATAGTGTAGCGAGTCCTCGCCGGCAATGTTATCGACCAATGACGTATGTATAATATGTTGAAAAATTAAAATAAAAAATGTATTTCTGTTGATATTTACTTATGAAATAACACATTTTGGCCTCTCACGGAAGCAGTATAATTAGTGCAACATCTGAAAACACACAAAGGCATTTTTTTTTCTTAATTTTCTTTTAAAATACATTTTTTCTTAAAACGTGTAGTGTCACGTTCGCGACACAGGTTCGTGCGTAACTAAACAGACACGAGGCACTTACCTTGATTTCAACTTGCCATTTCAGAGCGCGGACAACGCATCTATAGTTTATTATATATCTTTGATTGTACTCCTGATTATATGTATACTTAGCTACTTAATTACATTAATGCAAGCACCTGACCTGACGTTGCCACACGACAACATACCTACTGAACATAGGTAGGTACTTATACCTACTTACATAATACTTTATCGCGTTTACAATTATTTCAATGATTCTAGCCAATACAACTGTAAGCTTTACGAAAATACCTACCTTACGTCTATAGGAATAAGATAGATTATCACTTGGATATAAAGTCTCTCACGCTTGCAAAGGGCGGCTACCTTGTCTATCTTTAGTTATGTCCTGATTGAAATAATAGCTGTGACACTGACACACTGACTATAAAATGAAAGCTGAATAATATTTTTGCTTTTATAAAAAGAATGAGGATGTTTATAGCGGCGAAGGAAACTATTGAGTTCTCTTTGGTTAAGTAGGTATACAACGGCTACGCGTAATACCTAACTTTTTATTTTTTCTATCTTTATATAAATTATTGAAATAGAACTACAATTGTTTGGAAGGAATGTTCCGTACGTGTAAAGTATAGAAGCAAAGTCAAACTCCGAACCTTTATTCTTTAGTTCTGTTTCACCGCGCATACGCATACGCTAAATGTCGGCCCCCTTACGGATTTTCTGACTGGGGATCGGTCTGGCGCCATCAGTTTGCAACGAAGGATAGCTTCTGATGCGGTTTTGGATAGCTTCATAAACTTATTTCATGTTTATAGGCATAAGGTTGACATTTCTACTAAAAGAAAAAAGTATTAAGGTTTAGATGAGTCGAGGACGAAAAAACCCTAAAGTCGGCCATTCACGACCCATGGTCGGTCGCGTTTTTCCCAAATGTCGGCCGGCTATAGGGTGTTTTAAATTATAACAGTGACAAATATTATTAGTTAATATGATTTATTTTGGCAGGAGTCTAATATCACACTAAGTATACATTTGTAATTGTATTTGCTTATTACTAAAATATATTTTTTCCTCTCTACAATGTTAGGTACTAAAATTATAACAAAGTAAAACATCACATTAAAATAAAATACTTGTAACGTTGTTCGTGGGACGCCAAATAGTTTAGAGGCTGCACGAATGGGCATCTCATTACCTATTGCCTCAAGAGCTTCTTTTATTTTATTGCGATCGTAACCGCATAATTTTCTTTAATTTCGCGAAGACCTTGCATCTACCTGCTCTGTCATTGTAGTACCTTAAATTACCTTACCTTAATTTAAATAAAAAGCATTAAGTGAAAACGAATGAGCTTTTTGTCACATGCAGGTTAATGAATCAATGAAAGTAAGTAAACTTCAAAGATTCACGACCAACCATTTATATTTTAAGCTAATAAACAAGGGTTTCATAGATAGCAAGTTCCAAAGAGCAATTTATATTTATATCCCAAATTCCCAAATCATAATTAGCTACCATAAATATGTGTCAATGTTGTCAGTCAATACCTACATTAAAACTTAATTTCTTTATAATATTAATATAATATACTCGTCATAATACATATTTAATTTTGAAAAAATAAGTTTGATAAATTAATTAAAAATGACTAACTAACTATGACTAACCTACCCACCCAATCAATGAAAAAATACAAAAGTAATCAGCCTGTATAGTAGCGTCCGAATTTGAGGCTGGTCGACATTACGATCATTAATATTTCTAATGTCGGCCCCTCAGATTATAAAACAAAAGGTTTTTTTATAATCTTTTGTTTTATAATCTGAGGTCGGCTCCTATTTCGTGTACGTAATATCTCGAGATTCAACTAATATCACCCCGGCCGGTATTTGGCAATTAAACGAAAAATAGAATTATTTGCCTGTATGCTTTGCAAATTCTCTTGTTAAACCAATGGAATTGGTGCAATTGGAATTTATAAAACAGACTGCATTTACTTTAAGTCGGCCACGGACGAGAATCTGGTTTTAAGTCAAAATTGGCGCTCTATTGACGGCCTCCTATGTTGCCTTTAAAACAATACGCAAAACGTTGAAAAAACTATCTCAAAATATAGTAAAAATAACGTTTTAGTGATAATAAAGCTCAAAACAAAAAAAAAAAAGAAATTTCTTACCGTAGTAATATCAATTCCCGAAGTGTGGGTATTCACATCAAGTAAACTACTTTAAACGCAAACTTGACGCTTCAACGGCGCAATCGCGACTTACGTTCAGTGTGCGAAGAGCGAGTAAAGTAATCGAATAGGGTTTTAATTCGGGTAGTAAAATTGTCACTTAATTAGGGTAAATACGCTAAACGTCGGCCACCCCCCAATCTTCGGCCGTCTGTACGTTTTCAGCTTGCGTTCATTCAAAAGGTATTTAAGTGAAAATTTTGCTACCTAAATTACAACTTTAGTTCATACTCTATATGTAAAAACCGTTACTATTCGATTACGTCACTCGCTCTTCGCACACTGAACGTAAGTCGCGACTGCGCCGTTGAAGCGTCAAGTTTGCGTTAAAAGTAGTTTACCTGATGTGAATACCCATACTTCGGGAATTGATATTACTACGGTAAGACATTTCTTTATTTTTGTTTTGAGCTTTATTATCACTAAAACGTTATTTTTACTATATTTTGAGATAGTTTTTTCAACGTTTTGCGTATTGTTTTAAGGGCAAAATACATAGGCGTAGGAAGGGGGGGAGCCGGGTGGGCCGTGCCCACCCCAGAATGGTCTGGTGCCCACCCTAGAATTTTTACTAACAAACAATTATGGCTGAAAAATTTAAAAATCTGGCCAATCTCTTCTACTACCGGGGGCCAGGCCCCCCCTGGGAAATATCTCTAGATACGCCAATGACAAAATAGGAGGCCGTCAATAGAGCGCCAGTTTTGACTTAAAACCCGATTCTCGGCCGTGGCCGACTTAAAGTAAATGCAGTCTGTTTTATAAATTCCAATTCTACAAATTCCATTGGTTTAACGAGAGAATTTGCAAAGCTTACAGGCAAATAAATCTATTTTACGTTTAATTGCCAAATACCGGCCGGGGTGATATTAGTTAAATCTCGCGAAATAAGGTACACGAAATAGGGGCCGACATTAGAAATATTACAGGTCGACCAGCCTCAAATTCGGACGCCACTATACAGGCTGATTACTTTTGTATTTTTTCATTGATTGGGTGGTAGGTAGTCATTTTTAATTTATTTATCAAACTTATTTTCTCAAATTTAAATAATTATGTATTATGACAAGTATATTTTATTAATATTATTAAGAAGTTTAGTTTTAATGTAGGTATTGACAATATTGAAAATATATTTATGGTAGCTAATTATGGTTTGGGAATTTATATAAATTGCTCTTTGGAACTTGCTATCTATGAAACCCTTGTTTATTAGCTTTAAAAATATCTTTGAAGTTTACTTACTTTCATTGATTCATTAACCTGCACGTGACAAAAAGCTTGTTCGTTTTCACTTAATGCTTTTAATTTAAGGTACTACAATGACAGAGCAGGTAGATGCAAGGCCTTCGCGAAAGCAAAGAAAATTATGCGGTTACGATCGCAATAAAATAAAAGAAGCTCTTGGGGCAATAGGTAATGGGATGTCCATTCGTGCATTAAATTAAATAGTTCACGAACCACGAACAACGTTACAAGTATTTTATTTTATTGTGATGTTTTACTTTGTTATAATTTTAGTACCTAACATTGTTGAGGGGAAAAATATATTTTAGTAATAAACAAATACAATTACAAATGTATACTTAGTGTGATATTAGACTCCTGCCAAAATAAATCATATTAATAATATTTGTCAGTCTTAATTCAAAACACCCTATTCCCGGCCGACATTTGGGAAAAACGCGACCGACCATGGGCCGTGAATGGCCGACTTTAGGGTTTTTTCGTTCTCGACTCATCTAAACCTTAAAACTTTTTTCTTTTAATAGAAATGTCAACCTTATGCCTATAAACATGAAATAGACATATGAAACTATCCAAAACCGCATCAGAAGCTATCCTTCGTTGCAAACTGATGGCGCCAGAGCGATCCCCAGTCAGAAAATCCGTTAGGGCGGCCGACATTTGGCGTATTTACCCTACCTTTTGAATGAACGCAAGCTGAAAACGTACAGACGGCCGAAGATTGGGGAGGGGCCGACGTTTAGCGTATTTACCCTAATTGAAAGAGGCGCTGCGCGCCACCCGCGATTCGCGTACGATCGAATGGACGCCGCGCCCGTGAGTTTTCGTCTTTTCGGTCGATTGATACGTAGGCTACCTATTTGACTGCATCTCGAAAACAATTTCTGATATTATAATTCAGTTCTTGAGATATGTTTTGAAACCAAGTAGGTACTTGCGGATAACAAAGTTCGGGGTCGCAAGTGACATCAATGGCGAGCCGCATGGGCCACTATTGGTTGGTTTGGAATAATTGTATTAGAGCCAGAAAAAAACTTCAATTCACGACAACGAAAACCTGTCTGGCGCCGCGCGCCGTATTTTTCAAAGGCATTGTGTGTATTACTTCCTCACTTTTTGTTTGATAATAAGTAGCTAGTTACTTGAAAAAAAATTGTTGTAGTTTAGTAACAGTAATAATAATAATTTGTATTTAGTTACGCATGTCGGCACAACCCTTGCGTCGCTCACTCGCTCTGGTTCGGATTGACAGATATGAATGGGTCGCATGAAGATGATGATCACTATAAGTAGTCGCAAAAGTCTACCATACGTCCATATTGTGAAATGGAGGCCGTTGAAATAAACAAATACCACTGCAAATGTAATGTTAACTACGCACCAACTCAGACCAAATAAAAATTTGGTCTGAGCGCACCAATGCATTAAAAGTCTCTACCATGACAGTAGTATCTCCATGTAGCAGGATCATTTATAATTAGCTCGCTGCAGTGACGTAGCTAACCGTGGGCGAAGCAGGCTCTCGCCCATGGCTTTGCGCTTCAAAGGGCTCGAGGCCGAGAGCCGAGGTTCTGAGACTTTACCATAGATGACTAATAATAAAACCGTTATCAAATCTGCTCTGCAAAGGCAAATTTAAGCGGAAGCTTGTGACAATACTGGCATTCTTCGTATTCTTGTACGGCGCGGATACTCGGACTCTTAAAAATACTGATTGCATCCGCATAGAGGCATTTGAGATGTGGTGCTGGAGAAGGATGCTGCGCATTCCGTGGACGGCACATCGTACTAAAGCATCAATACTCGAGCAATTTAACGTCAAGACCAGACTTTCCAGTGTTAAAAATGCCATCTATACTGCAAAAGACCGATCCAAATGGTGGGATACAGTCCAAAAGAAAATGCCACATGGAGAACTCGACGCTCAGCATTTTTTAAAGAGAACTAGCAATGTTATTACAATTAAATAGAATTCACATTACAGAAATCTTGTTAACCCTTCCAACCAAGCCAAATATGCTTATGTCTGGAGTGAGTGGACCTCTCGATTACAAGTCCTTGTCACACACAAGAGCTTACCCAACTAGCAAAATACCCTTACAAACAAAAGCTTGTAAGAGCTATGGTTTCATATAAGGTTTATATGTGTTCTGATTAAGCCAGAAACTCTAATAGTGTTATCTTATAAGTCTATTTAAGTTTTAAGAGCATTCATACTTGTAACATTATTCTTATAGACGTATATAAGAAAACCTTATATGATATTAATAAGAGCACTGGTCTTATAAGCGCCTTTTACAAGTCTAATTGCCTTTGATTCTTAATTAAAACTTATAAATGCATTTTATAAGTACATTTAATCTTATAAGTGACTATACTAAGTGTTTTATTAGACTTCTGTTGAACGAGTGTTTTAAAAGTGTGATTATCTCACCTAAGACATATTAAAGAGTAGAAGCACTTTTAAAAGTCTTACAAGTGTCTTAACAATTCTCTATTAAGAGCGCGCCTAAAGCCAGCAAAATTTTAGAATTCACCCGCACTGCCCTACCCACTCCTCACATCGAATACGATCGCGCGTGTACCTACGCGCTCGCTCGACGCGTATCTTCTGTAGTAAGTATACGTATAATATTCAGATGAAACAACTGTATTCAAAGTATGACTGCGTTATACAATATTACGAAATGTTATTATGTGTACGCGAATAATACGTAAATAGTAAGTTAGTAGGAGGTGACTATACCACTGATACTGAACACGAATCAATATAAAATCAATACCAAAAGGTAATATTATATTATGTATAATATAATATTATTTTGGCGCGTGATTTTGGTGTGGCGTAAATAATGGATAACTCTGAAACTGTCGATTGGCCAGATAATATCTATCATTTACCCCACTTATATCGTCATATGCCCATGGATGACCAAATTATTGATATTTTTAATATTTTAAATAAAAATCGTACTTACTCTTACAAAATTAGGTACCATTTCTAAAATTGGTGATATTTTTTTCATTTTGTTTTTTTTTTATATCGGTCCTGAATATTTGTATTATCAGATCAGTATCAAGATTTTTTATTACATTCTAAATCAATATTGCAAAAAATAGTTATTATTAAATTTTAACATTTTTTTCTACGGAATTACGCAATTTTGGGCCCCTGTATCTATAGTTGCAAAACTTCTGAAAAATTCGGAATAATTCCGGAATACTTCTGGGAAAGTTTCTTTAAATCAGAATTATTCAAAATGAATTTAAATAAAGCCCTCTGTGCGCCGGCCGCTGCCGCCGCGCTGCGATGGCGGAGCGGGGTGCGGTAAGAGGGGAGATGCTCCCCGGAGAAGTTTTCCCCCCGCGAGAAAGATTCGTACCCCGCAATCGAATGTTTCCGAATATTTCGCCCGAATAATTCAATCGAAATTAACGTGTTTGTTTGTTGTGTGGTGGGTGGGTTAATTATTGTTCAGTGCGAGACTACGTACGATACAAGAGTAAAATATAAATGTTTATCTATACTAATATTATAAAACGGAAAAGTTTGTTTGTTTGTTTGCTTGAACGCGCTAATCTTCGAAAGTACTGGGTGGATTTGGATGAAATTTGGTATGGAAATAGCTTGAAGCTTGAGGAAGGTTATATGCTACTTTTTGCGCGACTGCAAAAAAGGAGAGTTATGTTTTTACCGTGATACAATCCACGGGAGCGAAGCCCCGCGTGAGTACTAGTTTTATTATAAATGGGATTGATTAAGTATATGTTGATATTTTATAGGTAGATATGTTAGCCTGCGATTAACAGGATTTTTATTCTTTTGTTTCTAGGTAGGTACTCTACTTATTTCGAAATTGAATGCTATTTTTATAAATGTCAGTAGTTGAATAAAAAACCAGGCCTAGCATATTTTATTTGTTTTTTGAAAAAGGGTTACCTATGTTTTTGGTTAGTTTGTATGTAGCTCTGTACGCATCGCGAGTATTCGCGAGTCGCATAGGTAGGTATTAATCATTACCTACCTACTTAACGCGTTTAATAGCCCAGCCAATAAAAACAATTAAAGGCAAACCTTGCAAGCAAACACGTTTTGATGCGGTTTTCAGAAAATTATTTGTTATACTTAGGTAGGAGCAGGTTTTGGTATATTAACCGACTTCAAAGGTCGATTTTCCTGGTTTCTTTTGGCAGTTGAAATATTCCCAAAGTTTCGGAATATTTCGGAATACTTCCGAAGTATACGACGGGAATGATTCGGAATTATTCCCGCCAGACTATATCGAAAAAAAATGTACTACACTGCGGTGGCTCATTATTTTAGACTAGCTTTTGCCCGCGACTTCGTCCGCGTGGAATAGTTACTTTGGGCTAACGTTAAATTTAAGCCCGATTTTGAAGCATTCTTCATTGGTGCTCCGCTCCTATTGGCCTTAGCGTAATGATATATATAGCCTATAGCCTTTCTCTATAAATTGAGTATTTAATTAAAAATATTTTTTTCAATTCGAACCAGTAGTTCCTGAGATTATCGCGTTCAAACAAACAAACAAACTCTTCAGCCTTATATATTAGCATAGATAGCTGTTGCCCGCGACTTCGTCCACGTTTCCGTCGTTTTTCGTAAAAAAAAGTAGCCTATGTCCTTCCTCACGGTTCAGTGATTTAGATGTAACACACAGATTAACTTTCGTAATTTAGTAGGGAAATATAATATGTCAATCTATAATACTGTTGAAAAATATATTTCATGTACAGAATTGACCTCTCTACAGATTTATTATAAGTATAGATAATTGCCTATTTAATGCAAATTCTAAAATGGTATAATAATAACCAGTATCTTGATAAAGTACAAAGTTATTGCTGTTCGAATCTTAAAGGAGAATTTTTATACAAATTTGATTTCAAAATTAAATTACTTTAACACTGCTGTAACTAATTTTAGACTCAAAGAGAATGAGAATTTCCTTAAAAATTGATCACTATGGGTTTGTTGACACCATAAAAGACATTAGTAATTAAACAAATTTATTGAAAAAGAAAATATACAAGATGTTCGAAGTGGGCTCCTTCAGCTGCTATACACGCTCTACACCTTCTTATGAAGAACCGTCTCAATCGGCGCGCAAATCCTGCCGACGATATTTCGTCAGCAGCCGAACGTATGCGTTGTCGCAGCTGTTCAACTGATGTGATTTCTTCTTTATAAACTACCTCCTTTAAACAGCCCCAGTAAAAAAGTCCAATGGGTTTAAATCTGGCGAGCGAGGTGGCCACATTCTGAAAATAAAATATTATTTCAAAACAAATTCCTTGTTATACAATCACGTCCACAATAAATTGATCTACAAAAATAGGGTTTAAATACCTAATGGGCATACTTAAATAGGTTCGTAATCGATATAAATATATTTCATCGAACAAACACGGATACCAACTAAAAGCTTGTGTTTATTTTGCATATACTATTCTGCCCGCGAAATATTAAATAAGAAGTGGTATAGGTAGATATTTTTTTTTTATATAGGATACTCGCAAGATCATTATTGTTGTCCATCCGTGTATCTAGATTTTTAGAAGATCTCATAACTACCTACATTATGGGAAAATGATCATAAAATTGTATCGTGAAGAATAACATAACAAAATAGCAAAAGTAAATAGCTACCTATTATGAATGTAATTTATTACCTATTATCCTAATAATCTAATAAAGTACCTACCACGAATTTTTGATATCGTCGTGTCTGGGTGTTGTTTATCTATATATGTATGTATTTAAAAATATATTTGTCTATGTATATCAGCTGTCTGACACCCATAGTACAGGGTCTTCCTAGTTTGGGGTCAGACAGCCGTGTGTGAAATGTCCCCACATATTATTATGTCTAGTTACCTACTCGGCCCACGAAAGTGCGTAGGTAAACGAATTTAGACCTTGTGTCTCTCAAAATAAAATCTAAAATCACCTGCATAAACTTTCTCGAAAGTATAAAATGTATTTTTATTTTTTCAGTATATAACAAACAAGTAACTCACAAACTTACCTTCGACAATTAGCCATCCTGTCAATTTGTAACTTTTTTAGTTCTCTTTCAATGTTTTTTTTTGTTTCCCATTTCACTATTTAGTTCGAACAACAACAACAATTACGATTGAAATGATTATAACTCGGCGCAGCTAAAACACTTGAGCGTAGTCCTCTCGTCTCAACAGAGCGGTAGCGACTGATGTGTGAAATAGAAATATGCTTGAAGCTCCCGCAACGAGCGACGGAAGATGACTTCTTGCGCGGAATAAAAACGTAGTATGCGCCAAAAGTGTTTTATCGTAATAAATCCAAAACTAAAAGGAATTACATAAAATGCCTAAGCAAAGCCTTTACTCTTGTTTAAATATAATTATTTATCAAATTTTTGTCGCAATAGGCATTACCATATCGAGTACAAAACGGAAAAACATGAGAATTAGAGGTTATTTCGTGATTTTTTTCTACCAAGGAAATGTTATTATTTTATGTTTTTGATCAGAGAGAGCCCTTGAAAATATGATGTAGTTATTCATATATTTTTATTTTAAGATTTGGTCTGGAATTTTTCATGTAAAATCAAATAGAAAATTGGTAATTTTGCTTTATACGCGCTCTTAAGCTTTATTTATTTTCCGTGTTGTGTTTGACACGAGAAATATCGAGTATCTCTCCGAGCATCTCGTGCAACTGACACAAAAAATATTTTTGATTGTTCCGTGCAAAATAACGACCTAAGTATTAAAAAGTCTACCTACCCAAAGTTTTTCAATATGTAGCTTGAAAGTGCGTTATGATTTCAACGATATATTTATAATTTTATTTATATATTATTATGTAATTAATAGAAGTTTATTGGTTAATTAGTTACACAATTCACATTCATCACTTGAGTAGTGGTCGTAAATTGCAAATTTATGGCAGCCTGCGCACCAGAAAAAATCCAAATACAATAAAGTCATGATATCATTTTGGGCCATTGTAAAATGTTGGGGCAGGAACTTTGAAGTAGGATATCCACAGGCTATACATTTTTCACACAATACAAAGTGCGTTATGTTCCATGGCCAAGTTTCATTCTTAAGCATTCGGAGCTTCTTTCACTTATGAAACAGTCAACATCCATAACTGCAACCATACTTTGTGTGTAAATATAAGCGTATTTACATTGAATTAACGTAGTGGATTAATTATTTACTTGTACCTATAATGACTTCGTTGTTTGGTTTGCTTTTACTTTTTAAGGAACCCTAAATTATGAGCAGTATGGCCGTGTAGACAACGGTTTTAGGTTTAATTTGACTTTTACGAGGGCGATATAAACCTTACACAAGAATACTGGACTTATATTGTTCTGATAAAGCACTTATGAGTCGTGGTTGGTCGTAATGGCGACATTTTGATATTATCTCACAAATAATTATAATTATATATAATAAAGAACACATTTTTGAGAAGGCCCGTGAAAATACTGTTATTCAAATTTCAAAATAATCGAGAAAAACTACTTCGCAACCTAATAGTCGCTTAAAATGCATGACAAACTAAGCTTACATACTTAGGAAAATGAAATAAAATATAATACTTACGTTTTTTAATTATTTTCGCAAAGTTTCTCTAAAGAGAACCTCACGGCGCGGCGGTGGTTTGTGATTACCGTTGGTGATTACACTCTTATAAGGAGATCACAAAGAGGGCTACAAGTGATATTACACTTAAAATATCATTCGTAAGAAGACTTTAAGGTTATTTGCCCTTAAAGCAAGCTCTTGTAAGTCACTTGTAAGTTTGTTTTTCCTTATAAAAGTATTAGCAAGAGTTTTATAAGTTTGAAAATACACTTTGCGAGACCATTACAAGCCAATTGTAAGGGTGAATATACTTATAAAGTGCGCCCAAATCCACACTTATATGTGTCTATAAGTGTGATATAAGACTGAAAAAAATATGGTCTTGGGATATTTGTAAGATTATTTTTTGCTAGTTGGGTAGCCATTAGGCTATTGACGATTCATTTACAACATAGATAACAACGCCGACACAAAGAAAGTCTCATGCTGAAGTCACTACGACCCCTAAAGAGGTCGCAGCGAGCGGGATTGGGCTTTCTAACCCTGGCCGTGGGAGCAAACCTCAACTACATACCTACGGCCCCGTTCTAAGGCTGACCCCACATTCTAAGGCTGGCCGCGAGCGCGCTGCGTTAGCGTCGCGTTTTGCTGCCCTGCAGCGTGTGTGGAGAGTGAACGCAGCGCGCGCGCCGCGCGCTCGCGGCGCTCGAGTCGCGTTCTTACCCCTTCACCCGCTATCCCCGCCGCCCGCTACTGTTTCGGTCAGTTACATGGCGGACAGTGTTGTGTTGACACGCGTTAAACGCCAAGGCGAGCGCCGCGCGCTTGCCGCGCACTCGCTGCACACACGTCACACGGTGGCAGCACGCGACGATTACGCAATGCGCTCGCGTCGCGCACCCGGCGCCCGCGTCGCTCACACGCCCGAGGAATTCGCGCGCCTAATGTGGGGGAAGACTTAGGTTGCCGTATAATAGTGGTAGATGGTTGGGTACGCACATGTGCCTGCACGATATTGAGTGGCGGGCGCGCACCCATGTGAATGTTTGCTTGTCACGAACTGTAGGCGCGCCGCGTCGCTTTAACAAGACGTCGGTTCTTCACGACACCTCGGCGGCCGGTCCCCGCCAGATGTGACCTAGAGGAAGTCTAGTGGAGGACGACCACCATCGAGGGTGCCGGCTTAGACGAACCTACAGTTGGGTGTGCCTGGCTCCCACCAGGCCCGCTTCCAGGGCTAGCCGGTTATGTTTCAGGACGCAGGGCCGACGCAAGGATGAGGAAGATGTTTTTCAGTATTCTACCACCTTGCATTTGTATTTTTTCACAATCATGAGTGAGTGTGGAACGAAATAAAAGGAGCCTCGCTGATATGACTTCGCCTACGTCTATAATAAACCACGCTACGCTACTAGCTCGCTGACATCAGAATTTCCTCATATCATTATTTTAAGTGACCCTTCAGCAAAATAAAATATCTATTATACTTTTTTCCAGCAGAGAATGACCAGCTAGCAAGTCAACGTTTTGTAAACAGTGTATTACATCTAACTATGACTGTATATAAATAATCGCATATTAATAAATTGTAAATCAGAAACTTAAAAAATAAAATAAAAGATAGCAAGCCAAACCACAGGACATCGTCAGAGGCATTCAGTCAGAGCCACAGAACTTGTATAATAGATGAATAGTGCATTATGCAATTATGCATGCCGTCAAAAATATTAGCACATTGCCAACATGATAAAAAACCCACCATTTTTGAATATTTCGGTAATAAAAACTTTAATTAAATGTGTTATAGAGCACTAATTATATTATTTCATGTATATTCCGGTTGCTACGTCGTCGCTTCGTCAAGGTTGTCTGCTCTCGTGTCCGTAATAATAATAAAATTAATTTTGCAACTGAGCTGTGTGCAGAGACTCGTTATATCTACAATGTGGGTTTCAAGGAAAATGCGTAAGGTTACCGACTCGAATTTTGTTATTATGTAAAATAATATTTTGTTTGGCTTAGAACTGGAAATAACTTCTATACTCTAAACTCTGTTATTTACGAACTGTTTAGTTTAGACACCTGTACTAAATAATGACGAGACACATAGAGGAAAATAATGATAGGTTTATGCACAAAGACAAAGTAAAATATTGATTCACTCTTTTTTTTTTTTTAGCTTGGTAAAATTATCAAATAAGTCTTCCCACCCCGGGCAGGGTGGGAGGGACTGTCAGACTTTTACTGACTAAAATCCACGGTGTTCCTTCAATAACCCTTTACGTACCGGGGTCACGGTAACGGGATGAGTCCCCGGCAGGCTTCGGCCCTCTACGGGGGGGCCTCGTCATATTGCTGACGCTCTTTGAGGCGCGCGTGGAACACGACGCGCCGTCGACCCGGGCATGGTCCATGGTCGGACAGCGAGTTGCCCTTTACTCGCTGTCCGCATGCCCGCGCCTACGGTGGCCTGTACCTGTACTAAATAATGACGAGACACTTATAGGAAAATAATTATAGGTTTATGCACAATGACAAAGTAAAATATTGATTCACTCTTGGCATGTTATTTTATAATATTTCATACTCTATATTCGCACACTTATGTATTCCAAATTTCAATGAAAGGATTAATGTGAATACGCGTTTTTTGGAGGTGAAATAACACGAGATAACAATTTACATTTAAAAATATGCAAAGGAAAAAATATCGATTGAAATTAGTTATGCAATCTGCCGCTGTGGCAATCTGGCAGCACGATCTTGAAATATTGTACAGACAACTACAAAAATCTGTATATCGCAAATGTGGCAAAGAACGTGCTGCCACCTATGCGCAGTGCCAAGAAACTCGTAAAATGTTGCCAAGGAAAATATATTTATACCAAATAGTAGAAAACAAAGATTTGCAAAAGTTCACTTTAATACAGCCTCGGAACACAAAAGGCAAATGACGAAACACTGATGGGTTTTAGTCAGTAAAAGTCTGACACACCCTCCCACTTCGCTCAGACCTCCGAACCTCCCAAAGGTAGTAATTGGATGATTTCCCATCCTAAAAGCATATTGTAAAAATATTTATTATCGCTATAACAAAAACCTGTTTTGAATTACTTGAGAATGTTATAATAATAATTAAGAATGTAATAATAATAAAACCTCTATAATTTAAAAGAGAAAAGTAAACTTTTTGAGGTTTTTCAGTTTTGAATAGTTTTCAAAGAGTTCATATTATGAACTAATAATTTGGATATTAATGAGGATTAGTGCTCAGGATGTACCGCCGTTATACAAACTATCACGTGTGATGGATACGTATTTAAATATTGTGAGAATAAATAAAATATAGATATGAATTTCTAAATGAAACAAATGTGTATAGCATCTTTTTTTTACCCGTATTTTCTTTCCTCTCATAGAAATGTGTCCTATGTTACAGCAGTGCAGGCTTTCTGGGCTTTTTATTATATATAATTATTAATGTTTTTTAGAATGTGTTTGCTGCGAATCTGGATACGATAATACAGACTATACTTTATTTATTTATTTTACTAACAGGTTCTGGTACACCAGTAACTTGAATTCCACGCCTACTATGATCCTTGCTATGATTATGATTTCCACTGCTGGGCAAAGGCCTCCCGGTTAGTCAGGATTCGGTAGACATGTCCTGCCTAGTCATATTACTTAGACAGTCTTTTGAGCGACGTACTGGAGAGCAGTGTGGTCTTTCAGACGCGGTCTACTAATTTACACCTAGCATATTGCGCACCATAATCGACGCATAAGTTTTTTTAGGTTTTTTTTTTTATTACGAATGAGCCCTTGACTCTTGACTCTCGGCTCTTGACCTCGATCACACCTGATGGTAAGTGTAAGATGAGGTCTACGATCGAAGTTGAACGAACGTGTTTGTCGGATGATCATAGTTATGTGAAATTAAGTTTAGTAGATGTAAGTAGCAAATTTTTAGATATAAATAAATTCATAGCTACCACAGGTATCATTACAATATCGATCATATAAAATCTGCTATTTACTTTCATTATTATACACAAACATGTTTATTGTTTATCACAACGCTTGGAACTTTTGTTTCTTTTTTACTACTTATATATTTTGATGCTTAGCAACTAAACTTACTTACTCTTTTTCATTCTCTCCTGTCAGACGTTATAGCATTATATATCACAGCGATAATATAATTTTTCACACAATCCATCCATCTTTTCTTCTGATTTCCTCTTCCTTTCCATCCGTCAATATTCAAACCAATCTCATTTTTAGTCCTATGCGTGTCATCTCTCTTCGTTACATGCCAATACCAACGGCTACAAACTTGGTGACTTATGCTGAAGGAATCATTGATGCTGTGGATGCGCGTATTCAAATTGATGCAGTATACACTGACTTCAGCAAGGCGTTCGACACAGTCGATCACAATTTACTTGTTGCAAAGCTTAAGATGTACGGTGTGTCGGATCCCTTGCTGTGTTGGTTCAAGTCATATCTGTCAAAGCGGACGCTAAGAGTTGTGGTCAATGGCTGCAACTCAGATTCATACATAGCCACATCTGGAATTCCACAAGGTTCTCACTTAGGACCACCTTTATTCATTATTTTCATCAACGACATATACAAGTGCTTTCTGAACTCTAATATTTATCTGTTTGCCGATGATCTTAAAGCAATTAAGGAGATTAGAACGCCGGCTGATTCGGTACAGTTTCAGGGTGATTTAGACAGATTGAGTAAGTGGTGCGAACATAATAAAATGTCTTTAAATATTGGTAAGTGTAAGCACATCAAATTTACAAAAAGAAAAAATGTGGTACCTACATTATATAACATTAACGGTCACCAGCTGGAAGAAGTGGAATCTATACGAGACCTAGGCGTGCAATTTGACAAAAAGCTACGTTTTGTTGATCATATTGACAATGTTATATTAAAGGCTACAAAAATACTTGGCTTCGTGATGCGCGAGTGCAAAAATTTCAAAAATTTTAGAACAAAAAAAGTTATATACAACTCGCTAGTCCGAAGTCACCTAGAGTACTGCAGTGTTGTCTGGTCTCCTAGATATAATGTACACATCAAGCGTATCGAACGCCTGCAGAAAAGGTTCATATGGCATCTGACTTATTATTGTAATATGGGAAAAAAGCTCAAATCGTACCAAGACAGATTAAAATATTTTAGAATGGCTTCATTAGAGAAACGTAAAGACATGTTTGACTTAATTTTCCTTAAGAAACTAGTAACAGGCTCTTTGAATTGTCCGGAGTTGCTCAGTAAAGTGTGTTTTCATGTGCCGCATAATCTACCAAGAAGATCTAATAGGAAACTATTCAGGACGCCAAAAACTCATACGAATTTAAGGCAGCACTGCTCATTGTCGAGAATGTATACTGTGTATGAAAGCCACGATGAAGACATTGATTTGTTCCTTACACCTGTGTCTTCTATGAAGATAATTTTAAATTGAAATTAGGTAATTTTTTTTTAACACATAATTTATTGTAATTGATTAATTAAGTAATTCATTTTGTTTAACAGTTTACGCGTATAAAATAGTGCATGCAGTGCTCTTCTCTAAGTGATGGAACACTTAAACATAGATTAAGATGTAAAATTGTGTATGTAATAGTGTTTTCATTGTTGAAGAGCCAAATAAAATAAATAAATAAATAAAATACCAATATCCTAAATAGGAAATAATATAAATCAAATAACATGTTTTTTGGTGTCGGTTTTTTTAAATTATTTATTAATGTCCATATAACTTTTTTTCTGAAATCTATAAAATGGTAGGTTTTAAAAATGGTAGTTATTCATACATATTAGGAGAATTGTCGTTGTGAGCTAGCAACATTATTCTAATTGACCGCCACCCGTGAGCGAATCGTCGCTCGATCTCGCTCTGTCGATCGAGTCCGGTTGTGGAAGCCATTTTATTCTTGTGAATGTGACAAAGTACATTTTGTGATTTTCCGTACAAGGAATCGTGTCAATGTGTTCCTGCATTGAGTGTATTTCGTGACGTGTGATCGTGATAACAAAATTTAGAATGTACGTGTTTCAAATTGGTTTGTGTTGACCTGCCCCGTTTCTTACGCGGTCGCACAGCAGGCATCGATTAGTGCAGCAAGGCGGCCTCTAATAACGGCGAATCGAGGGTGTAGGACCAGTTTGTGGGGTGCGCCATGGGCAACAATGCTGCCACCGCTAATAAGAAGGTGGACGCCGCCGAAAGCGTCAAGGAATTCCTCGATCAGGCCAAAGAGGATTTCGAGGAGAAATGGAAGAAGAATCCTACCAACACCGCCGGATTGAACGACTTCGAGCGAATTAAAACTTTAGGTACTGGCTCGTTCGGTCGAGTCATGATAGTGCAACATAAACCTACGAAAGAATATTATGCTATGAAAATATTAGATAAACAGAAAGTGGTTAAATTGAAGCAGGTTGAGCATACGTTAAATGAAAAGCGAATCCTTCAAGCTATCAACTTCCCTTTCCTGGTGAGCCTAAAGTTCCATTTCAAGGATAACTCGAACCTGTACATGGTGTTGGAGTATGTGCCTGGCGGAGAGATGTTTTCGCATCTGCGCAAAGTGGGGCGCTTCTCGGAGCCGCACTCGCGCTTCTATGCGGCGCAGATAGTACTGGCTTTCGAGTACCTGCACTACCTGGACCTGATCTACCGGGATCTCAAACCCGAGAACCTGCTCATCGACTCGCAAGGCTACCTCAAAGTCACAGATTTTGGTTTTGCGAAGCGTGTCAAGGGCCGTACGTGGACGTTGTGCGGCACGCCCGAGTACCTGGCGCCGGAAATAATCCTCTCTAAAGGATATAACAAAGCCGTCGACTGGTGGGCGCTCGGCGTTCTAGTATACGAAATGGCGGCTGGCTACCCGCCGTTTTTCGCCGACCAGCCCATCCAGATTTATGAGAAAATCGTTTCGGGTAAGGTCCGCTTCCCCTCGCACTTCGGCTCGGATCTGAAGGATCTGCTCCGTAATCTATTGCAAGTCGACTTGACTAAGCGTTATGGCAACCTGAAGGCCGGTGTGAACGACATCAAGGGCCACAAGTGGTTCGCGAGCACCGACTGGATCGCCGTCTTCCAGAAGAAGATCGAGGCGCCCTTCATCCCGCGCTGCAAGGGCCCCGGCGACACCAGCAACTTCGACGACTACGAGGAGGAGGCATTACGTATCTCATCGACTGAGAAGTGTGCGAAGGAGTTTGCCGAGTTCTGAGCGCATAGTGTGTGCCTGCGAGCGGACACTCCCGTGAGTAGGTGTTTTTAGTGAATCTTCCGTGACATTGTGGTCGTGGAACGGTGACGAGTGCGTCTCTTTGCCACAGCTTTGGGTGATTATAGACGCTGAGGCGGCCCCTGGCTGGCACCCCATGTGGATCAAATTTGGAGTGTAGGCAAGATGATAGTAGAACTGATTTCCGAAATTTCGGTGGCGTTCATTTGCTTAGTGCCCTTTCAAGTTGACATAACATAGAGCAGGTAGATGAGCAGAAGTGATCCTTGTTCTGGTGATATCCTGAGTGTTACCACTGACACCATGTGCCCGCAGCGTCGCGCTCAGCCCTCAATGTCTCGCTACCTTGTCGTTCAGATGGTACACGGTAGTTTGCTGTTGGTAGCATTGGGATGTGGTGAGCTTTATTATTATATAATATTTTTTATTGTTTTTACAAAATCAAGAATACAATTTTGTAATATGTAATTATGATCAAATTTTTCTTGTTGCTTTTAAGAATTCACGATCGGACTTCTCAATTTGGATTTTATTCAATTACATCACTAAACCATCAACTTAGAGCAACCATCACTAATACTTTGGTAGATTACTGAATTGAATTTCCTATAACTATGTATTATCTTGATGGAATGTTATCATTAATTATGTATAGGTTCTAATTAATTGACATTTCGTTATTGGTTTTATTTATAGTGTTAATATTGTTGTATCAGTTGATATTTTTAACTAAGGAACTGTAACTACATTAAAATATTGAAGAGATTAATTTATTGTATATGTATTCATTGTAGTTGTGTTCACATGTGCAATTTGACCTGTGTTTGTGATCTGATGTGAGGTTTCATTTGAATTTTAGTGTAATTTGTATTAGTTCCTTATTTTGTAGGTTTAAGTGTAGCTATGTTACCTGTGGAGTCAACCATACAGAATATGCATGAATACACTTATATTCTAGAATCAGCCTCTCAACAAACTGTGCTGTCACCTGGCCTTATTGCTAGCATCAGTTTATATTAAAAGCAATAAATATTGTTCATTTAAACATATTCCAATTTGCAACAATATTTCTGTCCTGTTAAATGTTTATAGTTTTATACATTACAACTTGGTATTCAGCACAAAATAAGACATGAGAGAATTTTTATATGTGAGATATTGTTTTCATTAAGAATAGGAATATGTTTAAAGGTACTTAGTCTTAGATCATTGAGATGCCGCGTTGAGTCTTTGATATCTTGTCATTGAGACTGATGTTATCAATAAGCATGTGTATAATGAGAACAATATCATTATAATCAGGTTCAGTTATTAATTTTGTACCCACCATTCTTTGGAGTGCGTGATGCAGCAATGATTTATTGGCAATGTTTACTATAAAGTTTGTTAGCTATTAGATGTAGGACTTTGAATCCAGGCTGTACAAATAAATATCTAGTAATTCGTAGTGCATTTTACATTGTGTACATTGTGAGGCGTCTGTGGTAATAGTTATTAGGTTGAAATCATGGGAAGGTTACTTAACCGCTCTGTGCACATTCATATTTATTATAAACATACTGATGTGACTTGAGCTATGTCTGATGCATGCATATGATTGTCGTCTTTGAGTTTGTACTCTCCTCGTTCTTACAATTGGAACTGGTCAAGTTATGATAGTAACTACTTGTAAAATCATATCAAATTGTACACTAAATTAATAATTTTGAGTCGAATGTATATTGTAAATGATACATTCTCAATCTTTTCTATGATCAATCAATGTCGAACTTCAATTATGAATTTGTATTCAAATTGCTTGTTTACACTTTTTTTAGTAAGCACTGTGCTATACATATAAACAATGTCTTGTGGTGAAATGTCTATTGACAAATCTTTAAACCTTGAAATATATCATTACCTTTTATTCTTATAATTTAGTATTAAAGTCAAGACCTATTATTTCATTTGGTGCCATAATTTATTATTTTGAAAATGGTCCTGGTGTGTAAATATTTAGTATAAATTGTTAATATTTTTATTCTCTTTATAAATAAATTCATTGCCTTACTTCTTTTTAACAATAATATATTGCTGTGCTAGATCGGTACTCTTATCGCATATTATGTCAGTATTAAACTTTGCACCTCTTATATAAGTCATAAAATTAGTCTCGAAGTATCAGTGAATAGCAGAACAATACTTAAATAGCTAGTCACTTCAAACTTGTTAATTTTGGAAACTATATGCCATGTCTGAGGTGGCAATGTTGAAAGCTTGGTGTCCAAACACTAGATATTTATTAAGAGTTAGCTAGTAGAATTTATAGAATAGTTAATTTTCAAAGTTATGAAAGTGAGAGTATACCAAGTCTTAGTAAAATTCAGTCTATGTTTCCATCTGACGTCATTGAGTCGAAGGCAAACTAATAATTCTCAGATAACTTTCATGACATTGTTCTGTGCGACAATTATTTTTTAGCGCCAGATGGTTATCTATTGTCTGAGCAGTTTGCCTGTGGACTAATGAATATTTTGCTACTTTGTAAGAAAGCGACATTCACCAATTAGACATTGTTTAACAATTCTAACGTTGTTCCAAAAATTCGCGTAATCTAACTCCTGCAGTTTTGTAGTGTCAACGCAGCCTTAATTTTAAAAATATTGTATTGACTAAATAAGAGTATCTGATGTGTACCCTTCCTTACAGTCATTGTATATAACTGTAGAGTGATCGTATCCCCAGTAATTAGGAGATTCGGTATCAGCTTTGATATCAGTGGTCTTTCATTCCAATTAGCTTCACAACTTGCTCATTGACACAATATGAACGTTCTAATGTGAACATTTTAAGCCATTTTGGATATTATAAACATTAGTGTGACCGTATGTGTATTTGCGAACCGTCGTCTTTTTATATCTGTGCGTATTAAATATTCAAATGTTCACATCTAGATCTATTATATCGAGTGCCTATAGCATTGAAAGTTCAAGTGTAAAAAGTCAGTTGATTTCAGTAATTTTTTGTCACCATGTATTGATCTTCCATAAAATTACGATGAAATTAAAATATCGATGTAACAGTAAACAATTGTTTGATTTTATTTCACTTGTCATAAAGGTGTTCTATTCCAGTGTTCATCATACGTGTGTTTGGCACATCTGCGTGCGGAATTGTGATTAGTTGGCTTGGTAGCCGGTGCGCCGAAGATAAAATATCCGGCAAAGTATACGTATGTTGTATTGTTTGACGTTGTTCGCACTTTTGGAAGAGCACGGCGGGAGCACGTGGGGCGAACGAGCCGGTTTAATACGTGGCTTCCTAATAAAGCGGAATGCTCCGCCTGCTGTACGTTCTTTATCATTGCGAGACATAAAGATTTGTTTTATCGCTGTACCTACTAGATGCAATTATTCACAATTATTTTCGTATTGTTGCCATTTCTCAGTAATTAAGCCAACGCCTCTGAGATTTTTTATCTGCTATCTGTAAATCATAATATTATTGTCTGTTATTGTTTACTCCAAATATTATTTTGATTCAGATAATGGTGTGCCACGTTTTTTATTTCTACATGATTAGATTGCTGAATGTGCTCGAATTGAATTAAAACATGCTTTTTTAATTGCGTTATTGTAATCTTTATATTAGCATTTCACGTAATTTTAAAACACAAGTATTGTGATCTTCATTGTAGATAAGGAGTCAACGGACTACCTTTGAAGAATTACACACATGCATTCAACTAAAACAATTTTGCTCTTTTCGCCCCCGCTCATGTTTATTCCAGCACAATACATCAAACATTATGAACAGTCTAAACAAAATGTGTTAAGGCTGCTCTCTCGAAAAAAGCTTGAAAAAAGCATTCAGATGAAGCAACTTTTCATCGGCAATTATAGCGAAATTACATCTGAAAAAAATTGTTAGTAATCTGCATGATATGAACCGTAATTTGGTTTAGCCACAATTTTTCTATCGGTATCACATAATAAGAAAAAAAAATGCCAAATCACCTCCAAATCATTGAGATGAAACCATTTTACTCCTTAATTTCTTATCAAAAGAGTATAAAAAAATATACTACTGCTTTGCAATACAAATGAAAATGATTTGGTTTTGTTACTTTTTACAAATATGTATTATTTTTATTACAATAAATTAAAAATGCGTCCAATTAAAGACTGCGTTTACATCACCCCCGCACTCGTCCACAAATTAAGTGCGGGGCGCATCGTGTTGCTAGGTGGACGTACGTCGCGTTGCGAAAGCTCAAGCACTACGAAATAATATCGTAAAATATTACTGCAAAAATTAATTTTGTAAATAGTGGAATAGCTTTTTAACCGACTTTAGAAAAAGGAGGAGGTTCTCAATTCGTCTTGAACTTTTTTTTTATGATGTTACTTCATTACTCGCAGATGGCTGGACCGATTTGGAAATTTCTTTTTTTGTTTGAAAGAATATACATTCTAGTTAGTTCCATTGTCGTCACGTTTCGATCTGATGATGAAATCATGGAGAAATCGAGGGAACTCTTCAAATATTATAGGCATACCTATAGCGTTTTGGGTATTTCTTATAGTACCTTGTTTAGTTTCTCTCGAAAAGCACCATTTGAGGAAGTGGAACTGATGACGAAGACCCCAGATGGCCATCGAAACTACTCAATAATAAGTATTTCGTGGATTGCGATTAGATTACTTGAATATAGATGTTAAGCACTTTATGCTCGTCACAATGCATATAGTGAAGTGGAGCTGATAGTGATGTACCTTGAGGAGAACTCCTCAAAAATTAAAGGCTCTGCACAGGGAAAAGCAATATTATGTAAAAGGTGATAAGTAGATGACATTTTGGCTTTTGTAACTAGATAAATTACAAACCGACCCACTAAAAAGCGTGAAATAAAACTTATTATCAAAAAATAGAACCGACTTTCGATTCGTCAAAAAGTTTTATTTCTGATTCTTGTTTATAAGTTAAAGAGTATTCTATGTATATTAGTAGTGTTAGTGTTATAAACTCATAGTATTTTACAGTTTTAGTAGTGTTTAAATTTAGTTTGTAAAACATGGGAATAAGCAGAAACGAATGAAGAGAGGTCTAAAAAAATATTACAAACAAAAGGGTATACATTTATTATCAAGGTAAGTTTAAAGTTTTATCTACATATTTCATTATAAACTATCGCTTTACTTACCTCGCATAAAAGTAGATGGCACAGAGTAAACGGACAGAGGGTAAGCTTCATACAACTGCGCTATGATAGGTACACTACTACAAGCAAGGCGCGTGTGTGCGCTTCGTCTGAGCGAGGCCTGGCTTGAGCCGATATGCACTGGTTTCTCTTCGTACGGACGAAGCTGCCAGTTGAGATAGAGAGATAGAGTTAAGATAATGTACAAGAGAAAGAAGAAAACGACAAAGAGAAGGAAATAGAACTAAGGAAAGAAAAATAGATTGATGAGAAAAATGAAGAAAACGAGAACGAAGAAGGACCAAAAGAAAACATAGAACAAGATTTTATATGGCTACCAAAATTTCTAAAAATAAATATATGTGAACACGGAGAAATAAATGAGGATGAAGAAGTTCAACCAACCAAAAGAATAAAAATACTTGGTGAAAGAAAGTTAAATTTCAGTGAATTTTAGTTATAATCTAAATAGATTATAACTAAAATTCACTGAAAAATGTAACAAATAATATGACATACACTAGTAATAATTATACTACCTATCTACCTTACTCTAAGTTCCTACCTACATACCTACCTTACCTACCTACCTACCATTTTTCTCTTAATAGAAACCTTCCTCAGACTATAACGAATATTCGAAAAAAAAATCCGTATTGGTCCAGCCATTCCTGAGTTTTGCGCTTAGCAACACATTTAGCCATTAATTTTTATTTATATATAATTTAGTTAAAAGATACATCAAGTTGTTTACCTCATGTTTCGAGCCAGGCTGATCTATAATAGATAGATAGATAGTTTCTACAGTACATACTCAAAGTGCATCTATATCATTAGATAATAAATAAAAACAAAATTTGACCACTTTTGATGCGGTACAAATAAAAATGAATTTAACTGTCACGATGACTTGAACTTCTGTGATTTCGATACTCTGTGCCGAGACTAGGCGAAGCGACGACGCATGCTGGCGGCGCAGGCGCGGGCCGAGCGCGCCTCTCTTTTCTGTTGCATGCGGGTAGCGGAGAGCTGCGCGGAGTGACGCGCGGAGAGGGGCCGTTAGCTCCGCCCAAATGGTCAAGGTTATTGGCATGAATACAAGCCTTAAAACTCACATTTAACGATTGCTTAAAATTCTGCTTTGAATGCTACGGTGATGTGACACAGACTTATATTTTAACACATGAATGACTTACGACATTACTATTAAAACCCGTAATAATGTAACTTCATGAAATTCTCTCTGAAAATATGAGTAGGTAGGTGTGGTAGCGTAGGTACTGATTCATACGAATACCATGTAGGTAGGCGGTTTTGAATCACTCCTTTTCGCTAACATTGAGGTAAAAACGTGTTATATATTTGTAAGTATACTTTGGTTTATTGCTGTAGTAAGCGTTTTAAGCGCCGACGACGCTGCAGGCTTCAGTCACACGGGACAAAACCGAGACGCCTGAATAATATTTATGGAGCCACCAGCTCCTTGTGGTCAAGCCCCTCAATCATGAAGAAACGAAAGAAGATATTTTTTTTAATATTATTTAAAACTGTCTTATTTACTTTACTGCCTGTATTATTGGGATGTTACAATGGCCATATCAATGTATGTTGCGTTCGATAACCTTTAGATTACATTACCAATTTAGCATGAACACACAAAACTTATTCTTAGTTTGTGATCATGTGAAATGATACATAATTATGTGCCTTTTTGATTTTCTTTAGTAGGTACCTCATCTGCTTAGCTATTTCCCGATTATGTTGGGGTTGGGGTTACCATACGAAAGGAATTCTCCGGACATGTCCGGTAATATAGGTATTTGTCCGGAATGCGGAGGGAATCCTAAAGCGTCCGGAACTTCTACAATAGAATAAAAGAGTGAAAAAAAAATATAATGCTTTTATTTCAAATTAAGAAAGTCAGGAATTTTCATCAAATGTCCGTAATTTACTCCGGATTTCCGATTTTTTGATCTGGCAACCCAAGTTGGGGTCGGCTTCCGTCTAATCATCGGACGCAGCTGAATACCTACCTAATAGTGGTATATCTTCTAAAATATGTTTAAGAATTTATGAGTGATTTGTAAAAGAGATGGATATCTATAATTGTTTAGCAAATTGTCTTACTAACATGAATTGTCTGTCTTTTTACATCATAAAGGTCATTCTTAGATGGTTGTATGAAATGTGTACAATCTACTAATTTCCCGGACTATTTAAGTTGACAGTGTACGATCTACCTATTTACTTCCCTGACTGTATTTCGATATTTCTAAAATATTCAAGAATATTCCTAAAAATTTAAGAAATATAGGTAGTTGCGATACTACCGGTAGTCTTATGCACTTCTGTTGTTAATCAACATTCAGTGTCTCAATCTTCATATTTGCTGATTTCTTTCATACTAGGTACCCACTTAGATAGGTTTACCCAGTACTAATGAGATGTACGTACCTACTTCTATGTATTAAATTGAAATACCCACTATAAGTTAACTTCAATAAGCGAAGATATACCTATGTAGTTAATCAATGTAACAACGCTCGCTGGTATGGTATGATGTTCAGATTCGACACGCGATCCGCTTTGTGGGAAGTGGGATCATTATCAATCCACACAATAGGTCTTTAGTTGGAAACACGGGCTTAGTAACACGTGCCAAACGAACTGCCAGAAACGATTAATTTTCTACTTACAAATGGACCCTTCTTTGGCTTTAAGTTATTATCTTTGCCGACATAAGTATGTATGTAGGTATAAATTATGCATAGCCTTTGGACGGCGTATGGACAGTTTGGCGGTAATAGTCCATTGAAAGAATACTTTTCGTATTGCATAATTATGATCATAGACTTCGTTTACCATTTACAATAAAGTAAGCATTTGGGTTTTTTGGTCTTTGGCATAAAAAAAAAACAATTGTCTTCAAAACCAATTATAGGTAATCGCCTACGATACAAATGGCTACCGATGTTTCATAATATCCATTACTAGCTTCCGCCCACGACTTCGTCCGCGTGGAATAAAAATCCCCCGATTTTGAAACATTCTTCATTAGTGCTCCGCTCCTATTGGTCTTAGCGTGATGATATATAGCCTATAACCTTCCTCGATAAATGGGCTATCTAACACCGAAAGAATTTTTCAAATCAGAACCGTAGTTCCTGAGATTAGCGCGTTCAAGCAAACAAACAAACAAACAAACAAACTCTTCAGCTTTATAATATTAGTATAGATTAATAATCCGGTCTCCATTAATTCAAAACACTGGCAAGTGGATTTTACTTTGCTAAAGTTGCTTTAATATGTCAAATATTGATCGGTTCCTAAGTGGAACACACATAATAGACTTGTCGGCACTCATGTAGCATTTTGCGCTTGCGAATAAGTAGGTGTGTTACCTATAAGGCTGGTTCGTTCTCGCAACGGCTGTCGCAACCTTGGGGCCTGAGAAAGCATATGTTACGTATAACCACCAGTGTATACACGGCCCGACATTGCGGAATAATCATTGCTTATGAGCAGGCGTCGCTCACAAATTACAACATCCTCTTTAATTTCAGTAACAGACGAGCGCATTAGTTTTAAGTAAATGTCAACTTTTCTATATTTAAAACCAGTTTGCTACTCCGACATGTCGACGAAAAATATCCTTGAATTTAAATAGGTATGTTATTATCAGTCACCACGAAGGCACGAACTCTCACGCTGATACGAATTGATTTGACTTGATTAACGTGAACAGCTTGTGTTTTCTAATAGGGGACGTCTGTTAGGCAGAGTGAAACGGTCCATTGCCCACATTGTGATAGCCACTTACTTACAGTCGGGGTCCGAGTTGTTATCCCCGTTTTCTCGACAAGGTAGTGATCGAGCCTATCCTTTTTTATTTATTCGTCAGATGTTGCGTTTTCCACGCGACAAAGTAACGTCATCAGTACGGCACACATGCTAATTTTCACATTCAAACACGGCAATATCATCCAAGGTTTGAGACGTTCTAGTTTCATCTCGCTCTTGTCGCTAGAATAGATAGCAACTAAAGTCACGTGTTTACTTGGTTTTCCCACGTTGTTTGTTTTTTATATTCTTAGATTGCGAATTTTTTCGTAATTTACAACTTTTTGCCACCACTGTTTTACAGTGTTTTCGAAAAGTTGGAAAACATCTTTTGATTACAATTTATCCTGCATTTAACTGTGCAAGACATGGACTAATAACATAATAAACTGCACACACTTGAATTATTCATGAAATAACAACGTTAGTTACGTGCCGCTTTTATAAAAACGAGTCTTGATAACAACTTTTTGTTTGGCGAATTCAAAAAGGGCTCGACTCCAGTTGTCTCTGTTGTCTAAAGACGTGTATTAGAAACATTGGCGGGTATAATGTATTTTCTATAATATTCATAGCCGTAAAGCGGAGTGCTCACAAAGCGATCGTTTTACGGCCGGAAGGTCGGCAGACCCGTTCAAGGTTTATAGGAAACGGTCTGAGAACGTTTTGTGTCATCGTTTTCTTTATAATTCAGATTCTTTTAATGTGGGATCCACATTTGAAAGTTGCTTTTGCTTCTGATGGGACAGATATTGCGTAGCTTCCGTTTCAATCATTCTTGGCTTTGAAGCTTTTTACGTGCCACTATTTAATGCTAGTGGTAAGGTAAATAAGGTAAATATTATTTTTTCAGATTCTTTTTCTGGAATCACTAGGTAAACTAGCTTTTGAAATTCGAGATGGCCTAATACAGCAATGGTCGCTTTGGATTTTTTAGGGATAGATACTGTCCTCAGATTTTGCTTGTTTGACATGATGAAAATTAACGTTAGTTGGACCTGCGGCAGTCTCGTTCATGTAAGTAGGCACTTTATTGTCATCTCACAATGCCATGTGAAACATATGAGTTTTATCCTCAGGAGCTCTTTGTTTATAAGAATTAGATATTTCCAAAAGTTATTTTTGATCTTTCAGCCTTTAAAGCAAGATTGTATAGGCATCTTCTGGGCTCTCTCGTTCCATCGTAGACCTCATCTATCGCTTACCATCAGGCGATATTGAGGTCAAGAGTGAGCTCATCTGGAATAAAAAAAATATTCCATATTCGGGACACTGGTCAGTTGTAACTAATATTATTAATGCAAACGTTTGTGAGAATCGATGTTTGTTCCTCTTTCACGTAAAAACTACTGAATCAATCTGAATGAAATTTGGTAGATAGATAGATAGATAGATAGAATATACTTTATTGTACACCAAAAATTGGAACACACTTACATAACCTTATTTCTATAACTTTGGTTACAATGGCGGTCTTATCGCTGAGAGCGATATCTTCTAGACAACCTTTGGAAGGACTTTAAAAGCTTTAATTGAAATTGGGGAGGGCTAAATTAGTGTACTACAAATACTCATAATCAGTAGGTATGTAGAAAGTTGAAATCCTACTTTTTATCCCGGCTTTCCCATGGGATTAGTATTTACACCAGAAAACCATCCCACGCGAACAAATTCGCGGACAGAAGCTAGTGTTTTCATATTACAAAAAAGCTCTTATTTACTCTATAAGAGAAATTTCGCAAAAATAGATTTTTTGACCTTCGTATTTCTTGAATTGATTTTGTTAAACAACAACATGATGACGGATTAAGCTTGCAGAAAAAGATAGTAGGTACTTAGTATCTAATCTTAATTTTCTAATCCAGGATCTTGGTTTTGAAGTCATTCGCAACTAATCAGTTTATTTCGATTACACAACTTCCTACTCATAAAACACTTGTATTAACTTAATGATACATTTGATTCCGTGATAAGATAAGTAATTAATAATTTAACTAAGGCCGTGTGCTGTGCAATAAATTCGCTACCATTACCGACGCATATTAAGGAGACGAATTCAAGTTACGATGATTACTCGTCGAGTTTTATTGGTTCAATTAATCTCTAGTTGGCAATAGTGAGAGTATGGCGCCAAACTTGTGCTAGCTGGAGATTGTTGGCAAGATTTAATATCTTTCGTCTTTAATGCTAATATCGCCATCTTCTGGTTGTCGTTATTGATTTTGTAGCAAGAGGATATGACTGTTAACTTGTTTTTTATATACACTCGGTGCTTTGTTATAGTAGCATCCCATTATTTGAAAGCGGCAATAGTCTAGTGGCAAAGATGTTGGCCTTATGACCGAGAGGTCGCGGGTTCGAATCCCACCCATAACACTATTGTCATGAACCCACTGCACACAAGCATATTTAGCTTAGTTGGAGGGTTAACGAGATTGCAAGTATTATGAATTTTACCCACATTGTTAGTTCTCTTAAAAATATACATATCGTTCTATCATCAGCACTGTTGAGGAACTTGGAAAATGTCACCGATGCTGCAAATTACATACTCAGCAGCCTATCCTATTGGGCCAATCAGGTCATATAGAAATGAAGGATTATCGTCATATACATAGAAATGGTGGACATCCTACACATACGCACAAAACGTTTTGGGAATACTTTCATTGTGCGTACGGCTAAGGAGTGGAGTTCCCTGCCGGAGTCTGTGTTTCCCGATAGCTATAACCTAGGGGTCTTTAAGTCAAGAGTGAATAGGTTATTTTTAGGTAAGTGTGCGACCACATCATCACTTACCATCAGGTGAGATGGTGGTAAAATGCGATAAATGGAAGAAACAACACTGAAAAAAGGTTTGAGTAGCAAATAACAAACAATTGAGTAACCATGAGTAACCTATTACAAAGAAATAGTGCTACATAACTATAGTTCCTAGTAGACAAATTCAGTTTTGTTATAAGAAAAGCAGTTGATCAATACGTAAATTAAATTTGATTGTTAGTTATCAAGGTTTGGCTATTTGTCAGTTAACTAAACTAGTTCTGTAAAATACTTTTTTCAGTGAAGCACAAATGGGCGGGACCCAATTGATCATGATATAATTTTAATTTGAAGGGTCCCGCCTGCTTATTACTTTTTAAAATAAAAATGTGCTTGTTTCTTCCATTTCAGTTGAGCAGTCGGGTTTTTTAGGTTTTTTAAATAAGTTTTTTATTTTCAGCTTTTTAGTATTTAATTCCGTTTTAAAACGTTATATTTCCTAAACGATTGCTCAAAATGAAAAATGGTAAAAGAAACCTCATTATCATTTTTAAAGATCTGTTTAATGATATCCCATTTGACATAGTTTGACGATTTTTTAATTTTAATTTTTGACAATATGGCGACCGATTGTCGCTGTGGGGATTTGGTTTTATTTTAATCTATCCTATGACACTCACGCCATCTAGAAAAATCTAACGACGTATCATTTATCCAAATCCGTTCACTGGTTTAATAGTTACGATGGAACAAAGGAACGGACATACATACATACATACATACGCGGTAAAAACATAACTCTCCTCCTTGCTTCGCCGCAGTCGGGTAAAAAAACCAATGTTCATTTACTAATTTGATAAAATACATATTTTGATCAAGATTTTCCCATTATCTGGGGACAGCTCTCTTTGTCTTTTCCGTTTTTCTACTGTCTGTAGGCGCTTCGTCTATTACCATATCCTCCAGGTCCTTCCGGGCCGTCGTCAACCAGCTTGATTGGGGTCTTCCGCGGCGTAGCGTCGTTGTAAGCATGTGGTTTTTAGGACGGCTGAGAACATGGCTGACATCCTACTTCCTAATATCCTTACTAATATTATAAACTAGTACTCACGCGGGGCTTCGCTCCCGTGGATTCTATCACGGTAAAAACATAACTCTCCTTTTTTGCAGTCGGATAAAAAGTAGCCTATAACCTTCCTCAAGCTTCAAGCTACTTCCATACCAAATTTCATCCAAATCCACCCAGTACTTTCGAAGATTAGCGCGTTCAAGCAAACAAACAAACTTTTCCGCTTTATAATATTAGTATAGATTCGAATGTCTGTCTCAGATAGACGTTACGCTTTCATGCTTAAACACGGCGGACAGACAGACTGTCTGTCTGCCGTGTTTAAGCATACACAAGCGTAACAATGCTTTCATGGCTAACCCACAGACCCCAATTTGAATAAAATTTGGAATGACAATAGTTCCAAGACCCCGGGTCAAACATAGACCACTTCCTTTTTTTTCAAAAAAACAACCCCTAAAGGGTTGAATTGGGGGATGAAAGTTTGTATGAGAAATCTAAACCGCTAAAGAGATTTTTATGAATTTTGTTTTTTCCTCAAATTAACGTAGGTGAAACCGCGGGAAACAGCTATTAATATTATAAATGCGAAAGTTTTTGAGGATAGAGACATGGATTAAATTAAAATTTAAAGAATATATATTAATTGAAAAAAAATAACAGTTTTCGTACAACATAACATAGCGATTGGAGCCTACTTTTAGACAAATAATGTCTGTATTAGGAGACTCCGCTCTTCCATAACTAAAACTTGGGTGGATGTTTGTTACTTTTTCACGAAAAATACTGAACGAATCTGGATGAAATTTGATATGTAGATAGAGAAATCCTGGATTCATAGGCTACCTACTTTTTATCTCAGATTTCCTATGGGATGCAGCCACGCGAACAAGATCGCGTTCAGTATATTTAACATGTATCGTAATTAACGCACACCCTCAACCATCCCAATTAGAAAATTATGTTATTATCATAATACATACTCTGAATTTTCAGTTTTACTTGTTTATAAAGTTTTTTTAAGACTTTAATTTACGGTCCATAGTTAGTTTGTTTTAACTAACAGCGAAAGTGTAATTTGTAATTTACGTAGATTTAATTGCTTTGGAAAAAATATCGATTTTAAAAACGATAAAAATCGATTCAGTAGGTAAACGATTCTGAACAAACTAATTTCAGGATGTGCATATATACCACATACGCTTCTGATTTTAGTATCTGTGGCGCTCTCTAACCTTACTAAGTATATAGTAGGTATAGTAACCAGCCAGCAGTATAGTGGTTAACCATGTAAGTAGTAAGGTTCTGCTCTGCAAAATTGGTTCCCTGAAGTTCCTTGAGTTCCCTGGTGGCGGCTCGCTAGGCCTGCTCACTAAGCCAGCTCTTGGCAATGACTTCAAGGTCAAAAATAAAGACTGTTTCTCTGATCTATTCCACAATTACTCATCGTAGCAGGTATGAGGTATAGTAACCTATTTCTTCCATCAACATCCAAAGCAAATAAATGAGTAAGACATGGATCACACGAATGGAATTGAAAACATTCGAGTAATTTCCTCCTGAAAGTATAAACAGGTAGGAACGTTTTTACAGCTATGTTTTTAGTTACGGTCTACCATTGTGTTTTGTTCTGTTTCGTATAAAATTATCTTTTTCATCAGTTCGGTAACAGATCCAATCAATTAGCAACTGAATAGGTTACTTCTAGAACACTCTTGCCGAGTGTTCTGTCGTCAATTTATCTATCTTTTTACATTAGCAAACTATTTACTTACTTAAGTAAAATAGAAATGTATGTATTTATGACCGTATATATGCTTTTATTTGGTCATTGTAACCGTATTCACTGTGAGTTTCTCATTGTCAGACGATCTAATTGATCGTCAGACGCCGCATTCGACAATAAGGTACATTCGATATCGCAAATTTACTGGTTGCTTTGAAAAAATGTTTAGTAGTTCGTTTAATCTCCTTTGGGTACTGAATACTAAAAACATACGAAGGAATTATTAACGAATAGATGACTAGCTAAGCCACGCTTTCATTCGTATGGAAATTTCAATAAAACTATACCGCGGACATCATATATATATGATATATGATACATTTCGCGGGAAATGTGCTATTCCAAACTATAATCTACCGCTATTCCAAACTTTGGTTACAAATTGTAACCAAAGTTTAATGGACACAACAACGAACACAATGGTGAACAGGTGAGATCAACTCTCCGCTTTACTCAGAGCAAGGGGAGAGGGAAAAGCAACAAATCCTCCCTATAAGATGATTTTGCCCCCGAACGTCATTTTGGGATTGAATGATACATCTCATCGCCATAAACTTTCGCCTTTATAATATTAGTTAGTATTTATTTATTTATTTATTTCTCACCACAATACAGTGTTTTATAATACATCAGGTACATTAGATCTAATGTTAAGCAAATTTGATAAAGTACTGTGGGAGACTGGTGCCTAAACTAGACGGAGAGTCCGTGTTGCAGGACACCAGGTCCCCACCCCTCGGACTTGTAGACATTTCAATATGACATATAGAGATAAATGTAAGAAATAATTATGTACACAGACACTTTTAACTATGGTAAGTATTTTTTTTTTAAATATAATTTTATATTATTTTTAAAAGTAGTGTTAGTACGGTTAGTATTGATGAGTATAAATCAAACTTGAGGAAAAAAAATTAGGCGTAATATTAAACACTGAGAACAGAAGGTTGCAACCCTCGACGGAGAGATTTTTTATTATCGATATTAATAATAAAAAATCTTTCCGGCCATGTGTTCAAAGATGACGAAATTCTTGTAAGTTATTTGAATAATATTAATTTTCTTGTTCTCTTCACATGTTTTAACCACTACAATTATGTATTAACAAAGTAAATAAATGCTGAAAGTGATAAATTATAAACAATGAGCGGAAACCGTTCAGAATACACAAATGTGTAGTACCATGCAGTGGAAATCTATGTATTGAATATTTACGTACGTATTTAAATTACCAGTTTGAATTGGTACGAACTGTGTTTATTTATGAACTAATTTGATTGGAAGCGAATGATTGTTAAACAATGGAAAATCAACGGTGACATTTCCATAGCAACTTGTTAGTAAAGTTCAAACTCGCGTCACGCATAATGATGAATGTTTTGTTCCCAAACATTTTCCCAAACGTTGATTTTCGAACTAAAATCTAAACGACTGGAAAACACGTGTTCCCTTCCACATATTTTGGTATGCCCCGTCAGACTTTTAAACAAGAGTGCTCGCTTCTGGGCTTGCTCGTTTCATCGTAGACCTTATCTATCTCGTACCATCAGACGTGATCGAGGTCAAAAGCACAATCGTAATAAAAAATGAACATTTTGTTTTCTTTCCTTCAGAAATGTACAATACCATAGATTTCATTTTCAAGTTCAGCAACGATTTACTGTTCTACAAATATTACTCATCATATGGACCTTCGTCATGTCATGCTGCGAAGCAACGCAGCTATGTAAATTACTGAAGATTCAAGTTGAACGTACGAACGTCAGATAAGCGAGCGAAACTCTAAAAATTATATCTTTGGCTCCTTGTCTAAAGACTGCGTATCTTATCGTCGACGATAAAACGGTCGCTTTCGGAAGGTATACGCCGAGGTCGCGACTCTGCTTGTTTTTACGAGACTACCCTCATAAAGATGCGTATCCATGTTGTCGTGCAAAATAAAATCGATCAGGTAAAACGTTAAATACTTCCATTAATTCTGATAAACTTCTTCAGGAAAGCAATGGCAGAAAGACGAGGAAATGCAACGGAATTATCTGTTAAGGTTCCTTTGTTTGCACAAAGGAAAAGCAATTATTGTAGCAAAGAAAGTCCCGTAATTGGAAACCTGAATGCAAAATGGAGGATACCGTTCTCCAGTTGCAGATGATGTCACTTCGCGTGACTCAGTCTTATATTTTTCTTCTGCCCACTCTAATTATTATGAGAAAGTGTAAAACCAGGATCGCTGTGTCCATCAGGCAGGCGTGGCGGCTGGCGGGACTGGCTGGTGACGTAATACGCGCGAAAAATAACGCCAGTCTATTACTGGACGTGTATAACGTGTGTACATCTATCTTCGAGTTGAGGCATCTTTTACATCGTATTAAACGTACAAACAGTTGAAAATTTAAAAGCAATGTTATTTTTGCAAGAGGTTATCAAGGAAAACATGTGGATTTTGTTTGTTGATAAACGCGATAAAGTCACAGTTTGCGTCGATTTGAATGAATTAAACACTCTGGTGTTATGATAACATTGTTCTTAAGGCCTCTTGAAAGCAATAGAGTGTTTTTGCACGCTATGGCCGTGTGAAACTGAAAACTAGGCTTATTCTGCCTTCAGAGGCTAGTTATCTAGAAAATAACATGTCCGAATCAGTCTATGAATTAATGCTTACAGTCTTATCTAATAGCTACTAGAGATATGGGTTACCGAGGAGTTTGCACTTGATGTGCTAATGTCACTGATACCATTATCTTTCCTACTTACTTATCACTGAATTTACTTCTCTTCTAGACTCTGTATGTCAATCCTTCTGTCATCCCTAAAAACTATAGGTAATTAAAAACAATCCCGTTAAATGTACCTCCCACTGAACCATGCCCTATATGGTAAAACGAGTCACTCCGTACAATGGAGCTGTTCCACTCTTGCCAAAATGGTATTGATATTTTTGGCGCTGAAGATAATACAGATGGTAGGTAAAAATGTTTAATATGTAGTTATAAATAAGTGACGGCAAAATTAATCGATCTACTCATATTGTAAATATGAAAGTTTGGATTCTTGTATTTCAATTTTTTTTTATTTTTATATTTGACTAGCTTGTGCCAGCGGCTTCGCCCGCGTGGGAAGTTTTTCCCGTGTAAATCCCGATCCCGTGAGAATTTCGCGAAATGCTTTCTTAGCGGATGCCTACGTCATAACATCTACCTGCATGCCAAATTTCAGCCCGATCCGTCCAGTGGTTTGGGCTGTGCGTTGATAGATCACTATGTCAGTCAGTCAGTCAGTCACCTTTGAGTTATATATATTTAGAAGGCTTGTGTTTGACCATAATCTCACCTGATGTTAAGCGATGATGTGTTCGAAGATGAAGCACGCTTGCCTAGAAGTAACCTATTCACTCTTGACTTAAATACTCCCAGGTTATAACTATCAGGAAACACAGACTCCGGCAGGGAATTCCACTCCTTAGCCGCACGCACAATGAAAGTATTCCCAAAACGTTTCGTGCGTATGGATTAGATGTCCACCATGTAACGATGGGGCATCGCCGTTTGTCTTGTAGTCCGATGATGGAACGGGCTTGGTGGAATAAGACTGTGCAATTCCATCGCACACTCCCCGAAATGTAACCGATAGAAAACTGATCGGATTGCAACACGTCGCCGATACTCTAGGCTCTGGAGCTTTGTCTCCACTAGTTTCTCGTTGCCGATGAGCCTTTTAGCCCGTTTCTCTATAGACTCAAGTGCATCAAGCTAGTATTTGGCAGATCCGTCGCAGAGATGAGAGCAGTACTCCATACACGACCGAACTTGCGCTTGATAGCGGTTGAGCAGTTGTTCCGGTGTGAAGTACAGTCTTACCTTTGCTAGGATTCCCAACTTTTTGGCAGCCAATTGAGCCTTAGCCTCGATAAACGGACCAAAATTAAGGGTGGATGTCAACGTAACCCCAAGAAGCTCGATGCGATCAGTTATCGGCACGGTTACACCACGGAAAGAAGGAGCCGGTTGAAATTGGCTCCTTTTTGCGGAGAAAAGACACGCCTGGGTTTTGGCAGCATTAAACTTGACCAAGTTGGCGTCGCCCCACTCAGAGACAGCCTTCTAAGTCAAGTTCAAGCGCCTCACCATTGTCTCTCGGAGAGACTGGACTTGAGACCCACAAGCACGCGCGCTGGATATATATCTCTCAGCAACAGTGCTGTCGTCTGCATACCCAAAGGTACCGGGCATTAGCAGATCATTAATATGCAGCAAGAATAAAGTTGCTGAGAGAACTGACCCCTGAGGGACCCCGGCATTAATAGCCAATTGGCCTGACGAGCAACTATCAATAACCGCTCGAATAGACTGATTTCTCAGGAAGTCTTCTATCCAAACGGCAAGTTCAGTGTGTATACTGAAAGAATACAGGTGTGGCACGTTAGCCTTATTGCTTAGCAATAAGGCTATCATGCCACACCCTATCGAAAGCCTTGGAGACATCGAGAGAAACAGCAAGTCCTTCCCCGTGCTTCTCAATGGCCTCACTCCAGATATGAATGGCATACGCTAGAAGATCCCTAGTTGACCGGTTTTTGCGGAAGCCGTATTGTCGGTCACTGAGGATGTCATTGGCTTCTAGGAGTGCCAGGAGCTTACTATTGAGTACACGCCCCATGCTCTTACAGAGTATGGACGTGACTGAAATAGGTCTGTAGTTGGCCGGAACTGCACGACTGCCCTTCTTGGGCACGGGCTGCACAATGAGGCAAACAACGCTAGGATTTGAAGAAAACTGGGCATACATATAGTTATTTTATAATTGTTTATATAGTTTACAACCTGGAATATCACAAAGGCTACTTTTTAGTTCCGAAGCCGAATGGAAAAAATCGGAACCCTTATAGATTCGTAATGTCTGTCTGTCCTTTCATGGGCGAGTCTCACTCGCACTTGGCTAATTTTTATCCCAGGAAAATGGGCGAAATTCCAGGCGAAAATAGTTGCGGGTAACAGCAATTATCGTAAAAAAATGTTGGGAGTTTAGATAGATAAACATGTTCTTTATTGTACACCATAATAAAAAAATATGCACTTAACAATTAAAAAGGGGACAATGAGCGGTCTTATTGCAAAAAGCGATTTTTTTAATTTGTCTACAAAGGTCATGTCACTGACTATAGCAGCTAAATAGCTCATTATCATTGATTTATTATCAAATTAATCATTGAATGCAATTAATAGGTACTAAGTATTTTATTTACCTTCGCACAGTAACTCTATTCAATGTTCAAACATAAATTATAGTTTTACCAGCCCTTGCATTCTCGAAAACATGGAAGTGAAAATGAAAGCCTTGTTTTGTTTGCTCTTAACCCCTATTTTTATGTTACGATATACAAAACAAATTCCGAATTGTTAGTTAACTAATTACAAATGTAAATGCTTTCGTTTTTTAAATGTATGACTTGAAGGGACTCGATGTGGAACGCTTTTTATTAGCGCCGAGCGTAATGTGACGCTATAAACTCAATTAACGTGGTACATATTTCGTTTTGGTGTCGTGTAGAACGAAGGAAAGAGATAGCAATAAGTAGACTATCTTTTAGTGAAATGAAACTCGTATCCCAATTAACTCATTTACCTTTTCTCAACAATATTGGGGTCAGCTGCCAGTCTAGTGCTAGTGCTAAGAGCTGCATACTAGTGCTATACCATGGAGCTACTATTTATCTTACCTCCACAACCCAGAAGTAGTCTTGTGTAGTACGTGAACAATGAACGAATAGGAGCCGAATCTTTGCGCTGTACCGAAAAAGAACCGTTTCCGAACGCTGGCATGTAATCGGTCTAATAGGTCTAATAACTCTTTTCGTACTCGTACATTCTAAACCGTGCGATCGTAATGTGCGAACGAGAAATGAAATACAGTCACTGATTGGTTGACAGAAACGTCATACGAATTCATTCTGTGTCTGAATGAATGAGAGCCGTTTCAGATTCACATTTGAATGGTAAAAAATATCTGTTTAAATTATCTTACTCTTACTATAATAATAATTAATTAATTAATTAATATTAATTAATATTAATAATTAATTTAATTTTAATTTTAATAATTTTTAATACATCTATCTTCTATACTTATAATAAATCTGTAGAGAGGTCAATTCTGTACATGAAATATATTTCCAAAATAACTATCAGGGGGTGATTAGGGATCGATACAGATGCCAAAAATGCAATCAGTAAAATTTTTGTCTGTCTGTCTGTCTGTCTGTCTGTTTGTCTGTCTGTCTGTATAACCGTTATAGATACAAAAACTACTTGACCGATTTTAACGAAACTTGGTACAATTATTTTTCATACTCCTGAGCTGGTTATAGTATACTTTTCATCACGCTACAATCAATAGGAGCAGAGCAGTGAAGGGAAATGTTGGGAAAACGGGAGAAGTTACTCCATTTTTTAAGCTTCCGTCGCGTGTGCAACCTTAATGGTTAAAGCTACACAGAAATCAGTTCATGTCGGATATTTTCCTTAAGATTATATAAAAAATATCCCACGACAGCATATGTCTATCTTTTATGGTTGACTCACTATAACACGTGTAACTCCCGATAGCTTAGCAGTTCGAAGCTTTCTGATTAAAATATTTGTCTACTCTTACGTTTATAACACTCTCAGTCACCCCTAAGTGAAAAAGTTAACATTATTAACTATTCCATAAAAAATAATCATATAAATCGGTATAGAAACACCAAAGTTATACATGAAATACGCTAATAACAAGCCATCGCGCGTGAATACTGAATCATGCTTCCTTGTGGACCTTATGGATTATTATTGAGAATTGGTCGCCGCGCTTGACGCATCTCGCAGCCGAAGGTATAAAAAGGCGGGGCGTCCGAGCGCGAGCTTCTTCAGCTACCCCGTCCGATTACCATATATAAAATACTTTATTTTCAGACCAAAGCCCATATACACATAAACAAAAAATAAACACACGAATCTATATATATATATAAAAGAAAGTCGTGTTAGTTATACTATTTATAACTCAAGAACGGCTGAACCGATTTAGCTGAAAATTGGTAGGGAGGTAGCTTAGAACCAGGAGACGGACATAGTGTATTTTTATCCCGGAATTCCCATGGGATCGGGATTTACGTGGGAAAAGCCTCCCACGCGAACGAAGTTGCGGGCAAAAGCTAGTATATAATATAATAATAATCCTACTAATATTATAAATGCGAAAGTTTGTGAGGATGGATGGATGTTTGTTACTCTTTCACGCAAAAACTACTGAACGGATTTGAATGAAATTTGGTATGTAGATAGTTGGCAGCCTGGATTAACACATAGGCTACTTTTTATTCCTAAATTCCCACGGGATCAGGATTTGCGCGGGAAAACCTTCCCACGCGTACGAAGTCGCAGGTAGAAGCTAGTACCTACATAATCCTAATATTATGCCAGCTGTTTACGCTGTGGTAATACAGAGATAAATAAATACGATGTCTTTGATAGTACCTACTTAAAGAGCGTATTTGCTCTGTGGTCCGCGCTGTGCTCTAAGGAGTTAAGGACCGCCGAGAGCGAAGACCGAATAGAGCTATTAGAACTAATAGAATGAACTAGTTCACTGTCCCAAATGAACTAGTACGGAGCGATCTCCAAAATGACCGAGCAGGCACAAGACTACCCAGAAGTTGGTTAACACGCTATCCCATGGCAAAACTGCTGTCAGATTTTGTGGTTTCTGACTACCCATATCGACTGCCTAAAGCCGGCTATACACGTTGGCCAACACAGTGGCGAATGTAGTGGCCAGTGCCTATTCGCCAACGTGTAGAGGGGGTGTTTGTGCACCCAACATGCCCAAACACGCCGTCTACACGTTGGCCAATACGCATTGGCCACTACATTCGCCACTGTGTTGGCCAACGTGTAGAGCCGGCTTAGTGGCGAATGTAGTGGCCAGCATATTGGCCAAGAGTTCGTGATAGCGTCCACACGTTGGAAGGTCGTTCAGTTTGCTACGGTTCAGGCCAATGTGCGGACGTATTTATTAAAATGGGTATTGAGGCGCTAACTGCTGCTTCTTGGGTTCCACAAACAATTTACGGCTTGGTAGAGCTCTATAAACTGAAAAGTTTCTTCGTTATTAGTCATTACTGATATTTTGTTTAGACTAATTGTTACCGACGCGTGACTATAAAAACTTTTTAACAAAAAATAAAACCAACTTCCATATCAAAACAATACAACGCCAAAAATACCTAACTTTAATTTCGGTAGTCGGTGTTATTCGTTTTGTATTTTCTTTTTTTGACACCGCCTTCCGAAATTATAGTTATTTTTGCCTTTGTAGTATTTTAATATGGAAGTCGGTTTTATTTTTTGTTAAAAAGTTTTTTTCTCGCTTTTTAGTGGGTCGGTTTGTAATTTATCTAGTTACAAAAGCCAAAATATCAACTACTTATCACATTTTACAAAATATTGCTTTTCCCGATGCAGAGCCGTTAATTTTTGAGTTCTCCTGGTACTTCACCATCAGCTCTACATCACCATATGCATTGTGACGAACATAAAGTGCTTAACATCCATATTCAAGTAATCGAATCGCAATCCATGAAATACTTATTAATGAGTAGTTTCGGTGGTCATCTGTGGTCTTCATCATCAGTTCCACTTCCCCAAATGGTGCTTTTCGAGAGCAACTGCACAAGATACTATAAGATATAACCAAAACGCTATAGATGTGCCTATAATATTTGAAGAGTTCCCTCAATTTCTCCAGGATCCCATCATCAGATCCTGATTTCGTAACAATGGGACCAACTAGAAACTATACCAATTCAAATGAAAAGAGAATTTTCTAAATCGGTCGAGCTGACTTCGAGTTATGAGGTAACATACACAAAAAAAAGTTCAAGACGAACTGAGAACCTCCTTCTTTTTTTTTAAGTCGGTTAAAATGTTTAATCAGGTGCGTGCAATCGTTCTGGGAGCTCGTAGCATACTAAACGCGCGGCCAACGTGTGGACGCGGTAGCCAATACTCGGCCAACAACCCTTTGATCTTTTGCAAAAAACCGACACCACACGGATCTCGCGCCAACTCGTCGGCCATCATTCCAATACAACCCAAAATGTACAAACACCCCCTCTACACGTTGGCGAATAGGCACTGGCCACTACATTCGCCACTGTGTTGGCCAACGTGTAGAGCCGGCTTTAGATGTACACGATCCCGGGTCGGCGGCGCGTCGTGTTCCACGCGCGCCTCAAAGAGCTGTCAACATCAGTGACGGGGCCTCATAGGGCCATTGCCTGCCGGGGTTTACGGGAAAGTTCTACCGAGTTACCGCGGCCCCGGAAATTTAGGGCAGCCGAAGGAACAGGGTGGGTTTTTAGTCAGTAGAAATCTGACACACCCTTCCGCTTGACCCAGAGCGGAAGAAGTCATTCGATGATTTTCCCACTCCAAAAAAAAAAAAAAAGATGTACACGATGAAAGCCGAGACCAACGGCTTAACGTTCTTTCCGAGCCACTGAGGTATCTTGATATGTAAAGATGATGATGATGATGATGATCATCATCCAACCACGTATTGACCTCGGAAAACGTTACCTTGAAGATCGACCCTGCGGTTGTTATTATTTAGTAACCGACCGAAACTGGATTTTCAGGCGAAACTGAAACCGAAACCGAACTTTCGGCCTCAATCTTAGTTTCGGTCGGAACCGAAACTGAAACTTAGAAAAAATAAGACAATTCACGGAAATTTTAAGGTTTACACTAGACTTATTATGGCTGTTAGACATCTTACCTGTTACAATTTATGCTTGTCTACGTTAATAGGGTTACTCAAAATGAAATGCTTATTCTCATTAACAATCTCGTACTTATTTAGTATTTTAATGAAATCAAATCTGAAAAAATATTTGGTAGAGAATTATCAGTAGTAGGTACTAAGCAACTACGTGACAACGCTAAGCTTAAACAAAAATCAGCAGATCCCTTTACTCTTTTTGTACAGCCTTCATCATAAAAAAAAACTAAAATTCCAACTTGCAACAAGTGATACAAGGTAAACAAGTGAGCAGGCAAGCTTCACAGCCTGGGTCACTGGCGACAACGTTGATTGCTTTTCAGTCTTCTACAGATTGTAGATTTGGAGTGTGTGTGCAGGAGCTGCACGACCAAATCCCTCCATATCCCTCTCACTACCGGTCTACCAGAGGTACTGCATGTTACCATCGACACTTGGTCGATATACCGTCTTGTACTAAGCGCTTCTCCTCAATGTTTTGTTGTGCGCACAGCTTGTGTGGAACTTTCTGCCGGGTTCTGTGTACCTCATACGACTTGTCAGTCTTTAAAATAAGCGAATGTAGATCTTATCTTATGCTTATCATCAGGCGTGATTAGGGCTTATCCGTAATAAAAAATCGTTAAATTTCTACAGTCTTAAAATTTCACAAAGAAACTAAAGTACTCACCATATCTATTTATCTTAACATTATAATTTTAACTAAAGTAAAACAGTTAACGTCTTTATAACTATCAACTACAAATTCCTATTGCAAGTTCAATCGTGTAAGGAGTGCTGCTCTCATCTCAGGGACGGGTTCTGCCAAACATCAACTTGATACGCTTGAGTCTATCGATAAACCGCCCAAGAGGATCATTGGCAACGAGGTATTCGCTAGTCAAAGCTCCAGATCCTTGAACATCGGCGATGAATAGCAGGCCTGTCGGTTGTACTAGGGGTTAAATTTTTTAGAGTGCACGATGGTATTGCACAATCTAATTCTACCAAGCCCGTTCCAGAATCATCGGACTACAAGACAAACGGCGATGCGCCTTCTTTACATGGTAGACATTCCACCCATACGTACAAAATGTTTTGTGATTACTTTCATTGTGCCTACAGCTGAGTGGAATTCTCTACCGGTGTCGTGTGTTTCCTGATAACCTACCTAGAGTTTTTCAAGTCAAGACTGAATAGGTTACTTCTAGGCAAGCGTTTTTCATCTTCGACCACATCATCGCTTAACATCCGGTGAGATGGTTATCAAATTGAGCCTATCTATAATAAAAAAAAAATGGCCAAGTGCGAGTCAGACTCGCTCATGAAGGGTTCCGTAGTAACTATAATAATATAATATAATATATATATTTATTTGACGAATAAAAAAAAAACTTAAAATCTCTTAAAATTATCTTATTTACATTTTTACAACTACGCTAAATAACTTTGTTTTTCATAGTGTTTGTATGAATTACAAAGTTATATTTGCGGTTTTAGAAAATATGCTGTATCTCAAAAACTGCTGACCCGATTTCGTTCAAACCAATTTTGGTTGAAAGTTTACATTAAGATCTACAGACATATATTTTTTTTAGATTTTTCACTCCATTATTATAGAAGTTAGAGGGGGACGACGACGACACACACATTTTACCACTTTGGAAGCTTATATCTTTTAAACGCCTGAATTTATGATAAAAAGTGGTTTTAGAAACCCTTATATAATTTTTAAAGACCTGTCTATAGATACCACACATGCATAGGTTTCATGAAAAAATATATTTTCAATCTAGTTCCATGTATGGGGCCCTTTACTAAGTATTTTTTAATTTTTTTCTTAAAATCGGAAAGCGGTTCACAGAATACATTTACCTACTAAGTTTCACATGTATAGTCTTAATAGTTTCGGAATAAAATGGCTGTGACATACGGACGGACGGACAGACAGACAGACAGACATATCGAAACTATAAGGGTTCCGTTTTTTGCCATTCGGCTACGGAACCCTAAAAAGTACCTACCAGACTTCTCTCCCTGTGGCGGACCTTTCATGACTGAAGATCGCGACCACCAATTTTCACCCAGCGGTCTGTCAGGCTAAAGCCGGCTCTACACGTTGGCCAACACAGTGGCGAATGTAGTGGCCAATGACTATTCGCCAACGTGTAGAGGGGGTGTTTGTGCACCCAACATGCACAAACACGCCGTCTACACGTTGGCCAATACGCATTGGCCACTACATTCGCCACTGTTGGCCAACGTGTAGAGCCGGCTTTAGGCAAATACTTAGAGTAACATAGAATACAAAATATTTTGTACTTTAGTTTTAGATTTATAAAAATATTTTCGCAAATATTGCATTATGTTAGACCAAATTTGATTACTGTAAAAAGATCATATTAAATCAATCTTAAAAGATACACATATGCTGTTGCGCACATTTTTAAAAATTATTTACGACAAACAATCCCAATGTACATTATATTCGTGTAACACGTCAAGATAGCTGTCAGAGGTCAGGATTTTCTCAGACTTGCTTGATACTTATCGTTATGTATGGCGAAATTACCCAAAAACTTTATAAATTTTCGCCTTTGTCTCCGATGTCAAGTTATATAGATCTAGACACGCGGGAGCGTGTCAAGCCAAGAACTGGCGCGCAGCTCACCGTGTGTAATATTACACGAACCATTTGGAGCCACTTTTGAGCCCCTCATAACTCAGTAACTATTTCACCTAAACTTGTCAAATTTGGCTCATATATTGAGACTGGCGAGATACATATTATGTGTTCCAAATTTTATAAACATATCTCAAACGGTTATTTAGATATTAACGTCCAAAAATCGTCATTTTTATGACTGACCTATAGATCAAAACTATAACCCAGTTCCAGTTGACCTAGAAAGTTCAAATTTGGCATGAAGATAGGTAATTAGGTGAATACAAAGGAAAAAATCAGAAACTGGTAATTTTTTATCATTTTATTATAATTTTAACTTAACTTATAATTAGTGCCTGTAAATCTCTATATGTGGATTTTAAGATCTTTACGTGAATATATAACGAGTTAAATACCACCCTTAATTTTTTTTAATAAATATATTTCCGTTTTTGTACTTATAAATAAGAATATAGTAAATTTTCGTATTTATTCCGCGTAACTAACCGTATTCTACAACCACTAGCGCCACCTATTATCTTAGAGGGCCACTACACCATGGAGGCAAAACGCGTAAAAAGAATTCCGGATACTGAATGGGCAATTCATTCGAACATTTCAAAGGTTCAAGAAAATATAGAAAATAACACAAAAAGGACAATTATACCCAGTAAACGTAGGAAAATACAGTAGTTTATTTAACAAAAGACCATTTAGTATTAATTTTGTTATAAGTAAGTACCTACTACTAATTTATGTACAAAAAGTAATGATATCCCATGAAAAACATAAATGTGAAATGAGAGCCAAGTTCAATATTATCATAAATGCCTTGGTTGTTGCTTCAACGACAAAAGAAGTGAAATCTAAATGGGTGCCAAGTTCAATGGTCAGTCCTGAAATTTATTTATAACAACATAAAATATAATTTATTCTTATAACTTAGGAGAATATATTGTAGCCTAAGGTCTGACTTGGCTAGTTTTCATATACGAATTATATTATAGCCTTTGCAAGTTCTAAACCTGTTACTTGTCGGTTCTTATTTTATTATTCCGAAAATTTGGCTTGCTGGTAGAAACTAACCATCGAACATAATAATTCTTATATAAGAACTAGCCAGGTCAAACCTTAGGCTACGATATATTCTCCTAAGTTATAAGAATAAATGATATTTTATGTTGTTATAAATAAATTTCAGGACTGACCATTGAACTTGGCAGCCATTTCGATTTCAGTTCTTTTGTCGTTGAAGCAACAACCAAGGCATTTATGATAATATTGAACTTGGCTCTCATTTCACATTTATGTTTTTCATGGGTTGTATATTACTGTAAGGTTTCATTAAACTCCGATAAGTCGTTTTTGAACCCATCCATCCATCCTCACAAACTTTCGAATTTATAATTTTAGTAGGAAGGGAGTAGACCAAGGTTTAATATAATAGTAATAAAAAACTTTATTTTCAGACCAAAGTCTATATAGAATCACATTTACACACATACAAAACAATAAACACACAAATTAAAAATAAATATAAAAGATTAAATTTAACTGAATAAAGTAGTGCACAGGTTAAGTTTAAGTCGGAATTCATATTGAGACAAAATATCACTAAATTATAAATACCTATTTCGTGTGGGTACCAATGTGAGGCTTAACATTGTTTGTAAAGCATGAAATAAAAAATGTGAAATATCAGAAGTAGACGCGATACGTGGAATGTGGATGCACTGAAGGTCAAGCGGCTACGAACGAAATGCTTGCGAAACCGAAAACAGCTGAACGTAACCCGAGAAACCTCAAATGCAAGTATCGACGGGACCAAAGGTTCGGCCGATTTGTGGCCGAAACCGAAACTTCGGCCAAAACACGATTCTTGGCCGAATCTTGGCCATAACCGAAACCGAAACCGAAACTTCGGTCGGACACTATTGTTATTTCTATCGACTCGGCGGGTTGAAAGGTTCGACCGATTTGTGGCCGAAACCGAAACTTTGGCTAAAACACGATTTTTGGCCAACACTTGGCCGTAACCGAAACCGAAACTTCGGTCGGACACTATTATTATTTAGCCTCAAGCTCCTCTTTTTGTAGTTAATGGTTTCCCAATTAACTTCTAAAAATATATTATTAAATCAATGAAAAATAATTGTATCCACTTATCTATCTGTCATTTGGTAATTATAAATGGCGTTGATGCGATACAGTGAGAAGACGTCAGCGGTTATAAATACACCTCACACCATAGACGAGGGGTTCATAAATAAACTGGGATGGAGGGGTCAACATTTAGCCAGAATTAGCATCGTCGTCGGATAATTTGTTAGTCGCCTTTTGTAAACATCGCGGTTGACGTAATATACATTGGATGGATGGACTTACGTAGGTAATAGACACGTAGAAATGTTCGTGTAGGTATAGGTACTTTCGTTTGTTCTTTTCCTTTATGGATGGAATATTACTGAACAGTATCAACGGAGGTTGCATTATGCATTATGCTAGGGATTACAGCTCTAAGGTCGATAACCTACCCCTACTACATAAACATACCTACTTCAATGTTGTTACGTAATGATAGTATCAAGAAGGGTCTACCTTTTATAGCAGAACTTTTTACGTCATTATATTATTTTGCATAACAACGGGTAGCATAATCTTCATTTCGCAGAAAGTTGTTTGGCAAACACTCATTTATCATAAATTCGAAACTCATAATTTTGTTAGTCAGAATCATCTTTAGGCATAAATTTCATGTCCATAATAATTGAAAAGCAGAACCATCATATCGCAGAAAATTCGCAGTCAGAACCTTCTATTGGAATACCTTCTATACCTATAGTCATTAAAAGGCAGAAGCTGTCATATCATTGGCATGCTGCATGCCAGCAGGCATGCAACACGCAGCAAGCATCGTTTCTGTCACGGCTCCGGCGCTGCGGAGTTTGGGCGGCCCAACCAGAGCCGGATTAACCCTGTCAGAGGCCCTAAGACAATAGCATTCTCGGAGCCCCTTTTCTTACTTTGACTGACCAAATCGTGTATGAACTGAGGAAACGCACATTAAGGGCTGTGGTTTTTAATATATTTGTTTACTTATTCCCAGATTTGTTCTAAAATTGTTTTAATTCTACTACTCAGTCTAACGATTTGTATTTTGTGAGATAACAGTAAGGCCTAAGTTCACACGCACATCAAATTCTCGTTCGAAGAAACATGTTTTCTTGGTGCATGGGCCCTTAATTGACGCGAGGCCCCTAGGCAGTTGCCTACTCCACCTAATGGTTAATCCGGCCCTGGGCCCAACGCGAGCTTATTGTCGCAGATGGTTAGAACGCTCAGCACCGCAGCTTCAGCTTGCTGACTGGCTTCGCCGGCCAGCCTCAGCCACGGCGGCGGCGCTTCAAACCACCTGCTCCTCAGCTCGCGGGCCGCCCTACCCCTCCGCGCCTACGCGAGCTTCAATTACACTCTAGGGGTAGGGCAGACAAGACTGTGTAAAGTCGGTTTTGCGGCGATTAGTTTCTGTCACAAAATTTTTTAGCACAACATATTGACTTTTTATGATACTATTTTAATTTAACATTGAAGATGCTACCAAGTAACCATCTATATTATATTTGTGACTAAAATTCCGTAAAAGTTGTTTTGTAAATCGGCGAAATATAGTTTGGCAAAATAATACCTAAGACACATGATACTTCGATGATCTAAACATAATATGTCAAGTAATGCATATAGCAAAAAGGACGTAGGTCAATAGGTTTCGGTAAAATTAAATTCTAACAAAAAAAAAAATCGGAAAAGTGATCGGTTCTCCAAATAATCATCTCTCTAAATAAACATTATGCTAAACGAAACTATGCGTAATATTAAATATGGAAATGGTAATTATGCCCAATAAAATTCTGCCATGTTAAAAGTATGCCGTTATAAATTCGGAGTTCGGGCATGTAAAAATTCTGCCAAACAATAGTAATGCTAAATAATTTTTATGCCTTAAAAATATTCGATTAAAGAAGATTATGCCAAGTGTGTTATGCCAAATAAATTTCGTAGTATCAAGATTCTGCCAAATATGTAGAAGGAACCCTATCAAGAAGTCTCCTAAATCGTTAGCGAGTCGTGTTCCACACTCGCCACAAATTGCAGTCAGCAACAATGATGGAGTTCGATAGGGCAAATAGGGTCGGGGATGCAGGAATGTTCTAATGAGACACCACGGGCCTGAAAAGCAGCCATCAGCGATGGACCACGCTTGCCTACCTAAAAACGTCACACTTTAAGTTTAAAGCGGTTTATACAACAAAAGACTTGGTAATAAACCACAGTAATTAAACCCATCCATATTCATTCAATCGCGCGTCACTTACGTAGGTAAAGCCGGACAGTAAACAAAAAACAACATCAATACAATACACAAAAACCTAAACGAACAGGTGTGCAGTGTTGCCAAGATTTACATAAGCGAATTAGTATTTTTTTTCACAAACTGGCATTACGATGGCCTGACATTGTTGGTGTATTTTCGTACGTCTGTCTCCGTCGAATGTTTGGCACCAATTCAACGGTGTCTCAATGACGGCCGGTATCTATTCCCGGCTGACATTGCTCTTGCCATGAGGCCGACACAAGGACAGCCTGGCCCTGCTCTTGTATTAAAAAGTATTTGATAAGCAATAATTTTAAACTTCTCAATCTGACGTAACACGAAGAATACTTTTTAAAACAGGTGTGTGCTTATTTACCATTTCTTTCGATTAGGTACTCGTTTCTGTCTTTATTTTCCTGTAAATGAGGAGAAAGAACAGGAATCGATTTATGAAAGAATTTGTTGATGCAACAAGCTTTCTTAATCAGCGTCGTTCAAACTCAGTTGTTCACCTGATAAACAATTCAATGTAAATATTTATTTTCTGACCGATAAAAATGCAGGTGATGCACTGTTGCGAAACATTCAAACCATGTTTTACTTTTATATTTATTGTTTCCAGAGCTTGTTGCCAACTTGTAAACATTCTCGAGGGAAAGGCTTGACGTAACTCCTCAATTGCAGTTACATATTTATCGATGTACCTTGTTGGTAAACGACCGTACCGAATTGTGCTGCCATTAAAATGTACCAAGAGAACTGTAGATGGCAGATAAACTTAGAGTGACTTAAGAAGTCGTTAGTCCATTTTCGAATCTTGAAAGTTTAATTTAGAGTGCAATTTGGCGTTTGGCTACATAGTTGGCGCAGTGGTTAAGTGAATGCTTGCTGTGCTGCGTGTCGCGGGATCGATTCTCGCACCGGAGTAAATGTTTGTATGGCCTAGAAGTAGCTGTTGCGGATTTGGGTGGTGTATCCACTATACAAAAAAAAAGTCTCAGTGTGGGGCAAGGATTATAAAAAAATAACAATGATCGGAATAGACACGACGTTCGATGAATGTCCGTCCAATCGAATCAAGATTCATCAACCCATGCGCATGCAGCTCTCGTAGGCGACGCATTAACAATCAGCCATAATTGGTGCACTATTACAAACTTTGATCCCATTTAGTGCGTGTTTTGATCCAATGTTATTTCAAGGTGTGTGTTCTACAAGGTTGTCTAACCTTCTGAGAGAGAGAGAACAATATATATTTATAATTCTATGAAACTACTTGCTAACATGTACCTTTTTTCTTTTTCGGTGGGAAAATTTCCAAATCAATCCTTCCGCTCTAGGTGGAGTGGAAAAGTGTCAGACTTCTGCTGACTAAAAACCCGCCTTGTTCCTTCAGCTTCCTTTGCGTGCCGTGTCTGCGGGATCTCATTAGAACGTTCTCGCAACCCCGGCTGGATTCCCGCAACCTTGAAAGGTACTACATATTAGGTACTATAGTTGGTTCACGTTAAGAAAATAGTGACGTTATCAATGCAACTGCAGGGTAAAGGTGTTTTCACAATGGAGTAAAAATTAAAAATTAAATGTTATAAGTATTTAAAAAAAATAAGTTTAATGGAAAAAATCAAATGAATTGTCTTAAATTATATAGTAATATTTTTTAAACAGTGTCACTAGAATCTTCATTTGAATTTAATATGAAAGAATTTTGTTCTGCATTCTCTATGACGTCATACAAACACATAAAATTTTCCTCTTGTATCACGTGGTCGCAGCATTTCTTCCATCGATTAGCATCTATTAAAGTTATTGCGAAACAAAATATTTTTTTTACATCACTCATCTTAAATGTTGAGTTATTGGCACTAACATATTGAATTTAATTAAATTATTTAATGTAGGTAGGTAACGCATAAAAGACAACCGTTTCGCCAATAGATCTACAGTCCACTGGTCAATGTGAACTTACCTTTCTAATTTGTTGCGACCTGATTGGTCGAGAGGCACGGACAACGATGACGTCACTATTTTTTTTGTTATGTTATAGCATACATGCTTTAGCCATAATCAGCATATAATGTTCTCATTGCTGGGACACAAGCCACTGGTGCACCCAAGCCACAGCACATTGGTGTGTGGCCTAGTGTGGGTTGGTGTTCCTAGGATACGGCGGTTTGCTCACGAAGTTTCTTGTTCACCGCTTTGAGAGCTAAGTTCAAGATGCCTGCTTGTCACTTTTTTAACCGACTTCTGAAAAAGGAGGAGGTTCTCAATTCGGATGTTTGTTTGTTTTTTTTTTTTTTTTTTTTTTTATGTTTGTTCGGGCATAGCTCCGTCGCTCGCCAACCGATTTGAAAAATTCTTTTTTTGTTGGAAAGGGTATACTTCCCAAATGGTCCCATGAAAATTTTATCGACAGTGAACAAGCCGTTTCTGAAAAATCAACAAAAGTCTAAAAAAAATATTTACATTGATGACCTTTTCGGTTACTCTATATTGTGTTTTTTGTTCGCGCGTTTTTAGTTTTTTGTAGTTGACATTTTGGCTTTTATAACTAGATTTATTACAAATTGACCCACTAAAAAGCGCGAAAATAAAAACTTTTTTGCAAAAAAATAAAACCGACTTCCATATCAAAACACTACAAAGCCAAAAATAATTTTAATTTCGGAAGGCGGTGTGATAAAAAAGAAAATACAAAACCAATAACACCGACTACCGAAATTAAAATTATTTTTGGCTTTGTAGTGTTTTGATATGGAAGTCGGTTTTATTTTTTTGCAAAAAAGTTTTTATAAAATAAAAATGTGCTTGTTTCTTCCATTTCAGTTGAGTAGTCGGGTTTTTTAGATTTTTTAAATAAGTTTTTTTTTTATTTTCATCTTTTTAGTATTTAATTTCGTTTTAAAACGTTATATTTCCTAAACGATTGCTCAAAGTGAAAAATGGTAAAAGAAACCTCAATATCATTTTTAAAGATCTGTTTAATGATATCCCATTTGACATAGTTTGTCAATTTTTGAATTTTTATTTTTGGCAATATGGTGCCCGATTGTCGTTGTGGTGATTTGGTTTTATTTTAATCTATCTTATGATACTCGCGCCATCAAGACAAATCTAACGAGGTATCATTTATCCAAATCCGTTCACTGCTTTAATAGTTACGAGGGAACAAATGAACGAACATACATACATACATACGCGGCAAAAATATAACCCTCCTCCTTGCTTCGCCGCAGTCGGGTAAAAATTACCTACTATAGAACAAATTAATATCACTGCCTCCGTTTGAAGCCATGACCTCCACTATCTCGTAAGTCAATGATTTTTCTTTTTTGTGATTCTATTTTTAAAAGTCTAACAAGCCTTTTTTATGATCATGTGTGTATGTGTAGTCTGTGGTCAACCCTAGTGATGTATTGACGTCGATACTCACTTTCATCGATAATTACAAAGTGGTGTTTTCATAGTCGTCTTCATTGAACGTATGATACAAAGGTGTTTGGAAAGGCCAAGAATAAATATTTAGAGTTTCATGTGTTATCTCCCCGTACGTATGTACTACATATATTGTATAGATAAGAAAAGTAACGCGAGGTGAGACAGCGATTATTACGTAATTTCATTGTTTTATGTAATGTTATGAAATGAAGATGTTCAAAACATCTTCATTGTTAAGTGGATTGTTGGAATTTGTTCTGCTTGTTTTATAGACAGATTCAGTTACTTTGTTTTCTCTTATGTTTCTTGTTGCACTTAATAGTTATTTTTAATAAAACATATTCTTATGTTATAATAAATACGATGGCTACAATTTTTCAGTTAAACTGAGTTGACTCATGAACCGACAAATTGCCAAGATACAAAATTCAAATGATTATTGAAAATGTGCAACAAATACCTGTTTCAATGCGAGTCCATAAACTAAAACACATTAACTGCATATACAAACTAAAAACTAATAGTTCCCACAAAACATATGTTGTTTTTTATTTAATATATTTTTCATATTACATTCGCACTCCCAATAAAAGCATATCACACTGTAAACTATTTAACTGTCTATCTGCATATTAGGATTCATGGCATACATCAAAATGACAGATAGACAGACGAATTGCGACGACTAAGTCCATAGGAATTAGGTTCCGTTGGTATACCCTTTAGAAAAGGACTCCTAAAATTTAATGAAGACTTCTACACACCATTGCCATGTTTGCAAATATAATAGATCAACGTGAGGTCAAAGACACAGGCTGTCATCATTAGCAATATAATATAATGCCTAATTATGTTCTATATAACGCATAGGTTTGAAAGCCGTACATGTACAAATAAGGTAATATGAAATGAGAGGATTGTATATCGTAGCTCCGATTAGGATGTTTAATTCTTTTTCCATCCGTCTATCCCACTTATTCTTCTTTGCGTAAGGGTTACTGTTACTGTTAGCCTGCATCATCCCACTGCGGCGCAAATCCTTCTCCCCATGATTTCTAGGTGGTTCTATCCAGGGCCAAAGTAAACCTCTGGTCGTTAGTTTGATCCAGCTCGTCCTGCCATCTTCTACGAGGTCTACCGCGATGCTTTTTGGCTGTATTAGGGCTCCAGAAAGTGGTGATTTTGGCCCACAACTCATTGGGGATGTGGCAGACATGGCCAGCCCATGCCAACGACTACAAACTAAAAAAAATGTAGGAGTAGTAGGTTATTAGGAGGGTTTGGGTATATGCGAAACAGGGTGTAAAGTCCCGCATTCCCATTGAAAAGGGAGGATCCTCCGACCAGACAGGTGTTTTTGTCTGGTGGGCAACTGCCCGATGTTTGTGATCGGGTCATTTGTATGCAGGCTACTAAGTGCGGTAAACTTTGCTTGCGCGTTTCAGGGTTTCTATCGTTTAGTTTGTATGTTGCGAGATAGATGTCGCTACAAAGGTTCGGGGTTGCGGAAAGTTCTAACGAGATATCGCGGACCCGGAACGTAGAGCAATTGAAGGGACAGGGTAGATTTTTATTCAGTAGAAGTGTGATAACAAGATACTGCGGCCCCGAAACTTAAGGGCAGCTGAAGGAACTGAGTGATTTTTTAGTTAGAAGCAGTCTGACACACCCTTCCGCTTCATCCAAAGTGGGAAATAAAGGTTAGGAGAAGGGTTTTTACATCAGCAAATAATAACTTATCTGATTAAATTAATTAATAAATAAATAAATTATAGGTTTTTAAATTAAATACATACCAAAACATATATTTTTACATAGTATAAGACAGTCGCTCCCGTTGTCTGCACGTTTAGGTCTTTTACAGATTTGAATACAGCTTTCAGCAATAGATAGAGGGATTCAAGAGAAAGGTTTATATGTATAATACATGCATATTATTAGTACACTGCACCCGTACGGAGCCGGGGCGGGTCGCTAGGTACAATATCTAAACCTACAAATTCAAATAATTATCATAATAAATATATATGAATATATTTGTCGGAAGCGTTAGGTATCAATGTAGCTGACATGAAGCAATCGCTGAAGGAGCGCTTCTATCGGGCGGGAACAAGGTGCGTGCCTTCAACGGTTGGGTTATGCCAGTGTTGATATTCTCTCTCGGCGTACTCAAATGGACTCAAACTAAACTTGACGGCCTGGTTAGGAGAGTTCGTACATTGCTGACTGCATATCGAATGCATCACACACGCTCGTCGGTGATGAGGCTGTATATCCCGCAGAAATGTGCAGGTCGAGGCTTTTTGAATGCTAAAACTCTCCACAAACGCGAGGTATGCAGTCTCAGGGAACATTTCCTTGCTTCCGAAGTGGGTAAGCATAGAGATACAGTAGCGGTGGACAAGGGACTCACCCCGCTCTCCTTGGCTAATGAGAACTGGCGCAAACCTGCAGTGCTAGACACTAACGATCGAAGAGGGATATGGCAGAGTAAGGAGCTTCATGGACGTTTTTTCCGGGCCCTACATGGGTCCGACGTAGACCAAGTGGCGTCCGTAGCTTGGTTGCGCTTCGGTGGCCTCTTTGGGGAAACCAAAGGTTTTATTTGTGCAATTATGGACGAAGTTATCATGACGAACAACTACCGGAAATTTATTGTGAAGGATGGTTGACATATGTTGGGCATGTCACTGCCCGGGTGAATCAATCCGCCACATTATCTCTGGTTGTTCTCGTCCTTGCAGCCAAGATAATTCATCAGCAACTTGCTCTGAAATATTCTCTTGTGGAATCGGAAGTGCCGTACTATAGGTATGTGCCCGACTCAGTTCTCGATAACAGCCATGTCACATTATACTGGGATCGGTCCATCATCACTGACAGGACTATTGTAGCCAATAAGCCTGATATAGTGGTGGTCGACCGAATCGAGAGGCGTGCCATGATTGTCGACATAACCATCCCGCATGACGAGAACCTCGTGAAAGCTGAGAAAGATAAGCAAATCAAATATCTTGACTTGGCACACGAGATTGTCGACATGTGGGATGTGAACTCGGCAATCTTGTACCGATAGTCATCTCAGCCAATGGCTTAATAGCCAAGAGCCTCGACCAACACCTCAGGAGGCTCTTGTTAGACGGTTGGATCAAGGACTTGCTTCAGAAAACGGTACTCCTCGATACGGCGCGTATCATCAAGAGGTTCCTCTCTAGGTAGCCCTGACCGCCGGTAGCTTGGACCCTGTTCCCGATACTGGTGGGCTACTATTTTTTATATTTTAAATGTTTTTTTTTCTTTAGAGAATATTTATAAATGTAATTTATATGTATATATTGGAAATAAAGTATAATATTAAAATGTTTATTCAAAATCATATGGTAAATAATAATATACAATTTCGCTTATACCCGGGACTTAATTCGATGTAGTAAGCTGACATAAGCTACTGTCACTTACTAAAATAATGATACCCTATTTAACCTAATAGTGATGGATTCAATCAATCGAATAATAAATTTAATTTTAAATTTTAATCGTCAGAAATATAAAAAAAAATGTATAACTATTTATTATCTTTTATTTTGAAGTAGTACTTAGATTTTATTATAAATAAATATATTTTAATTAAAAATATTCATATCTAACCAGCCATGATAAAAGCCACTCTTTTGGAAATTGTTTCATGTGATGAATATTTTAATAAATTGCCCGAGATTACTATTAAAAATATTGCCCCACCACCACTGCGACCTAAACCCCATTGGAATGGGTACAGGTACAGGGGCCTATTGCAAAAAAAATATCATGATCTATTCGTTTTATTTTTCACGACCCTTTATAGGGTCTTATCTGACTTTTTAGGGTTCCTTAGCCGAATGGCAATAAACGGAACCCTTATAATTTTCCGTCCATCCGTATGTCACAGCCATTTTATTCTGAAACTATTAGGACTATACATGTGAAACTTGTTAGGTAGATGTATTCTGTCCGCTTTCCGAACTTAGAAAAAAATAAAAAAATATTATAAATTAAGGGGGACTCCCCATACATGGAACTGAAACTGAAATTTTTTTTTGTCATGAAACATACACGTATGTGGTATCTATAGACAGGTGTTTAAAAATGACATTAAGGCTGGAAACAGTGCTCGACCGACGGTCAGCGCTGACCGTACATTTTGACCGTCAGCGCTGACCGTCGGTTGTGAAAATCGTCAGCGTAGCTGAGTGCGCATTCATAGGCTTGCATAGATATAGCTACGCCGACTGACGGTCAGCGCCGATCGTCGGTCAAGCACTGTTTCCAGCCTAAGGTTTCTAAAATACTTTTTCATAAAGTCAATAGTTTAAGAGGGTGTCGAGCCTACGAGACGCGCGGAAAATAGGTATTTACTGCAGCGGGCTAGTCGTGTGCGTTGTCACACACACAATGACAAGTTCGCTCGAGGCCCGCTTGCCGTTGCACGACGAAATTTCCTAACTTTGCATTTTTGAATTTTTTGTCGTTATGTTGAATAAACTTGAAAAACGAATATTAATTATTTAGATGGTTTTATTTATTACACTAATATTATAAAGGCGAAAGTTTGTGAATGAATGTGTCTGTTTGCATGTTTGTTACTTCTTCACGCTCAAACGGCTGGATGGAACTAAATGAAGCAAGTAGGTACGTAAATAAATCACAAAAATAAATTTAATAAATTATACCTATTATATAAAAATTAACGTTTGTTTTTACTGTACTAATACATTATCCGTTCCCTCACTATTCATCCTATTGCAATAAAATTTTGATTTTATATATTAAACTCCTCAGATTTTTTTTAAAGAATACTAGCAATGTGGGTACATTTCACATTACTAGCAATCTTGTTAACCCCTCCAACTAAGCTAAATATGCTTGTGTCTGGAGTGGGTTCACGTCAATAGTGTAATGGGTGGGGTTCGAACCTGCGACCTCTCGATCACAAGTCCGACACCTTATCCATTAGGCTATTGACGCTTCGAAACTGGGTAAGTAGCAAGTTAGGGTAGATGGGTATGCAGTACTTATTTGAATAATAAAACCAGTATGAAATAAAAAGATATAATTATGTAATGTCATAATAAAACCAGACTGAAATAAGTTTTGTTTATTAAAATTTCATTTAGTGCTCGTTTAAATTCTGATGTACTGTCATATTTTTGATAACATTCGGTACTTTATTATATATACGTGGGGCCATACCAAAAACATTTTTTCATTAATGCTGTCTAGCGAACTTACTTCGCAGAAAATATAAGCGTAATTTATTTCATAACAATATATGTATCAAGTGTAACTTAATTTAAAAGAAAAAAAAATAAAAGAAATCTATAAATCTAATGTTATATTGCTTATTATAACATTTTACAAAAATTGGCCAAGTGCGAGTCAGACTCGCCCATGAAGGGTTCCGTAGTAACTATAATAATATAATATAATATGTATATTTACTTGACAAAAAACTAAAACATACAAATTTCTTAAAACTAGCTTATTTACATTTTTTGCAACTACGCCAAATAACTTTGTTTTTCATAGTATTTGTATGAATTACAAAGTTATATTTGCGGTTTTAGAAAATATGCTGTATCTCAAAAACTGCTGACTCGATCTCTTTAAAACCAATTTTGATTGAAAGTTTACATTAAGATCTATAGATATATATATACAACGTGTAATTTAAAGGGTATATACATACCAAGTGCATGGCTTCTTTGGATGATAACAAACGATATGGCATGGGTTTTGTAATCCTAAGTCTACATGTGTAGAACTTATTACAAATTCCAGTACACTGATACCAGAGACCGAATTTTTCAAATTAAGAAAAACGAAAAGATTTATCGTGTTATTGGCAAGTGACGTGGAAAGTTATTGACCCTCGTAGTGCTGTGACACGTTTGTTATGATTGGTATTCAAAAAATATGTGAAACCAATAATTTGGTATCAATTCTTTAAGTCAGTTATTTTGTGCTGAAACTGTGCATAGAGACTCCATACCTACATATATGTTGTCTTCAGCCCTTTTGGTTAGATATGGGGTTTCCGTTACACGTTGTATATATATATTTATATTTTTCACTCCATTATTATAGAAATTAGAGGGGGGCACACATTTTACCACTTTGGAAGCGTATATCTTTTAAACGATTAATTTTATGAAAAAGTGGTTTTAGAAACCTCAACCTCATTTTAAAGACCTGTATATAGATACCAGACATGCATAGGTTTCATGAAAAAAAAATATTTTCAGTTTTAGTTCCATGTATGGGGGGGGCTTCCCATACATGGAACTAAAACTGAAAATATTTTTTAATTTAATTTAAATATATTTTAATTTTTTCTTAAAATCGGAAAGCGGTTCCCAGCAGTGGCCCATTCATTAAATTTAGATTTATTACTCATTTGAAATTTTTTAACTGGACATGCCTTACTAAATTCATGGCATAGTGAAGAAAATAACATCCTGTAATTTTCATTGGAGTCATGGGAGTCAAAATTGGCCATTGAAAGATTACTTAACATGTTATCATTAAAAACATTAATTTATTTTCAGTTAGTGGCCTAAACTTAATAGTCTTATTTAATTGCCGCTTTTTAACCAACTCAAAGGATACTAGTTGACCTGTATGGTCAGACCTAACTCCACTAATTTGAGACGAGTAAGTTATGGCACAATTAGTATAAATATTATCTATGCATTGAGCTGATGTTGCTGTTATTCTTGTTGCTTCCTTGTATGTGCATTTTAAGTTAAATGAACCAAACAATGAAGTAAGCTTGCAGTGTTCAGGTGAATTTACTAACAAATCAATATTTAGGTGACCACAAACGAAAACTAATTTATTATCTCTTATAAGCTTAGGTACTTAAATTTTCTCCCATTATCATTAAGAATGATGACAAGTTTGATGCTGGTGGTCTATAAACACTTAAGAAAGTTTGGCCTTCAACTTCTGTACATGCTACCTCACACAAGCAATCAACAGAGCAAGCGGTGATATATTTTTGTTCCTTATATCTAAGAGAATTACTACGTAATATTAAAGTACCACCTCCTACTGAGGACCTGTTGTATGCACTGGTAACAGAAAAATATTAATTTTAAACAACATTCTGTCTGGTTTTAGCCAGGTTTCACAAAAACATAAGATATCTATATCATATTTATCTATTAAAATTTCCTCATCTAATATTTTACCGGAGAAACGATTTATATTCTGATGATATAGTAAAATTGTGTTATTATAACTCTCCTTTGTCACATCTAAGGGTTTAAACAATTAATTTCAGTATTATTAGATACCCTAGATAATACTGAATAGTCAGTTAACCTAGGATCAGTTAAATTGTCAATAACCCAGTGTAAATTGTAAGCTAACAAAGTAGCCAATGAACTTTCTAAAATGAATGTCAGGATTGCAATCGGTATGCCCAAAAACCTATTACACGATGTTTGATGCAATATTTTGCAATCGACCACGTTTGCTGAGCAAGCGATATAATGCGGTCGCACTAAGTTCGCCGCGAGCTTAGTGTATTTCGAACAGCAACCGGGTGCACTCATTTTCATCATTTAGTGATAATTTTAGCCCTTACGTTACTTTGTTAATTATACTTAGCAATAAACCCTTGAAGGTTATCAGTGTATTTAACTTAGTAGACACACACGATATCCATATTAAATGTTGGAGAAAAAGTTGCATCCACCAAGGATGCAACTTTTTCTCCAACATTCAATATGGATATCGTATGTGTTTTAAATTGGATTTCAAAATGAAAGCCAGATTTGCAATCACCACCCCCAAAAACCCATTACACGATACCCATATCGAATGTGTGAGAAAAAGTTGCATCCGCCATCTTGGATTTTAAAATGAATGCCAGATTTGCAATCACCACCCCCAAAAACCCATTACACGGTACCCATATCAAATGTTTGAGAAAAAGTTGCATCCGCCATCTTGGATTTGAAAATGAATGCCAGATTTGCAATCACCACCCCCAAAAACCCATTACACGATACCCATATCGAATGTTTGAGAAAAAGTTGCATCCGCCATCTTGGATTTTAAAATGAATGCCAGATTTGCAATCACCACCCCCAAAAACCCATTACACGATACCTATATCGAATGTTTGAGAAAAAGTTGCATACGCCATCTTGGATTTTAAAATGAATGCCAGATTTGCAATCACCACCCCCAAAAACCCATTACACGATACCCATATCGAATGTTTGAGAAAAAGTTGCATCCGCCATCTTGGATTTTAAAATGAATGTCAGATTTGCAATCACCACCCCCAAAAACCCATTACACGGTACCCATATCGAATTTGTAAGAAAAATTTGCATACGCCATCTTGAATTTAAAAATAAATTCCAGATTTGCAATCACCACCCCCAAAAACCCATTACACGATACCCATATCGAATGTTTGAGAAAAGTCTTCATCATCACTTTCACTTCCTCAAATGGTGCTTTTCGGGAGCAACTGCACAAGGTACTATTAGAAATACCCAAAAAGCTATAGGTGTGCCTATAATATTTAAAGAGTTCCCTCGCTTTCTCCAGGATCCCATCATCAGATCCTGATTTCATAACAATGGAACCAACTAGAAAGTATACCCTTTCAAACGAAAAAAAAATTCCAAATCGGTCCAGCCGTCTTCGAGTTTGAGGTTACATACATAAATAAAGCTTAAGACGAACTGAGAACCTTCTCCTTTTTTTTGAAGTCGGTTAAAAAGCAATAATAACATCACAAAATAGAAATACGTACTTTTTATGAGAATAGCTTTTTTTCGAAAATTTACGCCAACTTTCTTCTAATAATATTTTTTGTTACATTTTCCCATAATAAAACAAATATTGAAAAAAAAATGTTAAAGAAATATATATTGAACAATAAAAAGTAATTGTTGGGTATGCATAATAAATCGTACTCAAAAAAACAAAAAATATGACTTATGTTATTCAACGGATTGCTGCAATACATACGTACACAATAGATCGCGAATTATCGTTACCGGCGAAACGCTCCACGATGAGACGTGACCCCTCTCTGAGCTCCCGTGGACGACTGAATTTTCGACCGGTGTACGTTGCGTATGGTTCAAAATAGCGCGCAAATTACAAGAAAAAATTAAAATTAAAACAACCAAGCGACATTTTTGAAATGTTAAAGCTGTAAATGATAGTATGATAATTAGAGAATAATATGAATTGAAGTTTATGAAAAAATTCAACAGTTTACTATCAAAATTCAGCGACGCACGAGCATGTTTTGTAAGGATTTTTGTCCAACTTTATGTATTTTTGTTTAATAAACTATAAAATATTTTTAAATTTTGCCAACTATGTTTGCTAACACATTTATTCTAGTGTTCATTACATATTTTTGTATGGTAATTAAAGTACTATTATAGGTTATATTCCTTTAGTTGTGAAGACCGTTTCGAGTTATTTTACTCGGCGCAGGCTTAAAAGATATATACGCTTCCAAAGTGGTAAAATGTATGTCCCCTCCTCTAACTTCTTTAATAATGGAGGGAAAAATCTAAAACAAATATCGCTTCCCGGCAAGAAAAGTGTCACAACACATATTAGGTACAAAATTACATAATTACAGCATTAAATAGCGCGTATTTCATTTGTCCGTCTCAAAAAATGTCGTTATTTTGTTGCGCATGGTTACTGCTAGATGGCACTAAGTTCTCTTTTTCACGGAGCCGTTTCGCTCCGAACACCGGCGTGAACAATGTCACATTTGTGTAGACGTGTACTGTGTCGCCAGAAAAGTGTTTTAACGTGTGATGTGACTTTCTATCGGTAAGTTTTACGTTTAAATATTAGAATTGTTACTAAAAAGGCGGCACAATCTGTGTTATGACTATATTGTTGACGAAAAAGCATTATAGATATTGCCAGATCATACAAAAAACAGACATAACATGTAAAGTGTCTCTGTTTTTACTGTTTCTGATCTATAATCGCGATTTAAGGGAATTTATAAAAACGCAACACATGTAATGTCGTTTTTGTTGTAACTTTTATAATAATCACGAGTTATATGTTGTGTTCGGTCTTTTTTCTGTATAAAATTGAACTCAATCTTAATGCCACGTTGCGTATTTTATTTATTTAATAGTACTAATTTTACTAACTGTTTATTTTTTTAGGATCAATATGAATAATAATAGTCTGGCAGCATTGATAATACAACTGGCTAGCGAGAAATTTAACTACCAAAATATTGTAATCAAAATGATTTGAAAGATGATGATGTTATAATGCAAGGTTAGTGTTTTATATTATAGTCAAATATAAATAAATGTAATGTTACGCCCCGATGTTCTAGCGGTTTATGTACCGGACCATGATCTTTGGGGACTTCGATTCCCGGATCAAGCAAAAAATATCTCGAAATTTTGAACTTTGCTCTGGTTTATAATCACCAACTGGCATTTGCTAAGCGTAGTAATTTTCCCAGATCCTATCATTGTAATGGTGACATGAATTCAATGATGGAGGTCTTTGCCTTGCAGTGGGACAGGCTGATTACTTTACTTTTATGTATATTTATCAGCTGTTTGATTACCATAATACAGTACGAAATGAGACGGCCGCATGTCAGGGGTCCAGGGATACTTATTTATTTTGTTTTTTTTAGATCTCGACACATCTACTTCGAAAAAATGTGAAAATAAGCAGTACGAAACTGAAAATCAAAACATAATGCATACGCTATGTACAAGTACAAATATTATTGAGGATATAAGAGAACCTTTTTGTACAGGCTTGTTAATATTGAACTGATATTTAAATTGTACTCTAAATCAAATTACTCTCATTGTTTTAGATGGAAATACAACATCAGATAAAGAAAATGTTTATTTCGAAGACAGTGATGCTTATGACAGTGTCAATGACTCAAATTTTAAAATTGACTGTGGGTATAAGAGTTCTAACTCAGGCAGTAGAGTTGGTCGACCGACTATAAGAAAACGTGTTAAGGCTTGTATTCATGCCAATAACCTTGACCATTTGGGTGGAGCTAACGACCCCTCTCCGCGCGCCACTCCGCGCAGCTCCACCACCCGCGCGCGCGCGCGGCCCGCTCCCGCACCTCCAGCATGCGTCGTCGCTTCGCCTAGTCTCGGCACAGAGTATCTAAATCACAGAAGGTCAAGTCATCGTGAAAGTTAAATTCATTTTTATTTGTACCGCATCAAAAGCGGTCAAATTTTGATTTTATTTATTATCTATTGATATGGATGCACCTTTAATATGTACTGTAGAAACTATACCTCTATTATAAATCAGCCTGACTTGAAACATGAGGTAAACAACTTGATGTATCTTTTTAACTAAATTATAAATAAAATAAAAATTAATGGCTAAATGTGTTGCTAAGCGCAAAACTCAGGAATGGCTGGACCAATACGGATTTTTTTTTGCGAATATTCGTTGTAGTCTAAGGAAAGTTTCTATGAAGAGAAAAATAGTAGGTAGGTAGGTAGGGTAGGTATGTAGGTAGGAACTTAGAGTAAGGTAGATAGGTAGTATAATTATTACTAGTGTATGTCATATTATTTGTTATATTTTTTATAAACAAATAGATTATAACTAAAATTCACTGAAATTTAACTTTCTTTCACCAAGTATTTTTATTCTTTTGGTTAGTTGTACTTCTTCATCGTCACTTATTTCTCCATGTTCACATATATTTATTTTTGGAAATTTTGATAGCCATATAAAATCTTGTTCTATGTTTTCTTTTTGTCCTTCTTCGTTCTCGTTTTCTTCATTTTTCTGTTCAATCTGTTTTGCTTTCCTTAATTCTATTTCCTTCTCTTTGTCGTTTTCTTCTTTCTCTTGTATATTATCTTAACTCTATTTCTCTATCTCAACTGGTGGCTTCGCCCATACGAAGAGAAACCGGTTCATATCGGCTCAAGCCAGGCCTCGCTCAAACGAAGTGCACACACGCGCCTAGCTTGTAGTAGTGTACCTATCATAGCGCAGTTGTACGAAGCTTACTCTCTGTCTGTTTACTCTGTGCTATCTACTTTTATGCGAGGTAAGTAAAGCGATAGTTTATAATGAAATCTATACTATATATAATATAATATATAATCTATACTAATATTATAAAGCGGAAAAGTTTGTTAGTTTGTTTGTTTGTTTGCTTGAACGCGCTAATCTTCGAAAGTACTGGATGGATTTGAATGCAATTTGGTATGGAAGTAGCTTGAAGCTTGAGGAAGGTTATAGGCTACTTTTTACGCGACTGGAAAAAAGGAGAGTTATGTTTTTACCGTGATAGAATCCACGGGAGCGAAGCCCCGCGTGAGTACTAGTATAATATTATAAAGCGGAAAAGTTTGTTTGTTTGTTTGCTTGAACGCGCTAATCTTCGAAAGTACTGGATGGATTTGGATGCAATTTGGTATGGAAGTAGCTTGAAGCTTGAGAAAGGTTATAGGCTACTTTTACGCGACTGCAAAAAGGAGAGTTATGTTTTTACCGTGATAGAATCCACGGGAGCGAAGCCCCGCGTGAATACTAGTATGTAGATAAAACTTATAACTTGCCTTGATAATAAATGTATACCCTTTTGTTTGTAATATTTTTTTAGACCCCTCTTCATTCGTTTCTTCTTATTCCCCATGTTTTACAAACGAAATTTAAACACTAATAAAACTGTAAATACTATAACTTTATAACATTAACACTACTTATAGATACCTACATAGAATACTCTTAACTTATAAACAAGAATCAGAAATAAAACTTTTTAGCAAAAAATAGAACCGACTTTCATATAAAAACACTACAAAGGCAAAAATAACTTTAATTTTGGAGGTCGGTGTCATTTGTTTTGTATTTTCTTTTTTTTGTGACTCCGCCTTCCGAAATTTAAAGTTATTTTTGCCTATGTAGCGTAAAAACGCTACATAGGCAAAAATAACTTTAACTTTAAATTTAAAACAAAAAGTTTTATTTCACGCTTTTTAGTGGGTCGGTTTGTAATTTATCTAGTTACAAAAGCCAAAATGTCAACTACTTATCACCTTTTACAAAATATTGCTTTTCCCGGTGAAGAGCCGTTAATTTTTGAGGAGTTCTCCTGGTACATCACCATCAGCTCTACTTCACCATATGCGTTGTGATGAGCATAAAGTGCTTAACATCTATATTCAAGTAATCTAATCTCAATCCACGAAATACCTACTTATTATTGAGTAGTTTCGATGGCCATCTGGGGTCTTCATCATCAGGTCCACTTCCTCAAATGGTGCTTTTTGAGAGCAACTGCACAAGGTACTATAAGAAATATCCAAAACGCAATAGGTATGCCTATAATATTTGAAGAGTTCCCTCGATTTCTCCATGATGTCATCATCAGATCCAAACGTGACGACAATGGGACCAACTAGAAAGTATATTCTTTCAAACAAAAAAAGAATTTTCCAAATCGGTCCAGCCATCTGCGAGTAATGAAGTAACATACATAAAAAAAAGTTCAAGACGAATTGAGAACCTCCTCCTTTTTTTAAAGTCGGTTAAAAAGCTATTCCACTATTTACAAAATTAAATTTTTGCAATAATATCTTACGATTTTATTTCGTAGTGCTTGAGCTCTCGCAACGCGGCATACGTCCACCTAGCAACACGATGCGCCCCGCACTGAATTTGTGGACGAGTGCGGGGGTGACGTAAACGCAGTCTTTAATCGGACCCATTTTTAATTTATTGTAATAAAAATAATACATATTTGTAAAAAGTAACAAAACCAAATTATTTTCATCTCTATTGCAAAGCAGTAGTATATTTTTTTATACTCTTTTGATAAGAAATTAAGGAGTAAAATGGTTTCATCTCAATGATTTGGAGTTGATTTGGCATTTTTTTTTCTTATTAAGTGATACCGATAGAAAAATTGTGGCTAAACCAAATTACGGTTCATATCATGTAGATTACTAACAATTTTTTTCAGATGTAATTTCTCTGTAATTGCCGATGAAAAGTTGCTTCATCTGAGTGCTTTTTTCAAGCTTTTTTCGAGAGAGCAGCCTTTACGGAATTCACCAATATTGTCGCAAGAAGAGCATATAGAAAAACAAATACAAAGAAGACTCAGGTCAGGTCCAATTTATGTACCCAGCCAATACGTTGAAGCTATTAAATGTGCTAAGAAGAAAGGCAATCCCTACACCGTGACAGAAATGTCATCTAGTGATTTTTATTCATTGAAGCGTCTGTCTGAGGATATTGGGTTAACTACAGCAAAGTCTTTTAAAATTTCTGAGGTGAAGATTTTCAAACTGTTGCAGGACGATCCTACGAAGCTGTTGTTTAAAACCTCTTTTAAGGATCATCCGTTCTCCGAAAAAGTTTTAACGAAAAAAAAAATATCTTAATTCAATATCCCTCAAACTCCAGTATTGATCTAAACCGAAACTCAAAGAAAATAAACCCTTCAGTTTATTTTCTTTGAGTTTCGGTTTAGATCGATACGGGAGTTTGAGATCTATTATAATCATATTCCCCCCCTTTTATGAGTCTTTTTATGACTCTCTAAAGTGAATAATTTAGCTTTTTTTTTAGTTGAATGTAAGTTTACGTAATAAAACATATTTTTACCTATAAAGAAGTTTGTTTTGAATTTTTTTCTTATTTTAAAAACATGTTAAAGAGAAGGTTTTAATTAGTTATTTTTTCTTATTGTAGGTGCCTAAATTTTATAAGTAAAGACAGTTAACCAATAAAAGTAATGATGATGATTGCATTTAGACGTATGTTTAAGAAAAATTATTTCATATTAGATCTTTTCTAGAATTTTCATAAAGATTAATTTTTTATATTGTTATCGGCCAACGAGTGAATTAAGACTGATTGCTAATTAGGCCACAACTATTAATTTATAATTAAGAAGTTATTTTTTGATGTTTTTATTTTATTTTAATGAGAAGTTTATAATTTGGTTACTTTTTCCTTATTTTTAATTAATATTAAAAACTTTTAATAATAAAAGTAATGGTGATTACCTACAGTATAATGTGTATTATTTTTTAAACTAGAGAAATTTTAATCGAATAAAGAGTCATAATATTCATCAAATTAAAAGTTTCTTAAAAGTTAGTTAAATAAAAATACAATTTTGCTATTAAATTTAATGCCCTATAATAAATATATAAATAAGCTATTTACACACCATATTTCAGCGATGTGACTATTATAGTTTTTAAATTATTGACGTCTAGATGAACAAAAAACTATTAAAGTTACATTTTCTCGAAACAACTATTTTTGTATTCTGACACTTTGCCGGGAAGCGATATATGCTGTAGATCTTAATGTAAACTTCCAACAAAAATTAGTTGAACGAGATCGGTTCAGCAGTTTTTGAGATATAGCATATTTTCTAAAACTGCTAATATAACTTTGTAATTCATACAAATACTATGAAAAACAAAGTTTGTTTGTGTTTATTTGGCGTAGTTACTACGGAACCCTTCATGTCAAAGTGTATAATTATTATACCACCAAACTTTACTATACAATGTTCCTCTACGATACTAAGTTGCTAAACTATTTATAAAAAATAAAATTCTTGCAAACCACAGAAACTATCTAAAATTTAAGAAACATAAGCAAAACATTAAGTTACTTATTTTTTATATACGGGGTGTCCCGAAACAACGTCAAACGGGTACGGGGCGATAGGCTAGGTTGTACCAGTTCTAGCAAAAAAATAAATAAAAATTATCCATGTGACTTTTTTGTCTGGTTGGGAAAATCATCGAATGACTTCTCCCACTCAGGGTGAAGCGGAAGGGTGTGTCAGACTGCTTCTAACTAAAAAATCACCCAGTTCCTTCAGCTGCCCTTAAGTTTCGGGGCCGCAGTATCTTGTTAAAACATTCCCACAACCCCGGCAAGCAATTTTACTGATTTGTGATCATTGTACTTAAATATATGATCTAGGGTGTTGATTTTCAACATTTTCAAATATCTATTATCTTATCACTTAACCAAGTCACATGGATTTTCTAAAATTATTTTTGCTAGAACTGGTACAACCTAGCCTATCACCTCGTACCCGCTTGACGTTGAGTATCGGGACAACCTATACAACGTGTAATTTAAAGGGTATATACATACCAAATGCACGGCTTCTTTGGATGATAACAAACGATATAGCAAGGGTTTTGTAATCCTGTCTACATGTGTGGAACTTATTAGAAATTTCAATACATTGATACCAGAGACCGAATTTTTCAAATTAAGAAGAACGAAGAGAATTATCGTTTTATTGGCAAGTGACGTGGAAAGTGATGACCCTCATAGTGATGTGACACGTTTGTTATTATTGGTATTCAAGAAACATACAAAACCAACAATTTGGGTTTAATTCTGTGAGTCACTTATTTTGTGCTGAAACTGTGCATAGAGACTCACCTACCATTCCATATGGTTGTCTTCAGTCCTTTTGGATAGATATGGGGTTTCCGTTACACGTTGTATATCTATGTCTCTTAATAATAATTGAGCCTAATATAATATGTTCCCATTGCGGGGACACAGGCTTCCACTCTATGAGAGGGAATAGGCCACAAGCAAACACGCGAGCCCAGTGTGGGTTAGAGGATATGACATATACAGCATGTAACATAATTAATACACATCCTGAAATTAGTTTCTTCAGAATCGTTTACTAAATCGATTTTTATCGTTTTTAATATCGATAATTTTAATCCCAAAAAATTAAATCTACATAAATTACAACTTACACTTTCGCTGCATAGTAAAAACAAACTAACTATGGACCGTAAATTAAAATAGTAACTTTTTAAATGCAGATTTTTATAAATTCCGTCATTCAGTACACATTACAGAATGAAACTCATTTAAAGGAAGTTAAAGTTTAAAAAAAACTGTTTAAACAAGTAAAACTAAAAATTCAGAGTATGTATTATGATAATAACATTATTTTCATAGTTTATTTTTAGATGTATATTATTATGTAGTTTAGGGTTTTTATTTAAGTGTATATTCCATTATTGATTAAATAGATCTACAACGTAGATATTTATAAATTATACCTTATATAAAAAATTTCTAATTGGGGTGTTTGAATTGTCAACTATTACGATACATGTTGTATAAATATGTCACTTGCTTGCCAGAATAGTACATTGTTCATCGAGGGGAGAAAGTGACCGATTACCAACGAGGGTGTAGTTTGAGGCCCGAAGCACAACTGAGGGCCTTAATACACACGAGTTGGGAATCGCACTTTCTTCCGAGTGATACATAGTGCTTTATACTATACCTACGAGGAAAATAGCTTTTTGTACATTATTAATGAAACCGAGTTAAAAGATAGGACCTATGGCCATAGACAGTAGGTATCTCATTTATTTTTCGCGCCAAATTGTTATTCTTATTAGGTATGTTCGAATACTGAAAGTTAATGTGAGAATTTGTTCAGCAGCGTGTTGGGAGTAATTTTAAATCAATGTTGAGCAATACTATGTGGCCAGTATCATTTTCTCTTGGTGATAAAAACTTTTTTGTCTTTTGGCCTTATAAGTATTTTTAGTTAGCTACTGAATTGGTCTAAATTAAAAAAAAAACAGCGCGTTAGTAATGGATTTTCATACACTTTTCCCTCCCTCACCAGTGTCTCCAGCACGTTAGTAATGAATTCTCATACACTTTTGCGACCCGCACATTTGTACTACAGTAATGACGTCCTTTCTGTCAAACTTTTTAAAAAGTAATAAGGCAGTTTCCGAGCAGGTATAGTATAAATTATATTACCTACTCTCTATCCTTCTGTCTCCACTGTTCTTGTCTTTATAACTTTATATCGTCTCTTCAAGTTTTTCATTCCGCCGTCAGACGCTCGCAGTCTCGACGCTCTAGACACATTATTATCATGTTATGCAAGTCATGCCAAGTAATTTGACATAGCGCGCGGAGACGCCGCCATTTTTAGATCAGTCTCGTATGTGATTTATTGGATGCAAATAGTATCCTGAGTGGAGGTGCTTGTGGCTAAATATTAACAGCCGCGCAGATTAATCTGCAAGGTTAAGCAATAGGCTTGGTGACCATATACACTAATATTATAAAGGGGAAAGTTTGTTTGAACGCCCTAATCTTTGAAACTACTCGGTGGATTTGGATGACGTTTGGAATGGTATTAGCCATGCGCGTGCACAGGATTATGACAGGGTATGCGGCGGAGTAATCGGTCACAAAAACTTTTTCTTTTATAGATTTTTAGCATAGCCACAGCCACGCATCACCACCATGCAACGATGCGTGGCTGTGGCTATGCTAAAAATCTATAAAAGGCAAAGTTTTTGTGACCGATTACTCCGCCGCATACCCTGTCATAATCCTGTGCACGCCCCTGGTATTAGCTTGAATCTTCAAGAAGGTTGAAGGTTAGTTTTTACCCGACTGCAAATAAGGAGGGTTATGTTTTTATCGTGATAAAGACCAAGGGAGCGAAGCCTCGCGCAATTGCTAGTCTTAACATATCAAGATACCTTCGGGTCTCGGAAAAGATGTTAAGACGTTCGTCCCGGCTGTCAATTGTACAGACGCCAGCACGTCAATCTACCCCAATCTGTCAAATTTTACCAATCGAACATTAACCTTCCACTATTGTGATAAGGTTGAAAATCTATTAAAGAAATTTGACAGATTGAGGTAGGTTCATGTGCTGGCGTCTGTACATCACTGTCATTCGTTAAGTTTTCTTATGCAGGGGTATTGTGTTACCCAGTTACTGGGTTGTTGAGGTTAGATAGACAGTCGCTCCATGTAAAACACTGGTACTCACCAGCATCCGGTAAGACTAGAAACCGATCCCAATGTAGTTGCAGATGATGGATTAGTATCCTGACTCCTGAGTTGGTTCAGATTAAAACAAATGGGAAGTGGTTGAGGGGTTCATTTGAGGTGGGCAGTAAAAGTTTTAGTTTAACATAGAAATACAACAGGATCGTGTAATCTTATGCGTATTCTTATAGTGGACATATACGCTACGAGAAATCGTTACGATCAGACTGTACAGTTCAAACGGTACAGCTTATCGTACATGGCATACAAGCCATATACGTTACGAGAAATCGTTACGATCAGACGGTACAATAAACGGTGCCGACGCACACGTGTCAGCGATGGCTTCGACGGACGACGTTTTAGCAGTTGTTGGATTAATATTCGCCCTGAAAGAAAAAAATTGAAGCAGAAAAAGCGTAGCATCTGGTGCAAAGAATGGCTAATAAAAAGAAGTGTTCATTCTCATGTCAATTTGTTGGCGGAATTAAAGATGTTTCCAAAAGACTGGCACAATTTTTTAAGAATGGATCATGATACGTACTTACATCTATGAACATGGTAACACCAATTATCGAGAAGCAAGACACTATTATGAGAAATGCTATTCGATATATATAGTATATATATGTATATAGATATATGATAGTGCGCACATCCATCCGAACTGCGAGTGACAACAAAACTGAACACAAAAACTGACGAGCACATATACTTTACGATCAGTCGGCACAGTTCGTCCGATTCCGATTAATCAATTGAAATTTTCATACTGTTCCGTTCGAATGCACAGTCTTAAAAATCGGACGAAACTGTACAGTTTTATAACATACATGTAGCGATTTATCGGTACCGTTCGAACTGTACAGTCTGATTGTAACGATTTCTCGTAGCGTATATGCCCACCATTATTCAGGAATTGTATTTCAAAATTACACAAAAACATCGGCCGCCAAGCTATACCCATGTAACTAGTTTAATGTGTCGGTTTTAGATAGTATTGGCTAGAAAAGGATTGGGTTCAGCGAGATTGAAGTCGCCTATGTTGTTACTCGCTGATAATGTAGCTATAAATTGGTGAAATTATTTTTAAAATAGGTCCAGTAATTTTTGAGTGTATCCATTCCAAAGAAACGAAAGATCTAAATTTTCGTCTTCATGATATTTGTGTACGTTATACAAAGGTCTTTTTACCAAATAAGATGTCTTTTCAATTAGCAATGGATTTCACAAACATCATCCGTGAATTTTAAAAGAACAACACATTTTAATGTTTTGTTTTTATGTGAAACTAGTTACTGCCTGCGACTGCGTTCGCGTGGAAAATTTTGATAAATGTAGGAATCCCTAGAGAAATGCACGATTTCGCGTGATAAAAGGGAACTAAGTGTCATTACCAGCTCAGCGTAATTATTCTTGTTATCTTGATGTTGTAAGTTTCTATTGTAATATTATTATTCCTTTATTTACAATATAGATACATATAAATTACATTTTTAAATATTGTCTAAAAAAAATATTTAAGAATATAAAAAATAGTAGCCCACCGGTATCGGGAAATTGTAATTATTATTAATAATTATTGTAACCCTATTGTAATTATTGTTGTGTGCCTGTGCTCGAATAAATGCATTTCTATTTTGTTCTATTCTGTATTCCTGACTATAATCAGCAATTTTAGCGCGAGTGAGTCACAAAAAGTCCATTCATCCATCTAAGCTTTCGTATTTATGATAAGTAACTACATGTCGAAGAACATACACATTTAGAACAATGATTAAGAAGTATAGATAAGTCTTCCTAGACGCACGGGCACGCCCATTCTGTGTTTAAAAACATCATATTTATTTATTTTATTTTAGAATTTAAAACTAGATCGGTAGATTTTTTAAAACTGCGAATAGTGCAAAAGTCAGTGTTATTTTTAAACGTCTCGCAATTTAATTATTTATAGTTCAGGCGGAAACATCTGGTCGCGATGTTGGACTAACATCGAGTTGATTGAAGTTTATATATATGATAGATACAGGGCCGGATTAACCATTAGGCGGAGTAGACAACTGCCTAGGGGCCCCGCATCAGCTAGGGGCCCAGGCCCAGTGCACGCACCAAGAAAACATATTTCTTCGAACGAGAATTTGATGTGCGTGTGAACTTAGGGACCTCACTGTTATCTCACAAAATACAAATCGTTAAATTTAATAGTAGAATTAAAACAATTTTAGAACAAATCTGGGAATAAGTAAACAAATAAATTAAAAACCTTAAGGTGCGTTTCCTCAGTTCACCCACGATTTGGTCAGTCAAAGTAAGAAAAGGGGCCCTGAGAATGCCATTGCCTTAGGGCTTCTGACGGGGTTAATCCGGCTCTGGATAGATACCTTGTACTCACGCCAAGGTCATCTGACGGCCCCGGAACGTAAAGGCAAATAATAAAGGCGTAAAGGAAGGAACAGAGTGGATTTTTAGTCAGCAGAAGTCTGATAATCCCCTGAAGGAGCTCATTGCTGAATAATAACAGCCACAAGGGTCCATCTTCGAAGTTAAGCAATCTTGCCGAGGTCAGTCGGTGGATGGGTGATCATTAGTGATGCAACGAATACTACTTTTACGAATACGAATACGAATATCAAAACTACTATTCGGCGAATACGAATACGAATACGAATATCTCGCCATGGTAATAAAAGACTTATTTATTTGATGAATGTTTACTCTTCTAATAATTAAAATTTACAATAGGCAAATTTTTATTTAAAAACATAAAATTTGTAGATTTTCTGGTTTTAGGCGATTTCTTTTTTCAGTCTGGGTGTTCCCAGCCGTTGAAAAAAGTCTTTCCGAGGCGACTGTACATGGCTTCAGTGAAAAATATTTTTGGGCGAGTTTTTCAGACTTGGAAATGTTTCAAATCTGCAGTAAACAGAGTTGCGTACAAAAATATTAGTTTTTATATATTCGTATTAGTATTCGCCGAATACGAATATTCGGTAAATGTCTACTATTCGTCGAATACGAATATTCGTATTCGTATTCGTTGCATCACTAGTGATCATCTTACAAATTGAGATTCATTCGTGTTTCGGAAAGCAGGGCAAGCCGTTGTACGTTGGTCCCGACTGTAATTTGTATATCTTTGACAGCCGTTGACTATCCAGAATTCAGAAGCAAAAAATCTGCACTGGTCTAGTCAAGGTATATCGTGTTGCCCAGTTACTGGGTTGTGAAGGTGAAATAGGCAGTCTAATAGTCTGCTACATCCAGTTAAGTCGACCCAAGCATGGTTAGTAAAAGGCTAAGCAGATAAAACTGACAATCCTTTACGCTTCACCCAGAGCGGAAGGAGTAATTTGTTGCTTATCACATCGGTAATAAAGAAAAAAAAGGTCATCAAAGGTAAAAGGTTTCTTTACAGCAAAGGAACAAAAACATAAGCGTGCTTGCCACAGGAGTCCGATCCAGTCCGTCCCGAGCTGCTTTCCCCCAGCGTCGCCCTAAGCCGAGGTCCGTACCCCACAGGGGTACCCTAAAGTGTAGAAGCTTACTTTGGCATTTATAATACCTATTAGTAGAGAAGTGGGTATAATGCAATCGAAATAATTCACCATCGCCTTTTCACATCTTGCGGTTGGTTTCCAGCCTAACTGGATGCAACTGAGTGCCTATAAGTGTTTTACATGGAGTGACTCCACAACCTAGAAGCTTTTTTTTTTACGTGGTAAAATCATCAAATAAGTCCTCCCACCCCGGGCAGGGCCGGAGGGACTGTCAGACTTGTACTGACTAAAATCCACGGTGTTCCTTCAATAGCCCTTTACGTTCCGGGGTCACGGTAATGGGATAAGTCCCACGACCCCGGCAGGCTTCGGCCCTCTACAGGGGGGGGCCTCGTCATGTTGCTGACGCTCTTTGAGGCGCGCGTGGAACACAACGCGCCGTCGACCCGGGCATGGTCCATGGTCGGACAGCGAGTTGCCCTTTACTCGCTGTCCGCATGCCTCGCGACAACCTAGAAGCTACGTAACACGATGTCCCGTGGCCAGATAGGGTTGCCAGGTTTTTTTACAGTCTGTAATGGACAAATGCTTAAATAGCCAAAAAAATTCGGGATTTTTTTCGGGGATAAATAAAAACCCAAATTATTTACTTACAGATTTTATTTTTTGAATATTTTTTAGAGGAACCCGCATGTTTTATCATTTTTTTTGTTGTATTTGACAAATTTAAAAACCCGTGCAAATCGGTATAAACAGATTTGGCTCTGATCTCAGTCGCTCGCGCGCAGCCGAGCCAAGTGGATGTACACAGTATAGAGCTTCATGAGCGGATGACACATACGAAATGGAATTAATATACGGGACAGAGTCGGTCCCGGCGGGACATTTGAATTTATCTCTGAAATACGAGACGTCTCGTGAAATACGGGACGTCTGGCAACACTATGGCCAGACCAGTGTCAGATTTTCTGGCTTCTGACTACTCGTAACGACTACCAATTTACAAATAATAGCCGGGACCAATTAAAGCTTAACGTGCTTTCCGAAGCACGGAGGAATCTCGATATGTTAAGATCACCCATCCGCAGACCCACCTCGGTAAGCATTGCTTAACCTTGAACCAGGCGTCCGTCACTCGCTCAAGGCCACGTTTTATATGCCTATCGCTTCGCGTATCGCCGTCGGTACAACCAACATTGGGCTGCCGCACGCCTGCCTGAGCTTTTTTTAATAATTTTGACAACATCATAATGGATCGGCCTGGCAGCACCGTCTTGGAAATTTGAAAATCAATTGATTTTCTTCCGCTTTGCTCCTGTTTCCCTTTTGATTATTTATTAAAATTATTTACGCGGTTTCGGATATTTTAGACAATAAAATTTAATAATCGGGAATTCAGGGAAGGAAAAAATGCATCTATCATTTTATTAAACTGACACATATTTGATTAACAAATAAAAAATAATTATTTTTCTATATTTGTTTTATTACCAATAGTCGTATCATCATAGGTACAACCACAGAAATTTTTATTAAGATTTCTATGGGTACAACCCTAGGACATTCGCATAGGCATAGGTTTACAGAATATAAGTTACAACAAGATATAGACCTTTGTGAGAGCTGGAGTCTGTACTGGGTTCGGGACCTGTATTACAGATCTCCAGGCTCACACCCTTTAAAATTGTGAATTAATTATATTTAGGTACTACAACTATAAACATAAGAGCTCCAAGTATTGAGAGGAGGTAAATTAAAACAAATACAAAAAGAAATAATAATAGGAAAGCGTGCTTTTTGTGTTTTGAAGAGTGTGTGTGTTTGTGAGTGTAATATAAGTCCTCACGCATTAAGTGTGAGTACCTACAGATGTCCGTGAGTGTGTGTGTGTGTGATAAATAAGGTGAAATGACGAAGTTAGGTGTATTGAAATTCTGATCAAAAATCATTTCATAATATTTAAGATATTTTCAGTCTCTGCATAGTCTAATTCAAGGAGCCAGTTAGTGACCGTTCTTTTACATTTTGATTTGCACATCTGATAGATTTAATAATAAATTATAATGAAATATCGATATGATTACTGGTCGAATATCAACCACGGGGCTATTACTAGTAGTATTTGATTAGAATAGATAACTGCTTGAGAGAAGGAGTGTGCTCCAGCATAGAGCGAAACGAGTATGGTACTCTCAACGTCTTGATCGGCCTTTCAACATGAAAAACTAATAGGTACTACAGTAAAATATCTAACGTTAATTCGGCTAAGAACTAGATAATCTGCAAACCACACTCATGTGGTATGTGTACTGCATGTGGTATGTTTTTATTGCATCCTTTCTGCATGTGCATATATTTGTGAGCGAGAGGGCGGTGCTGCATACTTCATGCAAGATTGACCATTTCGTTCTTGGCGGAATTCACACCAGATATTTTTTTTAAATATTAGTTCGCTATCTATTTCCGCAAAGTAACGCCTGATTTCATTCTGACAACGTGGTCACTTCTCCTTATTCCCAATAAATCTAACAAAGCATTTACTACAGACGGTTGTCCGCCTGTAAGTAAGTTTATAATAATATCTGAGACGATTCGCTGGAACAATGCCGAGAGTCAACTGGCCAGCTCTCTTCCGCGTTGTGCGGCTTTCGTCAACGTGTTGGAAGGCCGGCTTATCAAATATATATTACATTATAAAATTTGTTTGACCCTGGAATTGAAATTTGAGTAATGTATTCATCGTATTTTAGTGCTGAAAACTGTTGTAAATAATATTTTACTAGCGGTTTCTTGCGGCTCGGTATACAAGGTGTAACAGATTAAGCGCAATACCTCAGACACCCCAATTAGAATATTAAATTATAAGTCTAAAACAAAATAACAACGTAACTAAATAAATTGTAACCAAACCTAGACATTTTTTATAAAATAGTTATCCTTACTAAACGCAAAACGTTTGTGCGTCATGCAATATCCTTCGCAGACGCATACACACGCACATGAGCGCACTTCCTTGAATTAAGGATTGTACAAGTCATGTGTTTCTATTTTAAGTTAAATGAAAGATTTTTCCGTCAAAATGTTAACACCTATTTTTTAGGACGGAAATCGATTCAGAAGCCGATTCTGAACCAACTACTTTCAGAAATTGCGTTTATTCTGTTACACGTTGTATTTTTTAGGAAAAGTGCGTTTTTACGGAATACCTTTTTACGCGTCATCATCATCTACTTAGCCTTTTATCAACTATGTTGGAGTCGGGTTCGAGTCTAACTATATGGAGCTGGGTACTAGTGTTTTACATGGTGCAACTGCGTTAGTGCGGTAGTGTTTTATATGACTGTCACAACCCCGAAGCAGAACTCTATTGAGTTCCTTTTGGCTAGGGTTGCCATCCGTCCGGGTTTTCCCGGATTTGTCCTAGTTTGGAGAGCGTCCGGGGGCGTCCGGGGGGATTTTCCCAATAAGCGTCCAGGTAAAACCCGAACACATTGGTCTTACGGGTACCAAAAAGCACGATCTCTATTATTATTTTCCTATGGTATTTCATCTCATTGTTTATGTTACGTTGATTAAATGAAAAGGAAGAGACTTATTAAAAAAGTTCTAAACCTCTACAATGTTATCACTTCATCAGTAAATAAAAACCATAATTAAACGTCGTCGTCGTTCAAAAATGTATTTTTCTACGGTGTCCGGGGAAAAACTGTGAATTTACCCAAATGACCGGGGTTCACAAGTCTTTGTCTGTGGCCGGCAAATTTGGTGATGGCAACCCTACTTTTGGCAAGAATCGAGTCAGATTTTCTGGTTTCTGACTACCCGTCGTTTCCCCCACTTTGAAAGTCGTTACTTTCAAAGTGGGGGAAATGACGGCCGATACCAACAGCTTAATGTGTTTTCCGAGGCATTGACGGAACAGGATTTGTTAAATGCCACCCATCCAAGAACTGACCTCGCCAACCGTTGCTTAACCATGAAGATCGAACTGTTATTATTTAGTCACGTGCTTCTTATATTTCATTCTTTTACACAATGTGTACAAAGTTTGAACCAAATCAGATGAATTTTATAAACATTTTGTAATTACGAGTATGTATTGATAAAATAAAATTCTCTATGGAGTTTGTTGTACGTTTTTCTCCATACTATTATGATCTAGGTCTTTGTTTGGTAAGTGTCTTCGCCACGCTTGCGAGAGTATGTGCGCTGCGGGGCATACAAGTAACTCTTGTTGCCAGCCCTAGCTTCATACATTTAACAAACCGACCTTGACAATTAAAAAGTGGCTGTGAGTGTTATATCTATACCTCTATCTGTAAATATTAATAACATTGAAGTGTCTGTCTGTGATTTCAAAATAACTTTGTTTTCTCAAGTGCTTACAGTAATTTATATGATACTTACTTTAACACAAAAAAATATTTATATTCATGTACTTTTGTCTGTCTTTCTGTTTGTCCAGACTTATCTTTGTAATGACTGTCACCATTTTAATGGGGGATAGAGGAGGTTATAGGGCAACATATTTGCTATGTTTTCATCCCGACATTCCCACAGGAAAAGCCTCCTATGCGAATGAATTCGCAAGCACAGCTTGTTCGAAATAAATGTATTTTGATTTAAAAGGTATTCTGTCTGTCCCGTCTTATTTAAAGTCTTGCTGTATATCTACCTATACTTGTATTATGAAGCAGAAAAGTACAGGGTGGATATGGATGAAATTTGTATGGAAGTAGCCTGAAACTTGGGTAGGGCTGCCATCCGTGCGGGTTTTCCCGGATTTGTCCTAGTTTGGAGAGCGTCCGGGGTCGTCCGGGGGGATTTTCCCAACAAGCGTCCAGGTAAAACCCGGACACATATTGGTCTTACGGGTACCAAAAAGCACGATCTCTATTATTATTTTTGTTACGTATTGTTTATGTTACGTTGATCAAATGAAAAGGAAGAGACTGTTATTACAATAGTTCTAAAACTCTACAATGCTATCACTTTATCAGTAAACTAGTACTCACGCGGGGCTTCGCTCCCGTGGATTCTATCACGGTAAAAACATAACTCTCCTTTTTTGCAGTCGCATAAAAAGTAGCGTATAACCTTCCTCAAGCTTCAAGCTATTTTCATACCAAATTTCATCCAAATCCACCCTGTACTTTCGAAGATTAGTGCGTTCAAGCAAACAAACAAACAAACAAACTTTTCCGCTTTATAATATTAGTATAGATAAAAACCTTAATTAAACATCGTTGTTTTTAGTTTCAAGTTCAAAAATGTATTTTTCTATGGTGTCCGGGGAAAAACTGTGAATTTACCCAAATGTCCGGGGTATATAAGTCTTTGCCTGGGGCCGGCAATTTTGGTGATGGCAGCCCTAAACTTGAGGAAGGTTATAGGCTTTTTACCAGATTGTAAAAAAGGAGGGTTATGTTTTTATCCTGATAAAGTTCACGGGAGCGAAGCCCCGCTCACCTGCTATATAATATATATTATTTTCTAACACAATAGCACATTTCAAAGTTGAGAACAATATTAAATTGCAATAACTATGACTAACACCGAAAGTGGATCACGTAGTCCATGTCTTGCGGTGTTTCACAAGGAAAGAGTGACGGTAAAGGTAATGCCCCAAAACGTGGCTTAGAGTTGCCATTTAAAATAAAGGTGTATTCTTTTTACTCGATGAATTATTTTATTTTGAATTTGTTTATTTTAAAAACTTGAACTAAATAAATCTAAACAATGGTGTCAAGAACACATAACTGCATCGCTAGCCACAAGATGGTAATGTGCCCAAAAGACTAGCGGCATTGCCACGTTGTATAGCAATGCTTCACCTCTGTCCAAGGTAAAAGCCAGCTCTTGGGTCTCGCGAAGTGTCAATCAGACGACTGGAAATACATATATGTATTATAATAACATTATCTGCAGTACCCCACAATCCATGAGTTTCAACCTCAAACGGCTCGAAAAACTAAATACCAAAGAAGTTAGGTATTTTCACAGAAATCTTAATCCTTATTATTAAGATTTCTGTGGGTATTATATAGTATTTCTATTGCTTGAGGTGCGCTCTTGATTTAAATATTAAAACATGCAATAAAACATTCAAAGTGCGTTCACATACCCAAAATACCACAGCATTTGTAATAATAGTTATAGTAGAATCAGGAAGTAAGTTATTACACTAGTTTCTTGTACAATAAGCCCACTCATTGACTTGGCAAAAACTAAACCAAGATTATTATAAGACACATTATTATAAACGGTAAGTTTAACCATACAGTTTTTCAACTACATATTAGTCATTCATGAATTCACAAATTCATTAATTTACCCTTATTAGGAAATGTTACAAAAACTAGATAAGTGTGGGGAGGTGAATTGGTATTGTTTGCAGTAGATATAGATTTAGATCGCTAAACAAAACTTCATGGTAATTATATTATGGGTACACGTATCTTTTCATTTTACTGGTCTTTTTTTTTTGTTTTTTTTTTTTTTAACGTGGTAAAATTATCAAATAAGTCCTCCCACCCCGGGCAGGGTGGGAGGGACTGTCAGACTTTTACTGACTAAAATCCACGGTGTTCCTTCAATAACCCTTTACATACCGGGGCCACGGTAACGGGATGAGTCCCACGACCCCGGCAGGCTTCGGCCCTCTGCAGAGGGGGCCTCGTCATGTTGCTGACGCTCTTTGAGGCGCGCGTGGAACACGACGCGCCGTCGACCCGGGCATGGTCCATGGTCGGACAGCGAGTTGCCCTTTACTCGCTGTCCGCATGCCCGCGCCTACGGTGGCCGGAGATCGTCGGCCGACGTCCGACGCCGTGGGCGTCTACCACTGCGGCTGGGCTGGAGGGAGGACGCCATCCTCTCCCTCACGCGGCCCGCCTCCTCCTTCGAAAGCATGACTGCTTCGCAGAAGGAGGCGACCGCTTCCCACTCCCTCTCGCCGCGCAGCATGGCCTCGACCAAGGCCGGGCGCGAGAGGTCTCCGCCTATGTCGCCGTGAGGACACGTCGGTGCTCTGCCCAAGCTGGGCAGTCCTGCACCGTGTGCTCGACTGTGTCCTCAGGGCGACCCTCGCAGTGGTGACACCCAGGCGTCTCTTCCTTACCCATCAGACACAGGTACCTCCCGAAACTTCCGTGTCCGGTGAGGACCTGCGTCATGCGGTAGGTCAGTCCCTTTTTTCTGTGGGAAAATCATCAAATGTCTTCTCCCGGTCCGGGAGCCGAAGGGAGTGTCAGACTTCTACTGACTAAAATCCCACCCTGTTCCTTTCAGTTGCCCTTGTGGTACTGGGCCGCGGTATCTCGTTAGGACATTCCTGATACCCCAGCAGGCAATGGTCCTATCGAGCCTCATCATTGCTGCTGATTGCTGTTTGAGGCCAGGCTTCCAACCCAGGCCTGGTCATCCTGTGACAGTTCCTTTGGTTCTTTTTAGGTTTTTGGCAGATATCGTTATGGATGCCTTCCGTTCTGTGGCAGAAGAAGTTGTTTGTCAGAGTCGTACTAACTAAAGCCATCTCATGTTGCATAATTGCACCAGGAGGCTGTGGGAGAACTAAAATATCGCTTCTCCCAACTGGTGCCTGTGAGGTGTTCGACTCCCCCGCGACTCCTAAGCCCATGTTCCCACGTCCTAGTTTATTTCTGTCCAGATTGCGCTAGGCCAGGCAAACTGCGCATCTGATGTAGCCTGTTGTGGCCTGACGTCGTCCATCGGATCTATTGGGAGTCGGTAAGTACAAAGCCATGGTGCAGCGCAATGAAGAATGAATTTAAATGACGGCTAGTAGGCCGTACCAGACCACCAACTACGCCATGGGAGCACTCGGTACAGGCCACAGAAATCTTAATAATAAGGTAAGATTTCTGTGGTACAGGCCAAGCTAGGCGTTGCCTCGTCTGTCGTGGCCTGGCGATTGACTGGCCGTGGGACTTCAGTTTAAGGCGAGCGTGGAACTATACGCGCCGACACGTCGGGCCTGTTCGGGGCGTGTTCGTTACTGGCCTCTCCGAACCATCGCTACATTGACCGATCCTTTACGTTTAGCACCCACCTGATTCGCGGATTACCAGCTTATTTGTTCTCCTTGTGAGAGATCTTCCTTCGTTGCGTCTTCTAGTATGCGGTAATCCTTTAGAAACTTCTGGCCCCCTCCACTATCCTTTCTGCAATGTGACCTTCACCTTTATTTCCATTTCAACCCCTCAAGGAATCGAACTTAATAAGTATTACAAACTTTCTTAAACTTAACAATACACGCGAGGGTAAAGAGTTAAGCTTCCGTACTTCCTGGTTCTTCGAAACTTTTTAAAAAGGACCGGCTTGAGTTTTTGCATTTTTACATTGCATAAGGCACATATCCCACAGCCCACGATTAGCGTTAAGATGATAAGAAATTACTTCGAGCAGTTCTCCTTATCTTAGCGTATATCGTCTAAATTCGTTGTATCGGGGCGAACATCCCTCGTTGAACATTATTCAGGGGAAATTTATTTGAAGCTTATTTAGTAATAACTTTTGCAAACTATTGGTACTAACTTGATAGCTTTGAGAGATGGAAAGAGAACCCAGTCCAACTGCATGCATGTAAATACATAAGTACCAGTATCTGACCACTTTTTTTTTTAAGGATGGTAAATCATCCAATGACTGCCTCCCGGTCTGGGCGAAGCGGGAGGGTGTGTCAGACTTTTACTGACTAAAACCCATCCGTGTTCCATCATTCTGCCAGTCTGGGAGCCGAAGGGAGTGTCAGACTTCTACTGACTAAAATCCCACCCTGTTCCTTTCAGTTGCCCTTCGTGTTCCAAGGCCGCGGTAACTCTTTCGAACAATTCCGCAACCCTGGCAGGCAACGGCCCCCTTATGGGCCCCGACAATTTTGCTGACACTTGAGGCGCGCGCGGAATACGACGGGCCGTCTACACGGGAGTATCTGACCACTACGGCCTTTCCCACTGGGTAACGCGATACCCCCTGAGAAAACTGGTGTCAGTTGTTTTAGCTTCTTGCCATCCTTAACGGCGGTTCAATTTATGTATATACGTATATAGAATTTCTCTGCGTGTGATTTCAATATCATCGTTTTCTCAAATGTATGGTGATATAGTTACACTAGTAAAACAAACAAAAAATTTGTATATTTTTTGTTTGTTTTCTGTTTGTCTATTCTGGCTGAACAAACTTTCACTGAAAGGTGAGGGAGTATATAGGACAACATATATAGTTAGGTTACGTGGAAAGAACCGCGTAGATAATAATATTGTCTCTCACTTTAACGAAGTCTAGTTTTTCTACAGATTGTACTTCGGGGAGTGTGCGCAGGAGCTCCATGACCTGATCCCTCCATCTCCCTTTCACTACCGGTCTACCAGACGCACGGCTGGATACCATCCACACTTGGTTGATATACCGTCTAATCGTACCAAGCGCTTCTCCTCCACATTTATTGTGCGAACTTCCAAGCTGTGGAATTCTCTGCCGGCTTCTGTGTTCCCTGCCATTTATGACCTTTCAACCTTTAAAGCAAGAGTAAACAGGTATTTTCTGGGCCCGCTTACCATCAGGCGAGATCGAGGTCAAGAATGAGCTCTTTCTAAATAAAAAAATGAATTAAAAAAGTCGTGGACGCAGCTAGTAATTATCTGTTTTAATGAGGAGGCCGACATTTATTATACGCGTCTTGACCGAGAGAATAGACAGTAGCTGAGCGTTACGCCAGCGGTAGGGTAAGTGCCTAAGGGACAAACCTCTACGGTAAAGGGCTAATAAAATTGGATAAAGTATAGATACAGTGAAAGGGAACAAGTGACGAGGGTGGTGTGTGATAATAGGAAGTAAATTACTGCATAAGTGTTCGTTTTGCTATGATATTTATCCACAATGCTGGTGGCAGTGGCTGTCTTCTGGGCACCTAAATATTGTAAAGAAAAATGAAGAGATTCTGACAAAAGGTATATAGAAGTGAATACGAAACGGAAAGGATAGGACCCCATCTTATTATGTTGTACCTACAAATCCAGAATAATAATAATAGTGATATGAAGATTCGAATGACGTTATTGCGATGCACGCTATTTCGAAAAATATTAATAAGAGTGGTACACCAGTTCGAAAACACATTAAGTTGAAAACCGCTACATCGAATGACGTAGTCGCGAACACGCTGATTCGAAAAACTATGTGAATAGCTAGTACGAAAGTCTTGGTATCGACATCCACTGTTGCGAATAGTATATTCGAATCTGTATTTGTCTGGGTATCGAACTGGATTTCGATACCAAGACTTAACAGAATCTATATCAATCCCCTTCATTCAGAGTGTTTTTGGCATAGGCCTCCTCTAGCGTTTTCCACTGATCTCTATCCCAGGCCACACTCCTGAAGGCTCGTTGTGAGTCTGGAGCTCGTCCTCCCATCTCCATAATCGGATTTAGTATTGAGAAATGGAGCCAAAGAGTCTCAGATTGTTACCGAAGAAATAGCAAAAGGAGCAGAGAAACTAATAAGGAACAAATTCAGGATACAAATTTTTTAATAAATTGTGTGATGAAAGTATATGACTCGTATGGAGGATAATGATTAGGTTTTTACGGGTATTTTTCCCATTTACCTCAACTAAAATTCAAACTATCCTGACGATAGTTAAATGTGACGTATTTCGTTAGTCAGCGTGGGGCGGACGTGAAGAATGTCAAATAGGACTACATCTAGTACATCCTTACTAATTAAGTAATTATTGCAGACGCGAAAGTAGCACTGTGTGTTTGTTACGCTTCCATTCTAAATCGCTAAATTATATGTATTTGATTAATTTTGGTGTAGTGATAGATATTGATAGATGTTTTGTTCTGGGAGTGCTGTTTGAGATTTAAAAACTATTGCAAGGGACCAATTTCCCTTGCGATACTTTTGAATTCTCACGTTAACAAAGCCGCAAAGCAAAGACGTTGAGTTTAAACACAAGAATCAGTCTACAGATTGAACATAATGGAAAGTAAAAATATAGCATATATTTCTTTCAATTACAAAAAGGCTTATCACCTTGAGACATGTATTTTATTCTCTATCCATAATGCAATATTTGCAAACAATAGTGAAATCATTCTGATACTTGTAGACTTGTAGTTCTCCACAGAGCACACAGGCGCTCAGCGGCACAGAAAGAGATAGCATTTACAAAGCTTTCAATATAATCCGAAGAAATTGATTTTTTTAAGGACTATTAATGTGGGTAGAATTTACATTACTAGCAATCTTGTTAACCCCTTCAAAATAAACCGGGAAGTTGTGGACCACTAAATACGCATACTTTCGGACAGCATGGCAGTCCTGAAAGCACTGAACAGCCACACAGTTAACTCCGGGCTGATCTTGGAGTGTCACAATCTCCTCAACCAGGTTGGTAGACACAACAATATAGCCATTCAATGGATGGACAGACGAAGATGAGGTTGGTTCACTTATAGCTGGGTTAAAAAGCAATTGCTCGGTTGGCTTAGATCTAATATCTGCAGAAATTTTAAAGAGAAATAAGGATGTCTTACGTTTGCCGATATCGCATATATGTAACCTATCGCTTTCAACTGGAGAATTCCCTAAGATCTACAAGAGGTCTAGAATTCATCCAATCTACAAAAACGGGGACAGAGACTGTGTCAATAATTATAGGCCGATTTCCATTCTACCTACACTCTCAAAAATTTTAGAACGTATAATTAATAAAAGACTTGTAAAATATCTGGAAAACAAACATCTTTTATCACAAGCACAATTTGGATTTAGGGCAAATATGTCTACAGCAGATGCAGTATCCGAGCTTACAAATCATATAGTTAATAAGCTAGACAGTAAAAAGAAAACAATAGCCATATTTCTGGATCTAGCAAAGGCATTTGACACAGTCTCTGTTCCAATTCTATTGAGGAAGTTAGAATGTCTTGGGATCCGGGGTCTCCAGTTGAAACTTTTACAAGACTACCTAACTGATAGGACGCAATGTGTGCAAATAGGTAATGTTATAAGTGAGGAGATCCCTGTTACTTTTGGAGTCCCCCAAGGTAGTATCCTGGGCCCTACCCTCTTTATAGTATACATAAACGATCTGTGTCAGATGGATATCCCAAATGCTAAAGTCGTAACCTACGCAGATGACACAGCCTTGCTCTTTTCTGGTAGTTCGTGGGATGAGACTTTTTCAAAGGCACAGACGGGGATGAATATTGTCACAAATTGGCTACGCAAAAACGTTTTAACGCTGAATGTTGCAAAAACCCATTATATTAGTTTCTCTATTTTAACGAACGACAAACCGGACTCTTCTCACCATATTGTCTCGCACTCATGTACTAACTCTGACAGTGTGAACTGTTTATGCCCTAATATTAATAACGTGGCTGTAACAAAGTACTTAGGAGTAATGATTGACAAAAATTTGAATTTTCATCAGCACATTGATCTACTCGCAGCAAGAATTCGCAAATTAATAGTCATATTTAAGGCTTTACGACATGTAGCTCAAAAAAATATTATTAAATCAGTTTATTTTGCTTTATGCCAATCACAACTCAGTTACTGCATAACCTCTTGGGGAGGCACTTCAAAAACTCACTTTTTGAAACTGGAGAGATCTCAAAGAGCAGTTTTAAAAGTTACTTTGTTCCTACCATTTGATCATTCAACCATAGACCTGTATCGGAGATGGGAGGTTCTAACAGTCCGACAACTGTTTATTCTGCATACAGTTATAAAACAACACTCTCTTTTAAAATATGAACCACATAAATTCAGAGGCAAACGCCGAAAGTATGCAGTTTGTAAAACTAACCCCTTTAATACAAAGTTTGCTCAACATTTTTTTTGTTACCAAAGTTTTAATTTGTACAATAAATTAAATCGGTATTTGTCTATTTATGCAGTAACTAAAGCTAAATGCAAATCATTGGTCATTAAGTGGTTGCGTGGCTTAGATTATAATCTTACAGAAGACCTTATAAAAAATACATATAAATAATCATACATGCATACCCTCATAAACATTCACTCGCGCACACATACGCAAACAAAACTCACACACACGCACACATACACACACACACACACACATACACACACACACACATACATACATACACACGCACACACATACATACATACACACACACTTAACATAAATGCACAAAGGTATGGCGTAATTTTTACCCGAACGCAAAGGAAGTTATTTTTTATAAATCATGTTTAACTAGGATTATTTTTACTTTTTATTTTAAAATCTCAAGTGTTGTGTTACATTTCTAATATAATTTGTATTTAATAAGTATACTATAAGAAAAAGCTGCTGATTTCTTTCCTTGGGTGGAGACCTGGTGATTTGTGTTACAGGCATTTTTTGCCTAATTCAAACACCAGCTCCTCACAAATTAAAGGATGTATAGCTTTTAATTATAATTGTAATTAGTTTTATGTTTTATTTTTGTTATTTTGTGAGGAGAAATAAAGAGATTAATAATAAGGATCAAAGGACACAGCGACTCCCGAGGCAACGATGCAGTGAACTCGCTAGAAGGGCTTCGAGTATGGCGATTATGGGACCTGAACCCATTACACCACTCCCCTTCGGTTATCTGCGTCACCTGGTAAGGAAACGCACCAGAGACCTATACCACAAACTATGGGAGGACCATGGTGAGTGCAGGCAGGCTAAAGAGGCTCTCCCGACCCTTGATGGCTACTTGTCGAAACAAGTCCTACAACTATCTAAACCGCAATTGCGGCTGATGACAGCCGCCCTTACCGGTCATGGATCCTTTAATAAACACCTCTATGTAATAGGAGTCACAGACAGCCTACTCTGCAGAGCCTGCATGGAGGAGGACGAAACAGCAGCACACCTGCTACTGAGCTGCCCTGTAGTCGCGGACTACAGGACTAAATACTTCGGCAAACCAGGTATCCTCCGAGAAATGGTAAGCAAAACGAGGGCGTTGCTCGCCTTCCTGGAGGAGTTGGCATAGATAGAATGAAAAGATCCTTACCCTTACGCAAAATACGCGCTTGGTCGTGGAGTTGCGGATACCTGCCCGACATACATACATAACCCCTTCAACTAAGCTAAATATTCTTGTGTTTGGAGTGGGTTCATGGCTATAACGTAATGGGTGGGGTTCGAACTCGCGATCTCTCGATCACAAGGCCGACACGGCGACACCTTGTCGCTTAGTTAGCTAGTTCTCAGTCTGGAATCCTAATATAATACCTCATATCTCCGTTAATATTCCGTCTCTATGTTAAAATTTAGAAAACATAGGTAATTCCTTTATTTTAATCGCCACTGTGATGATATTGATAAAATGATGATAAAATTTTATTTAACGTGCGGTGTTTATTAAGTAAAATCTTGCAAGCTGAATCACAACCACTTCTTAGTATCCTATAGTGTTGAAATTTTGTCCCGACTGTACTTAGTACCGATAAGAAATTTCATTTACATGTAATGGTTTACATTGACCTGATTGTGCATTAAATACTGTCTTCGCTCGAACCAATTCCTCAACGAACAACATGATTTAAATTTTCGGTGCTTTAAATAAAAATAAAAAATAAAACCGGCCAGGTGCGAGTCGGACTTGAGCACGAAGGGTTCCGTACTATTATCTAAAAAACGGCAAAAAATCATGTCTATTATATGGGAGCCCCCTAAAATATTTGTTTTATTTTAATTTAATTATTTATTTTTAAAGTGAACATATAAGTAAATATTCTGTGAATATTTCAAACGTCTATCTGTTGCCGTTATCAATATCGAGCAAAAAAATCACGTTTGTTGTATGGGAGCCCCCTTAAATATTGATTTTATTCCGTTTTTTAGTATTTTTTGTTATAGCAGCAATAGAAATACATCATCTGTGAAAATTTCAACTGTCTATCTATCATGGTTCATGAGATACAGCCTGGTGACAGACAGACAGCGGAGCCCTAGTAATAGGGTCCCTTTTTTACCCTTTTGGGTACAGAACCCTAAAAAGGTATTAATTTGATTTTACAGTAAATACCATGGTCGCAAATGGCGTCTCTATGTGGCGTCGTCGGTCTGGCGTATCCATGCTCTGTGTCTTTCACTCTAAGTCACACACAATTACGCCATGCTATCTAAGTGAACTGACGAGAGTAAGCATTAAATATTATAATTAACTAGGTGCAAATTATGGCACTGTGACTTGACTGTACGTAAGACGTTAGAGACGACTCTAATTAGAAGTAAAGACATCGATTATTATATTATTTAGATTTCTTCATCTTTAGTGATACGATTGTGAAATAGCTAAAATGAAAATCTGGCCTTAACAGTACCTGATGGGAAGTTTTCTTAAGTATCGAATAGGTTATAATACATATCGTCAATTATTATCTATACTAATATTATAAAGAGGTGAAATTTGTTTGTAAGTTTATATGTAGGGGTAATCTCTGGTACAAATGATCCAATTCAAAAAAATGTTCGTTGGTAGTAAGGTGCATTATTTGTGAGTGGTATTAGGCGACAAATTATTTCGAAATCCACGCTGATCAATTCGGGGGCGAAGTGTTTGTTTTTTTATAAAATTTTAAGGGAATCATTTCCTTTAAAATTTTAAATATAGCTAGACGGAGATCATACGATCGTTCGATCATATGATCATTCTTTTCTGTCTAGCGGCACACTAGTAGGTACTTAACCAATAAAATCGCAATGTAATTCACAATTGAATGTTGTGCCAGATAGATTTCTGTTATTCTGCTTTTTCTTTTTAAAAAGTCGGTTCAGTTTCAGTATAAAGTTTTATAATGCCAAAAAGGACAAAAGAAAAACTTCAACTCCAAAAAACTAAAAAAGTACGTACTGACACTTTTTCTTAGCATGAAATCCGGTAGTTTTTATGTTATTTTTCAATTGACGAGATAGATGGCGCAGTGGTTGAGGAATTGGCCGCCATGCTGCGTGCCACGGGTTTGATTCCCGCATCGGAACACATATTTATATGGCCTACAGATATTTGTTAGCGCACTTCGATGCGGAATAAATTGCTAGTATAGGGAAATATTTTCTTAAAAAATATATTTACTTACTGTTTTTAAATACAGAACATAGCTCTCTAACTATACTTTTTTGAGTACGGCTAAGGAGTGGAATTCCTTGCCGGAGTCTGTGTTTCCCTATAGCTATAACCTAGGGGTCTTTAAGTCAATAGTGAATAGGTTACTTTTAGGTAAGTGTGCTGCATCTTCGACCACATTATCACTTACCATCTTGTGAGATGGTGGTCAAACGCGAGCGCATTGACAATAAAAAAACCTACGTACTTCTGCATATTACGTTATCACCACATACGTACGTTGTTAGATTTTTATGTAGTTTTTCTCTTATCAGCTCAGAATATAGGTAGGCGTTTCGTTTAGGTATGTATTGTGTGAAGCCATTAAACTCGATTGATGGAAATAGGCAACAATGGACCGTAATGCATTCTTTTAATTTAATGATAATGCGTTGATTTGTAACTCGTGTAAGTAAAGAGCTAGATTTTTTATAGAGTTCTATTTGAGGAAATTATGGCTAAAATATTATGGCTATAGAATAACTATAATATAATATAAATATAAAAAAATAAAAAGAAAAAAAAGATTCCTTCAGTCCACGGATGGGTGATCGTCTTTACATGTCAACATTTCTCCGTGCCTCGGAAACACGGTAAGCCGTTCAAAATAAAAAAATCAAAATTGTTTTATTTTACATAGGCCTAAATGGGCACTCATAAAACGTCAGAAGTTAGTGCACGGTTCGAAATTGGTCGTTTCCTATGGAGAAGAACCGGCAAGAAACTCCACGGTTGCTCTTTTAAAAAAAAATTCTTGATTTTCACAATCTTTGCATAATAGATACAATTTTTTATTTATTTTTTGGTATGAGAGGACAGTATAGACTAATTGACATAATAAAATGTAATATAACTAATCAGAAATGAATCTCAGAGTCTGTAGTGTTCACACATTTACATTAAAAATTAACTTTACAAAACTGCAAATAAACTAAGCAAATGACATAAAAATAAAAATTGTATACAAGTAAAATAAAAAAAAAAAAAAAACAAAAAAAAAAACAAATAATAACAACAACACAAAAAAGTGGGGTTGTTAATAGACCTTTATACAATAACGCAGTCACAATAAGCCAGGGAAGTCACATGTGCAGAAGGAATTTGTTGTCTCGGCTCTCATTTATAGATACACTAGCGACCCGCCCCGGCTTCGCACGGGTGCAATGTTAATAATAAAATAAATACTATAGAATGTCTTTATATACAACGTTGACAGCCTTTTTGTCATTCGAAAATACATACATGTTCTCTTTAGTAGTTACTCTTGAAGGTGCGACATATAATTGACCATGGGATCATTCAATGCTCAAATCTAAGCCTGCAACGTTGAATATTTGACCCTGGGATTTGTTAATGGTCATTGCAAAAGATATCTTTAACGGAAATTGTAGACGTTTATACTGGAACGGTAAATCCGATGGTATCAGGGGAATTCGGGGAATCAATACATCTTCTAAGGTACCACATCCGATGAGTATTGTGCACTCTATTATGAAAGTTTTAGTGATTTTACCAGCAAAGGCGTGCCATTGCAAAGTTTAGGTTGATTCAGGTTTCTTAATAAAATAACAGGACAACCTACTTTTAACACCATTTTATGAGGAGGGAGTCCAGATGGTTCAAAGAATTAAGAAATACTATAGGATTTTTTTCAAAAGTTCTTCCAAATCCAGAACAGTATCAACCGAGTAGTATATTTGCGTCGGTGCATCAATCGTTGAAAGAATCAAGTTATTTACCATATCATACTTGTTCGTTAGTGGGTGATAGAATAGCTCTTTCTACCAAGATGACCAAGATATAGCCTTACAACTTATGTTATCAATGTCGGTATAGACATTCTTGATCAACTCTTGGAGGTTGTCTATCAAAAAACAAAGGTTTTCTAGTTTAATCCTTCCATCAATTTGTGTTAACTCTCCATTGCCAACTTTTAGCAGCATCTCTGAAAAAGCCTGTTCTCACGTGAAGACAACGAAACCCACCCGCTAATTTTTGAGGCTGTGTTTCGGGCGGCCGATACAATCAGGGGGTTTGTGTGTGTTTTTAGCAGAGGCGAAGTAACGCACTGAATGGCGTTTCAACACTTGCTTTATGGTCGGGATTTTGAGGTCCAAGTGGAGATCCTCGTTCCTCAAGTACCAGGGCGCAAATCGGTTTTGAATGACTTGCATCCTATGGATCTGAGCCGAACTGGATTGAGTAAACACCGGACAGGCGTATGTCAAAATAGGGCGTATGCACGTGGTAAAAATGCGTAGTTTGCATTTTAGGGAGAGTTTGCTGTGTGCATTCAGCATGCTGTGTAACCTACCGAGAGCAAAAGCGTCTCGCGAGCGAACCGACTTTATATGCTCTCTGTTTTGGTCTAGGATCACTCCTAGCACGGCCTGCGACGCCCTATTTCGCCGGCACCGCGCCGCAACCGCTATGTCCTTGCATTTTAAATCTGTAATATCTTCGAAACTTTTCATTTAAATTATATGCTGTAAAGGGCAATATTGATCTATAATAAATGCACAATGTATTTATGTTATTTAATTGGATAAGGATTAATGATGTATTGCTTAAAATTGCTTCGTAAAATATGCTCGTATTTCTCGTAAAAAGTAAAGGATAAAAATGGTTCTTGTGGGTTACCTATAAGAGATAGACATATACCATCGCGGACTTTTTTGTTAACCTTTTTAAGGTGTACAATACTGTAGTACATTATTTTGATCTATCTCGTAGGGTTCAGCCAGTCTTTGTAATGAAAGCGCAAAAAAATGTGTTTATTTGCGAAATCACATTAGAAACCTCAAAAATCATCAGTGTTCCTCTAATATATTATGCATGTTATATACTTAAAAACCTTCCTATTGAAACACTCCTTCTATTTAACAAAACTGCATCAAAATCTGTTGCGTAGTTTTAAAGATTTAAGCATACATACATGTGCAGGGACAGAAAAAGCGACTTTGTTTTATACTATGAGTGATAGACAAGATCAAATCCAGGATCATACTGTGGTCGGCAGCGGCGGTAGTGAACTCCATACCGACAGTGTTCATACTTTCCTTATCTGATCTACGTAAGTATATATTTTCTCAAACATACAGAATTATTGATGATCACAGGATTAAAAATTGGCCAAGTGCGAGTCGGACTCGCCCATGAAGGGTTCCGTAGTAACTATAATAAATATAACATACTAAATATATTTATTTGAAAAAAAAAAAAACAAAAACCTTACAAATTTCTTAAAACTAGCTTATTTACAATTTTTACAACTACGCCAAATAACTTTGTTTTTCATAGTATTTGTATGAATTACAAAGTTATATTTGCGGTTTTTGAAAATATACTGTATCTCAAAAACTGCTGACTCGATCTCGTTCAAACCAATTTTGTTTGAAAGTTTACATTAAGATCTACAATATATGGTTTTTTTAGATTTTTATCTTCATTATTATAGAAGTTAGAGGGGGGGACACATATTTTACCACTTTGGAAGCGTATATCTTTTAAACGATTAACTTTCATTTTAGAAACCATAATGTCATTTTTAAAGACCTGTCTATAGATACTACACACGTATAGGTTTCATGAAAAAAAAAAAATCAGTTTCAGTTCCATGTGTTCCCTTTATTTTAAATATTTTTTAAATTTTCTCTTAAAATCTGAAAGCGGTTCACAGAATATATCTACCTACCAAGTTTTACATGTATAGTTCTAATAGTTTTGGAATAAAATGGCTGTGACATACGGACGGACGAACAGACAGACAGATAGACAGACGGACAGACATGTCGAAACTATAAGGGTTCCGTTTTTTGCCATTCGGCTACGGAACCCTAATAAAAACGGCAACGCTCTTCCTAACTCACATTGCCCTGTGAATCTATTATACTACGTAGTTGTCTGTTATACGCACTGATTTGTACGGTAGCTCAGAAAACTTGAAAAAAATACGCTAACTAAAACTAACAAGTACTTAGTGAAGTTTCAAAGTTTCAGCCTAAGGGAGCTTCTTTAGCAGAGAAACACGAGCTAGCTAGCCGGTGTGCAAAGAACATGTCTACCAATGGCATCACTTTATTTTCCGAGCTAGTTAACCTTCTTTTTCCTATCAAAGGGAAATCTTCAAAAGGTGTTCGATCTTTGGGAATGGGACAAACAGACTCTGAAACAAACAAAATAATTGTTTGCTAAATATCGGTAAGTACATAAGGTAAAATTAAACGTTCTTTAGACTCGGGAGTCATTCGGGGCCGGGACCGCGGTCCCGAACGTCACCTTAAATTTAATTAATATTTTTGAGGGACAATTTGGGACCGATGCAGTGCTGTATTCCCAAGTGCCCATTGAAATTAATCCTATCATGGCAGGTGTGCAAAATATTGCATTCAAAATAAAACATGTGTAAGAGCTGACTTGTCACAAAGATTACACAGTATCATTCTTTCGTGGGTAACCGGGCAGCGGGTGTTATCTCTCTTCTAGGAGACTTGGTCCATCCATCATGGGTTTTTAATCAGTAGATTTCTGATACTCTTTTCAACTCACCCAGAACGGTCATTTGATGACTTTCCCGGCGAAATAAAAGGTTACTATGTAATAATTATTGTATCATTACATTATGTATTTGGACATATACAAAAAAAGCGAGGGATGTGTTTGATGGATAGACCGAATAAGATGTGCGCTTGCACAGTCATCTCACGACGATTCTCGCAGGATAACAATGTCCCATTTTCACAGCTCCGGTAACGTAACTCGCTCATCTCCCATGGAAAAGCACCCTAAAGATTTAAAATTCTGGTCCACAGTTTCCAGTCGAGTGGTCTGAGCTCTCACACACTCGCGATCGCAGCATCTCGCGAGCTCTCGACTTCTCGAACAGAATCAATACGGATGCATTAGCACTGTTACCCGCCATTTTGTAGAAATGGCCGACTTTTTCCGTTGAAGGTTATTGATGAGCGAAGGGATTAATTGTAGGTAGGTAACAGATTTTTTTTTTCAACAACGCTTATGTTGGCGAAACTGTTGTTGTGAAGCTTCTTATATTTTTTGTTACTGAAATCAATTGATTGTAAATCTATACTTATATATAATTAAAATAACATTGAAGTGTCTGTCTGTTTATTTTAAAATAACTGTGCTTTCTCAAGTGCATTACACGATAAGTACAGACGCCAGCATATGAAGCTACCCAAAACTGTAAAATTTTCCCAATCAACCTTGAAACTAATTTCTTTAACATTAAAGTTGAAAATCTATTAAAGAAATTTGACAGATTGTTGTAGCTTGATGTGCTGGCGTCTGTACTTAAACACTAGGGGAAACATATAGAGAACTTTTTATTCCGGGATTTCTGAGAGATTGGGATTTATGCGGGAAATTTTCGACAGTGGGGCGACCACCGTACTATCTCGTTTGAAGCAATAAACAAACAAAAAAACATCTCTAGCGGTATAGAAAGCTTGCGGCCTATTCTCAGATATACATAAAAGTTAAGATAAATATACAAAAAAAGTTTCATATTAATCGGTCAAGCCGTTTCGGAGGAGAATGATAACAAACACACACGAGATTTTTATATATTAGATTACATTATTACTAGTAAATATAATGAACGCATTACGATCTGCGTCACTGCTGCGTAGGATTCGTGCGAGTACCAACAGCATTCTGAAAGTCATTGCGAACAAACAGAATTGTGTTTTCCTGCAGCATTGGACTCGCATGCATTGCGGTGAAGCTGATGCTGCGGGAAAATATATGAATTAGTTTTTAGTGTTTATTATTTTAATTTATTTTATTACTAACATAGAATGTAAGGTGTTTTACTAACAAACTTTGTATGGATTTCTTTTCTGAGATAAATAAATAATAATAATAATAATTACAGCTGGAGCACTTTTTATTTCTAGTGCGAAATAAGCTATAGATGTTGCCTAGAATTGCAGTGTATAAGAAAAACAATAAACAAGGCTGATACATATCTGCCGCTGTTTGCCCAGGATGAACCAAACACCGCAATGAAGCCGAAACGTAGTGACTTCCAATCCAATATATATTACACATATACAAACCTAGTCATGCGCGTTATGTTCGTATCACCAAAAACCGAAACTTCATCTGTTTCCAATCCTCCACAGCGGGTTAGTTTTCTGTATCTTTTTCTCGTCAAAATGCAATTTGCTCACACGAAGTATTCCAAATATATTGCTGACTTTGCTACAAAGCACGTACATTTCTCGTCTCTATATCATAATACTAAAACAATATTTACAGACTCTACGTGCGACCTCTATGTGAATGCGAGAACATTGTAGTCTTAGATTCGTAATTATATGTTACGAGTAATTGGTCTATACTGTCTTCTCATACCTCTAAAACTGTGATATGGAAACGTCATGAAGGTTAAGTATATTTCAAGTAGTGTATTTCAAGTCATATAACTCATATATTTAGTAAACACCTTAAGAACTAGGGGTAAGTAAACAATACAACAGTGTCGACCTTGCATTCCTACGTGTGTACGCCAAGCGCATAGACACTGCAGCACTTTTAAGGTTTTTAATTTAGAAAAAAATTGTTTTGGTATTTTTTCAATCTGCACCCTCCGCAGATTACGTGATTCGGTGTTATACAATAACTGGCAGCAATTACTATATTATTTTATGGACAGTCCACTCTGTCTGCCACCATCTTCAGAACCCTGTTGGGACTAGCCATGACACGAGCCACCAACAATGCTGCATGTTTGCGCATTATTGCGCCGCCACAAAATCAATTATGTTTTGAAAAGAGTTTTTTAACGGAGAGGAGTGGAGTTGGAGTTCCTTGCCGGATCCTCTCCATAGGAAATGACCAATTGGAATCATGCACTAGCTTTTGACGTTTTATAAGTGTCTATTTAGGCATCCAATACATATTATACTGTTTTACTACTACTAACACTATTTTATCGTTTTATTAAACTGTAAAATAGTGTGTCTCTACATTGCATATTTAGAAATATATTAAGAGGAGTTTAGAAACAGTAATAGAGCAAGAATTTAAAATAAAATGTGTATTCTGTGTCTGTTTATTTGTTTTACACGCTAATCTCCGGAACCAATTGACGGATTTGAATGAAACTTTTTTGTTATATAGCTATTAAGTCTGGGCATCTAGCATATAGGCTTAATTTCGGAAACTGGAACACCTGAGGCAGAACTTTAAGAAGCCGCAGGCAGAATCTAGAGTTTTGATTGACTCCAAATATATTGTTGCTTTTGCTACAAAGCACGTATGTTTTCTCTTCCCTATATAATAATACCAAAACAATATTTGCAAAGTGTACGTGCGACCTAGATTCCTTCAGGATGCTGTAACGGTCCTGTCAGCGTCTGATAGTCACATGTAATCTCATGTAATCTAATTTGTTCGTTCCAGATTCTGGTCGGGTCCTCCTACGGCTGACGTATTATTTAGATTTATTTCTGGTTTATGGTGGGAGGATTTTTTTTTGGAAAGGATACCAATATTGTGTTTATAATTGGATTGCTCGACTATAGTGCGTTTGTTTGTACTAAAACGTTGTCTGTTTTTAACCGACTTCGAAAAAAGGAGGAGGTTCTCAGTTCGTCTTAAACTTTTTTAGGGTTCCGTAGCCGAATGGCAAAAACGGAACCCTTATAATTTCGACATGTCTGTCCGTCTGTCTGTCTGTCTGTCTGTCCATCCGTCCGTATGTCACAGCCATTTTATTCCGAAACTATTAGGACTATACACGTAAAACTTGGTAGGTAGATGTATTATGTGAACCGCTTTCCGATTTTAGGAGAAAATTAAAAAAATATTAAAAATAAAGGGGGCTCCCCATACATAGAACTGAAATTGAATTATTTTTTTCATCAAACCTATACGTGTGTGGTATCTATAGACAGGTCTTTAAAAATGACATTAAGGTTTCTAAAATGACTTTTTCATAAAATTAATCGTTTAAAAGATATACGCTTCCAAAGTGGAAAAATGTGTGTCCCCTTCCTCTAACTTCTATAATAATGAAGTGAAAAATCTAAAAAAAAACCATAGGATGTAGATATTAATGTAAACTTTCAATCAAAATTAGTTTGAACGAGATCGAGTCAGCGGTTTTTGAGATACAGTATATTTTCTAAAACCGCAAATATAACTTTGTAATTCATACAAATACTATGAAAAACAAAGTTATTTGGCGTAGTTTTAAAAATTGTAAATAAGCTAGTTTTAAGAAATTTGTAAGGTTTTTTGTATATTTTTTTAAATAAATATATTAAGTATACTAGCTTTTGCCCGCGACTTCGTCCGCGTGGAATAGTTACTTTGGGCTAACGTTAAATTTAACCCCGATTTTGAAGCATTCTTCATTGGCGCTCCGCTCCTAATGGCCTTAGCGTAATGATATATAGCCTATAGCCTTTCTCTATAAACTGACTATTTAATTAAAAAATAATTTTTCAATTCGAACCAGTAGTTCCTGAGATTATCGCGTTCAAACAAACAAACAAACTCTTCAGCCTTATATTATTAGTATAGATAGCTGTTGCCCGCAACTTCATACACGTTTCCGTCGTTTTTCGTAAAAAAAAATGGCCTATGTCCTTCCTCACGGTTCAGTGATTTTGATGTAACAGACAGATTAACTTTCGTAATTTAGTAGGGAAATATAATATGTCAATCTATAATACTGTTGAAAAATATCGCAATACCGAACCGCACAATATTATTGTTAATAGCTGTGCCCGCGATTCCGTCAGCGTGTAACTCCTTGTGTGTTATTAAGTTAATGTATTGGTAATATTGTTTAGATCACGTTCACATGAGGCTTAAGTACCTATAGAACGAAAATAATTCAGCGCAAAGCTTCCGGGTAAACTATGTTGAAAGTTGACCCGTCCGGCACGTGAACATAAAGATTTCTAGAACTGCTAACCCGGGAAAGAGCGACGTACAACTGACCATGCGAGAAACAACTGACACCGAGATCTACTCCAGCAACACGAAAAGTCTGCCCTTGAGCCTTATTAATTGTCATTACATAACACACCGATACTGGGAATTGCGTTCTTTTAAATTGGAATGGAAAATTATTTGGTATTATGGGAATTCTGGGAATAAAGTCGGTTTCTCCTGCACTGCAACCTATTGAAATTTGAGCCTCGATTATATTTTGTTGCAACTGGGTTACTTTTAGCCGAGTTCCATTGCAAAGTTGTGGTGGTTTTAAATTTCGGAGCAGAATAATAATCAGAAAGCTTCGAACTGCTAAGCTATCGGGAGTTACACGTGTTATTGTGAGTCAACCATAAAAGATAGATATATGCTGTCATGGGATATTTTTTATATAATTTTAAGGAGAACATTTCCGTCATAAATGATTTCTGTGTAGCTTTAACCATTAAGGTTGCACTCGCGACGGAAGCTTAAAAAATGGAGTAACTTCTCCCGTTTTCCCAACATTTCCCTTCACTGCTCGGCTCCTATTGATTGTAGCGTGATGAAAAGTATACTATAACCAGCTCAGGAGTATGAAAAATAATTGTACCAAGTTTCGTTAAAATCCGTCGAGTAGTTTTTGTTTCTATAACGGTTATACAGACAGACAGACAGACAGACAAAAATTTTACTGATTGCATTTTTGGCATCAGTATGGATCCCTAATCACCCCCTGATAGTTATTTTGTAAATATATTTCATGTACAGAATTGACCTCTCTACAGATTTATTATAAGTATAGATTATATTCATTATAGTTACTACGGAACCCTTCATGGGCGAGTCCGACTCGCACTTGGCCAATTTTTTTAATGTATGTTTTGTAAAGGCGGAGTTTGCAAAAAAAGAAAATACAAAACCAATAACACCGACTACCGAAATTAAAGTTATTTTTGGCTTTGTAGTGTTCTGATATGGAAGTCGGTTTTATTTTGTGCTTAAAACTTTTTTGAAAAAATTGGCCAAGTGCGAGTCGGACTCGCCCATGAATGGTTCCGTAGTAACTATAATAAATATAATAATATAATAATATTCCACCACTTTCACACAACGCCATCTAGTCCCAAACTAAGCAGAGCTTGTGGTATGAGTACTAGACAACTGATAAACATACATATATATTTCTAAATACATACATATTATAGATAAATTACACCCAGACAAAGAACAAATGATCGTGCTCATCACACAAACATTTGTCCTAGGTGGGAATCGAACCCACGACCTTGCGCATAGCAGTCAGGGCCACTGACCACTATACCAATATACTTATTTAAAATATTTATTTGAAAAATAAAACCTTACAAATTTCTTAAAACTAGCTTATTTACAATTTTTACAACTACGCCAAATAACTTTGTTTTTCATAGTATTTGTATGAATTACAAAGTGATATTTGCGGTTTTCGAAAATATACTGTATCTCAAAAACTGCTGACTCGATCTCGTTCAAACCAATTTTGGTTGAAAGTTTACATTAAGATCTACAACATATGGTTTTCTTAGATTTTTCACTTCATTATTATAGAAGTTAGAGGGGACACACACACATTTTACCACTTTGGAAGCGTATATCTTTTAAACGATTAACTTTATGAAAAAGTCATTTTAGAAACCATAATGTCATTTTTCAAAGACCTGTCTATAAATACCACACACGTATAGGTTTCATGAAAAAAAATATTTTCAGGTTCAGTTCCATGTATGGGGAGCCCCCTTTATTTTAAATATTTTTTAAATTTTCTCTTAAAATAGGAAAGCGGTTCACAGACTACATCTATCTACCAAGTTTTACATGTATAGTCCTAATAGTTTCGGAATAAAATGGCTGTGACATACGGACGGACGGACAGACAGACAGACGGACAGACATGTCGAAACTATAAGGGTTCCGTTTTTTGCCATTCGGCTACGGAACCCTAAAAAGAAATAGTTTTTGTGGTATACACCAGTTTTTTAATACTATGTACCTATTTTGTTTTGCTAACAGAATTTATGAAAGAAGCCGTGACGTCTGACAAGGAAGAATGGAAGAAGTAAACGTGTTGCACCTTAAGTTAATGCGATCATCATTTGGCCTTAGTGTCAGTGTCAGATTTATAGGTTTCTGACTAACCGTAACGACTGTCAAAGGTGTCTAAATGACAGCCGGGTCCAAAGGGTTAAGGTGCTTTCCGAAGCACAGCGGTATCACACCGCCAACTTCCAATCTTCGGGTTACTATTGAGAAATTCCTTACAGAAACACCCAGTAGCACTTTTTGTCTGACCAGCGGGCCTAGACAAAATCCATTTTCTGTAAGCGTTAACGCCAACGGAAAAATTAAATTGTATGGAGTTGACATTTACTAACACGTGACAATCACGTGACATGTGGTTAGCAAATGTCAACTCCATACAATTTAATTTTTCCGTTGGCGTTAACGCTTACAGAAAATGGATTTTGTCTAGGCCCGCTGGGAATCGAACTCGAGCGTAGCAGTCGTGCTTGCGACCACGATCCACGAGGCAGTCCTTAAGTTAATGGGATGAGGCCAGGAAAATTATGATGAAGTATTACGGTTGAATTACACAATTTAATTCCGTCAAGCCCGTTCCATCATCGGACTACAAGACAAACGGCGTTGCATCATCCATACATGGTGGACATCCCACCTATACGCACTAAACGTTTTGGGAATACCTTCATTGTGCGTACGGCTAAGGAGTGGAATTCCCTGCCGGAGTCTGTGTTTCCCGATAGCTATAACCTAGGAGTCTTTAAGTCAAGAGTGAATAGGTTACTTTTAGGTAAGCGTGCTCCATCTTCGACCACATCATCACTTACCGTCAGGTGAGATGGTGGTCAAACGCGAACCTATTATCAATAAAAAAATAAATGAATTCCAAAGTAGGATACTACTTCATTTGGAAAATACGATACTTATACAAAGTGTATTAGATTAAGCGCGTGTAACAAATTACCTCAGACACCCCAATTAGAATATTAAATTATAAGTCTCAAACAACATCCGTAACTAAATAAATAAACCTAGACATTTTTATAAAATAATTATCCTTACTAAACGCAAAACGAATGTGCATCATACAATATCCTTACGCAGACGCATACACTCATGCAATGTTAGCGGCCGACACGCATACGAGCGCATTTTCTTGAATTAAGGATTGTATTAATTTGTCATGATACTGTGTTTCCATTTTAAGTTAAATGAAAGATTTTTTAAAAATTTAACGCCTATTTTTTATGACGGAAATCGATTCAGAAGCCGATTCTGAACCAACTACTTTCAGGAATTGCGTTTATTCTGTTACACGTTGTATATGGGCTTAACTTTTCTTTTTTATTCTGGTTGGGATAATCATCAAATGAGGAAATGATGGTTGGAGCGGAAGGGAGGGACTAAGTTAAGCGTATAGCTTAACTTAGTACCTACATTTTGATACATGCATTATTTAATAGCTGCGACATACCACAGATTAATTTTAACTTTGTTAAGTGGTAGACGTACAAACAATGAAGTTAACTATTATTATTATTTATTAACTACTTATAGCTACGTATTGAATTTAGTTGTCTCAATCGAATAAAATGTAATAATAATAAATATAATAAATAAATAATAAAAAATAATCTGTGGCCCGGTTGTCAACACGGACGTCAAATATTTTCATCCTGATTTTTATCAATAATGTATAAATTAAATAGTTAAATACAATGTTCGACAGAACGAAAATAGTTAAAAAAAACCAACAATACATAAAACTACACTTCATATATGTTCCAACATGGTTCCAACTAAGAAAATAGACCAAACGACGTAAATGAAAACTTCGTACAACCGTACAACGTAGACAATGTTGACCTGAAAACGGGCAAGATTACTCAATAACACACGCCCAAGACCTGCGGAATCGTCATTCAGCTCCACCTCGCAGCCGCCGGGACCAGCTCTAGCCGTGAGTGAAGAGACTCCGGCCGCTGCAGTTGCGTCGAGCTCGAGCGACGAATACTTCTCGCCGCCGACGACACCACCACCTGCGCGTCGGCGAGGAAGAGGCCGCCCTCCGGCCAGCTTAGGACTTCGAGGCCCGCCGGCCGCTGCCGGTGGACGTGTGCAGCGCATGCGATGGACAAATTCCATCAATGAAAATGTCATGCGCTCATACTTTGGGGCTACAGAGGGGGGAAGTAACCTGACTGCGTACCGTGGTCGGATGCTCTCTCTGTTTCAGGTACTTGAACCAGCTGTCAACGTTTCGGCCCAACGACTGTCGGATCAGGTGCGGGTCATCCAGCGTAACCGTATGTTGGATGACGCCGTACGTGATAGACTACGCCTTGAATCACGGTGCAGCCGTGTCTCATCTGCTTCACCACTGGCCGCGGTGCAACTACAACCCAGTATCTCACCGCGACCCGACCACGTCGGTGAAAATGTTGATGACGAGGCTATAACCGTGAGTACCCAGTGCAGTGAAAGATTGAGGAGTGCTTTGGAAGATGCATTACGGGAGTATCGCTCCACACCACCTGAGCTTAGACCTCGACTGCCTCGTTTACCCATGCATAAGAAAAATAGGGCGCTAGTGTGTGCTCTAGATTCACTGCTGTCAAATTATTTTGACAATAGTGAAGACCTCACCAATACTCATTCGGTTCTGTACTGTGGAGCTGTAGCAGCATGTCGGGTAGCTCATGTCAAGTTCCCAAAGACTGACAAAGCTATTCGACCGGCGGTACCAGCTTGGCAGTGCAGGATCGAACGTCGTATCGCTGGGGCTAGAGCACTCATTGGTAAACTTATCTGCTTCAGGCAGGGCAACTCTCGTCCTAGAGTGATGCGCTTTGTGAGGCGAGCGTTCGCGGGGACTGACATCAGCCCTCGGGATTACCTAACCCGCGCCACAGAGCGTATCGACTTCCTGAAGCAGAAAGTCTATGCATGGGCAAATCGAATTCGTCGATATAAGCGGCGGGTGGAGCGATACACTCAGAATCGCACATTCCAAAGCAATGAAAGGTGGGTTTATAGGACCTGGGAGCGACCTGACCAAGGTGTGACTGATACGTGCCTACCGGATGATGACGCCATGTGTTCGTTTTGGCGCAGCATCTGGTCGGTGCCTGTCAGCCACATCGAGGGTGACTGGATGAGTGAGATCAGGCGCACGTGCGCTCTTATACCAGAAATGGGGGCAATTACTATCAGCCCCAAGATGTAACCCGTGCAGTCCGTCCGTTATCCAACTGGAAATCTCCAAGGCCGGAAGGGCTGCACAATTTCTGGATAAAATGGTTTCAAAGATCGCACGCTCGCTTGGCCGCTCAGTTCCAGTCTGCCTTAGAGTCTGGATCGCTACCTCAATTCCTAACTACAGGAATAACCCACCTGCTCCATAATCAGGTAGTACTGCGGAACCTAAAAATTATAGACCGATCACGTGCTTGCCAACGGTCTATAAAGTTCTTACTTCCATTTTGAGAGCCAAAATTAATAATCATATTGATACAAATTCAATCATGTCTGCTTCTCAGAATGGATGTAGGAACGGGTCCCGCGGTACTAAGGAGCTTCTCCTCATTGATATTGCCATTAACCAACAGGTTCGTCGTTCCCGAAAGAATCTGTCGACATGTTGGATAGATTATAAGAAGGCCTATGACTCTGTCCCTCATACATGGCTTATGAAGGTGTTGGAGTTGTACAAAATAAATCCAATTCTACGCAACTTCCTTGAGTCATGAATGGGGCAATGGAAGACGGTCCTTCGCTACCCAGGATGTCGACAGATCCAGGAAAACAGCGAACCGATTAGGATTGAGCGTGGCATTTTTCAGGGCGACAGTCTGAGCCCACTGTGGTTTTGTCTGGCTCTCAACCCTCTCAGTACACTGCTGGAGGGTTCGGGGAAAGGCTACCAGTTGAGAAGAGGTGGTCAAGTCATATCTCACCTGCTTTACATGGATGACTTGAAACTTTTTGCCCCCAGCAACTTGCAGCTGATGGAGCTACTGAAGGTAACAGAAAACTTCAGTAGCGCCATCAGGATGGAATTTGGGATGGACAAATGTGCGGTCATGCATGTAAAGCGAGGGGAGATTATGGAATCCGTGGGAACTCAACTCTCGGATTCCATACATCTAAGATCCCTCAGCTCAACTGAAACCTACAAGTATTTAGGTATGTCAGAGGCGCTAGGCATCAATGCTGCTTATGTTAAACAGTCATTGAAGGAACGCTTCTTTAGCCGCCTGAATAAAGTATTGAATAGTCTTTTATCAGGCGGAAACAAGGTGCGTGCCTTCAATGGTTGGGTCATGCCAGTATTGATATACTCTTTTGGCATACTCAAATGGACTCAGACTGAACTTGACGCCTTGGACAGGCGGGTCCGCACAACGCTGACTGCAAATCGGATGCATCAGCCACGTTCATCGGTGATGAGGCTGTATATCCCGCGGAAGTGCGGGGGTCGTGGCTTTTTAAATGCAAAGACCCTGCACAACCGCGAGGTATGCAGCCTTAGGGAATATTTCCTAGAAACTGACGTGGGTATGCATCGAGATGTGGTAGCGGTGGACAAAGGTCTCACTCCGCTCTCCTTAGGTTGCGAGAATTGGCGTAAACCTGTAGTATTAGATACTAATGACCGTAGAGAAGTATGGCAGAGCAAGGAGCTTCACGGGCGCTATTACCGGGCCCTTCATGGGTCTGACGTAGACACATTAGCGTCCGTAGCATGGCTACGTTTTGGTGACCTCTTCGGGGAAACCGAAGGTTTTGTCTGTGCGATTATGGACGAAGTTATGATGACGAATAACTATCGGAAATATATTGTGAAGGATGGTATGGTAGACATATGTCGGGCATGTCATAAACCGGGAGAATCCATTCGTCACATTATCTCCGGTTGTTCTCGTCTGGCTAACGGAGACTATTTGCATAGACACAACCTCTTAGCCAGGATTATTCACCAGCAACTTGCTCTTAAATACAATCTTGTGGAATCAGAAGTACCATACTATAGGTATGTGCCCGACCCAGTTCTCGAAAATGGCAATATTACACTGTATTGTGATCGGTCTATCATCACTGACAGGACCATTGTTGCCAATAAGCCTGACATAGTGGTGATAGACCGATTAGAGCGTCGCACAATGATTGTTGATATAGCAGTCCCCCATGACGAGAACCTCGTGAAAGCTGAGATAGATAAAAAATAAGTATCTTGACCTGGCGCGCGAGGTTGTTGACATGTGGGATGTGGAGACAGCAATCATTGTGCCGATAGTCGTCACAGCCAATGGTATAATAGCCAATAGCCTCGACCAACATCTAAGGAGGCTCTCGTTGGGCAGCTGGATCAAGGGCTTGATCCAGAAAGCAGTACTCCTGGAAACGGCGCGTATTGTGAGGAGGTTCCTCTCTATGGAGCCCTGGCCACCGGTAGCTTGGACCCTGTTCCCGATACCGGTGGGCTACAATTTTTTATATTTTTAAATGTTTTTATTTTTTATATTAATATTTAAAAATGTAATTTGTATGTATATAGATTGAATAAATGGAGTAATAATATAATAATAATAAAATGTTTATTTAAAATCACAAGGTAAATAATAAATACAATTTCGCTTCAATTTACATTAAGTTCACATATTTCATGTGCCTGAAGTAGGTAATCCTGTGTAATAAATAAATAAAGTAATAATTACATTTATATAAAATAAACTATATACAACCTGTAGGCTAAAAGTTAGCCTGTGTTAAGTATACAACGTGTAACGGAAACCCCATATCTATCCAAAAGGACTGAAGACAACATCTGGTATGGAGTCTCTATGCAAAGTTTCAGCTCAAAATAAGTGACTCACAGAATTGACCCCAAATTATTGGTTTCATATGTTTCTTGAATACCAGTAATAACAAACGTGTCACAGCACTATGAGGGTCATCACTTTCCACGTCACTTGCCAATAAAACGATAATTCTCTTCGATCTTCTTAATTTGAAAAATTCGGTCTCTGGTATCAATGTATTGAAATTTCTAATATGCTCCACACATGTACACATATGATTAGAAAACCCTTGCCATATCGTTTATTATCATACAAAGAAGCCGTGCACTTGGTATGTATATACCCTTTAAATTACACGTTGTATAGGTGGCTGCTCCCTATTTTTTTGGTGATGCAAAAATATGGATATCTATGAAAATATTGTTTAAATACCTATATCTAAATGTGTGTTCAAGGCGTGATATATGTGATTATCTTTTGTGTCGGTTTGGTAATAACAATGAGGAAACCCGTTGCCCTGCCACCCTTTTATCCACACGTGAATGATTTTGTTTAATCTTTGTGACAAGATTCAAGACCGCTCTGACACACGCGTTCTTGATTATTCATTTGTTTTTGATAGTTTAGAAAACGCGAGATGACTTTGTTTTGTAAATCATGATTACTCATTTAATGCACGCCTGAATCCATTACTGATGTATATGCTGTTTCACCTAATTACTTACCATGCAGGCATGCACTGTTGTGGTTTTTATGAATCAATTGGGTGAAGGATGGAAAACAGGAATAAAATTGTAATAATGACAATGAAGGAAAGTTTAATTCTTAAACGACGGATTGAAATACTATTTATTTAAGTAAAGTAAAGCCACAATTGGGAAATGTTTTAATATGACTAATGAACATGATTATACTCGTGCATCGTCCTCGAGATTAGTAACCTGAAAACGTTGAAATATATGTAGTAACACGCTAGTGACACCACTCTTACACTGTATGTTTAGAGTCCTGCGCTCTTTTTTTTTTTTTTTCTTTTGCTGGCAACCCCAGCGTCTCGGTCTTTCATTCACGTCACAGTGCGCCACCACTCGCACGTTTTATTTTAGGAAAAAACAAAAGTGATTAGTTTTATAGTGAAAATACGCAAGCAAAAGTGCCAAAAAGGAAATTCGAAATAGAATACATTATGTGGAAGATCAAAAAACTGAAAAAGAAACAATAACAAACAAAAAAGCGGCACGCCGTCGGCGTCAATCGACCGCCAATTCTACAGGGACTATTTCGGAAAAGGATGATAAAGATCAAGGTACATATATAATATATTTATTAGAATATAATAGTAAAGTGATCAAGTGCTATTATTATAACAAAAACATGCCCTTATTAGTAAATTTACCAAAATAACCTCGTATGTTTGCCTTCGTGCAAAACATTTTCCACGAAATTGTGTACAAAACATATTCCACGAAAATGTGTGCAATCTGATGTGTCAAAACGAATTGCTGCAAAAGATATGGATACAAGATCCTTGCTGCAAACACACGAACTTTTACGTAAAGTTGATAGACGCTAATAATTATATATTTTACATGGCATTATGATCAGTATTTCTGGAAAACAAATGAAAAACAAGCAACTGCCTACATACCGATAGATTTACCCTAACTAAAGTTATTACCGATCAGTGCGGCTTCTGGGGCTGTATCGCCAGGTAAAACAAAATAAGTGTACTGTAATAACCAACACCTAATACCTATCAGAGCGGCTTTTGGGGCCGTATCGCCAGGTTACACAAAATAAGTATACTGAAATAACCAACACCTATCAGAGCGGCTTATGGGGCCGTATCGCCAGGTAACACAACATAAGTATATTGAAGTAACCAACACCTGTCACCTATCAGAGCGGTTTTTGGGGCCGTATCGCCAGGTTTCACAAAATAAGTATACGGAAATAACCAATACCTATCAGAGCGGCTTATGGGGCCGTATCGCCAGGTAACACAAAATAAGTATACTGAAGTAACCAACATCTGTCACCTATCAGACATTGAGGTAATATGTACTCTATCAGAGTGGTTTTTGGGGCCGTATCGCCAGGTTACACAAAATAAGTTACATACTGAAATAACCAATACCTATCAAAGCGGTTTTTGGGGGTCGTATCGCCAGGTTACACAAAATAAGTATACTGAAATAACCAATACTTATCAGAGCGGCTTATGGGGCTGTATCGCCAGATAACACAAAATAAGTATACTGAAGTAACCAACACCTGTCACCTATCAGAGCGGTTTTCGGGGCCGTATCGCCAGGATACACAAAATAAGTTACATACTAAAATATCAACACCTATCAGAGCGGCTTATGGGGCCGTATCGCCAGGTAACACAAAATAAGTATACTGAAGTAACCACACATATCAGAGCAGCTTATGGGGCTGTATCGCCAGGTTACACAAAATAAGTATACTGAAGTAACCACACCTATCAGAGCGGCTTATGGGGCCGTATCGCAAGGTTACACAAAATAAGTTTACTAAAGTACCCAACACCTATTAGAGCGGTTTTGGGTTGTCAGTTTGCCTCAGGGTAACTTATTCAAGACGGTTGTGAGACCAATATAGATTAGTTTTTGGGACGGTTTCATTGGCTCAATTTTCATAGTGCATCAGTAAAATCTTAGAATGGTGTTACTAACACCTGCCTACTACATACAATCATGATAACAAACACCCATCAAAGCAGCTCCTGGGGATGTATCGCCAGGTTGCGTACTATACCACACTAATTCACAGACAATAACTACAGTTTATTTCTTGGGACTGCATGGGCATATCATATGGGTAGTTGCTGAAACTACACCATAACTGATGTAATAAAAATTCCTTACTAGGATAATCTGGTTTCAGTTGGGGTGTCATTGGACACAACTTATAGAGGTTTTACCGTCAAATAAGTGCGTCAAACCAATCGAAGAGGTCACACAGTCATCCACCTCAGAAAACTTACCACAGCAGACGTTGGTTAAGGAACAAGTCTTGGAAGTAAACCATAATGAAAAACTAGCTGACCCGAAATACCCCGCTCTTGAGCACAGGAATCCAGAAGTGCTGGATATTCTGGGAACTGGTCCCTCTGCGGTTGTTAACTATGGGATTGACATACACAAAGTTTTAGCAACAAGACTGCAACACATAGACACTCTGGGACATAGCAAGGAAACCCGCGAAGAGCTTACAGAATGGTACCTCATCCCAGCTAACAGTATCTTGATTGGAGCACCCTACTAAATGTGGAAATAAAAGCAGCTGTAACAGAAACCGTATTAAAACGAGACAAGGGCATCAAAGAGCGCCAAAGCCAGCTCACAATGGCAATTTCTGGGCTAGCGAGTCCTCACCCAAGAACATGAGAACAAAAACAAAAATAAAGAGGGCCTCAAACATATCATGAATGTGTACTGGATCTTGTGTGACACACAACATGCAGAGTCAGTCACTAAGCGAAACTTCACCATATTCTCCATAAACAAACATCTGAATGACACAAAAATTTACAAATAGTGAAAACCTAGCAAAAGCTGAACCCAAAACTTTATCCTCAACTTAATAACAAGTTAAGAACAATTTAAGGTGGAGAAAAAGGGTCCCAGTGCGCAGGAGTACAACGAAGTTGTGAAACATTTCTTCCGCCGGTGCCGGGTCCCTCAGCGTGAGACAGTCGCATATAGTCGCCGCGAAAGCATCGTGACGTCCGTTGAACTGCAACCATCGCCGATAAATACGGTAAAATACAATGGTCGGTAATCACTGAAGACCAAACTATGTTGTCATAAGTTAACGTGTATAAACTAGCAATGTTTTTCTTTTTATGCTCAATGGCTTCTAAACACCGAAGACTAAACTATGTTGTCATGGGTTTAAGGTGTATAAACTGGCAATTATTTCCTTTTTATGCTCCATGATCTCTAATCAATGAAAATCAAACTATATTGTCATAGGTTTAATGGGTATAAACTAAAATTAAGAAAAAAAAAATAAAAAAGAAAAGAAACCTAATTAGATTACCTAACGAAAACCTGTCAAACATAAAGTCTGAACTAATAAGATGTATTGCATAAGGTGTAAAATTTGCGAAATTCTTTGGACTACTTGCATGGATGAATATGAGATACTTTACACTTAAGAAAGAGTAAATACATGAATAGACCTAACTCTATGCAAGATTCTTTTAAATGATGAGACGCATACTGCTCAGAAATATAGACTGACGCCTCAACTATGGGGGGAGTAGCCACATGTGGGGGTGAACGAGCCAGCGGAAGATGATCGCGAGATGAGAGAAAAATCCATATAAATCAGCTCGAGCTGCTGGTAGCTTATTTTGGCCTTAAAGTATTTGCCTAAAACCTCAGAAACTGTGAATTCTTCTTCACACAGATAACTCCATAGCCATTACTTACATAAACCGCAAGGGGAGCATCCAATACCTACATCTCTTTTTTATATATTTCATATATTACAGATAACAAAATTGCGGATGCAGACTCTCATCGAGTACACCCAGATATAGATTGGATACTGGCTGGATTGGATTCGGCCGGCGGAACTCTTCACAAGTAGAGTAAATACAATCCAAACACTTTGGCAGTTAATGCATTCATAATCAAATGGACAACAATTATCTTTTAGGCCCCTTGGTCCTTTCATAATAATGTTAAAAACCTTGAGAAAATTTATTACTAAGAAGGCAAGGCAATCATGGTGGTTTCTAAATAGCCCATACAACCGTGGTTGCTCATATTCCAACTTTAACCTAACAATATTATTATTTTACAAGACAACCTCAAACTGGTTGCCGGATCATTGTGCGCTGCGGCGACGCAGGGTATCGGTCATCCACAGCGGACACCATGATAGGCTCGTTGTCGGAAAATCCTTACCAGCAATATGACGTACCTAGCACTTGAAAAAATAAATTTTGTGCTCAGAACAATATAATTTTGAGTTATATGAAGCGTCAATCCCAAACATTTTATATTTTCTCACAGGTTTACTCAATCAGAGAAACCAGTACGGCACCTTGAATTCATGTAGGTTCTCATTACAAGGTTTTTTTCAGGGGAGCTTATCGGCTCAACCACGGCCTAAATATAATACCACGTGGTATACTTCGCTTGTACTAGAAATTCCAAAGGAAAATTTGCCGTTAAAAATTTACTTAAAATGATGATAACGTCGGCATAACGTATACAAAAATTATTATAAAATAAATAAATTGTAATTAAAAGAATAAATAATAAACATACCCGACCAGTGACGATTTTAAAACTTCCAGGGCGGGCTCAAAACAACCAACCTTGAGCCAACCATTCTTTGAGACGAAAATGGAAATGTGCCCAAAACCTTACTTTTTAATATTAGTACAAAACCAAGCCAGGTCTTTTTGTGGGAAACACATAAAGCCGTTTAATGGTTTTAAGAAACCGCATAAACGGTAAAAATACAATCCTTACGTCCGTCGGTGGATTATAGCCGTCCTTAAAGATAGCGGGATTGACACCTCTGAGTGCACACGACACAAGGCACGCTGCTACGTCCAAACCTAACCAATGCGACTTCTCATCGATCTTATCCGCGACAGGGCAAGCTAGAGCGGAAGCTCGAACGTTTTTGGAAAATTCTATAACAGAGCAATGATTAACTTTAACAAAACGTAACTGCCACGATAGTGCTAACTCATTTATAATTAGTTCATTACCCTTAGATATAAAACTAGATTTTTAAGAACAAAATTAAATTATGAATAAAACAAAAAAAAAAAAAATGTGATTCTAATTAAGTAGTTTTAGAAATAAACCAATTGATTAATACACAGGTATTTTTTGGTAGTTGACATTTCCTCAGCTATCTCTCAAGGTCTACATATATTTCAACGTTTTCAGGTTACTAATCTCGAGGACGATGCACGAGTATAATTAATGATTAAACGAACTTACCTGTACGTGAAGTTCTATCATAATTATACAAAGTGCATCGTCCGAAGAGATTAGTAACACCCACCCAACCCAAAGTGTCTCCCAGTTTGCTGCAGAAATGTCAAAGCTGAACATGGTGGCTTCAAACTCTAAACTTAATGAAAGACCGAGACGCTGGGGTTGCCAGCAAAAGAAAAAAAAAAAAAAAGAGCGCAGGACTCTAAACATACAGTGTAAGAGTGGTGTCACTAGCGTGTTACTACATATATTTCAACGTTTTCAGGTTACTAATCTCTTCGGACGATGCACTTTGTATAATTATGATAGAACTTCACGTACAGGTAAGTTCGTTTAATCATTAACAATTACACAGTAATATGCCGTCACAGTAATATGGACCAACCTAATAAACAATGTTTAGTAAAAAATAACAAACTTGTACCAAAAATATCTATAATATTAAATTTTTATATAAAATATAAAGACAAAATAATTAAAAACTACTTATAGAAATTAAGAATGATTAAATTGACTTTTACTAAAAAACTACGTTTACTGAATAATACTACAGCTCCTTAAACTGCTAGATTTAAATTGGATACGCCTGGACCTGGTGATATGTCCTCTCTTTGAGAAGTGGCTGGAGGGGCGCCACGGCGTCCTCACCTTCCGCCTGACACAGGTACTGAAAGGCCATGGCTGTTTCGGGAGGTACCTGTAGTAAAAAAGGGCTAGATTTAAATGAAAATAAATTTGTGGCACCTATTCATCAAAGATATGAGTGAGTTTTGCAAAAATACACTAGGCACCTACTATATACGGAAAAAACAACTAAGTATTCGTCTTTGCTCTGTATAACTTTGCAAAATATATGTATAGAACAGCAGATATTTTTTTCCTTATATGTTGATTGAAAATGAATCCTATATTAACTTCTTTCAAACATTTTCCTCAAAGTTTAAAAAGTGCTAATAACAAAACACAATAACACGTCATAATTAAAAAACTTCTTCAAGATTAATTGCTTGTCCGAGTATAAAATTCTTCCTAGATACGATTTGACTATTATTATATTTCATTTCACTCGTTTTCAAGTTTATACCATTGGGAATCGAATACTAAGTATTGTTTGTTACTTAGATCAATTAGATAGCTTTTCTTGTATTTTGTTCTAAGTTTAACTGTGATTGAAAATTTTGGATTGGCGGGAGTAGAACTTTTTAAAGAAAATCGTTTTTTTTTAAAATATGATTGATGTGTTTCTTCTATTTGAGAGTGATGCTAATTTAAGTCACAAATAGTCGGTTTCATGGAAAAAGAAAATAATCCTTTTCTATGAACCCGAATGTTTTAAAACGAGGGTATTAATTATGTATTTCGAGAGTATGTATTCATGTTTTAATCTATCTTTTGTTTTGGCACGGCCTGTAGTCTAAACTATTGGATATATTAAAATAAGTGACGTTGGTCATATGAATCAAAAAGAAATCAAAATGCCGGCGGCCGTGAGCTACGTAACGTAATTATACGAGTACTATAAATCTCAACGTAGCAAAGTTCCAAACAAGTCACATTTCAAGAAATCTGATACTGGGATGAACTCTGAAAATGTCGTCTACGTTCTTGGTTTTAAACAGTTTAATTATCTCATTAAAAACAGTCTTCTATCTGCAAAATATGACTAGTTATTTTTTTATGGTTCATTAATCAGCCAATGGGTAAAATTACGTAAGAAATACAACTTTAACTCCGATCTATACTGCATGCCGTAACACATTGAACACAGCATGCTACGATTATGAGTTTGATTTGCAATTTTACTTTTATATCACCAAAACCAAACATTATTTATAGTGCATATCAGACTAACGTCACTAATTAAACAAGAGTAGCAAAAGAAAAGCTACGAATTCATCATAATCAACCAATATAGTCCCGGATACACAGGCCACCCACCTGTGTTTAATGACGATATAGTCTTAAACCTAGAAGCCTCCTACTGTTAATTCATTAATGTTGTTTTCACTTATTTGCTGAATCCCTATTACATATAGTTAGGGCTGCCATCACCAAAATTGCCGGCCCCAGACAAAGACTTCATAAACCCCGGACATTTGAGTAAAATCGCAATTTTTCCCCGGACACCGTAGAAAAATACATTTTTGTATTTGAAACTAAAAACAATGATGTTTAATTATGGTTTTTATTTACTGGTAACAGTGTAGACAGTTAGAAGTATATTAATAATAGGCTTTCTTTTTAATTAATCAACGTAAGAAAAACAATAAGATGAAATAAGACCAATATGTGTCCGGGTTTTACCCGGACGCTGTCTTAACTAGGACAAATCCGGGGAAACCCGGATGGATGGTAGCCCTATATACAACGTGTAATTTAAAGGGTATATACATACCAAGTGCATGGCTTCTTTGGATGATAACAAACGATATGGCTACGTGTGTAGAATTTATTACAAATTCCAATACACTGATACCAGAGACCGAATTTTTCAAATTAAGAAGAACGAAAAGAATTATCGTGTTATTGGCAAGTGACGTGGAAAGTTATTGACCCTCGTTGTGCTGTGACACGTTTGTTATTATTGGTATTCAAGAAATATATGAAACCAATAATTTGGTATCAATTCTTTGAGTCAGTTATTTTGTGCTGAAACCGTGCATAAAGACTCCATACCAGATGTTGTCTTCAGGCCTTTTGGATAGATATGGGGTTTCCGTTACACGTTGTATAGTTAGTAGCGTATTTGATGGAAAGTGTTACCTAAAGAGCAGAGCAGATTGTATTATTCACCATTACTTAGCCTTTTACCAATTATGGTGGGGTCGGCTTCCAGTCTAACCAGATGCAACTGAGTACTGGTGTATCACATCATGCGACTGCCGATATGACCTCCACAACCCAGTATCTGGGTAACACGATACCTGTGACCTTTTTTTCTCTGCGTGGGAAAATCATCGAATGACTTCTCCCGCTCTGGGTGGAGCGGAAGAGAGTGTCAGACTTCTACTCACTAAAAACCTACCCTATTCCTTCAGCGGTTAAGTTCCGGGGCCGCGGTATCTCGTTAGAACATTCCCGCAATCTTGGCAGGCAATGGCCTTATAGGACCCCGTCACTGTTACTGACAGCTCTTTGAGGCGCGCGTGGAACACAACGCGCCGTCGACCCGGGCCTGGTCCTTACCAGACGGTGAGCTACCCCTGCTCGCCGTCCGCAAGCCCGCGCCTACGGTGGCCAGAGATCAGCACGCAATCCCCGACGCCCAGGGGCGTACGTTGATCGACCCCTGCAGCTGTTATTACGGAACTCTAATAGAGGACAAATAAACTATATCGTTTTATATACAAGGTATAACAGATTAAGCGCAATACCGCAGTCACCCCAATTAGAATATTAAATTATACATCTAAAACAACATCCTTCACTAAATAAATTGAAACCAAATCTAGACATTTTTTATAAAATAGTTATCTTACTTATCTTACTTCTTTCTTACTAATGCTAATACTAATACTTTACTTACTAATACTGATACTAATATTATAAATGCGAAAGTTTGTGAGGATGATTGGATGTTTGTTACTCTTTCACGCAAAAACTACTGAACGGATCTGAATGATATTTGGTAAGTAGATAGTTGACTTTCTGGAATAACACATAGGCTATTTTTTATCCCGAAATTCCCATGGGATCGAGATTTGCGCGGGAAAACCTTCCCACGCGTACGAAGTCGCGGGCAGAAGCTAGTCCTTACTAAACGCAAAACGAATGTGCGTCATACAATATCCTTGCGCAGATGCATACACTCATGCAATATTAGCGGCCGACACGCACACGAGCGCATTTCCTTGAATTAAGGATTGTATTAATTTTTCATGATACTGTGTGCGATATCTGAAGTACAATATGAAAGATTTTTCCGTCAAAATTTAACATCTATTTTTTATGACGGAAATCGATTCAGAAGCCGATTCTGAACCAACTACTTTCAGGAATTGCGTATATTTTGTTACACGTTGTATAGAGTATAGCTTCTGCACGCGACTTCATTCACGTGGGAAGGTATTCCCGCCTAAATCCCGATCCCGTGGGAATACCGGGATAAAAACTATGACCTTCCCAGGGTCCTAAACTATTCCCATGCCAAATTCCCATCTAAATCCGTTCAGCGGCTTAGGCGTGAAAATGTAACAGACAGACAGACAGACAGAGTTACTTTCGCATTTATAATATTAGTATGGATATGGAAATGGATGTGTCAGCGTCTCAGAGAGTAGATCAACTTATTGGGTTTAAGTTCTCTCACAAAAAACAAAACTCACTTACGTAAGAACATTATTATCATTAAGTTAGAATGAAGTTCGTCACTAAACTAATTGAAAAAACTAAACATAGTTACAATATATTCATGAATACATATCCACGCTCATTCAATGATGAGGAGTTTTTTAGGGCTCCGTAGCCGAATGGCAAAAAACGGAACCCTTATAGTTTCGATATGTCTGTCCGTCCGTCCGTATGTCACAGCCATTTTATTCCGAAACTATTAAAACTATACATGTGAAACTTAGTAGGTAGATGTTTTCTGTGAACTGCTTTCCGATATTAAGAAAAAAATTAAAAAATATTTAAAATAAAGGGACCCCATACATGGAACTAGAACTGAAAATATTTTTTTTCATGAAACCTATACGTGTGTGGTATCTATAGACAGGTCTTTAAAAATGATGTAAGAATTTCTAAAACCACTTTTTCATAAAGTCAATCGTTTAAAAGATATAAGCTTCCAGAGTGGTAAAATGTGTCCCCCCCTCTAACTTCTGTAATAATGGAGTGAAAAATCTAAAAAAAATATATGTCTGTAGATCTTAATGTAAACTTTCAACCAAAATTGGTTTGAATGAAATCGAGACAGCAGTTTTTGAGATATAGCATATTTTCTAAAACCGCAAATATAACTTTGTATTGTAATTGTAATTCATACAAATGATATGGAAAACAAAGTTATTTGGCGTAGTTACTACGGAACCCTTAATGGGCGAGCCTGGCTCGCCCTTGGCCAATTTTTTTTTAATATGTTTCTATAAAATACGGAGCTTGTTTGGTCCTAAATGCATTGATTGAGATAATTTATTTCTTTACTGCAGGCACATGTAGGCCCTGCTTATAGGTGATCAGGATAATGACTGGCTTTAACATACAAAGCCCAGTTGCTAGGCAAAATTGAAGGCAGGCGTACAATGTTATATACACTCAAGTGTTTAAGCGATTACCTTGACCAACCAACAAAGCGCTTTCCAAAACTGGGTTTGAAGTCTCGACCAGTCACCCATCGAAACACTAACCTCGACAAGGTTACCTTAACCTTGTATATCGGTTGATTCTTATTTAGCTACGAGCCCCTTCAAAACAATGACGTATAAAATCGTAATTTATCGTATATTTTGGCATATAGTGATGAAAAGATTGATGTTTTCCGTAGCATGATGTAAATTTTATGAAATTTATGTGCTTATAAAGTCTGACATTTTATTTACTGTTGTTATGTTAAATCATTTTTATTTTTCTACTAGCTGACCCGTCACGACTTCGTTCGCGTGGTATCCTACCCCTACCCAACCGATACCACTACCCCTATCCTACCGATATCCTACCCTTACCTTACTCTACCCCTACCCTACCCAAATCCTACACTACCCCTACCCTACCCTACCCTACCCTACCAATACCCTACCCTTACCCCCTACCCTTGAGACCTTTTCTACTTTTTTTTTCTCATAAGAACCTTCTCTTGACAAAACCAAACACAACAAAAAAAGAATCAGCCAAATCGGTCCAGCCGTTTTCGTGTTTTGCGCTTAGCAACACATTTAGCAATTCATTTTTATTATATAGATAACTAGCTTATGCCAGCGGCTTCGCCCGCGTGGGAAGTTTTTCCCGTGTAAATCCCGATCCCGTGGGAATTTCGCAAAATCCTTTCTTAGCGGATGTCTACGTCATAACATCTACCTGCATGCCTCAGCCCGATCCGTCCAGTGGTTTGGGCTGTGCGTTGATAGATCACTATGTCAGTCAGTCAGTCAGTCAGTCAGTCACCTTTGAGTTATATATGTTTAGATGTTGGAAAGAAAGTCTGAAGTAATTATAACGCTAGTGTAGTGCACAGTGCAATTTGCTGTGGTTGGAGCGGAAGGGACTTCTACTGACTGAAAACCCACCCGGCGCCTACAGTTCCCCTTGCGTTCTGGGACGCGGTATCTCGTTAGAAAATTCCCGCAATCCCGGATAGCAACCGTCGACAGTCAAATTCTAAAGTCGCTTATAAATGTCAACCCTCCAAACAGGCAAATCATTTATTTCTTTATTTTACATAGGAACACCAACGACTATATCAATTTATAATGTAATAAATAATAATAAATAAATAAATCTTTATTCACATTTCATACATTGTTTTCATGTAATAATTGAGGCAGTCCCAGTAAGTTACGAGAGTACTTGTGTTGGGACTGTCTCGCATGTTCCCGTAATAGTTTATCTAGGTTAACAATGGTGAGACCAATATAAGTATGCTAGTATAGAATTTTAAACAAAATTAAACATAGGAAAAAAAAAAGTAGCTCAGTAGGACTTTGATGTGTCTGTGTAGTGTGTGTGTGTGTATGTGTGTGTGTGTTTGTGTGTGTGGTATTGTGGTCGAGTTTGTTGACATGTTTGTGCGAGTAATAACTGTGGATGTACGCAAAGATGTACGCTACGTACGAATTTGAGGAAAACTATCTAGCTCTGGCTAAGATCATTTCGGTTTCCTCGTATGTTAGTGAGTTTAACCATTTAACTAGTGCTTTCTTGCATTTGTATAATAGGAGGGGATATATGTTCAGTTTAATTTACATTGGAATTCTGTATGTAACATAAAATTAACTGCGATGATACTGTGTAAATAAATCATTTATACGCATGCGTATCCTTCACATAGGTCCAATTCATTATTTATTTTAACATAATGTCGTAATATACTGAAACAAAAAATAACCAGATAATCAATATTTCAAATAACCAAAGAGGTTAGATTTGTTTATGGTTAAGCCTATATCGCGTGTCAATTATGTATACATAAAAAATACAACTCTAACTTTTCGCTCATTTAGTCCTTTTGTCTTTTATATAAAACCAGGTCAGATAGTAAGTTTGAGGAAACTAGGTACCGACCTTTTTTTTTTTTATTAACGTGGTAAAATTATCAAATAAGTCCTCTCACCCCGGGCAGGGCCGGAGGGACTGTCAGACTTGTACTTACTAAAATCCATGGTGTTCCTTCAATAGCCCTTTACGTTCCGGGGTCACGGTAATGGGATAAGTCCCACGACCCCGGCAGGCTTCGGCCCTCTACAGGGGGGGCCTCGTCATATTGCTGACGCTCTTTGAGGCGCGCGTGGAAAACAACGCACCGTCGACCCGGGCATGGTCCATGGTCGGACAGCGAGTTGCCCTTTACTCGCTGTCCGCATGCCCGCGCCTACGGTGGCCGGAGATCGTCGGCCGACGTCCGACGCCGTGGGCGTCTACCACTGCGAGGTTCCGACCTAGTACCTAGTTCGTATTAGGTACCTTTATTTACGCTGCTTCACTATCATCTGACCTTCGGTTATCTTTTTATAGCTTCAAACTCAACTAAACCGCTTCCTACTATTAATTAATTAATCTTCATCTATCTAATGCGACATCTGTCCGTTTGTGCGTCTATAAATAACTGTACCTTTGAGATGGACACATTTAGACACACGGATGTCTGGACTATGTTTCCGGATTGCGAAGGTATTTTTAGATTGACGAAGTCGCGGGTACAACTGTAGTCTACTTATACGTAATTGATGGGGTAGACACAGAGGTAGTAATTCTCAAAAACAATAGGTGGTTATGACCACCTATGGAAATCTGCAGTATTAGGGGTACTACTTGTTCAGGTTTTTTTTGTTTCGACCAACCTGGGTATAAGTCTATTTATTAACCCTTTGGGTATGGCCCATACACGTATCCTCAGGACTGAAAATCTAAATGAGAGTTATTCGTGAAAATTTTACTGAATAATATAAATAATACAGTAATAAACCCAAAAACAGCCAGCTTTATTGTTTTTTCTCTGAAGAATCCTTTTTTCAGCATGGGACATTAGGTCCCTTCCGTCTTGAAACTTTAAAATGTCTTGCCATCTCACGGCAATTGTGCCATATCCATTTTCCACCAACTCCATTTGCCCTCTCAGGAACTTCACTCCAACACTCTTGGGCACACACATTTCATCGCGTAAGAATATCTTACGCGATGAAATGTGTGTATCATAAGTATATCCTGTTTTGGAATCTGCTTGCACCCACATTTTTATACCTCTTTTAGTAGGTTTGAGCGGCATATATATACTGTTTCAGATGATGAAGATGAGATGGATCGTCCGATTGAACTTCGTCATGAAACCTTGCCTAATACGTTGCGGAATATTGGTACGATTATACAAAATCCTTGGTAAAAAGGAGATTGCCCTTTTTGTAAGGGAAGCTCGGTCCCAGTGAAAAATTGTTGTGCCCTGAAGATTTTTATTTTACATAATAGTAAAAACATTGTATTTTCATAATCATAAACAATTTTTCATTTATTCACCCTGGTTCAAGAGATATCATAGTTTTTCTGTTGCAAAAATCTAGGTTATAATTCGAAATTGACATTGACATTTCCTCCTTATTCTATTTAGGTTAAGTACTTCTACTACCTATCTACTATACATCACTATGGGGATGGTATTATGTCTCTATTACTTTATTTAGGTACGTATAATAGCAGCATAATAAAAATAGGTAGGTACTCATAGATGGTGTAGAATAATGACGTCTAAATATGATAAAAAATGTATAATTGACAGCTTTAACTTTATTCCCAGGGTGAAAGAAGTTGTGTAAAAAAAACCCCGTACACAAAAAAAAAAAAAAAAATTTTAGGTGATTATTCCAATCAGGCACACGATACCACAAAAGGGACCTGCTCCGTGGCAATCTCCTTTGTGGTATTTGGAGGACCTCGTGGCTAAATAATAATAGAGGTACGGGTCGATCTTTAAGGTTAAGCAACGCAAGCCGAGGTACGAATTTGGATGGGTGACCATCGTAATATATCGAGATTTCACCCTGTCCATGGTATACAATAAAGAGTAGGTACCTATATTTATTCAGAAGCTGTTTTTAAACTCAACATTATAAAATTAACCGTTAGGTAAATTCAAGATTGTAAGAAATTCAGCGTCTATTGTTATTATTTTATGATTCAAAAGATTTATTACCAAACACAACGCGTGGCCTTTACTTCCCAAAATAAAAGTCGTTAAATATACGTTGAAATAATTCAAAGTAGGTGATTATTTCTAGTGCGGGCCAATTGGTCTTACATAAATAATTTGTGATAATATAAAATAGAAATAAAATTTAATAGGGTTAATGCTATTAAATGAAATATATACCTCTATGCTATTTCATTCTCTTATATAATCTTGCATTGTTATAAGCAGACGTTAAAAAATCTCAATCTAGAGCGAAATTCGTATTTCGATAATGCTTTTAGTAGTGATGCAACGAATACTACTTTTACGAATACGAATACGAATATCAAACCTACTATGCGGCGAATACGAATATCTCACCATGGTAATAAAATACTTATTTATTTGATGAATGTTTACTCTTCTAATAATTACAATTTACAACAGGCAAATATTTATTTAAAAAACATAAAATTTGTAGATTTTCTGGTTTTAGGCGATTTCTTTTTTCAGTGAAAAAAGTCTTTCCGAGGCGACTGTACATGGCTTCAGTGAAAAATATTTTTGGGCGAGTTTTTTCAGACTTGGAAATTTTTCAAATCTGCAGTAAATAGAGTTGCGTACAAAAATATTAGTTTTTAAATATTCGTATTAGTATTCGCCGAATACGAATATTCGGTAAATGTCTACTATTCGGCGAATACGAATATTCGTATTCGTATTCGTTGCATCATATATCGTATTCTTTTAGGTATGGTACACACTCTGCCGAGGTTGCGAGTAGGGCGTCCAATCCCGCAGCCTAAATTCAATCTCGGTATTTGCGGGACAACGAATTTTCAATCCCGCGAGATCTCGGTATTTGCGGGATCCCGCATATTGAAAATATTCACATTTATATAAGGCAAATAAAACAATGAATTAATCAACTAACTCCAGGTTTATTTACGTATTACTATTAGTATGAGATCAATCAAATTACACCGTTTATTTATCTTGTGATAAATAAACGGTGTAAAAACAATGAATTAATCTACTAACTCCACATTTATTCCAGTGTTACTACTGGTATGAGATCAATCAAATTACACCGTTTTTTCCTCACGAAAAACAGTACCAAATACTGAATAAAAAACTTGACTGATATTTTAGGCTACATACTTAGGCTACCACTGACTGAAATTCGGCTATATCAGGCAACATAAGCGAAGTGAAAAACGGGCGACATCGGCCCCCGCGTTGTTTGCAACACTGCCGGCCTCCAGCCCCTGAGCGATCGCGCTTGCGAGAGGTCGTATGCATGCTTTTTTTCAGTCCCGCAAATCCCGCGGATCCCGCGTCCGTAATCCCGCATCACGCGGGATTGGAAAATGACGCGGGATCCCGCAATAGCGAGATCTCGGTATTCCGGGATTGGACGCCCTAGTTGCGAGAATATTCTAACGAGCGATTTCGAAAAATACATACATAACTAGCAACGTGAATAGCCAAGGTTGATGGGAATGTTCTAATGAGATACTGTGGCCCTGAAACGCAAGAGCAACTGAAGGAACAGTATGGGTTTTTAGTCAGAAGAAGCCCAACACTCTCTTTCACTCCACCCAGAGCGGGAGAAGTCATTTGATGTTACCACCCGGAAAAAAGGTGTAGTATACATAACAGGGAAATAACTATTTTAGACCCGCCGGTAAAAAAAGTCAGTCAGGTAAATATTTATATTACTCTGTGTGCGTGTAATGTGAATTCTACCCACAATGATATTTTTTTTCAGGTTGTCATCGCATGAATTCTCCCGCTCTGGGTGGAGCGGAAGGAAGTGTCAGACTTCTACTGACTAAAACCCACCCTGTTCGTTCGGCTGCCCTTACGTTCCAGGCCCCCCATATCTCGTTAGAACAACCCTGGGTTCCCATCAACCCTGGCTATTCACATTTAATTAATTGTTAACCCTTCCAACAGTTCCAACCCGGTTTTACTATTTACATTGATCGAGATAATCCAATAAATTTTCGTTTCGTTCAAAACGGTATTGTCTAAATACCAAAACTATGCGGATTCATTGCGACAATGATATATCTAGGAAAATCTAATTAATGCCACACGCGACAACCGTTCTAATTGTCAAAATAGTCGCACGGGAAAGTTTATTGCGTGCGTGCGAGATTTAGGAATGAGCGAAATGTCTGGCGAATTTTATGAACGGAATGACGGACGGCGAGAAGCGTGGGATTAGAATTTGTTAGGTATATTTATTTATTTATTTAAACTTTATGTACAATAGTGGCACATGGGCGGACTAAATGCAACAAGGCATTCTATACCAGTTAACCTTTGGTGGTAGGTGTACAATTAAAATAAATGTCATTATCGAAAGAAATTAATATATCACTCAATACTGTTATGCGGTGGCTTAAATCTCATATCTCAATTTAAATAGTGACAAAACGAACGTTCTCACCTTCATCATACGAAATTCCACTCAACCTCCAGACGCGTACGCCTTGGTAGCACATTCGTGTTTACAGCCTGGTACTATTGATTGTACCTGTCCTAAATTATAGCGATGTCAATCTACTAAATACCTCGGAGTGATACTTGATACTGGTCTGACTTTTGCAACACACGTAGATTCCTTAACAAAAGGAATCAGAAAGTTGTTTTTAAGACACTTCGATACGTTGCAGAATCCCGAATTATGAAGAGTACATACTTTGCTCTCTGTCAGTCTCTTCTAAATTACTGTATATGTGTCTGGGGTGGTGTCCCAAAAACGATGCTGTAAAACTGGAGCGTGCTCAGAGAGCAGTACTGAAAGTCAGTACCTTCCGCCCTATCCTCTTCCCAACAGAAGAACTATACAAGAACTGTGAAGTCCCCACAGTTAGACAATTGTTTGTGCTTAACACCGTTCTACTACAGCACCAAAAAACTCCGTACGAAGTAATCGCTACCAGACGCAAAGACAAAGTAAGCCAACTTTTACTCACTTCCATATTTATCACTTAAAAAAGTACTCGTGACTTGGCTCCAGACTCTTAACTACAACAGCACTGAGCTATTATTATCCATTTATAACACTTAGGATAACCTCTGACATCACAGATTCATACCCACACACTCACTCACACACCGTCACACCCTTACACTCTACATCTTTTGTTTTTACCATTTTTAATTATTTTTTCCTTGTTTTTGTTAAATAACTCATATGCTTAATTTGTGCCTATCTAACTTCTGTAAAATATAAGGGACTTCTTGTATTTCTGAGCTAAATTATAAATAAAGTATTCACAAAAGGGTTAATACAAGTTGTCTTGTCAAATTAGCAAGGGTGCTAGAGTCTCTAAATATACTTACTGTGTATAATAAAACGATGTAACTCTACGCTATTTCGATGTTCATATAATTATGTCTTTACTTTACTATGCAAATAAATTATTATTATTATTATTATATATATGTCTGTTTGTCTGTCCGTGCGTTTGTCACAACCATTTTATTCCGAAACTATTAAGACTACACAGTTAAAACTTGGTACGTAAATGTATTTTGTAAACAGCTTTATGATTTTTATGGGAAAAATAAAACGCTAAGCGTAATTGGAACATTAAAAAAAATCAAACAAATCCTAAACTATAGAAAGGTGTTTAAAAATGGCAGTTAGGTTCCCGAATCCATTTTTTCTTAGTCAATCGTTTAGAAGATAGACACTTCCAAAGTGTTAGAATGTGTGTCCCTCCCCTCTAACTTTTAAAAATATAGAGTGAAAATTCTAAAAATATAAATTTAATTGACTACTTTTAAGTCTCGCACTTAGCCACTTTCTTTCAAATAAATTTGTTTACTAATATAATATATGGATCGATCGAACCTGACCTTTCTGAAGAAAAACAGCTAAAGTAATTTAGTTTTATTGTGAACTGTGGGTGCATTGTTTAGAGTAATTTAACTAAAACCACAACTCATCATACTAGTCACCTTTTCATTTATTAAAAAAATAGTTATCATTTGAAATAACAGTTCAAAAGAGCCGTAAAAAACCGTTCGCGATCTATTTTGAAATCGCTTCTGTTCATTTTCATTCGAAATACAAAACTGTTTTCGAATAATATTGCGATTCGTGTCGATATCATGATAGTCGCGATTGCATGTGAATGGACTCTTCGGGATTCATACTGATATAAATTTTGCCAATATGAAATACGAGCCATATTTTTATTGTGAATAAATAAATCTATTCTTTGCCTATTTCGCCTCTCAATTTTCCTTTCAGGTTATTATTGAGATGAATGCAAAAAAATGTTGTCTGGTGTCTGCATATTTTTTTTCTGTGGCTGTAGTTGTTTTTTGTAAATCTTGTTATAGTAATAAGTATTACTGGTAAGAAGCATCTTGCTGTAATCAAGGCTCATTACAATTTACATCTCAAAATTATTCTATTGTTTTTAAATATAATAGCCTAACATTATGTTAGGTTTTTACATCCGATGCATTCGTGTTTTATATTTGCTAAGATTAAATTCCAATGTGATTATGTTCAGTGGAGCCTTAGAATAGCTGAATGTATTTATTAAACTTAGTTTAAGGCCCGAGTATAATCTGGGTTGAATATGGGATACTCTTAATTTTTAATATAAGGCACGCAGGCAACCTCGCTTGGCATAATCCAGTGAAAATATAAATGCAAGAGAAAACGTTCTCAGCCATTAATAAATTGTTGAGCGAAAACAAAAACGGACAGTGAACAATCGAATGATATACGACCGAGTGAGTGAGCGAATGAACTAATTACAGAAAATGAAATTAATTGCAGATACGGCCTCGGTACAATTACGGCAACAACGGTTACATTTACATTTAATTGCTACTTTATCTTATTGAAAAAGTGAGAAAATAAAATTAATGATGTTTGTAATTAAATATCCTTTTGCTTGTATCAAAGTTTCTTTCACGTTAAACATGCAGTAATAGAAATGGGTGCTGTAACCTATTACACTAAATGAGCTCTTTTGCGTAGACTGACAGGGATGGGGGAGGAGTCTACCCAGAGCTGAACGAGTCATTTGAAGATTCTTCTACTTCTAATGACTGAAATTGTGTTAGGGCTCAATAAGAAATTTCAAAAAATAACTCATTATAATATAGTATAAAGATATTTTTTTACAAGAAAATCCGGTTTGTGAAAGAGCTAAAATAGTCTTTTATATCAGATTATTTAGAGAGTGATTTGTTAAAAAAAAATCAGTCTTTTTTTTATCGGGATTTTTGTTTTACAATAGTCACCGTTGAATGCCATTTTGGTGGAGCTTGTGGCTGAATAATAACAGACACACGGGTTGATCTTCAAAGTTAAGCAACGCTTGCAGAAGCCGGTCTGTGGATGAGTGACATTAAGCCGCTGGCCTTGGCTGTACATCTTTAACAGACATTAGATAGATAGTGTTACGCCAGTCGCTTAGTGAAGTACATAGAGAAACTTCGACATAAATCTAGAATGTTCGAGACACTAACGCCATCTAGCGGCGAGTAGCAGTACTGAGTATATGTAGTCGAGACACTAACGCCATCTAGTGGCGAGTAGCAGTACTGAGTATCTCGAGTAGCTTTCGGAATATTCTTGGCAAAATAGGCAGTGAGTCGATTTTACAAGAATGTTCTAGAACTCATAGACCGGGGTATAAATAGATCGCAGAGAAACGCAGACAGGAGTCTTATTTGAAGATCCGAGGCGATATAATCGAAGCTTTACAAGTGAATTTCGGTGCGATTTAAGTGTTGAGTGACAAGTATTGTACTGTGAATAACTGTGTTAATTTTTAATTGGTGTTTTTTTTAAGTAAAGTGTTAATTTTGGTTTAATTGGTGTAAATTATTTCAATCCCGAACCCCAGCTCGTAACAATAGATAGAATATACTTTGTTGTACACCAAAAATTTAAATAAACTTATGTAACATTATTGCTAAAACTTTCGTTTCGACGTTTCGAGTAGTTAAAAGCTAGATAATCTGACACCAGTCTTGCCATCGTGTTACCCAGTTACTGGGTTATAGAGGTCGGAGAGGCAGTAGATCCATGTAAAACGGTAGTACTCAGTAGCTTCTGAATGTTTTTTGTACTAGAACCGCTACAGTTTCCAGTGAAAAGGTTCCCAGAGGTTAACAACAGTGCGTCAATGATGTCGATACGAAAACAACGGCCGCATAATACGCAGATGACGTAAATCAAACAACTGGAATGAATGTGTTTCGCCCATGTAAATCTACATGCATGATACCTAGTGACAGTGGCGTAAGCTTTATTTTTGGAACGAAATAATAGACCTACATTACTGACTGACTATTGTTTTATGCATGACTAGCTCTTGCCTGCGACTGTTCGCGTAGGAGGGTTTTCTCGCCTAAATCCCAATCCCGTGGGAATTAGGGGATAAAATTTTGCCTGTTTTCCTCTATTCTAATTTTATTCAGATCTCTTCAATTGTTTTTACGTGAATGGGTAACAAAAATCCATCTGTCCTCACAAACTTTGGCATTTATAATATTAGTAAAATAAGACTAGTTGTGCCCGTGACTTCGCTTGCGTGAATGTCGATATTAGGTACCTACGCGGATTTTCCCGCATAAATCCCGATCCCGTGAGATTTCCGGAAAAAAAAAGTAGTCTAGATGTTGCCCTATACCTCTTCTATCTTTCAGTGAAAGTCTCATTTAAATCGGATTCACTACAAACAGACAGACAGTCGGGACACAAACATGAAAAAAGTTTATTAGTCTTTTGGTATCGTGTTAATAAACACTTCAGATAATACAGTTATTTTGAAATCACAGACAGAGAATTTAATTTGGTTTACATATGTGTGTATTTATCTATACTAATATTATAAAGCTGAAGAGTTTGTTTGTTTGTTTGTTTGTTTGCTTGAACGCGCTAATCTCAGGAACTACGGTTCTGATTTGAAAAATTCTTTCAGTGTTAGATAGCCCATTTATCGAGGAAGGCTATAGGCTATATATCATCACGCTAAGACCAATAGGAGCGGAGCACTAATGAAGAATGTTTCATAATCGGGGGATTTTCTTTCCACGCGGACGAAGTCGCGGGCGGAAGCTAGTGTATATATAAAGAGAATTTACATATGTACATATTTTCATATTAATCTATGAGTACTAACAACAGAATGAGTTTAAGAAAAACGGGCTTCTTGCCCGTTTTTCTTAAACTATATATAATGTGTCAGTATTTGAGCTATTGATTTTGTTTTCCCATATACGTATTAGGTAAGCATTCTACACATAATTCCTATCTGTATACCTACTTTATCTAGCATTGTGACGTCAGGCTAGGTTATTAACACATAGCTACGATTCATTTGAGTATCACGTAGTCTGTTAACGTCAGTGGAGATTTGATCAATTTTTATCAGCGCTATCAGTTAATCTACGATTACAGCAATGTTCAACTCGCATTACACATACATAATGTAGGCTATTGATAAAATCGTAACTAGCACTAGTAATAGATGGCAGTTTTCTTTTTATTTGCTTTTATTTTCATGGTATCCGTACTGTACCGTACTTAGGTATAGTAAAACAGTGATCCGTGAAAGTATAACGATAGATATATAACAACTTTGTTATAAACCACATAGTTGTATTATAATATATAAGTTTTGTAAATAATATCCGTTGTATTTTCAATACAAAAAAAGACTGAAAAATAAATGTCTATTTGTAGGTACAGGTACTCTTTTTATTATTGCGTTATATCATGGTTGTATACTTTTTTTTTCAAATCTGTTTTATTCTTCTTCTTATTTAGGACTTTTTGCCGCCCCCTGGCGATTATTGTTTATGTTTTCCATTATCATAATTATCATCAGGGATAGTGTTGAGCGTTCAATAATATTAGCAAAATTCATATGTTCTTGTACTTCTTTCAAGTTTACATACATATTGTAACCGTTTACTCTGTTCCTCGAATATTTTTTTAAAATGTGTATCTATTACTTACTTAGTCATGTAATCATCCCTCGACTCCGGGGTTGCGGGAGTGTTCTAATGAAATACCGCGGCCCTGGAAATTAAGGGTGACTGAAGGAGCAGGGTGGGTTTTTAGTCAGTAGAAGTCTGACACTCCCTTCCACTCCAGTCTGAGCGGGAGGAGTCATTCGATGATTTTACCACCCGGAAAAAAATATCTTTCCTCGACTACGTTGGGGTCTAACCGGATGCAGGACACGTGTGTGTGGCATGTGTGTGCTGTACCTACGTGGTTGTTCATGTGGCCTGAAATTGAAATTATAAAAATTATATTTCTTTTTTATTAAATTGCATCTAAATATTTATTATTATTTCTTCTTTTTTTTTCTTTTTGCATTTATATATTTTTAAATATAAAGTTAGTAAAATTTTTATAGTTCACATTTTGTAATGCTTTATTAAAATAATATAATAAATAACTTAAAATAAAACATAAAACTATTGTCTGTTCATTATAAAACTAATTAGTGCTACTAACTAGTGGTCAGTGGCCCTGACTGCTATGCGCAAGGTCGTGGGTTCGATTCCCACCCAGGACAAATGTTTGTGTGATGAGCACAATCATTTGTTCTTTGTCTGGGTGTAATTTATCTGTAATATGTATGTATTTAGAAATATATTATGTATGTTTATCAGTTGTCTAGTTCTCATAGCACAAGCTCTGCTTAGTTTGGGACTAGATGGCGTTGTATGAAAGTTAAAAAAAAAAGATATATGATGGTGATGATGAATTATATTTCAACCTTTAACGTTCGTACTACTGGAACACAGGCCTGCTCTCATGTAAAGGGAATTGGCTGTAATCCACTACGCGGGTCCAGTGCGCGTAGGAGGACGTTGCATGTCTTCAGATTTTTTATCCTTGGACATGCCTTCTCTACCGATTTGAAAGCAGTGATGATGATATAAATTACACAAAGTAATGTCGTACCTGACTAAAGTCGGGCACGGTCGGTACCGTGCCCGACTTTAGTCAGGCACGTAGATCAGTGGTGTCCTAGAGGTCTAGGACAACACTGCCCTAGTTTGTAGTTTAGTTAAGACCGAGTATGGTTATTGTAATATGTAGTGTATGTGTTAATGTGTCTGGAGCTCTTGGTCTAAAAATATAAGCGGGTGATTTTCGAGGTTAAGCAACGCTTGCTAATGCGTAACTATATTAACGTGTCGAGATTTATCCGTGCTTCGTAAAGCACGTTAAGCCGTCTGTCATTTGTAAATCTTCATCCTGTAAAGCTGCATCCGTCCCAACATAGTAAGTGTACTGTCTTCGTACGGGTTAATACCGTATATTGCTAAGCCTGTGATAATTCACAGGCTCAGCAATACACTCGGTAATACGGCGGGTACACGTCTAACCTGCGCCAGGGCACTCGCGTGACTGCAGCAGATGAACGCTAACCAGTGTTGCCGCTGGTCATTTGTAGAGTTACCGTACGCAAGAGATGAAATTACCGTATTGAAACAAAAATTGCCGTACATTTTTTATTTTATTATTTACATGAGAAAGAAAAATAAAGGTATGAAACACAAGTCAAACAAATAAAAAACCTTCTGTTTATGAAAAAGATGCCACTGAACCTATAGATTTGATAGAAACCACAGATCACTCCTCTCCTATCAAATCCTCAATATCGCCTATTAAGATATCTTTAGTGGCATTTTTTTTCATAATCAGGCATTTTTACGCATACGCTGATTATGTGTCATCTACAATTTATTTGATTTCGTTTAAGGTAAATCTTACTGCATTTCATAAATACGTATATAGTAGCTAGTGGTATACCCAATACTTCCTTATGCTATGATTACCTAATTACCATATTTTAGTATACGGCAATGACCACTCTGCCGTATACCGTACAATTCGTCTTAAAAGCGCCTGAGTACGAAACGGCAATTGCCGTACAAACGGCAACGCTGACGCTAACCCCGACCCAAGCGTATATGAGACAGTATTATATCTACTTGTATGTTTACGTAGATATACTTTGTGTATGAACATCCATACACTACAGTTAGGAAAATGCTAAGCGGATGATGATGATGTGTGCGTGTATGTGTAGTAGGTATATAGTTATTAAATTATAAAAAAGAAAGAACTTACAGATAAATGTTTTCTAATAATACTAAGTAATAAAGATCTTTTAATATCATAACTATCTCCAAATAAATATAAGTATAAGTTGTAATGTAAGTATTACGTAGTATATAATTCAGCGAGGCTCGTTCTCAGACAGTTTCAGGGTTATCTCGTCAGCTCAGATCGCTGATAACGCAAGCTTGCCGTAAGCAAACTGTCTCCGCATTTGCTTGCATGTGATATAAGTATAATGAGCACAAATATTTGGAGAAACATATTTTCACTACGCGTTGTTTTACAGTTTTGCGAGGTACCATATTTGGGTAGGTTAATTATTTAGGCTTAAAATAGTTTGTACGGACTATACATATACTATGTGCATATGTAGTTTGTGGAAAGGACATAAGATCATCAAGTGTACAAGTGACATGCAGAGCAGTTAGAAGGGGGGCCGTTCTTCGGAGTGGTCCCGTCCCGTCGCATATAAACTTGAGATCTGCGCCGTCTATAAATCCCCGCTTGTAGAGATTATATTAGCTCCGGCCGACTTGGGTTCGCAGTCTGTTAAGGCATTTCCAAATCGGCCACGGTACGTTGTGCCCAGGTGGAAGGCTCTCCGATGGTTCCAAGGAGGAGTGGAAGGCATCAGGTGGATTTAAAAGTTCCCGCCAAACATCACACCTTGCTGTAACAGGCGTTGCATAGGGAGTTGCGATGCGGTCTCCTAAGAGGACCCGGAATTTCCCTCCATGTGATGCATCATTTCATTGATTTTCACTCCATATTTGTTAGTAATATGTGAATTTGTAATCACGGGTAGTAATAACCTATTAGCTAAATTATAAATCTAAGCTGTTGTTGGTGACCATCGGGTTGGTTGTAGTAGGATCTTACAATCAATATTAAAAAAATTCTTGCTTGCATAATAATGTTATGACGAATTTATGTTTTAATTTAATAGTATAATATTTTTTCTTAATAATTTGTATGTCAATTGACAAAACATAGCGCACTACTTAATTTTTAAGATCTTGTATATAATTATCACCTATGTTTACGAATAAATGATTCTGATTCCCATCGCAAGCGCATTTTAAAGGTTTCTTTCCGATACCAAACATGTTTTTTTTTGTAGCTTACATGTGATGGCCTCATTTACAGATCTGTATTAGCTCCTAGCTATAGATATACGCTTTATTTCTATTCTTTATTCAAATTCCATTTTGTAGGGTTCCGTAGCCAAATGGCAAAACTAACTTCTTATAGATTTATCATGTCTGCCTATCTCACCGTCCATCTGTATGCCACAGCCATTTTATTTCGAACTGATTAAAACTGCAGAGTTGAAACTTGGTTGGTAGATTTATTCTGTGAACCACTTTATGATTTTAATACAATTTTTTTTTTTTATATTTGATAGGCTTGCGTTTGACCACAATCTCACCTGATGTTAGGGAAGGGGAACTTCCCATACATGGAAATGAAAGGGGGTGTCTATAGATAGGTCTTTGAAAATTACATCTAGGTTTTAAAACCATTATTTCTTAAAGTCAAGCGTTTGCGTTTTTTTTCCAAAGTGGTAAAATGTCCCCCCTTTCTTAATTTAAAATGAATATAGCGAAATATCTAAACAAAGTGTATATTGTATAATTTAGATCTCAATGAAACTTTCTAAAATTGTCTAATATTGGTTCGAACGAGATATAGTCAACAGTTTTTGATATATAGCACATTTCCAAAACCACAAATATAACTTTGTCATTTATACAAACACCGTGAAAAACTAATACTACTCCGGAACCCGTCTTGGGCGAGTCGGACTCGCACTTGGCCAATATTTTGTAGCTTACATGTGATAATACCATAGCCCCAGATAAACAGTTTATTCCTATTTCTTATTCACATTACATTATTTTTTATTTTGGCAGCACGTTTTGTTTAATGGAAGACCGATAAGTTGCCGCAGTGCGTGTCGATTCCCGCACGGAATTTATATTTTTAGTTTCAACACTAAATAAAACAAAAAAAAATACTGTTTTACAATTAAGTTGTATAACGCAATAGTTCCAGGTCTAACTTTTTGTAAGTTTGTTGTAAGTTGTATGTATGTATGTAAGTTTAAATGTGATCATCAACATTCTATTTATGACGTTGGATTTCTTTAAAATGCTTAGACGAGGCCTTTGCCCCTTTGCCAGGATGGTCAGAAGCTGCTATTAATATAAGCCTTCGATATTCAAACAAGTGGTCATTTAAAGGCTGACCTATAACTGAGAGGTCACTAAAATTAACGTAAAGATAAGATACATATTTTAGGCAAAAAATCAATAAAGGTTGACATTATCGCCTTAGGGCGATAAGGTTGTTTGATGAACCTCAAATGACATAATGTGCGTAGGTACCACTTTGTCTGCTAAATATCTATATGTCACCGTAAAATTGGCAAAATCGTTGGTTGGCCAAAGATTTCTTTATTGGCCACGTGATCAAACTTCTCATTTTATAATTAAGCAACGGGAAAATGAGATAGCCCCTAATAAACTAATTAGTCTTTTTTACAACACCAACTAAATATTCTACAAAAAGCGACAATTAAAGATCAACAATTATATTAACTTGTCCTTCTTATTTAAATATTGCCACGTAATTTACTAATTCAGCCACGGATTTTACATCTCATTACCATTTTGCGGTTTACAGCATCAACACAAGATCCTTATAGGTTAGGTTACATTTTTTTAATTCACTAGCTCCTCCATCGGTCGAAGGAGACCTTATCTATCTAAATCTCATGCATTCCAGTTCTTGTAGTTATTCCTCTCGCACTTTTATACTTCAAAAAAGCATAAAATAAGCGTTAGGTTATGTTAGGTTTCTTTTTTGATGTCATATATTAATATTTTAAAAGTTTACTGCTTGAATTCATGTTACAAATTTACTTGCAAAAATATAACCACCATGCTGAGTTGTATTTACATTGGCTTATAGAAAAGATAACTAGTGGCTAAGATAATGTTATTAGACGCTTGTTAATTATGGCTGACTTAGTAATTTAAAAGGCAATGTAGATTTTTAGAGGCAAATGATGATATTAAAAATAAGTCTGTTTAATTAGCATCTATTATAATATATCTCGCGAGATTGTAATCTGTCGACAAATTACAATACGCCGTACAATTTACCGCATTATTTCTCGTATCGTTAGATTACAGTATATCGAACTAAAACCGGTTGATTAGGTACAATGTATCTGTTAATTTTTTATTAAGTTTTTTGTTTCTTGGTAAAAATGTTTTTATAAAAGATATTACATCTGCTTTAAAAGATGATAGTTTATAATTAAATTTATGTAGTTGTAAGCTCTAAGTTAAGAATGTAATTTCATTAATCAACAGCTAGCTAATTTTTATTATAATCTGTGAATAACGTAGTAAGTAGTATATTTGTTACTATGATTCAATCCTGTACTGTTTGTAATCTTTATTATACTACTGGTCTTGGGTAGTTCGTGAACGATGAACGAATAGGAACCGTATCTTCGTACTGTACTGTACTAGAAGAACCGTTTCCGAACGCTGACTTGTAATCGGTCTAATAGGTCAAATAGCTCTTATCGAACTCGTACATTCTAAACCGCGCGATCGTAGTGTGCGAACGAGAAATGAAATACAGTCACTGATTGTTTGACAGAAACTAACTAGATATCTATGAATGAATGAGAACGGGAGAGAATAGCCGACAAATGACGATGCTATCCGAACCCGACCGACTGAATTCGCAAGAATGAGATAAGATGCGTGTTATTTCAATGGCATAATGTCTAAGTTAGCTTATCACCCGAACACGAGTAACCACTGACTGCTGAGAGCGAAGACCGAATAGAGCAGAGAGCTATTAGAACTAATATAATGAACTAGTTCACTGTCCGAAATGAATGTGATGTACGGAGGAATCTCAAAAATGACCGTGGCGGCACAAGACTATACTGTTTGTTATTCCTATGAAATAATATAAAATAAAATAAACGCTGTTTATGGTCACAGTGTTCTGTGACCATAAAGTTACGCAAGGAGCAAATGACGTTTGACCAATCAGCGCGCGAGTTACGTTCCGATGTGTGCCATTTCATAATTTTTGGTGTTTTACATTTTTTTTCATAATTATATTACATCGTATAGTGTCAAAAACACTGGTAGCCAGAATAAACCTACCACCAGAAATGCGCCATTTTAGTTTTTTAAAATAAATAAAATTCGATGGCCATTTTTTTAATATAAAAATGTTAGCATAAGCCACGTCGGGCACAAAAAAATCACATTCCGCTTCCGACGCTCGCCCGCGACAGTCGTGCCGCTCCGCGCTCTCGATCGTTCAGTGCCTGAGTCATCGCTCCGTTCGTCACGCCCGCCGTGAAGTCACTCGTAGTCGCCGACTACGACGCCTGGTCCGGATCCGCCTTTTTCGAGGCGGTGAAGGATATCGTGTTTCTCTAACAGAGAATTGTCAAAACAATTTGGTTTGGCCCCTTCAGGGTAAAACCACAGTTTCGTGGTCCTTGGTTGGAAACCTCACGGTGTCAACAATACCAAGGGGGTGCTGACCCGACGCACCCGCTGATCCCCTTCAGGGTGAAGCAGTCAATTGGAGTCGAGTGCTAGGTTTTGGCCTTGGGGGATCTCCTAGTCAAACCTAGTTACTGAGTTCTCTTCACAGCTTACACACCTAGTGTCGGTTGGGTGTATCTACCCCTTCGCACTAGACCCAATAGGGCCCGGTTCGCACATTAAGATTGGCGACCGGTTACAAGCTTAGGGCACACCATTAGGCACACACCTCCCTGCTATCCCCGCAGGGAGCGAACTCACCTCCGGGTCATTCCCGCCCGGAGGGTTAGGCAAATAGGGCCCTTCAGGCCACATCAGACGGCAACAAAGTTACCGAGTTTGTCTGGGTTTCTCTTCTCGGTAACATTGTGTTAGGAGAAACTCCGGGGCAGGGCTCTTTTTGGGGACCGTCTGCTCGGGGAGCTCACGTTTGACGTGTCTCCTCGAGGCTCATATGTTAGGATTAGGAGATTAGGATTCCCACAATTATCGCCTCCAACATGGAGGACATGAAGACCATAGTGGAGACTCTCTCCGCTAAGGTAGACTCCCTTCAGATAAGGTTGAACCAAACCACCGAAATATTAGGAAATATCTTATATGATAACCCCGCCCTACAAAAGAAGTATGAAGCGGAGATTGACTCCATAAAAGACAATCCCCGTCTCATACACCCCCCCGCGTTGCCACCCACCCCGCAGCCAGAGTTAGGTCCCACCCCCGCGCCCATCGCAGATAGGTCCCCCTCCCCCCCAGACGTCGAAATGGACTCTGAGGAGGAGGAACAAGAAAAAGAGAGCTCGGAAGGCGAGCGCTCGGAGCGCGCAGAGAGCATACACTCTGAGCGCTCAGAGCGAGCGGAGTCCGAGCACTCCTCTTCCGATCAAACCTCTTCCTCCGACGAGTTTATCCTCGTCGAGGGAAAGAGGAAGAAGAGGTCGCAGGCCTCGTCCTCCACCCAGGCCCCTAAGGCCAAGAAACCCTCCCCTCCCGAGCCAGCACGCTTAGTGCAGAGCCAGCCCTCCACTTCCTCGGCCATTAGGCCCAGCCCTACCCCTACCCCAGTCGTCAGCGCCTCAGTGCGCAAGACCATCCCTCCCCCACCCATCTTCATCCATGATAAGGGGGCTTGGACAAACGTGTCCAAAGCGTGTGGCGAGCAACGCATCGCTTACACGAATGCCCGCGCCGTTCAGAACGGCATAAAAGTAGGGTTAGCAACAGCTAACGACCACCGCGCGCTTTCGAAGCTCCTCAAAGCTCGAAATATCCCCCACCACACGTACACGCTCCATGAGAGCAAACCTGTACGTGTGGTCCTCTGCCGGATCCCTAGCGAGATCCCCACCACCGAGATCGTCTGCGACCTAGAGTCCCAGAATATCCCGGTGATTGAGGTGCACCGTATGCACGGCAGAGGAGGCAAGGCCTCAAACAACATCCTCGTCATTTGCCATCCCATCTCCGAAGGTCCCCACCCCATCTTTTCTCTAAAAACAGTATGCAGTCTGTCGGGCATACTTATAGAAAAACCACATAAAAGTGGCATGGTAGGCCAATGCCACCGTTGCCAGTTATACGGGCACGCGCAACGGAATTGCTTCGGGAAACCCCGGTGCGTAAAGTGCCTGGGCGATCACGGCACCGCCGAGTGCAATCGCCCAAAAGATAGGTCCCAGTGCCCAGACCCGCCCAGTTGCGTGCTGTGCGGGCAATCTGGCCACCCCGCCAACTACCGAGGCTGTCCGAAAGCCCCGAAAACCTCCGCCCCTAAACTGGCAACGCGCGCTAGCGCACGCCAGGGACGAGAGTGTCCTACACTCTCGTCTGAGCTCCCCCAGACCCTCAGTCCCCAGCGTCCAACTCCTTGGACGGCGGCGAATCACGCCCAAAACTTCCCGGCACTAAGGCCGAAAGTCCCAGGGCTGATGGATCAACCCATCATGCCCCCCGCTCCGGTCGTTGTGGCTTCTCAGCCTCCACCTCCTCCCCAGTCACCCCCTCGCTCGGATGAGCCGGAACTCGATGCGTTCCTCATCCTAGGGAAAACCTTCAGTTTCTTTCAGTCCCCCCGCGCCATCCAAATGGCAACGGAGGTCGTGGCCTGCAAAAGCATTGAATCCCTGATTCAGGTATACTATAAGTATCCTGATGTCAAAAGCCATTTTGCCAACCTTTTTAAACAGCCATAATGTATAACACGGCTAGTAAGAGATTAAAGCCCCGATCCCTAAAGCTAGGTTACTTCAATGCCAATGGCATCACCAATCAACGGGACGAGATCGCGACTTTCCTTCGCGATCATAGTCTCGACATCCTTCTGGTCCAAGAGACCTTCCTCAAACCCCACCTTAGGGATCCCAAGATAGCCAATTACCGGCTAGTTAGGAACGATAGGACTAGATGCCACAGAGGTGGCACTCTAATATATTATAGGAACTCCCTGCACTGCATCCCTATGGATCCGCCGCCCCTTGCCCACTTAGAGGTATCCGTTTGCCGGCTAGGCATGACGGGCCATCCCTCTATCACAATAGTATCCGCGTACCTCTCACCGTCCAACGTAGTAGATGTAAATTCATCGATAAACGCCTCACTTCGAAGCGACCTTTCCGCCCTTCTTGACATGAGTGACTCCGTCCTTATGGCGGGGGATCTCAATGCCAAACATCCCGCATGGTGTAGTCGTATTACCAACCCCCGTGGGAAGGTACTATACGACTTTTGCACACCTCTCCACATAGATATCATAGGTCCTATGCGGCCTACTCATTACCCGTTCGAGCCATCCCACTTGCCCGACGTACTTGACATTGCCCTCCTGAAGAATGTGAACTTACGTTTGCACTCTTTAGAGACGGTAGACGAACTTGACTCTGACCATAGACCGGTGATCATGGAATTAACTCCGAGATCGGGTCCCTATGACCCTAACCGCCCCCCTCCCACACAGGTGATCACTGACTGGAGGAAAGTAGGCGAATTGCTGAAATCCAACACGTCACCTCACCTGGACAAGATCCCCGATCACATCCAGTCCGCCGCCGACACGACGGCTGCGATCGACTCACTCACAGAGCACGTACAATCTGTCTTGAACGACCGTTCAAAGGAGATTCCGGTGTCAGAGCACTGGCGCCGGAAACTCCCGGACGATGTACGGGCCCTGCTGACTGAGAAGAACGCAGCAGTCCGTGCCTACAGAGCTTTCCCCTGCCAGAATAACAAAACTTTCATGCGGTACTTACAGCGCAAAGTAAGTAACAGCATTAGAGAGTGGCGTGAAGCCGGCTGGGACAAGACCCTGAGCGAACTGGAACCCACCCACCATGCCTTCTGGCAACTTCAGAGGAATATGCGCGCCACTGAGGTTGCCTCAATGCCACCCCTTATCCGCCCGGACAAAAGCATTGCCTTCGACGACGAAGACAAAGCCGAATGCCTAGCCGACAGCCTGGAGGCCCAGTGCTCTCCCAGCTCCCAACCAGTTGACCCAGCCCACCTTGCCCACGTGGATGCTGAGGTCGAACGTAGATCTGCCCTACCCCCTGTCGAGGACCCTGATGCTCCCCTCCCCCCCGTCACGGAAGACGAGGTGGAGGAGATCATCAAGAAACTCAAACCTAGGAAAGCTCCCGGGACTGACAGACTGACCACTAGGGCACTTAAACTCCTCCCACGTACAATCATAGTCCTACTGGCTGCCATCTTCAATGGCGCCTTGTCCAACAACTTGTTTCCACAAGCTTGGAAAGAGGCTATAGTGATAGGTATCCCAAAACCCAAAAAGCCCAAGTCCCTCCCGACTAGTTATAGACCCATTAGTCTGCTCAGCGCCCTCGGCAAGGTCTACAAGCGGATTATTCTAAATCGGCTCAAGGACTTTGTCGAGGCAAAGAGCCTAATCCCTAACGAGCAGTTTGGCTTTAGAGCCCATCATTCCAGTGTCCACCAAGCCCACCGCATCGTAGAGCACATTAGCGGCCGTTTTCAACGCGGTCTGGTGACGGGGGCCCTATTCTTTGATATAGCGAAGGCTTTCGACAAAGTCTGGCACAATGGCTTAATTTATAAGCTTTACCAACTAGGTGTGCCGGACCGTCTCGTGCTCATTATTCGAGACTTTCTGTCGAACCGCTCCTTCAGATATCGTATCGAAGGAGCGCTTTCCACTCCCCGCCCTATCAGAGCCGGCGTCCCTCAGGGCGCCGTGCTCTCCCCCCCACTCTTCATGCTATTCACTAGCGATATCCCCAAAAAGCCCCCAGTAGAGTTATCCCTAGGTTTAGGAAATGGAGGATTGAGGTAAATCCCGACAAAAGTCAAGCAGTCCTGTTTCGCAGGGCTCGCCAACATAGACACTTCACCCCCCCCCCCCCCCCCCCCCGCCCGATCACTATGTTCGGCAAGCCATTCCCTTGGGAGAAGCGAGCCAAATACTTAGGTGTGATCCTCGACCAGTTCCTTAACTTCAGTGAGCACATAAAGTCGGTTCGTTCGCGAGCCGCTTTCGCTCTCGGTAGGCTCCACGCCTTGCTGAATAAACACAGTAAGCTCTCCCTTAGATGTAAAATCCGAATCTACACGACATGCATACGTCCTATCATGACGTACGCCTGTCCGGTGTTTGCTCATGCCAGTCCCAATCAGATCCATAGGATGCAAGTCATTCAGAACCGTTTTCTCCGAATGGCCACGGGCGCGCCCTGGTTCTGTAGGAATGAGGATCTCCACGTAGACCTCAAACTCCCGACCATAAAGCAAGTGTTGAAACGCATGTCAGTGCGTTACTTCACCTCTGCTGATACCCACACAAACCCCCTGATCGTATCGGCCGCCCGATACAGACCCTCCAAGATTTCTCGGGTTCGTCGCCCGCGTAACGTCCTAGACGAGCCTGATGACCCCACCACCATCCGACAAGAGAGCAGTAGGGAAACCAGCACTCTTAGAAAATACAAATACAAAACGCGTTCCTTATTCCGGCCTCGCCGACGAGGCCCATCACGACGTCCGCGTACTTGTAATGAAAATCCTCCCCGACCTTTGCCAAACGAGCCGGCCCGCGATGCTGAGCCAGTAGCAATAAATACTCCCGTAAATAATATGACCCAGCCTGTCCCTTTGCTGCCCTCCCAAAATGACCCCGCTATGCCGAGGCTTAGGCTTACGGTCATTAGTTTTTAAGTATATTTTAGTTTGTAAGCCCTGGCTGGGGGTCTTTAATTTATTAGAGGTCACCACAGGACAGACCGGTTAAGTAGTACATTAGCCTTAGTGAGCTAAACTACGAGTGGCCCTACCTAAAAAAAAAAAAAAACACGTCGGGCACGCCGCAATTGCGGCGGTAAGACCCCTCTTTGAGGAGTGGCTAGATCGGCGTCACGGCGTCCTGACCTACCGCATGACGCAGGTCCTCACTGGACACGGAAGTTTCGGGAGGTACCTGTGTCTGATGGGAAAGGAGGAAACGCCTGGGTGTCACCACTGCGAGGGTCTCTCTGAGGACACCGTAGAGCACACGGTGCAAGACTGCCCCGCCTGGGCAGAGCACCGACGTGTCCTCACGGCGGCGATAGGCGGAGACCTCTCGCGCCCGGCATTGGTCGAGGCCATGCTGCGGGGCGAGAGGGAGTGGGAAGCGGTCGCCTCCTTCTGCGAAGCAGTCATGCTTCCGAAGGAGGAGGCGGGCCGCGCGAGTGAGAGGATGGTGTCCTCCCTCCAGCCCAGCCGCAGTGGTAGACGCCCACGGCGTCGGACGTCGGCCGACGATCTCCGGCCACCGTAGGCGCGGGCATGCGGACAGCGAGTAAAGGGCAACTCGCTGTCCGACCATGGACCATGCCCGGGTCGACGGCGCGTCGTGTTCCACGCGCGCCTCAAAGAGCGTCAGCAACATGACGAGGCCCCCTCTGCAGAGGGCCGAAGCCTGCCGGGGTCGTGGGACTCATCCCGTTACCGTGGCCCCGGTACGTAAAGGGCTATTGAAGGAACACCGTGGATTTTAGTCAGTAAAAGTCTGACAGTCCCTCCCACCCTGCCCGGATTGGGAGGACTTATTTGATAACTTTACCACGTTAAAAAAAAAAAAAAAGCATAAGCCACGTAAATAAATAAAGGTTGACACACTTTACATACGTCATGTTATGCCGTTTTAAGTTTAGCTAGATCATTGCTTTATATATTTAGAATACAAATAAATAATGATGAACTATCATTTATCATTTTTAACCGACTTCAAAAAAAGGAGTTTTTTTTTTTGTTATATGTATGTTACCTCATAACTCGGAGACGGCTAGACCGATTTGAAAAATTCTTGTTACGTTTGAATGGATATACTTTTTAGTTGATCCCATTGTTACGAAATCAGGATCTGATAATGGGATCCTGGAGAAATTGAGGGAACTCTTCAAATATTATAGGCACACTTATAGCGTTTTGGGTATTTTTTATAGTACCTTGAGCAGTTGCTTCCGAAAAGTACCATTTGGGGAAGTTGAACTGATGATGAAGACCACAGATGGCCACTGAAACTCCTCAATAATAAGTATTTCGTGGATTGCGATTCGATTACTTGAGTACGGATGTGAAACACTTTATGCTCGTCACAATACATATGGTGATGTAGAGCTGATGGTCAAATACCAGGAGAACTCCTCACAAATTAACGGCTATGTACAGGGAAAAGCAATATTTTGTAAAAGGTGATAAGTTGTTGACATTATGGCTTTTGTAACTAGTTAAATTACAAACCAAACCACTAAAAAGCGTGAAAAAAAATTTGTAGCAAAAAATAGAACCGACTTATTAAAAAAAAAGGAAAATCCAAAACCAATAACACCGACTACCGAAATTAAAGTTATTTTTGGCTTTATAGTGTTTTGATATGGAAGTCGGTTCTATTTTTTGCTAAAAATTTTTTTTTACAAATATAAAATCCTGCTTCTATTTATGCTTGCTTTATGATTGTAAGGAACATTTAGCAAATTAAACATAAGAACTCTATTGCTTAAGAATCATTAGATTGTTGGCAGAATGTTATAATTCTTTTGCCCACTAAAATAATCTATTGGTTTATTTGAAACCCTATCTACTATCAGTAGTTTTCATGTAAATTTATCCCCAAAATAAAATGCGTAGGCAGTTCATATTGTTCGTTATTCATTATGAAAGCATAATGAACGCTTGTAACATGTAATTTACGTCATGTTAAACATAAAGCAAGCTCTTTTGATATTAAAGACCCAGAGGTCAACAACATTTTAAATTGTCTACTTGGAAACTCATATTTACATCGTATGGATTCATTTGAATAAATCCCACTCCCCATTAGCTTATTGGTGGTGTAATCTTACTTATAATTTATAGTTGACTAGCTTTTACAAGCGACTTCGCCTGCATAAAAGATGAAAATCTCTTAGGAAAGTACAACAGGGATATAAGTATTGACTCACAAACATTCATACAACTTCATGTGCATATATTTGCTGGGATATGAAGCTCAAGGAATTATATTTTGGCAGAATAAGGTAGTTTCCTAAAATATTTTATTTAGTCCGTCACGTAGTTTAACAAAAAACATTGGACACGTATTTTTTTTTTCATGTAATTGAAAAATTAAGACGAGTGTGTGAGTTGAAATTTCGCGCAACGTCACACCTCGGTATAATTCTTAGCAATGTGTGACGTCAGCAGCCCCCTCCTCCTATACTTTGAAGCTTTCCATCTTTGTGAATTTTTCTTGACTTGAAAAAGCAAAAAATACGTAATCAATATTTTTTGAAAATAATTATTTTGTAACACAGGAAACTACCCTATTAACTTAAAATATTGTTGAGAAGTTCGTGGCTTAATAAATAAAGGCCTTAAGGCCTTACCTTGCAAGCAACGCTTGGCAAGGTAAGGCCGTGGAGGAGTAGTACTTTAACGTATCTTATATGCTACGGTACGCTATTGGTCCTGGCAGTCATTTGTGCATAATGATGTACAAATGACTGCCAGGCTGAGTGTCAGTCAGTCGTTACGGTTACACAAACCCACTCAGCGAGAAAACCTGACTTTAGTCTTGCCTAAAGTATCATGTCACCCAGCTATTGGAATGTGGAGGTCAGATAAGCAGCTCCATGTAAATTACTAGTACTCAGCTGCATCCGATTAGACTGGAAGTCAACTCAAACATAGTTGGGAAAATAAACAAAAAATATATAAAATTCCTTTGAATAAATGAATTTTATATATTTTTTGTTTTTGCAAAAAAATATTAATCAATAAAATACAAATTCAAATTCTTGCTTGGCTTGCTTCCAGATTTTAGATTCAAAGAGTTATTTAAAAATAATATTATTAAATGACGCCTTAGCAAAAGTAATGTGAAAGTAAACTATGAAATTCAGATATCGAAAAGGTGAAAAGAGGCAAAACGGAAGATGATATTATAACTATTATTCTATACATATATATGTTTATCCAGGAGTAACTATGTCGTACCAAAACTGGAGCCCATGCACTCCTACTAACTTTTTACGAGTAAAGATAAAAGATTGTTTGTTGTTTGGTTTTACCTCGTTTTTGTTCTCAACTAAGACTTTATTAGGTATGCTGTGAATAACAGTATGGGGCATTGTTAAAATAAACTGTAATTCATTTTTAATATTTTTAGGTTTCCGTAGCCGAATGGCAAAAAACGGAACCACTACGAAACACTATGAAAAACAAAGTTAATTGGCGTAGTTACTACGGAACCCTTCATGGGCGAGTCTGACTCGCACTTGGCCAAATTTTATTATTTATATACGTGTGTATTTTGAAAGCTAGTTTAAAAGATCTAATGTGTAACTGTTTTGTATACCGTAATTTAAAAAAAATAACCGGCCAAATGTGAGGTGGACTTATAGCTAAGTCAACGGGAAGTTCTCTATTTTCCAATTTTCACAGGTCATACATATCTTTTGATCGCGTTAGCTTACAAATTTGATATTAAATTATATTTACTGCTGAAATATCTAAACCCGTTCCTGAGAAAAGGGTCTTGCTTGACTGACGGACTGAATGCAGAACAAAGTGATACTGTAAGGTGATATATAATTTTTTATCATCTAGGAAGTTTTGTTATGTTTTGCTGCGTCATAATACTCGTAATGTTTACAGATGTATATTTGTAATATGGATTTATAGTCGATATAGCTTAGTATTTTATTCACACAGATACATAGAATAATCCTTATCTGCTTTTTACGTTACGTTTACTGAGCGAGGAAAGTGGATTCCTTCATCCGCTTTGCAGATAGATATGGGAAAATTCGATGAAAATATGTGTAAAATGTGAAAGAATTTTTATCATCATCATCTATGAAAACTGACCCTTAAAGCTATTATTATTTAGCCACTAGCCCTTCAATTAAAAAACAGTAATAGTAAAAGATTTTTTATCGTTGCACCGAAAATAAAACCTAGGTATAATTATCATACAAATTTTTCTCTTTTTCTTTTAAGCTTCTCCACCAAGTTTGGAGAAGAATTTGTTCGACTCTCCCAATGATTATTTTTGGTCTGTTGAAATGAAATGAAATGAAATTTTATTTTGTATATTGGTTATAAATAACACTTTTACACGTTATGTTTTTTTGCGTTTTAAGTTTAGTTTAGCTAGATGAGGTCGGTATTTCCTAACTGACTACTCTGAGAAGAAAAATCGAAACAAACTCAGAGGTCATAGTCCCTTTTAAAGTCCATACAATTTGTATTTGAGAAGCATGTCTGTGGTGTTCTTTTTTTTCTTACGTATCTTACGATTTGTATCTTTACCAACCAGAAACAACATCGGTCTATTCGGAGTGTCCTTGATTTTCAGAGAAGTTGGTGAGATTTACCTCCAGTTTTGCTTATTTCCTATATTTAATTTTTTTTTATACATCGTGACGTTGTTCTCTCCTTTCTCAATCATAAATTTGATATTTACTATAGTACGTAAACACTGATAGCACTCAATCCATCTCCTTTAACTTCTACCCATCCAAAGGCTATCTATGAAAGATTGATCTTCATAATTGGCTATCCATGGGAGACCGCCCATTGTGCATTAGATTTATTATTATATTATTTAAGTATACAGTTAAGTATATATTAATTAATTATGTAGTTAAGAAAACTTCTAGCGTACTTCATAGATTTTTCAGTAGCATTACATTGCGGGTTATCAAAGTTTAGTGTCTTTCAATGCTCGCTTGTGCCACGCAATGTAACAAAGTGCACGCTGGTGACAAAGTGGTATAAACAAATCTATATGGTGTGTTTATTATCTCCTCTTAGGTAGGTACCTAAGAGGAGATAATAGTCACATCAAATTTGTTTGAGTGCCAATAAAATTTGTATGGACAAGTCTGGTGCCCAATTTCTGTGCATATCAGTGGCGAAGACTCCATACAACCCGATTCCTACAGGGCCACAGTTACTGGAATTCACGCATCACACTTGCTTGAGCAAGGTAAGCATTTTTTGGTCCGGCTTCTCTTTTATGAAAATTCACCCTTCGCCACTGGTGCATATACAAACATTCGATTTCGAACTTTAACGAAAACGTATCCACAAACTATAAAAATATACAGTAATGATGTGTGCCAAAAGTTGTTGGCTGTAATGCTACATTTGTTGTTATTTATTGCACATACCTCAATTCTGTAAACATCACTAATTTGTCACTTTACAAATAATTTGCGCCGAAGATTCACAATTTCATTGATATATTTTGATATGTTTTTACTAGTACAGTTATGCAATATTGGAATAAAATAATAAAACGTTATGAATACTTAACACAACTATTATATCGATAAACTTCTGCAAATGGCACTACACTAGTTACAGTATGATGTTTACTGAAAACTAAGAAACAGTAATAATATTCCTTTGTTTTAACCATGTTTTAAGAGTCCCTAACAATTTTACCGCCAAAAAAGAGATTTTACCTACTTTTGTAGAACAAATATCTCAATAACGGCATAAAATATCATTTTTCTTTTGGAACAGCGTTAAACATTGTATATTTATCTAATATGTGGTCAAATTAGAATTGAAATATCTACTCAAAATAAATTAAAAAAAAAAAATACAAACACGTGTTTTTACGAAATCATGTAATACCAGGTTTTACAACTGCTTTTTTAGCTTAATGAGGGTGAATTACAATCGAAAAAAAAATTCTTGACCATTGGGCATATAGTGCACTAATAAGTTAACAAATTATTTTTTGAAAAAGAAATGAGGAGATGTACTTAAAAAAAAAAATTAAACTCAGAGAAAACTCAATAAAATCCTTTGCAAAACCATCGCTTTTTAGTAAGAATTCGTTATTGAAAAGAAAATTAAAAACTAATTCTGAATAATACAGGTATTTATCTACCAAATTATTATTTTTTATTTTAATTAGGAGCTCATATTTTATTGTAATAACATTTTCAAAGTATGCCTTATAAATCGATGCGCTTGCTCGATTTATTTTGAGTAGATATTTAAATTCTAATTTGACCACATATTAGATAAATATACAATGTTTAACGCTGTTTTAAAAGAAAAATGATATTTTATGCCGTTATTGAGATATTTGTTCTACAAAAGTAGGTAATTTCTCTTTTTTGGCAGTAAAATTGTTAGGGACTCTTAACTCACCAAGCTTAGTATGAGGATGGAGTTCATACTCGTAATACCGACTGTGTATTCTTTTTAAGGGCTACAATTTTTACTTCTCGTATGAATACTCTCCAGTTCTTAGTCAATCTATATCTATGTAACGGGCTGGTCGATATGACAATCAATAAAAATTATAAACAGAAACTTGTATAAGCACAGGCATATTTTAAGCGTCAAAGGCCGTACCCTTGTCTGTCGGACTTGTGATTGAAAGACCGCGGGTTCGAAACCCACCCATAACATTATTGCATTGAACCAACTCCACACAATCACATTTAGCTTAGTTGGAGGCGTTAACAAGATTGCTAGTAATGTGAATTCTACCCACATTGCTAATTCTCTTTTAGTAAAAAAAAATAATTAAATGGACAAGATAATGATGGTAATGCTCAGTGTTTTCTTAGTGGACCTTCTCTTATATTACTGTACCTTGTCCAAGTGTCCAGTCACAACACTCTTTGAGTTCAACGGCTCCAATTTACGTCACTCACAACTTTGGCAGAGGTAAAAAATATATTTTTGTTTTCTCTCAGATATGTAGTTGTGCATAATGGCTGGTTTAACGAGCATCCCATTTGTTTTTGTTTTGCGGTTAGCCCGGTCTGTTAGTGTGAAAGACGTTTACTGAAAAATCTAGAATTTAATTTTGGGATATTATTTTACTTTCTTTAGCGGTCATTTTCTAGGAGAGCTCATGGCTAAACAATAATAAACGCAGGGTTGAGCTATAAGGTTAAGCAACGGTTGCCAAGGTCGGAACACGGATTGGTAATAATCTTAATATATTGAGATTCCGGTATATCTCGGAAAGCATGTTAAGCCATTTAGGGTTCCGTGGCCAAATGGCAAAAAATGGAACCCTTATAGTTTCGTCATGTCTGTCTGTCTATCCATCTGTCCGTGTGTTACAGCCATTTTATTCCGAAACTATTAGGACTATACATGTAAAACTTGGTAGGTAGATGTATTCTTTGAACCGCTTTCCGATTTTAAGAAAAAGAAATAAAATAAAGGGGGGCTCCCCATACATGGAACTGAAACTGAAAATATTTTTTTTCATGAAACCTATGCGTGTGTGGTATCTATAGAGAGGTCTTTAAAAATGACATTGAAGTTTCTAACACCATGTTTTCATAAAGTTAATCGTTTAATAGATATACGCTTCCAAAGTGGTAAAATGTGCCCCGCCCCCTCTAACTTCTATAATAATGGAGTGAAAAATTTAAAAAAATATATGCTGTAAGTAGATCTTAAAGTAAAATTTCAACCAAAATTAGTTTGAACGAGATCGGGTTAGCAGTTTTTGAGATACAGCATATTTTCTAAAACCGCAAATATAACTTTGTAATGAAAAACAAAGTTATTTGGCGTAGTTACTACGGTACTGTAACGGGGACCTGTGTGTACTCGGGATTTCTCAATATAAACGCGATAGGTTATATACTTTGTATAATATTATGTTCACATTAATATGGAAGATTATTCTAATTACATTTTCACGTTATTTTATTATCGAGACTGTTTCTGCGAGCGGTTCAGCGCGGTCTGTCTCTTGTTAAAACAATTTCTTCGCATGTCCAACATTGCGATCTAAATTCAAACATTTCAAACTATGCCAGCCAGTGCGGTAGGCTGACCGCTCGCATAGCAGACCGCCACAGTACCCTTCATGGGCGAGTCTGACTCGCAATTGGCCAATTTTTTATAGGTTTTTGGCAGTCAATCGTTACAGGTTATAAGAAGGTAGAAAACCTAGTACTTACCTGCATCTGATTAGACTGGAATCCGACCACAATATTGGGAAAGGCCTAAGCAGATGAAGTGGTTATTTTCTACACAGTATGCTAGTGTTCAAGGCACTGTTCCGACGCTTCATGTATCTGTACTACACCACGTTAGTGCCACCACTAAACATTGGCGCCCTTTATGTCCTGTCCTGCGTGACCTGCCCATTGCTCACTGCAGCAATAAATGGACATTTCCGACGATGCCAAACTCGTTACCCAGTTCTGCGCCGAGTCCATTTAGTCTGTCATCGACACGCTAAGAAATAGTCTACGTCTCGTAAAATTTGCGCCAAATGGTACAAAGCACGTTTAGTGAATAACTTGAAACGAATACAATAATTTATTTCTCAAAAGACTTAGTACTAGTTTACAGAATTATCGTTAGGCAGTGTATAAATTCGTAAAATGGATGTTGCTATTGTAACCGAACTAAGCAATGCCTTTTTGTGTGGGAATAGCATTGAATGACTTCTCCCGCTCTGGGTTAAGCGGAAGGGAGTGTGAGACTTCTACTGACTAAAAACCCACCCTGTTCCTTCAGCTGCCCTTAAGTTCCGGGGCCGCGGTATCTCGTTAGAACATACCCGCAACCACGTAAGGCACTGGCCCTATCGGGCCCCGCCGCTGCTGACTGTAACATATGGATGAAGATTTTTACAAATATCCTATTATTGCAATGTGATTTTCGTTCATAACACTCGTGTAAATGTTTTATTAGGCTTTGTCACTATTTAGTCGGAAACGGACTTGCATATCAGAAATATGAGTCAGTAATACATTATGTACATATGCATACCAATTTGTGGTTGAAAATAGGCAAAGTGAACCACAGCCCAAATAATATGGACATCCATAGTTATGTTCAAATACTGTTATCAATACAGGAAAATACTTTATACACTAACTACAGCTATACTTCCTTTATACATTGTCTCGTCAGACCCAGCGCTTCTACTTGAGTACAACTAAAGTGTGATAGTGTGAGCTAAAGTCTGTGATGCCATCTATATTTCCGAACGATAAAGACCCGTCAACCTTCAAAGCTTCATGATCAAGTTCCAACGGAGACCACATACCTATATCGCTTACTGTCAGGCAAAATTAAGTTCTAGTTTTCATTTGCAACTAGTTTGCAAGGGACCGAGGAATAATGTGAAATTGATTGATTGTGACCCGCAGTGTAATTAAAATTGTATGCGAATTGCTTGCAAGATGAACCGCAGCCTAAGTTGCTGGCTGGATCACGCCATAAATAATTATACCCAACATTAACACAAGCAGTTTTGATGTTAGGTAAAAAATTCAGTCGTTTGGAACATTTATACAAATGTTCCAAACGACTGAATTTTTTGCATCGCATGCTAAAGAAGAATCAAAAAGGAAAAAGAAATTGAATCATTTGCACCAAAAAGGTCACGCCCTTTCCCATGCCTTTAATCTAACAATGTTTTGTTTTCCACGTTAAATCTATGCAAAGCAAAGTCGTGTTGTGTTCCCTTGTGGGACTGTTATAATTATTGCGGTTCGTTCGGTACAGTAGGACGTTCTTGTTCGACATTGCGGCACATTTCTGCTTTCTTTTGTAATGTGCGTCACTTATCTTTTGGAAGCGTAATAGTAATGTATTTAATGTCTTTACGAAGCTGTAGTCTGCAGTTTTGTTTGCGTGGAATTTTTTATAAACCAATCCAAAGGGAATCATACATTTTTCTGGGATAAAAACTGGGTGCTATTCTAGATAATAACAATCTACATATATGTGTTAAATTTTATCAGTTTAGTTCAGCTATTTTAGTATAACAAACATCTATAGATCCACCATTCCTGTAAAATATCGTATTTATAATATAGAAGTAAAGATGTATATGAACCTGTCATAACTAAATAACATAACAACACCTACATATAACATTCCTACTACTGGTAGTCTGGGACACAGACCTCCTCTGATGGGAGGGCCGTAATTCATCACGCAAACCCAGTGCGAAATGCTAAATGTCCGTTTTTCCTAATCGGGAAAAAATTTGTGTATGTAAAATGTGTTTTTTTTTTTAAGCTAAGTAAGATTATATTTTTTATTATAGAAGGTGGCAACACTGTGCTAACAACAACGTCGTCTCCGTAAAAATATTAAAATAAACTATTTAAATCGCGAAAATATAATAGAATAAGCATTACATATCGAAGAAATGTTCGTGATTACCTAAATATAGTGAAGACAGCGAATAAAAAACTGAAAGTGCAAAAATAATAAGTGAACCTACCTAGTGGACTCAGTGAAAGACAATAAGACTTTTCCAACTAATCCCTTACGGGTCAGTAAAACTATTAGTGTCTCTCCACTTAATATAAAATCAGAAGAAAAAGTGCTAAATAGATACATATACAGTGAGTCTACATAAAAATTGTGAAAACATAACCTAAATCTCACAAAGAACAAGAAAAACGCAACTCATTATCACGTAGCAGCGAGCGCCATCTGTTAAGCGAAGCTGAAACTATAAGTCCAACACGAGGCGAATCGATCACCAGCGTTACGTTGTACAAATAATAGAATATCCAGATGTTGGCGCTGGCAACACTAGGCTAAACGTCAGTACTTATTCTCATCTATGGTGCTAACAACAACGAAAAACGAACATCGTATGCGTAAAAACACTAAAATACACTATCTAAAACGCGAAAACATAATATAAGTAATAAATATCGAAGAAATGTTTGTGTTTATCTGAATAACAGTGAAGACAGTGATTAAAGAACTGAAAGTGCAGAAATAATAAGAATACCTACCTATTAAAGTCAGCGAAAAACAATAACATTTTTCGGTCAGTGGGTCGTCTTAGGCGGACTAATCCTACGGGTCACTAAAACTATTCGAGTGTCTCTCCACCTAATATAAAATAAGAAGAAACAGTGCCAAATAGATATAATAATAAACAGTGCCTCTACACAATAATACGACAGCCCACCGATAAAGTACGCTACCTGTTACTTAATCACCATGGAGGATTTAAAAAAGCTAATTATTGACATGAAAAGCGAGTTCACACAGAGATTTACATCTATAGATTCAAATGTTGCGCAACTTGATGAGAAAATTACTACCAAAATAACAACACATTTAAACACAAAAATGAGTGAGATAAACGAAGAGTTATTCGACTTAAAACTAAAATTAGAAGACCAGGAAAAAAGACTTTACATACTCGAAAAAAATAGTGTACAAAGAAATATAATATTTTTCGGAATAGATGAAAACGAGAGTGAGAAGTCGTACTTTGACTTACAGAATAATATTTTAGAAATCATAAACAACAAAATTAAGGAAAAAATTCAGGAATTTGAAATTCAGTCAATGAGAAGAATCGGTAAAAAGCGGAGCCAACCAAGGCCTATATCGGTAGCATTCACTACACTAGGAAAGAAAATCAACATTCTAAAGAAGAAAAAGAACCTGGAAGGTACAAAAATTTACATCACTGAAGAATTCCCTATTAATATTCTGAAAAAGAGAGAGGAACTTAAAGAGCAACAGAGACAGGAAAAGGAAAAAGGCAACATCGCCTTCATAAAATATGACAAACTTGTGATAAAACAAAACAAAGAAACAAACACAAATAAAAGGCAACTTTCCGTAACACCACCGCAAGCAGTTCCTGACCAACCCAAATTCACTGAGGGTACGACAACCCAGCTCCAACAAAGGCCATCTACACAAATTAATAAAAAATATAAAACAAACAAGAACACAATGATGGGTTACGTCCAAAGAACTGAAGACGCATGAGAACCCGGGGCCTTCTCCACATGCAGTACACCACACATATAAAAAACTCATTTCCCAAGCCGGCTGGTCCCCGTGGGAAATTAGACCACCACCCTCCGCTGAAAACTAATCATCATTATAAGAAATATAACAGTATCAAGGATGAAAAGGAAAAAGAAAAACATTCCACTATGATAGTAGGAACATTCAATGTGAGATCCCTTTCATCAACTGAAAGATACCTACAACTAACTTATGCACTAGATGAAATTAACTTTGACATATTGGGACTATCTGAAGTAAAGAAAAATGGCTGTAACATGGAAGAATATCAAGAATACATTTTATGCTATATTGGGCAAAGAAAAGGCTTACATGGAGTAGGATTCCTAGTGAAGAAAAAACATAAAAACAAAATATCTAATTTCACAGGAATCTCTGAAAGAGTTGCCCTTCTACAACTAGAAATTGAACAATGCAAGATATCCAGAATCCAGGCTTATGCACCAACAGAGGCGTCGCAAGAAGACGAAATCCAGACTTTTTACAACGATATGGAGAAAGCACACTCTCTAGCTGATGATAAACTAATAGTTATGGGCGACTTTAACGCAAAAATAGGGTGGCCCAAGACAGAAGAAAGTTTGTGCATGGGTAGTTACGGTTATGGAGAACGTAACAAAAGGGGTGAAAGACTAATAGACTATGCTCTGGAACATAAATTATCAATAATTAACACATTCTTCAAGAAAAAAGGGACAAAAAGATGGACCTGGATATCATCTAACCAGAAAATCAAAAATGAAATAGATTATATAATGACAAATAAACCATACATGGTAAACAACATCGAAGTCCTAAACCAAGTCAAATTCGCTTCAGATCACAGATTAGTACGGGCAACATTCATCTTACATCAACCAAAGAAAAACAGGAAAAACTTTAAAATAATTCCAAAAAACCCAAGAACAGATGACGAAGTTAAAAAGTACAACAACTGTCTGAAGTATAACATTGAAAATAACATAAATACCACACCTGAGAATGTTCAAACCTACTATGATTTGCTTGAAGAAAACATACTATCCAGTTTAAAAAATTACAATAATATTCCTAAAAAACAACATTCAATACTTAGCGAACATACTAAACACCTAATAAAAAACGAACAGAATTAATACATACAAAAAATAAAAGTACAGAAATGAAAAATGAACTAGCTAAACTCTTCAAATTAACCAACAAATCAATCAAATCTGACTATAGTAAACACCGTGAACAAGTAATATCACGAAATCTAAATAACTTTAGAAGCACTAAAAGAGCCTACAAGGAATTGTCACATCACAAGAAATGGATACAAAAACTGAAAGATAACTCTGAAGAAACGAAGACCAGGAAAGATGTTATAAGCCATGCCACTAAATTTTATAAAGAACTATACAAACAGAGAGAAGATGATAATAATGAACTATACGAGCAAAGCTGCAACCAACCAAGAGCAAATCCAGTCGAACCGATACAAGAAGTAGAAGTATACACACACATAAAGACACTTAAAAACGAAAAAAGTCCTGGGCCAGATGGGCTAACGAACGAAGTCATAAAATTAGGTGCCCCCATCCTAGTCTACCACTTGACACAACTTTTTAATATGATATTAAACACCGAAATGGTACCGAAACAATGGTGTACATCAGACATAATACTACTTTATAAAAAAGGGAACCCATTAGACATAGGCAACTACAGACCAATCAGTCTACTGGCCGGCCTATATAAACTTTTTACATCTATCATACTAAGCAGAATATCGGGTAATATTGAAAAGTTCCAGCCAGTAGAACAAGCAGGCTTTCGCTCAGGATTTAGCACAACTGACCATATACACACAGTAGAATAACTAATAGAAAAGTACAACGAGTTCAACAAACATCTTTATATCGCCTTTGTCGACTACAGCAAAGCCTTTGACAGTATTAGCCACACCTCAATCTGGAAAGCACTGAAAGCTGCAAATATAGATGATAAATACATAAATATCATAAAATACATATACACAAATTCTGTAAGCACTGTTAAACTTGAAAGGAGAGGCGACCCAATTAAAATAGAAAGAGGAGTCAGGCAAGGGGATCCCTTGTCACCGAAACTTTTCATTGCTGTTCTGGAAAATATATTCAAAAGTCTAAAATGGACAAATTATGGCATTAATATCGATGGACATCGTCTGAATCATCTTAGGTTCGCAGATGACATAGCCATATTTGCTGAAACAGCTGAAGAACTCAAGAATATGCTCTTGGGCTTGGAAATGAACGCAAGCAAGACTAAGATAATGACTAACTGCTACAACATACCCATCATCATAAAAGGAAACAACATAGAATATGTGAATGAATACATCTACTTGGGTAAACAAATCTCTTTTATAAAAACCAACAATAATGATGAAGTAGACAGAAGAAAAAACATTACATGGAAGAAGTTTTGGTCGCTAAAGGAAATTCTAAAAGGAAAATACAGTATGCATTTAAAGAAAACTGTTATGGATACCTGTCTCTTGCCTAGTTTACTATATGGTTGCCAAACATGGACTTTGTAGCGTAAATAAAATTAAGTGCACAGTAAAACACAAACCGCTACTTAACACGTTTAATTTTGATTAAAAGGAAAAAGATAGAAAACAAGTACTTAATTAAAAAATATAAAAAAGTTAAATATTAGTTATTATTGGGAACCTTTCAGTGATGGCGTGGGTTAACTTAGCGGAAAGAAAAAGAATGTTATCGAAAGTATTATGCAAATATTTTTAACTTACCTAACAAAAAATCGATTGCAATCGGTTATAGCTAGGCGAATACGCATTATTAGTAATTTTAATTACAAAAACACTAAGAGCATCCAACGCGTCTTGATAGGCCTTAGGTTAGAAAGAGTTTTTGACGTGAGAATTTTTAGATTAGAAATATACAAATTAGGTGCACTATTTAAAATAGAACTCCTGCTGCGAAAACTCGGTAATTCCTGGACGGCTGAACACGACTGTGGGAAGTAACGTAGAAATCACGGAGCCACTGCGCTGCGGAGTCCGCATCTACCTCGTACTCTCTTCAGGCCTTTGAGATGGACGTCTCAGGCACAGGATGTGCTCGGATATCGGGCGAGAGCGCCCCGACCTCCGTCGTCGATAACCGACGTCGCTTGCCCGTAGGGTGGAGCCAAAAATTGGCTTGTAACGGGATCTAAACAAAAAAGAAACTTCAGACCACCGATGCAAGCTGAATCTTTGATTAATTATGAAACTAGTGCGAAATGGATCGAAAAGAAAAAAGGCGACAATACATACCAAATTAACCAGAAAATCACCCACAGACTATCCTTTTGCTAGGACACTTTATATTTTTTATTGGGTTTACACCAACAGAAAAAAAACTTTCACTTCATAATTTCGATATTAATCACAAAAAATAAGGTCGACCATCACTTATCGGGTCCCAAAAATGTAATGACGCCGTCGAAAGGCAAACAACCGACGATTTTTTCACGATTCCTGGTTCAAATGTGAATAACAGCTATGAAGAAAAAATTTTTTATTGAAAAGTTTGCATTAGGATTGGAGGAGGTTTTAACCGTAGCGGTTTTACGCTACAGTACCCCATTCCCAGTAAAAAAAAATTGAGAGTAGCAACCCTAAAGGTGAGTGGCAACCCTAAAGGAAAGGTGAGTGACAACCCTAAAAGAAAGGTGGTTGACAACCCTAAAAGAAAGGTGAGAGATCAACCCAAGTGAATGTATCAACCCAGTGAGAGGGTGACAACGCTATAACAGATTGACATCACTACAACAGATTGAAAACACAACAACAGATTGAAAACACAATAACAGACTGACAACACAAAAGGGATAGCATCAACCAAGAGTGAAAACCATAATATACAAATTAAATAAACTAGCCTAACTAACTTTAAACTAAATACATCAAATCAACAACATCGAAGTGCAGCTGATACTGAATAAAATTGAAAGCCGGCCTCCAGTTTAGACGTTAACAGTGCGAGCTTCAGATGCGTCTCCTAAACCTACATTAGAATAGAAAAACAAACGATAGATCTAGAGTAATATTCTTAAATATATATAGGAACAAAGAACAATAATCAACACGAAACAAATAAGAGTTGAGATTAAGAAATAACTTAAAAATACGACGAAAACTCAAAGGAAGTCAAACAAAAACGACGAAAAACAAGTCGAACACAAAAGCTCGAAGTCAGATAAAAACTCGAAGTGAGACTCAAAGTCAAACACGACTCAAAGTCAAACACGACTCAAAGTCAAACACGACTCAAAGTCAAACACGACTCAAGACTGAATTTAAGAGCTTAAGTTATAGAGGGATAAGTTAGAAGGTTAGGTTAAAGAGAGAGGGTTAAGTTGAAGAGGGTGGACCTTAAATCAAAATCAAAAATACGACGCCTAATGAGAGGAAATGGTTATGAATAAATATTAACTCCAGGGAGGAATGAGGGTCGAAATAATAAAAGAGGTGTCGTTAATTGAAAACTAATGGCCTAACATAAGTAATGCTGATTAAGTTAAGAATATGGAACAAATTAATTCATTTAAGTATGTCTTTTATATGATATTGTCCAATATGATGAGAATCACAGTCTTGTAGGACATATGTAGTCATGGAGATGACTCTGATCACACGACATTTAATGAAACGAGGAGCAAGCTTTCCTGTAAAGTATTCAGCAGCTGACGATTTTGAAAAATTACGCCTCCATACAATGTCGCCGGCATTAAGTGTAATAGCCGTCCGGTTCGTATTGTAATTTCGCGAATTACGGAGAAAAGCAGAAGAAAGATTGTCCGCTACTTTTGCGTAAATCTCGGCGAGCGAAGTCAGATTACTCGCGTGTTGTTCCCGACTTTCAGCTAAATTAGTGCTTAGAGTCTGGTTATTCGCACGCGATGAATCCATACAGACTTCTCTACCGAATATGAGAAAGTTTGGCGTAAACCCTGTGGCTAAATTAATACATGAATTGAGGTAAAGTTTGACCTTGGGTAACAATTTAGCCCAATTCCTTTGGTTCTCGCCAACCAATATGCTCAAACAAGTAACGACACTTTGGTTATAACGTTCTACCGTGTTTGCTTGTGGAGTGTAATAAGGGGTATATGTAGGGGATTCAATGCGAAACGATCTAAGAAAGTTTAAAAACTGATTACTACGAAAAACGGTAGCATTATCACAGAGAATAGACCGTGGAACTCCGAAGTTAAAAAATATTTCAGATTCCAAAGCTTTTATAACTGAATTGGCGTCAATCCTTTTAAGGGGCACTAACCAAACATATTTAGAAAAAACATCGACCATAGATAAAATGTATTTGAACCCATAATAAGCGATTGGAAGCGGTCCAATAACGTCGATAGAAATCATTTGTAAAGGTAAAGAAACTTCCTTTGGATAACACATATGACCACGTGGTTGGGAATTCGCGATCTTATAAGCTTTACAAACCTCACATTGCCTTAAAGTCTCAGAAACATCTCGAAACATATTTGGCCAGTAAAAGTTATCCTTGAGCTTAAAATAAGTCTTTGAAACTCCAGGATGTATAGAGAGAGGATTATTATGAGCTTCCCATATAGCGGATTTAACTTTTTCAACGGGTAAAACTACGCGCCAAGGATCAGAGCACAATGGGTTAGTGATTGGCATGCGCCTTAACAGAACACTGTTCCGAATGGCGTAAGCTGGAAACGTTTGAGGGGAGTCACGAGCCCCTAAATACACCTTTTTATACCATCTATCATTGGTATGGTCAGGTCCTTGATCGAATGTAACCGGACTCGCGTACATTCTAGATAAAGCGTCTGGAACGACGTGTTGCGACCCTTTGCGATGAATGATATCAAACGTGTATTGGGAAATCACAGTAGCCCATCGCGCCAAACGCCCTGAGGGATTACATAGTGTGAGGAGCCATTTCAAGGCCATATGATCGGTTATAACAGAAAACTTCATTCCATCTAAATAACAGCGAAAATGCTTAATGGAATCAAGAACGGATAAAAGTTCACGTTCAGTTGTACTATAATTGCGTTCTGCTTTTGAGAATAAGCGTGAATAATAAGCGATAGGATGTTCAACACCATCGAACTTTTGAGAAAGAACTGAACCAAGACCAACAGCTGACGCATCACATTGCAAAATGAAGGGCTTCGAGAAATCTGGACATGCCATAACGGGAGTATTGATGAGCGCATCCTTTAATTTTAGGAATGCTTGATCGGCGGCATCATCCCAACTTATAGGGTCACGACCCTTCTTTTTTCCTATAAGGGCAGTGAGTGGAGCTATTATAGAAGAAAAACCATCAACAAAACGCCTATAATATGAGCATAACCCAATAAAACCACGTAGTGACTTAGCTGTAGTAGGAACGGGATAATCCCTAATAGCATCGAGCTTGCTGGGATCAGTTTGTAAACCCTTTTCGTTAATGATATAACCCAAATATTTCAATTCGCTTTTACAGAACTCGCATTTTTTTAGGTTAATAGTTAAACCGGCCTCCTTGAGACGGTCTAGTACTTTTCTAAGGAGCGAGAGGTGACTATCAAAGTCTTTTGATATTGTGATTAGATCATCGACGTAACCGAAAACGCAATTATCACTGGTCGAAGTGAATTCAAAATTGACGATCATATCAGTAAGGCGCTGCATCTCGGAAGCTGCATTCGTGAGACCAAATGGCATTCTGACGAACTCAAATAAACCTCGTTGTGGAACTATGAAAGCGGTTCTTTCACAACTCTCATCATCAGCGAGGGGAATCTGCCAAAATGCACTCCTAAAATCAAGAGAACTTATATACCTTGCACCTCGAAGGTTGTCAAGAATATCGTGAATACGGGGGAGCGGATAAGAATCTCTAGTAGTAACGCTATTCAATTTCCTACTATCAACGCAAAAACGTACAGAACCGTCCTTTTTGGTAACCATCACAACAGGACTGGCCCATGGAGAACGTGAGGGACGAATGACACCCATCTCCAGCATCTTATCGATTTCCTCATTGAGCAACTTTAACTTAACAGGTGAAAGAGGGTAAAAACGTTGTCTAATTGGTGGTCCAGTAGTGTTTATTTTGTGTGATAGCCAAGTAGTCTTACCAAGGCCAACTTTATCGGATGAAATGACATCGAATTCCTCAATGACCCGTTGTAACTTTAGCTCTTGGTCTGGTAATAAAACGTTACGAGGGCAAATGTATCGAACCTCGCTAATGCAATTAATCTGAGGAAGGGATTGAGAGTCAGAGGGAAGGGTATGTGAGTCAGGAGGTAGGGAATTAGAGTCCGGAGGAAGGTACATATTACCTTTGATATTTTTGTTAAAAGCTTGACTAAAAACTGAAGTCAAACCGAACTTATTCCAAAATTCGATACCTAAAATAACTGAAGAAGACATAGAACGTGCTACTAAAAATTCGTGGACAAAAGTCGTACCATTAAACTTAACTGGGAGAAAGATAGTTCCTAAAATATCAATAGGAGAGTTATTAGCGGAAATAACACGTGGGCACTGAACGTTTGATTTTAAAGAAATACCCAGTTGTTGGGTTAAACAATCACTAATAAGGGACATTTGTGCACCAGAGTCAAGTAGGGCTTTAACGACCCGGTTACACAATATGATCTCGATGAAAGGACGGTTATCAGACGAATCGAACGCTATCACCGGTGACACTGTACGGAGTAATGCGTGTCGCCGGTGGGCTAAACATTTTTTTGGATTGCATTTTGGGCAATCACGAGTTATAAAACCAGGTGTGCGGCATTTAAAACACAGCATTCCAGGGAAATCAGGGCAAGTACGATAGGGGTGTCCCGTTTTATTGCATTTTGGACAGATTTGTGATTGATTTGTTGCGCTTGAAACTAATTTTGTAGATTTGGGCAAAAAACTTTCAAAATGCGATGCAGTGTCAATGAGCGCATCTAAGTCAGTAAATTTATGTATCGATAAGCATGGAAAATATCTAGGATGCATGTTGTGAGTGATAATTTCTAATAGTTCAGATTTATCGACTGGTTTACGTAATGTATCATTCAATTGAGAAATCTGATGCACAAAATGTAAAACAGGTTGATCTGATTTCTGTTTTGTATTTCTAACTTGTTGACCGGTTTTAAACTCGAAATCAATTTCTCCGAATGTATTGAAGAAATTTTCTTTTAATTCGGGGTAAGTCATATCAGGTCGACGGATTGACCTATAATAATTCAAGGCGCGACCGGATAACACTTCGTGGAAGCGTTTAAGCAGATATCTGTCAGTTATGTCGTGTGAATCCTTCTCTTCTTCGATACTGGTAAAAAAATTTCGAACACTGGTATCTCCAGTATAATTTATGTTCCATTTTCTTAGCGAAAATCGTTTTAGAAGGTAACCGGGACAGTCCTCGGATTTCATAGGAGAAGGCAAGTTAGAACGACTAGTACCCGGAGTGGGCCTAGGTGGAATGGGAGGAGGTCTAGAAATAATAATACTTTCGCGTAAAGGAGTCTCACCGATAGAACCTTCTTCAGACATTTTTAAACACAAAATAGAAATAGATTAAATGAAAGAGAGCGGGACTTAGCAGGAAATCGTTAGATATCGTGCCGTAATATCGATACGGGAAGAAGACAACAAAATGAACGTCAAAGGAATCCGCTGGGCTAAGAATCCAACAAAAACAGATACTAGCAAATAGCAGAAAAGCAAACAGACGGGCTAAAAAATAAAAAAGGTAGACACTAGCACACGACCATTCAAAAAGCTTACCTTTGGTCACGATGCCTAACCATCCACACATCAAACACACTCTACGGGAAACTAACTACCGCTACCTACTGGGATAAAATAAAACTCGGGATAGATACGTACATTTTGGGAGAAAATAAAAGAATTGGAAATTGGGTATAGTTACAAAGTTAATCTTTAAAATTGAATTTCACAAACATCACACAATTAAGCAAAGAACATAAATTCAGTTAGCAATTCCGTAGCCCAGTCGTATGAATCGGGAAAACATTCAAGACAGGTAATCCTTTTAACTTCCATACGGGTATCTGACCAATTCTAAAACCTGAAACCCACAATAAGAAAGATGAAAATTAAAGATTGCTCTCAAGAGCAACCACACACGAGATAACAAAAAAAAATAGGTATTTTAGTAATAATTAATATGCAAACTTACTTTAATTCGGGCGCCATATTGTAGCGTAAATAAAATTAAGTGCACAGTAAAACACAAACCGCTACTTAACACGTTTAATTTTGATTAAAAGGAAAAAGATAGAAAACAAGTACTTAATTAAAAAATATAAAAAAGTTAAATATTAGTTATTATTGGGAACCTTTCAGTGATGGCGTGGGTTAACTTAGCGGAAAGAAAAAGAATGTTATCGAAAGTATTATGCAAATATTTTTAACTTACCTAACAAAAAATCGATTGCAATCGGTTATAGCTAGGCGAATACGCATTATTAGTAATTTTAATTACAAAAACACTAAGAGCATCCAACGCGTCTTGATAGGCCTTAGGTTAGAAAGAGTTTTTGACGTGAGAATTTTTAGATTAGAAATATACAAATTAGGTGCACTATTTAACATAGAACTCCTGCTGCGAAAACTCGGTAATTCCTGGACGGCTGAACACGACTGTGGGAAGTAACGTAGAAATCACGGAGCCACTGCGCTGCGGAGTCCGCATCTACCTCGTACTCTCTTCAGGCCTTTGAGATGGACGTCTCAGGCACAGGATGTGCTCGGATATCGGGCGAGAGCGCCCCGACCTCCGTCGTCGATAACCGACGTCGCTTGCCCGTAGGGTGGAGCCAAAAATTGGCTTGTAACGGGATCTAAACAAAAAAGAAACTTCAGACCACCGATGCAAGCTGAATCTTTGATTAATTATGAAACTAGTGCGAAATGGATCGAAAAGAAAAAAGGCGACAATACATACCAAATTAACCAGAAAATCACCCACAGACTATCCTTTTGCTAGGACACTTTATATTTTTTATTGGGTTTACACCAACAGAAAAAAAACTTTCACTTCATAATTTCGATATTAATCACAAAAAATAAGGTCGACCATCACTTATCGGGTCCCAAAAATGTAATGACGCCGTCGAAAGGCAAACAACCGACGATTTTTTCACGATTCCTGGTTCAAATGTGAATAACAGCTATGAAGAAAAAATTTTTTATTGAAAAGTTTGCATTAGTATTGGAGGAGGTTTTAACCGTAGCGGTTTTACGCTACAACTTACACAAACAATATAAAACAGAAAATAAATGTAACACAACGAGCCATGGAAAGGAGCATCCTAAAGATCCACAAAACACAGAAGATCAAGAATGTCAAAATACGACAAAAAACAAAAGTGACAGATGCACTTACACAAGCTCTAAGGTTAAAATGGAAATGGGCAGGACACGTGTCACGTTACACAGACAACAGATGGACTAAACGGAGTACTCGCTGGCGAGGACCAATACTTGGACAAAGAAAAGTTGGAAGACCCAACAAACGGTGGGCTGATGATATAGTTGACAACGCAGGAAAAGACTGGATGAGCAAAAGCGAAGACAAAGAATTATGGAAGCAGCTGGAGGAGGCCTTTACTCAAACGAGATTCATATCACAAAAAGAAAAAAAAATAGCTAACTGTACTAACAATAAATAATTTTAGTGAAATTACTAACAATACTAACAACATTTGTATTTGAATTGTAAAATTAAGGAAGATATGAAATAAAGAAGGCTTATTATTATTATTATTATAAGATTATATTTTTGGAAAATACAATTATATTAAACCGTGTAAATTTTGTATTATGCCAACTCAAAGTTGTACTACAGAAGACAACGGTTTCAAAAACACATTTTGAAACCGAAAGTCAAACATAATATATCATCTTCTTTGCCCCTTCCCTTCCCAAGTTAGGTGGGGTCGGCTCTTCTAATTATTCTGCGCTAAAACATTCTGTCTAGGGTTGTATGGGGTCGGGTAGGTCTTTCTTCTGTCTGAACAGCCTCACACAGAAGTAAGGCCTACCACTATCATGCTGGTGTACCACGTGTATGGAGGTCGTGGTTTGCCTCTCTTTGTCTCCGGCAGGTTTAAGGTAGTCTCCACCTCATAGTCATTATCTCTTCTCATCATATGGCCATACTACCTCAGGAAATCTTCTTTGAGCTTTGCGGCTATAAGGTCTTCTTTAAAACTACCGTACCGAACGTATTCGTTCCGTACTTTGTCCAGCTTTGTGACTCCGCCTGACCACATTAGCATTTATGAAATTATAAATAACTTAAGTTGACAAATACATTGGAAATAAAAAGAAAATTACTCTCCGCAGGTGCTAAGTTTCACAAGCGTTTAATATTGATTAAGGAAGTGGGTTACTATGCTATTACGGACTAAGGTCGAATTAGGGAAGTACTCAGAACTTAATTAGTTGTGTTCTATGCGAACACAACTAATACATTCTACCACTACTAATACATTCTATCACTGGAGATTGACAATTTCAGGTAATGACATCATCATCATCATGCGAGAATGTTCTAACGAGATACCACGGCCCCGGAACGGAAGGGTAACTGAAGAAACAGGTTATTATTCAGTAGAAGTCTGAAACTCCTTTCCACTTCATCCAGGGTGGGAGGAGTTCTTTGAGATTTTCATTCCGATTAAAAAATATTATCTTCATTACTTCTACCGAAAGTCGTATACTACTGGACATAAGCTTTCACTAGATTTAAGCGTTCTAGCCCAATGGCTAAGATGTAGGATTTGTGATGTAGAGGTAGCGGGTTCGAACCCTACCCATTACTCTATTGCCGTGAACCCACTCCAGACACAAACATATTTTGCTTAGTTGGAGGGGTTAACAAGATTGCTAGTAATGTGAATTCTAACAACAATGCTCGCACTGTAAATGCAAAAAAGAAAAATAAGATCTGGCAATGCCGCACAGGGATGGGTTGGGGATTAACATGCGCCACTGCAATATCACGTGTTCAATACCCACATATTATCAATTTTGACTGTATTCAATAAATAAATAAAATTCCTTTATTGCAGGCACGCAGGCCCATATAAAAAATAAACATTATTATGAGTGAATAAATAACTTTAATCAGAAATAATATTTATCCCCACTAACCCATATACCTATTGGCTATAGGTATTTCCAAATGTCATACAATTTGAGCTGTAGTTGATACGAAGTCAATAAAAGAATGCTGTACCAGACTTCTTTACGTTCTGTTTTCAGGCTACTTACCCCTCGTAAACATTAATGGCTTTTCTTACACTATCTGGTACAATTTCATTATCTGCTTAACTTAATGATTATTTTGTGTCTACTTTCTGTATAAGATGCTGATTTGTTCCAGTCTTAGAACAATAACGCATAGAATCCGTGTCTAGAACAAAACACGAGCGATTTTGTGTGTCCACTTTATTTTCTTTGTGTGCGTGACCCGAATGTGTCTACGTTCCTCAAACGCACACAAATATAGCTTTCAGTAATACCATTACCAGACCATTACCCACAAAAATGGGAAAACGCATTATTGTGTTGCTGGATCCAATCAAGTATTTTATGTTATGAAACTGGATAAGATGATGTTTTTAAAGAAAGTAAACGTTTAGAATGTTTGATGTGTGATGTGTTACAATAATATTATAGACATGCATTAATTGCTTGAAAGATCTCGTTTGATACCAGTTAAAAGTATGTGTTGTATTTATGAAATAGAAAAATATGAATGAGAACATTACTTAAATAAAGAAACATCGTAATCAATAAAATTTTAATCTTTATTATGCCACTCTTCGAACTAACAGTAACTTTTAGTTAAATAATGTATAAAATGTATTTACTTGTGAAATGTAATTTGATTAGACGTTTTTTGTTTTCCTGAGGGACTATGACATTCCTTTACGCTACAAACGGTCGTTTTAAATTACACACATCAAAAGTGTCTAGGGATCAAGCATTTTTATGCGGATTTCTTGAGATTGAGATGTGGCTTTGTAATAAATTTATGATTTTATAAATTTATATGGATCCTTTTTGGTGCATTTCATAATTTGAAACAGGAACTGTTAATCAAATTCGAGTAAAAGATGAAAATCAGCTGTCAATATTTTCCCTATAAAAACATACAACGCATTGAAGACATTATTAGTGCTACTGTTTCCCTACTACTGATTAAAACCAACGTTATTATGGAGCGGTGACGTCATTTAAGCAGGGCAGAAATGCTCAGAGCCGTGGGAATGATAGAAGCTGGTTCCCGGCAACGTACTGTGGCTTTAGCTCTGAATACAAGTCAGAGTGTTATCAGTCGACTTTGGACACGTTACCGAAGCACTGGTACCGTGGCTGAGCGCCATGGAGGACGGTATCGCTGCACCACACGGAGAAAAGACCGATACATTCAAATCTTAACTCGAAGAGCTCCAACAATAACCGCCATGATGTTAGCCGTGAGGCTTCATCACTCTTCAGGGAACTTAATTAGCGACCAAACAGTCAGAAACCGCTTGCATGAAGTGAACCTTCATTCCCGAAGACCGCTACGGGTATCACAATGCACAATCGTAGGATTCGATATCAATGGGCTCTTGAACACAGAAATTGGGCAGAAGAACAATGGCGTTTCGTGTGCTTTTCTGATGAGTCTCGTTTTGGTATGAGACCGGATACAAGACGTATACGACACTGGAGAACCCCTGGACGCCAACAGCGATTAAAATCCTGCCAGGAAGTCCATCGTTATAGTGGTGGAACCATCATGGTATGGGCGGGTATTTGGATCGGCGGAAGAACTGAGTTGATTTGGATCAGAGGCAACCTCAACGCTCAAATTTATGCTGAGACGATTGTATCTGACGTCATCGTTCCTCTACAAGTGCAAATCGGTCCCTTATTTCAGTTAATGTATGATAATGCACGACCTCACACCGCAAGAGTTGTAAGACAGACTCTCGCCGCAGCTAACATCAATGTCCTGCTCTGGCCTGGTCAGTCGCCAGACTTGAACCCGATTGAGCATGCATGGGATATGCTACAGAGAAGAGCTCTGCCGAATATGGAGGGTATCCAGTCGCAAGAAGACCTTTTTTTGTCGTTGCAACGAACATGGGCGGCCATTCCACAGCGTGATTTGGATGAACTCATTTTGAGTATGCCAAACCGATGTTCTTGTGTTGTTAGTGTTCGCGGTAGAAACACGGATTATTAATTGTTTAAGTTACCTAATAAAATTTTAAAGAAAACTGTTATTTCAGTCTTTTTTTCGAACTTTAATGTTAGTGGTTCAAATGTCAAAAATCCCTTTATTAGGAAAATGGCAAATTTCTTTATTAATGCAAAGGTGACTTGGTTTATCGTTACTGTGACAAACGAAAACACTTTATTTGATGAATCCTTAAAGAAAATTTTAATTAATATCAATCAGGAGAAAAGTTATTGCAAAAATATATGTTGATCCCTAGACACTTTTGATGTGTGTATTTACTTGAGAGCTCTGTTCGGCGGAATGTGACCTTGAGTACTGACGGCTCGCCGAATAAAGTTAGCTACAATGGCTAAGTTTTAGTTGCCTCACTTTTGCACTCGTACTAGGTTCTATGCGTTAATGTTCTAAGGTACCAGTATTAAAAAAAAAACAACTTTTTACCTATCTGATCACTAAAACCTTGTAAATGGGTAATATGATACTCCTTGGCAAGACTCGAATTTGCTGGCTTCTTAGTACTGTTTTTATCCGTCCAAGGACCGACCTCGACAAAGCCTACTATTATTAAGCCAAAAGCTTCTCAACTTTCTAAAACAACTTCTTTGCCAAATTATGGGTACCTGACACAGCACCATTCATAAAGAATTTTGGGAATACTCTCATTGTGCGTGCAGCGGCGGAGTGTAGTGTAGGTAATTCCCTGCCGTAGTCTGTGTTTCCTGATAGCTTTAACCTGATAGTCTTTAAGTCAAGAGTGAATAGGTCAAGATGAGCGTGCTTATCGTGGACCACATCATTGCTTACCTTCAGGTGAGATGGTGCTCAACCGCGAGCTAAATAACAATAAAAAAACCGTTCAAAAAAGCGAAAATATAATATCCTAGCATTCGCCCGCGACCTCATTCGCATGGGAGGGTTTTCTCGTGTAGTCAGTGATCCCGTGGGAATTCCGGGATAAAAGCCTTTATCTTATTCCCAGATGCCAACTTTGATTAACAAATTTCATCCAGAACCGTTCAGTACTTTTTCGTGAAAGAGCAACAAACAAACATATATATCCTCACAAACTTCGCATTTTTAATATTATTAGGATAGTAGAATATATTTCTTCCAAAATATCAACAAATAAACCAAGATCTTGTTATTCCGTCCTATTTCAGTTCATTTACTTGTGCTGTGGATACGGCCCCGAGCGATGCGAATCTGAAACAAAAAGGAGCGACGGCAGCCATTTTGTTTTGTGAAAATTTAACGAGCATAAAGAGATATAATTAGCGAGTTTTGCTGTGTTTTGTCTGCTCCAAAGAGGCGTAAACAACTAATTACATGTACATAGTTAGCCCTCGGCTGAACATAACACTGGCCATTATTGTTTAGGTGGCCACGATGTCGATATTCTATTTGAATTTTAGAACATATTATTAAGTGACCCATAAAAGGAGCTCGTGGTAAATAATAACAGCTCTACGGGTTGATTTTCAAGGTAACCTAAGCATCGATCGCCGAGTTCGGTCCGTCTATGAGTGACTTTAAATATCGAGATTTCTATATGCCTCAGAAAGGACGTCAAGGCGTTGATTTGGGCTGACATTTGTACATCTTTGACAGCCGTTACGAGTAGTCAGAAACCAGACAATCTAACTCTAGTTTTGTACGGGGTGGGGTGCCAAGTCAGAACCTCCTCGTGTGCCTGTCGGCTGCTTGTCCTTCTGGATGCGTTCATGGGGGTTCATCACGAGCTGATCTGCGGCCACCGTAGACGCGGGTCTATGGACGGCGAACAGGGGTAGCTCACCGTCCGGTAAGGACTAGACACGAGTCGGCGGCGCGTCGTGTTCCGCGCGCGCCTCAAAGAGCGGTCAGCAACATTGACGGGGCCGATAGGGCTATTGCCTTACGGGGTTGCGGGAATTGTTCTAACGAGACACCGCGACCCCGGAATTGTCTAACGAGACACCGCGACGCCGGGATGCAAGGTCAACAGAAGGAGCAGATTATAAATGTGAAAGTTTGAATAGATGTATTTATGTTTGTTTCTTAATCATCAGAGATAGATCATAGTTTGGGATAAAACATAAGCTCCTTAATCCCGAGAAAATGTCCGCTTTGCGATCAAAGTCGCTGGCTAAAGCTAGTGTGTTATAAAACATAGATTTAAGAGTATATTGCGCTTACCACAGACCAAAAGGACTCTCGAGTGCACTAATTTCCATCAGTCTCGTTCCACGAGCGAAGCGTTCCTTTGTGGGTAGGAAAAATATGCAGTTTCGTGGAGGCGTTGAATGTATAATGAATTATAAGCTGTATGCAAATGGCTGCATTCACTAATGCATTCGCTTACAACAATTTTGATGTTCTGTTTAACGCTATGAAGGGAAGATATATTGATAGATAGATCTATGTAATGGAGAGGTAATTGTTATGTGAATGTAATGTTATGTAAAATCAGTACGCAACGCTGTAAGTGCTGTGCGCTTCTACAATATAAGTGACATACTCACCATTCAAGTGTCTGTGATTTTTGTGTGTAAATCTTAGTAAGTCGGTGAAGCCTAATCCATAAATAAATAAATATACCTACACTTTATTGTACACCACATAATCAAATAAGGACTCTACAACTAAAAAGGGTGATGCGATGGGCGTTCTTATCACTAAAAGCGATAAAAACTTACAATACTTACATGACTAGTTTGTCCTCCTTTAAGTTGATATAACACGGCCTATTGCAAAAGTTTCTTCTCAGTTCCAAGACCCGTATATGGTCTTGGTGTCCGCACTTAGCCCAAGCTTGGGATCATTCTGCCTGCAAAAAAATTAAGTTAAACTATTGTATTTGCATCGGACTCATTGCATGTTAAATTATCAGTTGACAATACATGCACAATTTGTAGCAAAATACGTGTCAAATCAAAATCTTCTTAAAATACACAATACTAAAGTTGATACTTGAGTAAGTGTTGGTGGATTGATATTATCTCGATTGCTTAGTTTACGATAGAATAGCCATAAAAACGTACTAAACAGACATTTCCCATTAATAACTAAAGTGGAGGTTTACAGCCCTTTTAAGAAAACAAAACAAGATGTAGATCTTAGATTATTAGAAATGACCCGATACTGCGAGGTGTTAAAGAAAGCGGCATAAACTGGCTCCATAGCAGCAAGTTTTTCATTGTTGATGTGCTTGCGTTTCACCACCATCTCACCTGATGGTAAGCGACGATGTGGTCGAATATGAAGCACGCTAGCATAGAAGTAACCTATTCACTCTTGACTTAAAGACTCCCAGTTTATAGCTATCAGGAAACACAGACTTCGGCAGGGAATTTCACTGGCTTAGCTGTACGCACAATGAAGCTATTCCCAAAACGTTTTGTGTGTATGGGTGGGATGTACACCATGTAACGATGTCACTTCGCCGTTTGACTTTTAGTCCTATGATAAAACTGAGCGCCTCAATGCAACTGTCAGAGATCCGAAGAAAATGCAAAAAAGCAGTTAAGCTGTCACATCGTTATCTGCTTAACCTTGCCCCCTATATTGGGGTTACCTTCCAGTTTAATCAGACGCAGCTAAAAACTATCGCTTTACTATGCAATTGCCTATATCAGAACTGCCTATATCAAGCAACTCCCTATATAACCTCCAAAACCCAGTACCTGGGTAACACGATCCCTCTTGGCAAGACTGCTGTCTGAATTTCTGGCTTCTGACTACTACAACGACGGTCTTCTTCTTAGCGTGTCGATGGCAAATAGCTAGATGGAGTCAGCCCAGAACTGGGCAACATGTTTGGCATCTTCGGTAGCTTCCATCAAGTCCTGCAGTGAGCAGTTGACAGGGCACGCAGGACAGGAAATTAAGTGTGCCATGGTTTGTAGAGCAGAACCATATACAGTATGTTAACTAACTGAGGGCGTTCCCGTTAACCCGTAGTAGTATAGCATCCACACATGGTAAAAAATATTACCATTCGAAAACAAAATGTTTTTATATTTTTTTTTATATTAAAATATTCACTAAAAATGTTAAATTGATACGTAAAAGAAACACTCTATACACGCGTACTTGAAGGACGGCAATGTCGCAATTTATTTATGAATGCGTACGCGTGTACAGAGTGTTTCTTTTACGTATCAATTTAACATTTTTAGTGAATATTTTAATATTAAAAAAAAAAACATTTTGTTTTCGAATGGTAATATTTTTTTAGCATGTATGGATGCTGTACTATTGCGGGTTAACGGGAACGCCCGCGCCATCTGTTAGTTAACATACTGTATACACTCCAAGGCAGAGCGATAAGACCGCCTATTGTATCACCCTTTTTAGTTGTAAAGTCCTTATTGTTTTACTGTTATGGTGTACAATAATTCTTTATTGTACACCATAATATATAATAATAATAAAAATATATATAATATATCTTTATACTACACCTGCTTGGAAAGTACCTTGATACTTTATCAAATTTACGGTAGAAAGTACGTCATTGCATATCGAACAAATATGCGGGGCGAAAACGCATCTGAGCGGGAGAGAAAAGTGTATGAAAATCCATTTCTTACGTGGTTTTTCTTTTTTAATTTTGGGTAAGACTATGCACCGGTAGCCTAAATATCAAAAGCCAAAAAGTTCTTACAGTGAGTTTTTATCTCCAAGTTCGCAAAATGACACTGGCCACTAGCTGTGTGTTGGATGGTGTCGGGCTGGCAGTGCGACCCTGCGGCGGCAGGATAAACAATTTGAAAAAAGAACATGTAAAAATTGCAGACGCCATTGGCGCCATTTTCAATTTGTGTGTTGTTTGAGGATTCAGTTTTCGTAGAAAGTAAATTCAATTTTCCTCGTGGGTGTAGTATAAAGCACTATGTATCACTCGAGATAAAGTGCGATTCCCGATCTCGGGTGTTTTAAAGCCCTCGCCTACGGCTCGGGCTTCAAACGACACCCTCGACGGTAATCGGTCACTTTCTCCTCTCGGTGAACAATGTACTAATCTAGCTATCAGATTGTGAAAGATATACGAATGACAGCTGGAACCAACGCCTGAACGAGCTTGCCGAGGCATGGAGGTATCTTGATATGTTAAAATGGTCACCAATCAACAGAACTACTTCGTCAAGCATTCCTTAACCTTGAAGAATGACCTGTGTGCTTTTATTATTTTAGCTATGACATCTTCAAGGACCATCTGGAAATTCATTATAATCTAAGCAATCATTATGGCTGTAAACGAGATCATAATAACATATAGATTTGGTTCTTCGCCAAGATATCATTCTTGTAGCTTAAGTATCTAAACCTATAAACTGTTATATGCTATAAATGTAGGAAAAAATAATAATGGTATCACTGATTATTCGTTTAGTTTGTATGACAGAGCCGTTACGCGCTTAAACTGCGAAAATCTTATCATTTTCAAATTAATTATAAGTGTAAAAGTGATGTGTGTGTTATTATTGTTTAATTATACATGTGTATAAATTAATACACCTACTTATAATAAATATACTTTCTAATAGGTACCAGTGTCACGTACAAAGATAAATGCTTTGAGATTAAACCTTATTCTGACAAAAACGGCCATAATTTGTCTGGAAACTTGTATACATAACTGTTAACTTAAATAAGTAAACTGATATGTATAATAGATATCCAATTGTATATACTCGTATATTTAATTAATAATTGGCATTTGACCTAGGCTAGCGGGCAAATGCTAATTTGACCGTCATTTTATCTGATGGTAGGCGATGATGTGATCGAATATGAAATTTTAATTTAAAAGGCAATTTGTTAGGAATTCGTTTTAAATTTTGACTTTTACACACTTTTGTAAAACACTCAGTATGTTGTCAGTATATCAACAAAGGATACCGAATATACGTCGGCAGATACGGTATCCGTTTTAGATATAGGTAGAGTCTACTGAGTATTTTATAAGTCATGAATAAATTGTTATTGTCTAGGCAAGCATACTCCATCATCGATCAAGTCATATCACCGTCAAGTGAGATAGTAATCAAACACGAGCTTAAATAATAAAAATGCACTAATGGATGTACAAAAAGATTGATTGGATTAACGTTTTCAATCATGTTGTATTCGTAATATAAGAATATTGATGAAATATTAAAATTTCAAAGCAATGCTGTTATTTTGATCAAATCTTTATACATATGCATGTGATGGATCTGGTCATTACTCAAAAACTTAAAGAAGGCGTGCCTTTCAGCTGGTTTTGTTTATTTATTTATGCAAGGCACACCAACGATATATTTACAATCAAATGGATAAAAATATACAAAGATTTGAGATACAGTGCAAATATATTACTTACAGGTATGCACAACATGCTTGTGGAAAGTAAAATGAATTAATCAATCTAAGCAAAACTAAATAATAATGTCAAAAGCTTAGAGTATATCATACGTAATTATAACTCTATGGTCAAAAGTAATCATGTTAAAAACAATAATAAAGATTAAAAAATTAAATTGAATAAAATGTCGAAAAGAGAGAATTATTATACAATGAGAATATGATTTTAAGTTACACAATTGGAATTATATTAAAGAAAAATAAATTAAATCAACTAACATTAAGCTATATAAAATTAAATTAAAATTAAAATAATAATAATACTAAGCATCATACACATAAGAAAGCAGCTGATCACAGGTCAACATTGTTGATTTTATTTTGCGGACAACTGTGGCTTGGCGCTTTTAACAGGACTTAAGGAGCACCTATCCGATTGCTCGTTCTAATGAGATATCGCGGCCCCTGACAACTAAAACTAACAGGGTTTTTGTATTTTTATTTATAAAAGTCTGACACTCCTATTCGTTGAACCTAGAGCGGGAAGTGTCATATGATGGTTCTCCACGCGAAAATAATAAGACCTTTGAATAAGGGACGCAGAATTCCTTTACTCACTTATCAGTTCCACCGCTGAAATGTACTTGAATAGTAATTACTTTCGAGAAGATATTGGTGGCGTGATTAAATAATATTATTTGTCTTAATAAACGCCGTATTTCAAACTGAAATATATCCCGTATATCGAGATTATATCTAATGTCCATTTTAGCTTCCAATTTCTTAGTGTACCTTATGGTAAAGTATTGATCTCACGACATAAAGTTTTCGCAAATAATATCTACGAAGACTAAAATTTACGCTAAACCAATATTATCCATCAATTGCCAAAGACAAAGACTTATTCATTCGTTTGCTGCTGAATGAAAAACAAAATTTGTGAAACAAAAAATGGCGATCCAGCATCATTGTGACCATTGTTGCTGAAATATTTTACACAATTACTTCCAAAGTTCCAATTACTGAATTTTCACTGACTCGATATGACCAACCAATTTTATAACTTTATTTGGTAACTTTTGTTTTCATTGTTCAATCAAAACGAAACAATAATAAAATCGAGAGAATTAAAGCTTTTATTCGGATTTCGTATTCATATTTTTGCGATAAGCCATTTTTTTGGAAAAGAAATATCGTCTTCTTTTTAAGGTTCCGTACCCAAAGGGTAGAAACTGGACCCTATTACTAAATAATAACTTTAAATAATAATAATAACGTTTATTTCGCTTAAATACTAAGTCTCCGCAGTCTGTCTATCTGTCACCAGGCTGTATCTCATGAACCGTGATAGCTAGACAGTTGAAATTTTCACTGATGATGTATTTCTGTTGCCGCTATAACAAAAAATACTAAAAACAAAATAAAAAAATATTTCTGGGTGCTCTTATACAACAACAATTGTGATTTTTTTTTCCGTTTTTTATAGATTATGGTACCCCTTCTGTGGGAACCCTTCGTGCGCCAGTCCGACTCGTCCTTGGCCGGTTTTTTATACAAATGTGCATATAAAACTACTAAAATATTGTCTTATAGATGAATAGAAAATACTTAACTCTCATTGTCAAGCCATATATGAACAAAAATATCTGATTTTGCGCCAATCAATGTGATCTTTTTGAAATAAATAAGTTAGATGTTTTCCACTTGACTACCCTCATAAGCAATACCGAAAGTAACTTTCGTTTTTAAGCCTCATTCTTTAAGCTATCTCGTCGTATGCTACAATAACTAATTTATTTTTGTTGAGTGAGGTTTATGTTTTGACCACCTATATCATCAACAATCCACATTGCTCCCAGATAATTATTGTTGGAGCCATGCTCCTGGTTGACACGTCCTAACAGTTGTATGTCGTAGATTCAAACCTTGGCATTATTTTGCGTAATTGATATCATCATCACTGCTCTGATTAAGATGAAGAAAAGCATTGTGAGGACACTTGAATGTCCTAGTAGGATTTACTCAGTAGAAGTCTGACATTCCTTTCTGCTCCACCGAGAGCATTCCTTCGTCAAAACGATATATAACTCAAATTATTTTTTTTTTTATAAAGAGGATTAGCAATGTGGGTAAGCTAAATATTATGCTTGTGTCTGGAGAGGATTCATAGTGTAATGGGTTACCATTACACTATCGCATCATACGGATTGGCGCAAGTAAGGAGAGGTACTTAGAAATGACGCAGCGTAGGACGACATCCCTTAGTAGATCTATGACCTGGTTAGCAGTAATGCGCTGGATGCGAGACCCACGGAACCCCTTAATGCGGCGTTACAGTCATTATTTTGTCTCCAGGCCAATTTATCAAATTAATTCCACTATCAATCAGCTGATATCTGCACGACTATACCAAAAGATCTGTAAAAAACTATAGAGCAACAACGCATAATAGCATTTGTTTAACAATGAGTTCTTATGTTAGCCGACTCGTGATCGTCTAATGATGTAGTTACTTTTTGTATCTATATTCTATACATATAAATAAAATTGAAGTGTGTGTCTGTAATTTTAAAATGACTGTGTTTTCTCGAGTGCTTATAATCTGGAGGCACGGCAGTGCCCCCACCAAGTCGAGCAAAAAAGCGTCACGGCCGTACCATACTTTTCTCGAACGAATTCAGGCCATTTTCGAACCCCTATAACTTCGTTGTGGATAAAACTAGAAGCCTAATTTTTCAGTAACCAAGCAGGCATTGTATAAAAACGGTATATTTCAAATTTCATTAAATTTGAACTAGTATTTTAAGAATTATAACGAGTCAAAGTTTCTTAATTTTGTCACTCACTGACTGACCGATCATCAAAAGTCTAAGGCACTTCTAGTAGACATAGAAGCTTTAAATTTAGAATACAATAATTTGTGTTTAGTGTATGAATCAATGAAAAACTAAAATATTTTCCAATTTAGGTTTTTCTTTAAAATGATAATAGGCTCGCGTTTGACCACCATCTCACCTGATGATAGTGATGACGCTTGCCTAGAAGCAGAACTACCTACAAAAAGAAATGAGATCCCATAAAAAACAAAAATTATACTAAATAAATAGATTGACTTGGTAATCGCATTAAACAATCTAATTTATATATTTATTACTTGTGAGATATATTGTGTTTTCATGCGATGGCCGAATCAATCTATTTATTTAAAACGTTAAAAAATTTAATATTGATATGGTCACTATAAGATGTTGTTAGGTTAGATGATTACATAACAACTTAAGACAGAAGGTCCCTTAGGTAGGGACTGAATAAATTAATAACTGACTTGGTATTACATGGATCTAACAACTTTTTACGGTAGAAGAATTGAGTTGCGACACTTGGTTTTTTGACAAGTATTGTTTTTTTATGGGATTATTTATTTACACGATAGAAACTAAACCACAAATATGTTATTTTTTGTTAATTTTGTCGGTCTGTCTTTCTGTGTGTCCAAGCTAATCCTTGAAACAACTGAACCCATTTTAATGGGACTTCCACCAGAAGACAGATAAGGCATATCAGGGTACCTTTTTGCTCCGGTATTCTCACAATCCTACCACGAGAACGAGGGCGTGGGTAGCAGTTAGTTATAAATACATTAAACTGAGACTAGGTCGTTTCAGACTAAGTATTTTAGATTTGAAGAAAGAAAATACTGTTATGTATTTAGCACAAAGGTAAAAGTACACAACACGTGCATGATTCGTGGTCATTGCTTTTATGAAGATGTTGTTATATCGTATTTAAAGTGTGAACATAAATTTACAAGGTCTTACTCATGTGAATTGACTTAGTTGTCACTTCGGTAGATGGTGATTGGAATGAATTATCGTGATTAAAATAGAGCTGGTTCCATAGCTGACTAGTTCAGGCACAAAAATATAGACTGTACAAGATGCGTATGTAGGGTTGCCATCCGTCCGGGTTTCCCCGGATTTGTCATAGTTTGGACAGCGTCCGGGGGCGTCTGGGGGATTTTCCCTATAAGCGTCCGGGTAAAACCCGGACACATATTGGTCTTACGGGCACCAAAAAGCACAATCTCTGTATTTCATCTTATTGTTTTTGTTACGTTGATTAATTAAAAAGAAAGCCTATTTATTAGCAACCAGGAAAGAAGGAAAGCAAGAAGGCTACTTGAACTCAGTAGATAAAGAAGGAATCCCGCTGCATACATTACATCTGGATCACATAGGTCCATTTACAGAAACAAGGAAGCAGTATAACTATATCCTCACCATGATAGATGCATTTACGAAATTTACATGGCTTTTTCCTACCAAGTCCACAACAAGTGCAGAAGTGTTGAATAAATTACGACTTCACCAGCAGACTTTTGGTAATCCAACGAGAATCATAACAGACAGAGGCACAGCCTTTACCAGTGGAGATTTTGAGGAGTATTGTAAAGATGAGGATATCCAGCATGTTAAGATTACCACCGGAGTGCCTCGAGGGAATGGACAAGTAGAGAGAGTTCATCGTATCTTAATTCCTATGTTAACCAAGCTGTGTATAGAAGATAAAGCACTGTGGTATAGACATGTGGGTCGAGTCCAGCGTGCTATAAACAGCACTTACCAAAGATCAATAAATACTTCACCATTTCAGTTACTTACTGGAACAAAAATGAGATGTAAAGAAGATATTAACGTGCTTAATCTCCTACAACAGGAAATTATTAATTGTTTTGATGAAAATAGAGAGAATTTAAGGTTGAAAGCCATGCAACAGATTCAAAAAGTACAGGATGAGAATAAGAAGACCTACAATGAAAAGAGAAAACCTAGTTCAACTTATGAACTGGATGATCTAGTGGCCATCAGAAGAACTCAGTTCGGTCCAGGCTTTAAAATAAAACCTAAGTTTTTGGGACCCTACAGGATTACTAAAATTAAAAGAAACGATAGGTATGATGTTGAGAAGCTGTATGATACCACAGAAGGACCAAAGAGGACGTCTAGCTCAGTCGACAACATGAAGAGATGGCCAGGTAAGGATGAATGATTGTGAATATTGATTGTTTGTGTGTCTAATAATACTGCTTAGTACCCTCACGAATGTGTTATTAAATGCTATGTAAAGCGCTGTTATGTCAGAACATGATTATTTTTTGTGTTTTAAAAATAAGAACATGTTCCGCATTCAGAATTTTATTGTTATTTTATGTAAAGTGTATGAGTGGTGTATGAAAGAGTTATGTCAGGTGTTAATAAGAGGCATATCTGAGGGCAGATATGAGTGCAGGACGGCCGAATGTAGGATTTGATCAAAAAGGATGCATGAAAGTTTATGGATGGTAGGTATAGGGACTTTTATAACAAAAGGAAGAAGAATGACAGTGGTTTGAGAGGACGGGACGTGGGGTTTTGTTTTCGAAGAGGAATCTGGAGGATTTTTTTTATGGTGAAATTACAAAAGAAAATAAACCACGTTGTATAAAATCGAATGATTTTATTTCCACGGTCCCAAAACTACATATTTATGAGTGAATAAATAACTTTAATCAGAAATAATCTTTATCCCCACTAACCCATAAACCTATTGGCTATAGGTATTTCCAAATGTCATACAATTTGAGCCGTAGTTGATACGAAGCCAATAAAAGAATGCTGTACCAGACTTCTTTACGTTCTATTTTCAGGCTACTTACCCCTCGTAAACATTAATGGCTTTTCTTACACTATCTGGTACAATTTCATTATCTGCTTAACTTAATGATTATTTTGGGTCTACTTTCTGTATAAGATGCTGATTTGTTCCAGTCTTAGAACAATAACGCATAGAATCCGTGTCTAGAACAAAACACGAGCGATTTTGTGTATCCACTTTATTTTCTTTGTGTGCGTGACCCGAATGTGTCTACGTTCCTCAAACGCACACAAATATAGCTTTCAGTGATACCATTACCAGACCATTACCCACAAAAATGGGAAAACGCACTATTGTGTTGCTGGATCCAATCAAGTATTTTATGTTATGAAACTGGATAAGATGATGTTTTTAAAGAAGGTAAACGTTTAGAATGTTTGATGTGTGATGTGTTATAATAATATTATAGACATGCATTAATTGCTTGAAAGATCTCGTTTGATACCAGTTAAAAGTATGTGTTGTATTTATGAAATAGAAAAATATGAATGAAAACATTACTTAAATAAAGAAACATCGTAATCAATAAAATTTTAATCTTTATTATGCCACTCTTCGAACTAACAGTAACTTTTAGTTAAATAATGTATAAAATGTATTTACTTGTGAAATGTAATTTGATTAGACGTTTTTTGTTTTCCTGAGGGACTATGACATTCCTTTACGCTACAAACGGTCGTTTTAAATTACACACATCAAAAGTGTCTAGGGATCAAGCATTTTTATGCGGATTTCTTGAGATTGAGATGTGGCTTTGTAATAAATTTATGATTTTATAAATTTATATGGATCCTTTTTGGTGCATTTCATAATTTGAAACAGGAACTGTTAATCAAATTCGAGTAAAAGATGAAAATCAGCTGTCAATATTTTCCCTATAAAAACATACAACGCATTGAAGACATTATTAGTGCTACTGTTTCCCTACTACTGATTAAAACCAACGTTATTATGGAGCGGTGACGTCATTTAAGCAGGGCAGAAATGCTCAGAGCCGTGGGAATGATAGAAGCTGGTTCCCGGCAACGTACTGTGGCTTTAGCTCTGAATACAAGTCAGAGTGTTATCAGTCGACTTTGGACACGTTACCGAAGCACTGGTACCGTGGCTGAGCGCCATGGAGGACGGTATCGCTGCACCACACGGAGAAAAGACCGATACATTCAAATCTTAACTCGAAGAGCTCCAACAATAACCGCCATGATGTTAGCCGTGAGGCTTCATCACTCTTCAGGGAACTTAATTAGCGACCAAACAGTCAGAAACCGCTTGCATGAAGTGAACCTTCATTCCCGAAGACCGCTACGGGTATCACCTATAGCAATGCACAATCGTAGGATTCGATATCAATGGGCTCTTGAACACAGAAATTGGGCAGAAGAACAATGGCGTTTCGTGTGCTTTTCTGATGAGTCTCGTTTTGGTATGAGACCGGATACAAGACGTATACGACACTGGAGAACCCCTGGACGCCAACAGCGATTAAAATCCTGCCAGGAAGTCCATCCTTATAGTGGTGGAACCATCATGGTATGGGCGGGTATTTGGATCGGCGGAAGAACTGAGTTGATTTGGATCAGAGGCAACCTCAACGCTCAAATTTATGCTGAGACGATTGTATCTGACGTCATCGTTCCTCTACAAGTGCAAATCGGTCCCTTATTTCAGTTAATGTATGATAATGCACGACCTCACACCGCAAGAGTTGTAAGACAGACTCTCGCCGCAGCTAACATCAATGTCCTGCTCTGGCCTGGTCAGTCGCCAGACTTGAACCCGATTGAGCATGCATGGGATATGCTACAGAGAAGAGCTCTGCCGAATATGGAGGGTATCCAGTCGCAAGAAGACCTTTTTTTGTCGTTGCAACGAACATGGGTGGCCATTCCACAGCGTGATTTGGATGAATTCATTTTGAGTATGCCAAACCGATGTTCTTGTGTTGTTAGTGTTCGCGGTAGAAACACGGATTATTAATTGTTTAAGTTATCTAATAAAATTTTAAAGAAAACTGTTATTTCAGTCTTTTTTTCGAACTTTAATGTTAGTGGTTCAAATGTCAAAAATCCCTTTATTAGGAAAATGGCAAATTTCTTTATTAATGCAAAGGTGACTTGGTTTATCGTTACTGTGACAAACGAAAACACTTTATTTGATGAATCCTTAAAGAAAATTTTAATTAATATCAATCAGGAGAAAAGTTATTGCAAAAATATATGTTGATCCCTAGACACTTTTGATGTGTGTATTTACTTGAGAGCTCTGTTCGGCGGAATGTGACCTTGAGTACTGACGGCTCGCCGAATAAAGTTAGCTACAATGGCTAAGTTTTAGTTGCCTCACTTTTGCACTCGTACTAGGTTCTATGCGTTAATGTTCTAAGGTACCAGTATTAAAAAAAAACAACTTTTTACCTATCTGATCACTAAAACCTTGTAAATGGGTAATATGATACTCCTTGGCAAGACTCGAATTTGCTGGCTTCTTAGTACTGTTTTTATCCGTCCAAGGACCGACCTCGACAAAGCCTACTATTATTAAGCCAAAAGCTTCTCAACTTTCTAAAACAACTTCTTTGCCAAATTATGGGTACCTGACACAGCACCATTCATAAAGAATTTTGGGAATACTCTCATTGTGCGTGCAGCGGCGGAGTGTAGTGTAGGTAATTCCCTGCCGTAGTCTGTGTTTCCTGATAGCTTTAACCTGATAGTCTTTAAGTCAAGAGTGAATAGGTCAAGATGAGCGTGCTTATCGTGGACCACATCATTGCTTACCTTCAGGTGAGATGGTGCTCAACCGCGAGCTAAATAACAATAAAAAAACCGTTCAAAAAAGCGAAAATATAATATACTAGCATTCGCCCGCGACCTCATTCGCATGGGAGGGTTTTCTCGTGTAGTCAGTGATCCCGTGGGAATTCCGGGATAAAAGCCTTTATCTTATTCCCAGATGCCAACTTTGATTAACAAATTTCATCCAGAACCGTTCAGTACTTTTTCGTGAAAGAGCAACAAACAAACATATATATCCTCACAAACTTCGCATTTTTAATATTATTAGGATAGTAAAATATATTTCTTCCAAAATATCAACAAATAAACCAAGATCTTGTTATTCCGTCCTATTTCAGTTCATTTACTTGTGCTGTGGATACGGCCCCGAGCGATGTGAATCTGAAACAAAAAGGAGCGACGGCAGCCATTTTGTTTTGTGAAAATTTAACGAGCATAAAGAGATATAATTAGCGAGTTTTGCTGTGTTTTGTCTGCTCCAAAGAGGCGTAAACAACTAATTACATGTACATAGTTAGCCCTCGGCTGAACATAACACTGGCCATTATTGTTTAGGTGGCCACGATGTCGATATTCTATTTAAATTTTAGAACATATTATTAAGTGACCCATAAAAGGAGCTCAAGGACGTCAAGGCGTTGATTTGGGCTGGTTCTGGCGCACCAATCCCGTGGCTCACCGGTTCTGGCGCAATCGCGGTCCAGGGCGTTTCAAACCTAAAAAAAAAAAAAAAAAAAAAAAGGTTTTGGGGTCCGCTGGTCACGTTTCTGCAATCCGTTTTCGCGTAGGATGCATGGTTCCGGAGATACACAAATCAATTAACAACAATCTGTTTCATTTCCGGTGCCCCGAACCCACATTATCGACTTTCATTGTTCGCCTTTTCTTATCTATTGTCCGTGCGTCCGGCCGCTCACCCTCAATTACGATTGCATTGACGTTTCTATGTATTACTCATTGTTACTGCTACTGCTATTGTATACTTTTATTGTTCATAGACCATTGCTTACTTTGCTATTCGGGATCATCAAAACGGAATCAATAAAACACATGCGTCATTAACAAATTTTATTTTTATCTACAAAATATGAGCGGAACATCTCATCCACTAAAATATCGTTGTACAGTGTGTTCCCTGTAAATATGTTTGTAAAACTATGCATTGAACATCCCTGAAACTTATATAGCAAATACATTAAGCAATATTCACCACAAACTGAAGTCCAATCATTCTGAATCCTATCAATACTCCAGCCCCATCTTTTACAATTCCTTTTCAAAAACTCGAGATGATATCGCGCAGGTGTTCACCCATATGAATCAAAATATTGACCGATGCCATTCGTATCGATATGTACAGCTACCCAGTGTGAACCTGGCTTATCATCCGCATCCAAATTGCATATTATATACGTTGGTGCATGGGTATACATAGGGAGTCTATTAGCAGCATAAACATTATTTTCTAGACTGGGATCAATCTTCTTCAGATGTTTTTGTACTTCTAGTGTATCCATGATATAGCATATTATTACACTACCAATCTATTCAATGGTTGTCATAGGAATGTTCAATTATAGTGATTTGTAAATATTAAATCGCATTATTTTGTAGCACTCACAAAACAGGTTGATGCCAGCAATGTGAGATAAGTTTGTTGACTCATAGAGTTACTATCAGTTTCCGGAGGAACGTGAGATAATTTTGGTGATTCATAGAGTTACAATCAGTTTCGTTGTATTTAGGAATTTGTTTTAGATAAGAATGGTGCTATATAAGATCGTACCATTGCCGTCATGCAGTCAGTCTATGGTCGTTTGACCGCAGTGGATTGTATACGTCTACCAATACTACGTTTGTGTTACTTCAACGCATCAATGGCCATGGAGGTAAGTGTTTATTCTATTGACAAACTTACTTGTATTCTTGTTGTTGTTTCCTAACGTGTGTGATTAAGTGTAAACAAATTGATATTAACATGATAACTGTCTTGTTGCAGAAATCATTCAACTTCGATGAAAATACCTATAAACAGTATTACTACTCACCGCTCTCCCCTCAACATGAAGAAGAGAACGATGACATCGTTATTAATAACACATGCGATGGTGGAAAAAGGAAATCACAACCGATTGATCATTTTTTTGAAGTCGCACCAAAAATAAAAAAGAAGAAACTGTTATCGTCAACCGTGGCACGAGCCGCTAGAGATGGTGTATCATACATTTCTAGTAATTCTGACGACGGAGACCAAGCGACGCATCTCATAAAAATTGAAATGTACGATATGAAGAAGCTATGTAAGATTCCAACTACTGATCATTGGAAACACGCTACCACGGGGATTAAATATTATGTAAAGAATAATAAGGATAGCATCTACGACAGCACAAACGGGCTCGTATACAACATTACAAAGACAATAGCAGAAAGTGAAAAAGTTAAAAAATACTTTTTTAACAATGACACCCATTAGTTGATTAGTGAATGTGATTCTGTTTACTTAAATTACTTCTGTGTACTCATTAGATTCTACCTGACTTTTTAATCCTTTGCTAGACTCTTTATAATGAACATTATTTGAAATCTTGAACATTATTTGAAATTGGGTATCAGTTGGTCTACCAACACTTAACTGTTACTTACTGTGCTACCTAATTTCTTCTTTGCTATAAATATGGAAAACTTCAGTGAAGTGTGTACCAGTGCTTTCTTTTCCGCACCCATGGAAGAGAATATGGAACTATTCATCAACGAATTCGATCAGGAGCTGCCTAAAGTTTGTGATGAAATGGAGAAGTGTGAACTGTTTGATTCATCGTATGATGATGAGTTGTATAATCACTGTGAGATGGTTGAAACAGCGTTGATGTAAGTATTAGAAGTACAAACTCAATAAGAAAGATTATTGTTGTATTGCTTTATTTTAAGATTTGTCTTATAATTTTCTTGCTGTTTTGTTACAGTCAACCACAAGTTGGAAGAGGTATCAAACGAGGTATCACTACTGACGAAAATAAGGTTCCCAAGAAAGTAAAATTTGATGAAGGAGCTTCTACATCATCGACTGAAACAAATAACGTGGACAACAATAAGGTGGAATGTGACACATGTCATGTTTTTATTAATAAAAGGTATCTAAATAACCATTTAAAAAGCAATGTTCACAAAAATAATCTTTTAAAATCACATAATTCACTAGCAAATGTTACAGTTGTTGAAACCGCTTTTGGCAACCGAATTTTAACATATAGAATTAATAGTAAAACAATTCAATCGGGGCAATATTTTGAAACACCGGAATCGTTTTTAAATTCATTAAAAATTGATATCTTATTTTTAATCAATGAATGTATTCAACAACATACAATTTTTAAAATAAACTTCATATTGCATGCTGATTTCATACAACAAACTAAAGATATTAAAAATACATTTGATTTTCAAACGTTTAATTATATAATTTGTCAGGGTGATGACTTAAATATTTTTTTTTCATCATTAATAGACACTGTTGTTGGTAAAATTGGTCAATTTGAAAAAAAAAGATAGTGGTTGGAGTCTTAATCAAATTAAATACATAGATATGAATGTTAACAAATTCAACCCCTTACGTGGTAGTTCATATATCGATCTTCCTCAGGATATTAAATTAAAAAAAGCTGTAATCAATGTTAAAAATAATGATAATATGTGTTTCAAATGGGCATTACTCTCCGGTTTATATCCTGTATGTAAAAGTGTAGATCGCGTAACATCATACGCAATTCATGAAAATAAACTAAAATTTACTGGTATTTCTTTTCCGGTTAAAATTGTAGATATATCAAAAGTAGAGAAATTAAACAATATTAGTATAAATGTTTTTGGTTTAGAGTATAATAAAGAAAAAAAGTGTAATACAGTTATAGGTCCTTTATATTTAACAAAATGTCGTACACCTAATCATATCAACCTACTATATTTATCGAATGGTACTAACAATCATTACTGTTATATTAAAAAGTTATCGCGGTTAGTTAGCTCACAAATCTCGAGTAATCATCACGCAGTTTATATATGCGATTCATGTTTACTTCACTTCCCATCAGAGGAAAGACTTAATAACCATCAACAATATGATTGCGCTCATATTTGTACGGAATTACCAAACGGTAAGGATTCCAAAAAGGATTGGTTCGGTAAAGCAACATCAAATAATAAAATAAAATTTGATAAATTCGTGAAAAAGTTGGAAATGCCTTTTGTGGTTTATGCAGACTTTGAAGCATTTTTGAACCCGATAGAATCATGTAGTAACGATCCATCCAAGCCTAGTACAATTAATATTCAAAAACATGAAGTGTATAGTTTCGGATATTACATTAAATGTTCATATGATGACAGATTATCAAAATATGAGACGTATAGTGGGCCAAACTGTGCACAAGTGTTTATGAATCGCCTTTGTGAAGATGTGAAAACAATAGTTAAAAAAAATTGTTTCCAAAAATGTCCCGTTCCATTATCAGATGAAGATAAAATTAAAATTTCAAATTCAAACATTTGTCATATTTGTGAAACTCAGTTAAATGAAGATCCTTTTTACGATTTTGATTGGTACACTGGCAGTTTTAGGGGTGTTGCACATCAAGTGTGTAGTTCTAAGTACAGAACCCCTCGTTATGTTCCAATATTTTTACATAACCTCGGTCACTACGATGCTCATTTTATTGTCCATGCATTAAACCTCGATGATGGCAAAGTTGAAGTTATTCCACAAAATAAAGAACGATACATATCATTTTCAAAACAGTTAACAATAAATAATCAACCTGTAAGTTTAAGATTCGTAGATTCATTGAAATTTTTATCATGTAGTTTAGATCAGCTAGCTAAAAATCTTAATGACGATCAGTTTAAAGAACTAAAAAGAAACTATCCTAATAATGAAGATTTTTTACGTTTAAGACGGAAAGGTATTTATCCTTATGAATTTATGCGTAATAGTGATTGCTTGAAACATCCGTTACTTCCTGATCAACACCAGTTTTATAGTTCACTCACAGATTCAAATATTTCAAATGATGATTATAATCATGCAAAAGATATTTGGCAACATTTTAAGTGTAGTAGTATGTCTGATTATTCCGATTTGTATTTAAAAACTGATGTTTTACTTTTGACCGATGTATTCGAAAACTTCAGAAAGCTATGTATTAAAACTTATGGATTAGATCCTGCCCATTACTATACTGCTCCAGGTTTAAGTTGGGATGCAATGTTAAAATTTACGAAAATAGAATTAGAATTGTTAACGGACTATGACAAAATTGCTTTTTTTAAAACTGGTATTAGAGGGGGTGTATCTCAGTGTAGCAATCGTTTTGCTAGAGCAAATAATAAATTCATGGAGGATTATGATGGTGAAAAACCTAATTCATATCTAACATATTTTGATGCGAATAATTTATATGGTTGGGCAATGTCCCAATCCCTTCCTATTGGTGGTTTCGAATGGATAAATTGTAATACAGATTATAATGTGTTGGATACATCTGATTTTGGTTATGTTTTAGAAGTTGATTTGGAATATCCTGATGAACTTCATAATTTGCATTCTGACTTTCCATTATGTCCTGAAAACATATGTGTGGGTAATACTAAAGAAACTAAATTAGTTCCTAATTTAAATAATAAAAATAAATACATCATTCACTACAGGAATTTAAAACAATGCATTGAAATGGGAATTAAATTAATTAAAGTACATAGAATTTTAAAATTTAAACAGAGTTCTTGGCTAAAGAAATACATAGACTTAAATACTAGTTTGAGAACGTTAGCTAAATCAAACTTTGAAAAAGACTTTTTTAAATTAATGAACAATTCTGTCTTCGGTAAGACAATGGAAAATATTGAAAAAAGAGTAAACGTTAAACTACTAACTCACTGGGATAATCGTGGTAAAGTTTTAGGTGCTCAGGAATTGATTGCAAAACCAGAATTCCATAGTTTATCAATATTTTCAGAACATTTAGTCGCAATACAATTACGAAAAACAAAATTAATTTATGATAAGCCAATTTATTTAGGATTTTGTATTTTAGATATATCTAAGACCCTTATGTACGAATTTCATTATAACTACATGGTTAAAAAGTTTAATAACAAAATTAAGTTATTGTACACCGATACCGATAGTTTGATATATCAAATTTTTACAGATAATTTGTATGAGGATATAAAACCTGACCTACTTCACTATTTTGATACATCAGACTATCCAGAAAATAATATTTACGATTATCCAAAAATAAATAAAAAGAAGTTAGGTTTTTTTAAAGACGAGAATAATGGTAAAGTGTTGAAGGAATTTGTAGGGTTGCGATCAAAAATGTATGCCTTGGAAGTAGAAGATAAATTTATAGCAAAGGCAAAAGGGGTTAACAAAAGTGTTACCAAAAAAATGAATATGGAAAATTACAAATCGTGTTTGTTTAATAAAAATGTACAATATTGTAGTATGCTTCGGTTTAAGTCAATCAAACACACTATTTTTACACAAAAAATAAATAAAGCATCTTTATCATATAATGATAGCAAACGATGTATTATGGACAACAACATTGATACATTGGCTTGGGGACATTATAAATTACGTTAAGTGTTGACACTTTTTACTTTTACTTCTGTACCTATACAAAATTTATATTGATTGTAAAATTATGTTATTACTATAATGTTATATAATAGTTTATTACATATTTAAAATTTATTGTTTGATTGTAAATAATGTAAGATAATTGTGGTTTTTATTTGTAGGTTTAAATTTGAGATTGTAAAATTCTGATGTACTAATTGTGTTAGTTTTAATTATTCGATTGTAAATAATGATATCTAAGTAATAATAAAACGGTGAATATACATTTGAGAAGATTGTAAAGTTCTGATAAGTAATAATTGTGTTAGAAATAGTATAAAGATCAGTCTGTTTTTCATCAGTTACATGTTTTTTGTAATTTTAGCAATATATATATTTAATTTTTACAACATAATTTTTATTTTTTATTTCATCCCTTTGAACTCTAGACGTGTGAAATGTTTCACTTTATCCATCCGTTTACTGCTATTGTGGCAGGGCCAAGTGGATGTGGGAAGTCAAATTTTGTAACAAATTTCATAAAATCAGTTAAAGAAATATGTAATTGTGATTTTAATCAGATCACATGGTGCTTTGATGAAATGCAACCTTTATATAATTTACCAAATGTTAACTATCATCAAGGAATTCCAAATCTTAATATGTTTGATGGTGAAAACCCACATCTTGTTATTATTGATGATCTAATGAGAGAGTCTGATGGAAGAATTGTGGATATATTTACAAAAGGTAGTCATCACAGGAATCTGAGTGTATTTTATTTAACACAAAATTTATTTCATCAGGGTAAAGGTCAAAGAGACATTTCTTTAAACTCAAGTTATATAATATATTTTAAAAACCCTCGAGATAAAACTCAAATAAGATATTTAGCACGACAAGTGTCACCAGACAACCCAAAATTCATTGAAGATGCCTATAGGGATGCAACTTTAGAAGCGCATGGATATTTAATGGTTGATTTAAAACAGATTACCAATGATTTTTGTCGTATCAAGACAAATGTCTTCCCATTTAATGGATACTGTACAGTCTACGTCCCCACAAAAGAGTTTAAATACACCAAGAATCAAACAATTCAAATCATTTCTAAATGATGCATCGTCGACTCACAACGCATAAACATTTGCTAAGCGCTTTGCATACGCTTAAACCAAAATATCAAAGAGCGTTACTTAAAACATGTGATGAAGAAGAAATAAACTGTATTTGTGAATGTATTCATAACGTTTTACAAGGAAAGGTACCTCTTAAAGATCAAGATAAACAAAAATTGAATAAACACAAAAATATACTCCGTAAACTGGTGCATAAGTGTAAACATAAACTAAGAAAAAATATAATCATACAAAAAGGAGGGGCTTTCTTACCAATAATATTAGGTGCAATATTGAGTGGATGGAACATGGAAAATGCAAAGAAAATGATACTTATTGAACCTGGATTGATTGAAAAATTAAAACAAGAAAATAAGGTTAATAGTAATTTGTCTCGATTAGATATTGAAATGCAAAATATTATGAATAGTAAGACGGAAGACCGCAAGAAGTGGATGTTATATTTACAAACACTACAAAGATACCTTCACTTTACCGAAGAGGATCGTCAACCACTCAGATTACCAATTTATTCTGATACATCTAATGAAGATTCAAATGAATCTAAAATTGGTTTTAAAAATAAAGATAGAGATCTAAAAAGTTCAGTTGATGCTGAATCTTTGTTGGATGAGAAAGGATCCATTAAAAGTAAAGAAAATGACACAAATCCACTTTACACACCAACTCAAATACTCAGTTTAATACCAAAAACTTATAATAAAAAAGGTGAGTCATTATTAAACTTAATTGGAACAAGTAAAAGTAAAATACATTGGGATAATGAAGGCACAGTCATAATTGATAATGAAAAAATTCCTGGAAGTAATATTGTTGATTTAATAAATGATTCACTAAGACCCTTAAAAAGAAGTGATCCGGTAGGGTGGGATAGATTTGCTAAAGCATTAAAAGATATTAAAGTACCACTTACTTATATTGGAAATCCAAAGAGATGTGAGTTTATTAACCAACTTCAAGCAAAAGATCTGAACAAAACCTCTGAGATTGAAGTTCAAGAGTTTTCTACACCGAGCAGTGGAGATAAAAGATCTATAACTAAAATACGTAAAAAGCTCGATTGGGAAAAATGGACCCCGTACTAGAAGAAATTAACAGGATTTATTATGATCCATCTAACCCCGCTGGTTTTGGTAGTATTGATAAATTATCAAAAGCCATGAAGGGTAAAATGGATAAAAAGCAAGTAAAGGAATGGTTACAATCACAAGAAACATATACATTACATAAACCCAGTCGGAAAAAATTTCCACGTAATAGGTACATTCTATCAAATATTAATGAACTGTGGCAAGCTGATTTAAGTGATATGCGAACTTATTCTCAATATAATGATGGTTTCAACTATATACTTTGTGTTATTGATGTATTTAGTAAATATGCTTTTGCAAGACCAATGAAAAAGAAAAACTCAGAAACTACTAAAGAATGTTTTGAAAGTATATTTACTGAAAGTAATTCCACACCTACTCACATACAATCTGATAAAGGTACAGAATTTGTTTCAAAAGATGTACAAAAATACTTTAAATCCAAAAAGATAAATTACTATACCACTAACAATCCTGATATTAAGGCTAGTATTGTTGAACGATTTCAAAGAACTCTAAAAATGAAAATGTGGCGTTATTTCACTCATAACAATACTTATAGATACATAGATGTTTTACAGGATTTAATATACTCTTATAATCACAGCATTCACTCTAGTATTAAGATGTGCCCATGTGATGTAAGTTCCGCCAATATTATGACAGTTTGGACTAATCTTTATAATAGAGGATCAAACAAACTTTCCTTAGAAAATCCAAAACCAAATTTCAATGTGGGTGATTATGTTCGAATAACTAAATATAAACATGTTTTCCAAAAAGGATATGAATCAAATTGGAGTGATGAAATATTTATTATATCTTCAATAATTGATAGATCTCCATGGGTTGTTTATACAATAACAGATTTACAAGATGAAGCAATAGTTGGTACTTTTTATGAAAAAGAATTACAGAAGGTCACTTACAACCCCACCTCACAATATAAAATAGATAAAATAATTGGTACTCGTTATTCGGGTAACAGAAAAGAAGTATTAGTGAAGTGGAAAGGTTATCCAGATAAATTTAACAGTTGCATTTTAGCTTCTAGTTTAAAAGAAATATGAATAAAGAAAGTTTTTATTTAACTTTGCTCAGCAATAGTTCAATGGAATACTTTCCTGATAACAAGACCACAAATTTTTCAACAAAATTACCAAAAGCTATGAAATTAGAAGGTGAATGGTCGGTTGGAGTTGTCGAGTTTCAATATCCATGCACCATGTTTACTGTTCAAGATCATGAAAATGTTGTGTACATTACAAAAACCATGTTAATGCCTAATGAAGATAAACCATCAACAGTGTACTACAAAAAACATATTCCGGCTACCAACTATGATAACGTTGAACATATTTTAAGAGCGTTAAATGGTATCAGAGAGAACTTAAAATTTCGTTATGATGAAATAACAAAATTTGTGTCTATTTCTGTTTTGGATAAAAATATAACATCCGTAACATTATCACCCAAATTAAGTTTACAACTAGGTTATGAACCAAATACAAATCTTCTAGACAGAAATTTTGGGAAGTGTCCTGCTAATTTACACTTAGGGTTACCATCTCAACTATTTATATATTGTGACATTATCGATCCTCAGATTGTGGGTGATGTTATGACTCCGCTATTAAGAGTCATTTCATTAGATCCTTCAAAATACATTTATGGCGCGAATAAAATGCACGTTTTCTCTCCACCTCACTACTTACCTGTTATGCGAAGAGAGTTCGATACGCTGGAAATAGATATAAGATCAAGCACAGGACAAAAAATACCATTCCAGTTTGGAACCGTGTGTATCAAACTACATTTCCACAAATTATAATAATGTATTCTCCTCATGATCATCATAAATGTCCATATGAAAATTATTATTCACATCAAGCTGGATCAGGAGTTGGTGTAATTTATAAGGGTTCACCATACCAACGCGGTCATGGTATTGGGAGCTTCTTAGGAGGGTTATTTAGATCAGTTTTACCTTTACTTTCAAGTGGTGTTCGAGTGGTTGGTAAGGAGGCATTAAACGCTGGAGTAGGACTTTTATCGGATATGGTTCAAGCGCGTCCTATGGAAGCCTCAATAAAAGATCGTCTTAAACAAGTTAGTACGAACTTAAAACGAAAGGCTGATAACAAAATTGATCGATTTAACATGACAGGATCTGGATATATAACTAAAAGAAAACGATTGGCATCGTTCATTCCACCACTAACTGCTAAAGTGAAAGCTACGAAAAAACTTGGTCTAAAACCAAAAAACATCGAAGATATATTTTCAAATTAAATATGTCTTTCCTTCATAATCATTCTTGTGAGTGCGTTAAGTCAGAATTAGATTTATTTGCATTACCGTCTACACAAACAAGCATTGAAAATGGATTGTGGATTCACTATAAACCAATTTCATCTCTTGCTGATGATGGACCTATCGAGTTTCAAGTTCCTGGAACAGGCGATGACTACATAGATTTGTCTCATACATTACTCCAGATAAAGGCAAAAGTATTAAATCAAGATTCATCAAACTTGATATCAGCTACAGCAGTAGCACCTGTAAATAATTGGCTGCATTCACTTTTTAGTCAACTTGATGTTTATTTAAACCAAAAACTTGTATCACCACCTAATAATACCTATGCCTATCGAGCATACATGGAAACTCTTTTAAACTATGCTCCTGCTGCTAAACAATCTCATCTTACTTGTAGCTTTTGGTATGAGGATACAGCAGGAAAAATGGATTCCACAGATGGTAAAAACATAGGATTTGTTAAAAGACAGGAATTAGTTAATGAAAGTAGGGAAATAGAAATGATTGGTCATCTTCATGGTGACATTTTCAATCAAGATAAATTTTTAATGAATGGCGTTGAAATGAGTGTAAAATTAGTTCGATCAAGGGAGAGTTTTAATTTAATTGCTGGGTCAAATTATGTAAAGTTTAAAGTTTGCATTACAGACGCAACTCTTATTGTTCGAAGAGCACGAATTAATCCAAGTGTATTACTCGCACATCAGAAAGTTTTAGCTTCTACCACTGCTAAATATCCTATTACTCGTGCTGAAGTTAAAGTTTTAACAATTCCATCAGGTGTTCAAGGAAAAACTCTTGATAATATATTCTTAGGACAGGTACCCAAAAGATGTATTATTGGATTTGTAAACAATTCTGCATTTAATGGTTCGCTTACTAAAAATCCATTTAACTTTGAAAACTATGGTATTAACTCTTTCAGCTTATATATTGATGGTCAACAAATACCTTCAAAAGCTTTGCAACCATCTTTTAATAATAATATATTTACATCAGCATATCATACTCTATTCTCGGGGACTGGTATTCACTTTCTAAATGAAGGAAATGCAATCTCTCGTGAACAGTATGCTAAAGGTTACTGTCTTTTAGCATTTGATTTAACTCCTGATTTATCAGCTAACTCATCAGCTCATTGGAATCTCATAAAGCATGGTAGTGTAAGATTAGAAGTACGATTTGAATCCTCACTAATACAAACAATTAACTGTATTGTTTATGCTGAGTTTGATAATATTATTGAAATAGATAAAAATAGAAATGTTACTGTAGACTATAGTAGTTAAGGTTATGTGTATGTAACTAAAGGAAAAATTATAAAATTTAATAAAACAAATTATATGCAATATACTATTTTTTTATTTCTTTATAAACACCCTATTCAATCTTATACAGAACACTGATCGAGTTTAAACTTTACATAAGCACACTGACTAAACCACTGAACATGCTGCTGCCAAGGATCATCATCATCTTCCCAATCTTTTAAACCGCCACCACAATGGAAACACTTGGTCCTGTCTTCATGACCAGTGTAAAAGAAACCGGCTTCTGCAAGATCTTCAGGCTTCTGTTTCATAACGAGTGGCCAGTCTCCGAAACTGAACAACCGTCTAGATTTTGAACTGAAAAATGGATATTCAGCTCTTGGGTACTGCATATTCTTCACTTTTTCTTCTCCAATCAGTTTTGTAGTTTTGCTTTTCAATGAAGTGATCTGTTCACGTATGCCACACTCATCTCTTCCTTCTAATCTTGTTTTTCTCTTAGCACCACAAGACGACACCTCCTTGGATCTAATGAATACACAGAAGTAATTTAAGTAAACAGAATCACATTCACTAATCGACTAATGTCATTGTTAAAAAAGTATTTTTTAACTTTTTCACTTTCTGCTATTGTCTTTGTAATATTGAATACGAGGCCGTTTGTGCTGTCATAGATGCTATCCTTATTATTCTTTACATAATATTTAATCCTCGTGGTAGTGTGTTTCCAATTATCAGTAGTTGGAATCTTACATAGCTTCTTCATATCGTACATTTCAATTTTTATGAGATGCATCGCTTGGTCTCCATAGTCAAAATTAGTAGAAATGTATGATACACCATCTCTAGCGGCTTGTGCCAAGGTTGACGATAACAGTTTCTTCTTTTTTATTTTTTGGTGTCACTTCAAAAAAAATGATCAATCGGTTGTGATTTCCTTTTTCCACCATCGCATGTGTTATTAATGACGAGTCAGGTAGAATCTAATGAGTACACAGAAGTAATTTAAGTAAACAGAATCACATTCACTAATCAACTAATGGGTGTCATTGTTAAAAAAGTATTTTTTAACTTTTTCACTTTCTGCTATTGTCTTTGTAATATTGAATACGAGGCCGTTTGTGCTGTCATAGATGCTATCCTTATTATTCTTTACATAATATTTAATCCTCGTGGTAGTGTGTTTCCAATTATCAGTAGTTGGAATCTTACATAGCTTCTTCATATCGTACATTTCAATTTTTATGAGATGCATCGCTTGGTCTCCATAGTCAAAATTAGTAGAAATGTATGATACACCATCTCTAGCGGCTTGTGCCAAGGTTGACGATAACAGTTTCTTCTTTTTTATTTTTTGGTGTCACTTCAAAAAAAAATGATCAATCGGTTGTGATTTCCTTTTTCCACCATCGCATGTGTTATTAATGACGAGTCAGGTAGAATGTAATGAGTACACAGAAGTAATTTAAGTAAACAGAATCACATTCACTAATCAACTAATGGGTGTCATTGTTAAAAAAGTATTTTTTAACTTTTTCACTTTCTGCTATTGTCTTTGTAATGTTGTATACGAGCCCGTTTGTGCTGTCGTAGATGCTATCCTTATTATTCTTTACATATTATTTAATCCTCGTGGTAGCGTGTTTCCAATGATCAGTAGTTGGAATCTTACATAGCTTCTCCATATCGTACATTTCAATTTTTATGAGATGCGTCGCTTGGTCTCCGTCGTCAGAATTACTAGAAATGTATGATACACCATCTCTAGCGGCTCGTGCCACGGTTGACGATAACAGTTTCTTCTTTTTTATTTTTGGTGCGACTTCAAAAAAATGATCAATCGGTTGTGATTTCCTTTTTCCACCATCGCATGTGTTATTAATAACGATGTCATCGTTCTCTTCTTCATGTTGAGGGGAGAGCGGTGAGTAGTAATACTGTTTATAGGTATTTTCATCGAAGTTGAATGATTTCTGCAACAAGACAGTTATCATGTTAATATCAATTTGTTTACACTTAATCACACACGTTAGGAAACAACAACAAGAATACAAGTAAGTTTGTCAATAGAATAAACACTTACCTCCATGGCCATTGATGCGTTGAAGTAACACAAACGTAGTATTGGTAGACGTATACAATCCACTGCGGTCAAACGACCATAGACTGACTGCATGACGGCAATGGTACGATCTTATATAGCACCATTCTTATCTAAAACAAATTCCTAAATACAACGAAACTGATTGTAACTCTATGAATCACCAAAATTATCTCACGTTCCTCCGGAAACTGATAGTAACTCTATGAGTCAACAAACTTATCTCACATTGCTGGCATCAACCTGTTTTGTGAGTGCTACAAAATAATGCGATTTAATATTTACAAATCACTATAATTGAACATTCCTATGACAACCATTGAATAGATTGGTAGTGTAATAATATGCTATATCATGGATACACTTTTTTTTTTTTTAATGCTGGCAACACTGGTGACAGGTCGTGAGAAAACGATCTCTTAGTTAAATTTTTAATAAATATTCTTTAATTGTGTAGTAACTAGTTTTAGATGTGTTATTTATCTTAGATTAAATGTATAAAGTGACTCAGTCAGTGTTATTGCCGTGTTTTTGTTGAAAAAACTTCAAAAATCCATAAAACAATAACTTTTGTACGTGGACCGGCTGTCAGTTTGGATTTGAAATCACCAAACCCGGGGAGTATATTTTTTCATATTATTATTACCTATATACACTTCTCAACACCTTTAAATACTGCTCAGATATCTGAGCTACGTCCAGCACACATTGGCACCGTTTATGTCTCCTTTTGCTTGACAAACTGTGGAAGCAAAATCGATGACGAAAACATCCGCCCCAGACAAAAGTTACACTGCATATTTACTATACATTATTACTGTTACATTCTCACTATTATATTCTCATTAATCATCTATTAACTTCATTTAAACCAGTAACTTTGTCTATTGTAAAAGCAAGAAACCCATGTATAACATTACATACTATTTATCATTTAAGCTAGACCAATAACTTTGTCTAAGCAAATGACTTTCTTAGAAAACCAATAAGTAATGTGTTAGTTATATAGTATACATGTAATAAACATAAATAAGAAGTTAATAGTAGTATAATTTTCTCTTTTTTCTGCTACCTACTTTCTTATTCATTGTACCTACTTTTAAAAAAAAAATTGTCTGTTATTCTTTTGGTTTTTCATTTAATTTCAATCCTTAGTTGTTTTCCTTCTATCATCTACTGTACTAAACTTCCTTAGTATATCCCCAAAATACTCAGTTGATTCTTGTCACATTCCAGGAGCGGTTTGGTCAACTTTTTCAATATGATGACCCGCGGAGCTACTGTACGTGACATGAATATCAAACTGAATGCTGCACTGAAGGAGCTTGAGGTCTCAAAGAAGACCTGCAATGACCTGCTGCAAGAAAGAGAAGAAAGCGAGGTGGAAGTCAGGAAGTTAGTCAACAAAAACACAGAACTGAAGAGACAGCTCGTGGAACTTCACACCCAGCACATGGACATACTGGACCAGCATCACCATCTCCGCAATCTAATGTCTGAATTTCAAGAATGCAGTGACACACATGATCAGGCACTGAAACGTATATCAGGACTTGAAGCGGAATTATACAAGGCTCATAGCACAATATCTAATATAGAAACCTTGAGAGCCAGTGAACAATTGGCCAACACAAACAGCCTTTTCGACGAGCTGGTGGGTAGTGGATCCGGACTAGAATGTAAGAAGCCCACCTGTACCATAGACTTAACTGGGGACGATACATTAACAAACTGTCCTGTTTTAGGTAGTCACAACAAAATAAGGAAGTATATTAAAATTAATAGAAACATTAAAAAGTACAAGAAACTTTTAAAATCAAGAAGTGTGTATAAATATAACATTGAACTTAGAAAGCAGCGTGTTATCCTAAACAACCAATTAAAGGAATGTAGTTGCATGCTGGATAGTCAAAGAAAAATGTATGATATTGACATAAATAACCTTCAGAAGGAATTATTGAGTAGGGAAAATACACTAAGGGATATTTTTTGTAAGTATGAGTCTAGCCAAAAAATGTTAAATGAGCGCATGCAGGAGGCCTGTGACCTGGTGGACTTGGTTAAGCACAATGCAGAGAGGTATGAGTTATTGACTAACGACCTCACCTGTAGTTGTGCTTCAAATCACCCGGCCATCATGTTACCACAGATTATTCCTGCATCCTCACACATTTTACCTCATACTTTGGAAACCACAAGCCCAGCTCAAAGTAACATTTTAGTTTATTCAGATAGATTAGGCACAGGTTTTGGCTCACTATTAAATAATTATTGTGATCATACTATAGTAAGTCATTGTTACCATAACCTGCATTTCACTGAGCTTATTCATAAAATTACACAATCAAAATTGAATGAGCAGACTACAGTTATTCTTTTATTTGGAAACAGCCTTAATGTGACAAAACAGGACATTGTTAATGGTATTGGCACCCTCCTTAAATTAAAATTAGGCAAATTAATTTTATGTGCATTGCCTTATTCTAATAATTTGACATGTATAGAAAATGAATATATTTATAGACTTAATAATTTGATGCATATGTTAGTATGCCGTCATAGTGACCATTTATTGTATTTTGATACTAACAATTTTGTTAGAGATTTTGTTTTGATTCGGGAATATATGTATCTTCCCAAAAAAAGTCGACATTTATTGGCTACTTTGTTAGCGTACAATATACACTCATTTATTGATAATTTTACTGATCCTAGGTTAAGTGAATATTCAGTATTATCTAGGGTATCTAATAATACTGAAATTAATTATTGCATTGACAGTTTACATAACTCAACCAATTGCTTGGTTGCAAACAATTTTACTACTGAGAATTTAAATTAGAAATTTTGACAACAGAGGGAATCTCTAGCAGTAATGAACTTTTAAACTGCAAAGAGGACACAAATATAGTTTTAAAATCAATAAATACTATTAACCTGGTACATCAAAATATTCAAGGATTTTTAAACAAAGATTTAGAAGTAGAGTTTTTTCTTAATTTTAACAATATTGATATTCTTTGCCTAACTGAACATTGGCTTCAAAGCCATCAATTTATTTTCAATTATAATAATTACCAGGTTGGTAGTTCTTTCAGCAGAGTGAATGCTATACATGGTGGCTCTTTAATATTAATAAGTAATAATCTTAAATTCAAGAACCGAATGGATATTGTGAGCCTCTCTGTTGAACGATCTATTGAAATAGCCTGTATTGAATTGGAGCAGTTTATTATATTAAGTGTGTACAGACCACCTTCAGGATTGTACGATTGCTTTGAAAAAGTAATGGATGAAGTTTTGCATAAAATCTGTAACTCGAGTAAATATGTCATTGTTTGTGGTGATTTTAATGTTAATTTATTAGAAAATTCTGGTTTGAGCACTAACATTATTAGTTTATTCCAATCATACAATCTTGTAAACCTATTTATGGAGCCCACTAGAATAACTCCTACTAGTGCCACTTGCTTAGATAATATTTTTACGGATGTTGTACCGACTCACAAAAAAATAATTAATTTAATAGACTCTGATCATTGTGGGCAATTAATTACTTTACCAAAAAAAGTCAATAAAATGTTAAAAAAGAATATCACTGTAAATCCAAAAACTAAATATCGCCTGGAAGCATTCAAAACTAAACTCTTAAATAAAATGCCCTGTTTGTTAACTAATGAGGACCCTAATAAACATTATAATGATTTTTTCAAAATATATTGCCAACAATTCGATAACACATTTATTCCCAAAATTGCTTCAGTAAATAGTAACACTTCTTTCAGTGACTGGGCCACCACTGGTATTTATAAAAGTAGAAATCGGCTTTATGAACTCTATGAGGAGCGGACTTACACTAACTCGGTAGAATTTAATTTATATGTTAAGAACTATTCTAAATTATTTAAAAAAGTCTGTTATATTGCCAAGTCTCGCTACTTGAGTTCTAAAATTAAAAATAGTAGTAATGTAATTAAAACGACTTGGGATATTATAAAAAGCGAAACGGGAAGGTCTTGCAACCGAAATATTGATTACACCCTCACTATTGATGATAATATAATAACATTAGATTCGCAAGTCGCCACAGAATTCGAAAACTTTTTCACTGACATTCCCGTATCGACAACCAAGTCGCTAAAATCATCTCCCATTGCTGCAGAAACATTACTTAAAAAAAATGTGCCAGTTTGTAGTTCAGAGTTTAAATTCCAACATGTTACTTCTAATGACATCATCAAAACTTTTAATTCTTTGAATATTAAAAAGACTGCAGACCTGTGGGGTAATTCTGTTGAAGTTACTAAGTCAATTATACACATTATTGCTCCTACATTAGCTGTTATATTTAATAATTGTATTGATTGCGGTGAGTTTCCTGATCTAATGAAATATAGTAAAATAATCCCACTATTTAAATCGGGTAGTACATCTGACCCTACTAATTATAGACCTATTTCTGTACTGCCCACTTTCAGTAAAATTTTTGAGAAAATTATTTTAATGCAGATGCAAAGATATTTTAATAAACACAAATTGCTACATAATAAACAATTTGGTTTTACAAAGGGTCGTTCAACAACTGATGCCGGTGTTGAACTTTTAGGACACATTTATAATGCATGGGAAGATAAGTGCGATGCGTTGGGCATTTTTTGCGATTTGTCTAAGGCGTTTGACTGTGTTCCCCATGAGACATTAATCAGGAAACTGCACCACTACGGGTTCCGGGACTCCTCTCTGAATCTTTTAACCTCATACTTGAGTGAAAGGATTCAGAGAGTCGATGTGAACGGCAAAAGATCGCCGGGATCTGTGGTCAAGATGGGGGTCCCCCAAGGCTCAATTTTAGGTCCCTTTTTGTTTCTTATTTATATAAATGATTTGCCGTACCTGATCAAAAATCATGACATAGTGTTATTCGCTGACGATACTTCTCTTTTATTTAAAATTAAACGTCAACAGCAGGTTACTGAAGAAGTAAACAGAGCCCTTGCGACTGTAGTTAGCTGGTTTAATGTCAATAATCTTCTTCTTAATGAGAAAAAAACCAAATGCCTAAAATTTACGTTACCTCATGTTAGACAAGTGAATACTAGTGTATCAATAAAGGGCGAAATATTGAAACCCGAAGATACCACAGTATTCTTGGGCATAACTTTGGATGCGAAGCTTCAGTGGGGCCCCCATATAGATAAATTGTCAAAAAAGTTAAGTTCTGCAGCATATGCCGTTAGAAAAATACGTGGATTAACTGATATGGAAACAGCACGTTTAGTCTACTTTAGTTACTTTCACAGTGTGATGTCATACGGCATTTTACTTTGGGGAAATGCTGCCGACATTCACACAATATTTGTATTACAAAAAAGGGCCATTCGTGCAATTTATAAATTAAGTCCTAAGCACTCCTTAAGAGACAAATTTAAAGAGATTAATATTATGACTGTGCCATCTCAGTATATTTATGAGAATCTCTTGTATGCACACAAAAATATTAATCTGTTTAAAAAATACAGTGATATTCATAGTGTAAATACAAGGAACAAAGACAAATATGTCATTCCTAAAACAAGGTTGAAAAAAATAGGTGGTTCGTTTAGATGCCAATGTATACGTTTTTATAATAAAATTCCTAGCCATATTCAAGAACTAAGTATTCATAAATTCAAATTGTTTATTAAACGTAAGCTATGTCAGAAAGCTTTTTACAGTGTTAAAGATTATATTGAGGACAAGAAGGCTTGGGAATGAGATGCTCCAGTGATATACGTGAGCCCTTTTTATTTTCTAATTTTTGATAGTTGATTTATTTTTTATTGATTAAAATATTTGTTTAGTTAAGTATTGTATATACCTATTTATTTTGTTTTTTTTTTTTATATAATTATTTCATTATTGTTAATGTGAGGACAATGTAGGTTATTCTTTTTTCGTTGTTTTTACTTTCACTTTAATTTATTTAATGATGTCAAGCAGTTTGAGTACTTGTGTGGCCTACGCGAATCTCCTTTGGTTTTTTTTTTTTTTTTTGTCAAATTGTTGAGCTCCTTAAATTATAAGTTGAGCTACATGATAACTGACAAATGCTTGCACTGTCTGGACAGGTCCGCTCAAATTTGCGTGGTTATTTCCTCAAAAAAAATACCACAGACATTAACCTACATGCTTCTCATATACAAATACAAATTGTCTGGACTTTAAAAGAGACTATGACCTCTGAGTTTGTTTCGGTGTTTCTTCTCAGAGTAGTCAGTTAGGAAATACCGGCCTCATCTAGCTAAACTTAACACGCAAAAAAACATGACGTGTAAAAGTGTTATTTATAACCAATTTACAAAATAAATATTTCATTTCATTTCATTTCATTTCATTTCATTTCATTTCATTTCATTTCATTTCACTAGAAGTACAAAAACATCTGAAAAAGATTGATCCCAGTCTAGAAAATAATGTTTATGCTGCTAATAGACTCCCTATGTATACCCATGCACCAACGTATATAATATGCAATTTGGATGCGGATGATAAGCCAGGTTCACACTGGGTAGCTGTACATATCGATACGAATGGCATCGGTCAATATTTTGATTCATATGGGCGAACACCTGCGCGATATCATCTCGAGTTTTTGAAAAGGAATTGTAAAAGATGGGGCTGGAGTATTGATAGGATTCAGAATGATTGGACTTCAGTTTGTGGTGAATATTGCTTAATGTATTTGCTATATAAGTTTCAGGGATGTTCAATGCATAGTTTTACAAACATATTTACAGGGAACACACTGTACAACGATATTTTAGTGGATGAGATGTTCCGCTCATATTTTGTAGATAAAAATAAAATTTGTTAATGACGCATGTGTTTTATTGATTCCGTTTTGATGATCCCGAATAGCAAAGTAAGCAATGGTCTATGAACAATAAAAGTATACAATAGCAGTAGCAGTAACAATGAGTAATACATAGAAACGTCAATGCAATCGTAATGAGGGTGAGCGGCCGGACGCACGGACAATAGATAAGAAAAGGCGAACAATGAAAGTCGATAATGAGGGTTCGGGGCACCGGAAATGAAACAGATTGTTGTTAATTGATTTGTGTATCTCCGGAACCATGCATCCTACGCGAAAACGGATTGCAGAAACGTGATCAGCGGACCGCAAAACTTTTTTTTTTTTTTTTTTTTTTTTTTGGTTTGAAACGCCCTGGACCGCGATTGCGCCAGCACCGGTGAGCCACGGGATTGGTGCGCCAGAACCGGCAAATCACTACTACTGACATTTGTACATCTTTGACAGCCGTTACGAGTAGTCAGAAACCAGACAATCTAACTCTAGTTTTGTACGGGGTGGGGTGCCAAGTCAGAACCTCCTCGTGTGCCTGTCGGCTGCTTGTCCTTCTGGATGCGTTCATGGAGGTTCATCACGAGCTGATCTGCGGCCACCGTAGACGCGGGTCTACGGACGGCGAACAGGGGTAGCTCACCGTCCGGTAAGGACTAGACACGAGTCGGCGGCGCGTCGTGTTCCGCGCGCGCCTCAAAGAGCAGTCAGCAACATTGACGGGGCCGATAGGGCTATTGCCTTACGGGGTTGCGGGAATTGTTCTAACGAGACACCGCGACCCCGGAATTGTCTAACGAGACACCGCGACGCCGGGATGCAAGGTCAACAGAAGGAGCAGATTATAAATGTGAAAGTTTGAATAGATGTATTTATGTTTGTTTCTTAATCATCAGAGATAGATCATAGTTTGGGATAAAACATAAGCTCCTTAATCCCGAGAAAATGTCCGCTTTGCGATCAAAGTCGCTGGCTAAAGCTAGTGTGTTATAACACATAGATTTAAGAGTATATTGCGCTTACCACAGACCAAAACGACTCTCGAGTGCACTAATTTCCATCAGTCTCGTTCCACGAGCGAAGCGTTCCTTTGTGGGTAGGAAAAATATGCAGTTTCGTGGAGGCGTTGAATGTATAATGAATTATAAGCTGTATGCAAATGGCTGCATTCACTAATGCATTCGCTTACAACAATTTTGATGTTCTGTTTAACGCTATGAAGGGAAGATATATTGATAGATAGATCTATGTAATGGAGAGGTAATTGTTATGTGAATGTAATGTTATGTAAAATCAGTACGCAACGCTGTAAGTGCTGTGCGCTTCTACAATATAAGTGACCTACTCACCATTCAAGTGTCTGTGATTTTTGTGTGTAAATCTTAGTAAGTCGGTGAAGCCTAATCCATAAATAAATAAATATACCTACACTTTATTGTACACCACATAATCAAATAAGGACTCTACAACTAAAAAGGGTGATGCGATGGGCGTTCTTATCACTAAAAGCGATAAAAACTTACAATACTTACATGACTAGTTTGTCCTCCTTTAAGTTGATATAACACGGCCTATTGCAAAAGTTTCTTCTCAGTTCCAAGACCCGTATATGGTCTTGGTGTCCGCACTTAGCCCAAGCTTGGGATCATTCTGCCTGCAAAAAAATTAAGTTAAACTATTGTATTTGCATCGGACTCATTGCATGTTAAATTATCAGTTCACAATACATGCACAATTTGTAGCAAAATACGTGTCAAATCAAAATCTTCTTAAAATACACAATACTAAAGTTGATACTTGAGTAAGTGTTGGTGGATTGATATTATCTCGATTGCTTAGTTTACGATAGAATAGCCATAAAAACGTACTAAACAGACATTTCCCATTAATAACTAAAGTGGAGGTTTTTTTTTTTTTTTTTTTTTATTTAGAATAGGTTCGCGTTTGACCACCATCTCACCTGATGGTAAGTGATGATGTGGTCGAAGATGGAGCACGCTTACCTATTCACTCTTGACTTAAAGACTCCTAGGTTATAGCTATCGGGAAACACAGACTCCGGCAGGGAATTCCACTCCTTAGCCGTACGCACAATGAAGGTATTCCCAAAACGTTTGGTGCGTATACGCCAAAACAAGATGTAGATCTTAGATTATTAGAAATGACCCGATACTGCGAGGTGTTAAAGAAAGCGGCATAAAGTGGCTCCATAGCAGCAAGTTTTTATTGTTGATGTGCTTGCGTTTCACCACCATCTCACCTGATGGTAAGCGACGATGTGGTCGAATATGAAGCACGCTAGCATAGAAGTAACCTATTCACTCTTGACTTAAAGACTCCCAGGTTATAGCTATCAGGAAACACAGACTTCGGCAGGGAATTTCACTGGCTTAGCTGTACGCACAATGAAGCTATTCCCAAAACGTTTTGTGCGTATGGGTGGGATGTACACCATGTAACGATGCCACTTAGCCGTTTGACTTTTAGTCCTATGATAAAACTGAGCGCCTCAATGCAACTGTCAGAGATCCGAAGAAAATGGAAAAAAGCAATTAAGCTGTCACATCATTACAAGCGCGGATCCAGGGGGGGGTCATGGGGGTCATGACCCCCCCCTGGGCTGGGTCCAGGACTTAGGTGGACCGCTAATTAAAATTGTCAAACATAATATTTTTATATATTTTTTGTCACAATATAACTTTCAATATTTAATTGATTTAATATAATACTTTGTTCGACGGCAAACGCATTATTCGGGAACGAACGCATCGAAAATTTGAATTTTACCGCGCCGCCTCCACGGCCGCCACCTTTAATTTATGTCACATTTCGTGTGACACTTGCGTGCAAAGCGCGCGCATTTCGACTAAGGTCTAGCTAGACCTAACCTCAATCGGAACGACTAAAGTTTAGTAATAAAGTACTACGTTAAAAAAACTTCTGGCCCTATTATAAAACGATTTCTGACCTTATTTTAAAACGATTTCTGACCTTATTTTAAATTGCGATGTTGATGAATATATATTTTTTTAACGTATTATGGCTACCGTACCTGTTAGTGTAGCGACAGCGGAAAGATCTTTCTCTACGTTACGAAAAATCAAATCGTGGCTAAGAGCTTCAATGGTTGAAGAACGTCTAACCAGACTGGTACTTCTCCACGTCCACGATGATGATGATGTTAATCCTAGCCGATTTCGGCTACGGCGACTGTATCATGGCTATTTTATTCAAACATTAGAGCTTGGTTGTGCAGCTCTCCGACGCGACGGTGCGCTCGTTGATGACTGGCGTACCCACAGTTTGCTCAGAATACGATGTTGCATGTAGGGCACGTTAACACACCGTTCGCACGACAATAGTGTATGTCTGCTGGTGGTCTGACTCGTCTCGTTTTTTATCCAAATCTGCTCGTCGTAACAATTCAAAATCAGAGACTTGTGGATTAATGAGACGTCTCCAATCCAAACATTGAGCTGCTTTGTGTTCCCATTGAGATGGTTCGATCTTGCATTTTTTCATAATTTCTTTTTCAGAACATCCTTATATCTTAGGTATTGTCCACCCCGTTGACGTCTGCCATATTTATGTTCTGAGTAGAAGATGCGTTTAGCCAATCTGTCGTCCGATATTCGCGACACGTGTCCACTCCAGCGCAGCTGGTGCCTCATGAGGTAGGTATCGATACCTCCGACGTTTGCACGACAAAGGACATCCATGTTTCGGGCACGATCTTGACACTTTAACCCTTAATTCGACGCCGTGGAGTATATTTCCCATTGAATGAAAAAAAAAATCTACACCAAAAAATTGACAGTATATTTTGAGTTTTAAGTAATATCCTGAACTATCCACCTACGTTGTCAAAAAATCAGCAACGCGTACACATCGACGGGACGCGAGCAGTCACCGGCGAGATGGCGGGAAGGAAGGGCGCGATGTGCGGGCTTCGGGTAAGTTGTGTTTTATTCATTATTTTACGACTCATTTCTTTCTAATATTATTGAAAACTAAAAATTACAAACCCAAAAGCTACTAATAATGTTTTGATTGCTTTACTGAGTTTCATTTAGTTTTTATGATGCCCGAAACTTGTATGCCCAGCATACTTCTTGTCGTCGAATTACTAAATAAGTGACTGCTAAGTGACTTATGTTGATGCTAATACTTTTATGGGGCAGTAAACGAAAACCTTGAAATGGACGACCGTCCTAGTGTTAGTGGCATTAAAAATAACTCTGGGTTAGAAGTGAGGAAGCTACCAACACGAGCTGTGCCAAATGTTCGTGCAAAAAATACCAAGAAGACACTAATTGTGACCTACAAATGGAGAAAAGGACAATTCAGACACAATGCTGCTATTCAATCCAACGATTTCCTGTTTGGTTTACCGGATACTGACTCTCCGTTGGACTTTTTTTATCTGTTCTTTTCCTCAGATACTCGTTGACATCGTCGACAACACAAACTTGTACTCGACTGGGAAATGTATACAATTGACCATCGAGCAGCTGAAAGATTTTCTCGTGATTCTTCTTATCATGGGTATTGTAAAATGCCTTGCTGTCAAGACTATTGGTCTACAGAATTCAGATATGCCCAAGTGGCTAACGTCATGCCATTGAAACGATTTGAGCAGATTTGACGTAACATTCACTTTGTCGACAATATCTTTTCTGATGACGACAGATATACAAGATACGACCAGTCATCGAAAAAATAGGGAAAACTGCCTAGCATCATAAGAAGAAATAAAGTACAGCATAGATGAGATAATTATACCCTATAAACGTTCTAAAGCAGGAATCCGGAAACAGTGTAACCCCATGAAACCGAATAAATGGGGATTCATGAGTGTCGTACGCGCTGGTGCTTCTGGAATCGTCTATGATTTTCTATTATACGGCGGCAATGACACCTTCCGGTATACCGATTTTAGCGAGGAGGAAGAGCAGATGACACTGGGTGATGACAATTCTGTCATCCAGACTCCAGGATTTGCTGTTTATTTTAATAATTATTTTACGACGCTCGATTTCATTTGCTATCTACGTGAATACTGGGGGATTTTCGGTGTTGGACCCATACGGCAAAACAGACCATATATTGATTATAGTGCAACCTGCACTATAATCAACATATGGGAGGAGTTGACCTTTGTGACACGTTGATAGTTGTTCTCTACAGAACATCTTCCAAGAGCCGTTATAGATATTTAATTAATATGTTCAGAACATAAGTGAGTTCATAGTACTTATAAGTTTTTGGTGTTCTTATTAGTGTTAAGAATGAACCAACGTAACTATGAGACTAATGTTCCAAAATATAATACACATTTTATCACGGAAGCACTTGTTTCTTTTATCCTTTCTTTTAGACAATGGGAAATATGCTGCACATGGTTGGAGTGCATCAGTTTCTTACGAACTTGATAATGTCCAATATAATGGTCATGTATTTTTCAGGAAAATGAAATAGGTAAAAATTTTCAGGTTTTTTCTAGAGTCCCTTACAAGCTAAGAACCAAAACCTATAACGATTTTACAAATAAAATGTAAAAAAAGCCCGTCGAATTAAGGGTTAAGTGATACCTATCGAGAGCGCGAATGTGCTTTCAAGGTTAACAAAACACAGAAACATTGGTCGACCTTACTCCCTGCTCTTCTCAATAAGCTGGCGGATTGAGAAGATGGCCTCGCAGGTTTTTCTCTACGGTCTGAAGCCGAACTGAGATTCTGGCAGTATTTCTTCGGATAAAGGCAGCAATCTATTCAGAAGGACTCGGGTGAAATTTTTTATTGGAACGGAGAGAAGGGAAATGCCTCGGTACGTATTAAAGTCAGAGCGATCTCCTTTGTTTTTGTACAGTGAGCAAATGCGAGAGATTTTAAAGCACTTAGTACATCTTCTTCCACCCACATACGCAATAACAGTTTCCACATGATCTGATGTAACTCTTCTCCCCCATACTTTAGCATTTCGCCGCAGATATTATCCCCTACTATTGCTTTCTTATTCTGCTGTTATCTGATGGCCGTTGTGACTTCCTCGATGGTATAAGGTTCAAGTAACTCTTCCCTAGGTTTAGTGTGCTGGAGGAAATTAATGTAAGTTATACCAGCAGAGCGATCCACATTCAGAAGGTTTCGAAATATTGTCCTTGTTGGCGAGAGATACTCCATCTAGTGACTTTACCGGTACGTTTAAGTTTTTCCTGGTGCCTATGACTCTACGAATCTCGTTATAAAATGCAATCAGTTGTTGTGTGTCCATAAACCACTGTAACAATTTCGCCTTCTCTTGCCACCACTTAACTATCGCAACTCTCGATAGTCTTCTCAATCTTGAAGTGCTTTCCTGGATTCGTTTGTTTTAATTGTGCTGTATATTAAGTATCTGACGGTGACCATTTAGTACACTTGTAATTGTATCGTCATTCTCATCCAAACCAGTTATCCAATGTAGTGTTTCTATGGCCCAAGATTTGAGAACTTGTTTCCGAGACAAAAGATGTTGCGGACTGCCAAATGGTTTCCAGGTCATCGTTTTCAATATTCAAGGAATTAAGAGCTTCATTCAACTCGGTAACATAGGCTTCCCTTTTCTGAAGATAATGAAAATTTTCAGTTTCCAAACGGAATGGCTTGACCACGTCCATAAAAACGTACCTATTGATGTAGATGAAATGATAACGTGTTTCGGGAGAGAAGACCTAACCGAAAAATTGTTATTTTTTTTTAAATATGGTTAAGTAGGTGTTTATTAATAAAAAACTTTTTTGCTTAAAATAAAACCGACTTCCATATCAAAACACTACAAAGCCAAAAATAACTTTAATTTCGCTCGTCGGTGTTATTGGTTTCATATTTTCTTTTTATTTTTTTGACGCCGCCTTCCGAAATTGATTTTTGCGAAGAAGTTTTTTTCAGACTTTTTAGTGGGTCGGTTTGTAATTTATCTAGATACAAAAGCCAAAATGTGAACTACTTATCACGTTTACAAAATATTGCTTTTCCCGATGCAGAGCCGTTAATTTTTGAGGAGATCTCCTGGTACTTCACCATCAGCTCTTCATCACCATATGCATTGTGACGAGCATAAAGTGACGACATCCATATTCAAGTAATCGAATCGCAATCCACGAATTACTTATTATTGAGTAGTTTCGGTGGCCATCTGTGGTCCTTCATCATCAGTTCCATTTCCCCAAATGGTGCTTTTCGAGAGCAAATGCACAAAGTACTATTATAAATACCCAAAACGCTATAGGTGCGCCTATAATATTTGAAGAGTTCCCTCGATTACTCCAGGATCCCATCATCAGATCCTGATTTCGTAACAATGTGACCAACTAGAAAGTTTACCCTTTCAAATGAAAAAATAAATCCAAATCGGTCCAGCCGTCTTCGAGTTATGAGGTACATACATTAAAAAAAGTTCAAGGCTACTGAGAACCTCCTACTTTTTTTTGAAGTCGGTTAAAATACCTACTATTTACAGCTACCTATTATTATCAAAATTAAATTATAACTTCTTGTTACTTGACCACGACTATATGACCCCCCCTGGCGCCAAAGCTGGATGGATGGATTTTGGGGTTACCTTCCAGTTTAATCAGACGCAGCTAAAAACTATCGCCTTACTATGCAACTGCCTATATCAGAACTGCTGTGCGCTTTTATTATTTTAGCTATGACATCTTCAAGGACCATCTGGAAATTCATTATAATCTAAGCAATCATTATGGCTGTAAACGAGATCATAATAACATATAGATTTGGTTCTTCGCCAAGATATCATTCTTGTAGCTTAAGTATCTAAACCTATAAACTGTTTTATGCTATAAATGTAGGAAAATATAATGGTATCATTGATTTTTCGTTTAGTTTGTATGACAGAGCTTGTACGTATTAACGTTACGCGCTTAAACTGCGAAAATCTTATCATTTTCAAATTAATTATAAGTGTAAAAGTGATGTGTGTGTTATTATTGTTTAATTATACATGTGTATAAATTAATACACCTACTTATAATAAATATACTTTCTAATAGGTACCAGTGTCACGTACACAGATAAATGCTTTGAGATTAAAACTTATTCTGACAAAAACGGCCATAATTTGTCTGGAAACTTGTATACATAACTGTTAACTTAAATAAGTAAACTGATATGTATAATAGATATCCAATTGTATATAATCGTATATTTAATTGATAATAGGCATTTGACCTAGGCTAGCAGGCAAATGCTAATGTGACCCTCATTTCATCTGATAGTAGGCGATGATGTGATCGAATATGAAATTTTAATTTTAAAGGCAACTTGTTAGGAATTCGTTTTAGATTTTGACTTTTACACACTTTTGTAAAACACTCAGTATGTTTTCAGTATATCAACAAAGGATACCGTATATACGTCGGTAGATACGGTATCCGTAGTAGATATAGGTAGAGTCTACTGAGTATTTTATAAGTCACTAGCTTCTGCCTGCGACTTCGTCCGCGTAGAAGTCGAAAATATTCCACGGGATCCCGTCCCCGGCTTGCTTGACAAAGATTATAATAGCTCGGCTAATATGCATGATATAAAGATAATTTATAGCCTATAGCACTCAGGGATAATGCAGCTACATGTAAGCGAAAGAATTTTCAAAATCGGTTCGGTAGTTTCAGAGATTACCCCATACATACAAACTTACAAATTTTACCTCTTTATAATATTAGTATAGATGAATAAATTGTTTTTTGTCTAGGCAAGCATACTCCATCATCGATCAAGTCATATCACAGTCAAGTGAGATAGTAATCAAACACGAGCTTATCAATAATAAAAATGCACTAATGGATGTACAAAAAGATTGATTGGATGAACGTTTTCAATCATGTTGTATTCGTAATATAAGAATATTGATGAAATATTAAAATTTCGAAGCAATGCTGTTACTTTGATCAAATCTTTATACATATGCATGTGATGGATCTGGTCATTACTCAAAAACTTAAAGAAGGCGTCCCTTCCAGCTGGTTTTGTTTATTTATTTATGCAAGGCACGCCAACGATATATTTACAAACAAATGGATAAAGATATACAAAGATTTGAGATACAGTGCAAATATATCACTTACACTTCTTGTGGAAAGTAAAATGAATTAATCAATCTAAGCAAAACTAAATAATAATGTCAAAAGCTTAGAGTATATTATACGTAATTATAACTCTATGGTCAAAAGTAATCATGTCGAAAACAATAATAAAGATTAAAAAATTAAATTGAATAAAATGTCGAAAAGAGAGAATTATTATACAATGAGAATATGATTTTAAGTTACACATTTGGAATTAAATTAAAGAAAAATAAATTAAATCAACTAACATTAAGCTATATAAAATTAAATTAAAATTAAAAAATAATAATACTAAGCATCATACACATAAGAAAGCAGCTGATCACAGGTCAACATTGTTGATTTTATTTTGCGGACAACTGTGGCTTGGCGCTTTTAACAGGACTTAAGGAGCACCTATCCGATTGCTCGTTCTAATGAGATATCGCGGCCCCTGACAACTAAAACTAACAGGGTTTTTGTATTTTTATTTATAAAAGTCTGACACTCCTATTCGTTGAACCTAGAGCGGGAAGTGTCATATGATGGTTCTCCACGCGAAAATAATAAGACCTTTGAATAAGGGACGCAGAATTCCTTTACTCACTTATCAGTTCCACCGCTGGAATGTACTTGAATAGTAATTACTTTCGAGAAGATATTGGTGGCGTGATTAAATAATATTATTTGTCTTAATAAACGCCGTATTTCAAACTGAAATATATCCCGTATATCGAGATTATATCTAATGTCCATTTTAGCTTCCAATTTCTTAGTGTACCTTATGGTAAAGTATTGATATCACGACATAAAGTTTTCGCAAATAATATCTACGAAGATTAAAAATTACGCTAAACCAATATTATCCATCAATTGTCAAAGACAAAGACTTATTCATTCGTTTGCTGCTGAATGAAAAACAAAATTTGTGAAACAAAAAATGGCGATCCAGCATCATTGTGACCATTGTTGCTTAAATATTTTACACAATTACTTCCAAAGTTCCAATTACTGAATTTTCACTGACTCGATATGACCAACCAATTTTATAACTTTATTTGGTAACTTTTGTTTTCATTGTTCAATCAAAACGAAACAATAATAAAATCGAGAGAATTAATGTGTACGTTAAAGCTTTTATTCGGATTTCGTATTCATATTTTTGCGATAAGCCATTTTTTTGGAAAAGAAATATCGTCTTCTTTTTAAGGTTCCGTACCCAAAGGGTAGAAACTGGACCCTATTACTAAATCATAACTTTAAATAATAATAATAACGTTTATTTTGCTTAAATACTAAGTCTCCGCAGTCTGTCTATCTGTCACCAGGCTGTATCTCATGAACCGTGATAGCTAGACAGTTGAAATTTTCACTGATGATGTATTTCTGTTGCCGCTATAACAAAAAATACTAAAAACAAAATAAAAAAATATTTCTGGGGGCTCTTATACAACAACAATTGTGATTTTTTTTTCCGTTTTTTATAGATTATGGTACCCCTTCTGTGGGAACCCTTCGTGCGCCAGTCCGACTCGGCCTTGGCCGGTTTTTTATACAAATGTGCATATAAAACTATTAAAATATTGTCTTATACATGAATAGAAAATACTTAACTCTCATTGTCAAGCCATATATGAACAAAAATATCTGATTTTGCGCCAATCAATGTGATCTTTTTGAAATAAATAAGTTCGATGTTTTCTACTTGACTACCCTCATAAGCAATACCGAAAGTAACTTTCGTTTTTAAGCCTCATCCTTTAAGTTATCTCGTCGTATGCTACAATAACTAATTTGTTTTTGTTGAGTGAGGTTTATGTTTTGGCCACCTATATCATCAACAATCCACATTGCTCCCAGATAATTATTGTTGGAGCCATGCTCCTGGTTGACACGTCCTAACAGTTGTATGTCGTAGATTCAAACCTTGGCATTATTTTGCGTAATTGATATCATCATCACTGCTCTGATTAAGATGAAGAAAAGCATTGTGAGGACACTTGAATGTCCTAGTAGGATTTACTCAGTAGAAGTCTGACATTCCTTTCTGCTCCACCGAGAGCATTCCTTCGTCAAAACGCTATATAACTCAAATTAATTTTTTTTTTTTTATAAAGAGGATTAGCAATGTGGGTAAGCTAAATATTATGCTTGTGTCTGGAGAGGATTCATAGTGTAATGGGTTACCATTACACTATCGCATCCTACGGATTGGCGCAAGTAAGGAGAGGTACTTAGAAATGACGCAGCGTAGGACGACATCCCTTAGTAGATCTATGACCTGGTTAGCAGTAATGCGCTGGATGCGAGACGCACGGAACCACTTAATGCGGCGTTACAGAGTCATTATTTTGTCTCCAGGCCAATTTATCAAATTAATTCCACTATCAATCAGCTGATATCTGCACGACCATACCAACAGATCTATAGAAAACTATAGAGCGACGACGCATCATAGCATTTGTTTAACAATGAGTTCTTATGTTAGCCGACTCGTGATCGTCTAATGATTTAGTTACTTTTTGTATCTATATTCTATACATATAAATAAAATTGAAGTGTGTGTCTGTAATTTTAAAATGACTGTGTTTTCTCGAGTGCTTATAATCTGGAGGCACGGCAGTGCCCCCACCAAGTCGAGCAAAAAAGCGTCACGGCCGTACCATACTTTTCTCGAACCAATTCAGGCCATTTTCGAACCCCTATAACTTCGTTGTGGATAAAACTAGAAGCCTAAATTTTCAGTAACCAAGCAGGCATTGTATAAACACGGTATATTTCAAATTTCATTCAATTTGAACCAGTAGTTTAAGAATTATAACGAGTCAAAGTTTCTTAATTTTGTCACTCACTGACTGACCGATCATCAAAAGTCTAAGGCACTTCTAGCAGACATAGAAGCTTTAAATTTAGAATACAATAAATTAGTGTTTAGTGTATGAATCAAGGAAAAACTAAAATATTTTCCAATTTAGGTTTTTTTTTTTAATGATAGTAGGTAGTAATAATAGGCTCGCGTTTGACCACCATCTCACCTGAAGATAAGTGATGATGTGGTCGAAGATTGAGCACGCTTGCCTAGAAGCAGAACTACCTACAAAAAGAAATGAGATCCCATAAAAAACAATAATTATACTAAATAAATAGATTGACTTGGTAATCGCATTAAACAATCTAATTTATATATTTATTACTTGTGAGATATATTGTGTTTTCATGCGATGGCCGAGTCAATCTATTTATTTAAAACGTTAAAAAATTAAATATTGATATGGTCACTATAAGATGTTGTTAGGTTAGATAATTACATAACAACTTAAGACAGAAGGTTCCTTAGGTAGGGACTGAATAAATTAATAACTGACTTGGTATTACATGGATCTAACAACTTTTTACGGTAGAAGAATTGAGTTGCGAGACTTGGTTTTTTTGACACGTATTGTTTTTTATGGGATTATTTATTTACACGATAGATACTAAACCACAAATATGTTATTTTTTGTTAATTTTGTCTGTCTGACTTTCTGTGTGTCCAAGCTAATCCTTGAAACAACTGAACCCATTTTAATGGGACTTCCACCAGAAGACGGATAAGGCTATGAGGGTACCTTTTTGCTCCGGTATTCTCACAATCCTACCACGAGAACGAGGGCGTGGGTAGCAGTTAGTTATAAATACATTAAACTGAGACTATGTCGTTTCAGACTAAGTAGGTATTTTAGATTTGAAGAAAGAAAATACTGTTATGTATTTAGCACAAAGGTAAAAGTACACAACACGTGCATGATTCGTGGTCATTGCTCTTATGAAGATGTTGTTATATCGTATTTAAAGTGTGAACATAAATTTACAAGGTCTTACTCATGTGAATTGACTTAGTTGTCACTTCGGTAGATGGTGATTGGAATGAATTATCGTGATTAAAATAGAGCTGGTTCCATAGCTGACTAGTTCAGGCACAAAAATATAGACTGTACAAGATGCGTATGTAGGGTTGCCATCCGTCCGGGTTTCCCCGGATTTGTCCTAGTTTGGACAGCGTCCGGGGGCGTCTGGGGGATTTTCCCTATAAGCGTCCGGGTAAAACCCGGACACATATTGGTCTTACGGGCACCAAAAAGCACAATCTCTGTATTTCATCTTATTGTTTTTGTTACGTTGATTAATTAAAAAGAAAGCCTATTATTAATAAACTTCTAACTGTCACCAATGTTACCAGTAAATAAAAACCATAATTAAACATCATTCTTTTTAGTTTTAAGTACAAAAATGTATTTTTCTACGGTGTCCGGGGAAAAATTGCGATTTTACCCAAATGTCTGGGGATTATGAAGTCTTTGTCTGGGGCCGGCAATTTTGGTGATGGCAGTCCTATGCGTATGTATATTTTTGTAAGACACATGGGAGAAATAAATTGGTAGATGCGCATCAAATTTCTGTCAAAGGAAGACTTTTTGGATGTAAGCGATCCAAGTCGATGAGCCGAAAAACGTCCAGTGTTGCCCTTAGACCTCCTCGGATAGGGGCGATAGGCGGTGACCCCTCGCTCCTGGCCAATCATCCATCAACACAATCAACAATCCATGGTCGGGAGCGAGGAGGCATGGGAAGCAGTCACCTCTCTCTGCGAAGCAGTTATGGAAGCGAAGGAGGTGGCGGGACGTGCGAGGGAGAGGCGAGTCTCAAGGCCCTCACAGCCTTTGCGTCCCAGCGAAAGAGTTACCGCGGCCTCGCAACACGAAGGGCATATGATGGAACTCGGATGGGTTTTAGTCAGTAAAAATCTGACACACCCTCCCGCTTCGCCCAGATCGGAAGGCAGTCATTGGATGATTTTCCATCCTTGAAAATATAAAAAGGCCCCCCTCCGAGTGTCGCCACATCGACCGACACTATGTGTTAGCAAACAATGAATTCTCAAAACCATAAAGCTGATCATCAGTCCACCTTCAGAACCACAATAAAAATAAAATAATAATTCAGTCCTAACGTTTACTCCTGCTGGCTTTTGTTTTTAAGTCCTCATTGAATTCTGTTATGGTGTACAAAAAGGAGTATATGGCCGTGCGCGCACTGCGTTGCGTTTTGGAAACGCAAAATCTGTGAAGTATGGAGTGTCATAGAAGTGCGCGCACTGCGGTGGAATAAACGCGTGCGGTAGTCACTGGTGGCCCCGGTCATTCTACCGTTGCGGTAGAACTACCGCAATTGCGGCCACCGCAACCAGTGCGCGCACGGCCTTACTCTTGTACGTAACGGCCGTAATCCACGCAGGCCCAATATGGGCTGGTGGATGTACCATGTCTTCAAACTTTGGGTAAACTAAACAACCGGGGTGGACCCGGTTGTTTTAGATCTCTACAAAAATATAACATTTAATAGGTTCTCGGAAAAATTTAAAGTCAAACCATTTCCTGATAGACATTGCGATCATAAACGATATTACAGTAAAAGCATCGCAAATTTAAACTCTTGTTAGCTCTTGAACGATCGCATATTAAACCCACGCCCGGGAACCTTGGTGCTTCGCAGACGGTACATTAACAGACGTTGCTGAATCATATTCCGCTTACTATCGCGAATATTAAGCGGTATACAGACGAGGTGCTAGTCGGGCGAATTTGTTTTTCGAAATTTAAAATTGAAGCTCGTGGTTTAATAGCAGTTGCACGGGTCTATCTTCAGAGTTAAGCATCGTTTGCCGAGGTCGAACTGTAGATGGGTTATGTATGTATGTGTCTTAATGTATCGAGCGTATCAAGATTCCTCCGAGCCTCGGAATTGTCCGCATGTCATTTATACATCCTTGACAGCCGTTAGGGGTGGTAATAAGCCAGTGTGTGTGATTAAACCTGGAATCTTGGATACCGAGTTGTCTACGTATAATATACGTAGAAGAGAAGAAACGTAGAGAAGCTATGGGTATTAGCTAGTTCATACTATGAACTAGCTAATACCCATAGTTTCTCTTCCGTAGCCCATGTATACATGACCATGAGCGTTTCGTCGGAATAAAAACTTCTTCGGCCTTATCCATTAAAAATTTACCAAAAAAAAAATAACGTGCATTTAATCATCTCGTTTCTCCTTTCACCGTGTAGTCTTAAATGCGACTGTTGTTCATGGAAGTCTTGAGAGTAATTTTTCCATCGAAGTTTAGTAACAAACCTTCAGTATTGTTACGCCAGTCGCTTAGTGAAGTACGTCGAGAAACTTCGACATAAATCTAGAATGTTCGAGACACTAACGCCATCTAGCGGCGAGTAGCAGGAATGAGCATATCTAGTCGAGACACTGACGCTATCTAGCGTCGAATATCGGTACTATGTATCTCGAGTAGCTTCCTGGAATTTTCTAGGCAGTATAAACAGTGAGTCGATTTTGTAAGAATGTTCTCAAACTCATAGACTGGGGTATAAATACAGCGCAAAGGGGCGCAGAGAGTCAGTCTTATTACGAGGCGAATACGCGATATAATCGAAGCTTATTTCAGTGCGATTTAAGTGTTAAGTGACAAGTGTTGTGGTACGAATAATTGTGTTAAATTTTTATTTTGTGTTTAATTAATTAAAGTGTTAAATTTGGTTTAATTGGCGTTAATTATTTCTATCCTGAACCCCAGCTTGTAACAGTATTCTATAACCCAGTTGGAAGCCGTAGTTGTTGTTCGTAAAAGGTCTCAATTATCATTACTAGAACTTTACTGTATGAAATATATAATTACGAGAAATCAGAAATAAAGTGATTTTTATGGAATTCAATAGCTAAATTTATTTTCATGATATTTATATATGTTTTAATGATATTTCTTGCCAAAGTTTTCTTTAACAAGCAATCAATTTGAACTAAGCAGTGCTGATGGTTTTTGACTGAACTTGAAGACTGTGAGTGATTAGAATTTCGAATAAGACCAATAACTGATATCTGATCCACCCAATGCCGTTGACCGATACGTGACGTCATCACTGAAAGTGTATGATTCATTCTGGTATCTGTAATCTACAAATCAGCGTTCGTGATAGTAAAACGTATGTTAAGTACAATTCAATTGGCCTGTTTGTTTGGGTGTTGGTGTTAACTGACCAATTTTAGAAACAGATTAGTCCGTTCATCCACAGCTAGACGTTAAATGGATAAGACACAGGGCTCTCGAAAAAGTGTCACTCTATCTGTGAACTCAATTTTCGAAATGTCAAAATGTGAGGGATCGACAGCGTTTGTCAATCCTATACATTTTTGACATTATAAGTTTTTAAGCTAACATGGTCACTAACAGTATCATTAGAACTTACAACGGGATATTTACCATGTATATTTATTGTTTTGAGTTTCCGATATTTCGGCACTGTTGCGAGCGCCATGATCACGGATGAACTGAAGTAATTGCGGGTGGAAGTTTATGAGCAGACAAATCGGTCTACCCTCTTTCTCGTTAGTTTTTTGTGATCGACACCGCTACCACTGCCACATGTATCACTAAACACTCGATTCTGTTCTCGACACACAAAACTCACCGTGTCGACTCGCGAACTTTCTACGGAACGTTTTCGGTTTTTACACATTTAAACCACTGGATTCCAGGCCCTCGATAGTAGAAACTAATAACTACACCCGCAATTACTTCAGTTCATCCGTGATCATGGCGCTTGCAACAGTGCCGAAATATCGGAAACTCGAAACAAAAGATAGACATGGTAAATATCCCGTTCTAATGATATTTTTGACATTGTGACAATCATGGCAATCAGGACATTAATTATTCTCTAAGCCGTAGCTTAGTGAATAATTAATGTCCTATACTGTAAACATATTCTATCACTTTTGTGTAAACATTCACAGATGTCGATTTACTGTAAAGAGAGGTTTTCCTGATTGTTACTAAACGGTACTTATCGTACTATAAATACATATTGACCTGACGAGGTACCTATATTTTGATTACTTTATATGTAAGGACTTATTTAAAATAAAAATCAAATTATGAAATTTCTATTATCATCACAGTACCTACCTTTATGATAGGCCATGGAGGTGTAACAACGCGAAAAATTTAGTCGTCTGTATTCCATAGGAATCTGACTTTACGAACGGTCAGCTAGTTTACTATATTGTGTGTATATTTTACTGTCAATCTTGACATTCAGAACTGGTTTTCAATGGTTTAATTGAAATAACATTACATAATATACAGTATGATAACTAACGGAGGGCGTTCCCATTAACCGGCAATAGTATAGCATCCATACATGTTAAAAAATATTACCATTCGAAAACAAAATGCTTTTTTTTTTTTATATTAAAATATTCATTAAAAATGTTAAATTGATACGTAAAAGAAACACTCTGTACACGCGTACTTGAAGGATGGCAACGTCGCAATTTATTTATGAAGACGTGAAGGCAGTACGTCCTAAAGCGTAGATCTCTATAGAGAAGATCGTGCAAGAAATAGGTACCCATTTAACATTATTTCTGTCGATAACAATAACACTCCTACAAACTCTTTCTGTTCTAAAATCATAAGCACTTTATAGTCAGCAGTTTACCCCATATCCTGTCTAGACCGATTTTATATTCCCGTTACCTCACAGACTCAAAGGGGGATTGTAATATAATTTTGTGGAGGTGAATTTTAAGAGCATGTTTCGGAATTCGAGTTAGCCTTTGATAACTTTAATACTAACAGGTTTTCGTGGTACGGACGCGTTTCGGAGTCATATTTTTTTGTTTGAAATTGTAAATACATGTAATAGTCAAAAAAATATAAATTTAGTCCCTACCTACATCAATATACATAAGACGTTTGTTGTATATATTTACTTCGTGCATTAATTTTACTGTATTTATTTAAGTAAATCTGCACCATAACTTTTATTGTAGCCATATTGCGGGTAGTTTAGCTCGTAAGTTTAAGCTGGATGGCATGAAATGAAACGAAATATTCATTTTGTAAATTGGTTATAAATAACACTTTGGCACGTCATGTTTTTATGCGTTTTAAGTTTAGCTGGATAAGGTCGGTGCTTCCTAACTGACTACTCTGAGAAGAAACACCGAAACAAACTCGGAGGCCAACGTCTCTTTTAAAGTCCATACAATTCGTATGCCATTGTTTCCTAGAAAGATGGCCTTTAGTGTCGGTTGCAATTTGTGTCGATACAACGATATACATACCAAGTGCACGGCTCTTTTGGATGATAACAAACAATATACCTAGCAAGGGTTTTGTAATCCTATGTCTACATGTGTGGAACTTATTAGAAATTTCAATACATTGATACCAGAGACCGAATTTTTCAAATTAAGAAGAACGAAGAGAATTATCGTTTTATTGGAAAGTGACGTGGAAAGTGATGACCCTCATAGTGCTGTGACACGTTTGTTGTTATTGGTATTCAAGAAACATATGAAACCGATAATTTGGGGTCAATTCTGTGAGTCACTTATTTTGAGCTGTAACTTTGCATAGAGACTCCATACCAGATGTTGTCTTCAGTCCTTTTGGATAGATATGGGGTTTCCGTTACACGTTGTATATACTTCCCGTGACCCAAGGGTTGGGTATGGCCAAAGGCCAAGCATGTCCATACACCGTGGTAATCCCCCGGTGTCTTTTAATGTATAATTGAATTTTGTAGTTTACATTAAATAAACCCACCGATTACATTATTGCCGTGAACCCACTCCAGACACAAGCATATTAAGCATAGTTGGAGGGGTTAACAAGATTACTAGTAATGTGTATTCTACCCACATTGCATATCTATAAAAATATTAATAAATTGTTTGTATAAAAGTTTACATGAAATAAAATAAATTGTCACAAAGGAATAACTGCCACTACTAACTACATAGATATTTAATCGTTCTGTAAATTGGCAATCAAACCCCTGAATTGGGATACGTTACATAATCATTTCCAACACAAATCTTCAAAACCACATAACCCATTTAAACAAAGCATTTCTGCAACAAAGACCAGCCCTGTCTTATCTAACACTTCCAGCGCTTCGCAGCGACACACACTCATCTGAAACTCCCTAAGGATTACGTCGCGTATGAAATTTTAACTAGAGCCGTCATATCCGTCGCATTAGACATACGAATGTTCGTAAAAGGAGTCTGCGACCGCAGTGCTTGTTTAAAACTCAAAACAGAACCAGTTTCAGCTGGAAAGAACCGCTTTTTCGGTTCTTTGTAAACAGATGTTATTATTGTCGGGCACACTCGTTAGTTCACTTCTTTTGAGCGGTTTCGCGTTTATCTTTTGTTTTAGGTAAACAGTTTTCTAGTTCTGTGAACATCGTTAAGGTACAAACAGTTTTTTTTGTTTTCAGTATAGCGGTGGTTACAGCGTTGGCGCAGAGATTTTCTGTGCTCTATTTTGATCTAGTGTATCATTAGACATAATATTATGTCATAAAATGCATTTTGCAAGTGTGCAGAACAAGTTAATTAAAAAAAAACTTTTATCTTGTTTCACAAGTTGAAAGTTGGTATTGGTAAATTCCGATTTTTTAATAATTGCTGGAAGTTATTTATAGTATATTCTGTGAATATTTCATGTATATACCAAATACTTGTCTGCAAATAACAACCCTCTAACATAAAGACGCCTGGATAGCGGAGGCTTATTGGTAGATTTTTGTTTAGGTACTTACCCAGCGTGTCCTCCCTCCTTGCGTCGTGTTCCTCATTGCGAAGGGTCGTTACTTCCTCTATGGTACACCTTGCTGTTGACAATGGTTCCTGTTTTTGGCAGCAGCGGCAATCTTCACGATGTGTGCATACACTGATGCACTGTGCATACAGCATCGTGAAGATTGCCAGATTCGAGAGCACTGCCTGGTTGGACCAGCGTATCGGACTAAGGCCACACGGTCTTTTTCCTTCGATCTTTCCGGTCACTATCAGTTTCTCAAGATTATCGTCTTGCTTCCTCGCGATGTGACCGAAATATTCAAGGATCTTCTAGAGACAGATGATGGAGAGTCTGGTCTTTACTTTTACCCAGCGTATATAGAACCCTAAAAAACTTGTTCTCATAAAGAACTTACCTTATTACAGAAAAAATAAGCTATCGTTGGCTGGTAACATTTTATATTCAGGAATATGGATAACCAAAGAGTAAAGTGAATAACTCATCGGAGACAGATCACAAAATCTATAGAAGTTGCTACGGGACAAATCTAGTCAGAAAAATGAAACCTATTCTTATTTTTTAAATATTTTATGTAAGTTTTCTTGTTAACTGGAATGCTCTTCTCTAATCGACTGAAAATATTTTTTACACACACTTTAATTTTGAAAGACGCTGCTCGGTTAGATAAATGACATTATCCTAAATTCAATATGACCGATTCCACAAAGATAGCGGGTCAATATTTTTTTATAATAAATACGAAGAAACATTGTTTTTAAAGAACAAAGGTGAAAAAATTGTTAATAGAATATTTGAGCGTAGACATAAATGTCATGTTTGCAAATGTTAATAAAATAATTTCTTAGTTTTTTTCAAGATATGCTTATGAACTGACCCACTCTAATAAAAAAAATGTATATATTTTTTGGAAATACAATTGACTAATATGATCACAAGGGATTAGATTATTTTTTCCTTTACAATTTGACTTCATGTCTTTTAGCCAATATTGTCTCAGTTGAAAGTTCTCTGCTGGTTTCTCTGCCATATATTAGTAAATCTACTCCAATTTATTTAAAGTGCTTTGCCCTTATTGCATAACTATACTTTACAAGCGTATTGATAAACCACAATAAATATAATTGTAGATTTTTGTTAAGAATTCTGCTGGATAAAAAAATACTAAAATAAAGTCATACTGCAAGCAAAGTATGGCAACAATACGACATGACATTGACATCTGCGTAACGTGTATTGACAACTGCTGCTATCTCGTGTAAAGTCGGTTGTGTTTCCGTACTTTTGAAATTATTAACTGCTTTTGTGTATAAACTCAGTTTTTCCTTGCGACTAGTGCTTGCCTAAGGATTCCGATCAGCTGCTATTTACGCCGTCGACGTTTTGCTTTGACTTTTTAGGACTACGATTCTACCTGATACTTTGGACTTTGTTGTTTGTGCATCCATTTGTATATCACAATGGGAAGTCGTGTTATGCCTACTCGCATAATGTGTGTTAACTGCCACATAAGTGGAAGTGGTCAATGGATAATTTAAAAGAGATTTTAAATTACTGAGGCAAGAATATTTCCTTAGATCACTTCCCCACATGATGCAAAACTTCCAGATAGCAGCAGCTTTACTAAATAAGTTTGGTGCTCGCCTGCAAGACAGTGAATATGCCAAAGAAATATTAAACATAATTAGGCAAAATATGAATTTAGAAAATAATCTGGCTACTATGGTTGAGGCTGTTAATACGAATAGAAGAACTTCTAATTTCCAAAACATATCAGCAAACAGAAACAATGTTTACTTTCCTGTCTTAGAATATAGAGACCTCATTCTATTCGCCCTGGGAACGTACCAAATACGACAAGCACGTTCATATTATGGTGAACATGTACGTTTCCACGGCGGATACAGGATTGAGGTATGCAGTGAGTGAGTAAATTCATCTGAATACAATCTTAGAGGCAGTAGTGATACAACCCTTATTAGAGGCAAAATTAAATCACGCCATGTCTCTAGAAGGCAATACGTATAATTATATTAATAGAAAATAATGTGCCCGACCGTGCAGGAATAATAGAGTACCTACTGTTGCAGTTGCTTAGTGGGAAGACGAACTGTCGGATGTTTCGCGCATACCATGACGGTAGTTTGGTATCTCGGATAGGCCAGACATCAGACAACTATTACTACACCAGCAGGTTTTTTGGACGATATTATCATAAGAGAAGATGAAGAATAAATACATACATATATAAAACAAATTGTTTCATTTTTATAAGTACCTATTACCTACTTTTACAGTATTTATTTATTTAAATCGACTAAGATCCATATTTGAGGATGGCAAACAGATGTTCCGACTGATGGAAAGTGATCGCCGCGGCCTATATGGATCTGTATTACAAAAGGCATTGTACATGCGTTGCCATCCTAGAGACAGAGCCGCAATTAACTTGTACTACTTAATGCCTGTAATTATAGCTTTCATAACGCATAGTTACTTGTTTAAAACAGATTTTCGATATAATCAACTTCTAATACCTTGGAAGTGGCGGGGGACCCATTTTTTCCTGGGTGGGGGGGTAAATCATCGAATGACTTCTCCCGCTCTGTGTAAAACAGAATCCCTTCCGCTTTACCCAGAGCGGTATAAGACTACTACTGACTAAAAACCCACCCTGTTCCTTCAGCTGCCCTTAAGTTCCGGGGCCGTGGTATCTCGTTAGAGCATTACCGGAGTTGTGCCCCTGCAGACAATGGCCTTATGGGGCCCCGTCACTGGTGCTGACAGCTCTTTGAGGCGCGCGTGGAACACGATGCGCCGTTGACCCGGGCCTGGCCCACGCCTACTGTGGCCGGAGATCGGCTCGTGATCCCCGACGCACGGGGCGTCTTCCGCGGCGGCTGGGACGTGAGGAAGAGAGTTGCCTCTCCTTCGCGCGTTCGGCCTTGTCTTTCGCTAGCATTACTGCTTCGCAGAAGGAGGCGACTGCATTCTATTCCCACTCGCTCCGCTCCAGGGCCGGGCGCGAGAGGTCACCGCTGCCGATAGCCTCAACGAGGAAACGGCGAAGCTCTGCCCAAGCGGGGCAAACCTCCACCGTATGCTCCACCGTGTTCTCCGGGTGGTCCACGCAATGTCGACATCCGGGCGTGTCCTCCCGCTGAATCCGAAATAGGTACCTCTCAAAACACCCGTGTCCAGTAAGCACCTGCGTCAGGTGGAAGGTGAGAACGCCGTGGTGTCTCTCCAGCCACTTCTCAAAGACGGGACTTATCGCCGCGATTGCGGCGTGCCCAGCCTTCGGTTGCGACAGCCACTTTTTCCATGCTGCCGTGAGATCGTGGGCGGGAGACCCCTGGCCAACTGACAACGGCTCACTACTAGGTTTATGTTTTCCACACTAGCGTTGACTATGGATATAATCAAGTCTGCAGTACCAGTCTGCTTCCAATAAATCGGTTTACGTAATAATGGCCAGACATAACCTCTAAAACTTCTTCAACGAATATCTTTTTTTCAAGAGTTCCTTTAATAGTGGATCTTAAGGCAAAAATGATCATGAATTGAAACTCTATACTCTTGTATGTTTTCCATTAATAGACGCTACAAAATTATGCCAACAAAAATTTGTTAGAGGATTCGCCATTGTTCTTTGATAGTTTCTTTTCTCAAGTACGCAATAATGCAAGTTTTACGCATTAAACCGTTATCATAAAATTAAATTTACTGATAACGTATAAAAGTAGTGGTTCGAATAAACACGATTGACATCTTGACCTTCGTTTTGGGCAATCCCGAAATAAAGAACCTAACTCAAACTGTAGGTAAATTAATAATAAATGAGAAGAATTTGCCTTATGATATGTTTGTTAGTGTTCTATTACCGATTATAAATTATTGTTGAAATAAATTAACTAGTTTGTTTTTTTAGCTTAGCGGAGCTCGTGGAGGTGCCTGCCGGAGTTCGTACTCACGACCTTATACTACACGTATGTCAGGGCTGGAATTACTCATCTTTGCTGTGCTTCTTTAGGACGGATCTGCTAAATACCAACTGGACGCACTCGAGTCTATCGTGAAACGGGAATAGACTCATTGACAACGATGCACTGGTTGAGTCAAAGCTTCAGAGGCTTGAACATCGGCGACGAGTTGCAAGTCTATCGGTTACATTTCGGAGAGTGCGATGGAATGCACAATCTAATTCCACCAAGCCCGTTTCATCATCGGACTTCAAACAACAAACGGCAATAAGACAAAAGACGATGCGCCATCGTTACACGGTGGACATCGCACCCATACGCACAACACGTTTTGGGAATTGTCATTGTGCGTACGACTAAAGAGTGGAATTCCCTGCTGGAGTCAGTTTCCCGATAGCTATAACTTGGGGGTCTTTAAGTTAAGAGTGTAAGTATAGGTTACTTCTTGATAAGTGGACTTCATCATCGACCACATCATCAATTACCATCAGGTGAGATGGTGGTCAAACGCGAGCATATATAATCAATAAAAAATACTGTAAGTCACCGCTACTGGATTTATAAATAGGTACTTTTATATTATAAATAGTTATTCATAAGTAATATCGTTGCTACACACTAGGAATTTTTCATGTATCGTTTCGTTACTTCATTTTTGCTCACACCCAGATAAACAAATGTTTGTAAGCCATTTACACATAGGTTCTTATGGGGTAATTTGTAAAATCCTATTATATCTGTGTGCACATATAAACATACTAGTACTCACGCGGGGCTTCGCTCCCGTGGATTCTATCACGGTAAAAACATAACTCTCCTTTTTGCAGTCGCGTAAAAAGTAGCCTATAACCTTCCTCAAGCTTCAAGCTACTTCCATACCAAATTTCATCCAAATCCACCCTATACTTTCGAAGATTAGCGCGTTCAAGCAAACAAACAAAGAAACAAACAAACTTTTCCGCTTTATAATATTAGTATAGATTTGATTGATTGCTCAATTTACATGACACACTTCAAACAACAATGCTTCTTGGGTGCCGAAATCATAATTGTAAGTAGCTCACGTGAATCCCGCTTCAAACTTTAACATGGTTCAGGGAAAATCCTTTTTAATTGTAATATAATAATTTAGAACTCGTAATGGTTGATCTTCAAGTTAAAGCAACGGTTGCCGAGGTCAGTCCGTGGACTCCGTTAACCTTGGAGATCAACCCGGGTGGTTGTTATCAATTAGCTACAAGCGCCTCTGCTATCTAGTGCGTCTGCTATTTAGTCAGGGCCGGACTAACCATTAGGCGGAGTAGGCAACTGCCTAGGCTGCCCTGCACTATCTAAAAGGCCGTTAAGCCACAAAAGGTCATTTTTCACTTTTTAATGTATACTTAAACTACTTTCGATTCTCTATCTTTTAGTCTAAGAATCATTTTCCTACGATTAATAGTTTTTGAGATATAGCAATTTTGCTGAGCAGTTAAACAAAATATTTTTTTTCACTTCCTTTGTTAAAAAGTGACTAAACCACAATACTTGTATATACAATACTAAAATATAATACAATACTAAAAGTTACTTTTATTTACTTTAAAAAAACCTCACATATATTGTGCATAGAAGCTATGCCCACAAAAAAAATTACCATCATCCTAGCTAGCGTAGTTTTGTAGAAAAATCATTTCCCACTTATTTCTACGTTTACTCGAAAAATACTTTTTGGGTTAGCGGCTTTTTAGTTAGTGTAGGGCAGTAGGGGCCCCGCATCAACTAGGGGCCCAGGCCCAGTGCACGCACCAATAAAACATGTTTCCTCGAACGAGAATTTGATGTGCGTGTGAACTTAGGGACCTCACTGTTATCTCACAAAATACAAATTGTTAGATTTAGTAGTAGAATTAAAATAATTTTAGAACAAATCTGGGAATATGCAATTGAAACAATGGTTAATAGAGAACTGTTTTTATACCCTAGGTGAATTTTTTAACTTTAAGACTTAATATAGACCTGTAAACGAAGTATGTATTGACTCATTGAAATTGTGACCTTTTGTATTTTATTTTGACTGTAACCGCATAGTTAATAGTAAATTTTCACATGTCTCTTATAGTTGACAGTTAGACATATTAACATTTAACATTTTGACTGGTTTATATTATGAATTTTTTTGTGACACTATTGTTTTTTTTTTATCTATCGAGTTTTTTAATAATCTATTGACATTTTTAGTATTCTTTTGATAAGTTTGGGAATATAATATGTATTGACATCTTTAATTATTATTGTAAATTGAATTAATTTTATGATTTGCTGTGCCCTTCCGGGTCCATGATTGTATCCTAGCTTTAAGCAATTATTGTAACATCTAAAACAACATTGTGGAATGCAAATAAATATATGATATGATATGAATAAGTAAACAAATATATTAAATATAAAAAAACACAGCCCTTAATGTGCATTTCCTCAGTTTACACACGATTTGGTCAGTCAAAGTAAGAAAAGGGGCCCCGAGAATGCCATTGCCTTAGGGCCTCGGACAGGGTTAATCCGGCTCTGTATTTAGTGCTGAATTATTCGCCTTGTTCTAGTTCCCAGCGTTCATTACTGATTCCATTGCATAGATGGTAGGTACTGAATTCATTGTTGGCACTGAGCTTGTATTAAAATGCAATGTGAGCAGGTTATTTACTCATAAAATGTGTAGAGAAGGATGGAGGAATTTCATCTGTATCTAAGTATTTTTAGGGCAATGTTTTAAAAGTTTCTCTTGATGTAAAAGTTGAAGTTTCAGACTTATTTTTTTGTTACTTAAGACTACATAAGGTGGCCTGAATGCCCTCATTTTCTAATTCTTGATGGTAGGAAAATGTTTGGATTTTTTATGTGGGTATTAAGTTACGTGTGGATTTTGTCCTGCCTGCCGGAGTCTGTGTTTTCTAAGTACATTGACATAGGAGATTTTTAAGTATAGAGTGTATAGGTTTTTTCTAAACCAGCTTGTTCACACAACTTGGCTGTACGTAGAAATATTATTCGAATTTGAAACGGTTGTTACATTAATTTAAAGACAATATTGCTACTATGAATAGAAACTAATTGTTATTAAGTCGTTTTAAATTGAATTGGGTTTTGCAATTACATAGTCGTTCGTCCTCAAGCGTTATCAGTGTACCTTGTTCTAGTTACAGTAGATACAATTCATCAACTCTACAGTATACAATTTGTACAAATACAATTCAATTAACAAATAAACATTGAGAATACGAAATTGATAAATAAATAAAGACGTTGCTAGTTGACTATACTCAGCAATTGCCTCGTAGGGTTGCAAAATTACGTAATTTTACTGAAAATGCTGATAAAATATGATTATTTTACGATCAATTATGTAAATTACGGTAAAATTACCGGCGACTTATGAAGTTTTAAATTTTAATTTGTTTTAAATCTCGCGCGCGTAAAGATTCAAAATCATTATGCGATGTTGCCGATTCACGTGTGATGATTCACATCTTGAATTCTTGCCTTGGGAATAAAGTTTTAGGGTTTTTTAGTACGCATGAGTCGCACGAACCCAGTTTTCTCTTTTTTTTCAAGTTCCAATACTGAACAAGGGAAGAAGTTTCCAGTAGTGAAGTAGTGACTTACTCACTACGTATTTTTTGCACTACGTATGTTAGTGGGTATGAGTACGTTTAATAGGTTTTTTTACCGAAAATTACCATGTTTTGCCGTAAAATACCATAAATTACGTAAAATAACATTTTTTACCATATTTTACCAGGATAATTTTACCGCTTTACATCCCTATTGCCTCGTTGGTCTAGTAGTTACAAGCGCGACTGTAGAGCTTAAGGTCTCGAGTTCGATTCTCGGGTTGGGTCAAAAGTTCTATTGGGTTTTTCTGTTAGAAATTTCTCTGTAGTAGCCCGTAGTATGGCAGTTGGTGGTATGATAATCCCGGTGTCCGAAAAGCACGTTAAACCGTTAGTCTTGCGCCTAATTAAACTCCGGTTGGGTCATATTGCCGTCCCATCGGACTATGAGAGTTAAGGAACAGAGAGTGCATCTGTATCTGCACACGTACTTGTGTACTATAATAACTCCTGCACAGATGGCTAATCTTTCCTAATCCTTCATGACACACATGTTAGAGATTTGAGATCATCAGAGAATTTGAGACTTTTGATGCCTACGCATTCCACAAAATTTTACGACCAGTCGTTTACGGTGCAGGCCATTCGTTTGTGGAATGGATTGCCGGTGTCAGTAAGACAAGCTCAGTCACTTGCTGTTTTTAAAAGCTCGGTTGGCAATCATTTTATGTCAAACTTATGATTATTCCTTTGCTTTCTCCACACGATGTTAAAGAACACATTATATATTTATTTATTTATATATATATATATTTGTTGTATTTTTATTAGCTTTTCCGTTATTAATGAATATTTGTACAGTAGTACACTAATATAGCCCTCCCCATTTTAATTAAAGCTCATAAAGTCCTTCCAAAGGTTGTTTGGAAGATATCGCTCCCAGCGATAAGACCGCCATTGTAACCAATTTTTTACAATATTGTTCTTTAAGTGTGATTCAATTATTGGTGTACAATAAAGTATATTCTATCTATCTATCTATCTATCTATCTATCTTAGCTGGAATTGGCCGCTGTGGCCGAAATCGGTCAGTAAGACCAACCCCTCAGCAGTTTCAGACGATTTCCTTATTGATATTTTAGGTACCTACGTTAAATTAGTTCATTGAACCAACGCACATCTTATGCCTACAGCTATGGTCAGCTGGGCGCTCGTGTGCGTGTCGCGTCGGCCGCTAGTATTGCTTGCGTCTGCGTAAAGTTGTATGACGCACATACGTTTTGCGTTTAGTAAGGGTAACTATTTTAATTGGGGTGTCTGAGGTATTGCGCTTAATCTGTTACACGTTGTATATTTAGTCTTGTAGTAACTTAGAGTTAAATCTATTAATCTAACTTCTGCCCACGGCTTCGCACGTGTAAAAGTTTTTTTTTTTAGCGAAATTAAAGTAACCTATGTAACTATATCCACCCATAACCTCACACCAAAAATATCGGTCCATGCGTTTGGCCTCTACAACGCCATATAGGTACACACTTATACAGACTGATAAACACATTATCCTACTTTACGTGGCGCAGTCGGGTAAAAACACATTGAACTGTTGTTTGCTCCGTTTTGACGTGGAAAAAGGACAAACCAACTCCTCTTCTACTCTTCTGTCGCAGAGACCTGCGACAGAAGAGCAGACGCTCGAAGAAATTTCTTAGGAAATAAGCAGCACCTTTGTGCTCTTTTGTCTGTATTTATATGTTTTTTTTTCTTTTGTAAGTGTCATGTGTGTACATAAATAAATAAACAAACAGACTTCAAAATACTTCTTTTCATTGAGAAGAAGTCTTTGTTTATTTCTTCTTCATATTGGTATGGATTTGCTAATAAGCGCAAAGCATTTTAACATTCTCGTCTAAGATGTTATGACCAAATCCCAGCTATCGTAATGGGGTAGCTATTGTTTATGAATATTAAAAAGACCGGGATGTTTTATATTAAAACATATTTATTACAATAAGTGTAAATAAAGGAACAGATTGGTTCTTCTTGAAAATATAATATATGTAATCACTGACTAGACTAGTGTATAAAAAAATAGACACTGAAAAATTGGTCATCACATCACATCATATTTAAGAATTTACCCCAGACTACTTTCTTTTCTAAATATGTCAAAATGTACTCCGGCACCTTATTTTTTCTTTACAGACTTTTCTCAAGTATCTGAAAACCTTTATAAATTCAGCAAGGGTACGCTAAAAATATTCTTCCAGACAATATAATGAGTTTCCCCACTAGAAAGTTTCTTCACGCCAAGATATTTCTATTAGAAAAGATCTATGGTCTTGAAGACTTGACTAAGGAACTTTTGCGTACAGTTGGGAGCATAAGTATGTCACACAAAGTCTATTTATTATTTAAATTGGACGATTAAAAGGCACTTTTAAATTTTCAACGTCAACGTCAAGTTAAAAAGTATATTTAAAGTAATAAAGTGGTTCTCACGTAGTTTTTTTTTAATAATTTTTAGGCTCACGTTTGAACGTCATCTCATCTGATGGTAAGCGATGATGTAGTGGAAGATGAATCACGCTTGACTAGTAGTAACCTATTCAGTCTTGACTTAAAGACTCCCAGGTTATAGCTATCAGGAAACACAGACTCCAGTAGAGAATTCCACTCCCTAGCTACATTCGCAATTGTTGATTTTTACGAAGAAGAATGAATGAGAAATTCCATATTTTCTTTCTCCAGAGTTTTGTCACAATCATGATGCAAGCCACACATTCTCTATTACTTTCTTGAGTTTCTGTAAACAATATTACACATCAAGAAAGTCAACATAACGAGAAGAAGATAAGTATTTGCAATTATTTTGTGGAGTTACAGACAGATGTTTGTGAAACCATGCTTTTATGAAATGGGGCTTCGCTACAAGTTCCATATATGTTGTTTTTCGGGAAAACAACGCTTTTGATAGTTTGCGTCAGGTGAGTCAGCAGCAATGACGATGCCTGATAGGGCCACTGTGTGCCGGGTTGCGGGAATCTTCTAACGATAAACCGCTGCCCCGGAACGCAAGGAAAACTAAGGATTAGGGTGGGTTTTTGACAGTAAATCTCTGACAGCCCTTCTTCCCTAAACAAAGCGGGAGGAGTCATATAACAATTTCGCCCGATAAATAATAAAGGTAACATAAGTATGTCCATGACTGTACCAACTAAGAAGTTTATTACTGTTTATTTCGTAGATAAAAACAGGGTTCTGTGAGTATCTATGTATTATGAAACCAAATGTATTGTTTAGTAGGCTTTTGTTCTTGGTATCGTAACGATTGATTCTTGGTCTAGTAAACTTATTACGCATGAGCGAGTCTATTTAATAATTGCACCACTAAATCGTTCGAATTTTGTGAAGAAAGAGTTTTGGATCAGAAAAAGGCATTGTGTATTTAATATCTAGGAAAATTAAAACCTTTTTCATGGAGCCATGAGAGAGCCAAGCGAGATTATACAACGTGATTAATTAATTATCTAATAAATATTTCAAAAGAGGGGTCTTGAACTTGTTGCGTACTATTGGTAAAAGATGGAAGGAATGAGACGACAATACTAATGAATGAGACGGTAAAAGAAGTCTTAAAAAATGTAGCGCTTTTGTCACACTTTTTTTTAAGACGTCTTTGTATTTTTTTAGTTTAGCGGGTTCAACAAATGTTGAACAGTCTGCAGCTAGAGCCCTCTTTATCATGAATCTAGACTGACATAACTAATTTAATATTATAGATCGCTATATCAAGGAACTTGTACCTAAACTGGAATGCGGACGCGAAGCTCAAATCCGTTCCGAAGAGTATACCCTCAAAGGACCTAGCTATCTCTTTCTAGTAGTGTGGATATCAATTCGCGATAAACGTAAGGACAATTTTATTTGATGCAATATTTGCAGGTTTTTTTAGACACTTATTATTAACCTTACAAATGATGTATTTCTGTTACCGCTATAACAAAAAATACTAAAAATTAATTAAAATAAATATTTAAGGGAGACTCCCATACAACAGTTGTGATTTTTTTGGCGCTTTTTATAGGTAATAGTTCCGTACCATTCATTACCTACCTATAAAAATACCCTTCATGCGCGATTCCGACTCGTACTTGGCCAGTTTTTTTCTTAACAACGTACTAAATAGAAAGAAAGAAAGAAATTCAATTATAAATACAAAGGTCTGTATCGGTCTGTTACGCTTTCACGGTTAAATCACAGAGCCGCTTTCGAAAAAATTTGGCATGGCGATAGTTTAAAACCCTGGGAACTATATAGGGTTCTTTCTATCTCAGATTTTTGAACAGTTGTTCGGTAGCGCGATATAACAGAATTCTACGTGGGCGAAAAGCTAGTTCTCAATATATATCTGAGGAACTTATATTGAGCGCGCTAATTTCTATAATAAACCCTTCCTTATGCGGGCTAAATGCAAAATTGGTTTTGTTAAGCAGACTTTATTGCGTTGAATTATAAACTTTCAAAGTGGTTAAGACCCGTGATACAAATACAATTATTGCAGATACAGAATTAATAACAGAATCACCAGCTGGCAACTCTTCGAAGGCTTGGCCTTGATAGGCAGTGGTATAGACTTCCAAACAAACGTGCATTAATTGGTAATCTATGTTTATTCGACACTTGTACGGTTAGAACCAGTAGACTAAAAATAAAATGATGCAATGTTTATATATAATTAAAACTACTAAAACCCTTCATGAAAAACGATGATTAGAAATAAAAAGAATAACAGAAGAGATATAATTTATTTCTGTATATATTTATTTAGGTTAACCTACAATTGTTTACACTATACATTTGTATGAAACAGTCATATTACATTTATAAGTGTAAAAATTAATTACAGGCTAACACCACATGTGTTATTTAAGGTTAGAAATCAATATTATTAACATACATAATTCTAAACATAAAGGAGGCAGATCGAATGATAATTATAAGGTTATTATTATTAGGTTGGTTCTATATTTTCTAGTTCCTCATATGTTGCAGCTGCAGGTTTGTTACAAGATTGGCTTGATACACAACCCTAAAAAATGTATTACACTATTATTAGTTAAAAGTATGGAAATAATCTTTAAATTATGAATTATTATTATTTGTCGACATTAACTAACTGCAGTGGATAAAAGTTAAGTAATTAAGTTATAAGTAATTATTAATATAATAAACTACACTTGTAAGCAAGTTTGCGTAGCTGAGTTTTTGGCCAAAATGATATAAAATATTTTTGCCATCAATTTGCTAAGCAAAAGTAAATAAAACAACTAAAATGTCGACTTTTATGTTCATTAATTTAACTCCTTTCATAACTTTCACTTACCAGATTTTTGAATGTGCCCAGTACAGGTTGAATATTCTTTTCTTTAGTGGGTTTTAATATTATAGTACTTAAAACATTTATTTGTTTCGCTGACAGGAATCTAAAATAATAATAGATTGATGAGAACAAAATTGTAGTATTTATGGTTAAGATAGATTCAAAATGAAAATTCATCTTGCTATGCTCATATTCTATTTCGAAACGGTGATCTTCGTGTCATTTGTAAAGATTGATAACTTACTTTAGGGAAAATCAACATGACGAGGCCCCCTCTGCAGAGGGCCGAAGCCTGCCGGGGTCGTGGGACTCATTCCGTTACCGTGGCCCCGGTACGTAAAGGGTTATTGAAGGAACACCGTGGATTTTAGTCAGTAAAAGTCTGACAGTCCCTCCCACCCTGCCCGGGGTGGGAGGACTTATTTGATAATTTTACCACGTTAAAAAAAAAATGGGAAAATGGATGGAATTGCATCATTTGATCTTGTTTCGAAATGCAATATTACTTCGGGCTTGAAATGGCGGCTACAAATTTTGGAACCGTTTCTGACCCTTTTCTGTGTGAGAACACTGAGCCACCGGTCTCGAAGATCATCATTTTTAGGAAAGCTTAAAATAACAAAAAATAATATATAATGAGAAGAAAGAAAAATAATAAATAAGAAGAATAAAGAGAAGAACATCCACTTTTACATTGAAAACATAGTCACCCTAAATGCAATTTGTAAACAAAGTCATAAAACTTACTTAAAAAGGGAAATTCCAGACCCGGGGTACCCTTTTCACTCTTGCAATTAACCACAAAACACGATCTTACCATGGTTACAATAACTTGCACTTTAATATTACGAAAACTCACAAAATTATATATAATTCAAATTTACAAACATACAGATGTCAAGTAAACGTCAGTCGGCAACGTAGTAATTGCCAGGTATAGTATAATATATCACTACTAATTCTTGCAAATTCCATTTTTTTTGGTTTAAACATCTTGTGTTTGCATGGTAAAATAACTTTAATTTTCATTAATATGCATACAGTAATAATGGTAATTCATTTTAAAGATAGAATTCCAAAGAAGTTTAAAACTAGGTGTTATTACTACAACAGACAGGTCGAAAAAATTACCATTGAAATAAATATTTTTAATCTGACACACAGAAGAAAGGGACACAGTCCACACACGGCACTGTCTCGCTCGGAACGAATAGTTCCTTCAGTTTTATGCGTGCAAGTTTATACTCTATTGTTTAACAGTTAAGAAAGACTTTTTGTAAACTTTGAATCATTCGTAAGCAATCCAGTTAGTAGGTAGAAGATCCTTGCGCTATATACACACAACCTGTCTATTGTGACGTACGGTCTACATAAATAAATACATTTGGCATTCGTAAAAAACGAAAACAGGATGAAATCGTCACAAATTGAGTATGACCGTTTAAGATACATAATATGTAATTTGTCAACTCAATCACTTCAAATATTATAACGTAAAGCACATCACGGCGTTCAGCGTTCAGCAGAAGGAGATGAAGGTATTATATGATACAATCAAGCCGTACTAATTTATGATCATTTTTTTACCGACTTCCAAAAAAGGAAGAGGTTTTCAAATCGTCCGTATATATAATATGTTACGGCTAAAGGTGGGTGTGAACATAAACTTAAGATTAGCCGGCTAAACTTAGGTTTATCTTCGAGAAGCAGCTAAAGTTCGATATCATGTTAGTTTGTGTCGTTATATTCCATCTTTAACCGGCTAATGTGCGTATTAACCGAAACGAAACGGCTAAAAATGTGTGGCAAATTATTTTGGAGACAACTAAGAACTTATTGGGCGAGTAACTACTTGGTTACAAAAAATAATGACTTGGCAGCTAATATTAACAGACGGATATCAAACATTGTATTATTAGCAACTATTGGTTAACACCCCAACTCAGAGTACCCCGACTCGGATAGGTAGGTTAGAAGCAGAGAGTAGTGATTTTCAAATCAGTGGTTAGAAGGCTAAGGCAGGAGCTCCGCTCCGCTTCGCTCTCGCCTTAGCCTTCGTGGATATTTTTTTTTAAACCACCTAGAAGTAGAAGCCCCGCGAAGCGGGGCTCCGTCGCTTTTACGTAAAAACTGTTGTCGCCTAACAATAAATTCAGTTGCTATACCATAAAATCACTGCCAACTTAAATTTAAACAAAGCTTGGAACTCAATATAAAGCTGCTACTTTATGCTTAAAATGCTACTTCACTGTAGCTGCCAACCTATTATTTTTCCTACTCATTTTAATTATTTTTAAAACTCTAAATCAGATTAGTTTGTCGCCGCGTTAAATACATGCCTTAAAGTATGTGTAATGAGGGTGATTATTTTTTAATAATAGTTTTCGTGTCAAAATAGTAAACATTATTACATTGTTTCCTTTTTCATTTCCTTCTACATTTTTAGCCAAGTGCCAGTTACACTTAAGTATAGCCGGCTAAAGATAGAAGAAACTAACATTAACATCTCCTCGAAGTTAGACCTCAGTTTAGTCGGCTAATCTTAAGTTTATGTTCACACCCACCTTTAGCCGTAACATATATACAACGTGTAACGGAAACCCCATATCTATCTAAAAGGACTGAAGACAACATCTGGTATGGAGTCTCTATGCAAAGTTTTAGCTCAAAATGATTGGTTTCATATGTTTCTTGAATACCAGTAATAACAAACGTGTCACAGCACTATGAGGGTCATCACTTTCCACGTCACTTGCCAATAAAACGATAATTCTCTTCGTTACGCTTAATTTGAAAAATTCGGCCTCTGGTATCAATGTATTGAAATTTCTAATATGCTCCACACATGTAGACTTTCGGCCTAACTAGGAGAACAGTAAGTATTTCACCTGTTTTATATTGCATGTATTATATTATAAAATCTAAAATTACAGAATTCCAACAGTTGTGAACATTGTAATCACATTATGAAAATAAATACTACTATTACTACTACTATTTTTTCAGAGATTCTTTTTCAGACCAATGAAGCCGCGGGTAGAAGTTAGTAAAAATTGTATATTAGCTTAGATACACAATGGCTCTAGATAGAAAATCTACATCGTATATCACTATATCCCCATGACAAAGTACTCAATAATTTACCAAACAGATTCGATGGCCATTATAGTGAGTTCCGGAATGTTTTTCCAAATGACCAGAGTTTCCGATGTCAAAACACTATCGGTTCGGAAAAGTTTTGTAAGGAACATTAAGAAAAATTATAGGCTTCCAAAATGTCTTTATATATAAGTGTAAGTCTACTAAATTCGATCGGCGAATGTTTCACGCTGAGAAACTTTCGTGATTGAGTTCGGGATAGAGGGCAGAAAACTGTTATTATGGACGTTTACTCAGCACTACGTTTTATACAAATTGCTAAGAGCTTAAACTTGAAAATTAATGTACGGATTTAGTTAAATATCAATACACATTCGAAAAAAAATACCTATGTCTTAATAATAAAGATTTTACAAAACTCTATTTTGAAAAATCTTTATTATTAAGATATTTCAGTTCACAGCTCAAGTTCAAGCTTTAAATTTATTTTTAATGGTTAGATCAAAAGATATTTAAAAAAAATCTAATAGTTGTAATAGACAAATAGGTTTATAATAAATAACTGAGATACAGGCCTCCTTTCTATGAGAGGGAATAGACCGTAAACCGCCACAAGGGCCCTCTCTTTCTCCCCTCAATCTGTGCCCTCCTGACTAACTACTTAAACATCAGCTTTAGCGTATGTGTGTAAACTTTGAATAAAATCGGTTTACTAATACTTAAGTTTTTTTTTGTACGATGTGGACAACGTTGGAGCTCGTTTGACTATACTCTTGACTTCAGCACAATTGGTAACAGATAGAGATTGCTGGGGCAATCTGGGAACCCAGACTTGTGACATATTGTGTGGCATTGTATAACATTTATAACAAGTTGTATTTTTACTCCCTTCACTGATCATCAAGTCATCAATCATCTATCACATAGTTTGTATTCAATTACCGAATTTCTTGATAAAAAGTCATGTTCATCCTTTCACTTCAGGAATGCATTATAATTACTATTAAGTTTTGTACACCATGTTGATTAATTTATGTTAAATTTTAGTTATAAAATTGTTTATATTTAATTCTCCAGTGTTATTCTATAAGTTAGCACATTTTACTTTTGATTGTTATTTATGAGTTTACAGTAGTAGGATATAACCTTACTCTATGTTACTGTAGCTGAATAGCTCTGTATATAAATATTTGCAATGGCAGAATGTGTCATGCACTGAATTTCTTGTAACATTGGAGATGTTACCTACCTACCACATTTTATGCAAATAAATGATTAGTGATTATGATCTTAAAATGAGTTACTCGAGGAACAACAGGGCGCAGCTGCGCCGCCTAAAAGACACACTCCTGCATGTACCGTCCCACCACCACCTCAAGTCACTGTACATCCTTCGATGGCTTCACCAACAGATATCTCGACGAATATAGAGGAGAAAGCATCTTCTAGTAAAGCTAGACCAAGGTGCTCATATTGTAAAATATTCGGGCATGCCAAAGATGACTGCCGTAAACTTGAAAATAGGAATAAGCTAACTGCAGAACCAGTCAAGAGTGAACCAGTTGCGAACCAATCGGAGCTACGCCCATCCGTAACGTGTTTCGGATGCGGTGCGCCCGGGGTGATACGGTCGAATTGTGTAGTATGTAAAGACAAACGCGCATTACCGTCGACCATGACGGCTGCGTTCCAAACAGTGTCTGTGGGAAAAGTGTTTAATCCGCGAGTGCGCCCTATTTTTCATTTACAAGTGTTTGGTGCAGTAGGTACCGCGTTATTAGACACAGGAGCAAAGCAGTGCGTAGCTAGCGATAGTTTAACCAAACACTTGCGTGCTAATGGACAAATATTTAGTAAATACAAAACTGAATTAAAATTTGCCGATGGAAGCCACCGTCTTCAAACTGTTGAAACGGCTTTAGTGAATGTAAAGGTGCAGGGAGTCGAATTTGATACTCTTTTTATGGTTTTGCCCGGTGCTACGGATTCTTTATTGGGTATGAACTTCATAGAGGACGCAGGCATGATACTCGATTTCGAAAACAATCGTTTTTCTTTACGCACTGCAGGTTTTTATGAGCTGCAGTTTGAACACGATGACCGAGTTGTGGTCAGTTCCTCGGTCGGCCTCCGCGATTACGAGGGTTTTCTCCTACCACCAGCCGATAGGGTGAAATTGGCTGACCTGTTAGTAGATAACGCTGATATTTTCAGTGTAGGGGGAGGACCTACGCCGTTTGCCTTACACAGGATAGATACGGGTAACGCCGTGCCCATCGCTACACCTCCGTATCGACTGACTCCCGCTAAGAAGGAGAAAATAAGAACGGAAATCGACAAAATGTTAGAACTGGAGGTAATTGAAGAAGCTGAGTCAGAATGGGCTTCTCCGGTCGTTTTAGTGCCCAAGAAAAATGGTGAGACCAGATTTTGTGTTGACTATAGGAAGTTAAACGCTGTGACGCGTACGGATAAGTATCCGTTACCATTAATCGGCGATATCTTATCTTCCACGAAAAGCAATTGTGTGATGTCCACTATTGATTTGAAATCTGGTTACTGGCAGGTGCAAGTAGCCCCAGAGGACCGACACAAGACAGCATTCGTCACACCATTTGGTGCCTTTCAATTTAAACGTATGCCCTTTGGCTTAAAGAACTCGCCGTCAACTTTCCAGCGACTGATAGACCGTTTTCGGTCTGGATTAAAAGAGGTGACGGTTGTAGCATATTTAGATGACATTTTAGTAATTTCAGAGAACCTAGATTCGCATTTACAAGATCTACGCCAAGTCTTTCATCGTCTACGTCAATTTAATCTGAAAGCAAACCGCGAGAAGTGCATCTTTGCCAGAGACAGGGTCACATATTTAGGACACGTAATAACGGTTGAAGGTATTGAACCTGATCCTTCGAAGGTACAGGCTGTCGTGGAGATGATACCCCCTAATAATGTGAAGGAACTAAAAAGTTTCTTACAAACTTGTTCCTGGTTTCGAAAGTTTATCCCACAGTTCTCGGAAATAGCCCAACCATTGACAGACCTGACCAAGAAGAATAGAGCTTGGAAATGGGGTGAGAAGGAAGTTTTCGTCTTTAACGAGCTCAAGCGTAGACTCACCACAAGTCCAATCCTGCGTCAGCCAGACTTCGACCAACCTTTTACTTTACGCACAGACGCTAGTGCCTATGCTTTGGGGGCAGTACTCGTGCAAGGTCCTGATCCGAAGACTGAGCAACCTATTGAGTATGCCAGTAGGTTACTGACGGCAGCAGAACGCAATTATAGCACGACAGAGCGGGAAGCGCTGGCCGTTGTGTGGGCTCTAGATAAATTTCGTGGCTATCTGGAAGGCGCCCAAGTCCGTATTGCAACCGACCATCAACCTTTGAAGTGGCTCTTATCTCTGAAGACTCCAAGCGGCCGCCTTGCTAGATGGGCCCTAAAAATTCAAGCATTCAACCTGGATATTCAGTATACTCCTGGGAAAGCTAATGTGGTGGCGGATACACTGAGTCGTCCAGTGTGCCAACTGTCTATTGATGAAATTCCTGATTCATCGTGTCATCTCTGTCCAATCACAGTAGACCTTCCTCACCGTAACTCCGAAGACTTACGAGCAGCACAGCTCGATGATCCTGAATTTAGGAAAATTCTCACGGACTTTGAGGACAATGATACCTCTATTCGTTGGACAGATCGGGGATATTATGTTTCAAGTGGAGTCCTCTTTCGTTTTGACCCGAACGGAGAGTCCGAAGAGCCCCAGTTGGTCATACCACAATCTATGCGCAAGGAGGTCATGGAAGAACTGCATGATGCTCCTACGGCCGGACATTTGGGTTTAGAGCGCACCCTTACGAAAATCAAGGAAAGATTTTACTTTCCAAATATGCGTCAATACGTGGCGAAATATATAAAGGCTTGTGATCTTTGTCAGAAATATAAGCCCACCAATTTAAAGCCTGCAGGTCTGCTTCAAACACCAGTGCCTCAACAACGGTTCGAGGTTCTCGCGATAGACCTGTTTGGACCTTTACCTGAAGGGGAGAATGGAGAAAAGTGGATTCTTCTGGTCGAAGATACTGCTAGCCGTTGGGTTGAGCTTTTCGCACTTAGTGATGCGACTGCTGAATCATGTGCGAAAGTGCTTCTTGAAGAAGTCTTTTTACGATATGGATTACCGCGACGTGTAATTTCTGACAACGGAAGCCAGTTCGTTTCGGCAGTAATGCAGAAGGTTATGTTTGTCCTCGGAGTAAGACAAAGCTTGATTCCGGTATACCATCCAGAGGCAAATCCTGCGGAGCGCAAAAACCGGGAGCTAAAGAAACATCTTGCCCTTCTAGTTGGACCAGAGCATCGTCGATGGCCATTCGCATTGCCAATAGTGAGATTCGCCCTCAACAGTGCACACAATCAAGGTACAGGACAATCAGCAGCCTATCTCACCTTTGCTCGAGAGTTACGTTCCCCTATAGGTGTACAAAACGATTTAAGAAGTATTGTCTCGCAACAGAATTATGTACCACAAATTACACCGTACCTTAAGAAATTTGCACGTGTTCTTTATGATGTGAAGCGTCGAGTAGAAGCACAACAAGATATTAGAAAGGACACGGCTGATCGGCGTCGGAGAGATGCTCCTCCGTATAAAGAAGGCGACCTAGTTCTTGTGGAGACCCATATGGCGAGTAATGCCACTAAGGGCTTTACAAATAAGTTCGCTCCAAGACGAGAGGGTCCCTACCGTATTAGCAAGGTAGTTTCGGCTACCACTTACGAGGTCGTAGATAAAGATGGTGAGCCACGGGGCAAGTATCATGCTAGCCTCCTAACATCATATGTTGGAGATTCCGAAATTGTCGTTCATAGTAGGAAGAGGGGAAGACCACGTAAGACACCGGTTGCCAAGCCAGCTCCAGAGCCTTCTGCTGTCTTGGAGGGGGAGGATATAGCGCGAAAACATTCGCGCCCCTCTAGAACACGTAGTATACCGGCTCGGTTGCGTGAATAGTAAGATGCAGCACTACACTAGTCGCTGCGTTGTTCACGTGCCGGCCGCCATTTTAAAAAGAGAAAGTTTTTCCATTATCGCTTGCGCGACGCACATTCGTTCGACTCCCGCGCATCTCGTGTAGAATCCTTTTAAATCCTTTTGTATCTTATTATAACTAATTATCTTAAGTGTAACGTGCTATTAAGTAGAATAAACAGTCTTTTATATTATTATAGTTAGAGTTTTATTTGTGTAAGGACCCTGACTATACAATTAACCTGGATGAATATGGCACGCATAATAGTTATTCACTATTAGTGTCGAACTAATATTGCAATCTATTAATATTTACACCATTCCAGGATATATCCAAATTAATATCTAATTATGATCATAGACAATCTAATTTTAGATGTCAGCTTTGACCTTGTAGGCAAGGTTGCTAACTCTGCTTTTTTATATATATTTACGGGTGTTTCAAATTTTATATATTTAGATAATTTTTAACATAATATTTTGACTTCACATTTATTTACAATTTATAATGTTGTTTACCAAATAGCAAATAATTTTTGTAGATGTTCATAAAAATTAACTACATTTTTTTTGGCTTGTGTGCAGATTTTCTCTGGAAAGAGGTTGGCAACCCTGCGTGTAAGATTTATGCCATTCGACCTCCTGAGATGCGATCTATTTGCAGTCGTAATTACTTTGGCAGAATACTGGATTCCTTGGTACAGCCACATTAGTTTAAAACGTTTTGGTAATTATGGTAGCTATAATTTCTATTAAAGAGCAAATATTTAGAAAGAAATGCCTGACGATCTTGAATTCATGAACGATGGTAATTTATTATATGCAATTAATAATGTTTAATACTGTGATTTTAATCTGGCATGGATTGATTTTTGAATACGAAATTTCAGATTGCTATCACATTGGAAAAACCAACTCTATATCTCTATATACTCTATATCTATAGTGAGAGATTGCACAGCTGCGTGTAAGGGGATCTGTAGTAAGATAAAAAACCGGTCAAGTGCGTGTCGGGCCACGCGCAGTGTAGGGTTCCGTAGTTTTTATAACAGCCAAGTGCGTGTCGTATTCGCTGACTGATCGTTTCGTACCATGCTCTAACTAAAAGCCAAACATGACTACCTAACTAATTTGACTTCCTATACAAATCCTCACCTGATCCGACAATTTTGCACGAAAAGTTTTAATTTTTTTTAGAGGATTGAATAAAACTTGTCATAGCCGGTGTTTTGAATTTAAATACGGACACAGAGCTACACTACTCAATCGTCACAAGAAGCTAGCACGATACAACTGGCGCTTAGCGCCATCTATCGAAATTTCTGTAGAGTTGTTCCAAATTTTCCAGTCAAATACAATTGGTCGACTATTACTCGTAAACTTGTAAAGCCCACTTATGTGTGATAGTTTTCCTTTAAATTTCGTTATATATAGGTACTACTGCCGTGACATTTGTATTTCTAACTACAACTGTTTAGTTGATACAGGGGGGACACTTGACTCTAACGAAAATTGGTAATTTAAAGCTTGATAAGTCACGAACGGTTTACTTAATCAAAAAACGGTCTTAGCAAACCCCTAATATTTTTGAAAGACCTATCCAACGATATCCCACACTATGGGAAGAACGAAAAAAAAAAAATCATCCCACTTTACATGTATGGGGAGGTACCCTAAATAATTGTTTTTTTCAAAATTTTATTTTACCACTTTTTCGGCGTCATTAACGTGTATACTCATGCCAAAGTACAACTTTCTAGTACCAATAGTTTTTGAGCTAAACCGCGGACAGACGGACAGACAGACGGACATGGCGAAACTATAAGGGTTCCTTGTTGACTACGGAACCCTAAAAAAGTAAATAAACTAAAACCCGACTACGACAAAAAAATCAATGCTAAAAAGGATGAAACAAGATTTTCAGGATGCTGAAATAAACAAGGTTACTGGAAAAACAAGAACAGAACAAAAATAAAAGCCGTAGTCACACGTCACGTTATTAATTGTTTTGTTACGGTTGATATCCTATATAACGTGTGACTACGGCTTTTATTTTTGTTCTGTTCTTGTTTTTCCAGTAACCTTGTTTATTTCAGCATCCTGAAAATCTTGTTTCATCCTTTTTAGCATTGATTTTTTTGTCGTAGTCGGGTTTTAGTTTTTTTACTTTTTATTATTTAAACTATTTTGGTGTTAAATCACTGTGCTACTATACTATTTACTTTATTTTTTATAAGTTCAAGTGAAGCCCTTTCAAATGATACCAAACACGGTATATCTAACTTACTTTTATTTTTACACATGACTTTTTGACCGCTAGAGGGCGCCATGTTTAATTTAAGCAATATTTTTGATAATTACAAGTGAAGCCCTTTCAAATGATACCAAACACGGTGTATCTATCTTATTTTTATTTTTTTACACAACACTTTTTGGGCCCTAGAGGGCGCCACATTGGGTTTTGTGACACATCACGTAGCCTATTTTTAGCGGACGGTCAAGACGGTTCTAACGATACCTCATTTGTCGAGTTCCGATAAGCAGCTTTGGAGCTATGAGGGAACACATGAACATACATACATACATACATACATACATACTGTAGCGTAAATAAAATTAAGTGCTCAGTAAAACACAAACCGCTACTTAACACGTTTAATTTTGATTAAAAGGAAAAAGATAGAAAACAAGTACTTAATTAAAAAATGTAAAAAAGTTAAATATTAGTTATTATTGGGAACCTTTCAGTGATGGCGTGGGTTAACTTAGCGGAAAGAAAAAGAATGTTATCGAAAGTATTATGCAAATATTTTTAACTTACCTAACAAAAAATCGATTGCAATCGGTTATAGCTAGGCGAATACGCATTATTAGTAATTTTAATTACAAAAACACTAAGAGCATCCAACGCGTCTTAATAGGCCTTAGGTTAGAAAGAGTTTTTGACGTGAGAATTTTTAGATTAGAAATATACAAATTAGGTGCACTATTTAAAATAGAACTCCTGCTGCGAAAACTCGGTAATTCCTGGACGGCTGAACACGACTGTGGGAAGTAACGTAGAAATCACGGAGCCACTGCGCTGCGGAGTCCGCATCTACCTCGTACTCTCTTCAGGCCTTTGAGATGGACGTCTCAGGCACAGGATGTGCTCGGATATCGGGCGAGAGCGCCCCGACCTCCGTCGTCGATAACCGACGTCGCTTGCCCGTAGGGTGGAGCCAAAAATTGGCTTGTAACGGGATCTAAACAAAAAAGAAACTTCAGACCACCGATGCAAGCTGAATCTTTGATTAATTATGAAACTAGTGCGAAATGGATCGAAAAGAAAAAAGACGACAATACATACCAAATTAACCAGAAAATCACCCACAGACTATACTTTTGCTAGGACACTATATTTTTTATTGGGTTTACACCAACAGAAAAAAAACTTTCACTTCATAATTTCGATATTAATCAAAAAATAAGGTCGACCATCACTTATCGGGTCCCAAAAATGTAATGACGCCGTCAAAAGGCAAAACAACCGACAATTTTTTCACGATTCCTGGTTCAAATGTGAATAACAGCTATGAAGAAAACATTTTTTATTGAAAAGTTTGCATTAGGATTGGAGGAGGTTTTAACCGTAGCGGTTTTACGCTACAGTACCCCATTCCCAGTAAAAAAAAAAATGAGAGTAGCAACCCTAAAGGTGAGTGGCAACCCTAAAGGAAAGGTGAGTGACAACCCTAAAAGAAAGGTGGTTGACAACCCTAAAAGAAAGGTGGTTGACAACCCTAAAAGAAAGGTGGAAAAAAAATATTTTCTGTTTCAGTTCCATGTATGGGGAGCCCCCTTTATTTTAAATATTTTTTAAATTTTCTCTTAAAATCGGAAAGCGGTTCACAGAATACATCTAGCTACCAAGTTTTACATGTATAGTCCTAATAGTTTCGGAATAAAATGTCTGTGACATACGGACGGACGGACAGACAGACAGACGGACAGACATGTCGAAACTATAAGGGTTCCGTTTTTTGACATTCGGCTACGGAACCCTAAAAATGTTAATTAATAAACATTTTAAAATAAGGCCTTAGCTCACCTAAGCTTTTCAACTTGTATGTAAACGAACTGATATGTGAAGTCAGCAATACCAATATCAGGTGTTCCATTGATGGGCAAGGGCGTTAATAACATCAGCTATGCGGACGATATGGTATTGCTGAGCCCATCCATCAGCGCGCTTAGGAGGCTACTTCGTATATGTGAGGACTATGCGGTGGCTCATGGTCGTAGGTACAACGCGACTAAAAGTGAGCTTTTAGTTTTTAAAGCCGGTAACAAATGTTACGATACAGTCCCACCAATCACCTTAGGGGGCGCGTTGCTCACCAGAGTTAAGCGGTTCAAGTACCTGGGACACTGGGTCACCGATGACCTGTCCGACGATTTGGATGTAGAACGGGAGCGCAGAGCATTGGCCGTGAGGTGTAACATGCTGGCTCGTAGGTTTGCACGATGTACTGATGACGTAAAGATCACATTGTTTAGAGTGTACTGTCAGTCTCTGTACACGTGCGCCCTATGGGTCAATTACACTAAACGCTCCTACAGTGCTCTGCGAGTCCAATACAATAATGCTTTCAGGGTAATGTTGGGGCTACCGCGCTTTTGCAGTGCGTCGGGGATGTTTGCGAAGGCAGGTGTGCCTGATTTTTTTGCATTAATACGGTCGCGTATAGCAGAAGAAAAGAAAGGTGAGAGATCAACCCAAGTGAATGTATCAACCCAGTGAGAGGGTGACAATGCTATAACAGATTGACATCACAACAACAGATTGAAAACACAACAACAGATTGAAAACACAACAACAGATTGAAAACACAATAACAGATTGAAAACACAATAACAGACTGACAACACAAAAGGGATAGCATCAACCAAGAGTAAAAACCATAATATACAAATTAAATAAACTAGCCTAACTAACTTTAAACTAAATACATCAAATCAACAACATCGAAGTGCAGCTGATACTGAATAAAATTGAAAGCCGGCCTCCAGTTTAGACGTTAACAGTGCGAGCTTCAGATGCGTCTCCTAAACCTACATTAGAATAGAAGAACAAACGCTAGATCTAGAATAATATTCTTAAATATATATAGGAACAAAGAACAATAATCAACCCGAAACAAATAAGAGTTGAGATTAAGAAATAACTTAAAAATACGACGAAAACTCAAAGGAAGTCAAACAAAAACTCGAAGTCGAACACAAAAGCTCGAAGTCAGATAAAAACTCGAAGTGAGACACGACTCAAAGTCCAACACGACTCAAAGTCCAACACGACTCAAAGTCCAACACGACTCAAAGTCCAACACGACTCAAAGTCCAACACGACTCAAAGTCCAACACGACTCAAAGTCCAACACGACTCAAAGTCCAACACGACTCAAAGTCGAACACGACTCAAAGTCGAACACGACTCAAAGTCGAACACGACTCAAAGTCAAACACGACTCAAAGTCAAACACGACTCAAAGTCAAACACGACTCAAAGTCAAACACGACTCAAAGTCAAACACGACTCAAAGTCAAACACGACTCAAGACTGAATTTAAGAGCTTAAGTTATAGAGGGATAAGTTAGAAGGTTAAGTTAAAGAGAGAGGGTTAAGTTGAAGAGGGTGGACCTTAAATCAAAATCAAAAATACGACGCCTAATGAGAGGAAATGGTTATGAATAAATATTAACTCCAGGGAGGAATGAGGGTCGAAATAATAAAAGAGGTGTCGTTAATTCAAAACTAATGGCCTAACATAAGTAATGCTGATTAAGTTAAGAATATGGAACAAATTAATTCATTTAAGTATGTCTTTTATATGATATTGTCCAATATGATGAGAATCACAGTCTTGTAGGACATATGTAGTCATGGAGATGACTCTGATCACACGACATTTAATGAAACGAGGAGCAAGCTTTCCTGTAAAGTATTCAGCAGCTGACGATTTTGAAAAATTACGCCTCCATACAATGTCGCCGGCATTAAGTGTAATAGCCGTCCGGTTCGTATTGTAATTTCGTGAATTACGGAGAAAAGCAGAAGAAAGATTGTCCGCTACTTTTGCGTAAATCTCGGCGAGCGAAGTCAGATTACTCGCGTGTTGTTCCCGACTTTCAGCTAAATTAGTGCTTAGAGTCTGGTTATTCGCACGCGATGAATCCATACAGACTTCTCTACCGAATATGAGAAAGTTTGGCGTAAACCCTGTGGCTAAATTAATACATGAATTGAGGTAAAGTTTGACCTTGGGTAACAATTTAGCCCAATTCCTTTGGTTCTCGCCAACCAATATGCTCAAACAAGTAACGACACTTTGGTTATAACGTTCTACCGTGTTTGCTTGTGGAGTGTAATAAGGGGTATATGTAGGGGATTCAATGCGAAACGATCTAAGAAAGTTTAAAAACTGATTACTACGAAAAACGGTAGCATTATCACAGAGAATAGACCGTGGTATCTCCAGTATAATTTATGTTCCATTTTCTTAGCGAAAATCGTTTTAGAAGGTAACCGGGACAGTCCTCGGATTTCATAGGAGAAGGTAAGTTAGAACGACTAGTACCCGGAGTGGGCCTAGGTGGAATGGGAAGAGGTCTAGAAATAATAATACTTTCGTGTAAAGGAGTCTCACCGATAGAACCTTCTTCGGACATATTTAAACACAAAATAGAAATAGATTAAATGAAAGAGAGCGGGACTTAGCAGGAAATCGTTAGATATCGTGCCGTAATATCGATACGGGAAGAAGACAACAAAATGAACGTCAAAGGAATCCGCTGGGCTAAGAATCCAACAAAAACAGATACTAGCAAATAGCAGAAAAGCAAACAGTCGGGCTAAAAAATAAAAAAGGTAGACACTAGCACACGACCATTCAAAAAGCTTACCTTTGGTCACGATGCCTAACCATCCACACATCAAACACACTCTACGGGAAACGTAACTACCGCTACCTACTGGGATAAAATAAAACTCGGAATAGATACGTACATTTTGGGAGAAAATAAAAGAATTGGAAATTGGGTATAGTTACAAAGTTAATCTTTAAAATTGAATTTCACAAACATCACACAATTTAGCAAAGAACATAAATTTAGTTAGCAATTCAGTAGTCCAGTCGTATGAATCGGGAAAACATTCAAGACAGGTAATCCTTTTAACTTCCATACGGGTATCTGACCAATTCTAAAACCTGAAACTCACAACAAGAAAGATGAAAATTAAAGATTGCTCTCAAGAGCAACCACACACGAGATAACAAAAAAAAAAGGTATTTTAGTAACAATTAATATGCAAACTTACTTTAATTCGGGCGCCATATTGTAGCGTAAATAAAATTAAGTGCTCAGTAAAACACAAACCGCTACTTAACACGTTTAATTTTGATTAAAAGGAAAAAGATAGAAAACAAGTACTTAATTAAAAAATATAAAAAAGTTAAATATTAGTTATTATTGGGAACCTTTCAGTGATGGCGTGGGTTAACTTAGCGGAAAGAAAAAGAATGTTATCGAAAGTATTATGCAAATATTTTTAACTTACCTAACAAAAAATCGATTGCAATCGGTTATAGCTAGGCGAATACGCATTATTAGTAATTTTAATTACAAAAACACTAAGAGCATCCAACGCGTCTTAATAGGCCTTAGGTTAGAAAGAGTTTTTGACGTGAGAATTTTTAGATTAGAAATATACAAATTAGGTGCACTATTTAAAATAGAACTCCTGCTGCGAAAACTCGGTAATTCCTGGACGGCTGAACACGACTGTGGGAAGTAACGTAGAAATCACGGAGCCACTGCGCTGCGGAGTCCGCATCTACCTCGTACTCTCTTCAGGCCTTTGAGATGGACGTCTCAGGCACAGGATGTGCTCGGATATCGGGCGAGAGCGCCCCGACCTCCGTCGTCGATAACCGACGTCGCTTGCCCGTAGGGTGGAGCCAAAAATTGGCTTGTAACGGGATCTAAACAAAAAAGAAACTTCAGACCACCGATGCAAGCTGAATCTTTGATTAATTATGAAACTAGTGCGAAATGGATCGAAAAGAAAAAAGACGACAATACATACCAAATTAACCAGAAAATCACCCACAGACTATACTTTTGCTAGGACACTTTATATTTTTTATTGGGTTTACACCAACAGAAAAAAAACTTTCACTTCATAATTTCGATATTAATCAAAAAATAAGGTCGACCATCACTTATCGGGTCCCAAAAATGTAATGACGCCGTCAAAAGGCAAAACAACCGACAATTTTTTCACGATTCCTGGTTCAAATGTGAATAACAGCTATGAAGAAAACATTTTTTATTGAAAAGTTTGCATTAGGATTGGAGGAGGTTTTAACCGTAGCGGTTTTACGCTACAATACATACATACATACATACATACATACATAGCCTGTCAAAATCATAACCCTCCTTTGGCTTTGCCGTAGTCGGATAAAAAGAGTGACTTTCACATCCTTCGAATATCTTGTAAACCTGCAAGCCAGGATGTTCGGTCTCACTGACAAGGCAGAAAATGAAAAGCCTTGAAAATTTAAAAGTAAAAAAAAAAAAAATTGAAAGGAAATTGAGAATTTTGTTATGAAATTTATAAATATATAAAAATGAAATTGATTATTAATAAAATAAATTAAAATAATTAATTTATTTTAGAATATTCGCGAAAAAAAATACTGAACCCAGGAAACAATCAGCCTTTTTTGTGTCTAGGCTGAACACTTTTAAATCTATCGTGATGATCCGGTCGTTTGTTCTTCTCAATTATGAGATTTCGATTATGCTTTATCTTTAGAATTCGATTTTAATAGCAAGCAAAAAAGTTCAGATATGTTGTAAACGAGCGACGTAATATAATACTTTATTCTTAGAGAGTAAGCCGTGAGTAGAACTAGTTCATTAACTACTCTTTAGAAATGCTATCTTACTTCATACTAATATTATAAATGCGAAAGTTTTTGAGGATGCATGTATGCATGTTTGTTACTCTTACACTCAAAAACGACTGAATGGATCTCAATGAAATTTGGTAAGTAGTTGAATAACACATAGGCTATTCTTTATCCTGGAATTAACGCAAACGAAGTCACGGGCGTAGCTAGTTATTTTAGTAACACGTTTGTTGACAACAGTAACCACCATCGTTGGAAAGTATATAGTTCTTTATTTGATGAAAAAATGTAAGTCATTATCTAAGTCCCATTCACATGACTATCTTTTAGTGTAATGGCTTTTTTAATTTGTATGTTCGTCGTATATCTATTAACTACTTTCTGCCCGCGACGACTTCGTTCTCGTGTGATGTAATTCCGGGGAAAATCCCGATCCCGAGGGAATTTCGGGATAAAAAGTAACCTATGTAATATTCCAGAGTATCAGCTATCCACAAACCAAATTTCATTCAGATCCGTTTCGTAGTTTTAGCATGGCACAAACTTTCGCATTTATAATATTAGTAAGGTAAGATTATCACGTAGTAGCACCTTGTAGTCTACACGGTTGGATAAATTTTAACAAATGAGGTAGCATTAGGTTTGTCTTAAGTGCCGAGATGACATTAGTAATATGACTTTGTGAATAAAAACAAAATGGGGACCACTGTAAGGGTATTTCAACGCGGGTTTTTCGCTTCGAGGAGATGAATCAATAGTAACTCACAATGATGATGGAAATAAAAAAAATCATAGAATTCATAGTTCCTGTGAGACATTGAGCCAAGAGTATAGTTATATAGTATAGCCACTAGTATATAAATAAAATGGTGCTGTTTACTGCTTTATATTTTTTATTCGGGCAAGAATTATTTATGTAATAGTACGAAAACATAAACTCAGATACGCAGTTTTTGTGATATACGCCTAGATTACGAGTCGTTTATATTTCTTGTCAGCTATTCGATATCGTCAACTGTTTATTTTCGTAATGTTTTGGTAGTCTGCACAATTATGCGTGGAAATTTCGGGAGTCAACGCAGATGAATTTCAAAATTTGACGGTAGGTTTGATGTCAATGTCAATTTGTTTGAGCATAGTTTTCACTGAAATGAAAGCTTTGGCTGCAGCTGATCATCACTGTGGGATCGACCTTTCGGTGGGAAAATCGTCAAATGGCTCCCGCTCTGGGTGGGGCGGAAGGGAATGTCAGACTTCTACTGACTAGAATCTGACGCTGTTCCTTTAACTGCCCTTATGTTCCAGGATCGTGGTATCTCGTTAGAACATTCCCGTAACCCTGACAGGCAATAGTTCTGTCGAGTCCCGTTAGTGCTGCTGACTGCACTTTGAGGCGAGCATGGAACTCGCCGCGTTTTTCACAATCCCACAACTCCCGGCACAAGTGTGCGAACACCGGGTAGGTTTTCACCAGCTAGAGTCAGACATACCTCGTTGGGAAAATAATCGAATAACTTCTCCCGCTCTGGGTTAAGCGAAAGGGTGTGTCAGACTTCTACTGACTAAAAACCCACCCTGTCCCTTCAGCTGCCCGTAAGTTCTGGGGCCGCGGTATCTTGTTAGTACATTTCCGCAACTCCTCCTAAAAACTAACTCTACTTACTAACTCCTACGTCCGCTCCGGAGTGTAGGACTTCCATGTCGATCAAACATGAGAAAAAATAGATCTGAGGATTGACAGGGGGTTGAAAGTGTGTTCAACGTTATCATAGTTATTATTTACTTGTATAAAAATATCATATCGCAATATCAAGTAATCCGTAACTCTTAAAATATTACAAATGAACAAAACATATTGATACGTGACTTTAACACTTTAATTTGTTGTCAATAAAACAAATAATCTTGCTAAATATATCCATGGATTACCGAACTCTTTCTTCTTCAAGATAACTTCATATCGGATTTAGGTGTTTTGCACGAATTTGTTGCAAGATTTGCACGATGTGCATTTGCGTCGTGTAAAATGAGGATGTAGGTATGATAGACTGGGGCTGTGCAAATATTATTATATTAAGGGCAACTGAAGGAACAGGGTGGGTTTTTAAAAAGCCCGTGGTAGCCTGAGTGTTAAGCTCAGGATGTCAACTATCTATTTACCAAATTTCATTTAGATCCGTTCAATAGTTTTCGCGTGAAAGAATACAAACATCTACCATATTAGTAAGAAGACAATCGTGCACAATTTACGAAATTCCACGAAGGACGGAAATAAATTATTTACCGAATACAGCTGTTCGCAGCTGGACATAAGTATCATATCTCAGTTCTCAGCAGCTTTTATCAAACTGTTTCCAACTTTGAAGATTTGTTGCTCTACCTAGCCTGAAGACATCACACCCTACATTTCATAGTCTCTACTAGAGGAGACGTCTTCTACAGCGGTCATCATTTCTAAGACTAATATGATCGGCTATTGCCCATCTTGCTAAGTGTTGTGCTAATGCTAATGGCTAAGGCACAGATTACTAATAAGTTACTTAATGGCTAAGGTGTCGAACTTGTGAACGAGAAGTCGCGGGTTCTAACCCCACCCATTACAGTATTGACGTGAACCCACTCCAGACACAAGCATATTTAACTTGGAGGGGTTAACAGGCTTGCTAGTAATGTGAATTCTACCCACATTGCTAATAATCTTTGAAAAAAAAAAAACAGTTATTCCATGCACCGAGGACATACCTAATTTTTCATATCTCTCATACCGTCTTCGAATTTTGATGAGATTTATTGTATTAAAGCATTGAAAATTTGGTCATAAAACGTCGAGAATTTACAATTTCGGAAGATTTATTACAAACCAACGGTGTTTGCAATAAAACGGTTACATCGAAAACTTTGATTATCTGCCAAAACAACTCAGAAATGCACCAGCAAACATATAATTGGTATCTTTCTGAAAATAAGAAAATTCCGTAGCGTCGTGCATACTCTTTGGTGCGTAAACCTCCTCCGTTTAAACAAAAACGTTTTCCAATTTGCACGGTCATGTTGGCAGCATTGTAATATTGTTGTAATATATGCAAATAGGTGCGAAGCGTTGATGTTTCTCTTTGAGATCAAGGGGCCGGCCATTGTGGTCTAATCGAGGTTTTCACGGGTACCTGTTCTTGTGGTTTACGTGTGTTTTGTGGTCGTGTTGAGGCCTAGTTATCTTATATTTTAAGTGATGGCTGTTGTTGAGTTATGTAATAGCTTGGTATTTAAAGATGTTAATAAGTTAAAGATTGTAATTACCAATAAAACCAGCTGTTTTTGTACCGAACTTCTGCAAGAACAACTTTTTTCTACACGTCATATTTGCCAGACAAAAGTATCTTCATAGATAGACTATTATAATTATATTATTGTCTTAAATTATCTATAATACCTGACACCACAACATTCCATAGGTTTTATTTATTTATTTAATTTGGATCTTCAACTAAGAATACGCCTTACAAGCTAAATCAATTTAATATACAGTTTTTTTAACATTGTGCTTCTTCAATTATAGGAGACCATATCATGCATTAAAAATTTAAATTAAATTATTTAACAATTACAGTAATTATGGCTAACAGACAATTTAAAATTAGATTAAACAATAAAATTTAGAGTCCGACCGAAACTGGTTTTCCGGCCGAAACCGAAACCGAAACCGAACTTTCGGCCGCGGCTTCAGTTTCGGCCGAAACCGAAACCGAAACCGAAACTCACGTGGTCAAGTATAAAATTCCTTAAAATACTGAAATTTGGTGCATTTTACCCATTATTCTGCATTAATTAGAACATGAAATGGAAACACAGTATATTAATCTTGTTGTAATCATTTATTTACTTAATACAATATAAAAAATATTAATAATATTTTTATTATTTTTTCAAATTAAGTTCTCATAACAAAATGTTTATCAGTTATCAATAATCAAATCACTAATTGTTACTGTTTCATTTAATACTAAGTATTGGTATTTTGAAATCTTATTACAATCTTATAATCTCTTTTTTACATGTGACTTGATTTGTTAATAACAGCAAAACAAAGTTACTGACTCAATATTTAACTATATAAATCATTCCAGCACAGAAACGAAACAAAAACTTACATGTAAACAGTTCCATCAAAACATAACCTCTAAATTATGTTTGCGTCGGGCGCACTGACTAAGTTGTGTTGCTAGAGAGCTATCCGAACGGTGCACGACAATTCCCGAACAGGGCCGCCAGCGTCCGCCAAAGCGTTGCCGCGAGAAACAAAGATAGGCGAGCGTGCACGACAACTTCCGAAATCAGTTTCGGTTTCGGCAAAAGTTTCGGCCAATTTTGGCCGAAACCGAAACTGCCGCCGAAACTTGATTTTTGGCCGAAACTTGGCCGAAACCGAAACCGAAACCGAACTTTCGGTCGGACACTAATAAAATTATGTTATTTTATTAACGATTATTTATATAATATTTTTTTTTATAAGGACTTAGCATTATACAAGGATTATATCTATCCTGCTACTGCTTTTAAAAGATATGCTGTCCTGACTAAGATAGCATATCTTTTAAGACGCGTTGCTTACCGAGATACCTCCTTGCTTCGGAAAGCGAGTTGGGCGGTTAGTCATGGCTGTAATTTGAAATTCATTGACAGCCTTTATACCCAGAAAATCTGGCCAACCTATTTTGCTAGTGCCATACACGATACTTCGTATCGTCCAATCGGCATGACATACACCACACACGATCGGTTTAAATTGTCCAATTGGCAGCGACGTTCAGTTGAAGCCATGGCGTATATATATTGTTGTGGATGTCAGTAGGCCATCCCATGCCATATAATAGTCCTTCTTATCGATTTCGGCTACGGCAACCAATCTTATGATTAATTTATTAGCACAAGCGCAGAACAGATAAAAGAGGTTAGAAAGGAAATAGTTCCTGATTTGTATGAGAACGCGTGTCGCCGCTTGTCTCCCACTCCTTAGCTCCACTACAAGCAAGAGGCCCGTTACGTATGCGAATTATGCACACAAATAAATTACACACACTTAAATCGAGAGCTTGCTACTGACTGTAACTCACTGTCGATAAACATGTGCCGTGCATCACGGCCAATCAGGGCAAAGGACGAAACGTCAGTGGTTGGAGTGTGGAGGACGCAACGCATGCAGTACATTGTACGCGGACTTGGTCATTGCGTTGATTAAGCGAGTACACATCGGGCAATGTATATTTTTTGTAACTTCTTCCAACAATATTGTTAATGTTCGGAATTTCATAGTGATCAGAATATTTTTATGGTTTTTACAAATAAAATTGTAATTAAATGTTATTTTCGACTTACCGATGGAAAGATATGCCTTCTCGCTCTATACTTTTTGTTTTACAGGTTATAATTCCCCAACACGGCATTTTAAAGTAGAGCTCTGTGTTCCGAAGTCTTCCGAAGCGCACTAAACGCGGGGAATGAATTAATCGGTCGAGCTATGATTTTCGTATCATAAATGTGGCGCGCTCGCCACGCCCACATTACCATTCCAACCTTATTCATCTATTCCGTGAGCACAAGTATGTGCGCAGGTACAGGTGCACTCTCCGTTCGTTTACTCTCATTGACCGATGGGACGGTAATACTAATCACTGATTAGTATTACCGTCCCATCGGACAATGAGAGTTTCTGATTAGTAATCAGAAACGACCGGAGAGATATCATATCAGGCGCAGGACCAACTACTTAACGTGCTTTCCAAGGCACAGGAGTTGTCACACTACCAACTTCCAAACTCCGGGCTAATACTGAGAAAATTCTAACAGAAAAACCCAATAGCACTTTTTGCTCGACCTGGGAATCGAACCCGTGACCTCTTGCTCAACTTGCGACCACTAGGCCACCGAGGCAGTTATGCCACCATATAGGTATAGCATCAAACGATTTATGATAAGAGAGTTTTACGAGTAGGTACATCACTATCACTACATAGTATAAAACAAAGTCGCTTCCATGTCTGTCTGTCCCTATGTATGCTTAGATCTTAAAAACTCCGCAACGGATTTTGATGCGGGTTTTTTTTAATAGATAGAGTGATTCCTGAGGAAAGTTTTAGTGTATAATAAGTTAAGGTTTTCTGTAGATTGAATGAAATACGAAGATATTACTTCAACATGTGGGAAATAATTAATCCTATCGGGGGCTTTAATCGAAAACGCTGCCAAAACCTTTTGAGTTATAAAAATACAATGTATGGCGGGATTGTTTCTCTTTTATAGGTCTACAAAAAAGTCCGCGACGGTATATGTCTATCTCCCAAGAATAACCCGCAATAACCATTTTTTTCTTTTACAAAATACATTAAAGTGATGGGTTATTTACGAATCTTTTTTTAACAGTACAGTATTATTACTTATCTAATTAAATACGTCAGATATGTTGAGGATTTAATGTAGATCAAAATTGCATTTTACACTAAATCAATAAAATGAATATCTTATGAGTTATCGCCGATATATGAGTGTGGCAAATTACCGCACGAGAAATTGATTAAGCAAAATCATATATAAGCAAATATAAACTTTATTACCCGAGCGAAGCCGGGCCAGGTCGCTAGTGAAATAATAAGATTGAAAGGCGATTGACTTTTATCTGTTATCTACATATTGCATTTTGCGATTGTTATCAGACAATGATACAAGAAAACAGACGTTTATGCAGATACGAAAAGATAATTTCCGGTATAGGATTTTCATATTATCTTAAAAAAAAAAGAATATCTAGCTGCATTTTTGTGGAAAACAAAGGAGTGCCAAATGGGTAATGTAAACTAATGTATGTAGTCAAGCTTTCTTCATTTTCAACAATTCAATGGGACCTATTACGACGGAGCTCGTGGCGAAATAATAACAGCTGCCTAGGTCGACCTACAGGATTAGTTAGTTCGTGGATGGATGACTGAAATTCGTCCGTGTCTCAGAAACCTCGTTAAACCCTAGTCCTGACCCCAGTAAATAAATAAATCCTTACTAATATTATAAATGCGAAAGTAACTCTGTCTGTCTGTGTGTTACGCAATCACGCCTAAACTACTGAACCGATTTTTATGAACTTTGGTACGGTCATAGTCTAGAGCCTGAGAAAGGACATAGTGCTTTTTAATGCGAAAAAAGGGCTGTAAGGGGTCGAAATAGGGGATGAAAGTTTCTATGGAAATTACGTCATTTTTAAAGCTTTTTAGACTTTTGATTAAATATTAATAAATACGACATTCAAATTATGTATGAGTTTTATTTTCAAAATAATTAGCCTAAAAAATTAAAAATGCTGCCGAAAGTCACTATTCCGCACGGACGAAGTCGCGGGCACAGCTAGTAACATATAAATAAAGAAAAAAGCAATTTTACAATATTTCTATTCGACTAGGTCGATACACAAAACTTGAAACTTCCGTCACCCAAAATAGGACACGTCCTGTATCTCAGGTGTCGACGTTCCTTCCTAGCTGGTCACTAAAATATAGCCTAAAATAGTATTTCAAAACCACTTTATTATAAATTAAATTTTGAATTAAAATTAAATTGAATTAAAATAAATTAATATGAAACCAAATGAATCTGAAACAAAACAAAAAGCCGTTAATAGTTAGTCCAAAAATATTAAATAAATAAACAAACTGCTCATTGATGCGTGTGAGTCTGGCCAGGGATTATCTTGTCTACCGGGGCGTGGAAGTCAGATAAGCCGTTGCGCCATTTAAGATACTGGTATTCTGTTTCAGCCATTTATACTGAAAATATACGGCCCAACGTAGTTGGGAAAAGGCAAAGCTGATGTTGTAATAAAATAAAATAAAAATAAATATTTATTTATTTACCAGGTTAAAGATACAGGTTTAACATTGTAATGTTCAGCAGCTGGTATATTACACTAAACGATACAAAAGTATGATATAAAAGAGCCCTGTATGATATAAAACAGTACCTACCCAGTCAGCAGTTGTGAAAGGCTTTGTAAAAAGGCAAAGGAATACCTTACCTACCGGTCAAGAAAACGATCAGGTGCCGCTCAGCTAAGATTTTTCTGCGCCAAGTTACGGACGGATTGGACGAATGGGACACAGCAATTTATCGCGAAATAGCCGCAAATTAACACATCACAACACACAGAGAATTAGTGTCGATTTTCACGCCGAAAAAAACGTGTGTGTACAAGAGTATGTGTGTGTGTGCGTTTACTGTGTACCTCGTAGAGGATCATCATCACATGATTATCATGAATGCGTGAAGTGCTACACCTTTTTTTTTCTTTTAAGGATGGGATATCATCCAATGACTGCCACTCGATCTGAGCGAAGCGCGAGGGTGTGTCAGACTTTTACTGACTAAAACCCATCCGTGTTCCATCATATACCCTTCGTGTTCCGAGGCCGCGGTAAATCGGTTACATGTAATGACTATTTCAAATAATGTAAATAATGCTCTAAGCACTCGTGACCTTGAAATAGGCTCTGAAAAAGTTAGAATGACATTGTTTTTTTTTTCGTAATTGTTTAGATAACACGCTATTTCAAGACGGCGTAGATTGGGTAATCTGATAAGAATGAGATACTCACATACTCTTGTCGCACTTTATGATAAATTGCACCATAATTACGAAGTATTAAGCTGAAACGGCCACTGGCAACACCATGCACGAGTGCCACAGGGAAGAATGGCGGCTGATGATGAGCGGGTTACTCAACACAAAGTTACCACGTGACGACCACAACCACTGTCAAGAGGGAAGCGACTGAGAAGAAGAAGGTGAAATGTAGGAATGGTCTGAGCAAGAAGTGTGCCTGTTTTGTCTTTAACACTGATGGACGAAAGTACATAACGTAAACGTTTATGGGTTCGTACGCAAAGCATATTATTTACCACGATAAAAAAAAAAAGCTTTCGGGTCTATATAACATTATGCATTGTTTTTATTACTCTTAATGTCTTGGTATAAACTATAATTTGTAATGATGTGAGGAGATTGTAGATAAATAATAATAGTTATAATAACATATGGCATCGATTATCAAGGTAATGCAACACTCGCCACGGTCTGTCCATGGATGAGTGAACATATTATCAATCATTAAAAAATAACTCAAGTTATTAGCTGATAATGTAGCTTTAAATTTGTAAAAGAATTGTTGAAATCGGTCCTGTAGATTTATAGTTTTAACTACTACAAACAAACGAAAAAAAAATAACAAAATAATCTTTTCTCTATTTAATATTATAGCATTTATCACGCATTTAGTATATAAATAGTACAGAAAAGGCCATTGCTAAGCTGATAGAAAACACAATCTAGCTTTTCTAACAAAACATACGGTATCAAACGCTTATAAAGGTTCATGAACGATAAGATCAGCTGAGTACCACGCCTACTAGTCCCGCTTACTGCTCTGCTTACCCACTGAGTTATAAAGCGTGAAGCTCTGTGTCTTGCCTTATAATGTGTGTTGTATGACAGGATACTGTTGTAGTCACGCTCGCGTTTATAAACCGTTTTAATAAATGTTTTACTACTGCTAATTAAACGGTTAGTGGTCGGCTTGTGACCCTGAAATTGAGTGCGGAATTATTAGGTTACGTTGTAATACTGTTGTAGTTGGATGTGAATTAATAGTTACCGGCGTAACTAATAATTATGTATATGCTGGGCTGAGGCCCTTTTGGCTTTGATATTTGCTGTTTATACAGGGTGGCCCGTTTACCGTGGTCCAAAGATTTTTTTCAGCTTGAGCATCATAATTTCGAAACCATAAGTTTTCGCTTGACTAAAGTATGTTTTAAATGATCACTAACTGATGATGCTCTCAAGCTGAAATAAATCTTTGGACCACTGTAAACGGGCCACCCTGTATATTAAGTTTTAAGGTGTTTTAATACCAATAAACGCATTTTTCTTTCGTAGTAGATGAAAGGGCCCCAAGTATCTTATAGCTGCCACATTTGAATCCTACGCCTTACAAACTGTGACATCTCAATTTGTGCTATTGGCACATTTTCAACCGACGACCAAAAAGGAGGTTATCAATTCGACGCGTATATATATATTTTTGTATGTATGATCACCGAGTACTCGAAGACGGCTGAACCGATTTGGAAAATTCTTTTTTTGTTCGAATGGGTATACTTCGAAATTGGTCCCATTGTCACCAAGTCAGAATCTGATGATGGGATCCTGGAGAAATCGAGGGAACTCTTCAAATATTATAGGCACACCTATGGCGTTTTGGGTATTTCTTATAGTAACTTGTGCAGTTGCTCTCAAAAAGTACCCTTTGGGGAAGTGGAACTGATGATGAAGACCACAGATGGCCGCCGAAACTACTCAATAATAAGTATTGAGTGGATTGCGATTCGATTACTTGAATATGGATGTTATCAACAATGTACTCAACAATGAACGGCCCAGTATTGGGAAAAGCAATATTTTGTAAAAGGTTATAAGTAGTTGACATTTAGGCTCTTGTAACTAGGTAAATTAAAAATCAACCTACTAAAAAGAGGGAAATAAAAACTTTTTAACAAAAAATTAAACCGACTCCCAAAAGCACTGCAAAGTGAAAAATAACTTTAATTTCGGAAGTCGGTGCCAAAAACGAAAAAACAAAACTAAAGACACCCACTACCGAAATTAAAGTTATTTTTCACTTTGCAGTGATTTTGGGAGTCGGTTTAATTTTTTGTTAAAAAGTTTTTGACGTGACAACGTCTTATAATTCGATGAAACTGGCTGCACGCACGAAAATACATGACTCATGCAGCGTTACCTCGCTGGCTGGCTAGCCTGCTGACCTCGCTCTGAGGCGTTCCATTCTTAAATGGAACGCCTCAGAGCGAGGTCAGCAGGCTTGAAGTGCAAGCGAGAGCGCGAAACGAGCGACAAAGAGGCACAATCGGCCTCCGCGTTCGGCAGCGTTCGACATCTGTCTCTCTCCTACTTGAGTGAGCGATGCGTCCGCGTGGACAGCTGTTATACAATAATACATTTACATGTTTTCGTCAAGTATGAAGTGCAGTGAAAAGTGAATGTGGTGTCAATTGTTTATAGCAACGATAATTGCGGCGATAAAGGTAATGATTCTTTCGATATTAAATATACTTTAGCAACGCCATTCGCGCAGCCAATAATCGCTGCTTTAAAATCGAAAGCACAAAAATACGTGAGTAGAGACAGCTCATTGCAGCATCTAGAACTCCTGCTCAGGCGGCTGCTGCGAGAAAATCAAAAAACGAAAGACAACGCAACAACAGATTACGCCAAGCTGCTAACTTGGCTATTGCCAGTGGTTTTCTTGAAGCGACAACTGCATATTCATCTCGTTCAGGGGCAGAGTCGAACAATGTTACAACAAAATATGTATCAAACAAATAAAATTAAAATTTTCTTTTGAAAAAATGCAACCTTCCATCAGTATTTTGTTGTGACGTTGTCACGTTCAACTATCGTCAGTAAACCGACTTTACAGACAACCGATTTTTTTATTAATAACAAATCTATCCACGAGACTACTGTTATATTTAGTCAAATAGCACAATGTTGATAGAAAGACATCTTAATTAATCAGAACTTCTTAATTTGTACGTCAGAAACTAACAAATAGTTAAAGTAGGTATGCAAAGAAAGGCAGTGACGTTTCAAGATTTTTTGCGAATAATTACAACACAAAATTTCAACATTTTCTATTCATAATTTCTGCAACAAAATGTCATAGAACCGGTCAGTAACCGATTTGCTTGACGTAATGATCTAACGATGCGCCGGCGCACGGCGACGGACGTCGCGTGACCTGCGATGATATCGATGTGACGTTTGTAAACAAACGTCAACGAGAAATAAACACGACGCCATCTTGGATATAGAGCGTCTTATTGAGCCGATTTAATGACAAGTTTTTAATGATAAATTGTGAGTACACATAAACACGATACGATGTCGTGTCGTGCTATGATAGAAATCTTCGACGAGCGCCACGTATAATTTCACGATACGACATCTTTCTATCTTTGAATAGATTTTGTCCGATTATTTGATGATCAATCTCAATCATCTGTCATCATCATCAGCCTAGGACAATACGAAGTTTCGTCGTGAAACAATGCGATTTCATGTCGTGTTTATGTTTTCTTACACATAAAAATGCTTAGGTTTGATCGGAGTACTGATGCAGCGTCATCATTCGGGAGTCTGTAAGTCTCCTGCACAGGTTTTCTGAATGCCTCCAATTGTTAATTTAGATGTTGCTAAGCGTTTGTTATTGGTCAAAACAGATTTCGTCAGTAAACCGACTAGTCATGCATTTAAATGGTGACGCGTCCATAAATTATATCTAAAATCTGTGTGTTAATCTAACATTAGATTAAGTAGGAAGATACGTGACGAGTTTTATAAAGAACATATGAAATGGGCCAAAACAAATGACGAAATGGTTCCCATTAATTGCCAAGAACTTGTGAAGATAAAGTTACTACTTCGTTTCCCATCGACAAGACCGGCCCGTGCTTAGGGTTACCATATGACAGGCGTTTGCCGCATTTGATAGGCATTTTAAGGTTTAGACAGGCGTGCGGCCGGCATTGGTCTGAAACAGGCATTTTTAAACTTCGCGCCCGCGCGCGATTCGCGCTTGCATTTGAATGACACCGGCGGGTGGCGGCGGTGAGCGTATCTTGTGAAGATTTTTACGTTTATGTATAGATGACGCCAAATAACTTGGCAAGGTTTTGGCGTAGTGGGGGTAAGTTCGCGCATCGTGCACATAGTGGAAGAAAAAAGTGGTCACTTTTACTGCTTGCCATTATTCTATGGTTATTGCCATCATTTATTTTCAATCATATCTGTTCAGTAGAATGTTAAAGAAAGAAGAGGAATTCATTCGTTAATTCGGTATTATAAATAAAATAGATATAATACATAAACACATTTAAAAGTGAAAAAAAATGTATTTAAAACAAACATTAAAAATAATATGTTCTCGTCGTCACAATTAGTTAATAAAACTGCTACCCCTTTTATTCTTCTTTTTTCCCGGTGTCCTAACGACAGTGACGAATTTGGAATTTCAACCTTCCGTCTAACTGTTCATTCTGACGTTTTAATAGTCTGCGTAAAACGGTATTTGGTACTAGCATTGTAATCACGGGCACGCCGCAATTGCGGCGGTAAGACCCCTCTTTGAGGAGTGGCTAGATCGGCGTCACGGCGTCCTGACCTACCGCATGACGCAGGTCCTCACCGGACACGGAAGTTTCGGGAGGTACCTGTGTCTGATGGGTAAGGAAGAGACGCCTGGGTGTCACCACTGCGAGGGTCGCCCTGAGGACACAGTCGAGCACACGGTGCAGGACTGCCCAGCTTGGGCAGAGCACCGACGTGTCCTCACGGCGACAATAGGCGGAGACCTCTCGCGCCCGGCCTTGGTCGAGGCCATGCTGCGGGGCGAGAGGGAGTGGGAAGCGGTCGCCTCCTTCTGCGAAGCAGTCACGCTTCCGAAGGAGGAGGCGGGCCGCGTGAGGGAGAGGATGGCATCCTCCCTCCAGCCCAGCCGCAGTGGTAGACGTCCACGGCGTCGGACGTCGGCCGACGATCTCCGGCCACCGTAGGCGCGGGCATGCAGACAGCGAGTAAAGGGCAACTCGCTGTCCGACCATGGACCATGCCCGGGTCGACGGCGCGTCGTGTTCCACGCGCGCCTCAAAGAGCGTCAGCAACATGACGAGGCCCCCTCTGCAGAGGGCCGAAGCCTGCCGGGGTCGTGGGACTCATCCCGTTACCGTGGCCCCGGTATGTAAAGGGTTATTGAAGGAACACCGTGGATTTTAGTCAGTAAAAGTCTGACAGTCCCTCCCACCCTGTCCGGAGTGGGAGGACTTATTTGATAATTTTACCACGTTAAAAAAAAAAAAAGCACTGTAATCAAGGTAACAAAAAATAAATTTAAAACAACAACTAGTAACAAAAACAAAGGGTACAACTTTCGTGTACGCGAGTGTATTCGGGAGCAAATTGATTGAGAACTACTGACGCACCAATCGCGGATCGGAGCGGCGCTACGTCATACCCCGCGTCCCGCTGACAACCGCTGACACCTAAAAATCGCATTGAACGACTCTTGCCAAGTTATTTGGCGTTACCTATATTAGAAAAGGAAGAACTATTAAAAAAAATAATGTCCTGTGACAAATATCAGTAATAAATATCCTTCTTCATTATTATCTGTTGACTTTTACTTATAGGTAATAAGTACAGCGTTTTGCTTTAGACAGGCATTTTTCTGAAAATTCAGGCATTTTAGGTACCATAGACAGGCATCCCTCCATTTACATATGGTAACCCTACCCGTGCTAGCAAAGGATAGAGATTTGAGGACAAGGAAAGTGGCAGCCTTTGCCCAGCTGTGAGACAAAATATGCTATATATTTAGATACACAGAAATAAATACCTCCACAATACTTCATTCTGAATAATAAAAATGTTTTCAATTTTATCTGAACAAATAAAACGAATCTCTAAACACATTCACGCATTTACATTTCTAGCTGAATTACAAATAAATTGGACCTAAGTAGGCATTTTACTGCGCCAAATGGTTAGCGTAACACAATAAATAAGGTACCTACGTAACACCTAAACTTAAATGTTTTTCTCGTAGCTTTCTTAGCTTAGGCTGAAGTAACGTATTGGTATTATTGGTAATGCATATAAGTTTTTAAGCTAACATGGTCACTGACAGTATTAGAAAGGAACGGGGTAATCCTAATGATGGTGTTAGGATGAAAACGCCAGTAAAATTATAGTGAACTGTATTCTAACGTAAACGGATATAACAAGCAGATAATTATATCAAATAAAGAAATTAGATGGTGAAATAACAAGTATGCGCTTAGTAAGGCGGACGATGACGCCGTGGTTGTGCCGGCCGGCGCTCGCTCATCGTAGCTCTGCCCCGCGCGCCCGCAGCCCCGCCGCGGTCGCCCTGAGCGTAGTGATGTTCTCAACAAATATCCCGTTTTAAGCTCTAATGATATTAAATTCTAATAAAATTTGTAATGCATGTACTAAACTAACTAAATATGTACTTTGGTGTGTTTTTATTTGGGCTTGCAGAGGGCAAGCAGGGGTAGCTCGCCGCTCGGTAAGGACCGGATCCGGGTCGACGGCGCGTCGTGTTCGGCAGAGAGGGAGAGAGAGTGTGTAGAGCACTCAGCAGGACTGACCGGGCCCGACAGGGCAATTGTCCTGGCCTTGGAACGCAAGGGCAACTGAAGGAGTAGAGTGGGTTTTTAGTCAGTAGAAGTCTGACACTCCCTTCCGCTCCACCCAGAGCGGGAGGAGTCATTTGGGTAAGGCCGTGTAAAATTGTACATTTCGTTTGTTTTTTTGTCCGAAGAAAGTATGTGTTAATAGCTCATTAAATACTGTGCTGACATCGATAATATTGTGGCAACTGATTATATGAATCATGAATTAATAGTGATCATCGTTAAATTTATCATACCATGCAATTTACTATTTCTTTTTGTATTTTTATAAGTTGTAACTTTTTTTTCCCATACAAAAAATCAATGTCCAAAATACATCTCTTGGGTATTATGTATAAAATATTTTGAAAAAAATAACTTCTAGCGCTAAGAAGTAGCTTTTAATGAATTTATTACTAATTTTCCCCTATAACGCTCGTATTTTGTTAATTTCAACTATGTTTCTATAACATTTTATGTGAACATAAATATGTGTCCCGGAATTTCATGTCGCAAGCGTTTCGCTAAGAGAGTTACTAAATACTGGCTTAATATGTGTGTATCCAAAGCCGAATAAGATTCCTTAGCGCGGCAGTACTGATGCTCATTATGTCAGAATGTAAAAAATAAAATATTCGTCCAATCGTCCACTTGATCCGGATTTTTCTGTGTGTTGAACGAGTTGTCCAGGTTATTTTGTGGCGTTAAAATACCAATTTCGAAGTTCGTATTGCATATTTGCGTTATTTTTATGCGTTCCGCTCATAGCTACATTATTACTTTAAAGAAATAGCTTGGGCTGTGGTAATAATCTGCTTTTTTATAAGAGATACAAGATTTTTAAGTTAGCTTCGCAACATTTTTCTGTCGCGAGTGATACCGAACGTTACTAGGAGAGTTACGTAACACTCGGGACATAATTTAGGCAGAGTTGACATTCAGGGAAGAATTATTCATGAGAGATTTTTCGAATTAACCAACTTTTTGCTTATTATATACATGGTTTTTTCTTCATGATAAATAATTAATTTCACCTGCTAGAGGTTTTTAACTGAACGAAAAAGACACAAGCTCATAAAAATATGCTTATTTTAATTTATATGTACCTAATCTAAATAGGCAAAAACAAAAGAGTTCAGCACCTATTTCTTCTCTGTTAGTCAACCGTTTTTCTTTTGTTGTTTATTTATCACAAAAAAAAATAGGAACCGTTAATTGTTTTTCCTTTTTATTAAAGAAAGAAAGAAAGTTAAAGAAGAAAACAGGATTATGGGAATCACAAAGAGAGTACAAAGAGAAGAAGAAAATAAGAAATGTAACAATATTCAAACTGGAGGACAAAAAGAAGCACGAATCTTTAGAGAAACAGAAACAAAATATATTGATATAAAGGAAGGTGGACGAAAAAATATCTTGGAGGTTCTATGTGGGTTTTATTGAAAACGTTGCAAATGAAGAGGTTGAGACATTTTATTGTATAAATTTTTTTAAAACTGTTATTAATCCTTTAAAATGTGTAAAACCAATAAAAGTTAACACAGATATATAGTGCCTACATCAAATGTTGTTAAGAAAGTTGAGTTAATATTTAGTTCCAAAGAGTACTTCTTAAAAAATGAAAGTTGTCATAGAGTTTACTTTGTTTAGGAAATTGTTGTGATTTGAAAGCTCGATGAGACTGAAAAACTACCATACTTAAAAAACATTACTAGTAATAAATTAAATTGTTTTTAAACATGTCTTTTTATTATTTTTAAATTACCATCGAAATTAATATTCTACTTTAGTAACCAGTGAAGAACGTGTCAAATCGTGTCATAAAAAAAAACGAATCCAACAACTAACCTAGGTTGATTGCTGAATTAGTTTATTATATTGTAGACCTAGCTTTAGATGGGTCGCGAGCGTTACTGCGTTACCGTGTGTTACTAATTTATTAATGTCTTAAGAGTTACTATGTACAAAATTAGACGGCCTTACCCATTTGATGATTTTCCCACCGGAATAAAAGTTGGGTTTTTAGGGTTCCGTAGCCGAATGGCAAAAAACGGAACCCTTATAGTTTCGATTTGTCTGTCCGTCTGTCTGTCTGTCCGTCCGTCCGTATGTCACAGCCATTTTATTCCGAAACTATTAAGACTATACATGTGAAACTTAATAGGCAGATGTATTCTGTGAACCGCTTTCCGATTTTAAGGCAAATATTAAAAAATATTTAAAATAAAGGGGGGTCCCCATACATGGAACAAGAACTGAATTTTTTTTTTTCATGAAACCTATGCGTGTGTGGTATCTATAGACAGGTCTTTAAAAATGATATAAGGGTTTCTAAAACTACTTTTACATAAAGTAAATCGTTTAAAAGATATAAGCTTCCAAAGTGGTAAAATGTGTCCCCCCCCCTCTAACTTCTATAATAATGGAGTGAAAAATCTAAAAAATATAAATGTCTGTAGATTTTAATGTAAACTTTCAACCAAAATTGGTTTGAACGAAATCGAGTCAGCAGTTTTTGAGATACAGCATATTTTATAAAACCGCAAATATAACTTTGTAATTCATACAAACACTATGAAAAACAAAGTTATTTAGCCTAGTTGTAAAAATGTAAATAAGCTAGTTTTAAGAAATTTTTAAGGTTTTTTTTTATAAGCAATATTGTTAAATAGGTGTGTTTAAATTTTGGTGTACAATAAAGTATATTCTATCTATCTATCTATTCGTCAAATAAATATACATTATTATATTATATTATTATAGTTACTACGGAACCCTTCATGGGCGAGTCTGACTCGCACTTGGCCAATTTTTATTTAATATTATTGGTTAGCAAGGTACAGGTTGTGGTCCTGCCTCGTATAGTGGTCGCAAGCGCGACTGGCTGAGTATAAGGTGTCGAGTTCAATTCCCAGGTCGGGTGAAAAGTGCTATTGGGTTTTTACACAAATATACTGTTGGGCAAAGATTTCGCCCCGAATTTTCCCCTCTTCCCGGGCACGTTGCCTTTTTTGACCAATTATTCATAAACGCCTCTAAGTCACGTCTAATCCCAATACACCCCTAATCACAGAACAGATAAACCTCTTTTGTCTGTTCTGTGCCCCTAATAATCTAATCTCTGAAGACACGGAGTACCAACAACTTGTACACAGTCTGACTGCTTTATTATGTATGTGAAAGTAAATAAAAGTGAGAAAAATTTCCCCTGAGCTCACTATGCACGATGAGACGGAGGTTGTTTGTCAAATTACATGAGAGAATTATTACACTGGAAAAGTGTTTTGTTTTGTTTGTGCGTCGCGTCGTGGCCATATTTTTCTATCTAAATTTAAATCTGTTTCTATAGATAGTGTAAGTGTAAAATCGCTGAACCGCCACTTTTATTACTTTGCAAAAACGTCGTTAACATTGGAACCTGTATAGATTGTATGAACTTTAAAAGAGACGGACCCCTGAGTTTGTTTCGGTGTTTCTTCTCACTTCTCAGGGTAGTCAGTTACAAAATACCGACCTCATCTAGTTTAAATTTACGAAAAAAATGACGTGTAAAAGTGTTATTTAATAAGCAATTTGCAAAATAAAGATCATTTATATTTTAAATAATAATAATATTTCGTTTCCTATGTGGAGCATAACGATAAAAAATAAAATTCCTTTAATTCGCTAATTGAATGTTTATTGTTGAGTTTTGTCTGTGCCTTTATTTTCCAAATTATATTATATCGTATAATAAATATCAGACTGTAAAATTGACTGCAAAATCGGAGACTTAAGCTACGTTGTTTCACATTACCGAAAATTAAGGAGGGTTCAGCTCTATAATGTGTTAAAAAAGCATTAGTTGGCTTAAGCGCCAAAAAGTGCTCTGAAATAAAAAAAAAACAGCGACTTTACCTTTCTGCTGTCGAATATACATTTATTACGACATACCTAACATTTTCACTTAAAGATGAAAACCCACTTATTTTTCTACGATACGATATGATAGAATGTTTTCTAAAACGCATGCCCAAAATTTTCCTACATAACTACACGAACGGTTTAGCTAATAAACCGTTCGTCAATTTACTTCTGTCCCCAATTTACATCCAGTTTTTCACGATTACTGAGATGGTGCAAACCGGTACGGTGAAAATCCAAAATGGACGCTGTTAGTTCGAAATTCGAATAAAAGCTCTCGAGCGGTTCACCGCTTGGGAACGAACGTAGACGCGAAAGATAATTAAAAGATTCTGTAGTTTTAATTAAGGTGAAGACAGACCTATTTCTGTTAAATTAATTGCAAGTTTGCGTGATTCTGTCTCTTTACTTATTGTTCATAGAAAGACATTGTCTGAACTGTTTACCAGGCCATGCGCGTCACGACTTGTCACAGCAGCCATTAAAAAGGTCTAAGAATTAAAATTTCAATGGACTAGAGCTATTTTAGATAACTTTGAAAAGGGTCTCAGTATTTTTAACCGACTTCTAAAAAAGGAGGAGGTTCTCAATTCGGATGTTTGTATTTTTTTTTTTATGTTTGTCCACGCATAACTCCGTCGCTTGCCAACCGATTTGAAAAATTCTTATTTTGTTAGAAAGGGTATACTTCCCAAATGGTCCCATGAAAATTTTATCGAAATCGGACAAGCCGTTTTTGAAAAATCAACAAAAGTCTAAAAAACATATTTACGTTGATGATCTTTTCGTTTACTCTGCATTGCGTTTTTTGTTCGCGCATAACTCCGTCATTTACGAACCGATTTGGAAAATTCACTGACCCATTAAAAAGCACGAAAATAAAAACTTTTTTGAAAAAAATAAAACCGACTTCCATATCAAAACACTACAAAGCCAAAAATAATTTTAATTTCGGAAGGCGGTGTGAAAAAAAAGAAAATACAAAACCAATAACACCGACTACCGAAATTAAAATTATTTTTGGCTTTGTAGTGTTTTGATATGGAAGTCGGTTTTATTTTTATACTAACCACCCGGACATATCCATTTTTCCTTTGTTACTCATATTATAAATGCGAAAGTTTGTGAGGATGTATGGATATAATTTGTTACTCTTTCACGCAAAAACTACTGAATGAATCTGATTGAGATATTATATATAACTGAAATTTTGAGATAAACCATTGATAAAACATAGGCTATTTTTATCCCGGAATGCTTTCGGGATCGGGATTTACGTGGGAACACCCTTTGTATGTACTTATTTGATATTATGAATGCGAACGTGTATCTTTCTCTCTGTCTTCATGTCTTGACTTTCATGGTTAAATGATAAATGATCTTTATTTTGCAAATTCGTTATTAAATAACACTTTTACACGTCATTTTTTTCGTAAATATTAACTATGCTACTACTAGCCGGTGTTTCACCGGCCTCATCTAGTTAACACCGAAACAATCTCAGGGGTTAGTCTCTTTTAAAGTCCTCATATTTTATTTTTATTTTGTACCATTTAATGTTTAGCTCTTTAGAATAATTAATTAAGTTAGTTCTAGGAAAACCATTTCCTAATGTAACTTCTTAATAATGTCTTAAATATTTGCACACCAGTTACCTGGTGGAATATGATGGACTTTTTAATGTATACCATCAACTTTCTGTACTCGTATTCTTGCAAATAAATAATATTCTATTATTCTATTCTACAATCTATATTGGTTTAATTATATGGGAACCTTGTAGGTTTCAGTCTGAGGCGATCTTTTGAAGAAAGATGCTTACAGATTTGAGTGGGCCTGTCCATACAGTGTAAGCATTTGTCAAATAACGTATAGCTCAACTTAGAATAAGGAGCTTAACGATTTGACGAACAATACCAAGGTAAGGACGTTTGGGTAGGCCGGAAAAAGCACTTATACTGCCAGACAATCATGTTTAACTCGAATAAAATAACCTTCATATTCACAATCGTTTATGAGGATTATGTAGATTAGTCTGAAATGGCCTTTTGAGGAAAGAACCACACAGATTTGAGTAGACCCGTACTGTCAGTGCAAGTCTTTGTCAGTAAGTCTGTAAGCTCAACTTTGGACTACTAAGGAGCTCAACGACCTGAAGAACAATGCCAAAGACGGGACATTTGAGTAGGTCGCTAAAGTACTCAAACTGTCAGATATCATCGTAAGAAAGAGAGAGAAAATTAAAAAAAAGTAATGGAAATAAAAAAAAAACACATAATCCTCGCACTTATGTACATAATTAATTAATCATTAAAAAAATATTATACTTTACAAAGTAAGTATTCATATCAAAATGAAATAAAATATTATACTTTAAAAAGTAAATATTCATGTCAAAATTAAAAATAAAAACCGGTCAAGTGCGTGTCAGGCCACGCGCAGTGTAGGGTTCCGTAGTTTTTATAACAGCCAAGTGCGTGTCGTATTCGCTGACTGAACGTTTCGTGCCATGCTCTAACTAAAAGCTAAATATGACTACCTAACTAATTTGACCTGATCCGACAATTTTGCACGGAAAGTTTTAATTTTTTTTAGAGATTTTGTCCAATTGTTGAGCTCCTTAAGTTCTAAGTTGAGCTACACGATAACTGACAAATGCTTGCACTGTCTGGACAGGTACGCTCAAATTTGCGTGGTTATTTCCTCAAAAGAATACCACAGACATGAACCTACATGCTTCTCATATAAAAATACAAATTGTCTGGACTTTAAAAGAGACTATCTCTGAGTTTATTTCGGTGTTTCTTCTCAGCGTAGTCAGTTAGGAAATACCGGCCTCATCTAGCTAAACTTAACACGCAAAAAAACATGACGTGTAAAAGTGTTATTTATAACCAATTTACCAACGACAATTTACAAAATAAATATTTCATTTCATTTTGTTAAAAAGTTTTTTTTTTTAATTTATGAGGTTATGAAACTAGTGCGATACAACTGAAGTTCAGCGCCATCTATCGACATTTCTATGGAGTTGTTCGAAATTTTCGAGTCAAATACAATTAGTCGACTATTACTATTAAACTTGTAAAGCCCACTTATGTGTGATAGTTTTCCTTTAAACTTCGTTATATATAGGTACTACTGCTGTAACATTTTAATTTCTAACTACAACCGTTTAGTTGGTAGAGGGGGGACACTTGACTCTAACGAAAATTGGGACTTTAAAGCTTGATAAGTCACGAACAGTTTACTTGTCAAAATTCGTGTAAAAATTGTCATCCCACTTTACATGTTGGGGAGGTACCCCAAATTATTGATTTTTTTCAAAATTTTATTTTACCACTTTTTTGGCGTTATTAACGTGTATACTCATGCCAAATTAGAACTTTCTAGTACCAATAGTTTTTGAGCTAAGCCGCGGACAGACAGACAGACAGACAGACGGACATGGCGAAACTATAAGGGTTCCTTGTTGACTACGGAACCCTAAAAAAGATGTCAATTTGTATAAAAATAAAATACAAGAAATCGTGATTGTAAACAACACTAATGCTCCCTGTATATCATTGGAGCAGCTCAATCCCAAGCCTTTTTATCCTCAATATAGTCTTTAACTGCGTAAAAAGCTTTCTGGCAAAGCTTGCGTTTTATGACTAATTTAAATTTGTTAAAGCTGAGTTCTTGCAAATGGCAGGGTAGTTTATTATAAAAATGTATGCACTGGCATTTAAAAGAACCACCTATTTTCTTGAGCCTTGTTTTTGGAATGACAAAGTTGTGTTTATTTCTAGTATTTACGTTAAACTTTAAGGTTTTCTAGTATTTAGGTTAAACTGTTGAACCGATTTTGAACCGATATGTAATATTTTTATATGTAATATTTATTAAGACCAAAAATAATTATACATGTTAACACAATTTTCTAATAACAGAAGGTAAGCTTAATAACAAAAACAATTGTGCCTATTTAATAGCATCTGCTGCCAAACTAGGCTTATAGCCTGTGTCTCAGCATGCAGCGCATTACGCCCTACCCTATATGATCTTACATACAAATTATAAAAGTTTTATTTAGCAATGTACAATATTTCTGCAGTAAAACAGTATAATATATATTAGAAGTCTACAGTCCTCTGGGTGAGTGAAGTGAAAGGGTGAGTATATGTGTGTGAGAGGGTGAGTTGAAAGTTAAAGAAAGCCTGTAGATTCTTTTGATCTAACCTTATGGTTACATAAAAAATAATAATTTTCTTTGTTTGGGTTATCCCAAACGGAGCAAACTATTGTTTCAACCAAAACATATACCCCTATTTCAAGATGGTAAGTATATTTTCTGTATGATCATAGGATAATTTCCAGAGCCACTGAGATACCGATCTTTTCAATGTTGACTTGTTCAGTGAGTATATGTTAATAATTTTGTTAACCTTGTCATATATAAATGGACCTAAGAATGGGTGGAATTTACGCATAAACGTTGTCTTTGACTGTACCAACCGCTTACAGACTGGTAAACCTCTACGTCTTGTCACCAGGCTCGGACTGTAGTCAAGGTTAGTATGTTGTTTTAATACTGTACCCAAGACAAACAGCTGGCGCACAGTCAGGACCTCACATTACTCATAAAGTAGAGTAGTTGGGTAACGGAAAGGTTTAAAAGTACAGAGTTTCAGTATAGTTCTTTGTGACACTTCAAGTTGTTTTAGCGTCGTTTTCGGTGCTCCACCCCAAGATGTTATGCAATATGTAATCAGTGACTGACAAAATGCATAGTACACTTGCTAAAAATTGTGGAATATTATTATTATTCCATTTATTTAATATATGTACATATAAATTGCATTTTTAAATATTAATATAAAAAATAAAAACTTTAAAAATAAAAAAAAATAGTAGCCCACCGGTATCGGGAACAGGGTTCAAGCTACCGGTGGTCAGGGCTCCATAGAGAGGAACCTCCTCACAATACGCGCCGTTTCCAGGAGTACTGCTTTCTGGATCAAGCCCTTGATCCAGCTGCCCAACGAGAGCCTCCTTAGATGTTGGTCGAGGCTCTTGGCTGTTATACCATTGGCTGTGACGACTATCGGCACAATGATTGCTGTCTCCACATCCCACATGTCGACAACCTCGCGTGCCAGGTCAAGATACTTATATTTTTATCTATCTCAGCTTTCACGAGGTTCTCGTCATGGGGGACTGCTATATCAACAATCATTGTGCGATGCTCTAATCGGGCTATCACCACTATGTCAGGCTTATTGGCAACAATAGTCCTGTCAGTGATGATAGACCGATCCCAGTACAGTGTAATATTGCCATTATTGAGAACTGGGTCGGGCACATACCTATAGTATGGTACTTCTGATTCCACAATATTGTATTTAAGAGCAAGTTGCTGGTGAATAATCCTGGCTACGAGGCTGTGTCTATGCAAATATTCTCCGTTAGTCAGACGAGAACAACCGGAGATAATGTGACGAATGGATTCTCCCGGTTTGTGACATGCCCGACATATGTCTACCGTACCATCCTTCACAATATATTTCCGATAGTTATTCGTCATCATAACTTCGTCCATAATCGCACAGACAAAACATTCGGTTTCCCCGAAGAGGTCACCGAAACGTAGTCAGGCTACGGACGCTAATAAATCTACTTCAGACCCATGAACGGCTTGGTAATAGCGTCCATGAAGCTCCTTGCTCTGCCATACTTCTCTGTGGTCATTAGTATCTAATACTACAGGTTTGCGCCAATTCTCGTTACCTAAGGAGAGCGGAGTGAGGCCTTTGTCCACCGCTGCCACATCCCGATGCATACCCACGTCAGCTTTTAGGAAATATTCTCTAAGGCTGCATACCTCGCGGTTGTGCAGGGTCTTTGCATTTAAAAAGCCACGACCCCCGCACTTCCGCGGGATATACAGCCTCATCACCGATGAACGTGCGGCGCTTGTTTCCGCCTGATAGAAGACTATTCAGTACTTTATTCAGGCGGCTAAAGAAGCGTTCCTTCAATGACTGTTTAACATAAGCAGCATTGATGCCTAGCGCTTCAGACATACCCAAATACTTGTAAGTTTCAGTCGATCCGAGGGATCTTACGTGTATGGAATCCGAGAGTTGAGTTCCCACGGATTCCATAATCTCCCCTCGCTTTACATGCATGACCGCACATTAGTCCACCCCAAATTCTATCTGTAAGTTTCTGTTACCTTCAGTAGCTCCATGAGTTGCAAGTTGCTGGGGGCAAAGATTTTCAAGTCATCCATATAAAGCAAGTGTGATATGACCTGACCACCTCTTCTCAACTGGTGGCCTAGCCCCGAACCCTCCAGCAGTGTACTGAGAGGATTGAGAGCCAGACAAAACCACAGTGGGCTCAGATTGTCGCCTTGAAATATGCCACGCTCAATCCTAATCGTTTCGCTGTTTTCCTGGATCTGTCGACATCCTGGATAGCAAAGGACCGTCTTCCATTGCCCCATACATGACTAAAGAAAATTACGTAGTATTGGGTCTATTTTATACAACTCCAACACCTTCTTGAGCCATGTATGTGGAACAGAATCATAGGCCTTCTTATAATCTATCTAACATGTCGACAGATTCTTTCGGGAACGACGAACCTGTTGGTTAATGGCAATATCATTGAGGAGAAGCTCCTTAGTACCGCGGGACCCGTTCCTACATCCATTGTGAGAAGTAGACATGATTGAATTTTATCAATATGATTATTAATTTTGGCTCTCAAAATGGAAGTAAGAACTTTATGGACAGTCGGTAAGCACGTGTTCGGTCTATAATTTTTAGGTTCCGCAGTACTACCTGATTTATGGAGCAGGTGGGTTATTCCTGTAGTTAGGAATTGAGGTAGAGATCCTCACTCTAAGGCAGACTGGAACTGAGCGGCCAAGCGAGCGTGCGATCTTTGAAACCATTTTATCCAGAAATTGTGCAGCCCGTCCGGCCCTGGAGATTTCCAGTTGGATAACGGACGGACTGCACGGGTTACATCTTGGGGGCTGATAGTAATTGCCCCCATTTCTGGTATAAGATCGCACGTGCGCTTGATCTCACTCATCCAGTCACCCTCGATGTGGCTGACAGGCACCGACCAGATGCTGCGCCAGAACGAACACATGGCGTCATCATCCGGTAGGCACGTGTCAGTCACACCTTGGTCAAGTCGCTCCCAGGCCCTATAAACCCACCTTTCATTGCTTTGGAATGTGCGATTCTGAGTGTATCGCTCCACCCGCCGCTTATATCTGCGTATTCGATTTGCCCTTGCATAGACTTTCTGCTTCAGGAAGTAGATACGCTCTGTGACCCGGGTCAGATAATCTCGAGGAATAACATCAGTCCCCGCAAAAACCCGCCTCACAAAGGGTATCACTCGAGGACGAGTGTTGCCCTGCCTGAAGCAGATAAGTTTACCGATGAGTGCTCTAGCCTCAGCAATACGACGCTCGATCCTGCGCTGCCAAGCTGGTACAGCTGGTCGTATAACTCTGTCAGTCTTTGGGAACTTGACATGAACTACCCGACAAGCCGCTACAGCTGCACAGTATAGGATCGAATGAGTATCGGTGAGGTCTTCACTATTGCCAAAATAATTTGACAGCAGTGAATCTAGAGCACACACTAGCGCCCTATTTTTCTTATGCATGGGTAAACGAGGCAGACGACGTCTAAGCTCAGGCTGTGTGGAGGTCTTCCCTGTGCGAGCCCCCCCGGGCAGTTACGAGCGTGTCATCCGCATAACACGTCACGTCGGCGCCCGGCGGGAGTTCGCCTCTCAGCACCCAGTCGTAGCCGATGTTCCACAGGGGCGGTCCCAAGACCGATCCCTGTGGAACACCGCACGACGTGAGGTGCCGACCAGCACCGTCACGTCCCCGATAGGTGACGCATCTACCCTCCAGGTAAGCCCCTACTGTACGGCGGAGGTAGGGAGGCACGCGATGGTATTTCAGGGCCTCCCGAATACAACTCCAGGGTAGGGTGTTGAATGCGTTGGAGATGTCTAAAGACACCGCCACCACCACCCCACCCCGGGACACCGTCTCCTCCGCCAGGGCCCTCACGCGCATGATGGCGTCTATGGTGGAGCGCCCCCGACGAAAACCGAATTGGTTGTCGTCCAGGTTCGGCCCCTCCCTGCACAAGTGGCTGACGAGGCGATCTGCGATGATACGCTCAAAAAGTTTGCCCGCCTCGTCAAGCAGCACTATGGGCCGATACGCGGACGGCGAGTCCGCGGGGCGCCCCTCCTTCCTGAGGAGGACCAGCCTCCCCTCCTTCCACACACTGGGAAACTGACCCTGCTCGAGGCATGCCGTGAGAAGCCTCCTCAGCTGGGGCTCTAGCTCCTTCAGAGCCAGGACGAGAGCTCGACCAGGCACTCCGTCGGGTCCGGGCGCTGTGTTCTTAGCCCGGAGTCGTGACACGGCCGCTCCCATTTCTGCTTGCGTCACCTCGGGGACATCGGTGCTCTCCTCTTCTTCTGGAGAGTCTGTGGCTGAGGGCGAAGCCATCGCCGGGGGAACGTGTCCCGGTCGCCCTGGGAAGAGGGCCGACACCACCGCCTCTAGCAACTGGGGTTCCATGCTTCGCGTCAGTGGAGGCACCCAGGGACGCAACTTGCTCCGTACCCAACGGTAGGGGCGCCCCCACGGATCTCGATCTAGGGACCCCAGCAGCTCCTCCCTGGCGCGCGACTTTGAGTCGCCGATGGCCAGCCACAGAGTCTCTTTGGACGCGCGGTACACCTCATACAGCGCGTCCTCCTCGGCGGAATCCCGTCGACGTCGTCTCCGGTATCGGGTGTACCGGCGGCGAGCCGCAACGCACGCTACGCGCAATTGCGCGATCTCGGCGGTCCACCAGTACACCTGGCGCCTTGCGGACTGTTGGCGGACACGGGGCATGGACGCGTCGCAGATCTGCGTCATCGCCCCCCGAAACCACAGCGCCACCGCCTCGACGTCGACGGGGCAGTCCCTCGTCGACTCCCAGGTCCAGGACTGGACTAATGCAGCTTCTTCGAGTAGTTCCCTGTAGATGCGCTTAAGCGCCCAACGCGGGCCGTCGTTAATCGGGGCTGTTGGATGGCGGCCGCTCGCGGTCTGGGCAGAGACGTCGAACCGGATATACCGATGGTCCGACAGCGTCTCCACCTCCACGGCGACACGCCAGTCGCGGACTCGGCCGGCGACAGAGGGGCTAGCGAACGAGACGTCCACTATCGACCCGCCCCGCTGCCGCACGCACGTGTATTCCGAACCCCGATTCAGGACGACCAGACCGGTCGTCACCGCCCACTCTTCTAGCACCTCCCCCCGAGGGTCAGTGACCGGAGATCCCCACGCCGATGACTTGGCGTTGAAATCTCCGAGCACCAGAACGGGACGAGGGTGATGGCGGCCTACGACGGCGCCCAACTCGAAACGTTGACATCTGGTTCAAGTACCTGAAACAGAGAGAGCATCCGACCACGGTACGCAGTCAGGTTAGTTCCCCCCTCTGTAGCCCCAAAGTATGAGCGAATGACATTTTCATTGATGGAATTTGTCCATCGCATGCGCTGCACACTTCCACCGGAAGCGGGGACCCCATCAGAGGTCTCGAAGTCCTAAGCTGGCTGAAGGGTGGCCTCTTCCTCGCCGACGTGCATGTGGTGGTGTCGTCGGCGGCGAGAAGTATTCGTCGCTCGAGCTCGACGCAACTGCAGCGGCCGGAGTCTCTTCACTCACGGCTGGAGCTGGTCCCGGCGGCTGCAAGGCGGAGCTGAGCGACGACTCCGCAGGTCTTGGGTATGTGTTGAGAATCAAGCGTGCCCGGTTTCTTGTCAACATTTTGGTTTTTCCATTTATTGTTTTGTCTATTAATTCTATATATATCTAATCTATTAATTCTTTATTATTATTATATTGTATTTAAAGACAACCCTTTAAAATATGTCTGAAATATGGTATGAATTATTCAACAAAAAATAACACGCGAACGGCAACAACATCTAGTATCTAATCATTAAAAACGAATCTAAAGATTGAACTGGCTGTAAACATTTTTCAAATTTCATTCGTCCTACACAGATTTCGACGTTTTTGACGGTAACTATTACACAATACATATAATTATTTTGATCGAACCTAAACAAGTATTGTAGGTAATATAAACATGTCATATGAACTTAAAAAAAACACAAAGTCCTTCATCGTCGAAACTTAATACCAACCATTACAGTTTAACACGTTTATTTTACGTTTTTATTATGAAAATGAAACCTTTTTTTACGATTCGCCCAGTCGGCCATCTAATGCGAGATATAAAATTGATTGTTTCAAACGAGACAGTTTCGCGTGAGCCAAGGTGAACCATGACGGACAATTACGATTATATTGGCATTATTGCTACGTGATTAAATATTATTTAACATCCAACCTTATTGTTACAAAACATTTTCAAAACCTTGAAACGCGTGCACTCAGCACACTTAACGTAATTGCTAGGGAGACAGACCTATTTTTTTGTTATCTGGGTGATTTTACAAGGTCAGCACTCTTTGTCATATGTTATTATAATTAATGTTTGTTTGTGTATGTTTTATTGTTTTTAACCCGACTGTAAGGGAAGGCTATTTTTTCTTATTGCTACGTTATCGCATTGGGTTTATACCTGTAAGGATAGCTGCATGTGTATACCTATATCAATAAATAAATAAAATATGATGATCCAATAAAATAGTTACAAATACCGCGAATTACCGCTAACTAGCCGTTGCCCGCGACTTCATTCGGGTAAATTTAATATGTAAACCTATATTAAATCATCTCCTATTTGAACACTTAAGGCCGTGCGCGCACTGCCTTGCGGTGGCCGCAATTCCGGTTCTACCGCACCGGTATACTGACCGCAGTGCGCGCACTTCTATGACACTCCATACATCACAAATTTTGCGGTGCGTTAGAACTACCGGAATTGCGGCCACCGCAAGGCAGTGCGCGCACGGCCTAAGGGGTTGCTTTTTGAAAAAAAGTAGCACGTGTTCCCATACATATGCTACATTTTTTTTCAAATATTTGTTTCCAAATTTCATCCAAATCGGTGCCGTGGCTTAGCCGTGAAAGCGTAACAGACAGATAGACAGACAAACTTTCGCATTTGTAATATAATATATGTAATATCTATGTATAACACAGTGTCTGACTAGATTAATTCATTAAATTTTTGGAAACCTAGAAAAACCTATGACGCTATAAGACAAGGTTCTCCATCTGCATAACCGGATGTAGCTGAATACTAGTCAAATTCAATGAAAGTCTATCGGTTTTCTATCGGTTACATTTCGGGGAGTGTGCGATGGAATTACACAATCTAATTCCACCCAGCCCGTTCCATTATCGGACGACAAGACAAACGGCGAAGCGCCATCGTTACATGGTGGACATCCCACCCATACGCACAAAACGTTTTGGGAATACCTTCATTGTGCGTACGGCTAAGGAGTGGAATTCCCTGCCGGAGTCTGTGTTTCCTGATAGCTACAACCTAAGGGTATTTAAGTCAAGAGTGAATAGGTTACTTTTAGGTAAGCGTGTTCCATCTTCGACCACATCATAACTTACCATCAGGTGAGATAGTGGTCAAACGCGAACCTATATTCAATAACAAAAAATATTTCGATTTTCACATGTTCACTTTGTCGTCGCATCGTAAAGTCGAGTTAACGCGTGGAACGCGTCAGGTATCAAAGTGAGTACAATTTCACAACCTTTCAATTATTGGCGGCTAGTTTGAATAGGTAAAATTGAAGAGATTCGCAGGCGCATCAATGTTTATTTATTTATTTATAAAAGCTTCTTCTCTGCTGACTGGTAGAAATGTAGGCGTGACACAAGTCCTGCCGGGGTTGCGGAAATGTTCTATCGAGATACCAAAGCCCTGGATCGCAAGGGTAACTTAAGGAAGGGTGGGGTTTTAGTCAGTAGAAGTCTGACACTCCCTTCCACTCCACCCATAGAGGGAGGAGTCATTTCATGATTTTCCCTCCCAGCAAAAAAACAGCATGACATAAGAAGGTCAATCAATCAATGAATCAATCAATCTCTTTATTGTGGATCATAGGTGTACATAATACAGCTGGTGTTAATTTAATGTTTTGAGAACAGCTATGTCCTACCCTTATTTTTTTTATAGTGGTAAAATTATCAAATAAGTCCTCCCACCCCGGGCAGGGTGGGAGGGACTGTCAGACTTTTACTGACTAAAATCCACGGTGTTCCTTCAATAACCCTTTACGTACCGGGGTCACGGTAATGGGATGAGTCCCACGACCCCGGCAGGCTTCGGCCCTCTACGGGGGGGCCTCGTCATATTGCTGACGCTCTTTGAGGCGCGCGTGGAACACAACGCGCCGTCGACCCGGGCATGGTCCATGGTCGGACAGCGAGTTGCCCTTTACTCGCTGTCCGCATGCCCGCGCCTACGGTGGCCGGAGATCGTCGGCCGACGTCCGACGCCGTGGGCGTCTACCACTGCGGCTGGGCTGGAGGAAGGACGCCATCCTCTCCCTCACGCGGCCCGCCTCCTCCTTCGGAAGCATGACTGCTTCGCAGAAGGAGGCGACCGCTTCCCACTCCCTCTCGCCCCGCAGCATGGCCTCTACCAATGCCGGGCGCGAGAGGTCTCCGCCTATTGCCGCCGTGAGGACAAGTCGGTGCTCTGCCCAAGCGGGGCAGTCCTGCACCGTGTGCTCGACTGTATCCTCAGGGCGACCCTCGCAGTGGTGACACCCAGGCGTTTCTTCCTTTCCCATCAGACACAGGTACCTCCCGAAACTTCCGTGTCCGGTGTGGACCTGCGTCATGCGGTAGGTCAGGACGCCGTGACGCCGATCTAGCCACTCCTCAAAGAGGGGTCTTACCGCCGCAATTGCGGCGTGCCCGATGTCCTACCCTTAGGGCGTACAATAAAATGTAGGTAAATAAATTAATTTAACATGCATGTCAACAATCATTTTAAAATAATACATTGCAAATTTTAGACCATTAAATATGACTTTGGCAGATTGTATTCTGACAGTGGTTTGTCGGCAAAGAAGTCTTTCACAGAGTAATAACATTTGTTCACTAACAGTTCGTGGGGATTCTTTTTAAATGATTTTATTTCAGAGTAGTTGACTTTTCTATGCGAAACATGTGACAAAACCTGTGACACTAAATTAAGACCGCTTTTGTACCCATATGTGTAATTATAATTAAATTATTTATAATATATTGTTAATGTATAAAACCACTGTATTGTGGCGAGAAATAAACCATTTACTTACTGCTATTTAAGTTCTTCGACCTTAAGATGGTGCAGAGATGGATAATGATAAATGAGACTAAATTAAAATATATACAGTAATAAAACTACTATATTAAATCTAAATATATATAACTCAAAGGTGACTGACTGACTGACTGACTGACTGACATAGTGATCTATCAACGCACAGCCCAAACCACTGGACGGATCGGGCTGAAATTTGGCATGCAGGTAGATGTTATGACGTAGGCATCCGCTAAGAAAGGATTTTGCGAAATTCCCACGGGATCGGGATTTACACAGGAAAAACTTCCCACGCGGGCGAAGCCGCTGGCACAAGCTAGTCTATATATATAAAAGGAAGTCGTGTTAGTTACACTATTTATAACTCGAGAACGGCTGAACCGATTTGGCTGAAAATTGGTAGGGAGGTAGCTTAAAACCAGGAGACGGATATAGAATATTTTTTATTCCGGAATTCCCACGGGATCGGGATTTAAGCAGGAAAAACATCCCACGCGAACGAAGAAGAAATGGAGAGTAGGGTAGGGGTAGGGTTGGTGTAGGGTAGGGGTAGGGTAGGGGTAGGGTAGGAGTAGTGTAGGGGTAGAGTAGGGGTAGGGTAGGGGTAGGGTAGGGGTAGGGTAGGGGTAGGGTAGGGGTAGGGTAGGGGTAGGGTAGGGGTAGGGTAGGGGTAGGGTAGGGGTAGGTTAGGGGTAGGGTAGGGGTAGGGTAGGGGTAGGGTAGGAGTAGTGTAGGGGTAGGGTAGGGGTAGGGTAGTGTAGGGGTAGGGTAGGGGTAGGGTAGTGGTAGGTAGGGTAGTGGTAGGGTAGGGTAGTGGTTGGGTAGGGTTAGGGTAGGGGTAGGGTAGGGTTAGGGTAGGGGTAGGGTAGGGTAGGGGTAGGGTAGGGGTAGGGGTAGGGTAGGGGTAGGGTAGGGGTAGGGTAGGGGTAGGGTAGGTGTAGGGTAGGGTTGGGGTATGGTAGGGGCAGGGTAGGGGCAGGGTAGGGGTAGGGTGGGGTAGGGTTAGGGTAGGGGTAGGGGTAGGGTAGTGGTAGGGGTAGGGGTAGGGTAGGGTTAGGGTAGGGGTAGGGTAGGGGTAGGGTAGGGGTAGGATAGGGGTAGGGTATCGGTTGGGTAGGGGTAGGATACCACGCGAACGAAGTCGTGGCGGGTCAGCTAGTATATAGATAAAGCTTATACATATAATTAATACATAAATAACCAATAGGTATTATTGAAAAAGATGAATCTAAAAATCAATATTATGATTATTTTACTAACTTCTTGCTGTATACAGTTTTATCAAAATAAATGTTTGTATGTTTGTTCTGAACGTGTTCTTAAACCATGGATCAGATTACGATGAAACTTCGGCAGTGTGTTCTGAGGCGGATCAAGACGTTTTCTGAATCCAAAAATGCATCGCCGCGTGAGTGAAATAACCACGCAAACAAATTAACGGGCAATAGCGAATAATTTATATTTATAAGTTAGGAGATAGGATCCCCATGTTTCAAGTAGGTACTAGTGAAATAAGTGTACGCTTTAATTTATTGCAATAAAACATCACAAAGTTTATGTCGCGCCATATTCTTTGGCAAAGGTTGTTGGCCGAACGAAAATGGATGAGTCTGCAAAGTTGGTGTATTTGTACAGTATGATAGGTCCTGTCATAAATATTGTGTTGTTGTTACCCGTTAATCATATTATCGGAATAGTTGTGTGAAAATGGCGAGATTCAAAATATACCTGAACTGATTTTTCATTAATAATAATAGGTTCGCGTTTGACCACCATCTCACACGTGATGATGTCGTCGAAAATAGAGCACGCTTACGACTATAGAAGTAACTTATTCACTTTTGTCTAAAGACCCCCAGGTTATAGCTATCGGGAAACACAGACTCTGGCAGGGAATTCCACTCCTTAGCCGTACACACAATGAAAGTATTCCCAAAACATTTTGTGCGTATGGGTGGGATGTTCACCATGTAACGATGGCGCATCGCCGTTTGTCTTGTAGTCCGATGATGGAACGGGGTTGGCGGAATTAGATTGTGTAAATTTACCACCTACACGCTCAAGCGTTAACAAATTAATTCCTTCATAATTTCTAATCTGATTTATCGGCTTCTGCACGTGTTGTGGTTACTACCAAAAACATACTTAAGAGAAAAAAGAAAGAAAAAGTATTTATTGCGACAGAAAACAGCGCGCAAAATAAAACCAATTACAAATATAACTTTGAATTTCATACAAACACTATGAAATACAAAGTTATTTTGTGTAGTTACTACAGAACCCTTAATGGGCGAGTCTGGCTCGCACTTGGCCTCTTTTTTTAGTGTACGTAACGGTAGCATTTCTATATCATATGTCTATAATGCTAATTAGTAATGACAGAGAAAGTGTTTTCCGAATGACGGTAAGAAATAATATCTTTAACGTATTATACTGGTTGCCATTGTGGGTATACCCTGGATGAGACTGGTACATGAACGTGGAGCTTGGCACAAGCGAAGGGAGCCCTGTACCCAGCAGTGCCTGAAGTCAGGCTGTGGACGATGATGATGATTATATTTGTAATGCCTTTTGCGCTATCAAACTAAAAGCAGCGTAGTCTAATCTGAATAACGGAAGAATTTTTTTTTAACCTAACATGGTCACTAACAGTATCTAACTGAAAACGGGATATTAACAATGTGTATTTATTGTTTCGAGTTTCCGATATTTAAATTTCGACACTGTTGCAAGCGCCATAATCACGGATGAACTGAAGTGCAAAACTTCATTTCATCCGTAGTAAATATACCATTTTAAGTTATATTGATAATTCTAGTGTTGCCCTTGAAAAGCATTCCGTATTACAGAACTAAAAGCAGGTTGGTCTTTAATATATAAACGGCGGCGTTCAATCGCTTAAACGCTTCTGCAGCTCAAAAGTACTGGGATTCTGAATACTGGGATGGTTTCTATAAACGCATCCTCGACCCTTGTTATACAGGTTGTCTTAATTCAGGGGTCAAGACCACATCGATCCCCTCAAGCAATAACTCGGTAATCGAAAAATCAAAATTTTACAGGAGAAAAGATTTTTTGATTTTATCAAATATGTTTTAACTAGTGGGATTTTTGAAGTCATTGATGTATTAAATGGAAGCAATTTTTTGGGGAATGTTCACTAGGGTGTCCCGTTCATGTATGGGGAAAAAAATGAGCTACGGCTACGCAAGAGGTATCAAAAGTTGCGTTTTGACACATATATTACGATTATTATAAAATTTAATTAGATCATCTTGAGGCCTCTACCAGTCCTTGAAGTTTTTCAAATTTGCTATTTTTAGGGGTTCCTAATATAAACTATAAATCATACAAAAATAACATTTAAATGGTTTTATAAAGATAAAAAAATATAAAAAAATGCCGGTAGAACCCTCAAGATATTTTTTTATGTTTTTTTTTTTATTATTTTTACGGTAATCTAAAACTAATAATGCAACTTTTGAGGGGGCTTGAGTAGCAAAAAGCGAAAAAAAAACTTTTCTGGACACCCTAATGTTCACTGTGTCATTGATATGAAATTCCTTTTATTCAAAACCTAGTTATTTAAGAAAAAAAAATACCTAAAATTCTATACATACATAGAATATCATGTGTGTCATGATAACTTTGTAAATATCATTAGAAAAAATCTGAAAAAAATTGCTAGGTGTATTTCGGTCTACAGATGCCAAATTTGACATAACAGCATAAAGCCCATAATAGCACATTACCGAGTTCTTGGTTGGGGGGGTCGAAATTTTTTTAAATTCAGGTTGAGTGCAGAAAATGCCTGTTCACTCTTGCTGAAATATCATAAGGTCACATTGATGTAATGTACGATTTTGTTTTAGAAATGAACGTTTATAAGTATTATTTTACAATTTCTTGCAGTAAATTTTTCAAAACTCAAACAACCATCTCTAAATAGCGCAAAAACGGACGTTAATAAAACTAACATTATATTTAGGTGCCCCAGAGTGTACAGTCACACAACTCGAAGGAGTGTCTTTGAATGGGCGTTTAAAACGCAATAAACTAGCCTGACATTTAGTTGCTTACTTTGGAGCTATCGCGAGTTATGACCCACAACGACTGTAATTTTTCCTCACTGTAATTTTCCAGTTGAAAAACATTCAATGAAAATATGCGTAAAAATAGCTTGGATAGACATGTGTCGTGTGCATTCTGGCCGAGAATATCTCTCCCTTTATTTGCGTGGGTGATGAAAAATGCGACTGAGATAATGTCAAGAACATGGGTAGTGAAGATATAAATAATTCTGAGAGACATGACATATTTTCATTGATTAATTACTTGTTATGCAAAGATTTTATTTGTCGAAATTGTTACTTTCGGGATTTAAGAAAAATTGCTCTACAGAAGTTTACGAAACTGTTTGCAGTTTTGTAGCGTCGTCTTCAACAGATAGCAACTATTTAGTAGATATTTTTAATTTCATGAAATGTTTTGGGAATACTTTCGTTGTGTAGCTAAAGAATGGAATTTCCTGCCGGAGTCTGTGTTTCCTGATAGCAGGTTATAACCTGGGGGTCAAGAATGAATAGATTACTTCTAGGTAAGCGTGCTTAATCTTCGACCAAATCATCGCTTACCATCGCCTATATCCAATTAAAACAAAAGTTAAATACTATCATCATTTACCTTTTACCTAGCCTCTTCCCAACTATGTGTGGGGTGGTTTCAAGTTATATTAAGTCGATAACATTTATTTGAAGTGAATGCCTGTTTGACCTCGCAACCTAGTAACTGGTTCGCTCCATACCCCTTGAAAGTCTGTTGACATATTTTTTGTCTCTTGATGATTCGTTATGACTATCAAAGAATGGCGGTCAGGACGATTTTTTAACGTGATAATTATGTATACTATATTTATTTATTTTTTATATGCTTTATTGTACACCTCACAATATTTCAATGGATACAAAACAGAACTAGTGTACAATAGGCCGTCTTATCACACAGGGCGATCTCTTACAGACAACCTTTGGATGGACAGAACTTAATCTAACTTACTATACAATACTATACTATATTTATGTATAATATACCAGTCCCCATTGGATTATTTATAATATCTTGGAAGCCACCACCATGACACTGTTGTGATGGAAGCACAGAGGACAAATTACTCCAATTGTTGGCGGGCGATCGATCGAATGGGATCCTACATTTTTGCCCGCCGAAAAAAGCATAACTTGGGACATACCTTTGAAACCACCGCTGTTCGATTTAAACAAATTCAATACAAAATTAAACCTCTATATTTTATTTTTATTCGTAAATTAAAAATCACGAGTAGTAAAAGGTTATCGACACATAATTGAGTCGTAGTACGGTTGCTTGAAGTAATTGACTTCAACTCTGTTTAAGATTACCCACCTACCTACCCCGTGTTCTTTTTCAGGTGTGGGCGGGCCACCGCTACCATTGTTTTATTATTGTGGCTTGTATTCTCATGCATATTATTAAAGAATATTATTTAGGTAATATTTTATGTGGTCGTGATAAAATAATTATACCTATGGGATTTGTAATAGCCTTAAGATACTGTATTCAATCAAACTTGTTTCAATTCTGAATTCAAGAAAATTATCAAGTTTCGGTACAATAACCTCAATATTTTACAATATTTATAAAGTTCAGATTCTATTACAACTCGAATAATTTTAAGGTTGTTTTTTAATTTAGTGGTCGTTGAAAAATCAACCTTAAATATACCAGTCTAAAGTCGACACTTTATTTACGGGTGACGGATTCATAGTATCTCGATATAAGTTTTCAAGCATCCGTCACAAGAATTCAGGGAAAAATAATCATGTAAATATACATAAATTAGTTTTCAATAATAAATTAGTATGCAACTTCACTTTGGCTAACATTCTTGCAAACACATTCAATCCGCCGATTTTTGAGGTTAAGTGTTGCTTTCTGGCGTCGGCTGGTCGGATGGGTAATCATCCATTACATACAGTGTTCATTCGTTAGACTCGGATGTCATTTGAAGACCTTAAGCCGGCTCTACACGTTGGCCAACACAGTGGCGAATGTAGTGGCCAGCATATTGGCCAAGAGTTCTTGATGGCGTCCACACGTTGGAAGGTCGTTCAGTTTTCTTCGGTTCAGGCCAATGTGCGGACGTATTTATTAAAATGGATATTGAGACGCTAACTGCTGCTTCTTGGGTTCCACAAACAATTTACGGCTTGGTAGAGCTCTATAAACCGAAAAGTTTCTTCGTTATTAGTCAGTACTGACATTTTGTTTACACTAGTTGTTACCGACGCGTGACTATAAAAACTTTTTAACAAAAAATGAAAAGGTTTTGTATTTTCTTTTTTTTCACACCGCCTTCCGAAATTAAAATTATTTTTGGCTTTGTAGTGTTTTGATATGGAAGTCGGTTTTATTTTTTGCAAAAATTTTTTATTTTCGCGCTTTTTAGTGGGTCAGTGAATTTTCCAAATCGGTTCGTAAATGACGGAGTTATGCGCGAACAAAAAACGCAATGCATAGTAAACGAAAAGATCATCAACATAAATATTTTTTTAGACTTTTGTTAATTTTTCAGAAACGGCTTGTCCGATTTCGATAAAATTTTCATGGGACCATTTGGGAAGTATACCCTTTTCAACAAGAATTTTTCAATTCGGTTGGCAAGCGACGGATCTATGCCCGAACAAACATAAAAAAAAACAAACAAACATCCGAATTGAGAACCTCCTCCATTTTTAGAAGTCGGTTAGAAAACTGGTACTCAGCTGCATTCATTTACACTGGAAGCTGAACCCAATATAGGAAGAAAAACTTTAGACAGGTTGATGGATAGACTTACTTAATGGAACCATAACGCCAACTTTGTAAGACAAAGTTGTTTGAAGCAATGACGAACTTAAAACTCATTTCTTTCGGTAAAATGTGACACTTTTAAAGTTTCCTGGCATAGGAATCGTAACGGTAAAAAAAAAAATTACGAGTGCTTCCCTGCTATTAAACTTGACGCAGTGAGACAATTGCCAAAGTGCCTTAAGGTGCGTGCTCACTGTGGGTCAATGGGTATAAAATCTTGGACGGTTAAATGGACGCCTCAAGGATGAACTTGGATTTTGTGAGACATCATATTACTAAGAAGAACGTGAACATTGATATGACGGCAAAAACTGAGATACTAAGGCAGAAGTCGTGCAACGCCTACCCCATTGAATTTCTATGGGGTCCAGAGCACGATAACTGCCAAAAAAACTATCCTAGCATTAGACAGCTATAAGTAACATACATATGTAAATGAGGAGGCAGTTAAGTATGTTACTAATTAAGTAATAAATTTAATTTAATTTTTTTAATTTAAAATTAAGTAATAGTAGTAGTAGTAATTAAGTATGTTATTAATTAAGTTTATATGAAAAGTTTTAAATCACAGTAAATAACTGTCTGTTACGATAATCCTCTTACTTTCTATCTGATGTGCATTTTTTACTTCCTGCAAAATTTCATCGCTGCAATAAAGAAATAGCGTGCATCGCATACATGCATGGCTTGGCAGAGTAACAGATCGCGAGAATTAGTTACACCGCAGTGTGCACGCATCTTTATAATAATAAATTTCCCATTAATACTCGCACGCCATAACAATGACGATGTAATCGTTATGACGTCATTATAATGATGGCATTGTTTTTATTTTCACTTTGACGAACCAATTACTTACATGGGAAAGTGCATGTTATTGTACGTTTTAAGGAAAATCCTGTTTTTTATACCAATCAGGTTTATTTGAATCATCAAATGGAGTATTTCTATTGAGGTTTATTTGAATCATCAAATGGGAATACCCTTGATTAAGATAAGGTTTTTTACAGATTTGTTTTTGAGGATAACTTGAGTGAGGTTTGAGGATAAATGGTATTTGATATTTTGAAGATACGACATTGTCCCTCTAGACTGGCCAGATTATTATAGCCTAACTTATGCCCGCGGCTTGGGTCATATGGAAAGTTAATTTCAGTAAAAAATATAACCTTTGTCCCTCAGTACTAACATAGCAATATATCCCTTAAAAGAAGAAACTATACTTATTAATACTGAATGAAATCAGGCGTTACTTTGCGAAAATCCATGCCAAACTAATACTTCAGGAAAACAGCTAGCGTTATTTTGCAAGTTGGTTATAATTAACACTTTTACGCGTAATATTTAAACTAGATGAGACCATTTTTCCACCATTTTTATATTTATCTATCTTATTAGGTAATCTATAAGATGAAGATAGAAAAATACTCAAACAATCCTATGTGTTTTTGAGTATTTTTCGTTTGTAATTTTCATATATATAGATCAACACACTTCTCACCACACACTCATACACGATAATTCGATTTTGAGTTGACCACTTCAACTCGAAATTGTCAACGGAAAGTGTCAGACTTCTAGTGACTAAAAACCATCCTGTCTCCTCCTGTCCTGTGTGTATCTGTTCCTTCAGATATCCTTACGTTCCAGGGCCGTGGGATCTCGATAGAACATTCCCACAACTCTGGCAGGGTCTCCCACTAAACCTACGTCGACCTCTTGCGTGAACTTTGGTAAATCAGCTGTGCAGGCAGCTCTGTCGAATATTTTGAAAACTTAACAACAGCCGGACGCATGCTGACTGTTGCACCCTAGCACGGAATATTACTGCGACAGATTTTGTACGTAAATTCTTTCTCACTCTCTACTTTTTTTATTGGCCTGTTTTGGGCAATGGCCTCCACTCCTTCAATTTCTCGCGAGCTCACGCCCTCATTTCGACTTTTTTGTGATACGTATTGCTATTCTTTTTCTTTATGTCCATAGTTTTGGTAGTTAGCCCGAAAGGTTCCTTTTTACCTCCAGTAAGTATTACAACTAAACTACTTTAGAAAACTTGCGTCTATTTGAGCGCTAAGTCTTGCTCGTTCGATAGCCACTAAGAGGGCCATCGGTGAGCGTTTGAGACTGAAACGGGCCACGTGACTTGAATGTTAATGAATGATGTAACCTCGTTTAATAAAAATTGGTCGAGCAATTTTTTTAACTAGCTGATGGGCTTGTTGTTAGGACTAAAATACCTGGTATTAATACCATCATGAAATAAAATAATTTTATGCATATGAAGAGCCTCGTTGGTCGAGTGGTCACAAGCGCAACTGCTGAGCACGAGGTTTTGGGTTCAATTCCCAGGTCGGGCAAAAAGTGCTATTGGGTTTTTCTTTCAGTAGCTGGGTAAGCTACTGGGTTATGGAGGTCAGATAGGCAGTTACTCCATGTAATACACTAATACTCAGCTGCATCCAGTTAGAGTGAAAGCTGACCCCAAAAAAGTTGGGATTAAGGCTAAACGGATAATGATGACATTTGAATTTGAATTGACCCCAAATTATCGGTTTCATATGTTTCTTGAATACCAATAATAACAAACGTGTCACTTCACTATCAGGGTCATAACTTTCCACGTCCCTAGCCAATAAAACGATAATTCTCTTCGTTCTTCTTAATTTGAAAAATTCGGTCTCTGGTATCAGTGTATTGAAATTTCTAATAAGCTCCACACATGTAGACATAGGATTACAAAACCCTTGCTATATCGTCCAAAGAAGCCGTGCACTCGGTATGTATATACCCTTTAAATTACACGTTGTAGATAACTTATGGTAAGTGTGTGGAAAATGGAAGGGGAACTTTATTGCAAAAACTTTACTTACAAATTATACCGATAACTTTATTACAAATGATATTACTCGTATGATTATTACATTGTTAACTATGTTAATTGGTTTAATTAAACTGTCATCTCATAGAGCGAGCTATAGAAACTGTATTGTAGGAAACATTGTGAAATTCAATTAAGTTTTGAAAAGACTAGCCGTGGAGTTTCTTGTCGGTTCTTCTCCTTAAAGAACGATCAATTTGCAACGTGCTTAAAATTAAGGTTTAGGATTCTTAATTGAAAAAGAGATTTCTTCTTGCGCGAAAACATTTCAACTGTTATTAGGATATAAGTATTAGACAGCAGTGAGTCAACGACACAGATACAGAATGGCTCAGATTAAACATTACAGACCTCGATACTGCATCACAGATAATATAACAAAATATATTTATTAAGGTCCTATTTATAATAAGAAAATAAAATTATTTATATGGACTCTTTAATTTAATTTATGTGTATGTAAATTTATGTATGTAAAGATGCGCTTAATACAATAACTTATAACTCATACCAGGATCTGGGTCAAAATGAAGACCAATAAAACGTTGAGGAAAAAGTAAAAAACATATTGATACGCCATTATAGTTATCAAAGTTGACGAGTGAAATTAAAGATTGTGAATTACAGTAGGGCTTAGGTTATCAGCTGACTGTCTTTTTATAGCGACGTATCTGGTATTATTCTGGTGGCCTGGTAGTACATAGGGTGGGCAGCAACACCCACGGTTGCAAATATTATATATGGAATACTACGAAGTAAGCTCTTCTATTTTTATACCGCCCTGGTAATTGGGTTCGCGAAGTGACTACATAATATATGCAGTTTGAACTGGTGTGTGTGTTAATCAGGCGAGTTGATTGTTCGTAAAGGCACAGACATAGAATATTTTTTTTAGTGGGCGCCAAAAAATCACACCGATTTTCAACCGACGACCAAAAGAGGAGGTTAACAATTCGACGCGTATATTTTTTTTTTCTCTTTTTTTTTTTATGTATGATCACCGATTACTCGAAGACGGCTGAACCGATTTGGAAAATTCTTTTTTTGTTTGAAAGGGTATACTTCGAAATTGATACCATTTATCACCAAGTCAGGATCTGATGATGGGATCCTGGAGAAATCGAGGGAACTCTTCAAATATTATAGGCACACCTATGGCGTTTTGGGTATTTCTTATAGTAACTTGTGCAGTTGTTCTCAAAAAATACCATTTGGGGAAGTGGAACTGATGATGAAGACCACAGATGGCCGCCGAACCTACTCAATAATAAGTATTTCGTGGATTGCGATTCGAATACTTGAATATAGATGTTAAGCACTTTATGTTCGTCACAATGCATATGGTGATGTAGAGCTGATGGTGAAGTACCAGGAGAACTCCTCAAAAATTAACGGCCCAGCATTGGGAAAAGCAACATTTCGAAAAAGGTTATAAGTAGTTGACATTTAGGCTCTTTTAACTAAGTAAATTAAAAATCGACCAACTAAAAAGAGTGAAATAAAAACTTTTTACCAAAAAATTAAACCGACTCCCAAAAACACTGCAAAGTGAAAAATAACTTTAATTTCGGAAGTCGGTGCCAAAAACGCAAATACAAAACTAAAGACACCGACTACCGAAATTAAAGTTATTTTTCACTTTGCAGTGTTTTTGGGAGTCGGTTTAATTTTTTGTATCTATACATACTGACAACAAAATCAACTATTCCTCAAGTGCTTATAGGTATTTACGCGTAACTAAAACACAAACAAGTTTTTTTTGTCAGTCTGTCTTTCTCTTCATCCGGGTTAATCTCTGGAAGGGTGTAACCGATTTTAATGTGATGACTATCACTGGAATATAAAGGAGGTTAATATAGGTATAACTTTTATCCCAGAATTCCCACTTACGCGGGAAAAAGCGTATAGGTAACATCGAATGCTTATGCATTAGAATTTTTTTTTTTTTTTATTGAGAATAGGTTCGCGTTTGATCACTATCTCACCTGATGGTAAGCGATGATGTGGTCGAAGATGGAGCACGCTTACCTAAAAGTAACCTATTCACTCTGGACTTAAAGACTCCTAGGTTGTAGCTGTCGGGAAACACAGACTCCGGCAGGGAATTCCACTCCTTAGCCGTACGCACAATGAAGGTATTCCCAAAACGTTTTGTGCGTATGGGTGGGATGTCAATCATTAATAGGTTTTGACATAAGAGCTTGAGTCATATCACATTTTGCACTGCATTACAGATTGCAGTATACATTAGTACATACTTTCATTAATATCTGATGCAAAACAGTTTACAACATGTTATGTTTCAAGCGTAATCAATTATTTTCCCATCAATCTTCTTGCAACGGTGTTGTGACGCAATATCGTGGTGGTGTCGCTAGTATGATGTATGCAGGCTGACGTATAAAAACACATGTTGTACCTATCGGTACGCAACATTTCAATGCAATTAATGTTTTGAAAATGGAATGAGTTTTACTGCACGTCCAGAAAAAAATAAAAAGAGAATTTAAAACTCGTTACTTCTTCTTGACACTACAGTTCTCTTCTTCTTGACCTCGATTTCGCTTACCATCAGGCGAGATCGAGGTCAAAACCGGGCTCATCCGTAATAAAAAATAATTAGACATATTATTTTACAACAATACAGGGCCTGGGCTAGGTACATAATTATAGTCACGCATGCACGTACACACACAAGCACAGACTCACGGCCACACTCGCACAAACCTGGTACTTAGTTGACTGACAAATTTTCGTTTATATTTTTATGTTTTAGGGTTCCGTAGCCGAATGGCAAAAAACGGAACCCTTATAGTTTCGACATGTCTGTCCGTCTGTCTGTCTGTCCGTCCGTCCGTATGTCACAGCCATTTTATTCCGAAACTATTAGGACTATACATGTAAAACTTGGTAGGTATTCTGTGAACCGCTTTCCGATTTTAAGAGAAAATTTAAAAAATATTTAAAATAAAGGGGGCTCCCCATACATGGAACTGAAACAGAAAATATTTTTTTTCATGAAAGCTATACGTGTGTGATATTTATAGACAGGTCTTTAAAAATGATATTATGGTTTTTAAAATGACTTTTTCATAAAGTTAATCGTTTAAAAGAATATACGCTTCCAAAGTGGTAAAATGTGTATCCCCCCCCCCCCCCCTCTAACTTCTATAATAATGAAGTGAAAAATCTAAAAAAAAAACCATATGTTGTAGACCTTAATATAAACTTTCAACCAAAATTAGTTTGAACGAGATCGAGTCAGCAGTTTTTGAGATACAGTATATTTTATAAAACCGCAAATATAACTTTGTAATTCATACAAATACTATGAAAAACAAAGTTATTTGGCGTAGTTGTAAAAATTTTAAATAAGGATTTTTGATTATTTTTTTTAATAAATATATTAAGTATGTTATATTTATTATAGTTACTACGGAACCCTTCATGGTCGAGTCCGACTCGCACTTGGCCATTTTTTTTTATCTCTTACTTTTAGACTTATTTTTGCATCACCTCCTGAGAAAGGGAATCTCCTGTAATACAATTTTATCACATATAACTAGAGTCTCGGACTGCATTAGTTTTTGTTACTTATTTTCAGTGCAAATAAAGACTTATTATTAACTTACTTGTTTACCAAGATATATATTTTCTATTGAGTTCTTTTAACCGTGTTTGAAATCAATGGCCTGGCACGCGATAGTGGCAAGACGAAGGTGAGACCGAGCGGTATATCTTTATTTCCATGGAAGACGGGTAAGCCACTTCTGTAGTGTGTCATGCTTGTCATTCGTGTTGTATGTCAAACCGCAAGTGGTGATATAATAACCTCGTCGGCTAATATGTATTGCGATTGCTTATATGTTGGTAAAAGGACAGTTTACACGCATACTTCACGAGCGTTAAGGCCCGTTTTTTTGCCCTTGGACAGAGGTTAAGCGTTGCATTAGAACGTGGCAGGGATGTTATGGATATGAAATTTCGGATACGGATTGGATACGGATATAGGAATTATTATTATACCGGATACGGATACGGATATGAAATTGTTTCGGATTATCCGTTAGTTTCGGATAATTTCGGTTACGAATATTAGATTTTTAAGGAATTTGAAAAGTAAAATACAAATAGATACATCATACCATAACGCACTATCTCATCTCATGTAATGATGTATTAAATTTTATAACGCGAGGTGTTCCTTACAATAACCATCGTGTGGCGCTTCATTACGCGTCATGTTTGGAGTCATGGTGTAATGCAACATTCCCTGGTACTAAATGTAATGTCATATAACATCACTTTCTAACGCACTGTTTTGCGCATGTCTACTTGTGTTACGCCGCCGTCCGGCCGATCAAAACAACTTGTCATAACGTGTCTCAATTAGGCTCCGCCCCTATCCGATATTATCCGAAACTTTTATTTCGGATTCGGTTACGGTTACGGATAATTTTTTATATCGGATATCCGAAAGTTTCGGTTACGGTTACGGAGCTCCCTAACATCCCTGGAACGTGGCAATTACGATAGTTTGGGCACATTATCAGTAGACAGCGATGGGTATGATTTTTCATAAACAGAGTATGCTAAGGAGTAATAATCACGTCTTTTATTTTCTTATATTAGGTATGAGGTTTTAGGGTTTTATTTATCATAAACAGACGCTACCGACAAACTGCTTTGAAGTTTGGCAGATGTTATCTTAAGATTAAGTTAGGCCGAAATGTGATTAAATAAATAATAAAAAGAAACAACCACCATGGTAATATGAATATTTTCCAAGTTCCTATTTTATCATAAGTTTCCGATACTCGATGGTGTTTTGAGAACTGAGACTCTAGTTTCCTCAAACCAATTAATATAACAGCACATTCATTCAATGAACCTAAGGAAATAAATAGAGCATCTTGGCTATTAATACTCCACGTCAATGAAACAAGCTTTTAAGATACGATATCAAAGTCAGTTTGTGACTCACAACTCGGCTTGGCTAAGGTCGGACATTCACTGAGGTCGCCAAAGCCAATGAACTTGGAACGTTTCCTATGCAGAAACACTTTGAACCAATCACCAAATATTATCCTCCGTATGAAGGGGGGCGGGGGACTTTTTATTTGATTGATTTGATGACCAATTTTGCAATTGCGCTCCGAGGGGAAAGCCCAATTTAAATCTAGATATAGTTATAATAATAGATCTCCTAACCGATTTAGGCCACTACGGTCAATCTCAGCGGAGGCTGGCCAGCGGCTTAGTAGATTGGCCAGGTTCGACCACTAGACCTACGTTGCGCCTCAAAGAGTCGTCAGGCTTCAAAGAGTCGTCAGCACTAGTGACGGGGCCCCATAGGGCTATTGCTTGCCGAGGTTGCGGGAATGTTCTAACGAGATACCGCGGCCCCGGAACTTATAGATATAGTATAATTTTGGAAAAAGCCTTGTTAAATCTCAGCGCTGCGACTAAGCAAGCTGTGACACGAGTTGGATCTAGGAATTACAGAAAAAACCTATCCAAAAGATGTTTGCAAAAAATGTTTGCTTAAATTTACTTAGAAATCAAGGTTTGTCCGAAGTTTCAAACGTCCAAAGGTATAGTTGAAAGCGGCGCGAAAAACATATATTAAAAAATATAATACATTACAATGTTATTTTAAATAATGTTAGGGAGCTAAAAGTACTGCTTAGTTATTATGACATTGGTTAAGTTTTACTTCCTATTTTTTAAATGTCTAAACATCTTATACAACCAAAATCTCATAGGCACATTAAATATATATATATTTATATACTGCTTTTAGTTTCACCTTCATGATAGTTACGGGTGATCAAGCAAAAACAGTGCGGACGTCTTATGTCACTGCGCATTGTATAGTAATCGGTGCGCAGACGTCATTCCGCGTCAGTAAGTGCGTAGATATTTACGATGATGCTACTGAAGAGTTTATTTATTCCCTCTTTTAATAGATGGCAATCAATCGGCGAAGACTTTATTTAACAATCTCTCTTTCAATATAGTCATCTCGGTGATAACTATATTTTCGAGCCTTTTGGGGTCGAAACTCTCGGACTATGGGGCCCGTGTGCTCACAGCCTGTTTAAAGACATATCAAAAAGGCTCGTTGACGCTTCCGGCTAAGCATTGCCATACAACGAGGCAATGCCGCCAGTATCTTGGCTACGTTGCCAGCCGACAGCGTTGAGGATCAATTTTTTGATGCTTTATTCTAGTTTGTATTTTAAGTATCTTATGACATGTATTAGTTGTGCTAATAAATTGAACACAAATAAATCTCTCTTTCTAGACTCTGTTTCTATTGTAAAGGGACGCAAAAGAGTTCCAGTTTTTAACATTAAGGGACTCCTTTTGTGGCCTCCGTAATCCAGTAGCTGGCTAACACAATACCCCTTGGCAAGAGTAGTGACCATAGATAAAATAAATAACTAGATGTGGTCAACAGAAGAAATTATATCGGAACCGTGTGTCTCCAGTTAGGCGCGGGGCGGGGCAACAACTACACATGCAGTTTAATAAAATCAATAGATACGCACTCGCGCACACACCCGCATTTCCTAAATCAGAACGTACTATACAATCAATAATAAACCTTATTCCGTCAAACACAGCGTGTATTTACCATGCACCTTAGAATTTACCCACACAAAAACATCGGTCGCTATCGTTGTGCTGTGCAAAAGCAATTTATTTTACATATACGCTAGTGATTGACTAAATCGGAAAGTTCTTCCATTTGTTATTGTACATTTTTTTTGGGCACCTGAAAATGAACCAAATAAAAAATGGCATGTCCAGAAAATATTTTAATAACAATAAACATATTATTAAGAACATAACATTACATAATTATTATTAAGTACTACCTACTAAGTATTAAGGTCTACCCTGGCGCTTTCGACTTAAATCTTAATATTTAATTATCATAGTGATAGGTCAAATAGAAGTTGATGTTAACTTACATTACGCTCTTCATCGGAACATACCAGCCATATAGGTTGTATAGAATCCTGAAAAGTTGAATGACTGATTTTATGAATGTCCTAAAACATGAGAATAGGTTTCAGTAATAAAATAAAATTTAACCCACTTCTGCAAAAATCAGTTGTATTCTTAATTTTGGAATTGTCCATTCAGGCTGGAACATTTCTGCGCTGAAGTGAACCGAGCATTTATGGTGCTATTTTGTGTAGGGTACCAGTTAGGTGGCATGCCTGTGGCATCAATCCATTCCTTTTTTATATTACCATCTTTTGGGTAGCTAAAAAGTACGAAAACCACTTATTTATCATTTACATACATCCTAAGCTACTTCTAAACGTCACCATATAATAAGCATCGCAATAATTACGTACCACACTATAAATCAAGATCTGAATGATTTTGACGTATATTGCTAATCCATTGCTACATATGTTCAAAATATTGGTCTGCTCAACAACGTAAATACCACAGTGAGTGTTGTTGATTTAGCATAATGAAACCGATTCCTACTGTAAGTGTGTTACGCAATTACCCCGCAGGTAATAGTTTAGTAGGTTATAATAGGTTTTTGTTATAAGAAAAATCCTAGTTAGTAGAGAAATTGTTAAATATATGAAAACAAACACACATCCATGCCTAACAAATAAATAGCATGAATATATTGACTTATTTTAAGCTAAATTCACTAATATATTATCTGAACCATGCCGATTATTATAACGCATTCGAAGCTTCAACGGAAGTAAAATACAAAAACCATAAAAAAATAAAGAAACAGCAACATAGGATAAGGCATAACATACGATAATTCTAAACCGAAAAACACCACCGATTATTAACCTAAAATTAAAGTAACTTACTTTACGAATATTGGTTACGCATTTCTCTACTACTCTCTAAAAAAATCAAAATAAGTAAAATAACATTATTTACACCGGGCTAAAACGGTTGACAGATTGAAAAATAAACTATTGTAGCGACAGCGACGTCGGAACTCCTTACGCATGCTGCGGGCGTAAAATAAATTGTTTATTTTTTTTACTTTTTTGTACACTTGACATTTCAACGTATTTTTATTTCTGTCATCTCATGTAAAATAAAAGTTAAACCAATTTTCTTAGAGGTTTCCGTATGTTATAAAAAACTTTTTACCGGTCTTTAGTTTTGTATTTTCGTTTTTGGCACCGACTTCCGAAATTAAAGTTATTTTTCACTTTGCAGTGTTTTTGGGAGTCGGTTAATTTTTTTGGTAAAAAGTTTTTATTTCACTCTTTTTAGTTGGTCGATTTTTAATTTACCTAGTTAAAAGAGCCTAAATGTCAACTACTTATATTCATTTACAAAATATTGCTTTTCCCAATGTTGGGCTGTTATTTGTTGAGGAGTTCTCCTGGTAGTTCACCATCAGCTTCACTTCACCATATGCATTATGACGAGCATATTGTGCTTAATAACCACATTCAAGTAATCGAAGCGGAACACATGAACTACTTATTATTCCTACTTATATATTGAGTAGTTCCAGTGGCCATCGGTGGTCTTCATCATCAGGTCTACTTCACAAATGGTGCTTTTCGAATGCAACTACACAAGTTACTATAAAAATACTCAAATCACTATAGGTGTGCCTATAATATTTGAAGAGTTCCCTCGATTTCTCCAGGATCCCATCATCAGATCCTGACTTGGTGACAATGGGACCAATTTCAAAGTATACCCTTTCAAACAAAAAAAGAATTTTCCAAATCGGTTGAGCCGTCTCCGAGTAATCGGTGATCATACATAAAAAAATAATAATAATATACGCGTCGAATTGATAACCTCCTCCTTTTTTTGTCGTCGGTTGAAAAACCCCTAAACTATAATAGCAGTATTTCATTCGTCAATCGACATTGCTGTCGATAGCATACGTTAGTGGATCTGCACAAGCACATCACTAATTCGTCGCAAGAAGTGGCGGCCTCACTACGCGATGAATCCGCGTAATATAGTTATGTTATTTTTACATTGCTTGTCCAGTTACTTAGTGACGAACTCAGGTAGTGGTTAAGGAGCAATGTATTTATAGCAAAAGTAGTACAGTCGTTCTGATATTTGAAAACAAAAATAACATAGTAAAACCAAGAAAGATTTTACGATGTATTGTTTTTCATGATTTTAAAGACAAATATTGTAAAATACTTGTACTTACATATGGTAAGGGATTCCATGATTCACATAGTTTTGATTTTGGCTTCGATTTTTACAAGATACCACAGAAAAACTCGGCATTCATATATGTTATCACGATCGCCGTCGAAAGCGCACTAGTTCGCAGAGACGGCCACTTGCCTGTGACATGAGCCCTGTGGCCATGTCGCGCGGACACCGATACGCCCCCTTACTACTTCTCCTATATTTTTGATTTCTGTGGTAGTGACAGATTAACAGACTTTCCGATAGAGTTCTACTATTAAAAGCCGGGTTTAAAGGTGCCTTCCTAGGCAGTAGGCATTGAGGTTAATTGGTATATAATGGATGGGTGACCTGACTGAAGAATTTAACAAAGCGTTGCTTAACCATTGCTTTGCTTTGCTGATAGTGGGAATATTACTTTTTTGGCGAGTTTTTCTTTTTTTGTTCATAATAGGCTCGCGTAACGCGTTTACCACCATCTCATCTGATGGTAAGTGATGATGTGGTCGAAAATGGCACGCTTACCTAGAAGTAACCTATAATAATAATAATGTTTTTTGTTTTTATAGGAATATTTAAAAATGTAAATAATAGGTTTATAAGATGTAATAACTGAAATAATAATAATATTCCACAACTTTCACACAACGCCATCTAGTCCTAAACTAAGCAGAGCTTGTGCTATGAGTACTAGACAACTAATAAACATACATATATATTTCTAAATACATACATATTATAGATAAACGTATATAAAACGTACGTTATAGATAAACGTATATAAACCTATTCACTCTTAATTTAAAGACCCCTAGGTTGTAGCTATCTGGAAACACAGACTCTGGCAGAGAATTTCACTCCTTAGCCTTACGCACAATGAAGGTATTCCCAAAACGTTTATTATTTTTATTTAGTTTATCGCACTCTCCCCGAAATGTAACCGATAGGAAACCGATAGACTAGCAACTCGTCGTCGATGTTCAAGGCTCTGGAGCTTTGACTCGATCAGTGCATCGTTACCAATGAGTCTTTTGGCCCGTTTCTCAATAGACTCAAGCGCTTCCAGTTGGTACTTGGCAGATCCATCCCAAAGGTGTGAACAGTACCCCATACACGATCGAGCCTGGGCTTAATAGAGATTGAGCAGCTGTTTCGGTGTGAAGTACCGTCCCACCTTTGCTAGGATTCCCAACTTTTTTGTTGCTAGTTGAGCCTTAGCCTCGATGAATAGACCAAAATTGAGGGTGAAAGTTAGTGTATCTTCAAGAAGCTCAATCCGATCCGTTATCGGCACGGTTACACCACGGAAAGTAGGAGCTGGTTGGAATTAGCTCCTTTGTGCGGAGAAGAGACACACCTGGGTCTCTGCATTAAACTTGACCAAGTTTGCATCGCCCGATTCAGAGACACCCTTCAAGGAGAAGTTCAAGCGCCCAACCATGTCCTCACGGAGTGACTGGATCTGGAGTCGCTGAATTGATACATTTGTAACAAATTCTAAATTAAAAGAAAATAGATTTCCTTACTTTCCTATTTGTGAAGACCTGTAGGGCATTTTATGCACTTGACACTGACTAAGCATATTAACGCCTCCAACCCAAACTAAATTCTAGAACAATTTATCTAATTGTGAACGTACAAACAAATTTACATTGTTATTACAAGCTCGTGTCGGAGCATTTGCGTTTCTTCTGATACCGTTTGTGTGAAAATTAGGTCACTCTAATTTCTGGGACGAAGCGAATTTAAGATGAATTGGAACGTAACACGGAAGTGGGTATTAACGTGTATGGATAGAGTGATAAGAACATGTTTTTGAAATTCTTGTAAATTGTAACAGTAATGACACGTATACAGTCAATTGTTTTTGTTGTGTAGAGCGGGGCCTCCAAGCACAAGTGTACTATTGCTTAATTAAAAGGAGACTCCTATGTAAGATATATGGTAGTAGTTTAATGTTACCGTAAAAAAAAAACAATTTATCACTATTAAAAAAAAAGGAAAAAATTTGAATGTGTATCACCAAATATCTTCATTGGTAGGTGATTATTTTGGTGTATTCCCGTTGTCCCCGTAGTCCGTGACCCCGTTAAAGGGGACAAAGAGAATTTAACAAAATAATTAAAATTACTTCCCGTTGTCCCCGTACGCTGTCCCCATTAATTTCTTGTAATATTTATGCTTTTCAAATTATGCCCGTTGTCCCCGTTGAGTTAAAATTAGAAGTGAGTGTGCCTTAATAGAGAGAATATTGTACCTATACAAATGAAATGGAACTAAGAACTACATATAAAATTAAAAAAAAAAACACATAATATAAACAATAGCTACACATGTGATTGCGACACAAGTATTTATAATTTACGAATGTATTAAAAATAATAATGAAATAAATGATAATATATAAATGTTGATTATTATCGATTCTGTAATCTAAATAAATGTGATATTGTTAATAAGTATAACATCAAAGTTCTGTTTGTAGTCAATTTTATTTTAATTTTTTTTTTCATTATATTTAAGCTTTAAGTTCAACCCTATTTTTGTTTTTATTATCTAAATTATTTTTATACTATGTTAATTCTGTGACATTATAGTTAAATAGGTATCTTAATGTGGTATGTTTTTGTAAGTATAACATTTAAATACTTTGTGTTTCATTCCACCCTTTCATTTAAATCTAAATCAAAATAAATAAGGTATTTAGTAAATAAATAAAAATTTAAAGGGGACAACGATACGTGAAATCTTAACTGTCCGTTGTCCCCGTTGCCCATATGTACATAACGGGGACAACGGGAAGTAATTTTAATTGTTTTATTAAATTCCCTTTGTCCCCTTTAACGGGGACATGGACTACGGGGACAACGGGAATACACCATTATTTTCGTCATATATTTGGGACATTCTTTGGATAGAGAAAGAATTTTGTACATATTCTTAAACGATTCAAATTGCGTTGTTTACATACGTTATATCGACTCATAACCAGTAGACATAATTTTTTTTTTTTTTATACATAGATTTCACCACCATCTCACCTGATGGTACCTAAGCGTTGATGTGATCGTAGATGAAGCATGCCTACCTAAGTAAAATATTAACTCATCATTTCATTGTGATTTCAAGTGAAATATTTATAAAACCGGAGTCTATGTTCCCCGATGTGAGGATGAGGATAACTTGGGGATATTTAAGTCAAGAGTGAATAGGTTACTTCTAAGTTAGCCTGCTCCACCTTCGGCCACATCAACCATCAGGTGAGATGGTGGTCACACGGGAGCCTATAAAAAATAAATGTAAAGGATTCTTGTAATTATCGCACACTTCAAGTGTGCCGTTGAAAATAATGAACCTCAATCGGAATCGATATTATATATCACGTGAACTTTACAGGAAGTTATACGTAAGTTCTTTATTACTGTCCACACTTTATTAGATTACCTACTAACTTTCTAATTGATGAATTAATAACTGCAGGCTATGAGAAATAACACGCGATCGTTAATGGTATATCTATTAAACAGTAGGGTGACTAACCCATCGATAGTTTCAATTTTGATAAAGGTAACAAAAGAATCTTTTATTTTTTAAAAGAGAACTAACAATGTGAGTGGATTTCACATTACTAGCAATCTTGTTAACTCCTCCAAGTCCTCCAAATAAGCTAACTATGTGTGTGTCTGGAGTAGGCTCATCGCAATAGTGTAATGGGGGAGTTCGAACCCACAACCTCTTGATCACAAGGCCAACACCATAGCCTTTAGGTTATTGACGCTTAATACGCTATTAACAGGACAATATACTTAGCCAACTTATACAACTAATCTAAAAAAAATGACATCGAAAAATTTCTCTGCTATGGAGTGCTGTAATCTAATAATAATCAGAATATGGATTTCTGAAACCATACCGAAAATAAAATCTACATGTTTCGGTAAACGCTCTAAATGATATCCACCAACCTACACTGGAACCGTGTGGTGGATTACGGCCCATTCCCTCGCATAGAGAAGAGGCCTGAGTCCCAACAGTGGAAACGTTCCCGGCTGATTATGGTTTGGCACGCTACAATAGCGGCGGTAAGTCCCCTCTTTGAGGAGTGGCTAACAAGGCGTCATGGCGTCCTCGCCTTCCGCCTGACGCAGGTGCTTACCAGACACGGTTGTTTCAGGAGTGACTTGTGTCGGATTCGGCAGGAAGAACCACCCGGGTGTCACCACTGCGAGGATTGCCCTGAGGACACAGTGGAATACACGGTGGAGGTTTGAGCTCCGACGTGTCCTCGTAGGGGCGATAGGCGCCGATCTCTCGCTCCCGGCCCTGTTTCAATCCATGGTCTGGAGCGTGGAGGCATGGGAAGCAGTCACCTCTTTCTGCGAAACAGTTATGCAAGCGAAGGAGGTGGCGGGACGCGCGACGGAGAGGTCTCACACCCCTTGCGCCCCAGCCGCCGCAGGAGTTTCATCAAAATTGTCGGGGCCCACAAGGGGGCCGTTGCCTGCCAGGGTTGCAGAGTTGTTCGAAAGAGTTACCACGGCCTCGGAACACGAAAGGCATATGATGGAACACGGTTGGGTTTTAGTCAGTAAAAGTCAAACAGTAAAAGTCCCGCTTCGCCGAGATCAGGAGGCTGTTATTGGATGATATCCCATCCGTAAATACAAAAACGGCTTACTATGATGATAATAGTGACTGTTCCCGGTTTATCATACAAAGTCGCAAGTCGTTATTCTTGGAAATAAATGACTCAATTTCTATATAACCTGTTCATCATTATCTTTCACAGCTTAACTTCACCCACTGGGGTCTGGGGGTATAAGCCTCTCTTTGCTTGTGCCAAGTTCCACGTTCTTATACCGTTTGTCTGCCCATCTAGATACCGGGTAACCAACACTCTTCTTTTCAGTCCTGAAACCTGATACTAACGTACAAATAGAACTTTATCGAAAACTAGTTTAGAGATAAAATGGAGTTATTTTTCTCTTTCTATAGAAACTTGCAGGTTTCCACCCAAAATAATGTGCTTGACTGACTTCGAACTTACGACCTACAATTCGTGTCTCGGGCATATAGCTACTGGACCTGCCTACTCCGGCATGACCTAGGAACAAAAGTTTGAAGACATGTGACATATACCAACCCACACTGGGCCAACGTGGTGGATTACGGCCAATTCCAGTGATGACGCTGATATTGATTACCAGATTCTAAATTAAATTCTAAATTTCATGTAGAAAACGAAAACGTCTTACGAAAATAGCATATGGCTATACAAATAAAAAGTTTTGACAAAATTGGTCCCACCTGAACACTAAAAAGTAGACTTGCTACGTTGGCTTATAAGGAGTGGTCTCGCTAAAATAGCACGACAGGCCCTGTATGTGGGGCACATCTCGCCCGAGGTGTGGGTGGAGATCGCTTGTGGGACCAGGCTTTAAGGTAGCTATGAGATGGTCTTAGAAATAAAAATTAAACACAAAAAAATATTTCACACCACGCGATTTAGATTACTCTTTATGGTAAACTATAACAGAAAAAAGGACTTAACAACTGAACATCGTGATACAATACTTACAAGGAGAAACCACCAACTGTACATCATGTATAATGTGTAATAATGAAAATAAAGACATATTTTTTTTGAATGGTCGGTTTTGTGTTTATTGTATATTGTATGTAATACCTAAGGCTTAGTAGATGTAAGTAGCTAGTCAATATATTAAGTAACTATTGTACATAATATGTAATATGCAACAAAGCATGTAAATAAAACAAATACATAAAATTATTTTATTTTATTTTCATTTTCCTACATACCAGTCGTTTTATAATATAATATATTAATTTCTCCTCACAAATTACAAACACAACAGTGAATCATAAATCTACATCTTACACTATAACTTGTGAGGAGCTGGTGGTGGTCTGTGTTAGGCATAGAAATGCCTGTATTACAAATCACCAGGTCCCCGCCCAAAGGAAACAGAAAGCATCAGTAAACAATTACTTTAAATATTATATTTACATATGCTCTAGTAAAATTATAAGGAGAAGATAAGTTTATATTATGTTAAAAAAATTATACTGTAATGAATGAAAAAATTTGCCTATGTAGCCCCATGGCACATAGACCTTGAGTGAGAGAGTGAGAGTGTGGTCGTTATTATCAGGAACAGGTTTGTAAAAGAGGAAATAAAAAAATAGGGCGGTACTAAGAACGGATCATCTAGTATTAAAATAAAAATACTAGCGTTATAAACATAACACTTCAGATGAAACCAGTCGCACACTGAATATTAGGTACTAACAAAAGAAACTTTCAGAACATGAATAGTTGTAGTCATCTGTTCATCTTTCCAAGAACCTCCCACCCAGTAGCTCGAGCGTTCACATTGAAGAGCTTTTCAACCTTGGACTGTAACAAGATGAGAACTAGTGTATAGGTCAACCACTTCACTTTTTATTTAAATACTGAAACATAAATAAAAGAAATGTTGCTCTGATACTGGTTTTATTTCTTCGTAGGTATTTATTTAAAACTAGCTGTGCCCGTGACTTGGCTCGCGTGGGTGTTGGTATAACCTACTCTGTTTTTTTCCGCATAGATCCTGATCTCATGGGAATTTCGGGATAAAAATATAAGCTGCCTTATAATCTTCTCTTACGCAAGAGAATAATATTGAGATTGATTTTTCAGTTCTAGAGTTTAAGCCTGGAAAAACAGACAGACATACCGACATACAGGTGAAAATTTTAAAAAGTTTGTTGATGTTTTATTATCGTGTGAATAACTATAAGCACTTGAGAAAATACATAAAACATCATTCATCATTGTCAAATCAGTCAGACACATCAATTTTAGTTGTATTTATTTATTTTATTCATTTATTTATTTATTTATTATATACTTTATTGTACACCTTACAATATTTCTATAGATACAAAAAAAATTAAACTAGTGTACAATGGGCGGTCTTATCGCACAGGGCGATCTCTTACAGACAACCTTTGGATGGACAAACTTAAAGGAGACAGATTAAGGGCTGTCAGTGTACAAACATATAATTGAACATAATAATATAAAATACATACAATACCAAAATTATATACTAATAAATATTACATGTATAATTGAGAAAGAAGGGGAAAAGTTATAGGGAGAGGTAATGCTCCTTCACCATTCTTTTGAACGCTGGTCTCTTCTCTTCTGAAGGTTGGGTGGTGTTTACCATACCGATTTCCTACCACCGATCTCTATGAAACGTGTATGGCTCTCTCGGTACGTAAGTTATTTATTCTTAACCTTGTATTAACCACACACTCTCTAAATCCTTACGATTCATTCCAATTTAGCTCCCAACGTCGCAAACATATAGTCTGCCCCTCGATCCGCACAAAATGTCGTTCAGCCCAACGTAGTTTTTCTTTCTTCAGCAGCTACGTTTACAATAAAGCTAATAAAATTTTAAACGTCTATCCTGTCTGCAAATCAAAATGTAAAAGAACGGTCACTAACTGGTTCCTTGAATTAGACCATGCAGAGACTGAAAATATCTTAAACATTTTGAAATGATTTTCGATCAAAATTTCAATACACGTAACTTCGTCATTTCACCTTATTTATCACACACACACACTCATGGACATCTGTAGGTACTCACACTCAATGCGTGAGGACTTATATTACACTCACAAACACACACACTCTTCAAAACACAAAAAGCATGCTTTCCTATTATTATTTCTTTTTGTATTTAATTTACCTCCTCTCAATATTTGGAGCTCTTATATTTATACTTGTAGTATTTAATGTAATTAATTCACAATTTTAAAGGGTGTGAGCCTGGAGATCTGTAATACAGGTCCCGAACCCAGTACATACTCAAGCTCTCACTAAGGTCTTTATCTTGTTGTTACTTATATTCAGTAAACCTATGCCACAGTATTACGATTAGGAAATATCGTAATACTGTGCCTATGCTGTACCTTTTTGAGAGAAATAAATAAAGATTATGTTATGTATGTAACTTATATTAATAGATACTTATATCTATTAACATAATGTCTTTTTTTTTTTAAATATTGTTTCCCTAAAATAAATTATAAAGCCTTGTCAGCCTACATAAGTGAGATGGTGCAAAGCTTTTGTGTGCCTGTTATATGTCCCGTGCTTTTGTTATTCTAACGGATTTTCTTTTATCTTTTTTTTTCTTTTATAAGAGAAAAATATCCTTGTAATAACTGAGAAACGATACGAAATCGTAAAGATAAATAATTACTTAGAGAATTTGGCAGATATGTATCTTATAATGAAAGAAAAATAAAAGGCATGATTTATTTCCGCAGATTTTATATTATCGAGAGATGAATATATTTTTATGTGTTTTCAGTTTTTAGGGTTCCATGCCCATGAAGTAACCATCAACACCATTTTACTAAGTCTCCACTGTTTGTCCGTATGTCAGCGGGCTCCAATCCATGAATCATGTTATCTACATAATATATATTGTACACAGTTATAATATTGATTAATTTATATTTATACAAGCCTATGCCGAGAGGTACACGGAACAGAGACATCTTTTCAAATACAATAAATTTGCCAAACAGAAAGTTCATAATAAAATTTGAGTTTTTGTTTTATTTTATTTTATTGGGACATAAAATAGTTACGAGTTACAATTTTCTTTAAAAGGCGGGTCAGACTAATACTTAGCATACATTTTACAATGCCTACTTAATTTATTTTTATAGCGCTATATATATTTTTATATTAATCCAAAAATGATGAAATTAAAAAAAATACATTTTAAGCCGGATATCTTTTGTTATGTTGCGATCGGTCTATCATAATCTGCACATATACAACGTGTAATTTAAATTGTATATACATACCAAGTGCACGGCTTCTTTGGATGATAACAAACGATATGACAAGGGTTTGGTAATCCTATGTCTTCATGTGTGGAACTAATTAGAAATTTCAACACATTGATACCAGAGACTGAATTTTTCAAATTAAGAAGATTGAAGAGAATTATCATGTTATAGGTAAGTGACGTGGAAAGTTATTGACCCTCGTAGTGCTGTGACACGTTTGTTATGATTGATATTCAAGAAACATAATTATGAAACCGATAATTTCGTATCAATTCTTTGAGTCACTTAAGTTGTGCTGAAACTGGGCATAGAGACTCCATACAATTTTGATGTTGCCGATGTTGTCTTCAGCACTTTTAGATTGATATGGGGTTTCCGTTACACGTTGTATACACCATTCAGTTTTATCATAACCGAATCTAGATTAAGGCATGCTTGCTCAATATCTAGCAAATGTTGAGTATCACAAATCATTGTTATTCATAAAGATTTAATATAAATATGTATATAAAATTATGTTAAGCTTCTTAGATGAGATGAATTAATATACTGTGGGCGTTATTGCTTTTCTGAGTTCGCCTTAACTCTTTTCTTCATGGTGGTTACCTGAAATGACCACGTAGTTAAGTCGCTGTAGTACTTTGTCAGCGACATCTAGTCGATAAAGTTTGTACTACGACAATAGTGAGATAATCAACGTTGAGTTTTGTGTACGAAACTTTTGGCGCCACGGTCAATGAAGCTAACTATATTCAATTGAATGTTGATGATTGTGCAGGATTCCATTCGTGTGATTGTTTTTACAGCGGTAAATACAAATCATAATAAATGTTACGACTGTATGTTTTTTTCTGTTGAATAAAGTTTATACTTTATATTTTGTGTAAAATAATTACATTTTATTTCGTATTTTTTCCATAAACTTACTTATTCAAAGTGGTTACCAGTGGTAACCACCGTTCGGTAACTGTGTATTTTTGGTTGATTTTTGTAAATACATTTGAGTTGTTGATTTTTGTTATGGGAAGATGTCAAAGAGGAAGATAACGGATGCCGACATTATTAATCAGTTATTGTACGAAGAAATACCTTCAGATACAGATAGTCATGCTGGCGGTGGTGGTTCAGACGAAGACAACCCTGAAATTGATGAAATGCTTACCAGCACTGCTATTCCACTACAGTCTTCAGATGAAGAATTCGAACCTGATGATATCGTCCCTCTCGCTGTTCTTCGTGGTGATTGTCCATCAACTTATGAGTACCCAGTTTTACCTGAACCTGAAATAGCAACTCCCACATGGAAGCGTGCTTACTCAATTTTAGCTCCCGACGATTACACACCATCTGTTCATCTTCCCGAAAGAATAAGTAACTTGGCTGCGCATCAACTGCTGACTCCGCTAAAAGTTTTTCAATTTCTCTGGACGGAAGAGCTCTTACAACATATTACGTTTCATACAAATCTTTATGCCCAACAAAGTGGTAAGACTTTCAAGCCTGTTACTACGGATGAAATGTCTGTTTTTATTGCTTTGAATTTGGTAATGGGTATACAGAAGAGCCCGAGTTACAGGGATTATTGGTCATCTTCACCGGATCTTCGTGACGAATATATATCATCTTTCATGCCACTCAATCGCTTCTCATGGATTCTAGGTAACCTACATCTAAATGATAATAACATGATGCCTTCTCGAAACGATCCTAACTATGACAAATGATATAAAATCCGTCCTTTTATAGAAATGATTAGAAAATCTTATAAAATTAATTATTATCATAGTGAAAAGATTGCAATTGACGAATCTATGATCAAATTTAAAGGCAGAAGCACACTGAAGCAATATATGCCAAAAAAGCCCATCAAAAGAGGGTATAAGGTCTGGGACAAAGTGTGCTTCGAGTGGTTATTGTTTAGATTTTGATATATATGCAGGTAAGACGGGAAGCAATACGGAAACTAATTTAGGAGGCAAAGTCGTAAAAAGGTTTTGCGAAGGGTTAGAAGATAAGAACCACAGAGTTTATTTCGACAATTTTTTTAACAGTTATGAATTGCAAGTACAATTACGACTAAAAAAATATATATGCATGCGGAACAGTCAATTACAATCGTAAACACCTTCCAACTTTGAAGCCAGATGCCCAACTGAAACGAGGTGACTATGACTATCGTGTTAGTGACAATCAAATGGTTTCGTACATGAAATGGAAAGACAAACGTTCAGTATATCTGCTTACAAATTTTCACGATCCTAAAAATACGGTACATATGACGAGAACAGAGAAGACTGGAGAAAAGACTAAAGTTCCGTGTCCTCTCGCCCTGAAAGACTATAATGACAATATGAACTTTGTTGATAAATTTGACCAGCTCAAAGGAACCTACGCGATTGATCGGAAATCAAAAAAATGGTGGCATAGAATTTTCTTTCACTTTTTGGATTGTACTGTAGTAAATGCATTTATTATATACAAAGAGCTTCAACAGGACCCTAATTCTTGTTTAGAAAAACTGTGTCTGAATGATTTTAGACGACATGTGTACCAGGATATGTTGGCCTGGTGCCAACATATCCTGGTACACATGTCGTCTAAAATCTAAATTCTAAAATCTAAAGTCTTTTGTCGCCAGGAAGAAGGGGTTGTCGCGCACGTCAAGCAAACCCAGTTTACCTACTTGCTCCTTTATAAAAAAAGCACAAACCCGAAGTGCCATTAGCAATAAAACAAGCCATTGGGAATCACCAACCTATCAGAGGCACTAAAAGACGTTGCAGCATTTGCAGTACTAAAAGTTTGCCAGTTCGTACAGTGTGGAGTTGCAAAATATGTAAAGTTCCTCTATGTTACCGAGACGGGAAGACATGCTTTGAAGATCATCATATATAAAAAACTCTAAAAATATGTTATAATACTCTTATTTATGATATAATACTCTTGTTTTGTTCTTGATTAAAAATACTGGGATTATTGTAAAGAATACCTACTTATTTCACAGTGGTCACTCTAGGTAACCACCCCATAACACACCCTGACCGTATGTTTTTTCGCTTTTAATATCCATATTTGGTTTTCTGAAACCATAAACAATAGTTTCATACAAAAACATTGTGTTTATCTATGTTTATAAATATTTATGCCGAAAAGAGTTAATAATAAATTAATAACCGCAAGGACCGGTTAAGCAACCCTTACCCAGGTTGTACATAATCTTAAGTAGCTCAGTCTGATTCAACGCGGATACGAAAAAAAAGACAGACACTGGAACTGGAGTTGGAGTCTTCTCCAACGATCTCAACATATCCAGACCGCTAGGCAAGCTCAACACCGTATACCAGGCGGAATGTGTGGGCATTATCCAAGCGATCCATGCCTTGGAAGCCAGGAGAGTTACGGATAGCCACATCCGTATACTTTCCGACAGTGCCTCAGTACTACAATCCCTAGGGAAAAACTATATCACATCTAAACTCATACTAGAATGTCACAACGCGCTGCAACGCTCGGCAGTCGAGAACCGCAACACTGTGAACACTACAATGGATAAAGGGGCACAGCGGATCACTCGGCAATGATGCGGCGGATGAACTGGCCAGGAGGGGGTCCAACAAGACGGTTTTCGGACCAGAGGCCATCGTGCCGCTCCCCCCTACCCAGCTGCGCACATGGTTAAAAGAACACACACACGATCAAGCCCAGAAATGTTGGTCCTCGGCACCAGGCTGCAGGCAGTCCAAGGAGGCGATGCCAAACCTAGACAAAAAACTAAGCAGGCGCCTCCTACACATGGACAGGAAAAGCCTGCGAATGGTGGCGGGGACCATCACCGGGCACTGCTCACGGAACAAACACTACCACACAATAGGTGTAACGGACAGTCCCCTATGCAGGGCATGCATGGGGACGGAGGAAACGGTGGCACACGTGCTCCTAGACTGCACGGAAATCACTGACATACGAAAGCAAACCCTCGGGTCTTTGAATTCCCTTACAGACATCCTGAATAGACCGAGAGACCTGATCTGCTTCTGGAAGGAGGTTGGCTGGATGGAGTGACGGCCGACTCGGCTTCCGCACAATGGTCTCGTGCAGAGACTAAGTGCGGAAACCAAACCAAAGAAGAAGATGCATACGAGAATTATGTTACATAACACATACAAATAATAGTAATAGTAATAGAATAAATAAGAAACAAAATATTTATAAAACAAAATATAATTGGGTTATGGTAAGGGGTAGTGAGTCCATTGGTCCTGACTAGTCGATTAAATTCGAGACTTTCTAGATGGGATCTGGTGTGATTCACAGCTGCTGGGGGTGAGTTTCTGGTCTATAAAAATTCAACATGTCATATTAATACCATAACATAATTAAGAAAGAAAATAATAAGAAAGTAATAGGTTTATATATATACATTCATCATAACATAACTTAATTTCACGAATTTGCAGAGGTATTGGTTGGAGTCATAGTAATGAGATAAATTGTAGATATCTCTCGAATTTTAGACTGTAAGGCTAGGGAGTACTTCAACCAATACTAGACTTATAAGTCTCAATAATTTAGTCAATACATCTTCTGTGTATTGTTTTCAAATATTTATCCTGAATAATACCACCTTTTCAGCTAGCTTTAATATGGGGTAATTAGGGTAGTTAGGGCTGTGCTACATACTAAATACTTGAATTCATTGGAACTCTTTGATGAGTAAAAGAAAAGGTACTAACAAGGGCGAAAGCTTTTCGAATGAAGTTTTCTCCTTTGCAAGTAGGAGGCTATAACCTGGTGTTAAGCTTTCTATGTGTGAATGTACTAAGTAGTATAATATTATTCTTTAACTATATTTAATAGTTCCTTGGAAATGAATACAGACGCGGATGTAGATACTTAGCTTCTAAAAATATTATTTTAAAATCTTGTTCGAGATTTATTACCAAATGTAATCATTACCTTTAGGTGTATTAAAAATATCCAACATTTTAGGGATTAGTATCCCTTAAGGTAATGGTAAAAAGGCAAGTGCGACAAAAGACAATCAATACTGTGGTTGCTCATAATCGTGTACCGGAGGTACATGTAATTATAAGTTAATATGGAATTTTCTTTCAGCTTCTACGAGTAGATTTAATTTAATAAATAGTAGTTAGAAGCGTGTACCACTTGTGATGGACATATGAGAACCACTTCACCTCCCTCGCGATTCAGTAAAATATTTTAATATTTATTCCTTCGTAACACTTTATAATACGGCATGGGCATAATTTTGCTTCTTACAGAACAAAGGAGTTCGAGAAAGAGTACTGCATCATGTACACCGGTTAGCTAATTTATAATACAATCTTATAATTTAGGAAGAGGAATGGGTCTACAATATTTAATAAGGGTAGATTCTTGTAAAGTAGGTGAGAATGATAGGATAGAAATTAGGGATATTTACAGGAGTTTAATTACATGATAACTCACAGTCCAAAAGAAGACACCAAAAGTTAGTAGCATGATTTTCTTATATTCGCCATTTTTGTTTAATTTCTTGAACAATTATATTATATTTTGAATTTTATTTAAACCTAAAGTAAATTCTTTTATCAATAGCCATATTATTAGAGAGAAGTATTTGAAACCAACATGGCCCTCCTAGTTAATATAATCGGTGACTACTTTGTTTTTACTAATGTTTGGTACAATTATTAGGAGATAATTATAAAGTCACTTATTGTATAACTAGAGTAAACTTTAATCACTTATTGGTTTATAATTGTTTATGGAGTGTCGATGGAAGCTTTTGACAGTTCCTTTATGTCAATTAATGATGTTTTCTTATTGTGATTTTTCGGTTTTCATTGATATTTTATAGTACTATGTGAAATTTAACATAATTTAGGATGAATTATTTCTTCCAGGTTTTATTAGCAATATAAGCACATACTCCTCCATACTTATTGCAAATTTTCCTTTGTTATTTATAATGTTGTGTGAATTTTCAGTTCTTCAAGTAAAGTTATTTCTTCATATAGTATTAGAAACTTAAGCAGATATGCGTAGTTAATCTATAGTAGAGGGTGCGATATAATAATAAGAAATGCGAATAAAATGCGTAAAATCAATTCACTTATGAATATTATTATGCGTAGTTAATCTATAGTAGAGGGTGCGATATAATAATTAGAAATGCGAATAAAATGTGTAAAATCAATTAACTTATGATTTGAAAACAGACAGAAACTGGTTATAACTTGTTATTGAAATAAATGCATCATTACCCAGGTTGTGTTGGTTCATTTCTTAAGCTGAATAGTAGAGTTGTTTAGATAATAAGTGTAGTTAGTTCCGCGTAACTTCATCGTGAGAGTAGAGTTACTTCAAGAACATGAATATACTAATTTTGCACCGGTTGACTTTACTTACTTTACTTCACTGTGTTACTAGTCATTCTGCTGGGCATACTATAAAAAATATATTTATTAAATATGACACGTTCTGGTCAGACCATTTGCCACTAATCATTGAGTGTGAATTAAGTGCAATTATATGTAAAAATTGTCCAAGTAGTAGTAATAGAACAAATAAAGCTGTTGGGGCTATAGAACCAAGGAACAGATAAAAAATTATACTAAAATGTGCAATAGTAAGCTTAAGTCAATAGATTTTCCGGTTGAATTAAGGCAATGTAGTTATAATATTTGTAATTGTAAGGAACATAGATATAATATAGATAAAATATATAAGAATATAATATCAGCACTAACAGACTCAGCTTTTAACACGAGTGAAAGTCAGTTTCGTGCGCGTAGGAAGAAAAGGCATGTGACAGGTTGGAATAAGCATGTATGTGAGGCACACAGGGAGGCCAGGAGTAAGTTTTTACACTGGGTTTTTCAGGATAGGCCACGATCCGGTATGGTAAATGATGAAATGTGTGAAAGTCGTAAAGTATTTAAAAACAAACTAAAATGGTGTCAGAATAACAAGGAACAGTTAAAAATGGCAATTATTTCAGAATGTCGAGCATCAAAGAATTTTAGTGACTTTTGGAAAGCGACTAACTACCTAAACCATAAGTCTGGTCTCCCTGTGAGTGTGGGTGGTGCGAGTGATAGCAGAGATATAGCCGAACTATTTAGAGAACATTTTGCTACGAAATCACCCCTAGGTCCATCATCGGGAGATCCTGGGTCTACCATGACCGGTGACTTGTATAACGTGTCAGCTAAAAAAGTGCGTCAAATTGTGAGTAATATGTCTAGGGGCAAGTCACTGGGTCATGATGGGCTCAGTATCGAGCATTTGAAGTACGCTGGCGCCCATCTGCCACGTGTGCTCGCGATGTTCTTCACGTTATGTCTGAATCACTCGTACATGCCCATGGACCTTATGAAAACGGTTGTCGTGCCGATTGTTAAGAACAAAACGGGCGATTTGTCTGATAAAAATAACTACCGGCCAATTTCCTTGGCAACAGTGGTGGCTAAGGTGTTGGGCGGTGTGCTTGACTCAGAACTTGACAAACACCTTAACATTCATGACGCTCAGTTCGGTTTTCGCGCTGGACTTTCTACTGAAAGCGCAATTCTGAGTCTCAAGCACACTGTTCAATACTATACGGAAAGAAGTACACCTGTGTATGCATGCTTTCTTGACCTCTCCAAAGCATTTGACCTTGTGTCATATGACGTATTATGGGAGAAACTCAAGATGACTGGCGTGCATACACAGGTTCAACGGATTTTTCAATTCTGGTACCAAAACCAGAAAAATTATGTTAGATGGGCAAACAGCTTCTCCAACATGTACAGGTTGGATTGCGGGGTGAGACAAGGTGGATTGAGTTCTCCAAAGCTCTTCAACTTGTATGTGAATGAACTTATAGTTGGGCTCAGCAGCACACGTGTAGGATGCTGGGTTGATAATGTATGTATGAACAACTTTAGTTATGCGGATGACATGGTGCTGCTGACCCCAACAGTAAGCGCAATGAGACAGTTGTTAGCTATATGTGAAACATATAGCCATAAGCATGGTTTAATATATAATTGTAAGAAGAGTGAGTACATGGTTTTCAAGGCCTCCGGCAAGTGTCCGTCAAATGTGCCTGCGATAAAACTGAATGGTACTGAACTGAAGCGGGTACAACAGTTCAAATACCTCGGACATTACGTTGCTGAGGGCCTTGATGACCAACTTGACATAGAAAGGGAACGTAGGGCATTGGCTGTCAGAAGTAATATGCTGGCCCGCAGGTTTGCGCGTTGTAGCGACCAAGTTAAAGTCACACTATTTAGAGCCTACTGTCAGACTTTCTACACGTGCAACCTGTGGTTCAGGTATACGCAGAGGACGCTTAATGCCCTGCGTGTCCAATATAACAATGGATTTAGGATGTTGTTAGGGCTGCCCCGCTTTTGTAGTGCCTCCGGTATCTTTGCGGACGCCAGGGTAGACAGCTTCCATGCCATCATACGCAAGCGGCTCGCATCATTATTAAGCAGAGTCTGGGCTAGCACTAACAGCATCCTACAGGTCATTGCGGATAAACAGGACTCAAATATCCTGAAACAATTTATTCGTATTCAGATGCTATAAAAAAATATTGTAATAATTATGGATAATGGTCTGAAATAAACATTTATTTATTTATTTTACACAACCTGTAGTATTTTCATAAGTGAGTGTCTATTCAAGGAGTTGTTATGAATTTAAGGGACCGCACAAACCCCTTCTAAGCGTAGCCTCCTAAGAAGATACTCATTGGTGATTATATCCTACTGCAAGCAGGAACACTTCACATGCAGCAAAGATCTTTATGCACACTCTACAACTGTAATTGATAAGCAATGTTTTGTAGGCCAGCGAAACATTGTGTTATTAATTCAACTCACCACATCAATCTTACATAGTTAATTGGGGTTGAATTAGTATTGCAAATTAGCTAGGACCTACCTCTTCCTTATTCCTTCTTTCCAACTAAACATTTCCTTCCCATCCCTCCTAACTTTAAATAAATTATAGGAAAATATTCCTGTGATACTATTTCACTCCAACATGATTAATTTGTAATTGTGACAGTTTAATTATGATAAATGAATTTAATAACCTAATTCTTGGAATTCCATGGGAGGAATATTATGGGAATGATTCTCATCCTTTCAATGTATGTAGGCACCCGGCCCTGATGGAATATCATGGGTGTTTCCGTTGATACCCTATGAGGAGTAGGAGCACTTATGGGACCCCTTCGTGTAAATTCTGGCTCTGTCTGATACTAGACTGGTCTGACATTACCTGTTGACCACTTGTGAAATTCTTGGATAAAGAGGTTGTGAAATAATTATGATATAATTAATGACTTGAGTACATCTCAATAATTTATAAAAGAGTCTCAGTACCATTATAATTATAGGCTTAGTCCAATCATATACTAAGGTTTAACCTTTTACTAAGAATGAAAAGTAACATACTAATTAAAGTGTTAAATTTATTATTGATTAATGTTGGACTGAATGGTTGTACTTATTTACTGTATAGAATTTAAAACCGTTTTGAATCTAATATCCCATCTGAAGGGGGTGCACATAGTGGTTGGCACTCATTTTAGTTGAGGCGTTTGGTGTGGAGCCTACTAACCCCTAAAAAATTTTGTAGGGGCAGATTTCCTAATTCATTTATTCCATATTGTCAAATATATATGTTTGAATCTTAATTCAGGAAGAACTGAGTTGCTTTCTTTAGTTATAAGGTACTTAAAAGTAACTTTTATTATGTTTAATCATCTGATCAAGACCTTTATTCAACCACAGAAATAATTAATTTAAATTAACCAAAGTCATTTACCCATTTCTGTAAATGGTCTGTTTCCTCTAAAAGAAACAGGGTTACTACTTAACATAACGTAGGTGAGACGATCATTGGCCAATCAAATCTTCAAAACCAGGGTTGCAAGGGAGGTTAGTTACAAGGTTAGGATGTGGATGGTCGAAATTCTTTCGTGACTTGTTAAACACTTTAAGCCGTCGGTCCCAGCTGTCATTATCTACATCATTGACTATCGATACGGATAGTCAGGAGCTAGAAAGTCTAACAATAGTCTTTCCGTAGGAATTTCTTTCAGCACACCTGCTATACGACATTTGTAAATGCAGTCTGATAAATTCACTTAAACTTGCTTCGGTAAGATTTCAAATGTATTGGGTTCGTTTTTGGGAGTCTTTTCTCATTAAGGCTCTGACAGACATGCGTCACTTTGGTCGGTAGTCGTTGACATGTGTGGGGCCCTTATTCCTTTTGTCATTTTGGCCCTTCCGGAGACGTGTTTTAGAAAAGCAACTTTTTTCTTGCTGCACATTAATGATCTGCTTATGCCCGGTACCTTTGGGTATGCAGACGACAGCTCAGTTGCTGAGAGATATGTATCTAGCGCGCGTGCTGGTGGGTCACAGATCCAGTCTCTCCGTAAGGACATGTTTGGGCGCTTAAACTTGTCCTTGAAGGCTGTCTCCGCTTGGGGCGATGCCAACTTGGTCAAGTTTAATGCAGCTAAGACCCAGGCGTGTCTCTTCTTCGCAAAAAGGAGTCAATTCCAACCGACTCCTTACTTTCTGTGGTGTAACCGTGTCGATAACCGATCGTATTGAGCTTCTTGGGGTAACACTAACTTCTACCCTCAATATTGATCCATTTATAGAGGCTAGGGCTCAACTAGCATAAAAAAAGTTGGGAATCCTAGCAAAGGTGAGACGGTACTTCACACTGGAAAAGCTGCTCAATCTCTATCAAGCCCAGTTTCGGTCGTGTATGGAGTACTGCTCTCATCTTTGGGATAGATTTGCCAAATACCAACTGGACGTGCTTGAGTCTATCGAGAAACGGGCCAAGAGACTCATTGGCAACGAGGCACTGTTCGAGTCAAAGCTCCAGAGCCTTGAACATCGACGACGAGTTGCAAGTCTATCGGTTTTCTATCGGTTACATTTCAGGGAGTGTGCGATGGAATTACACAATCTAATTATGCCAAGCCCGTTCCATTATCGGACTGCAAGACAAACGGTGATGCGCCATCGTTACATGGTGGACATCCCATCCATACGCACTAAACGTTTTGGGAATACTTTTATTGTTCGTACAGCTAAGGAGTGGAAGGCCCTGCCGGAGTCTGTATTTCTCGATAGCTATAACCTAGGGGTCTTTAAGTCAAGAGTGAATAGGTTACTTTTAGGTAAGCATGCTCTTCGACCACATCATCGCTTACCATCAGGTGAGCGCCGACATTAAAGGCAAAATAAGAGATTCTTTATTAACCCTGTAAGAACTTTCTTTACCTTATTAGAGCAAATAAATAATTTTAGATTTTGATTTGATTTTGAGATGGTGGTCAAACGCGAATCTATTATCAATAAAATAAAATAACCGCGAAATTAAATTGACCTACATGGTTCCCTAACAATTCGACCATAATAATATTATGTATGGTTTAAAAAATTAGACAGAAATTTTGGTTGCTCTAACCTAGGCAATACGCGCCAAACAATTATCAAAATAAATATAATTTATCGAGCATAATATTGATTACGTAACATAATAAAACCTTTTTTATAAATTAAATGTTTTATTTCTACTTATTGTTATTTAAATAACTTTCCTGTTGTGTGCATATTTGTCAGAAGATTGAAGAATTTTTATTTATTTTCTTTATGTGACCGTTTTTGAGTACCCTTCCAATTAAGTCGTGGTGTGGCATGCAAAACGGGTTTTCTTAAATTATTATGTACGACTGATGTTAGAATGCAGTAGATACTTATCCAATTTAAATATCAGTAATTATTCCGTGGTGTGACAAGTACAAACTATTTGTACTAAATAATAATAATAATAATAACCAGTTGCAATTTGCTCCCAGCAAATTGCAACTGATGGAGCTACTGAAGGTAACAGAAACTTTCAGTAGCGCCATCGGGATGGAATTTGGGGTAGACAAATGTGCGGTCATGCATGTAAAGCGAGGGGAGATTATGGAATCCGTGGGAACTCAACTCTCGGATTATAATATATACATATAATACATACACCTAAGATCCCTCGGCTCAACTGAAACCTACAAGTATTTGGGTATGACTGAGGCGCTAGGCATCAATGCTGCTTATGTTAAACAGTCATTGAAGGAACGCTTCTTTGGCCGCCTGAATAAAGTACTGAATAGTCTTCTATCAGGCGGAAACAAGGTGCGTGCCTTCAATGGTTGGGTTATGCCAGTATTGATGTATTCTTTTGGCATACTCAAATGGACTCAGACTGAACTTGACACCTTGGACAGGCGGGTCCGCACAACGCTGACTGCAAATCGGATGCATCACCCACGTTCATCGGTGATGAGGCTGTATTTCCCGCGGAAGTGCGGGGGTCGTGGCTTTTTAAATGCAAAGACCCTGCACAATCGCGAGGTATGCAGCCTTAGAGAATATTTCCTAAAAGCTGACGTGGGTATGCATCAGGATGTGGCAGCGGTGGACAAAGGCCTCACCCCGCTCTCCTTAGGTAACGAGAATTGGCGCAAACCTGTAGTATTAGATACTAATGACCGCAGAGAAGTATGGCAGAGCAAGGAGCTTCACGGACGCTATTACCGAGCCCTTCATGGGTCTGAAGTAGATTTATTAGCGTCCGTAGCTTGGCTACGTTTTGGTGACCTCTTCGGGGAAACCGAAGGTTTTGTCTGTGCGATTATGGACGAAGTTATGATGACGAATAACTATCGGAAATATATTGTGAAGGATGGTACGGTAGACATATGTCGGGCATGTCACAAACCGGGAGAATACATTCGTCACATTATCTCCGGTTGTTCTCGTCTAGCTAACGGAGAATATTTGCATAGACACAACCTCGTAGCCAGGATTATTCACCAGCAACTTGCTCTTAAATACAATCTTGTGGAATCAGAAGTACCATTATGTGCCCGACCCAGTTCTCGATAATGGCAATATTACACTGTACTGGGATCGGTCTATCATCACTGACAGGACTATTGTTGCCAATAAGCCTGACATAGTGGTCATAGACCGATTAGAGCGTTACACAATGATTGTTGATATAGCAGTCCCCCATGACGAGAACCTCGTGAAAGCTGAGATAGATAAAAAAAATAAGTATCTTGACCTGGCACGCGAAGTTGTCGACATGTGGGATGTGGAGACAGCAACCATTGTGCCGATAGTCGTCACAGCAAATGGTATAATAGCCAAGAGCCTCGACCAACACCTAAGGAGGCTCTCGTTGGGCAGCTGGATCAAGGGCTTGATCCAGAAAGCAGTGCTCCTGGAAACGGCGCGTATTGTGAGGAGGTTCCTCTCTATGGAGCCCTGACCACCGGTAGCTTGGACCCTGTTCCCGATACCGGTGGGCTACTATTTTTTATATTTTTAAATGTTTTTATTTTATATTAATATTTATAAATGTAATTTATATGTACATATATTAAATAAATGATATAATAATAATAATAGTAATATTTTTCAACACCTTTTACCTTGTATGAGCATTCATACAAGGTAAAAGGTGTTGAAAAATATTACAAAGTTATCAAAATGGTAGGATTTTAGTATTGCGCAGTTAAACCAAATTAAACATAACGATGGTATTCAAATAAATTAAAATATAAAGGCATGCCAGGTATATTATTAAAAAGATGCGTTGGTTTTGCGGAAAAAGAGTTTAAAATAAACGTCTTCATGATCAATCACACATTAACTAATAAAAATAAGTAATTAGAACTAACTCAAACTAAAAACTGTGATGATATAAGTTTTTTTTTCATAATTCGACTAATCTGAATCGTTCTTCCTTGATTAAATTGGGCCAAACTGTTATTTTTTTTTTCGCGAGTATTTCAGTACATGGTATTACGTAAAGTTGACATATGTCCGATTCGTTCTGAAATACGGTAACACTCTTCGTCAACCAGTTCATTAGTGGCAAAGACAAATATAATTATGTTACTATAAACCATAGATGTAGAATTCTACATCTATGCTATAAACACGAATCAGTGTTGCCAACACGACTAAAGCAAATGTAGACTTAAGGTTCAAAAGTCGCTAGATGACGCTAGATGTTATTTGGCAAAAAAATTAGTTTGTGAACGGTTTTTTTTGTAGTTGTTGACTAGGTTTACTGTTTAAATTTCGAACCAATATTTTGACTAAACGACCCGGTAGGTTATTAGTGTTCTGTTGTAAGCGAGCTTACTTGATGAGATCGTCGTTACGATGAATTCACAAAGGTAGCCCGCGAAATTCAAATTTTCTTACGTGTTTTGCAATATGCAGGTCAGTGTCAGTAGTGACCCTGCTTAGAAATTGTCTATAACTTGCTTAAACTTCACCTTGATGTTTAAATATTTTAAGATTGGCACGAACTTCATGGTCATGGCACAGACAGGAGACCATGGAGTTAAAATACAGAGTGTTCTATGATTGGCACGAACTTTGTTTGTGGTCATGGCACAGACCATAAAGTAAACACAAACCTTGAAAATAATCAAGGACCGAGTTATAGACGCGCTTTTCACAAATCTTATTGAATTTTATGTATTTTAGAAATGATAACCAAATTAGGTGCTAGAAATGTCGCTAAATTATTATTGTCGCTAAATAGGTGTAAAAAGTCGTTTTTAATATCAAAATGTCGCTTAATGTAGCGACAAATTCGCTAAATTGACAACACCGACACAAATGCAGTCGACAAAGTAATATTCCGTATTAAAATGTGATTTATTTGCTAATAACATTACTAAAATAGACACGGCGTCACGATATCGTGCCCTTGACAGCTTATCGTCTCGTTAAAGTTAATGTACTAAATATTCATATTTAATCGCGTTTTCTTTTAATTGATGCAATATCGAAATGTCTTTGTCATGTATTAATTAACGATGCTGGTTAATTGTAAGATTTAGTGACTATCTTAGTATCTTAATCCGAAGTAATGTAAATTATTAGGTTTTGCTGGTCATACATAGTCTGAATTGTTCTGTTATAATAGCTAATTTAGAAAGTTTCACAAGTAATTGATGAATTTATCTACGGAAAATCTCTAAAGAATTGTAGAAATGATGCAGTAGATCTTAATGCAAACACTGCATTATATTTATACATTTGTAGTTCAATGTTGTTCAACTCTGAGTGGGCATTTGAATGAAAATATTCTTCTTATTATAATCTTACATATATGTATATATTCTTATATACATATTATCTCAGGAAAACTGAATTTCTGGCAGTCATTATAACGTCACAGTTCCGATATCAACGTTTCAACTAATAATATAATTTGTGAAGGTCAAAATTAAATGCTTGTTGGTTATTTATTAGGAATCTCTTTTGTTTTTCAGTAAATTTTAAGTCCATTTTTAACCGACTTCTGAAAAAGGAGGAGGTTCTCAATTCGGATGTTTGTTTGTTTTTTTTTTTTTTTTTTTTTTTTTTTTATGTTTGTTCGGGCATAGCTCCGTTGCTCGCCAACCGATTTGAAAAATTCTTTTTTTGTTGGAAAGGGTATACTTTCCAAATGGTCCCATGAAAATTTTATCGACATCGAACAAGCCGTTTCTGAAAAATTAACAAAAGTCTAAAAAAATATTTACATTGATGATCTTTTCGGTTACTCTATATTGTGTTTTTTGTTCGCGCGTTTTTAGTTTTTTTTGTTGTTGACATTTTGGCTTTTATAACTAGATTAATTACAAATTGACCCACTAAAAAGCGCGAAAATAAAAACTTTTTAGCAAAAAAATAAAACCGACTTCCATATCAAAACACTACAAAGCCAAAAATATTTTTAATTTCGGGAGGCGGTGTGAAAAAAAAGCAAATACAAAACCAATAACACCGACTACCGAAATTAAAATTATTTTTGGCTTTGTAGTGTTTTGATATGGAAGTCGGTTTTATTTTTTTGCAAAAAAGTTTTTTCATTGTTAGTATTATATTATCAGCCGTCGATTATTATTACGCCACTTTCATGAATGATTCGCAAGTCCAATTCGTGGAGAAAGCAAGGTGCGATCAAAGTTTTTTGGGATAAACATCCTGTTTTGTGGCGAATCATCTATGCCAAATGTCATTTTTATGGATTTTGCTAAGTCTCTGATAAATAAAAATAGTCCATTTTGATACAAGTGGAGAAAGTTTGTTATTGCGGCCGCCTTGCGGTTATTGAGCCGAGTACTGCAGTAACAAATGTCCACGTGTATCAAACGACGTTCTTCAATACACTTTCTAAGAAATAAAATAATAGAACGAAAAGTATTTTTGTCAATAAAATACTCAATTATTGAAACAATACTGAATTATTAAAGATGCAATCATGAAAATGATACACAGCAGATTTTGTTGGCATTTTTACGGTTTGTGAAATGTTTAATGTTAATAATTTCATTAATATCACTGTTTTGTGTGTTAGTGAATGTTGGAGAAGACGGACTGTAGGAGATGGAAGGATTTTCTAATTGCTCTTCAGTGTTAAGAGGCGCCAAATCGTTATCCTACTAATATTATAAATGCGAAAGTTTGTGAGGATGGATGGATGTTTGTTACTCTTTCACGCAAAAACTACTGAACGGATCTGAATGAAATTTGGTGAGTGGATAGTTGACTGCCTGGAATAACACAAAGGCTACTTTTTATCCCGGAATTCCCACGGGATCGGGATATACGCGGGAAAAACCTCCCACGCGAACGAAGTCGCGGGCAAAAGCTAGTTGGCATATAAAGTAGAAGGTTGTGGTTCAAGGCAAAACTTCTTAGGGGCTGGTTCCAAATTTATGGCTTGTGTTTTCTTGGCACTAATGTTTGTCTTGTTGTGTATCGAGTCTTCGATATAAGATTCTGCAACTGTGTTAGATCGCCATCCACCATGACGCTTTAAAGTCAATATGTCGGCTCCAGCATCAGCCAACAATGTAGCTGAAGGTCTTCTAAAGCTATGTCCGGTGTAATAATCACCATCTGGTAATCCTAAAAACTTTGCGATTTCCTTTGACATAGCACAAAATTTGTTCACACCAATAGGTTGAGCCTTGGTTGAGCCGTACATTTACCCTTTTAATAATTTTGAAAAAAGCGATCATTTGTTGTTTTTGTGGAACGTAGAGATTTATATTTCTTTACAATGTCATAAAATGGACCGTGAATGGTGAATGATCGTAGAATATTGTTTTTAGTATGGGCGATTTTGACTAGAAGCAATTGTCCATGATTTTCGTTATTTTCGTTATGTTAGAAAGTTCCTGACGTGTACATGCATAATTTATCCCGAATATTAACGCAACCTGGAAAGAGATAAAACACTGCTTAGATTGTTATCGTTTAGCGCATGGGCGCAGGCTAGGCATAATAAATAATAGCTTAATTTACTGACCTTTGTTGCCAAATACTGATTATCCGGAGCTTCTTTCAAAAACTTTTTAACGTCATTTGGTGACAATACCTTCGATTTTTGTCAAATAAACGACTGAGCGTCTTTTTAGAAACGCAGTCAGGTTGAAATATGGTTTTATATCAACACCGTGTTTTTGCAGAACCGTGCTTTTTAACATGGAATGTATACTCCACAGCGTGTTAGGCTTATATTTAATGGCCAGCTCGTTGAAATATGCCAAAAATACTTGCTCCGAAAATGACGACGCATTTTTATTTGTTTTCCATTGAAGAAAATGATGCAAAGTTGCCATATATTTTAGCTTCGATTTACATGGCAACAAGCTATCGCAAACATTTTGAGCCTTAATCATGGTTTTACTCGTATATCAACACCGTGTTTTTGCAGAACGGTGCAAAATAATGTAAACAACAACAACAACAACAGCAACAGGCTATCTCAAGTATTTTGAGCCTCAATCACAATATCTGGCAGCGTAGCATCTAAATTGTTCTCATTAAAACTTAAATTGGACATACGCACGCAAAAATAATTTACTTTTCCCCCGCGCTTTACCTTTGCGGGTTAAAGGAGAAGCAAAGGTATGAAGCCGCAAAACAGCCTGATATTAAAGTAAAATATTTTATTTTTATTTAGAACACAAATAAATGTTAATTTGTTGATAAAAGCAAAATTATTTTATAAATAATAATGCTTATTTCTGATATTCTGTTCATAAACACAGTTTTAATTTTCATTAAATATTGTTTATTTCTGATATTCTGTTCATAAACACAATTTTAATTTTCATTAAATACATGCGACTCTTTGCTTTGAAAAAAAAAGCAATCACCGCCGAATATAGGGAATTGAATAGTTGTTTAATGTTATCTGTGGCAAAATCTGGAATGAAAAAAAACCCTCGTGTGTGAAAAATGAAAAAAATCCACGAGTGTGAAATACATTGCATGTTGAACCAAATCGTAGTGCGATAAGAACCAGTTAAAAAGTTATTTTACGTTCTATTCATTTTTTAAATGATGAATAAAGCATATTTACTACAATTTAGTAATATATACTATCTAGTTATCGTTAAACTAATGTAACGTTAAATGAATCCGCTCTGTATAGTTGAGACAGTGATCTTTTTTAATTATTTTCAAACACTGCAAGTTCAATCTTCAATAAAGAATTACTCTAAAGGACTTCAAAAGAATACCCGTAATGCAGTTGAGACTAAAATTAATAGTTCAATCTTCTATTCAAAGTAAAGATCTGTGTTGAAATCTCAGTTCAATCAGCGCAAGACAGCAGTCTAGACTATCGAATGTGATTGTACTTTAATAAATCCACGGTGATTTATTCTGGAAGCCAGCTAAGAGTTATTTCGTTAAGAAGTTAACTGATGTGATTTTGCTTGGAAATTGTGATCAGAAAATTAATGAAAGGAGTGGTTTGATTTCCTCACTTATTCTTGTTTCGCGAGCCATGGTGGCCATCGTAATAAGTCAATGTTCTCCTTTGTCGTCACACTGTTGACATAGTGGTCGTGGTTGTCACATCAGGGGTGGCTTTGTTCTGGCCGGGGTTGGGGAAATGTATGCCTAGTTCAGGAAACAGAGTCATTCTATTATGACATATGGTGGCTAATAAAGACCATTATATTAATACAACTACTATTACTCTTAGCTAAGTAGGAGTACGGGGTTTTAAACTTACTCGACAACGTTAGTTAGTTTTCACTTAACACGCCATCGTCACATCGTAAGAAAAATCGAAACAGACATTTCTTTGTTTCATCTAAGCGCAAGTGAATAGGTTTGATACTCATTTTTGATAATAAAGATATTTACGATATTGTAATCGAGTACGTTCAAAAACTCGAAGTAACGTAAGTCGGCACTGAAGGGCTCCACTATCACCGTAAAGGAATTTTTGACCAGAGTAAGGCAGTCTGTTTTCAGCAAGGCACGCTTACACTTTGGAATGCCAGCATATTGGACTCAGGATGGGGTTATTATTATAAGAACCCCTGATGGAAGGCGCCATAAGGTTACTTCAGTTGAAGAACTTAACCACTTGTTCACGAAGTATCCGAAGAAGGCTGGGGAGACATCTTCTGCTGGCGGATTACGTAGCAATTAAGTGTTGTGATCTAAAGTTAACTAACTTAACACAAGTATCTCCTTGGAGCAATGTTTTTCGAATCGTTATCTTTTTTTTTATGTGTACCTTCTTAAAATGTATTATTCGACACTCTAATCGTGTTAATACAAAATTATATTGTCAATTTGTCATATTAGCTCAATGTGTCACTGTCACGTCAACTGTCAAATGTAACGTCAGTTTTAAATCTACGTAAATTACGTTTTGATTTTGCTAATATCTTGTGCAGTGTTGTTTTGTTTTGTTTCCAATTTCTTGATTTAGTATTACTAACTATTTTTTTTGTACTAATATAATTATTTTTGTGTTATTGCTGGTGGGTGGTGAATGGATTGTTTTATACTAGCGTAACGTGTAAGCGCTAGCCGTAGTTTATTTTATGGTTATTTATTATTTTTACTGTATTGTATGCCATCTGATGACGATTTTTTTCACTCTGCTTTCGAATCCCGCAGCTCATCTGCTAATGCAAGTTTTAGCTCTTTAACTGACACTCTTGGTGATTTAGTGCGTCGGAACTTTGTTTGATCTAGAGGCCATTTGTTTAACGTCTGTCACATCAATGCACAGGGTGTGCCAAGCCATCACAGTGATCTGTATGACGCCTTTTCAGACGCCAATGTTCATGCCGTCCTGGTCTCTGAGAGTTGGCTAAAACCACATCTTCTTTCTACTACCTACCCTCTGCCCGGGTTCATTCTTATCCGGTATGATAGGATCGGGAAGGGAGGAGGTGGTGTTGCTATATATCTTCGCAGTGACTTCCCTTTCAAAATAATTGCCTCTTCTCCTTCAAATTACACTGCCAATGCTGAGTATCTCTTCTTGGAGGTCCACGTTAAAGGTATTAAGACCTTACTGGGAGTGGTATATTGTCCGCCTGCCGTTGACTACTATCCTAACCTAGAATTAGTGTTGGAATCTGTAGGGTCAGAGTATGCGCATTGTGTCTTCATGGGCGATTTCAACACCGACCTTACTCACCCTTCCCCTCGTTCCCGTAAACTCCTCCACATTATCGAGTCCGTTAGCCTTCATGTTCTTCCGCTGCAACCTACTCACTTCAATATCTCAGGTGATAATACGTGGCTCGATTTAATCATAACTTCCAATCCCTCTCTTGCGTCCTCTCATGGCCAGTATCCTGCCCCTGGATTTTCTCATCATGACCTCATTTACCTTTCTTATATCCTAAAACCACCCAAACTGCCCGCTAAAGTCATGCTCACGCGTTGTTTTGCTCGCATGGATGTCGAGAAGCTGCGCCAGGATGCGTCCCAACTTGATTGGGATCAGCTTGCAGAGGCAACAACTGTAGACGACAAACTGGGTGTTTTTAATAAGACGGTTCTTGCATTCTATGACAGACACGCTCCTGTCAGGACGGTAAAGCTTAGGCGCCTACCTGCTCCTTGGATGACGACAGAGGTTCGTTTGGCAATGAGGCGCAGGGATCGTGCTTTTCGTAAATATAGGAAGGATCGCTGTGTTGAAAAAAGGGACCTTTTTAAAACCGCAAGAAATCGGTGTAATCAGATGATACGCAACGCTAAACGCCGCCACATTCTCGATAATATATCTTCTTCTTCTCCTGCTGACATCTGGAAATTCCTCGGAACTCTTGGTGTCGGCAGAGCACGTCATGTGGATTTTCCTAAAACGATTGGTCTCGATGATATCAATCGTCACTTTACCACTACCTGCCATTTGGATTCCCAAATTTTATCTCAGACGGTTGATTACATTGCTGGTCTACCATATCCAATAATCGAACCATTCCGTTTTTCTCCGGCAACCTTGGATGATATCAAAAAGATTATCCTTTCCATTAAATCTAAGGCTGTGGGTTATGATGACATCAGTCGTTATATGATCACCTTGATCCTTGACTCTCTCCTTCTGCCAATTGCCCATATTATCAACTTCTCCCTCGATTCCGGGCAATTTCCAACCCTGTGGCGAATGGCTTACGTTCGTCCACTTCCTAAAATATCCAATCCCTCCTTGCCTATCCATTTTCGACCAATTTCCATTCTTCCTTTCCTGTCCAAAGTACTAGAGGCCTGCGTCCATAGACAGTTTTCTGGATTTGTTCACCGGAACAATCTTGTTAGTCCATTCCAGTCTGGATTTAGACCAGGCCACAGTACGGCTTCCGCTCTCCTTAAAGTGACTGGGGACATTAGAGAGAGGATGGAGAACACAAAGGTTACTGTTTGGTGCTTATTGATTTCTCCAATGCTTTTAATGCCGTCAGTCATGATATTCTCCTATCTATCCTGTCACATCTCATGGTATCTTCTGAGTCTCTGGAATGGTTCTCTTCTTATCTTCGGGGACGTCAGCAGTCGGTTCGTGTCGATGAGAATTCTTCGAGTTGGCGTGACTTGGATGCTGGTGTCCCACAAGGCGGTATTCTTTCTCCGTTATTATTTTCAATCTTCATAAACTTTATAACTCTCTATCTTCGGTGTTCGTATCATCTTTATGCTGATGATCTGCAGTTGTATGCATCTGCGCGGGTGGAAAGTTTATCAGACGCTATAGGGGATGTAAACCGAGATTTAGACGCTACAAAAAGCTGGTCTGATAGATTTGGGGTGTCTGTAAACCCCTCAAAGTGTCAGGCCATTGTGATTGGAAGCTCGCGTATGATCAGTAGATTGACAGTAAGTTCGCTCCCTCCAATCATTTTTAATGGTGCCGTCATCCCTATTAGTTCTAGCGTTAAAGATCTCGGTTTGCGTCTTGACTCTATGCTTAGCTGGCAAAGTCAGGTCTGCGGTGTCAGTCAAAGAGTCAACGGGACTTTGCGATGTCTGTATCGTCTGAGGAACTTTTTACCTGCCAAAACCAAGACAATGCTTGTGCAAACTTTAATTTTCCCTATTATCGACTATGGTGACGTGTGCTACTTTGACTTGAATGCGGTCTTGTTGGATAAGCTCGTTAGGCTCCTTAACAACTGTATCCGGTTCATATTTAATTAAAAAAAATATGACCACGTATCGAGGTACAGGACCGAGCTCAAATGGATGCCCATTCGCCAGAGAAGTTTGCGCGCTTTGACTACGCTTTTCTCTTTGCTGAACTCTCCTACCCCTCCCTCTTACCTTATTTCTCATTTTCAATTTCTATGTTCCTCACACGCTAAAAGTCTGCGCTCTTCCAATAATCTTCTCTTACTCTGTCCTTCGCAGACTTCTGATTTTATTCATTCTTCCTTCTATATACAGGCTATTCTTCTGTGGAATGCACTACCTCTCGATATCAGGACGGCCACCAATCAATATGCATTTAAGAGAAAGTTGCGGGATTATTTTCTTAACAAATAGTGGAAGCAGAGTTTTCAGAACCCACTTTCTATAGCGTTTTATTATTATATATATATAATATATTTTTGGTATGTATTATGATAAATATGTATGTAAGTTTATTCTAGTTAGAAGTATATGTATATATACACTTGTAATAAAACTTTACTAACCTAATATTATCTACTTAGTTTTTTTTTTATGCACCTGCCTATGTTATCTCTTCACCACCCATGGTTGACTGGTAGAGAATGCCTATGGCATTAAGTCCGCCTTTGTACATTTTGTGTTGCATAAAGTTTTAATAAATAAATAAATAAATAAATGGGTATAAATCCATGGTGCGGTATAAAATACACACGGCACAGCTATAGCTAACATGTAGACGAGGAATTTCTATTATCATCAGCTGTCAAATGAAAATTCAATAACAATATCATGCTGTTATTTTGGTCCGTTTTTCACTCATAAAAGTCGGAAGAGTTTTTATCAATACAAAGTTAATTACAATTACACAAAGTTAATACAAAAATCAGTACAAAATGAAGCAGTGCTACATTTATCAACGTTATCATAATCAGCTTATAATGTTCCCATTGCTAGTCTGTACTAGCCTGAAGAAGGCTGTGTTTCTTCTCTATGAGAGGGAATGAACTGAAATCCCACATGCGGGTCCAGTACGGGTTAGTAGATTGCATATCTTCAAATTTTCGATCCTTAGACGTGCCGGTTTCCATATAATGTTACTCAACGTAATGTGCCTGCTTAAGGGTCACAGCACACATATCAATTCAGGAGCGGATCGTCACTGCCTCGCCTTTCCCTTTTTTTTTTTTTTTTTAACGTGGTAAAATTATCAAATAAGTCCTCCCACTCCGGGCAGGGTGGGAGGGACTGTCAGACTTTTACTGACTAAAATCCACGGTGTTCCTTCAATAACCCTTTACATACCACCCACGACCCCGGCGGGCTTCGGCCCTCTGCAGAGGGGGCCTCGTCATGTTGCTGACGCTCTTTGAGGCGCGCGTGGAACACGACGCGCCGTCGACCCGAGCATGATCCATGGTCGGACAGCGAGTTGCCCTTTACTCGCTGTCCGCATGCCCGCGCCTACGGTGGCCGGAGATCGTCGGCCGACGTCCGACGCCGTGGGCGTCTACCACTGCGGCTGGGCTGGAGGGAGGACGCTATCCTCTCCCTCACGCGGCCCGCCTCCTCCTTCGGAAGCATGACTGCTTCGCAAAAGGAGGCGACCGCTTCCCACTCCCTCTCGCCCCGCAGCATGGCCTCGACCAAGGCCGGGCGCGAGAGGTCTCCGCCTATTGTCCCCGTGAGGACACGTCGGTGCTCTGCCCAAGCTGGGCAGTCCTGCACCGTGTGCTCGACTGTGTCCTCAGGGCGACCCTCGCAGTGGTGACACCCAGGCGTCTCTTCCTTACCCATCAGACACAGGTACCTCCCGAAACTTCCGTGTCCGGTGAGGACCTGCGTCATGCGGTAGATCAGGACGCCGTGACGCCGATCTAGCCACTCCTCAAAGAGGGGTCTTACCGCCGCAATTGCGGCGTGCCCGGCCGTCGGTTGCGATAGTCGTTCCCTCCATACTGCCCTGAGATCGCGCCGGAGCTCTTCCCGCCGCGCCTCGACTTCTCGAGGCAGCGGGGATACGCCCCGGCGCTGCGCCTCCACGCGCCATTCATAGACGCGCTGGAGGGCAGTCACCTCCAGATCCCAGGGCAGCAATCCGGCAAGGAGGTTGGCCGATTCGCCGGCGATCGTGCGGTATCCCCGGATCATTCGGATAGCCATGACCCTCTGGCATGCGACCAACTTTAGTGGTCGCGTCCGGATGCACAGGGCCCACACTGGGGACCCGTAGAGGGCCATGGACCGCACGACGCCGGCGTACAGCCTTCGGCAGGAGGCGTTTGGCCCGCTGAGATTAGGCAGGAGTCGCCTGAAGGCGAGGCAGCTTTGGGGCCAAACTCAGGAAGTGCTCCCTGAAGTTCCACCGGCTGTCGAGGACGAGTCCCAGGTACTTCATCGTCCTCCCGACGCCGATGCGAACCCCCTCCACCGTTATGTGGGACTCGGACCGTGGCGCGTTCCGACCGCCATGAAAGCACATGGCCTTGGTCTTGTGCAGCGCCACGTCGAGTCCCAACTGCCGGATCCTACGAACGACTGTCGCAACCGCTTGCGTCGCCAGGTCGGCCGCCGCCTGGTGCGACTCTCCCTGCGCCAGGACGAGCGTGTCGTCTGCGTAACATACTACGCTGACGCCGTCAGGGAGGTCGCCGCGCAGCACCCAGTCGTATCCGATGTTCCACAGGGGCGGCCCCAAGACCGATCCCTGTGGGACACCGCACGACATCTCTCGCCGGTTCCACTCTCCCCGGTGACCGGGGTAGATGACGGCTCTGTCCGTCAGGTAGTCCTCGACTATGCGACGGAGGTAGGTCGGCACCCGGTGATACCGGAGTGCCTCCCTGATGCAACTCCAGGGCAGGGTGTTAAAGGCGTTGGTGATGTCCAAAGACACCGCCAAGACGACCCTGCCCCGGGATACCGCGTCCCCCGTCGTGAGGGCTCTCACGCGCATGATGGCATCCACCGTCGAGCGCCCCCTGCGGAAGCCAAACTGGCACTCCGCAAGATCCGGGCCCACCCGATTCAGGTGCCCGAAGAGGCGGTCTGCAATTACTCTTTCCAAGAGCTTGCCCGCCTCGTCGAGCAGCACGATGGGCCGGAATGCGGACGGAGAGTCCGCAGGGCGCCCGGCTTTCTGGATCAGGACCAGCTTTCCCGTCTTCCAGCGAAGCGGAAACTGGCCCCTCTCCAGGCATGCGCTAAAGAGCCCCCCTAGTCGAGGCCCGAGAGTCTCCGAGGCCAGGACCCACGCTTTCCCTGGCAAGCCGTCGGGTCCTGGGGCGGTATTTTTGGCCTTGAGCCGTTGTACCGCCACTCTCAAGTCTACCTCGGTCACCTCTGGAGCGTTGTAGACGTCGTCGTCGCTGTGGTCCGCGTTTGCGCCAGCTTCAGGTTCCGACGGAGACGGAGCCATGGGCGGGGGAGCGTGCTCCTCTCGCGATGGGAACAGGGCGCTCACCACGTCCTCCAAGAACTGAGGCTGGAGACTCTGCGTCAACGAGGGAGCCCAGGGGCGGAGCCTCTCTCGCACCCACTTGTAGGGGCGGCCCCATGGGTCCCCGTCCAGAGTCGCCAGCATCTCCTCCCGGGCCAGTTCCTTGGCCCGCCAGATCTCGTCTCGGAGGACGGTCTTCGCTGCCCTGTAGCCCTCGTACAGCTCCACCTCTACAGTCGCCACATCCGAAAGTCGGGTGCGGCGCCTGCGGAACCTGGTGTACCGGCGTCGCGCCGCAACGCACGCTTCGCGCAGCGCTGCTAGCTCGCTCGACCACCAGTACAGCTGACGCCGGGCGCGTCCTTGCCGGACCCGGGGCATGGCCACGTCGCAGATCTCCGACATGGCCTCCCGGAACCACTCCGCCTCGTCGTTTATGTCGGCAGGCCTGTCCGGGGGTGACCCCCAGGCCTGCACGATCGAGGCTTCCAGGAATAGCTCCCGGTCCATCAGCTTCAGCGCCCATCACGGACCACTCAGGTCCCGTCGGACCGGCGCGTCTGGGGTCTGGGCGGAGACGTCGAACCGGATATACCGGTGGTCGGAATAGGTCTCCACCTCCTCCACAACGCGCCAGTCGGTGAAGCGCGGTGACAGGCTGGGGGTGGCGAACGTAACGTCCACCACCGACTCGCCTGTAAACCGCACGCACGTGGGGACAGTACCCCGGTTCTCGATCACCAGGCCCTGCGCACGGGCCCAGTGCTCGAGCATCCTGCCCCGCCTATAGTCCGTGGACCGGGAACCCCAAGCCGGACTTTTGGCGTTGAAGTCCCCGAGGACGAGGGCGGGGAGGGAACCGAGGGCGACGACGACGTCTCCCAGCTCCGTTAGGGAGTTCTGGAACTCGGCGAGAGTTCGGTTCGGGGAGAAATAAACGCCTACCACAGCGATCACCCCGAACCGTGCTGCGACGATCCCACGCCCTCTCTTGACGCGATCGAGGGGCGGGGTACCGGCGGCGGCCGACGAAACGAGGGTCACCGAGCCGTCCAAGTCCGCCACCCAGTCATTCCTGGGCAAGACAAAATACGGCTCGGCGACCACGGCGACGTTGATCAACCACTGCGCCATGCTCTGGAGCAAAAGTTCCTGAGCAGCGGCGCAGTGGTTGATGTTCGCCTGGAGGAAGCGCAATGGGGCCATTAATCGGGATCCATTGCAGCCTCCTCCAGGGCCCCTCGCGGGGGTTCAGCCACGACGGCGGCGGCAGTAGCGACGGTGGCGGCGGCGGCGGCGGTGGCGGTGACGACGGCGGCAGAGGGCCTACCTCTGCGCCTGGCTTTGGTGGGTGGGGCGCAGGACTTGCCCCCAGCCCGGTGATCGGCCGGCTTGCCAACCGCCTCACATGCGAAGCAGTGAGGCGGGGCGGAGCACGAGCCGGCCTTGTGACCGGGCTGACCGCAGCGGAAGCACCTATCGCTGCGGTCTACCTCCGAGGTGCACACGCATGCCGCATGGTTGCCCACTTGGCAGCGGAAGCACCTCAGGGGTCTGGGGTCTGGGGCCGCCGGGACGGGGCAGCTAACCGTAATGGTTTGCCCCCCCGTGAAGCCAGGACGCAGGGCGCCCGCCCTCACCTGATCGGGAGGGCACCCCCCAGTCCTGGCTACGGCGGCCACCACTTCCTCGGCCGTCACGGAGTCATCCAGACCCAATATGCGCATGTCTGCGCACTTGGTGGGTCTGGAGACTCGGGCCTCCTCCGCATTTAAGGACGCTCTGAGCCGTTCGACCAGAGCGTCAGCGGCAGGGCCACTGGCCGCGCCGGGGATCTCCAGCATCCGAGCCCCCGTCGCAGTGACCCGGTGACGGAGGCCGCCGACGATGCCGAGCTCCGTGATGTCCATCGCCATTCGCGCCTTCGCCAGCACGTCGCGGTACGACACGCCCCTCTTCACCGCGTCCGGCTGCAGTGTGATCACTACAGCCGCGGTCTTGGGGGCGCGCAATCGCGCCGCGGCGTCTCGCCGCCGCCGTCGCTCCCTTCTCCGCGAGGACCTGGCTGCGCCAGCAGCCTTCCTCTTCTCCCCGGCCACTTGCCAGTCGGCGCCGGCCGGAGGAGTCTTTGGAGGAGGCTGCTGGGACGGCTGGTTCCCGGCCTAGGCCTTCTTCCCTTTGGCCGCCTGTTTCGGCCCCGCAGGTGTCAGGGTCGGAGGCGGCTTTGGTGGGCCTAGTTTGGGCTTGGCCGGGGCCGTCTTCGCCCTCGCAGGAGCCGCCGTCGCTGGGGCCGTCTGCCCAGTGGCCGTCTTTGCCTGAGGCGGCCTCGTCGCCGTCCGGGGAGGCTTGCACGCGGCCGCAGCCGCGTACGAAGGCGCCGCCAGCGGGGGTCGCAGCACGCGGCTCTCCAATACGGAGAACCGCTGCTGGAAGGCGGCCAGCTCCTGTCGCACCAGGTCGAGAACCGAGTTCTCCGCTGGTGTGGGCTGGCCTTTCTCCTTTTGGCCCCGCGGTGGCGCATTCCGCTGGCCGTCTCCCCGGATTGCGGCCAGGTCCGCCTTAAGGGCGGCGTTCTCCCTCTGGAGAGCCTCTATGGCGGCAGTCAGGCGGGTGACCTCCGGCCGCAGATCGGACATATCGTCCCCTGCAGCCGGAGCCACGCCGTAAGTCCGCGCGGCCGCCATGATGGAGGCCATGGCTTCGCCGATCGCGTCCTCCGTGCTCTTGCGGTTGCGCTTCCGCGAGATGGTACGGATGGCAGCCGCCACGGCCTCTTCTAGTTTGGCCTCGCTCGGGGCCAGACCAGTGTTGGGCTTTCCAGAGGGAGGCCCTCTCCCCGAGGTCTTGCCTCGGCCTTTACCCCGCACGCTAGTGGGGATCTTGCGGGCCGAGACAAGCCCCTCCTCCGACGACGACTCGTCGTTGCGGGGGCGCTTGAGGAACTCCTTCCTCCTGTCGGCGCCCCCCTCGTCACTCCTGACTGCGCTCCCAGAGATCAAGCTCTGGAAGCTTTCGGCGTCCGATGCCGAGTCGGTTTCCGACCCGAGCACCGGCGCCCCTCTCCTCCGCGGAGCGGCGCTCTGCGCTCGCTCAACGTTTGGTGCCGGTGTGCTGGACAAGTCCAGCGACTCCACCTCACGGGCACGTGAGCCTCCCTGGCTCAATGCGGCGACTGCCGGGGTAAAATTGGGGTAAAAGCTCTTGTTGTCCCCCCCAGAGTACGGTGGGACTGACCGGACGTGTCCGGTGCGGAACTCCCCAGCTGCGCCGCAGCTGGGACCCGTCTGGGTATCTTTGCCAAAAACTTTGTCTGCCATATTGTTTACTTTTTAATGAGGTGAGTTCCTCCGACCCTATCTCCCATTTCCGCTCCCCTGGTTCACTTCACGGTTACGTCTAAAGATTAGACGCATACCGGAAGTGAACCTTTCCTCCCCCTTGACCCGATCTCTGAGACCGGGCCCCGCGCCGTCTAGAAGCTCGAGCTAGCTGCTCGATCCTCCAGGCGGCGCGCCTTTCCCGCGGTGTGTCTCTCTTGGTCTGGTTTCTCCCTCTGGGCTCGTCCGGCATGAGTGCCTCTACCGGCATGGCCCCAGAGATCATCGAAAATGCCTTTTCCCTTGGCGTCAAACAGGCGTCCACGTAACGAACTACGATACGTAAGCGGATCAGAAGATTCGGCACGTCGACTCGGCTACAGCTGGGCGATTCCGCGCTTACGGCTCTGACCGCTGGTTGACGGCTCGCCGATCACTGGTTGACGGCTCGCCGACTGCTGGTTGACGGTTCGCCGACCGCTGGTTAGTCACTTAAATCATATAAACATGGATCTTTTCCTACTTCTTGTATGAGTTTCTCCCTATTCATAGTTATTTTTTGTTAAAATCGAACCTTGTGAATGACAGCCAATGAAAGCACGTTCGGCAACGCAGACCGCGGGAGGGGCGTGGACGAAGAGACGTAAGCTAGGATACGGAGAGCCGTAAGCTAAGGTACGGAGAACCGTAAGCGCACCGCACCGCGGTTCGTGAGCTTGTCCCGAGGCGAGGCGATTACGTTACGATTCCGATTAGTGTACATTGCAGTAGGGAGTTTCATACAAATAATACTGAACGGTCCGAGTTGATACGGTGAAGATCCCTTTCCGAGTTGATATGTGTGCTACGACCTTAATCCACGAACCGGTACTGGGACCGCATGGTGGATTTCAGCCTATTCCCTCTCATAGAGAGAGAGAGACCCGTATCCCAGAGGTGAAATGTAATAGGCTGAAATATTATGTGCTTGCTTTAGTTTGAACTCATGACCTACAACTCACAAGTCATGCTTGTAGCCACAGGGCTACCACTGCTCAAATAATAATTTAAATCATCAATAATTAATACAGGTAAGTGTGTCAGTACTCGATGCTTTCACACGCGTGTCGTGATGGCGTGGTGAGTGTAAAGATCACACATTATTGCGTACATAGATAGTATCAGTTGGTAAGTTTGTATACCTACAACTCGACACCTTGTGGATAGCTACTCGTATTTGCTCTTTCTAACAAACAATTCAAAAGTCAAGCTATTTAGCTATTTCTGCTGGGGTTGCGAGAATGATCTATCGGGAAAACGCGGCCCCAAAACGTAAAGGCAACTGAAGGATCAGGGATGATCTCGCTCGTTCCATCGTAGACCTCATCTTACACTTACCATCGGGTCAGGGTCAAGAGCTGGCTCATTCGTAATTAATTTAAAAAAAAACGGGAGGTTTTAGTCAGTAGAAGTCTGACACTCCGCTCCCTTCCGCTCCCCCAGAGCGGGAGGAGAAATTTAATGATATTCCTACCGAAAAAAAAAACAAAAACAAATACTTTATTGAATCAAAGTAAAGATGGAAGTAGAAATCTTAAACTAGAAAGTATGATGAAACATATAATCTTATTAACTAAAGTTGGGTATAAAGTGATGTACATCTGTTGGCAATATACGCACCCTGCCTCTGAAACTAGGGTAAGTTAGTGAGCTGTTGAGTGAAATTGTGTAATGTACATATGTATTCAATATAAATGTTAAGTACAATATACAACAATACGCCTGGGGTACAGGCGTCTTCTCTGTGAGAGGGAATAAGATTACACATTTTGATAAAATATTAAATTTAAAGAAGTATGATTCAGTAAATATACGATATATTCTTTACTTTACCTGAGTCTCCATACTACATAACCGTATAACTTTGAAAATTAGCTTATAAACACTTTTACATCGTTTGATTGTGATTCAAACTTGTAGATGGTATAATAGATTTTATATATGACCTACTCCACTGTCTCTAGAATTTAGAACACTGTTTATTAAACATAACCTTTAGGCAACTAATTTGAGGTCTTTCTAATATTGACATATAAACCAGGTGTGCCTTACTTTCTTGATGACTAGGCCTACATTAATTGGTTACACCATATCGTACTACAATGTACCTATGTATCTACCAATACTGTGGCGCCGTCTACTTAAGTACCTACGTGATTAACCCGACCGTGTGTCCCACTAACATTCACAGTCTAGCAATAAACGCTGTTTATGTCCAGTAGGACCATTGTCACTTAATGGTAGGCTGTAAGATGGCCGTTTAAATAATTAATGCTGTGACATTCAGTTTATAGCTGTAGATGTGAGATTGATGTAAACTAGTTAAATAAATGTGTGTTCATCATGTTCTGTAGTCATGGGACAAGGGACTGATGTGGTATCTAATTGATACCAGTGTGTAATGGATACTAAGAGTGCTAAAAATAATAAGATGGAGGGCTAACTTTTAATGCATATGTATGTTATTCGTAAAATCAATTGCAATTTTAGCCTTGGCCACGACTTTGTTTGCGCGGTATGTTTTTCCAGTGGATATCACACGACATGGTCTTCCTAATAATAATTAATACAACGCTGGCTCTGTGTTTTGTTTTTATGAAAAAGGCAGAAAGCAATATTACTCTGAATAAATTTCCAATGCACTGATATGATGACAATATACTGGAGATTTACTTTCTTGGCAATATAATTCAAATTCAAATTCAAAATTATTTATTTGCTCAAATAAGGTACAGAAAGGTCTTACAGAATTATCAGAGAATATCTTATTAAGTATCGGCTTGCAAAAATGGTGTACAAAAGACTAAACATGCTTATTTTCATACAAATTAGTTAGTTAATAATATAAATGTTAATAAAATAAATGATTGCAAATGTTACAAAAATATAATGAAATATTAGTTAATAAAATGTTTAGAAATAATTAATTATTAACTGTCACAATAATTTCCTGAAATAATATACAAATCACAGGAAAAAATGCATGCAGTCACCAATTAAAAACTAAAATACCTATACAACTTATAATTTGTACAGTCTTAATACTCCGTCTGATCTGAATCAGCCTGTAACGTTCCCACTGCTGAAAATACTGGCCTCCTCGCCAATGTCTTCGAACTTTTGGTTTTAGGATATGCCGGTTTCGTCCTCGACAGCCGGTGGAACTTCAGGGAGCACTTCCTGAGTTTGGCCCCAAAGCTGAACCGGGCAGCAGCCGCCTTCAGGCGACTCCTGCCTAATCTCAGCGGGCCAAACGCCTCCTGCCGAAGGCTGTACGCCGGCGTCGTGCGGTCCATGGCCCTCTACGGGTCCCCAGTGTGGGCCCTGTGCATCCGGACGCGACCACTAAAGTTGGTCGCATGCCAGAGGGTCATGGCTATCCGAATGATCCGGGGATACCGCACGATCGCCGGCGAATCGGCCAACCTCCTTGCCGGATTGCTGCCCTGGGATCTGGAGGCGACTGCCCTCCAGCGCGTCTATGAATGGCGCGTGGAGGCGCAGCGCCGGGGCGTATCCCCGCTGCCTCGAGAAGTCGAGGCGCGGCGGGAAGAGCTCCGGCGCGATCTCAGGGCAGTATGGAGGGAACGACTGTCGCAACCGACGGCCGGGCACGCCGCAATTGCGGCGGTAAGACCCCTCTTTGAGGAGTGGCTAGATCGGCGTCACGGCGTCCTGACCTACCGCATGACGCAGGTCCTCACCGGACACGGAAGTTTCGGGAGGTACCTGTGTCTGATGGGTAAGGAAGAGACGCCTGGGTGTCACCACTGCGAGGGTCGCCCTGAGGACACAGTCGAGCACACGGTGCAGGACTGCCCAGCTTGGGCAGAGCACCGACGTGTCCTCACGGCGACAATAGGCGGAGACCTCTCGCGCCCGGCCTTGGTCGAGGCCATGCTGCGGGGCGAGAGGGAGTGGGAAGCGGTCGCCTCCTTCTGCGAAGCAGTCATGCTTCCGAAGGAGGAGGCGGGCCGCGTGAGGGAGAGGATGGCGTCCTCCCTCCAGCCCAGCCGCAGTGGTAGACGCCCACGGCGTCGGACGTCGGCCGACGATCTCCGGCCACCGTAGGCGCGGGCATGCGGACAGCGAGTAAAGGGCAACTCGCTGTCCGACCATGGACCATGCCCGGGTCGACGGCGCGTCGTGTTCCACGCGCGCCTCAAAGAGCGTCAGCAACATGACGAGGCCCCCTCTGCAGAGGGCCGAAGCCCGCCGGGGTCGTGGGACTCATCCCGTTACCGTGGCCCCGGTATGTAAAGGGTTATTGAAGGAACACCGTGGATTTTAGTCAGTAAAAGTCTGACAGTCCCTCCCACCCTGCCCGGAGTGGGAGGACTTATTTGATAGTTTTACCACGCTAAAAAAAAAAAAAAAAAAAAGGATATGCCGGTTTGCTTCTGATGTGTCCTTCACCGTTTCGAGGGCAGTGATGATATAAATTACCCTCAAGGTTATGTGACTGAGTAGGTGCGAACTCGGTCGTAAGTTCGCACTTCTACAACTCGCAAGGGCGCGTCCCCAATAAGTCGTTACAATTAATTTATCTTTGTACAACTGTCGTCTCTAGTTATTCCCACCCTGAGAATCTGACATCACTACATAAAAAAACTTTTTTGCAAAAAATAAAACGGACTTCCATATAAAAACACTATAAAGCCAAAAATAATTTTAATTTCGGTTGTCGATGTTATTGGCTTTGTATTTTCTTTTTTCACACCGCCTTCCGAAATTAAAATTATTTTTGGCTTTGTAGTGTTTTGATATGGAAGTCGGTTTTATTTTTTGCAAAAAAGTTTTTATCTTCGCGATTTTTAGTGGGTCAGTTTGTAATTAATCTAGTTACAAAAGCCAAAATGTCAACTACATATTACCTTTTACAAAAAACGCAATTCAGAGTAAACGAAAAGATCGTCAATGTAAAAATTTTTTTTAGACTTTTGTTGAGACGGCTTGACCGATTTCGACAAAATTTTCATAGGACCATTTGGAAAATGGGTATACTTTCCAACAAAAAAAAAATATTTTTTCAAATCGGTTGACAAGCGACGGAGCCTATGCCCGATCAAACATAAAAAAAAAACAAACAAACATCCGAATTGAGAACCTCCTCCTTTTTTAGAAGTCGGTTAAAAAAGTCGTAGGCGACAATCAATTATATCTTCTAGCCTTCACGACATAGCGACCTAAATCCATTACCACTGGAACACAATACAACAACACTGTTTTGTCCGAAACATCACCATCCGCTTAGCCTTTTCCTATCTATGTTTGGAATATTCTCTGTTAGCTATAACCTAGAGGTCTTTAATCGAGAGTGAATAGGTTAGTTCTAGCTAAGCGTGCTTCATCTTCAACTACATCATTAGTTAGCATCAGAAGAGTGGTGGTCAAAGTCAAGGCTCATCATTATCAGTTCAGACTTTCGCCAATTATGTTGGGATCGGCTTCCAGTCTAACCGAATGCAACTGAGTATAAGTGTTTTACATGAAGCGACTTTCTATCTTACCTTTACAACCACGGAATAGATGAATAAGGTTGGAATGGTAATGTTGGCGTGGCGAGCGCGCCACATTTATGACACGAAAATCATAGCTTGACCGATTAATTCATTCACCGCGTTTAGTGCACTTCAGATTACTTCGAAACACAGAGCTCTGCTTTAAAATGTCGTGTTGTACAATTATAACCTGTAAAACATTAGACGTTAGACAGCAAGTATAGAGCGAGGAGGTATATCTTTCTATCGGTAAGTCGAAAATAACAATTAATTACAATTTTATTTGTAAAAACATAAAAATATTCTGATCACTATGAAATTCCCAACATTAACAACATTATTGCAACAAGTTACAAAAAATATACATTGCCTGATGTGTACTCGCTTAATCAACGCAATGACCAAGTCCACTTACAATGTACTGCATGTGTTGCGTCCTCCACACTTCAATTGAGGTTTTGTCCTATGCCCTGATGGGCCGTGATGCACGGCGCATGTTTATCGACAGTGAGTTACAATCAGTAGCAAGCTCTCGATTTAAGTGTGTGTAATTTATTTGTGTGCGTAATTCGCATACGTAACGGGCCTCTTGCTTGTAGTGGAGCTAAAGAGTGGGCGACAAGCGGTGACACGCGTTCTCATACAAATCAGGAACTATTTCCTTTCTAACCTCTTTTATCTGTTCTGTGTTCACAACCCACCTGATACTATATCCCTTGGCCAGACCAGTGTCGGATTTACTGGCGTCAGGCGCAGACTGCCAAATGACAACCGGAATAAATGACTTAACGTGCTTTTCGAGGTAAAAGGATGTCACATTGGTTACTTCCAAACTCCGGGCTACTGCTGAGAAACATACAGAAAAGCCTTATAGCACTTTTTAACACTTTTTTTTTTTGGAATGTGGTCTCGGGCCGAGTTTTCATTCCCAGCAGTCGTGCTTGTGACCACTAGACCAACGAGGCAGTTCTAAACATAAATAATATTAAAATAACAATACAATTTTACAAAAGGCATACTAATTACTAGAGATTTATAAAGCTCAAAAAATAAAACATATATATAACGTGTAATTTAAAGGGTGTATACATACCAAGTGCATGGCTTCTTTGGATGATAACAAACTATATGGCAAGGGTTTTGTAATCCTATGTCTACATGTGTAGAACTTATTACAAATTCCAATACACAATAGCAGAGACCGAATTTTTCAAATTAAGAAGAACGAAAAGAATTATCGTGTTATTAGCAAGTGACGTGGAAAGTTATTGACCCTCGTAGTGCTGTGACACGTTTGTTATTATTGGTATTCAAGAAACATACGAAACCAAACATTTGGGTTCAATTCTGTGAGTCACTTATTTTGAGCTGAAACTTTGCATAGAGACTCCATACCAGATGTTGTCTTCAGTCCTTTTGGATATATATGGGGTTTCCGTTACACGTTGTATACAGGCGAACATGTTTTTGTATGTATTTCAAACATTGACGTTATCTTTAATGGAATTGACAGGTTGATATCATTTTCCAAATGTTCGGATTACAATGCGTACTTTTGTCCTGTTGCTAAGCTTTATATATCAAACTCGTATGTATTTTACGTGTTCACAAGTAATTCACTTGGCTTCACTCACGTTTTACTTGTACTTTACGATAAATTGAAATATTCTATTAGGTTTTCTTGCCTAGATCGACATGATATGGAATGAAGAGACTAAAATAGATACGGTTACTTATTGGTAGAAGGTATGTTTCAAATATTGATGAAAGCGAATATTTGTGTCAGTCCAATGTCATAGCGGTGTATGCACAAATTGTTTATTGTTGATTTAGTATTACTGCGACATCGATTTTATAGAAGTTTAAAGACTGCATGTATTTAACGCGGCGACAAACTAATCTGATTTAGGGTTTTAAAAATAATTAAAATGAGTAGGAAAATTAATAGGTAGGCAGCTACAGTGAAGTAGCATTTTAAGCATAAAGTAGCAGCTTTATATTGAGTTCCAAGCTTTGTTTAAATTTAAGTTGGCAGTGATTTTATGGTGTAGCAACTGAATTTATTGTTAGGTGACAACAGTTTTTACGCAAAATCGACGGAGACCCGCGAAACGGGGCTCCTATTTCTGGGTGGTTTAAAAAAAAAACCATGAAGGCTAAGGCTCCGCTCCGCTTTGCTCCCGCCTTGGCCTTCTAACCTAACCTATCCGAGCCGGGGTACTCTGAGTCGGGGTGTTAACCAATAGTTGCTAATAATACAATGTTTGATATCCGTCTGTTAATATTAGCTGCCAAGTCATTATTTTTTGTAACCAAGTAGTTAGTCGCCCAATCCAATAAGTTCTTAGTTAAGACTAACTAACTGCCTCAAAAATAATTTGCCGTTTTTTAATGGTAATATTATCATTTATTTCACACAACCAAACCCATACTAAACAACAAACAAATACAAACCCTAAAAAATAACTAATCCGTACTATTATATTATATAAAGTAAGACATGAAACTAGAACAAGAAAGGACATAATATACTACCTTTTATCCTGGAAAACATCATATTCCCGCGGTATAACATCTTGTAGTACACGCAGGTGAAACTTTTTTCTGGGTGGTAAAATGATCAAATGACTCCTTCCGCTGTGCGTGGAGCGGAAGGGTGTGTCAGACTTCTACTGACTAAAAACCCACCCTGCTCCTTTAGCTGCCCTTGCGTTCCAGGGCTGCGATATCTTGTTAGAACATTCCCGGACTATGTACAGTCGCTAGCACATCAAGCTATCCGAATCTGTCAAATTTTCCCAATCAACCTTCAGCTTAATTTCTTTAACAATAAAGTTGAAAATCTATTAAAGAAATTTGACAGATTGTTGTAGCTTGATGTGCTGGCGTCTGTACAAGGCTTCGTCCCCAGCTTGCGAGCCGGCCTAGTACATAATAAATTGTAAACACTTAAAATCTACTTCACACGAAGAGACGGCGCACGGTGGGCTGAAAATCGGCTTTCATAGACTTAGGCATTTTATTTTGCAAGTGCGAGTTTTTTTGCCGGATATCACTTCTATTAGTTATAACAATATACAAAAATGACACCAGAATTGATTCTGCACAGAAACGAAGGAATTATAATTTTTTTACGAAAATTTTGTATGGAGCTAGTATGAAAAATCGAAATATCTCTAAAACGGCAGCGATAACCGTAATATCCTTATAGGGGGTTATAGTACTAATTATTTATGATTTTTTGACATACGTTACATAATGGTTGTAGATGCCTTTTTTTTTTTAAAATCGTCAAAATATTTTTATTTATTTTTACATATTTAAACGTTTCTTTTAGTGTTTAAGTTGAAGAATTCAGAGCTTTAACAACTCTTATCATAAAATAGCATCACCCCTATAGACCTGAAGGACTAGACAGAGGTGTGTAGTGTCTTGTTGATCTTGTAAGATTTCCAACAATACCAAATAGTTGAATATCAGTGTCAAAGTGCCCATGCTGTCGCTTCTTTTTGAAAGATAGGGGAATGAAATTGTTAATTGATCATACCCTAAAAGTATGATTACAACATAACCGGACACATAATAATAATAATATCCTTATAGGGGATTATAGTACTAACATTATTTATTTTAACATATGAAACTGTTCAAAACGATCCATGAACTGTGTCAAAGTTAAGAACATCGTTAGGAAGCATGCTTTTTCCCCAAATATTAAGAATATGTGAAAAAAAAAAGACTGTATATAAACTTTTTATTGATAGGTAATTTAAATAAAACAGAAGTAACAAAAATAATATCTAATAAATTCAATTATACAAAATACATATTTGAAACTATAATTTATGAAATTATTAACTAAACATATTGGTACAATAAACTAACATAAATAACAAAAGAACATAAAGAAAAATAATTAAATTTTACAAATTTTCTTTACAACTTTCGTTGTCGGACTCCAATTCCGAGTCAGAATCCAGATCGGATATACCTACAAACTCGAACTCAGTTTCCGGAAACTGTATTAGGTCGAGAGTTTCAGCAAAAAAGGTTGTCTTCCTTTTGGTATCTAACTTCGGCCTTTGTGCACTTAGAAAAGGATCCGAAGAAACAACAAGCATATTTAGGATATCTTGATTAGAATCTTGCCTGCTTCTTTTCCGCGAATGATGTTCCCGGAACCTCCTAAAATCTTTGTTTCGAGACTCTGAGGCTTCTTCCGAGAGAGTCCCAATCGGGACAATATCATTTTTTTCGATTATGTCAGCTCCGTGTATTAATAGTTGATGTACGGTTGATGACATGTAGTACCAGTCGTATAATTCCACGTACTTTTCTGCTGTTTTGCGAGCAAAATCTTTAAATTTGATGACATCGATCTTCTCACCAGATGTTATTGCTTGCAAAATAACAGCAAATCTTTTTATCAGGTTTTGATCCAACCCAGTAATAGCTGCAGTTTTATTGGGAAACTCGAAAAACTTCCTTGCGGTATTCCCGTCATTGGTAGTTCCCGAGCCTTGTTTTACTATATCAATTAACAGATTGAGCTCCTCTTTAAATTTATTTTGAATGTATTTTTTTCTGTGTTGTAACATATCTTTATGCTCATTACTTCTTGCTGCCCACTGTTTGAAGTCAAGTCTGTACGCAATGTGTAACAGACATTCCATGCTATTTATACGGGCATGTAGGGATGATAGGCCAAATTCATATATGTCAGAACACACAGTTTTTGATGTTACAGCATCTAAGTGGTTCATTTCTGTTGGTTTTGCTAAGCACAGGTAGCATGATGCATTTGATCTAGCTTCAGAAAGGTACGTGCAGACTTTTGTGTCGATCATTGTCATCATTAGTTTATGAGTCACCCTGTTACTATTAATGCACTCTGTGGGGTTAAGGGCCTCAATTTCCTCATCCATTTTTCTTTTGTTATCAATGACAACTGCATGGCTTTCTTTTACAAAAGTGAACTGAACCGGACGACAATAAAAAGTTGAGCATGGTTTCGGGTTTGTCCATATAGTATTATCTCCATCTGTCAGTTTCAGTGGCACCAAGGAGGTCATGAAAATGCTTGAATCATCATGCTCGCCGTCCATTTTCTGCTTGTATCGGCTTTGATTGGAAGCACCATCAAATCCCCACTTCGATATCAGCTTTAACTGCTTATTTTCCACATTATCAGAAAGACTTTGAAGAATCCGCTTCACCGTGATGTCAAGTAAAGCTTGAAGTGTAATTCTAGCTGATGAATCCGTAACTGATACTGATTGATTAGGAGGGTAGCATGCAAGCTTAGTTTGTTGCAGTTTATAGTAGGATGGGTAAATATCCTTAGCACCTTCCCGAATGGCAGTCTCTCGCAACGTAATATATTGCCACTTTGAAAGCTTAAGTGAAAGAAGCAATCCAAGTGCTTTCTCTGGTGTAAATATTACTGTTTTCTTAATGCTTTCCTTGATTTTAACGGCAGCTTCTGGATTTTTGATCATATAATTGATTACAGATGCGATATCTTCATAACCTTCTTCTTTTAAACGTGCTGCAGCTGCATATGCCAATTCACAGGAATCCTCGCCTATGTGCTCACTAGATCTTCTCTTTTTCTGTTTGCTTCCCAGATCTTTGAATGGTTTTCGGGACCTTATTGTCATTGTTCCAACAGTCGATGATGTCGAAGGTTCTGGAGAGACTGAGCGTGCTCTTGGTATCTCATCAACAGTTGGTTCTTGATTTATTAAAGTTTGCACGCAACTCGGCCAATCAATATTTGCTTGCAACCACTCTCCGTACGTATTTCTAAACTTATCAAAGAATCGTTTAGATTTCTGCCACCTGTTTAAAGCAGCTCGCGTGAATCTCCGGCAAAATTCTTTGAGAGTTACTTGATCTTCGGCAGAAAGGCAATCGCCTATGCGGGACACAATTGCACTAAACAATACTTCATGATTAAATGAAGGACACTCACTTTTTATAAGAACAAACAAATCTAAGTTGGTGATTAAACTTTCCATTCTAAGATTTTGTAGTCGCAAAGCAAATAGTTTTAGTGTTAGCAGTTACACGGTTGTGAACAATCTAAATTATGGAACAAAATTATAGCCCTTTTATTGTATAAAGTCAATAATTAGTTAACTACCCTCATTAAAGTTATAAAAGATATGATAATAAAAATTTATAATCGTCAAAAACATTTCGTAGAACTCATAGTAGAACTAATCAACATTAGCAAATCACATTAGCTCACTAATTATAAAAAGGTGAATGCAGTTCTTAGTTGGTATTGTTGCGAGATATTTCAAATCATTTAATCACTTAATAGGCTCATTAGAATCAGAAGACTACAACCATCATTCTAATTACTTAATTACTTGTCATCAGACTCATTAGATGACTACACAATATGTTATTTTGTATTTTAAAGGTTTTTCAAGGTTTTAAAATTCCTTTTGTGTCGATATTATTATGTGTCCGGTTATGTTGTAATCATACTTTTAGGGTATGATCAATTAACAATTTCATTCCCCTATCTTTCTAAAAGAAGCGACAGCATGGGCACTTTGACACTGATATTCAACTATTTGGTATTGTTGGAAATCTTACAAGATCAACAAGATACTACACACCTCTGTCTAGTCCTTCAGGTCTATAGGGGTGATGCTATTTTATGTTAAGAGTTGTTAAAGCTCTGAATTCTTCAACTTAAACACTAAAAGGAACGTTTAAAATGTAAAAATAAATAAAAATATTTTGACGATTTAAAAAAAAAAAGGCATCTACAACCATTATGTAACGTATGTCAAAAAATCATAAATAATTAGTACTAAAACCTCCTATAAGGATATTACGGTTATCGCTGCCGTTTCAGAGATATTTCGATTTTTCATACTAGCTCCATACAAAATTTTCGTAAAAAAATTATAATTCCTTCGTTTTTGTGCAGAATCAATTCTGGTGTCATTTTTGTATATTGTTATAACAAATAGAAGTGATATCCGGCACAAAAACTGGCACTTGCAAAATAAAATGCCTAAGTCTATGAAAGCCGTTTTTCAGCCCACCGTGCGGCGCGGCGCTGCGTGGTGTTACATAACCTTATTAACCACCAAATCACGACTGGCTTCGGATAACATTCCTGCTTGAGGAATGTCTCCATATTTTGAGATGGAACACAACTAACGATTTAAGGTTGCTGTAAGACGCGATTCTAACTTCTCAATCTTACAGTCTAGCTGGTCTTAGTTCGCACGTATTCAGTGATCTTCTTAACCTTCATGGTGTAGTGCAGCCTGGACACAAGAAGACAAGAAAGAAAAATGCATATACCTTAAAACTAATAAAAATAAAATAAATAATCAAATCTATTAATATGCTACCTGACGCCGATTATCAGCTGCAGTCCACGTGTGCCTTATGCTCGAACAAGATAAGATAATAAGACCACGCGGGTCCAGTGCGGGGTGGTGGATAATCCATGACTTCGGAATTTTCAAACATTTGCTTTCTAACGATGTTTGCCGTAATCGTAAACGACTTGTGAGCAGTAGTGATGATGTTAATAACACAACCAAGTAAGGAAAACCTTAGCTTTATTTTTTTTTAAGTGGGAAAATCATGTGCTGGTGCTTTTTTTTTTTTTTTTTAACTTGGTAAAATTATCAAATAAGTCCTCCCACTCCGGGCAGGGTGGGAGGGACTGTCAGACTTTTACTGACTAAAATCCACGGTGTTACTTCAATAGCCCTTTACGTACCGGGGCCACGGTAACGGGATGAGTCCCACGACCCCGGCAGGCTTCGGCCCTCTGCAGAGGGGGCCTCGTCATGTTGCTGACGCTTGTTTTGTAATTGTTTGGCTGTAGTGGTTATTAATAACAGTTGGCATTATCTGATAATCCTGTAAAGATAATTGTAGGGTGATAATTTAATAAATAAATGTAATGACTCTTTACCGCTCTGGGTGAAGTGAAAGGGAGTGTCTTCTACTGACTAAAAATCCACCCTATTCCTTCAACATCCCTTGTGGGGTGCCCTTAAGTTTCGGGGCCGCGGTATCTTGTTAGAATATTCCCGCAACCCCGGCAGGCGCGTGGGTTCGAACCCACGATCTACGTGTCGCAAGCCGTACCCGTAACTTAATATTTACGGGTAAGGCTTGCGACACGTAGGTAAAAACAAACACGTAGGTAAACAAAAAAATATGTGGTGGTCGAGTTCCTAATAACAGTAAAATAACTAATATTATTTCTTGTTTTGATTCTTGGCTTCAAACTTGTCGTATGGTTTCCTTAATAAACACTCAAAATCAATAACTTATCACAATCCAGTCATTGTCCCGAACTAAACAATTAACTTCTCATTTTGTCCAAAATCCAATACAATACAATACGCACGTGGCATATGAATACGTTATTAATTAAGTTGACCAAAGTTATTCGATGTCAAGGCTTTTCACCATTTTCCATTAGTTCCTAATGACCTTCAATCGAGACTTATTTATACCAGCAAGGGCCAAACTATTACTTTTGACCTTAACTTATTGTTATAAATCTTGTTTTCGTACTTACCAAAGATTACTTTACGATTTATTGACTTAGCGGAGAAAGTACCGAATGTTAGCGGAAAATGTCGATTGGGACTTGCTTGACTATATTTTTGGAAATATTTTAAAGAGACTTAGCAATGTGGGTAGAATTAGAACACGTTACTAAAAATTTTGTTAGCCCCTCCAACTAAGCTAAATATGCTTGTGTCTGGAGTGGGTTCACGCCAATAGTGTAATGGGTGGGGTTCGAACCTGCGATCTCTCGATCACAAGTTAAGTTAGGCTATTGACGCTTCAAATAACTTAATTAATTTTTGAAAAGAGAAGGTATCTATACGTGGAGTTTGTTGCCAGTTCTTCTGCATTGGAAACGACAAATTCGGACTGTGCTATATAAAACGTGTAACGGAAACCCCATATCTATCCAAAAGGACTGAAGACAACATCTGGTATGGAGTCTATACAAAGTTTCAGCTCAAAATAAGTGACTCACAGAATTGATCCCAAATTATCAGTTTCATATGTTTCTTCAATACCAATAATAACAAACGTGTCACAGCACTATGAGGGTCATCACTTTCCACGTCACTTGCCAATAAAACGATAATTCTCTTCGTTCTTCTTAATTTGAAAAATTCGGTCTCTGGTATCAATGTACTGAAATTTCTAATATGCTCCACACATGTAGACATAGGATTAGAAAACCCTTGCCATATCGTTTGTTATCATCCAAAGAAGCCGTGCACTCGGTATGTATATACCCTTTAAATTACACGTTGTATATTATGCTTCTGAGGTTTTATAAGTGCCTACCAATTATACTAATACTATAAAGAGATTCCTATTAATATTATAAAAGATTCTCGAAGGAACTCACATACTTTACCTAGTTTGTAGGAAATCTGTGAATGTTATTTTTTTCGGTGGGTTAATGATGATCTAATGATTCCTTAAGCTCTGAGTGGAGCGGTAGTGTCAGACTTGTACTGACAAAAAACTCACCCTGTTCCTTCAACTGTTCTTATGAACTGGGGTTGCGGTATCTCGTTAAAACATACCCGCAACCCCGACAAACAATGGTCCTGTCGGGCACCAGATCTACTGAACGGTTTTGGAAAATCTTTCACCGAGGCTACATTGTTAAACTTTTTGCCTCTAATAATTTTTAACGCGAGTGAAACCGCGTGCTGAAGCCTGTGTGAAAATTAAAAAAAAAAAATAGATACATATAGCAAAAAATTGCGATGTACCCTATAATGTACGATTATGAAGCTCACTTGACCGTTAAATCATTTATTTTTGTATTAAAGCATCTTATATTTCAGGATTGCTATGACAAATCCTACAAAAATAGAGTCGGGTACAATGAGTAAGGTTTTCTTAAACCGATCCCCGTTATTGGTACTTCAATTGATCTATTACAAAGACTTTGCAAGACGTGACGGGATATAATATTAATAATCATCAATGTTTCATTATTTTTCATGGTGTACATATACGATTCAAAATCTAAAAGTGGTGAAGAAAAACGTATTGAGGAAACTGGTTTGTACAATACAACATTTTTAGTTACAGTACAATATTTTTTATTGATGTTAGGCTGGAGTTTGACCACAAGCTCACCTGGTGGTAAACAATGATGTGGTCGAAGATGAATCAACCTTACCTAGAAGTCACTAACTCACTCTTGACCTAAAGCCTTTCAGGTTATAGCTACTAGGCAGTACAGACTGCTACAGCGAATTCTACTCTTTAGCTGTATGCACAGTATTAAGGTATTCCAAAAACGTTTTCAACCTGCCATCGGTGCATGACGATGGCGAATCGCCCTTTATCTTATGGTCTGATGACAGAACGGGCTCTGTGGAATGAGATTATAATGTAGTGACAGGCGTGTGATTTTCGGCAATCAAATATTCAAAAATTAGTAATAAGACCGCTCATTGAAACAGCTAGGTATTTTATAAGTAAAATAATTATTTATTTATATATCCTTGTATATGTATTTGTAATCGTGTACCATAAGGAGCATAATATATCTATGTATCTAACGATTTGTTTATGCCTACGTCATATCATACCAGGCGTGTACTCAATTAACTACATTTAAAAGCTCCCCGACACGATACGACGCATCACGGTAATGTGAATAATTCATTAATGTACTGCTTAAGACTTTTGTCCTCCATCGATCCATATTTATAGACCCAATTTGGAGCTCTGTAATAAAAGGAACCCAAGTTTGTGCAATAATTACGGAGTTTGAAAATGGTGTTAAAACTTTAGTTTGAATTTAACATCTAGATAAGAACGAATGTTTAAAATTTAACTGAAAGTATTTCATTATTTTGTTTTGTTTATGGTGGTAATTAGCAAATATTTCAGTATGAAACAAAGTAGGTCGTATATTAAGAAATAGAATGTTTAAAGTGTAGATTGCATTACTAATTAGAAAAATATTTACACAACAAAGGAAGCAAGACTAGAAATAGAAATGATAGAAATTCCGAGCATATTCGTAAATTAAATAATTAGCTACAGTATAATTCCGCAGAACTAATATTAAAACCAGGAAGGAAGTGTATTAAGTATTCGCCTACCCAATTAAAAAATCATGTTTAATTACTATACCGTAGGCACCTTTTTGGACCTACAGTCGTGTTATAATGATGAAATCGTGATGATGAATCCCAATACATTAAATTATAATGATGAAACATTGCTTACAGGAGAATCTATTTGTGAGGCTTTTTCTTCTTACTTCTTATCGACTTTTCTCGATAATACTTCACCTAATACTCCCCCCAGCTCAGCCTCTTTCCTCCCCTTCGACAGTGATGAAATGTCGTCTGAGATCTGTCACATAGAAATAAATATCGATGCTGTTGCCGGTCTACTTCGCAACTTGGATCCATCTAAAGGAGCCGGGCCTGATAACTTGACATCTACATTTCTTATTAAATGTACGCCTTCCATTGCCGTTCCTATCTCAATATTATTTACTAAGTCTTTGTCTCAAGGTGTCGTCCCTAAACTATGGAAATCTGCATTTATTACACCCGTGCATAAGGGTTCAAAGACTGCGATTACCAATTATAGACCTATATCCAAACTGTGAATTATTGCCAAAATATTTGAGAGGATAATCTATAACCAGTTGTACCCCGCCCTTGCAAACTCACTGAGCACCTTCCACACACTGAGCACCAGCATTTCTAAAGGGACGGTCTACGAGTTCTAACTTGATCCTATTTAACGATTTTATTACAGATGCCATGGACAATGGTAAGCGGGTTGATGTGGTTTACACGGACTACAGTAAGGCATTTGATCGGATCGACCATGATTCCCTAATAATGAAGCTGAGACGCATAGGCATTCGTGGAGACCTGCTGAGGTGGTTCGCCTCGTATATTGATAACAGGTCACAAGCGGTAGTAATTAATAACTATACGTCTAGCTGGGTGAATGTGCCCAGTAGGGTGCCTCGAGGTTCGCTGCTCGGTCCTTTCTTATTTGTGGTCTATGTGAACGACATTGATCTGTGCCTCCATGCATCCAAACTATTATGTTTTGCTGATGACATGAAATTTTTTGCCGCTATTGAATCGGCTGATGATATGCTGGCACTTCAAGCTGACTTATGTCGGCTTGAAGAGTATTGTCGGATCAATAAATTGGATCTCAACCCATCTAAGTGTTCCGTCACTTACACAAGGAAACGTGCGGTCCTGGTCACCACTTATACTTTGGCAGGCCAAAACTTGCCTAGGTGCAATACTATCCGTAACTTGGGCGTTTTTCAAGATAGTAAGTTAAAGTGCAGCCGTTCTAACTTGGCGAGTGTGAAGTTAGGCTCTGCGAACTTTAGCGCTTGTGCACTCGTACAAAAATAAAGGTTTAAAAAAAAAATGCCAATAACGGTTGTTAATAGGAATAACAACTGCTAAGGGCATTTATTTTTTTTAAACCTTTATTTTTGTACGAGTGCACAAGCGCTAAAGTTCGCAGAGTCTAACTTCACACTCGCCAAGTTAGAACGGCCGCATTGTAGTTTTTGATACACACATTGACGCCATAGTCAAAAAAGCATCGAAACTTCTGGGATTTATAATGCGTCTTTCTAAATGCTTTTCAGATGCTAAAACGCTCAAAATATTGTATTGCACTTTTGTAATAAGTCAGTTCGAGTATGCGTCTCAGATATGGAATCCAAGGTATCATAAATACATCGACCGGATTGAAAATATACAGAAACGGTTCATCAAATATCTTTGTTTCCATCAAAAGATTCCATATCACTCAGCAGGTTATCATCGACTCTGTAAGAAGTACCATCTGTTGCCACTGGTAGATCAGCGTAAAATTGCAGACTGTTTGTATTTATTGAAAATCCTCCACAATAATGTTGATGGTCCAGAACTACTTTCTAAATTTTATTTTAACGTACCTAACAAAACATTGCGTTTTAATCCTCCCATATGTATACCTCATTCATCATCTAATTATAGGCAAAATAGCTATATTGTGCGCGCAAGCAGAACTTTTAATGAGATATGCAAGCAGTATGATTTGGATCCTTTCACAACTAGTGTGAACTCAGCCAGAAGGTGCTGAAGGTGAAAGTCGGCAACGTCGCAATTTATTAATGAATGCGTAGGCATGTACAGAGTGTTTCTTTTACGTATCAATTTAACATTTTGAGTGAATATTTTAATATTAATAAAAAAAAAAAAACATTTTGTTTTCGAAAGGTAATTTTTTTTTAGCATGTATGGATGCTATAATATTGCGGGTTAACGGGAACGCCCTCTGTTAGTTAACATACTGTATATTAAACATCTTCAAACCCACACAGATCAAAAATAATATTTTCTCTGTCTTCTATTCACACTGTACCTACACTGTAAATTAGTCAGAATTTACAATAATTTTATGCCTCCTAATACGACCAGCAGTCGATCTCGAAGAGTGTCAGAGAGGGCGACTTAGACATCTATCACGTAAATGGGCAATAGAATTTACCTGTGTTAGCACTTTTTACTACATATTATTTTTATTGTATATTAATGACATACCATTAGCTACTAAACACAAATGTATATTATTTGCTGATGATATTTCTATTATAGTAACATCCGATAAGAATCATAAATTAATATCTGATCATGAAATGGACATAAACAATACTATTGACAATATTTTAGAATGGCTACAGACGAATAAATTAAAAATCAATTTAGATAAATCAAATTTAATACAATTTAATAAATCTAAACATGCTAAATATAATTTTCAACTTAATATTAAAAGATTGAAAGAAGTAACACAAATTAAATTCTTGGGTGTACTCATTGTCAAGTCAGTGATCAAGACTTAAATTGGAAAGGACATTTAGATAATCTGTGCAACAGGATTAACAAGTTTGTGTATGCTCTTAAGGCGAGGTTATTCGAAAAAACGTCGTTTTCAATTGTGTTTTATTCGTAGATAACACGGATTCCAATTTTGAAAAAAACATATTACATAATTCATACTTTGATCTTTCTATTTCGGTCATCCGACACACGATTACTTGCATTTCACTGCATCTAATTAAATCGCAAAGACAAGTCTAAATTACGGTCTTATTCTTATTTTGTTTGAGTTTTATTAAGCTTTGAATAATAAAACTTATACCATAATAAAGGTCGTAAAAAATGTCATATATGTCAGTCATCATAATGTGAAATTTGAAAATATTTATACCACTAATTTCAAAAATAAGTGTTTTCCTATTAGGTTCATGCGCGCGGCCGCGCGCTCCGCGTCCTTTAGTCCCGAGCGGAACGTATTGGAGGTCGGACGTATGCCAATTTTTAGCGAACCTGCCACCCCCGCTAAGTTTGGTTCCGGTCGAGCCAAAAAATCATTATAAAATATTAATTCCTATCGTTTAGTTTTAAATAGTTGTAATATAAATTGTTTTTATTAGGTACTTTAGTTATAATTTTGGTCAGTAAAACTAATGGACAAAATTAACAAAAAGAAGTTGTTAACGCTGGCTCTACGAAGGCTGAATAAACAAAATAGTAAGAAGGCTTTGACTATATAAATATTTAGACCCATATAAATACTTTTCTTTACTAACTAGGTTCTTTCTGTATTCTGAGGGTACCTACCTAGCTACGCGGAATAGATTTCGAAACCACGAAATAATATGTGTGTAAATAAAGACGCCACGCGCGCAAAAGCAATAATAGTTTATTTTTCTCGCGGAATAGATTTGCCAACCGCAAAAAGTGTGTGAAATAATTGAATTTGAATCCTATGTCAAAGAGCATAAAGCCGCTACGTGCGCAAATGTTATAATGCTCTTTTCAAATGTCAGACTCAAAGGAAACTTTGACAATATTATTATAGGTACCTATAATTATACAAATTAATACTTTACTTTATTTACTAAGTAGATAAGTACCTACGTGGAATAGATTTACAAACCGCAAATGTGTGTAAAACAAAAACATTTTTGACTTACTTTCTCCTATAAAAAAAATGAAAATGTTTCTTATTTTATTCAACAAAATATTTACAAAAATATCTAAATATAATATAAAAGTACTTTCAATAAAAAAGAAATCACAAAAAGATACGATTAGAGCCTGGGTTTGATCCAGAATACTGACGGTTTTCAATCCCATTCTTTACTAAACGCGCTAATAGAACGTTAGTGTGCCGAGTTGAAATAACTGACCGTATTCGACTGTATTAGTATTTTTTGTAAATGTAATGGTGGTTGGTATGGTTGGGTACAGTCGATCATTCGTCGCTATGACCACAGTATAAAGATCATACAGTAGGTCGACGCCTTTGATCTTGTGGAAAATGCCGACAACGTCTAGACAGTATCGCAACGGCCAGGGTTGTCACAAGTCAACAATATTGCCATATATGGGTGCCATAGTGTAGAAATATACAGCATGACCATTTCCTACGAAATTATCATTTATTATTTTCGGTAAACTTCGGTAAACTTTATAACTGTCTGTCTTCGGTGTTCGTATCAACTTTACGCTGATGATCTGCAGTTGTATGCATCTACGCAGGTGGAAAGTTTGTCAGACGCTATAGGAGATGTAAACCGAGATTTAGATGCTATCAAAACTGGTCTGATTGATTTGGGGTGACTGTAAGCCCATCAAAGTGTCAGGCCATTGTGATTGGAAGCTCACGTATGATCGTTAGAGTGGCAACTAGTTCACTCCCTCCTATTATTTTCAATTAAAGATCTCGGTTTGCATCTTGACTCTGCTTGGTTGGCAAAGTCAGGTTTGCAGTGTACTGTGTAAGCCAAAAAGTCAACGGGACTATGCGATGCCTGTATCATCTGTACGGCACGGCTACTTTTTTGAGTACTGGTTGCACATTACCTGGCTTCCAGGACACTAGCACCACTCTGGTTTTAATAGAACGCGATACGACGCAGGCGAGTACGCGATACAGGAGACTTCCATAACATGAAATGCAGTTTCCAGCATTACGGAACCAAAGTGAGGTATTTTAGGTGGTAAGTTAGACGCCGTGTCGAGACGTAAACTTACCGCAAAGACGGAGGCATTTAAATTTGCTTTTTCTTCTGCGGTGTGAACGAGTGTTCCATCCAGTTTTATCATAACTAGGAGGCAGCGAAAGACGGTAAAAGTTCGAGTTGACCCATACTTCCATACTCGCCGTATGCCCCTGGGGCATTTATCTGGAGGAGAAAAGGTAGATACCGTTTTCACCAGAAAGTGGTCATACGATCTGAGCGAGGCCCAGACCGATACTGATAGTCTCTGGCGACGCAACGTTTGTGAGTACTAGATCCAAGCCATTGGGCGTGTGGCCGTCGACTTCTGGAATGCAGGTTGCTTGGTGAACCAGCTGGTCGAGGTTTAGCGATAAAAAACCTGCGGGCCTCTCTACCAGCGTGCTCTGTTTATTGGTACGGGAACAACCATTCTTTATGGTGGGCATTAAAATCTCTTAGAAAAACAAGCTTTGCCATCGGATATTTGTGCTGGGCCAGTTCAGCTCCTGCAGCTGCCTCCGTAAGGTGGTCGAAGAGCCTAGTCGTCTCCTGTTCACCGTTATGCAACCAGTAAACAAGACCAAGAACGAGCATAGAAGCGAGCGTAAAAGAAATGTAAGCACTTTTCTCAAGACCATCTTGAGAAAAGTGCTTACATTTCTTTTTCATGAAAATTATTAATCAGAAAAAGTTTCACATCTTTGTGTATGTCTACTTTTTTAAGAGTTTTCCAATAAAGTATTCATGTACCAAAGGGAAACAGATAATATGTTGTAAAATGTCAAAAATATGACATATCGTGTCAGGATGTCATCTATGGCTTTTTACTGCATTTCGAATCACGCGCACCCCCTAATGTTCCCCGTCCAACCTCCATTAAATGCCTTCTCCCTCTTGTATTTACTCGATTTGTTTATGATCTATGTAGGTTCATTGAGATAAATAAAATAAAGCTGTAGCGTACTGTATTATCGTTTTAACAGTTCTATGCCATTTTCTAATTTTCTCTTTTCATACTCATTTTATTCCTGCTGCCACTGGTAAACTGGTAACACATTGAGTGATAACACATTTGACATTGCAAAAGCTGTCATGTCATGTTTGCGTACAAAATAATTTCGTTTTTTCTTTTTTAATTCAATTTTAATACTTTTCGTCTTCCAAAATACTTTAGCAAACAACCTCCAGCGTTTGTGAAATTGTGGTGGGTCGTCCACAAAAGCCGCAAGAGTCGAAGTTGAAGTCGAATCACGGCATTAGCCAGTTGTGCATAAATGATTGTAGATTTTAGAGAAAAAAAAGTGTGTGGTTGAGGGACCCTCGTCGTCTCTCTCGTCAGAAGACAGTCGTAAGTATTACAGTAAGTACACTTTTGCGTTACCATTTCTGCCAGTTTAGAAGCCGCGTAAAATAAATTCGTTCCAAAAAGTGTTTGTGTGATGCTATTATTGGTATAACTATTTGATTGAAAAATATTTATATTTTTTATTTAAAGACATAATATTTCACACAGAATACCACTAAGCCCTCTTTCAATATAACAATAATTGAATTGTAATACAACTCTCCTAATGTAAGTGTGCCTACCTAATACTTGATTTTTTATAATGTGCCATGAAGATTTCGCACCCTTTGGGAAAGTCGAATAGCGCGCGGCGTGTAATTTTAAATCGTACCCGTATTCATGATCTACGTGTCAGTCAGATTTTACATTCACCTTATTCACAAAAATAAATAAATATACTTATTTTTAATTATTACTAATTAGGTTCAAGTTTATACAATACGTACCTATTCTATCTATAAACTTGAAAATACTTACTATTAAAACAAAACAAAATAAACATAAACTAATCAATCCAAGTTGATCTACTGAATTGCTCTATTCTGTGACGCATCTTCGTACCTACTTGAGTTCGTGAACTCATGAGCGGTGCGCTTGGCGCGCGCGTCTCCCGCGCGTCGTAATTTGTTACGTTTTGCTATTCGTTGCGGGGGCTGGGGTAAGCGTCGAATACCTACGGTGCTCGGGCTAACCCGGCCTTAATCAAGTATAGAATGTAACAAATAGAAAAACAGCAATAATAACATACCACGCATACATAGAATCCATTTTACGCTACGGGCTTATTATATGGGGAAACAGCACGGACAAAAACAGAGCATTTATTGCACAAAAGAAATGCATCAGAGCCATTTGTGGAATCCGTCCTGACGAGTCCTGCAAATCAATTTTTAAAAAGCTAGGCTTATTACCGCTCCCATCCCTTTACATCTATGAAATTTGTAATTTTGTCTACAATAATAAGGGATTGTTCCAAAAAGCATGGGAAGTAATCCCCCAACCCAGAAAAGATCCACATATACTTGTGTTAAAGGATATTCCTAAATCTAGTAAATATGCTAAAAGCTGTCTTGTGATGTGTGTGCGCATATACAACAAAATCCCAGATGAATTAAAATTATTGAATAATATTAATTTATTTAAAACAAAATACATAATTTTTATGATATTAATGATTTTTTTAGTATTAGGACATAATTTGATGATATTAATGATTTTTGGATTATGTTAATGTTTTTTTTATTTTGTATTAAGACATAATTTGATGATGTTAATGATTTTTGTAGTATTAAGACATAAGTTTGAATATGGTTTTAATAGTTATTAACCAAAACATAATCTGTGACATTTCTTTGACATTTTTTTGCATGCAATTTATAGATATTATCTATACAGCTAAACATGTGCACTTTTTATAACCATTTTGTAACACCTTTATACTATGTTTAATGCAAATAAAGACTTATCTTATCTTATCTTATCTTACAATTTATTACGATCCCATACTAAATCCGCCAGAGCAGAGCTTAGTTTTGAGAATATATTTAGTCAGTCTACAAGCCGCATCGGTTGATCTCCAAGGTTAAACAATGCTTGCCGGGGTCAGTCTGCAGATGGGTGACCATTTTTACATTTCGAGTTTCCTCCGTACCTCGGAAAGTACGTTAAGCGGTTGGTCAAGTCTGTTATTTGGACATCTTTGACTGTGGTTACGGGTAGTCAGAAGCCAAATAACAAAGCCAGTCTGGCAAACCTGGATCTCCACAACCCCAGTACCTGGGTAACACGATACCCTGTTTTTCGTTATTTTTTCCTGTGTGGGAAAATCATCTAATTACTTCTCACGCTCTGGGTAAAGGGAAGGGAATCTTCTTCTTATCGTGTGGGTAGTAAGGTCTAACGACCCCATACACCCTAGTGTCAGAGTTTCTAGACCGCCTCAAGGGCCTCTGACGTGGTCTATTTTGACGACCGCCATTTGGCGACCGGGACCACCGGCTTATACGAGCCTTCCGAAGCACGGAACCATCTTTTTATCAGACAATCAGGTAATTCAGCCAAATTGGAAATAACTTTACAAAGTATACTCCCCGCGGAAATCGAACCCACGACCACCGGGTCACAAGGCAATCGCCTAAACCACTCGACCACGGAGGCAGAGGAGGGAAGGGAATATCAGACTTCTACTGATTAAAAACCCACCCTGTTCCTTCAGCTTCAACATTACCGTAACCCCGGCAGGCAAATGGCCTTATGGGGCCCCGTCACTGGTGCGAACAGTTCTTTGAGGCGCGCGTGGCACACGACGCGCCGTTGACCCGGGCCTGGTCCTTACCGGACGGTGAGCTACCCCTGCTCGCCGTCCGGTCAAAAAAGCATTCGCTGTATGTAAAATATAAGTCAACTCAGATATTTCTTAAATTCGTGATTCCATTTTGATGAGTATAAAAACCAAAATATACTTATCAATTTTGCACGCCTTGAAAAAATCAACCTTTAATCTCTATTTGGTAGTGGTGCCAAAAGGGAATGTTTCATCATCATAAATCTAATTTGCAAGAATGGAAAAAGATCTCTTAATTTATTAATAAATCTTCGTGGCAATGAATGTTTATTTTAAAAGATAATTAGAAGTTGTGTAACATGAAATACATTTTAAGCAGTGTTGCAATCTTTCTTTTTGGTGGGTACGAATTCGTTGCAAAATAATTTATGCATAAACAAGAGTGCAGGAGATTAGTCGAGGATGTTAGCACTGATTTTAGTAGGTCAAGATAATGCAAAGAGTAGCGGTCGAAAGCGATCGCTGCGATTAATTAGTATGTATGTATGTATGTATGTATGTCGGGCAGGTATCCGCAACTCCACGACCAAGCGCGTATTTTGCGTAAGGGTAGGGATCCCCAATGCTCCCCATGCCAATTCCTCCAGGAAGGCGAGCAACGCCCTCGTTTTGCTTACCATTTCTCGGAGGGTACCTGGTTTGCCGAAGTATTTAGTCCTGTAGTCCGCGACTGCAGGGCAGCTCAGTAGCAGGTGTGCTGCTGTTTCGTCCTCCTCCATGCAGGCTCTGCAGAGTGGGCTGTCTGTGACTCCTATTACATAGAGGTGTTTATTAAAGGATCCATGACCGGTAAGGGCGGCTGTCATCAGCCGCAATTGCAGTTTAGACAGTCGTAGGACCTGTTTTGACAAGCGGCCATCAAGGGTCGGGAGAGCCTCTTTAGCCTGCCTGCACTCACCATGGTTCTCCCATAGTTTGTGGTGTAGGTCTCTGGTACATTTCCTTACCAGGTGACGCAGATAACCGAAGGGGAGTGGTGTAATGGGTTCAGGTCCCATAATCACCATACTCGAAGCCCTTCTAGCGAGTTCGTCCGCTGCATCGTTGCCTCGTGAGTCGCTGTGTCCTTTGATCCATTGAATGGTTATATTGTTGTGTCTACCAACCTGGTTGAGGAGATTGTGACACTCCAAGATCAGCCCGGAGTTAACTGTGTGGCTGCTCAGTGCTTGCAGGACTGCCATGCTGTCCGAAAGTATGCGTATTGAGTGGTCCACAACTTCCCTGTTTATAATAGCTGAGGCTGCCAGTGAGATCCCCAGGCACTCGGCCTGAAACACTGTGTTGTAGACCCCCAATGGTCTGGCTATACGAATATTGAGATCCTCCGAAAAGACTCCTGCACCCGTACCAGTACATGTTTTGGAACCATCGGTGAAGACCCGTACCTCAGAGGGGCACAGCCCCTCGTAGCGGTGATCCTCGTACAGTTGGATTCTGTATTTTTTGTCAAAGACAATTTGTTTGGGCACCCGGTCATTAACTGCCTTCGTTATGGGGAGCTCGTTGTTGAGTTCCTCAAGCAGAGCGGTGTGCCTTGTTTCTATCTTACCCCAAAGGTCCAGTGTTTTGAGACGTACTGCTGCCATCGTCGCTTCCTGTTGTATGAACAGATGGAGCGGCGGGAGCCACAGCATAGCCTCTACAGCTGCTGTCGGGGTAGTTCTCATGCAGCCCGTTATCGCCATGCAGGCCAGCCTTTGCATGCGTTGTAGTTTGTTAATGGCTGTGACAAGCTTGGTGCGGGGCCACCACACCACGGCCCCGTAGGTAATCATGGGCCGAATTACAGCGTTGTACAACCACATAGTGTTTTTTGGGGATAGGCCCCACTTCTTACCTATCATTTTCTTGCATTGCCAGAAGGTGATGCAAGCCCTGTTTAATTTATAGTCTAGATGGTTACTCCAGTTTAGTTTACAGTCCATTATGACCCCCAGGTATTTAACCTCGCTAGACAACTGGAGTTCTGTATTGAACAGCTTAGGTAGGCGATGAGGGCCTAGTGTTCGTTTATGAGTGAACAAGATTAATTCGGTTTTAGTGGGGTTTACCGACAAATCATACTCCCTGCACCATCGCTCCACGATGCGTAATGCTTGCTGGGTGAGGTTACAGATAGTTCCTGTTACCTTCCCAGGCACGAGGATCGCGAGGTCGTCTGCATAGCCTATTGTGTAATAACGGTGAGCGTTGAGTTTCGTGATGAGGTCATTGATCACTAGATTCCAGAGGAGAGGTGATGCACCCCGCCCTGTGGACAGCCTCTGGCTATTAAGGCTACCTGCTGGTCTTCCTCGAGGCGAACCACACGTTTGCTTAGCATGTTTGTAATCCAATCAATAAGTACCTGCTGTACCCCATGTCTGGAGAGTGCGGCTCTTATGCTGGAGAAGTTTGTTTTGTCGAAGGCTCCTTCGATGTCTATGAACGTACCCAGGCAGGAACCCTTTTGGTTGATCGATTCTTCAATTACGGTGACTACCTGATGAAGAGCGGATTCGGTCGACTTACCAGCGCAATACGCGTGTTGGTTGCCGTGCAGTGGTACTGTTTTTAGAGCGCCGTCACGTAGCTCCCTTTCACACACTCTCTCCATTGTTTTTAATAAAAAGGAGGTCAAACTGATTGGGCGGTACGATCTTGCGTTCGTGTAGTCACTCTTACCTGGCTTTGGGATGAATATGACTTTCTCTTCCCTCCATACCTTTGGAACGTATCTAAATGCCAGGCACGCTCTCATTAGGGGCACCAGTCTTGTCGCAAGAGAGTTGGCTCCCCATTGAAGTAAGGCAGGGAAGACTCCGTCGGGACCTGGCGCCTTAAAAGGTTGGAAGCTTCGGATGGCCTACTGGACTTTCTCCAGCGTGATCATCTTACGAGCGTGTAGCCAATCATTGTCTGATGGTGTTTGGATTTCGTCCATCCATTCGGTTACCTGCGCGAGGACGCTACCTGGGAAGTGTGTTTCGATTAGGATACGCCTCGTTTCTTCCGGTGATGTGGACAGTGTGTTTATTTATTTATTTATTTATTTACTTTATGGAGGACTTACAGCTAATAAAACCATAAAAAAAGGAATACATAGTCGCCAGAGAGCCAATAACAAGTCCTCACGTTTAGACTTATACTAAAATAAAGTTATAAGCAATAAACAAGCAATAATAAATCTAATTATAAATTAAAGATACAATTTACACTGTAAGAATACATAATATATAAAGATTTGCTTGCAATGAGTCAACAGCATAACATAACCACTACCGCTTGAGGGTGTTTCGCTCAGTTCGTGCAAATTCCACGAAATTTCCAAATTCAAAATTAATTGTCGAATAACTTGTTTTTTTTTCTAATATAGTTTATATATAGCCAATCCTTCAATTTTTTGTTGTTTCTACCTTATTTGTGTAGAAAACAATAAAATTACAATCATATATTTATTCTAAATGATAGGGTAATGAGAACGTCAACGATGGTAATGAGTTTGTATCATTAAGTGAGGGAAATAGTAGTACGAAGGTAATGATGCTAAATATATGGGAATGATAAAAACTCGTGTCATGAAAGAATCATTTGTATATTCAATGAAACAACTTGGATAACTAAAATTATACTTCTAAATTATGATCAACTTATTAGGCTATTTCTCCTGGCCTTTCTATTAAACTTCGTTTCTTCCTAAAAGTCATAATCTTTGGGAATATCTTTGAGATCAACTAAAATTAAACTTTTAAATTATGATCAACTTATTAGGTTATTTCTCCTGGCCTTTCTAAGTTTAAACTTGACGTTTCTTGCTAATAGTCATAATCTTTGGAAATACCTATGAGATCAAAAATATAAAGTCTTACTTCTTCTATTACAAAAACAAAAAATCAATCTTATCAACTATTGATTAAAATAATATAGTTTCAAATTGAATAAATGGCGAACAAATTTTTTTCAGTTAACGTTTGCATTAGAAAATATCTTCATCGGAATCATCGCTCCAAAATTTATTCAGTATATTTTTGTCTTTCTTTTCATATAATTTGTTTTTATTTTCTTTGGAATCATCTTCTTTTTCACGATCGAATGTTAGTACGAATTTCTCAAAATCTGTTTGATAAGAATTGCCTACGGATTTATTTTTATCAAAACTCTCTTTATTAATATAAAATGTTTTGTTTTCCCAATCAGTTACATTAATATCAGATAATATTTTGACTTTCGGTGAGTGCGGTCTGTTTGAACATTGATCTTCATAGTAGATAACTGGGTCAGAACGTGAAACTGAAAAACCTGTGTCATTTATTTCTTGGATTAATTCTGGTGTTGTATTCTCATCAAGGAAATTCTGAAATTGGTTAGTATTGACGTCCTCAAAAGAAGGAATATCGTAATATCCTAAATGTTTGCCGTGACTACAAATGTCGTCATTGCCACACAAAATGCAACTTAGTTTTCTTAGAGTCATTTTAGAACACCCAAATGACCAAAGAACTTGGTGCACCATCATTGTACCTTTGGCCGCTTTTAAATCTGTGGGAAAACTTCTGGCTTCAATTTCATTTCTAGTAACAATGCGAATCTCAATATTTACCCTAGGCTTAAGACAGGCTAAGAATGTTTCTAATGAGTCCACGTCACTGCCAAAACGGACTACTTGATCCGCTGTCCGTTTGAGAACAGCACCAACACCATCTGGTGCCCCTTTGCCATGCCCGGCTTCTAAGTAGTTCCAAGTCACAGATATCAATTGCGGAAAATCAAGTTATAGTTGGCTGATCATATAAAATATAAAACGATTTCGATATTGGCTAGTTGGACTGTCGGAAACCAAGTGTATTGTATTAAATTGATTCGAAATCTCCATAATATACCCAATGGTGGGTATCAAATGTGCCCAAACAGCTGCTGCATCGTGTTGAGTACATTCACTTACAGTGCATAAGCTAAATTGTTTTTGAATGCCAAATTCTGGGTCTATCAAATAGATAACACATGTGTGCAGCGATAACTGCATTCTACTGCCACCAAAGTGAAAACTTTGGATTTCTTCGTTATATTTAACGCAGTAGTTCTCGCTGAAATCCACATGAATCACTACCTCTTGAGGAGTAAGATTATTTTTAAGCTCTTTAATATTTCTATATTGTGTTAATATATTGGTGCAGTGTTTCATATATCCCACGAGACTATTTTCTAATCTAATAATAATATCTCTTGGAAAATCATATAATGTTTCTTTTTTGTTACTAATTTAGTTCTTTCCTCATCTTTTATATAATACTTTTCTGAACAAGTACACCACTGCTGATATTGAATATTTTTATCATTCCGAAATTCAGAGTAATTTAAGTTTTTAAATTTACATTTAGTACATGATCGATTCAAACAATTTTCATCATTACAGTTGCAACACAAACTTTCTAAAATAGCTGTCCCATTAGCTTCGTTTAGTATTTTATTTATTTAATTTTTTATTTAAACATTTTACCAATAAATCAAAATTAATATGCAATTTGCAAGCACAAGTATTTCTGCTGGACTCCTTTGGATATAAAACCCAAAATGGGCGATATTTACAAAAAGTTTGATACGTTACCTTGATATTTGAATGATGTTGAAACTTTTTATAGAGATTAGTTAATGTATCTGACAAGTATCTTTTTTGCTTACTTATTTTGTTTTTCGTTATATATTCCTTTTTATCAGCCGCAATTCTAGTCACTGTATCATCGTCGAAAAATTCCAAAATTTGTTGTTCAGTCAAGTTTTCACTCTTCTGTCTATTTTCTTTTTTATCTCTTACTGTAATTTTTTTTGTTTCTGTCAGGAGCTTATATTTTTTAAATTTTTCTTTTTCAGACATAATGACATTAGAAAACTCTTTCTTATCTTTTTTTCTCAAGGCCTTGTATCCTCCTCCAACACTTCTTGAAAGAATTTCCCCAAATATAAGTTTTTTTTTAATTTCTTCACGCTTTTCTGTGTCTGTGACATTTTCTATTAGACTATCTACTTTTTCTTCACTCGATATATTTTTTTTTTCTTATTTGTCATGGTTAGCCTGTAAAACATCTTTGTAATGGAATCTCTTTGTTTCTTTGTTTTTTCTATTTCTTTTTTTAACATACCTATTTCTTTTTTATGTCGATATCCAAGCTTTCTCACAATAAAATCCTTTTTGACACATTGTTTACAAGAATTTTGATATTTGGAGTCCATACAATCAAGAGATGACTTAGGTATATTTAGAGCTGGTCTGGCAGTGAGAGGATCTTGTTCAGCTGGAAGTACTTCAGTGTCACTATTTGGTGGGGAATTTTCTAGTAATAGTTGTTGTATAGCTTTTTCTTTCTTTTTTCTTTCATAGTTACGTTTTGAATTAACTCTCCATCTTTTTCTCTGAGCTCTTAATTGTCTAGGTGTCATGTCTCTTACATTTTTTATTTTCTTCTGTTCCTTTCTTTTAAGGTATCTTGCTCTTTCTTTTTCCTTCTGTTCTGCGTACTTCTCAGGATCTTTCTTAATATCTGCATATTTTTTTTGTTTTTTTAGTCGATCGCGCTTTCTTTTCTCCTCCAATGTTTGTTTAGTTTTCTTCGGCATTCTTAATTCTTGGTTATCTATGAAAAAACAACGAATGTAAGCACATCAACAAGTTTTCTTAAAACTACATCAATTTATAACACATTTGAAATTATCAAAAAAATTACCACAAATTTCAATTAAAATAATATAATTACCATCGTATTGACCTCATTACCATCGCTCTTAAAAACGACGGTAAACGAAGGCAGTGAGGACGAATGTAATGAGGTTTGAATTCTTTATCCAAGATTTCTCATAGAACATAAAATTTAGGGGACTGTTTCATATACCAAACAATCAAGGATATTCAAATAAGTCAAATTCAGCTATATTAAAAAAAAAAAACATTATTACTTATTGAATAATACAGACGATTGTAAAGAGATCAATTCCAGAATAATCTCCTCCCGCGCAACTTAACACGACAATATTTTTTTTCTACAACCAAGCGTGCACCTACTTCGACGTTTGCTGGCCCACTGAGGGACGTGCGCGAGTCGTGGTAGCGTTCTAGCGACGATAAGGGCAATACGCAGGGTATAATTTCGACTTTCCTTCAAACCGATGGTAATCACAAAAAAAAATATGATAATTATTTATGAAATAAAAACTGACTAAATAACGGTATTAAACTTATTAATTTGAGTTGAAAATGTTGTCATTTTTAATAAAGTTTTTTAGTTTGGTAACTTTGACTATAGTTAATGATGGTAATTTTGAATAAAAAACAAAAATATTGAGGGTGGTAGTAAATGGACACCGAAGGAAATGAAAATTTATGAAGTTTTTGATTTATATTTAATTAATTACGTTACTTAAATCAGTAATTGTTACATGCATGGAAGCTTACCAGTATAACTTTTGATTTCATATATAAACTGTGTAGATATTTAATGATTAATTTCATATTTTGACACTGGACGCGTAATATGCACGAAAAAAAAGAAATACCCTTGAAAAAGTTTAAGCTTAAGCACCTTCTGGCTGAGTTCACACTAGTTGTGAAAGGATCCAAATCATACTGCTTGCATATCTCATTAAAAGTTCTGCTTGCTCGCACAATATAGCTATTTTGCCTATAATTAGATGATGAATGAGGTATACATATAGGAGGATTAAAGCGCAATATTTTGTTAGGTACGTTAAAATAAAATTTAGAAAGTAGTTCTGGACTATCAATATTATTGTGAAGGATTTTCAATAAATACAAACAGTCTGCAATATTACGCCGATCTACCAGTGGCAACAGATGGTACTTCTTACAGAGTTGATGATAACCTGCTGAATGATATGGAATCTTTTGATGGAAACAAAGATATTTGATGAACCGTTTCTGTATATTTTCAATCCGGTCGATGTATTTATTATACCTGGGATTCCATATCTGAGACGCATACTCGAGCTGACTTCTTACAAAAGTGCAATACAATATTTTGAGCGTTTTAGCATCTGTAAAGCATTTAGAAAGACGCATTATAAATCCCAGCAGTTTCGATGCTTTTTTGACTATGGCGTCAATGTGTGTATCAAAAACTAACTTACTATCTTGAAAAACGCCCAAGTCACGGATAGTATTGCACCTTGGCAAGTTTTGGCCCGCCAAAGTATAAGTGGTGACCAGGACCGCACGTTTCCTAGTGAAAGTGATAACGGAACACTTTGATGGGTTGAGATCCAATTTATTGACCTGACAATACTCTTCAAGCCGACATAAGTCAGCTTGAAGTGCCAGCATATCATCAGCCGATTCAATAGTGGCAAAAATTTTCATGTCATCAGCAAAACATAATAGTTTGGATGCATGGAGGCACAGATCAATGTCGTTCACATAGACCACAAATAAGAAAGGACCGAGCAGCGATCCCTGAGGCACCCCACTGGGCACATTCACCCAGCTAGACATATAGTTATTAATTACTACCGCTTGTGACCTGTTATCAATGTACGAAGCGAACCACCTCAGCAGGTCTCCACGAATGCCTATGCGTCTCAGCTTCATTAATAGGGAATCATTGTCGATCCGATCAAATGCCTTACTGTAGTCCGTGTAAACCACATCAACCTGCTTACCATTGTCCATAGCATCTGTAATAAAATCGTTAAATAGGATCAAGTTAGAACTCGTAGACCGTCCCTTTAGAAATCCATGCTGGAAGGTGCTCAATGAGTTTGCAAGGGCGGGGTATAACTGGTTATATATTATCCTCTCAAATATTTTGGCAATAATGCACAGTTTGGATATAGGTCTATAATTGGTAATCTCAGTCTTTGAACCCTTCTTATGCACGGGTGTAATAAATGCAGATTTCCATAGTTTAGGGACGACACCTTGAGACAAAGACTTAGTGAATAATATTGAGATAGGAACGGCAATGGAAGGCGCACATTTAATAAGAAATGTAGATGTCAAGTTATCAGGCCCGGCTCCTTTAGATGGATCCAAGTTGCGAAGTATACCGGCAACAGCATCGAAATTTATTTCTATGTGACAAATGTCAGAAGACATTTCATCACTGTCGAAAGGGAGGAAAGAGGCTGAGCTGGGGGGAGTATTAGCTGAAGTGTTATCGAGAAAAGTCGATAAGAAGTAAGAAGAAAAAGCCTCACAAATAGATTCTCCTGTAAGCAATGTTTCATCATTATAATTTAATGTATTGGGAATAGCATTCGAGTTGTAGCGATTTTTAACAAAGGTCCAAAATGTTTAGGGTTGTTTTTAATTGAGCTTTCAGTTTGATTGAGATAACACTTATAACATGAGGCTTCCATAGTCTTCACTCTTTCACGCAAATATTTAAAAGTAAACTCATCAGACTTGTTGCCATAAGTTTTGAATTTTTTCAGGTATTTATATTTTTCCTTAATTGTTTTAATAAGGGATGTGCTGTACCAGATTGGGTATGATTTATTACGTGCTAGCTTTTGCGGTATATACTTGTTTTGAAACTGTTTGATATTGTCTATAAAGTACGCAACGGAGTCATCCAATGATCTGGCTGAGAACTCACGCTCCCAGTTAATAGCATATATCTCGTTATTTATAGACTCAAAATCACCTTTACTATAGATATATCGCAATCGCGGCGCATGGTCGAGGGAAGGAAGTTCAAAGGTATCAATATTAATTAACAAAGCCGGATGATAGAGATCAATAGGCACTAGAGGATCAGAACACTCACTAACACAGGCAAACCTACTTGAAATTACTAAGTCCAATAGTTTCCCGTACCTATTAACTACCCTGTTATACTGGCCAAAGTCCAACGTACACAACTCATCCGCCAGCATACATTCATCACTAGTGGCTGGGTTCACTGGGACCAGCGAAAGATTATTGGATGGAGCCCACGAGATTCCACTCATATTAAAATCACCCACAACTAAAAATACATCAGATGTTTCATTCAATGCTGTATGGTTCAATTTAGACAAGAAATTACTAAGTTGTTCCGAGAACGAGAAGCCCCTGTTCTGTTTACACAAATAGACACCGCAAATATGTAAGTTAACGTACTCACGTGATTTCATTTTTTTAAGCCGTATGGTGATCCAGATATCCTCCGCTGTAGAGTGAAGGAGCGGTTGCGGAGTGACGGGTAACTCCCTACGCGTCGCAATGAGTACACCACCACCCCTAGTTTGTCCAGTAACAGTATAATCCCGGTCACGACGCCACACTAAATATCGGTCATCAAACAACTCTGAGTTTAACATACCATCAATTAGCCATGTCTCCGTTAAAACAATAATATCGTATGAATTCATTAAAACCTGACGATAGAACGAGTCTGTCTTTGTTCTTAATCCTCGCACATTCTGATAGTACACAGTAAGACAGTGTTCACTGTTATTAGCCATTACAGATAACTACAATAATGATCGGATAAGCATCGACAACAAAATAACATAATAATGTCAGCAAATGAACTACAAAATGAACACTAATTGCGCATAAAAGATTTAGATATTTGAAAAGTGGGTAAAAATTAACGTAATTTGCATAAAAGCGTAAGTCATCCGTTGTTGGACAGGACATGCGAGTGCGAGCAGGCAAGCAGCAGTATATCATGAATGCATGCGTAAGCGAGATAAGTATATTGTAAAGTATTAGAACTAGAAAACAATCAGCGCGATATGGAACACAATAGAGACTAATTAGTGGTGCCGAGGTGCTAAACCTTTTACAAAAATATAACAAATAAATTTTGATACGTAAGATTCGATACATTTTAAAGGTAAAAAAACAAAAAATTAACATAGGATGCAAATAGAAGCTGTTTATACTATCTTGTTTAAATCCAGTTCTTTTCTTACTATGAAAGTGTTGCAATTAGCATCCTTACGTACATGAATTTTGCCGTGTTTCACCCATACAAATTCATAATGTTTTTCTTTGGCAATTATTTTAGTTTTACTCAACAGTTTTTTAGACTCAACGCTTAGATGGACGTTAACATAAATACGATGAGGTGCTCCTTTGAGGCCTATATCCGAGGTTGACAGATCCTTATCAGCACGTGCAGCTGCTATAAAGTCTTCTTTTATATACCGGTTAAGGAAGCTCACTATCACTAATTTCTCCTTGGAATTATGTATAGGCACCCTCGTGATATAATTGATTTGGGCCTTCGAACAATTATAGTTTATTTTGCGGCAGATAGCATCCACGATTGTGAATAAATTTTCATCCCTTTTTAGAGGTACGCCCTTAATCTCCACATTATTTAGCCGTGAGCGCTGATCACTGGAGGAAAGCTCGAACTTTATAGAGGCTAGTTCTGTTTGCAGCGAAGAAACAGTGTCCTGGAGCTTTTCAAATGCGGAGGCTTTAGCTTCTAGCTCAATAAGTCTAATGTCGAAGTCATCGAGTCGACCACTAGAGAAATCACAACTTTTCTTGAGCTCAATCATCTCATCTTTTATGGATCTTATGTCGTCGGCTAAAGTTGGTAAGCTCAGCAATTGTTGTTTCATTTCACGAATTTCACTCAGCACAATATCCAGCGAAGCAGGAGGTTGCGGTGAAAGCAAAGTTGGCGATGATTTACACACAGAACATTTCCATTGTGCTCTTCGATCAGAGCCGAGTTTTCTCCAGCTCAATTCTGACACACTTGCACAAGAAAAGTCCAAGAATTTCTTGCAACTTCCACATTGCACCCCATCGTTAAACTGGTCATTGCAAATTGCACACGTCTTCATCGCAAACAAAATAATTATTTTATAAATATAGCTCTATGAAATCGTAAAAAGGTTGACGATCTATTTTTTGCGAGCGAAATGCGTACTGTGCTTATGCGTGCTTATTCGGTACTGACGACGGTCAGACGGACGTTCGGCGCCTCTGCCTCAGGCATGTAAGCCGAGACGAAGTCGATCGCTTTCTCCTCGTGCCCCTGCTGTATGGTCATCTTTGCTGCAGAGACATCTCTGCAACAGAAATCGTATAAGAACTGTGTTTTGACATTACCTGTAACGTAGATGCACGCCCTCGGTTTGTCGTGGTTCGTGTTGACTAGGAGCTTACCTCCGAGATTGTAGAGTCCTCGTACTTGGCCGCCACTGATCCACGGCTCCTGAATCAGGGCAATGGCCGTGTGTTGAACCTCCAGCCACTTGCGTATTTGGGCCGTCGCAGTCTGGCTGTGGTGGAGGTTTGCCTGTATAATTTTACAATTGGATGAATTGGGAACCATCTTTGACGGGACCCTCGTCATCCAACCCCAGTTGTAGCCCGGCTAACAGGTCGTCGAAATCACTCCCACCCGGGACAGAGGATGGTGACAGTGTGAATCCATCGCCTCTCCCGATGCAGGGGCGGCGTCCACAGTGTCTGGCACTGCCTCAGCAGCTGGATCCACCGTGGTTGTAGCCGGGTTGTCTTGTGCACCTAGTGGTGGTGCAGTTTGGTCCCATCCTGGAGGAACGTCAGTAAACCTGCTGTTCGCGCCCTGGTACTTGATGTATACCGACCCCAGACCAATTGAGAGTCGGCGATTGAGCTCCATAAGTATCGGAACCTGCTCCTCCGGAATGGCCAGCACCACAAACCAGCATGCTGCTTGTTTTTCGGCATGCAGAAGAACCCACCTCCTGACGTCGACCCACTGGTTCTGGAACCAGAGGGCTCGCCCAATGTAGGTCGCATCCTTGTACAAATTCATGTCGTCAGGGATTGCAATTCCGCAGCGCACGCGTTTCTGGATCTCCGACTGGCTCTTGACGACTAGCGAGGTGCTAGCCGGGAGAGTCAGCCCCGAGACTGTCTTCCTCAGCCATGCCAAGGTGTGGTCGTTGCCGCACCACAGTTTGAGGACACCTCCGGTGAAAGTGGGCTTAGCATGAAAGATAAGCCTGGGAGCGCCCTGTGTAGAAGCGAACGCCGCGAGCATTATCTGTTCGTGAATTGCCGCTAATACCTGCTTTGATACGTCCTCGCTGATGAACCCTGTTCGACCGCAGGTAATCGCGACGTTAAGGTGCCCACTAGCGGCCTGGGCATAGCTTTTGTTGTCAATCCGTTTGGACTGATCAAGACACGGCCGCTTGTGCTCACCCCGAGGCGATAAACTCTCGTTGAGAGCTCGCTTAGCCGCAGCCTGATCCTTTCCTACGGATTGGTGTGATGTGGTAGCTACCTCGCCTGGACCTCCTGCGGAATTGAGATTCGGTTGAGTGGGCTTGGGTCGGCTATTGCCGGCTACGTCCTGAGACCGTTTCCCTGCAGAGAAGCTGAGCTTACCTGGCTTGGCCGTATTGGCCGTGCTAGTAGATGCTACCTGTTTACTGGGGGGGCTGATTTTTTCCTTGTATCCCCTCCTGCGTTCCTGACGCCGCTCCTTACGCGTCAGCCTATCCCTCCTCTTGCCCTGGTCTGTGGGAGCTTTCTGGCCTGAAGGGCCTGTGCCGGGGCGAAGGGTTTGTGGATTGAATTTACCCTTGCCCTTGCCTTTGCGCGTGGCTATCCGCCAGTTGCTGCTGAAGTCATCGCCAGCGTTGGAGGCCGTGCCCGTTTGATCGGATGCGGCCGCCTCGCAGGCAGTGGCTTGAGGAGCCACATTGGGAGGCGAAGGTTGTTTGACAAGACTAGTTCCGGCTGTGACGTTAGTCGACACCGTTTTCGTCTTGGCATGAGAAGGTTCGGTACTGGTCCCTTGCAGCGCCGAAGTCCTTTGTTTACGTAGGGACTTAGTTTTGGTCCTTGCTGCGGTGTTCGCCACAGCTGGACCGACGCCCGCGCTGGGGCCTGCAGCGGATGCCACAGGTTTACCAGGGGCGAGCGAAGTGCCAGAGGCACCTCGCTTGGGAGTATTGTCAGCTTTCGCCGACTCCACTCCTGCGGTATTTTCTGGCCTTAAATCCATGAAAATAGAACGAAGAAAATTCATCGGTCTGGCTCCCACCCTCCATGGAGCCCGCACCTGGGAACGTCGCACTAGAAGAGTTACGACGTTAGGACTACCAGAACGATATAGGTGCGCAAGGCTGGTTTACAGTGCGACATCGGGTGCTTGATCGGGTTGACGTGGGGGGTTGAAAAGGCCTCCCCCCACGAACTGATCAACCGTCACTTACACCGTCAGCATGACCTTTACCTACCGCTTCGGCTACCCGAGGGTGACCTCCGCGGACCCCACGCACCTCGCCTGTGGCCCTCTGACGGGACACAATGGCCATTTCCCTACCCCTGGCTAGGGGGTAGGGCCACCGTTTCGGTTGAAATCCAGACCAAAGAGGGCGTGTTGCCTCACGGACACATTACCGCCAGCGCCGATCGGCTCAACCCCCCAGGATTCCTTCATCCCTGCTCACGGCGCTCAACTGCGCAGGTCCTAGCGCAGGTGACTAACTTCTCCTACTCGCCATCAGCATGTTGTGACAGCCGAGCCCGCAACCACCTCGTCACAGAGGGGTCACAGTAAGGGAGGGTCAGAGTGGAAAGCCCGCCACTCTACGGGTCGCCCAGTGGTTTCGGTTACGTCTATTTCTTAGGGAATTAGACCAAAAACGGGGTGGCAACCTCGTGAAGGTATATCCGCCGGACTTGCCTTGAGGATCTGCACGACTGATGCGCTCTCCCTCAAGACCTCGCCACCGGGGAGGGTGAAGGAGGAGGTCTCTGAAGGAGGGGGGAAGGTAGGCCTGCATCTATACTACCAAGCAAAGCAGAGCAAAGCGTGTCGTTGTGCAACCGCAAAAGCATACATACAGACCCTCCCCTAAACTATTTTAACTCCCCTTAACTATAGATTAATTAGTAGTAGACCAACCTGCCGAAAGAGTGATCCATACAAAAAACCAGCCAAGTGCGTGTCAGGCCACGCTCAGTGTAGGGTAACGTAGTTTACTACAACGCCAAGTGCGAGTCAGTTTTGCAGAGGTTAGCTGACCGAGAGTTTCGTACCATGCTCTAAAAAATATTTTTTTTGCATGATTTTATTTAACCAAATTGTCGACGAGATTAATTTGTATGTCCATCCCAAATTTCTGCGTTCTAGTACCAATAGTTTCTAAGCTAATAATTCAGTATTTATATGTATCATCTATGGCTAATAATAATAATAATAATCTGTGGCCCGGATGTCAACCCGCCTGTCAAAAATTTTCTTCAGTTTTATTTTTGAATAAATATTTGATAATTAAGTAAATAGCATAAATGCAACATGTTTAATAAAACAAAAACAGTGAAAAAAAAGCAAACTACCAATTTACATTAAACAGCCATTAAAAAGCCATTAAAGAAATGCCGAATATACCTTCTGGTAATAAAATCTCGACAAGAAGATTTTCAAAATGTTGACAAGATACCGGGCCCGGTTACAACAAATCACACGCCCGAGACCAGCGGAATCTTCGCTTAGCTCCGCCTCGCAGCCACCGGGACCTTCTCCAGCCGTGAGTCAAGAGATTCCGGCCGCTGCAGTTGCGTCGAGCTCGAGCGATGAGTACTTCTCGCCGCCGACGACACCACCACCTGCGCGTCGGCGAGGAAGAGGCCGCCCTCCGGCCAGCATGGGACTTCGAGGCCCGCCGGCCTCTGATGGGGTCCCCGCTGCCGGTGGAAGTGTGCAGCGCATGCGATGGACTCAATCCATTAATGAGAACGTCATGCGCTCATACTATGGGGCTACAGAGGGGGGAACTAACCTGACTGCGTACCGTGGTCGGATGCTCTCTCTGTTTCAGGTACTTGAACCGGCTGTCAACGTTTCGGCCCAACGACTATCGGATCAGGTGCGGGTAATCCAGCGTAACCGTATGTTGGATGACGCCGTACTTGATAGACTACGCCTCGAATCACGGTGCAGCCGTGTCTCATCTGCTTCGCCACTGGCCGCGGTGCAACTACAACCCAGTATCTCACCGCGACCCGACCACATCGGTGAAGATGATGATGACGAGGCTATAACCGTGAGTACCCAGTGCAGTGAGCAATTGAGGAGTGCTTTGGAGTGTGCATTACGGGAGTATCGCTCCACACCGCCTGAGCTTAGACCTCGTCTGCCTCGTTTACCCATGCATAAGAAAAATGGGGCGCTAGTGTGTGCTCTAGATTCACTGCTGTCAAATTATTTTGACAATAGTGAAGACCTCACCGATACTCATTCGATCCTATACTGTGCAGCTGTAGCGGCTTGTCGGGTAGCTCATGTCAAGTTTCCAAAGACTGACAGAGTTATTCGGCCAGCTGTACCAGCTTGGCAGGGCAGGATCGAACGTCGTATTGCTGAGGCTAGAACACTCATTGGTAAACTTATCTGCTTCAGGCAGGGCAACACTCGTCCTAGAGTGATGCGCTTTGTGAGGCGGGCGTATGCGGGGACTGATATCAGTCCCCGGGATTATCTGACCCGCGTCACAGAGCGTATCGACTTCCTGAAGCAGAAAGTCTATGCATGGGCAAATCGAATTCGTCGATATAAGCGGCGGGTGGAGCGATACACTCAGAATCGCACATTCCAAAGCAATGAAAGGTGGGTTTATAGGGCCTGGGAGCGACCTGACCAAGGTGTGACTGATACGTGCCTACCAAATGATGACGCCATGTGTTCGTTCTGGCGCAGCATCTGGTCGGTACCTGTCAGCCACACCGAGGGTGACTGGATGAGTGAGATCAAGCGCACGTGCGATCTTATACCAGAAATGGGGGCAATTACGATTAGCCCCCAAGATGTAACCCGTGCAGTTCGTCCGTTATCCAACTGGAAATCTCCAGGGCCGGACGGGCTGCACAATTTCTGGATTAAATGGTTTCTAAGCTCGCACGCTCGCTTGGCCGCTCAGTTCCAGTCTGCCTTAGAGCTAGGATCGCTACCTCAATTCCTAACTACAGGAATAACCCACCTGCTCCATAAATCAGGCAGTACTTCGGAACCTAAAAATTATAGACCGATCACGTGCTTACCGACGGTCTATAAAGTTCTTACATCCATTCTGAGAGCCAAAATTAATAATCACATAGATACAAATTCAATCATGTCTGCTTCTCAGAATGAATGTAGGAACGGGTCCCGCGGTACTAAGGAGCTTCTCCTCATCGATATTGCCATAAACCAACAGGTTCGTCGTTCCCGAAGGAATCTGTCGACATGTTGGATAGATTATAAGAAGGCCTATGACTCGGTTCCACATACATGGCTCATGAAGGTGTTGGAGTTGTACAAAATAAATCCAATACTCCGCACTTTCCTTGAGTCATGTATGGGGCAATGGAAGACGGTCCTCTGCTATCCAGGATGTCGACAGATCCAGGAAAACAGCGAACCGATTAGGATTGAGCGTGGTATTTTTCAGGGCGACAGTCTGAGCCCACTGTGGTTTTGTCTGGCTCTCAACCCTCTCAGTACACTGCTGGAGGGTTCGGGGCAAGGCTACCAGTTGAGAAGAGGTGGTCAGGTCATATCACACTTGCTTTACATGGATGATTTGAAACTTTTTGCCCCCAGCAACTTGCAACTCATGGAGCTACTGAAGGTAACGGAAACCTTCAGTAGCGCCATCAGGATGGAATTTGGGGTGGACAAATGTGCGGTCATGCATGTAAAGCGAGGGGAGATTATGGAATCCGTGGGAACTCAACTCTCGGATTCCATACACCTAAGATCCCTCGGCTCAACTGAAACCTACAAGTATTTGGGTATGTCAGAGGCACTAGGCATCAATGTTGCTTATGTTAAACAGTCATTGAAGGAACGCTTCTTTGGCCGCCTGAATAAAGTACTGAATAGTCTTCTATCAGGTGGAAACAAGGTGCGTGCCTTCAATGGTTGGGTCATGCCAGTATTGATGTACTCTTTTGGCATACTCAAATGGACTCAGACTGAACTTGACGCCTTGGACAGGCGGGTCCGCAGAACGCTGACTGCAAATCGAATGCATCACCCACGTTCATCGGTGATGAGGCTGTATATCCCGCGGAAGTGCGGGGGTCGTGGCTTTTTAAATGCAAAGACCCTGCACAACCACGAGGTATGCAGCCTTAGGGAATATTTCCTAGAAGCCGACGTGGGTATGCATCGAGATGTGGTAGCGGTGGACAAAGGCCTCACTCCGCTCTCCTTAGGTACCGAGAATTGGCGCAAACCTGTAGTATTAGATACTAATGACCGCAGAGAAGTATGGCAGAGCAAGGAGCTTCACGGACGCTATTACCGGGCCCTTCATGGGTCTGACGTAGATACATTAGCGTCCGTAGTCTGGCTACGTTTTGGTGACCTCTTCGGGGAAACCGAAGGTTTTGTCTGTGCAATTATGGATGAAGATAGATAGATAGATAGATAGATATACTCTTTATTGTACACCATAACAGAATTAAATAAGGACTTATAAACTACAAAGGGTGTTACAATGGGCGGTCTTATCGCTAAAAGCGATCTTTTACAGACAACCTTTAGATGGATTTGACACAGCAGGAGAAAATAAATTCGCGGGTAGTCCATGGTGTACTATTTACTTATATACAATAAATAAGTAATAACCTACATACTCAATACACATATACATATACATACATAAAATAACAAAGAGACAGAGAAAATAACAGAGAGATAGAGATCTTTTACCATGTTTTTGAAAGAAGGAAGGGTTTGTGCTTGTCTTACTGACACGGGAAGAGTATTCCACAGTCGTACTGCTTGAGCTGCGAACGACTTACCAAAGAAATTGGTGGAGTGACTCGGTACCTCTAGCCTCAAGTTTTCCGATGACCTCAGAAATTTGGCATGTGTGTCATGGAGGAACTTAAAACGTTCTTTAAGATAAAAGGGGGTCTTAGGATTGAACAGAATACTGTAAAGCAGAGACAATATGTGTAAGTTCCGGCGAAGACGTATAGGAAGCCACTTGAGTTTCATACGAAATTCAGATACATGATCATATTTGCGCAAACCAAATATAAATCTTATGCAAAAATTTTGAAGTCGCTCAAGTTTATCAAGTTGTGCCTCTGTGAGATCAAGATAACTGACATCAGCGTAGTCTAGGATGGGATGTAAAAGAGACTGTGCTAGCGCAATTTTAGTGGCAGTTGGCAGAAAGTTACGCAACCGTCTTAGGGAACTGGCAGAAGCAAATAATTTGCTGACTCACCTCTTGTAATTGGGGACCCCACGAAAGATATTTGTCCAACCAGACCCCAAGGTTCTTAACTTTCTCGCTTAGTGGAATAGCTGTGCCATTGAAAATAATCCGAGGAAGCTGAGACCAGTTTACCTTAGATGCTAACCTAGAGCTGCCGACTACAATGACCTGGGTCTTTAACGGGTTAACCTGCAAACCATGTGCCTCACTCCATTCGCAAACTGAAGCCAAGTCCTGGTTTATCATATTTATTGTAGCATCTAAATCAGTATAAGGCGCTTGTCTGTAAATTTGCAAGTCATCAGCATAAAGGTGGTAGGAGGATTGAAGTTTTTTGGAAATAGAATTTATGAAAATTGCGAAAAGTAAAGGAGATAACACGCCACCCTGAGGAACACCGGCTACAGTACTACACCAAGAAGAGCAGGACTCATCTATGCAAATACGTTGCCGGCGGCCATACAGGTAACTACGAAACCAGTCAATCGCTGTTGGAGATATGTTAATAGAGTGAAGTATGCTGAGCAGAATATCGAAATCGACGGTATTAAAAGCGTTACTAAAATCAAGCAAGCAGAGAACCGTCATATTTCCTTTATCCATGCCCATCCGTATGTCGTCAGTTACATTAACTAACGCGGTAGTAGTACTGTGTCCAGGACGAAATCCGGATTGGAAAGGATTCAGCAGACTATTCTTGCAAAGAAAAGCACTTAGCTGATTGTGGACAAGGCGTTCAAGGACTTTAGAGAGAAAAGGTAGGATGGAAATAGGTCGATATTCTGAAAAAGAGGTAGGATTTGATTTTTTGGGTAAAGGAGTAATTTTGGCCTCTTTCCATACAGATGGAAAGACACCATTGGAAATAGAATAGTTAAGGATATAGGTCAGGATAGGAAGGATTTCATTGAGGACAGGAAGTATCATCTTCCGACTGACACAGTCGCTGCCAACCGCGTTAGATGTAATTGAAAGTATGCTCTTCTTAACATCACAATCAGAAAATTGACTAAAATTAAATGCAGAGTGATCCGGAGTTGGAAGGTTAGAAAGATAATTTATAGTAGCTGCCTTCAATGTCCCATTGCAGTAGGACGAGGATGAAAAGTGTTGATTCAATAGATCAATGTCTAGGTCTTTAGGAATCGATTCTTGGCGTGATTTTCCAACTCCCATTGATTTAAGAAATTTCCAGACTTTAGCTGGATCACCGTTTTCAACAGAATCATGAATATGTCGGGGCATTGCATCCCTACACACCCTATTGCTGCGATTGCGTGCATTCACAAACATCTCTCGGTTTAATGGTGAGGGTCGGCTTCTGAATTTTGACTTACATACTACTTTCTTGTGCATGACGGCCCTCACTTCATCTGTCAACCATGGTGCTGGAAGATGCTTTAATTTGACTGCACGAATAGGAGCATGAGTGTCGTAAAGTTTTACAAGATTATCCGTAAGCAGGTTAACTTTGTCATCGACCGATTCAACAGCGACAAGAGAGGTCCAATCAATGTTGTTTGCATCCGCCTGGAGATTATCAACATTCATACCACTAAAACTGCGTAACAGAAGAGTTTTAGGCTTGGCCTTGGGAGGGCGAATCTTGTAGGAAAGGTATATTAAATCATGATAGGAAAACATGTCAGCCGTGCATTGGCCATGCATACTGACATGATGTGTAGAGGAGACAATTACAAGATCCAAAAGAGAGGGATTACAGTTTGGGAAGTGGTGTGTGGCACTTGAAGGAAGGACAGCCATGTTTGACGACTGAAGTATTGACTGAAATGATAAAGAACGAGAATCGTTTTTCAATAAGCAAGTATTGAAATCCCCCATAATTATTGTATGACTGTAACTATGATGACGAATAACTATCGGAAATATATTGTGAAGGATGGTACGGTAGACATATGTCGGGCATGTCACAAACCGGGAGAATCCATTCGTCACATTATCTCCGGTTGTTCTCGTCTGGCTAACGGAGACTATTTGCATAGACACAACCTTGTAGCTAGGATTGTTCACCAGCAACTTGCTCTTAAATACAATCTCGTGGAATCAGAAGTACCGTACTATAGGTATGTGCCCGACCCAGTTCTCGAAAATGGCAATATTACACTGTACTGGGATCGGTCTATCATCACTGACAGGACTATTGTTGCCAATAAGCCTGATATAGTGGTAATAGACCGATTAGAGCGTCGCACAGTGATTGTTGATATAGCGGTCCCTCATGACGAGAACCTCGTGAAAGCCGAGAAAGATAAGCAAATTAAGTATCTTGACTTGGCTCACGAGGTTGTTGACATGTGGGATGTGGATACAGCAATCATTGTGCCGATAGTCGTCTCAGCCAATGGCATAATAGCCAAGAGCCTCGACAAACATCTTAGGAGGCTCTCGTTGGGCAGCTGGATCAAGGGCTTGATCCAGAAAGCAGTACTTCTGGACACGGCGCGAATTGTTAGGAGGTTCCTCTCTCAAGAGCCCTGACCACCGGTAGCTTGGACCCTGTTCCCGATACCGGTGGGCTACTGTTTTTTATATTTTTAAATGTTTTTTTGTTTTTATAGGAATATTTAGAAATGTAAATAATATGTGTATAAAATGTAATAAAGGGAATAATAATAATATTCCACAACTTTTCACACAACGCCATCTAGTCCCAAACTAAGCAGAGCTTGTTGTATGGGTACTAGACAACTGATAAACATACATATATATTTCTAAATACATACATATTATAGATAAATTACACCCAGACAAAGCACAAATGACCGTGCTCATCACACAAACATTTGTCCTAGGTGGGAATCGAACCCACGACCTTGCGCACAGCAGTCAGGGCCACTGACCACTATACCAACGGGCCTGTCAAAGCTAAGCAAAGTCTAAGCTAAGTCGCGGACAGACAGACATGGCGAAACTATAAGGGATTCTTGTCGACTAAAAAAATTGAGGGAGGTCTAGGCGGATTAATATAAATTAGAGCCTAGATTTTCCTCAACTATTGTCGCGATAAATTAGTTACTATATAGCCATTTCCCAACTATGTCGTGGTCGGTTTCCAGTCTGTCCAGATGCAGCTATCTGACCTCCACAACCCAGTAGCTGGGTAAGAGTAACGCGATACCACTGAAAGACTGGTGTCAGATTTTCTGCCTTTTGCCTAAAAAGAAAGAACTTTTTCTCGCGATTGCACATCACTAACGGCAAGGTCTGAGTGCAATAGAATTGTTAATTTGCCGGTCTGAGCGACAGTCGGGATACAGTCATTCGCGAACTAGCTACATAACATAACTAGTTCGCGAATGACTGTATCCCGACTGTCGCTCAGACTGCTTACTTCTTGCTAATCTTCTGACTTCTTAATAATATTATAAATGCGTAAGTTTTTGAAGTGTGTAATTTATTGGATGTATGAATGTTTTTATTTTTATTGTTGGTAGGCTTGCGTTTGATCACCATCTCAACTGATGCTAAGCAATGATGTGGTCGAGGTCGAACCTGTTCACTCTTTACTTTTTTTTCTTTATTATTAATTATTATGGATAAGCCCGCTCTTGACCTCAATCTCGCCTGATGGTAAGCGATAGATGAGGTCTACGATGGAACGAGCGAGTGAAATACTCTTGCTTTAAAGACTCCCAGGTTATAGCTATCAGGAAACAGAAATTCCGGCAAAGAATTCCACTTGTCACTCTTTCTTGCAAAAACTACTGACCGGATCTAAATAAAATTTAGTAAGTAATAGATAGTTGACATCCTGGAATAAGACATAGGCTATTTATGTCCCGGAATTCCTATAAAATCGGAATTTACGTCGTAATCCTCCCAAGCGAACGAAGTCACGGGCAGAAGCTTGTGTATAATATTATAAATGCCAAAGTAACTTTGTCTTTCTGCTACGCTTTCACGCCTAAACTACTTAACTAATTTGAATGAAATTTGGTACATATATGGTTAACCTTGGAAAAGAACAGGCTACTTTTTATCCTAGAAAACATCATATTCCCGCGGGATAACGTCGTGTAGTCCATGTGGGCGAAGCCGCAGGCCCAAGGCTAGTACGCTATAAAAATATATAATTATATCGAGAGAATGATTAGTACAAATTATTGCCTCCTTGGCATTCGCAGCCATTCAACGCCTTTCTACTATTCAAAGAACAAAGGCGAAAAAATTGTTAATAGAATATTTGAGAGTCTATAAATGTCATATTTGCAAATGTTAATAAAATAATTTCTTAGGTTTTTTCAAGATACGCTTATGAAATGACCCACTCTAAGAAAAAAATTATTTTTTTTGGAAATACAATTGACTAATATGATCACACGTGATTAGATAATTTTTTTCCTTTACAATTTGACTTCATGTCTTTTAGCCAATATTGTCTCAGTTGAAAGTTCTCTGCTGGTTTCTCTGCCATATATTAGTAAATCTACTCCAATTTATTTAAAGTGTTTTTCCCTTATTGCATAAGTATACTTTACAAGCGTATTGATAAACCATAATAAATATAATTGCAGATTTTTGTTAAGAATTCTGCTGAATAAATAAATACTAAAATAAAGTCATACTGCAAGCAAAATATGGCAACAATACGACATGACATTGACATCTGCGTAAGGTGCTCCTATCTCGTGTAATGTCGGTTGTGTTTCCGTACTTTTGAAATTATTAACTGCTTCTGTGTATAAACTCTGTTTTTCCTTGCGACTAGTGCTTGCCTAAGGATTCCGATCAGCTGCTATTTACGCCGTCGACGTTTTGCTTTTTTGGACTAAGATTCTACCTGATACTTTGGACTTTGTTGTTTGTGCATCCATTTGTATATCACAATGGGAAGTCATGTAATGCCTACTCGCATAATGTGTGTTAATTGCCGCATATGTGGAAGTGGTCAATGGATAATTTAAAAGAGATTTAAAATTACTGAGGCAAGAATATTTCGATAGATCACTTCCCCACATGATGCAAAACTTCCAGATAACAGCAGCTTTACTAAATAAGTTTAATGCTCGCCTGCAAGACAGTGAATATGCCAAAGAAATATTAAACATAATTAGGCAAAATATTAATTTAGAAAATAATCTGGCTAGTATGGTTGAGGCTGTCAATATGAATAGAAGTACTTCTAATTTCCATAACATATCAACAAACAGAAACAATGTTTACTTTCCTGTCGTAGAATATAGAGACCTCATTCTATTCGCCCTGGGAACGTACCAAATACGACAAGCACGTTCATATGCTTGCTTTTTATCATTGTATGATAATAAAATTAAATAAATATTATGTTGAACATGTACGTTTCCACGGCGGATACAGGATTGAGGTATGCAGTGAGTGAGTAAATTCATCTGAATACAATCTTAGAGGCAGTAGTGATACAACCCTTATTAGAGGCAAAATTAAATCACACCATGTCTCTAGAAGGCAATACATATAATTATATTTATAGAAAATAATGTGCCCGGCCGTGCAGGAATAATAGAGTACTGATGCAGTTGCTTAGTGGGAAGACGAACTGTCGGATGTTGCGCGCATACCATGACGGTAATTTGGTATCTCGGATGGACCAGACATCAGACAACTATTACTACACCAGCAGGTTTTTTGGACGATATTATCATAAGAGAAGATGAAGAATAAATACATACATATATAAAACAAATTGTTTAATTTTTATAAGTACCTATTACCTACTTTTATAGTATTTATTTATTTAATTCGACTAAGATCCATATTTGAGGATGGCAAACAGATGTTCCGACTGATGGAAAGTGATCGCCGCGGCATATATGCATCTGTATTACAAAAGGCATTCTACATGCGTTGCCATCCTAGAGACAGAGCCGCAATTAACTTGTAATACTTAATGCCTGTAATTATAGCTTTTATAACGCATAGTTACATGTTTAAAACAGATTTTCGATATAATCAACTTCTAATACCTTGGAAGTGGCGGGGACCCATTTTTCCTTGGATGGGTAAATCATCGAATGACTTCTCCCGCTCTGGATAAAACGAAATCCCTTCCGCTTTGCCCAGAGCGGTATCAGACTACTACTGACTAAAACCCACCCTGTTCCTTCAGCTGCCCTTAAGTTCCGGGGCCGTGATATCTCGTTAGAACATTACCGGGGTTGTGCCCCGGCAGGCAAGGGCCATATGGGGCCCCGTCAATGGTGCTGACAGCTCTTTGAGGCGCGCGTGGAACACGATGCGCCGTTGACCCGGGCCTGGTCCTTACCGGACGGTGAGCTACCCCTGCTCGCCGTCCGCAAGCCTGCGCCTACGGTGGCCGGAGATCGGCTCGCAATCCCCGACGCACGGGATGACTTCCGCGGCGGCTGGGGCGTGAGGAAGAGAGTTGCCTCTCCTTCGCGCGTTCAGCCTTCTCTTTCGCTAGCATTACTGCTTCGTAGAAGGAGGCGTTGCGGCTGCATTCTATTCCCACTCGCTACGCTCCAGGGCCGGGCGCGAGAGGTCACCGCCGCCGATAGCCTCAACGAGGAAACGGCGAAGCTCTGCCCAAGCGGGGCACACCTCCACCGTATGCTCCACCGTGTTCTCCGGGTGGTCCACGCAATGTCGACACCCGGGCGTGTCCTCCCGCTGAATCCAAAATAGGTACCTCTCAAAACATCCATGTCCAGTAAGCACCTGCGTCAGGTGGAAGGGGAGGACGCCGTGGCGTCTCTCCAGCCACTTCTCAAAGACAGGACTTATCGCCGCGATTGCGGCGTGCCCAGCCTTCGGTTGCGACAGCCACTTTTTCCATGCTGCCGTGAGATCGTGGGCGGGAGACCCCTGGCCAACTGACAATGGCTCACTACTAGATCTATGTTTTCCACACTAGCGTTGACTATGGATATAATCAAGTCTGCGGTACCAGTCTGCTTCCAATAAATCGGCTTACTTAAGAATGGCCAGACATAACCTCTAAAACTTCTTCAACGAATATCTTTTTTTCAAGAGTTCCTTTTATAGTGGATCTTAAGGCAAAAATGATCATGAATTGAAACTCTATACTCTTGTATATTTTCCATTAATAGACGCTACAAAATTATGCCAACAAAAATCTGTTAGAGGATTCGCCATTGTTCTTTGAATTAAGAATCCGATATTCAGTGTTTGTTTTGTTTATTTATTCATAGGAAACTCAACAGCTTTTTTCATTAAGCGTTCATTATATGGTAACAAGGTAACAATGTCATATGGGGTTTTGAAGCCTATTATAAAGTTTCACAGCATGCATATAAAACTAGAAAGTAGAGTAGCTCTACAATTTTAACTTTTTAACTAAAAGAAAAGGAAAATATAACAATTGATAAAAAATAAACTAATAGTATAATTTTACACATAAATCTGGTTAGTATACAATATGGTAGTTTGAATGTCAATAAATTGCGCCTCACAAACTTGGCACGCAAAGGTAAACTATTATGTAGAATAGCGTATAGGATATTCAATATGGCAAACAAATTCACTGTTAAATGTAAACACCAAATTCACACAAACAAGTGCCGTCAATTGTTAAGAGCGAATAATTTATTAAATGATAAATAAATGATAAATTATAAATGATCTTTATTTTGCAAATTGGTTATTAAATAACACTTTTACACGTTATTTTTTTCGTAAATATTAACTAGATGAGGCCAGTACTTCCTAACTGACTACCCTGAGAAGAAACACCGAAACAAACTCAGGGGTCCGTCTCTTTTAAAGTCCATACTATCTGCACTGGTTTAATTATATGAGAACCTGGTAGGTTTCAGTCTGAGGCGATCTTTTGAAGAAAGATGCTCACAGATTTGAGTGGGCCTGTCCATACAGTGCAAGCATTTGTCATATGACGTATAGCTCAACTTAGAACAAGGAGCTTAACGATTTGACGAACAATACCAAGGTAAGGACGTTTGGGTAGGCGGCAAAAGCACTCAAACTGCCAGACAATTGTGTTTAACTCGAATAAAATAACCTACATAGTTCACATATTCACACTCGTTTATGAGGATTATGTAGATTAGTCTGAAATGGCCTTGAATGGAATGGATGGAATTAACCCTCAATATCACCACATTTTGAATTTAGGTCAAAATCTTCACCTTTTATTATTACGTATATATTTTATTGTTCATAGACTCGCGTTTGAATACAATTTCACGTGATATAAGCGATAATGTAGTCGAAGATGAAGCACGCTCACCTAGAATTAAGTTATTCGCCCTTGACTTAATGACCTCTAGGTTATAGGTATTAAGAAACACAGACTGGAAGCGTCAATAGCCTAATTATTGGCTAAGGTGTCGAACTTGTGAGTGAGAGGTGGCGGGTTCGAACCCCACCCAATTACACTATTGCCGTGAACCCATTTTAGACACAAGCATATTTAGCTTAGTTGGAGGGGTTAATAAGATAATGTGAATTCCACCCACATTGTTAGTACTCTTTTTTATTTAATAAACTTAGAACAATCCGACCAAACTGGGGTATGTACACGAAGGGGTTTACACGTGTCACGCCACTGCCCACATACATGTGCGTATATACTTCTCTCGCTTCTAAGCTTCGCCAAACATTGTAAGGCCGTGTGCGCACTGCGTTGCATTTTGGAAACGCAAAATCTGTGAAGTATAGAGTGTCATAGAAGTGCACGCACTGCAGTGGAATAAACGCATGCGGTAGAGTCACCGGTGGCCCCTCGCTGCTAAATTGCGGTGAATCTACCGCAAATATTTTTGTGTTGCATAGAAATGTACATTATCAGACAAAACGTGCGTTTTTCTCGCTGCAGTGCGCGCACCTGAGATTGCGGTTATTCTACCGGTGCGGTAGAATAAACGCACCGCGTGCCACCGCAAGGCAGTGCGCGCACGGCCTAACAGGTCTCTAAAATTCTTGGCGGGATTGCATAAACAATTTGAAATCATATGCAATGTCGGAATAACCTGTCTTGTGACCTTTAAGGTCGTTTGTTTCTGTTGCTCGTGTTCAATTCATTGAATGATAATGTGTTAGTTGGTTTGTTTACTCGTCGATTTCTTATTGAAAAGGTATCTACGTACTTTATACAGAGTAGCGGGAATGTTCTAATGAGATACCGCGGCCCCGGACGCAAGGGAAACAGGAACAGGGTGGGTTTTTAGTCAGTAAAAGTTTGACACTGCCTGTCAATGCAACGAGAGCGGAAGTCATTTCATGATTTTCCGACAGTTACTAAGTGTTTTAGCCTATTTGCTATTCTATACTATATCTATCTCTGTGTCAAATTTGTTCCTGATTCGTTCAGCCCTTTTGGCGTGAGTAATGCCTGTATTCCCCTTGTCCCCGTAATCTGTGTCCCCGTCATTGGGGACAACAGAACGTCATATAATTGCTTACCGTTGTCCCCGTTATGTACATTAAATATGGGCAACGGGGATAACGGACTATTAAGATTTCACGTATCGTTGTCTACTATAAATTTTTATTTATTTTTTAAACGTCTGTTATTTAGCGCGGCAAGCCTAAAACTAAAATGAAAGGTATTTTGTACATACTTAATAGATGTTAATTCAAAATATAGGAACAAATAATCCATACGGCCTAAATATATAAATGCGTAAATTTAGATACATAGGTATGTATCTAAATTTACGCATTTATGATATTACAAACTTTTGCCTACGACTTCTTACATACGATTTTTATACAGAATTACGAAAAAAAGCGTCACCTGTATACCCACGGTCTTCAACTATCTAAATGCCAAATTTTATGAAAATTTGCCGTAAACGTGTAACACAGACTGACAAACTTATATAAGTATAGTAGAAAAATATTAATTTTGTTGCTATAAATGCAATATAAATCCCATTCTATTTCCATTATAATCTATACTTATAATAAATCTGTAGAGAGGTCAATTCTGTACATGAAATATATTTCCAAAATAACTATCAGGGGGTGATTAGGGATCGATACTGATGCCAAAAAAGCAATCAGTAAAATTTTTGTCTGTCTGTCTGTCTGTCTGTCTGTCTGTCTGTCTGTATAACCGTTATAGAAACAAAAACTACTCGACGGATTTTAACGAAACTTGGTACAATTATTTTTCATACTCCTGAGCTGGTTATAGTATACTTTTCATCACGCTACAATCAATAGGAGCAGAGCAGTGAAGGGAAATGTTGGGAAAACGGGAGAAGTTACTCCGTTTTTTAAGCTTCCGTCGCGTGTGCAACCTTAATAGTTAAAGCTACACAGAAATCATTTCATGACGGAAATTTTCTCCTTAAAATTATATAAAAAATATCCCACGACGGCATATGTCTATCTTTTATGGTTGACTCACAATAACACGTGTAACTCCCGATAGCTTAGCAGTTCGAAGCTTTCTGATTATAATATTTGTCTACTCTTACGTGTATAACACTCTCAGTCACCCCTAATTGAAAAAGTTAACATTAATAACTATTCCATAAAAAAGAATCATATAAATCGGTATAGAAACACCAAAGTTATACATGAAATACGCTAATAATAAGCCATCGCGCGTGAATACTGAATCATGCTATAAGGATTATTTTTGTGAATCGGTCGCCGTGCTATACTAATAATATAAGGCTGAAGAGTTTGTTTGTTTGTTTGAACGCGATAATCTCAGGAACTACTGGTTCGAATAGAAAAAATATTTTTTAATTAAATAGTAAATTTATAGAGAAAGGCTATATAGGCTATATATCATTACGCTAAGGCCAATAGGAGCGGAGCGCCAATGAAGAATGCTTAAAAATCGGGGTTAAATTTAACGTTAGCCCAAAGTAACTATTCCACGCGGACGAAGTCGTGGGCAAAAGCTAGTAAATAATAAAAATTATAATATTAACATTTTAACGAGAACGTATTTCTGTATATCTATAATCTTTCCTAATTGAGAGAATTCTCATGTGACCAAAAAGCCAGAATAAAACCTAACAAGAAACATGCATCAAATCAATTTGTTTACAACTTGTTATTGGATCGACACGCGAATATTAAATTGCCGTAATACAGTAGAAGAATTTTAATGCGAAACGACTCAGCGACCATCGCTTTAAGTAATTGCCTTCCTAGGTTCATGATCAGGCTAATTTATGAAAAAAACATTCTAACTGTACCAGCCAGTATTTTCTAACTAGGCGAGTTGGAAAATGCTGGTTTTACTTTTTGTGCCAAATATGAATTAGTTGAATTGTTATGATTAAGGAATCAATACTGCCTACTTTCCTTAATCATAAAAATTCAACACTACTACAATAAAGCGCTTCAAAAAGAAAAAAGATGTTTTAATATTTTCAGCTCCTTAAATTTTAAGTTGATCTATGCTATAACTGACAAAATAATGCTTGCACTGTATGGACAGGTCCACTCAAATCTGTGTCGCTCTTTCCTCAAGAGCGACATAATATGTATTTTAACCTTATAGTTCTCAAATGATTTAATCAGTACCTACAGATTGTACGTACAAAAGAAACTTAGCCCTCTGTGTTTGTTGTGGTGTTCCTTAAGTTAGTTAGGAGACACGGGCTTTATCTTTTATCTTCATCTAAAATAATATAATAAATGATATGTTTACCGCGGCTATGCCATTGAAATACAGCAATATTTTGAAACAAACAACAAACAAAGAAAACCAGATATATTCTATTCATCTTGAATCCGCGCGGGAACCCCAATTAATGAATGTCCGACCCAAAACCGAAAATCTGTCTACCTCAACATATTGTACCAAAAAAAACGTATTTATATTCATCACGGTACATACAAGAGTTAAGAATATATAATGAAGGACGTAGAAAGTCGTTCTGAGGGTTTTGTGACCTAGGACATGCAGGCAGGCGATGTCTGAATTATGATGAGTGAAGATGCCATTGTGATTACTAATATCGTTTTTGTTCGTTTTGGTGCAAGAAATGAAAATGTGGTTGAAAATCGAGGGCCAGTACATTTTTTTGGGTTTATTCAAATTGTGGAGCGGAAGGGAATGTTAGAATTCTTCTGACACAGACCCGCCCTGTTCCTGCACTTACCCTTGTATTCCGGGCTGCGGTATATAGTTAGAACATTCCTGCAACCCTGGTGGGAAGGGAAAATACCTTAATATTTGACCCTTAATACGTGAGTGTTGCCAGTGGAGGGACAGAAACTATTCGCTCACAATGGCTCTCATCAGAAGTATTAAAAGAAACCAGAGGGCAATGAATGAGCTATGCACGTATCCTTGTGTGGTAGAATCAGTATTAACTAGAATCGTAAAGAAACAAACATTCCTAAAGGATCGCCAAACTTAAATGTCAATAGTAATGTAATACTTATGTTAATGTCATCTATGTGTTATCTAGCAGTGGACGTTTTCCGGGTAAAATGTTGATAATGACACTAATCTAAAAGAAAAGAAAACGTTGATTTTCAAAGTTTGATGTTAGGGATTCAAAATTCTACTTGCGACAGCAAAGTTTGTAAGTTCTACAACAACTAAATAACTAATTGTACATAATAAATTAAAATGACTACTTATGACTTATGATGGAGTTTACAACAACAAGTACAAAGAAGAAACAACTAAATCATTACAACATAGCACTAAAACAATTCTTAAAGCAATATACTACAAAAATAAGCCCAAACACTCTTCAAAGGAAAAGTTACGACCCTGTGAACGCACACATAGTTACATGACCCAAATAAAACACACTGACTTGCGAAAATGGAACACACCCGAAACTCACACATGCAAACGTACACACATACATAATTCATGATGTTCTTGTATTTCAATCTGCACCTCGTATTCTCCACAAACCAGAACCAACATATCTTGACAGACGGCTAAAAGAGGAACTAAGCTTTAGAATGACGTTTGACATGTAGCTGTCATTAATTTTGACAAGTAGAATCACTTCACATCAACAAATCCTTGTCTCTGGTTCTATAACTAAAACACAAGCAGATTGTTTATTCATTTACCTTTAGTAAATTAAAACAAGCATCTGTGATAGTCGTTAGCAAACTCGAGCGACAACTTCTTAATTTAAGCGGTTGACATTTACAAACTTGGTGAAGCATGCAATAGTGTTTTACTGCACTCGAATTTATACTCCAGACTGAAGTTAAGAAGATTCAAGTTCGGTTGTAGAAGGTATATGCACTTGTAACAGGTACACCCTGATATGATAAAGTCAGCGTTTATTCTATTTATATATAGCAAACTACGACTTTACGTTATTCTTTGTGTTAAATAGGTAATGTATGTTTAAAAGTGTAAAGGAGACATATTTTGGGCCCGGTAAATGACAATAAAGGTATACTCTTAAATAATAATCAATTGTTTACAACATTAAATGATTAATTCTGGAAAAAACTTTAATGATAGCGCTATCGCTTGCACGCTATCATTAAAGCTATAATAAAAACTTTTTTTCAAAAAAATAAAACCGACTTCCATATCAAAACACTACAAAGCCAAAAATAATTTTAATTTCGGTAGTCGGTGTTATTGGTTTTGTATTTTCTTTTTTTTTCACACCGCCTTCCGAAATTAAAATTATTTTTGGCTTTGTAGTGTTTTGATATGGAAGTCGGTTTTATTTTTTTGAAAAAAAGTTTTTATTTTCGCGCTTTTTAGTGGGTCAATTTGTAATTAATCTAGTTATAAAAGCCAAAATGTCAACTACAAAAAACTAAAAACGCGCGAACAAAAAACACAATATAGAGTAACCGAAAAGGTCATCAATGTAAATATTTTTTTTAGACTTTTGTTGATTTTTCAGAAACGGCTTGTTCGATGTCGATAAAATTTTCATGGGACCATTTGGGAAGTATACCCTTTCCAACAAAAAAAGAATTTTTCAAATCGGTTGGCGAGCGACGGAGCTATGCCCGAACAAACATAAAAAAAAAAAAAAAAAAAAAAAAAAAAACAAACAAACATCCGAATTGAGAACCTCCTCCTTTTTCAGAAGTCGGTTAAAAACATCATATATTGATATTCAATAAATCGCTTTCCTTGAAAGTTAAGGTCTTACTCAGAACTATTTGTGTAAAGGAACCTTGCGTCGGGTTGTTTAAATTAAAACAATCATTCTCAATTTCAGAATTCAAGAACACGTCGTTAAATAATAACAGCGTTGTTAAATAAATATTATTTATAAATAATATTAATATTATTATTTATAAATAACAAATAATAATATTACTATTTATAAATAATAACAGCCGTTAAGCCGTTGCGCGTTGGTCCCTGTTGTCTTTTGTTCATCTTTGACAGTGGTTAGGGGCAGTCAAGACAGAAAATCTGACACTGGTCTTGACAAAGGATATCGTGATACCCAGCTAATGGGTTGTGGAGGTCAGGTAGGCGGTCGCATCATGTAAAACACTAATACTCAGCTTCATCCGGATTGACTGGCAGCTGACCCCAACACAGTAGGGAAAAGACTAAGGAGATGAAGCAGATGATGGCCATCAAGGGCGGATCCAGGGGGGGGGGAACATGGGGTCATGACCCCCTGGGCTGGGTCCAGGACCTAGGTGGACCACTAATTAAATTTTTTAAACATTGTTACTAGATAATACTCCAGTTTCTGTCGTTGTAAACGAATATCGGCAGTGGATGGCCAAGTGGCAGCGGAGTAAGGAAATACAAATGATAACTTCTTGACTGACTTGACTTGACCTCGAAATGTGACCTTATGTGACCCCCCCCCCCTGGTACACAAGCTGGATCCGCCCTTGATGGCCATTGATACTCAATTTAGACTACCATCGACATGCTAAGAAGAAGGGAAGAAGAAGAATATCAATCATATTTAATTATTCATAAACTAAATACAACTAAATAAACTAAAATAAATAATATTCAGATAAATGGTATTTTATAATTTTGATTTAAATGTTTTAGAATAATTATTGCCAGCATGGTTGATAGTTGAGCATATGGCTGCTGCCCTGGGTGTCGCGGGTTTGTTTCCCACTTCAAAGCAAATGGCCTACAAATAGTTGTTTCCAACCCGTGTTTTTGTAGAAATGCATTCACAATATAGGAAAAATATATAAATATATATCACGTACCATCGGACGAGATGGTGGTCAAAAGCGAACCCATCAACAATAATAACAATAAATAATACCCCAAAAACATCTAAAGCAGGTATGAAGCAATCAAAGTCAAGGCTGTGTATGAGTTGAATATTTTACTCCAACGACATTTGCAGTCATGACATATCTGTCCATACGTAGGTAGGTAATACCTAAATGTAGGTAGACGTATCGTGGCTTGTAGAATTGATTATTTGACGACATGGCTGGGATTTGATAATATTTGAGGAAGCTAAGGGAAACTGGACATGGATAGGTTAGGTTTTAATGGAACCTTTAAACGCTGCAGACTGAAATCGCAGCGCCTTTCCTGCTTAAACAGGAACTTCATCTTCAAGGTGAGCAAACACTATAAATAGACAATTTCACAATGTGACTACTGTATACAATAATTTATTTATGTATGAAAAGAAAAAAAGGGAAGAAATGAATCAAAATAAGGAGGCACTCAGGCGCAAAATTTGTGATTAGGCTATAGCCTAACCACAAATTTTAAAAACTCCAAACCCCGGCTACAGGTGAAAGATTATCTAGTAATTCTTACTAATTTTTCTACTCCTTAACGAAATGCAAATTAATACTGAACGGCTATTAAATAGATATCAAAACAATTAGCTTTGTAATAAGTACAAGGATAACATGTTTTCAAAATATAATCAAATTTAATTCTTGATAATATTCCGAATAATCTTTGTTTATTTACTTATTGTTTATAGTTATATTTATATATAAATATAATTATAAACAAAAAGTAAATGTGGTTTTAATAATAGTCGTAAATAAAGGAGTTTCCTATAGGTTACAGGAAAACATTTCGATTAAGTAAGTTCCCAACGAGCACATTAGTGGAAATAGCAGCCTATTTTGTTACTTTGGGTTGTAAAATAGAGGTTTAAGGGTCCAAAAAGCAGTTCAAAGTTGCATATCTGCATCCGTAAACGTCTATAGCTATAAAAGTTACTTAAGGTGCTATAAGCTGAATCAAATACTACCCTAGCCTTCACAGTAGTCCACGGTAGAACTCATTTACCACTCACACCTTTATATGAGAGTTACGAAGGTCATTCTGCCACTCACAGCTGCACAGTGGTTTCCATTGTAACTTTTATAGGTCATAGTTATAGTAACCACTATTATACTACTATAAGCTTCATTATAGAAATAATAGAAACTCTTATGCATACTATAGTTACAAAAAAATCATCAGTGTAACTAAGGCCTTTAGTAGCAATATTCATTCCTAGCAGGCTCAATCCATTCGCCATTTTACAGCCGCTTTTGTAACTATTATAAAACATTTAATAAAAATGGATGCTAAACGAATAAGTACGTAACTAGATCTTATAACCTCAAAAACAGGAAAATAGGAGCTTTTTGTGGCTGTGAGTTGCACTAGGGTAACAAAAATCACTGGGAGCGTTAGAAGGGTGAAAATTAGCGCTATGATTCTCAAAAGGGAGTTATTAGAGCTAAAACTGCAGGTTATGACTACATTACAATGACGCCATGATGTTTTAAGAAAACTTATAATTCACTTGAAAAATTGAGTTGATATACATTGGTTTTTCAGTTAAATGTGCATTAAATGTACCGGTATACAATCGGCCACTTGCGAATAGTAAGTTATCGACACGTAAAAATACGGAAATAAAATTTAATTTAAATAATTTTATAACAAATAAAAAATATCACATATCTTTTGTTAATTTTTTAAATATCATAAAAGCGCGTTAAAATTCCTCGAAAATTATCTTATATATCTACAGTAAACTGGACAGCGTTTTAAGTATCTTTATATATCTTGCTAATACAGAATACAAACTTTTACTTCTTTGTGTTTTATTTTCATAATGGCGACGAAAACACTTTACCAAAATATTACAAATAATGTCAACTGAAGATATACAATAAAGAACTATAATCAATTCATTCGTTCAAAGTAGTTCAAAATCATTCAAAAGTAGCGCTACGAGAGCTTTAGTATGGCGTAAATAAATCGTTATAGCTATTAAGGAACCTTTATGCAACCGTTGTGCAGGTTAAATGGAACTTTAGGTTGTATAAAATGGCGCCCAAATAGCGCTAAAGCGGCTGCTTTAAGTCTGTAGCGCTTACGTCTATTACCATAAGTAATAATCGGATACACTCCAAAGCCCTAATGCAGCCCATTTGTGCTAGTTGGGTTACTATTGTAAACAGTTTATTTAAAAAAAAATTAGGCATTTAGTTTCAGAGACAAAGTGCAATTAGTTTCTTTAACCATATCTTAATTACGATAAAAAATATTTTTGTGACGTTTACAAAAATTTCAACCTTAAAAGCTTAGTTACTGAATATAACCGGAATTTTAGTAAGTTTTTTTTTGTATTTCTGAAACACTACTCATGTTTAATGCATGCCGTGGCAGCCTTTAAGGCTATTGTGTGTAAAAACATTGTAAATTTATCATGTATATTGGTTTATAAAAATAAAGAAAAAATCCAGTAATAAAAAAATGTAACTGACGGAAAAACAAACAGACACAAAAGTGATTCTATAAGTGTCGTTTTGCATACAAACATTTGTAACCCATATTTTTAATAAGTGAATTGACTCTTATTATACAATAGTCTAGTATACCCAAGCAAAACAGAACCACAATGGTTCTTTAATAAAACGATTTAAACAAAAATAGCTTCTATTATATAATGCCTTCCCTATATGTAATTAAGATGTAAGTTGATTATTTGAAAAAGCCATTTATTGTTCTTTTCTTTTGTGACTAATTGAATTTGGAACGTTATGGTCACCATGTTTTGTTAACAGAGTTTGTACTGGTTTGGTTTGCCTGTGAGATGTATTCGACTAAATATGATAAGTAAAACAAAACAAAACCTATATATGTATATTATTGACAGCTAGTCTATCGTTCCCATTTTGGAAGGTAGCGTGATGATTGACAGTTTTTGGATATTCAGCGGTTATACGATCTCGTTTTCCTGTATAGGCTTGAGGCTTAAGGAAGGTAAATATAATATATCTCCAGCAATATCTAACCGCAGTCGTACATATGAGTAAATAAATAATCACCAACGAATAAACGTGATATAAATATACGTGAGCTTATTACACAATCCTTGTATCCATGCATTATGGTCCGTTATAGTACGTGTATTAATGGAATACTTACAGAATTAGATACGTATACATCCACTTGTGATAGAAAATTATGTCTAACTAATATTATAATTATTAAAAAACGGAAAAGTTTATTTGTTTTTCTTTTTTAATGTGCTAGTCTCAGAAAATACTGGGTGGATTTGGATATGACATTTGGTATGGAAATAGCTTGAAGCTTGAGGAAGGTTATAGACTATTTACTCGACTAAAAAAGAAGGAGGTTATGTCTTTTTTATCGAGTTAAAGTCCACGGGAGCGAAGTCCCGCGCGTCTGCTAGTATTTATGTATAATCGATTGTACATACACCAATATAAAACTACCTAAATAAAACCTCAACAAAAATAAATTACTACGTACAGGCTTATCTCATTTTGCAGTCACTACCAGGCAACCAGACATGGATAGAGATAGCCTGGACCCGAGATGGGTTTGTTTTATTTTCAGTAGTACCATTCATTCATACCAGTCTTCGGCAGGCTTATCTCATTTTGCAGTCACTACCAGGCAACCAGAAATGGATAGAGATAGCCTGGACCCGAGATGGGTTTGTTTTATTTTCAGTAGTACCATTCATTCATACCAGTCTTCGGCAGGCTTATCTCATTTTGCAGTCACTACCAGGCAACCAGAAATGGATAGAGATAGCCTGGACCCGAGATGGGTTTGATCTATTTTCAGTAGTACCATTCATTCATACCAGTCTTCGGCAAAGTTCTTCCTTCTTATAACCTGGGAGCACTTCTTTCTGTGATGCTATTGAAATGCAAATGGCCTTACATATCGAAGGATGAAATCATTACCATTACAAAAATCATTACCAGTACTTACTTACAGATTTTTTGTTTTAATGCTTCAAAAATGTTAAAAAAGGATCACAGAAAAACAAAAGACAAGTACACAAACGCAGTACACAGAAGCAACAAGTTCTTAGAAGGTGTACATGCTAAACTCTTGATCGATGTACATAATAAGTAACTGTATGTATTATTCTCTTAATTCATTTTATATTACAAAAAAATACATTTTTCAATATATACCTACAAATGAATTTATCCTTCCAATATCGGAGCAGGGTCTAAGCTACCGATGGTTAGGTCTCCAGAACACAGAACCTCCTCACAGTACGAGTTGTATCGAGAAGTACTGCCTTCTATATCAGGCTTTTATCCAGCCGTACAGCACCAGCTTCGACAGATAGTCATCGAAGCTTTAAGTATTATTATTTATACAGTCCATTGTTGGTCAAAGGCCTCCCTCTATTTAATCCAACGATAAAATTTGAGCCTCTTTCTGCCAACTCTTCAGAAAGCCATCCAGGTCATAAATTTGTTACCTCTGACCTAGCGCGCAAATACTTTTTACTTTATACGTCCTATTATGGCAGGTACGTAGGTACGTATTACCACATGGCTATTTTTATCCTAAGTAGAGCAGTAACCAATTTTCCAAATGAAAAACAAAGAAAACACAAAGTAGAGCTGCTTATCGTCCGTCACGTTACGTTGAACTCGGTAAGTACAAGCCTAAGTAATTACATGGTATAATGTTGTAGTAATCTCATGCGAGCAAAGTTTTAGCCACATCTGGGTTAATAGAGCGCAACCAGTTGGTATTTTTTTCAATTTATCGTCAAAAGGAATTCTTAATTCACGTATCATGACATGAAATGTGTTCATACACAGGAATTTTATGTGAGAGCTCAGGCAGATAATTCATTTTTAGTTTTAATTATTCCGTCCTTGGGGTCGATCTTCAAGGTTAAGCAATGTTTACCGAGGGTAATTTGTGGATGGGTGTCCTTCATTACACTTTGAGATTCCTCTGGAGGTATTCCTCGAAGCGCTACCATTTTGAAGCGTACCTAATGAAGCGCTTCTTTTTTATTCCTCGGAGCGCACCTTTTAGTAGCGCTTCCGATAGCAATTAAAAATATTAAAATATTATTCCTTGAAGCGCTACCATTTTGAAGCGCATTTAGAAAAAATTAAATATAAAAATATCTCTGCGTTTTATTTATTAATAACATCCTCTTTGAATACACATTATAGTGCCGAAAGCAAAAACATATTTTTCTGTTAATTTCATACTTTTGGTTAAGCAACTTCGATGATGATGATGAGTTTTAAAAAATACAATTTATTACGTTTAATTCATGGTTTTCCCTATTTTTAAACGTGGGTGCGCTTCAAGGAATAAAATGTTAATATTTTTAATTGCTATCGGGAGCGCTACTAAAAGGTGCGCTCCGAGGAATAAAAAAGGAGCGCTTCATTAGTTGCGCTTCAAAATGGTAGCGCTTCGAGAAATACCTCTTCCTCTGTGCCATGGAAAGCTCATTAAGCGGTTGCGTTGGTCCCGGCTGTAATTTGTACATATTTGACAATATTACGTCAGAATCCAGATAATCGGAAACAAGTCTTGCCTATACGGGTATCTTGTTACCCTTCTACTGGGTCGTAAATAACAGATAATGTCGACATCCGGCTGGGTTGGTAACCGATTCCAACATAGATTAAGTAAAATACAAAGAGGAGATATTATAAGAAAGTGACATTCATAAAGCTATAACAATAGTCAAAAAGTTCAAAGTATGCCTTTGGGGTTGACATGTCAAATATCCCCGGCAGGGTTCGGTACCCTTGGTGGAGGATGATGATGTTATTAATTCGAAGTATATTTTTTTTATGTATGATCATCGTTATCTCGAAGACGGCTGAACCGATTTGGAAAATTCTTTTTTTGTTTGAAAGGGTGTACTTCGAAATTGGTCCCATTGTCATTAAGTCAGGATCTGATGATGGGATCCTGGAGAAATCGAGGGAACTCTTCAAATATTATAGGCACACCTATAGTGATTTGAGTATTTTTTATAGTAACTTGTGTAGTTGCATTTGAAAAGCAATATTTGTGAAGTAGACCTGATGATGAAGACCACAGATGGCCACTGGAACTACTCAATAAAGTGTGTCAGTGAAAAATAACTTAAATTTCGGAAGTCGGTGCCAAAAACGAAAATACAAAACTAAAGCCACCGATTACCGAAATTAAAGTTATTTTTCACTTTGCAGTGTTTTTTGGAAATCGGTTTAATTTTTTGGTAAAAAGTTTTAAATTTTTTGATTGCTTTGATTCCTCACACAATTCATACATCTTTTCTTCGACCTTTCTCTAACTCTCCATCCATCAACATCCAAACCCTTCCTCTTTTAGTTACATGCGTGTCGTCCCACCTCATCACATGTCCATACTAAGATAAGACATGAAGTAATATAATTATACTTGTTGAAAAGTAGGTGACCAAGTTAAAAAAACAAATCGAATGACTGAAACCGGTATTTCAAATGTGATTTGTTAGGTGTCGTGTGCAATGGTGCATAGACATAGTAACGTATTGTGTAAGATTTAGTACTTACCTATTGTGTAAGTTAGCTTTGCTCTTTAAGAGGTTATATGTCTCTCAACAATTAGGAACAGGTGTTACACGTCCGAAGAGATCTGAGGTGGAAATTGACGGCATTAATTGCTTTCCAAAAGACTTATCAACTTCAAATTGAGTAATGCTTTGCTTGACCTACGAATATAATCAATAACTACACGCTTTGTAGTTACTCTTTATGACCTTTGGACTAAACTTGGTAGTTACCTAGTTAGCGAGGCAAGTTAAGTGTCACATTGACAAATAGAGCCTGTTATTTTAGGACGCACAAGTTAGACTTCCAACTGCACAACACATTGACTGAAAATTAAAGCACCGGAAGGAGACTAACAGAACTAACAGATATTGTATTGTGGTGAGAAAAATAAATACAAATGTTTATTCGGAAAAAACCGGTCCATATGCGTTAGTAAAAAGTAGGTACTTACGAACTATGTTAGTAGCAATCGCAGTTAAATCAAATAGTTTCTATAAGAACCTTAATATGATTTTTTAGACCAGTGCCGTCAAACTTATCAGCAATTCTTTTCAATAATATAAAAAATGTGACATTTTCCCATTAAAAACAACAGTATGAAAATTGAATCACTTAGTTATTGTTGCAAGGCATTATTCATATGGTCAATAACAGGTTCATAAATAACACTATAACATGATTATCCTTAGGAACGGCAAGCTATACATACAAATTCAAAACAAACATGGGCCTATTATAGAGCCCTGGGAGACCCCAATCCTGACCTTTGGAAAATTACACTTGCAAATCATAAAACAACGTGTCTAATTGTAATTCTTCGTGTGGAACATAGTTGGTAATTACTAAGTGGATGTTGTTCTTGCATTACGTATGCACAAACATAGCACTGCAATCAGGCGTTATTTACATTATAATTAGCCACTGATACGCAACCACCATGCTCAAAATTATTGTATGATATTATTTACGTTTGAATAATGGCAATGATTCATGATTAACAGTGTTTATATAATAAGGAACAATGGCGAATCCTCTAACAAATTTTTGTTGGCATAATTTTGTAGCGTCTATTAATGGAAAATATACAAGAGTATAGAGTTTCAATTCATGATCATTTTTGCCTTAATATCCACTATTAAAGGAACTCTTGAAAAAAAGATATTCGTTGAAGAAGTTTTAGAGGTTATGTCTGGCCATTATTACGTAAACCGATTTATTGGAAGCAGACTGGTACCGTAGACTTGATTATATCCATAGTCAAAGCTAGTGTGGAAAACATAGACCTAGTAGTGAGCCATTGTCAGTTGGCCAGGGGTCTTCCGCCCACGATCTCACGGCAGCATGGAAAAAGTGGCTGTCGCAACCGAAGGCTGGGCACGCCGCAATCGCGGCGATAAGTCCCGTCTTTGAGAAGCGGCTGGAGAGACACCACGGCGTCCTCACCTTCCACCTGACTCAGGTGCTTACTGGACACGGGTGTTTTGAGAGGTACCTATTTCGGATTCAGCGGGAGGACACGCCCGGGTGTCGACATTGCGTGGACCACCCGGAGAACACGGTAGAGCATACGGTGGAGGTGTGCCACGCTTGGGCAGAGCTTCGCCGTTTCCTCGTTGAGGCTATCGACAGCGGTGACCTCTCGCCGAACGCGCGAAGGAAAGGCAACTCTCTTCCTCACGTCCCAGCCGCCGCGGACGACGCCCTGTGCGTCGGGGATCGCGAGCCGATCTCCGGCCACCGTAGGTGCGGGCTTGCGGACGGCGAGCAGGGGTAGCTCACCGTCCGGTGAGGACCAGGCCCGGGTCAACGGCGCATCGTGTTCCACGCGCGCCTCAAAGAGCTGTCAGCACCAGTGACAGGGCCCCATAAGGCCATTGCCTGCCGGGGCACAACCCCGGTAATGTTCTAACGAGATACCACGGCCCCGGAACTTAAGGGCTGCTGAAGGAACAGGGAAGGTTTTTAGTCAGTAGTAGTCTGATACCGCTCTGGGTAAAGCGGAAGGGATTCCGTTTTACCCAGAGCGGGAGGAGTCATTCGATGATTTACCCCCCACCCAGGAAAAAATGGGTCCCCCGCCACTTCCAAGGTATTAGAAGTTGATTATATCGAAAATCTATTTTAAACAAGTATCTATGCGTTATGAGAGGTATAATTACAGGCATTAAGTATTACAAGTTAATTGCGGCTCTGTCTCTAGGATGGCAACGCATGTATGTACAATGCCTTTTGTAATACAGATCCATATAGGCCGCGGCGATCACTTTCCATCAGTCGGAACATCTGTTTGCCATCCTCAAATATGGATCTTAGTCGAATTAAATAAATAAATACTATAAAAGTAGGTAATAGGTACTTATAAAAATGAAACAATTTGTTTTATATATGTATGTATTTATTCTTCATCTTCTCTTATGATAATATCGTCCAAAAAACCTGCTGGTGTAGTAATAGTTGTCTGATGTCTGGCCCATCCGAGATACCAAACTACCGTCATGGTATGCGCGCAACATCCGACAGTTCGTCTTCCCACTAAGCAACTGCAACAGTACTCTATTATTCCTGCACGGCCGGGCACATTATTTTCTATTAATATAATTATACGTATTGCCTTCTAGAGACATGGCGTGATTTAATTTTGCCTCTAATAAGGGTTGTATCACTACTGCCTCTAAGATTGTATTCAGATGAATTCACTCACTCACTGCATACCTCAATCCTGTATCCGCCGTGGAAACGTACATGTTCACCATAATATGAACGTGTTTGTCGTATTTGGTACGTTCCCAGGGCGAATAGAATGAGGTCTCTATATTCTAAGACAGGAAAGTAAACATTGTTTCTGTTTGCTGATATGTTTTGGAAATTAGAAGTTCTTCTATTTATATTGACAGCCTCAACCATACAGATTATTTTCTAAATTCATATTTTGCCTAATTATGTTTAATATTTCTTTGGCATATTCACTGTCTTGCAGGCGAGCACCAAACTTATTTAGTAAAGCTGCTGCTATCTGGAAGTTTTGCATCATGTGGAGAAGTGATCTATGGAAATATTCTTGCCTCAGTAATTTAAAATCTCTTTTAAATTATCCATTGACCACTTCCACTTATGCGGCAGTTAACACACATTATGCGAGTAGGCAGTACACGACTTCCAATAGTGATATACAAATGGATGCACAAACAACAAAGTCCAAAGTATCAGGTAGAATCGTAGTCCAAAAAAGTCAAAGCAAAACGTCGACGGCGTAAATAGCAGCTGATCCCTGATCCTTAGGCAAGCACTAGTCGCAAGGAAAAACTGAGTTTATACACAGAAGCAGTTAATAATTTCAAAAGTACGGAAACACAACCGACATTACAAGAGATAGCAGCAGTTGTCAATACACCTTACGCAGATGTCAATGTCATGTCGTATTGTTGCCATACTTTGCTTGCAGTATGACTTTATTTTAGTATTTATTTATTCAGCAGAATTCTTAACAAAAATCTGCAATTATAATTATTATGGTTTATCAATACGCTTGTAAAGTATACTTATGCAATAAGAGCAAAGCATTTTAAATAAATTGGAGTAGATTTACTAATATATGGCAGAGAAACCAGCAGAGAACTTTCAACTGAGACAATATTGGCTAAAAGACATGAAGTCAAATTGAAAAGGAAAAAAATAATCTAATCCCTTGTGATCGTATTAGTCAATTGTATTTCCAAAAAAATATTTTTTTTTTATTAGAGTGGGTCAGTTCATAAGCATGTCTTGAAAAAAACTAAGAAATTATTTTATTATCATTTGCAAACATGACATTTATAGACGCTCAAATATTCTATTAACAATTTTTTCGCCTTTGTTCTTTAATAAAAATAGTACATAATATACTATATTAATTTAAGAATCATGTTCTATACCTTAAATGTGTAGCTTTATATTAAAGAAAATATTAAAAAATAGTTACGACTACCTAGTTACCAACTAAATCACTTTTCAAGCAGTCTGATGCAGTTGGTGGCATATAATATTTTATTTTCATACGGGTTAGTTATCATTACAAAGGTCAGCAACGCATTGTTGTTATTGTTTATCCCACGGAAGGTGATTCAGTTTCTGAAGTATCCACTGCGTCACTTTGAAGATAAGCTCCTGTCTCGTGCTCCTCCCTGCAATCTTTAGAGTAGGGTCTGTGTAATATGAAATTTAAGAAAAAGAAATAAAAGAAAAATGTTTAGGCATCTGTTTGTCAGGCACATGCATACAAAAATAGAAAATAAATTTAAAAAGTAGTGAAAAACAAAAATAAATAACGTGCCTTACGGCTGCGGCAAAAAGTCCATTCCATTCAATCAATCAGTAACTTTATTAACACACACAGTATAAAACCTAAGGATGAGTGACAAATACAATTATAAAAAACAGTGTAAATTGTTTTACAGCATTACTAAATACACACATCAAAAGTGTCTAGGGATCAACATATATTTTTGCAATAACTTTTCTCCTGATTGATATTAATTAAAATTTTCTTTAAGGATTCATCAAATAAAGTGTTTTCGTTTGTCACAGTAACGATAAACCAAGTCACCTTTGCATTAATAAAGAAATTTGCCATTTTCCTAATAAAGGGATTTTTGACATTTGAACCACTAACATTAAAGTTCGAAAAAAAGACTGAAATAACAGTTTTCTTTAAAATTTTATTGGGTAACTTAAACAATTTATAATCCGTGTTTCTACCGCGAACACTAACAACACAAGAACATCGGTTTGGCATACTCAAAATGAGTTCATCCAAATCACGCTGTGGAATGGCCGCCCATGTTCGTTGCAACAACAAAAAAAGGTCTTCTTGCGACTGGATACCCTCCATATTCGGCAGAGCTCTTCTCTGTAGCATATCCCATGCATGCTCAATCGGGTTCAAGTCTGGCGACTGAGCAGGCCAGAGCAGGACATTGATGTTAGCTGCGGCGAGAGTCTGTCTTACAACTCTTGCGGTGTGCGGTCGTGCATTATCATGCATTAACTGAAATAAGGGACCGATTTGCACTTGTAGAGGAACGATGACGTCATATACAATCGTCTCAGCATAAATTTGAGCGTTGAGGTTGCCTCTGATCCAAATCAACTCAGTTCTTCCGCCGATCCAAATACCCGCCCATACCATGATGGTTCCACCACTATAAGGATGGACTTCCTGGCAGGATTTTAATCGCTGTTGGCGTCCAGGGGTTCTCCAGTGTCGTATACGTCTTGTATCCGGTCTCATACCAAAACGAGACTCATCAGAAAAGCACACGAAACGCCATTGTTCTTCTGCCCAATTTCTGTGTTCAAGAGCCCATTGATATCGAATCCTACGATTGTGCATTGCTATAGGTGGTACCCGTAGCGGTCTTCGGGAATGAAGGTTCACTTCATGCAAGCGGTTTCTGACTGTTTGGTCGCTAATTAAGTTCCCTGAAGAGTGATGAAGCCTCACGGCTAACATCATGGCGGTTATTGTTGGAGCTCTTCGAGTTAAGATTTGAATGTATCGGTCTTGTCTCCGTGTGGTGCAGCGATACCGTCCTCCATGGCGCTCAGCCACGGTACCAGTGCTTCGGTAACGTGTCCAAAGTCGACTGATAACACTCTGACTTGTATTCAGAGCTAAAGCCACAGTACGTTGCCGGGAACCAGCTTCTATCATTCCCACGGCTCTGAGCATTTCTTCCCTGCTTAAATGACGTCGCCGCTCCATAATAACGTTGGTTTTAATCAGTAGTAGGGAAACAGTAGCACTAATAATGTCTTCAATGCGTTGTATGTTTTTATAGGGAAAATATTGACAGCTGATTTTCATCTTTTACTCGAATTTGATTAACAGTTCCTGTTTCAAATTATGAAATGCACCAAAAAGGATCCATATAAATTTATAAAGTCATAAATTTATTACAAAGCCACATCTCAATCTCAAGAAATCCGCATAAAAATGCTTGATCCCTAGACACTTTTGATGTGTGTATAATACGTTATTATCAAAAGGCTGCCCAACTTCAATGCCTATTATACTTATTACCTAATAAACCTATATTATGAATACATTATGAAAATGAATGATGTTTTGAAAAGAGTAACCGTGGAGTTTCTTGCCGGTTCTTCTCCATAGGAAACGATCAATTTCGAACCATGCACTAACTTCTGACGTTTTATAAGTGCCCATCACTCAAACTCAAAATATTTTATTTCACATAGGCGTAGGCCTAAGTGAAATAAAATATTTTGAGTTTGAGTTTGAAATGGGATTGGACAGGAAATGTCTGTCATATGCCGGACATGCTGTGATCTCGTAAGACACAGGATTGGTGCCTGAGTCTGCAACATATGGCCGCGGCAGGCCACGAAGAAGACAACCAGGATGACTCACAGAACCGTGACCGATGGAAGAAATGGAGGGAGGCCTTTGCCCACAGCGGGGCCCTACATGCTAATACATAATACATAAAATAATATTAAATACATATTACGCACGTATTTAAGTAACTACTCACATCGGAAATTATTAGAAGAGCTTTTTTATTTATTCTAGATAACGCCAGTCTTGACCTTCATCACGCCTGAAAGTAAGCGATAAATATGAGGTCTACGAAAGAATAAGTGAGCCCTGAAGATGTCTCTCCACTCTTGCTTTAAAGGATGGCCGGGTCATAAATGGGGTGCTACTTTCAAAACGAATATTGTATGATACATAATAAATATGGCAGTCATGTTTTGGCTACCCAGGATCAAGCTAAAAATATAAGTATCATTTAAATAATAAAGGCAACATGACATATGCACGTGCTATTATTTATCGATGACAAGGAAAACCATAAACGCTAATGAATTCGATAAATAATGAAGTTGCTGGGGCTTAAAAATGATAAGGTACACACAAAATGGTCGATTGTCTAATGTGTTATAGACATAATTATTACGTATGTATAAAAAAATGAAACTGAGCCAGCGAATTCATTCACGCGAGAGGTATTCCCGCGTAAATCTCGATCTTGTGGGATCCAGATTGACGATGAATATGTTCCCCTACAACTCTATTCTATCTTCCAGTGAAAGACCTATTAAAATCAGTTCAGCTATTCCAGAGATTAGCACGGAAAACAGAAAGACAAACAAATTGATGAAATTTATAAAGCTATCGTGTGATTAACTACATACATTATACATATAGCATTTAAGAAAACAGAGTGTATTTGGAAATCATAATTACATAGTCACTTTAATTTTCAACCGACGACAAAAAGAGGAGGTTATCAATTCGACGCGTATATATATATTTTTTTTTATTTATTTTTTTATGTATGATCACCGATTACTCGAAGACGGCTGAACCGATTTGGAAAATTCTTTTTTTATTTGAAAGGGTATACTTTGAAATTGGTCCCATTGTCACCAAGTCAGGATCTGATGATGGGATCCTGGAGAAATCGAGGGAACTCTTCAAATATTATAGGCACACCTATGGCGTTTTGGGTATTTCTTATAGTAACTTGTGTAGTTGCTCTCAAAAAATACCATTTGGGGAAGTGGACCTGATGATGAAGACCACAGATGGCCACCGAACCTACTCAATAATAAGTATTTCGTGGATTGCGATTCGATTACTTGAATATGGATGTTAAACACTTTATGTTCGTCACAATGCATATGGTGATGTAGAGCTGATGGTGAAGTACCAGGAGAACTCCTCAACAATTAACGGCCCAGCATTGTGAAAAGCAATATTTTGTAAAATGTTATAAGTAGTTGAAATTTAGGCTCTTTTAACTAGGTAAATTAAAAATTGACCAACTAAAAAGAGTGAAATAAAAACTTTTTACCAAAAAATTAAACCGACTCCCAAAAACACTGCAAAGTGAAAAATAACTTTAATTTCGGAAGTCGGGGCCAAAAACGAAAATACAAAACTCAAGACACCGACTACCGAAATTAAAGTTAGTTTTCACTTTGCAGTGTTTTTGGGAGTCGGTTTAATTTTTTGGTAAAAAGTTTTTTATTTATGGATATCATCATCTGCCTAGCAGCAGGTGTTTTATATGGAACGACCGCTTATCTGACCTCGACAACCCAGTAGCTGGGTAACACGATACCCCATTCCAATCCCGGTGTCAGATTTTCTGGCTGCTTACTACTCTTAACTGGCAAAAGTGTCCAAATGAGAGCCGGGACTAACAGCTTTGCGTGATTTATGAAGCATGAAGGAATTTCGTCTTCGTCAAAAATCGCCCAGTCAACTTTCTATACACACTGAACGGAGATACAATAACACGAACTGATTCCATGAAAGACCTGGGAGACACATTCGACCGTAAGCTCACTTTTCACGACCACATCACCTCCACTGCTAAGGAGTCTTTCAGGCGCCTTGGCTTTGTTTTAAGGATATGTCGCGACTTCCAAAACCCTCACGTAATTAACCTCTCAAGGACCGCCATTATTTATGTCAACTATTAGTTGAGCCCCGCTGGCACATAACTTTCGTGCCAGCGCGGCTCAACTAATACTTGTTTACTGGCACGTTTTTGTGCCACTGGGGCTCTAGAAGTTAAGCTTGTTTTTGGGGCATTGGCCCGAAGCTTGCGTATGGAATTCTTTTGAGAAGCAGTATGCTCTAGCTCTAGAAAAAGTTCAAAAAGCATTCCTAAGATACCTCTACAAGCACTTGTATGGGCATTATCCACTTCTATATCCCACTAAATTCCTGTTGGGTTGTTTATCCTTCAATTCCTTAGAAGTCAGAAGTTCGCGTGATCAGATGACTGTGGTATTTAAGATTCTCAGTGGGATTATTTATGCACTTGATCTACATAATGAGGTATGCAATCTGTTTGTCCCAAATAATTACTGTGGTCATAGGAAGCACCGCCTATTAGCTGTTCCAACTCGCCATACAGTTGCTTACTCCAAGTCGCCTATTCCTTTGACATTAGCGGCAATTAACACTCTCCTGGACTCAAACTCGGATCTGGATTTGTTTGCGGATGAATGGAAGATAATATTGTCGGAAAGTTTGAAATTTTGTGAGAAGAATGCACGAATGTGTTAAATTATATTAAATAGTGTAATTGGTTTCGGCCATTCTAGTTCTTATTTAAATACATAAATAAATAAATTTTGATATGTTGATATGTACCCATCTACGGACAAACCTAGGCAAGCGTTGACTTAATATCCTATGACCCCTTAGATGAGGCAGAGGGCGTCCACAGTAGTCCTCCATCGCGATCGGTCTTGAGCTTCTCGCTTCACTTCATTCCACGTCATCGAAATCGTCACCGTTGTGGCAGAAGCGGTGAGTCTGCCACAACGGTGCGACGCCAAGTTTGTCGGGGACGGCCACGCTTCTTTTTTCCTTGAGGATTCCAATCCATCGCCTGTTTAGATATGTGATCGGAATCCCTCCGAAGCGTGTGGCCGATCCATTTCCACTTGGATAGCGTTGCTTTACCTTAAATTTTGACCACACTGGTCAAAATGTTATTTTGTAGCCACGAGATTCTCCATTTCACTAAAAAATTATTAATTTAACTTACAATTTCAATGAAGCGATCATTATTTTAAACATTCATGATATTATAGACCGATTATGTACTAGTTATATTTTAATCGTTTATTCATAAGTTAATTATAGGAACTTGTGAATAGGATATAAGCTATTATTTTTTATCGGTAAATTATTTATGTGCCACTTAACCTAGACTCATAATAACATAGTTTGTAAATAATTAAGTTTTATACACCTACATAAGCTAAGTTAGGGGATACTAGTAACTAATCTTCGGGCCTAGACAAAATCCATTTTCTGTAAGCGTTAACGCCAACGGAAAAATTAAATTGTATGGAGTTGACATTTGCTAACCACATGTCACGTGATTGTCACGTGTTAGTAAATGTCAACTCCATACAATTTAATTTTTCCGTTGGCGTTAACGCTTACAGAAAATGGATTTTGTCTAGGCCCGATGGTGTGGTTTATATCTATGCCGTTTGATGCCGGAGTAGCTAGTGGCTAAATAATGACAGCAGTTAAGCAACACTTCTCAAGGTCAGTCCGTGGATCGGTCACCACCCTTACATATCGAGATTCTTCCGTACTTCGGAAAGCACGTTAAACCGTTGGTCCCGGTTGTCATTTGTATAACTTTTTTTTTTTTAGGTAGGGCCACTCGTAGTTCAGCTCACTAAGGCTGTGTGCTACTTAACCGATCTATCCTGTGATGACCTCTAATAAATTAAAGGCCCCCAGCCAGGGCTTACAAACTAAAATATAAATTACAACTAATGACCGCACGCTAAGGGCACTCCCTGTGGAGTACGGGCCTCGGCATAGCGGGGTCATTTGGGGAGGGCAGCAAAGGGATAGGCTGGGTCATATTATTATTTAAGGGAGTATTTATTGCTACTGGCTCAGCATCGCGGGCTGGCTCGGTTGGCAAAGGTCGGGGGGTATTTCCGTTACAAGTACGCGGACGTCGCGATGGGCCTCGTCGGCGAGGCCGGAATACGGAACGCGTTTTGTATGTGTGTTTTCTAAGAATGCTAGTTTCCCTACTGCTCTCTTGTCGGATGGTGGTGGGCTCGTCAGGCTCGTCTAGGATGTTACGCGGGCGACGAACCCGAGAAATTTTGGAGAGTCTGTATCGGGCGGCCGATACGATCAGGGGGTTTGTGTGGGTATCAGCAGAGGTGAAGTAACGCACTGACATGCGTTTCAACACTTGCTTTATGGTCGGGAGTTTGAGGTCTACATAGAGATCCTCGTTCCTCAAGAACCAGGGCGCACCCGTGGCCTTTTGGAGAAAACGGTTTTGAATGACCTGCATCCTATGGATCTGCCTGGAACTGGCTTGGGCAAACACCGGACAGGCGTATGTCATGATGGGACGTATGGACGTCGTGAAAATTCGGATTTTACACCTAAGGGAGAGCTTACTGCGTGCATTCAGTATGTTGTGAAGCCTACCGAGAGCGAAAGCGGCTCGCGAGCGAACCGACTTTATGTGCTCAATGAAATTTAGGTACTGGTCGAGGATCACACCTAAGTATTTGGCTCGCTTCTCCTAAGGGATTGGCGTGCCAAACATAGTGATCGGGCGGGGGAGGGCAGGCTGTTTGTGGTGAGGCCTACGAAACAGGACTGCTTGACTTTTGTCGGGATTTACCTTGATCCTCCATTTCCTAAACCAATCGCCTAGTGCGTTGGCTGAGGTCTGGAGGGTACGAGCAATGCAATCGAGACTTTTTCCCGAGTGATAGTGAATAGATGGCCGTGTCGTCGGCAAATAGGGATAACTCTACTGGGGGTCTGTTGGGTTGTATATCTTTGAGTCAGAAGCTATAAAACCTGACACCAGTACTGACAAGCGGTGTGTATGGTGATACTCGGCTCCTGGTTTGTGGAAGTCAGATAGGCAGCAGCTCCATGTAAAAAACGGGTACTTAGCTACATCCGGGTAAGCCGACACCCACATTATTGGGAAAAGCAAGGAGTACATTGTTCATCGAGGGGAGAAAGTGACCGATTACCAACGAGGGTGTAGTTTGAGGCCCGAAGCGCAGCTGAGGGTCTTAATACACACGAGTTGGGAATCGCACTTTCTTCCGAGTGATACATAGTGCTTTATACTATACCTACGAGGAAAATAAAAGACATCTTCTCTCCATCTTCGACCACATCGTCACTTACCATCAGGTGAGATGGTGGTCAAACGCGAGCCTATTAACAATAAAAAAAAAACAATCATTTTAACTGAAGTTTATATTAAAATTGTAACAGTTTTTAAAACTCAATGTAATACTTTTGCCAGGGAGATTAATATTGGTTTTAAGCATTAAATACAATAAGCAGTGTTTTTGTTAATGATTTATACTTTTCTAATGTAATTTTAATAGCTTTTTGTACATTAATAATTGAAACCGAGTTCAAAGATAGGACCTATGGCCATAGACAGTAGGCACCTCATTTATTTTTCGCGCCAAATTACTATTCTTATTATGTTCGAATGCTGAAAGTTGATGTGAAGTCCTGAATTTGTACAGCAGCGTGTTGGAGTAATTTTAAATCAATGTTGAGCAATACTATGTGGCCAGTATCATTTTCTCTTGGTGATAATAACTTTTTGTGTTTTGGCATTATAAGTACTTTTAAGTTAGCTACTGAATTGGTCTAAATTAAAAAAAATAGCGCGTTAGTAATGGATTTTCATACACTTTTCCCTCCCTCTCTAGTTTCTCCAGCACGTTAGTAATGAATTATTCTCATACTTTTGCGACCCGCACATTTGTACCACAGTAATGACGTCCTTTCTGTCAAATTTTTTAAAAAGTAATAAGGCACTTTCCGAGCAGGTATAGTATAAAAGATGATTATGTATGACGATTTTTCACCCAGGGTTCGCGTAGAGATTACAATTTTCGATTACTTCGTTATCATTCATAAGAAAGTGACGTTTATAATACGCAGAGCGGGACGAATCAGCAATAGCGTTTTAAAAGGCTGAAAGGGTTTTCGTAGAAAAGCTCGATTAGCCTGCAATGGATAGGTTTATTAATTTATATGTTGGGCACGGGGATTGATAAACCTTCCTGTGATTATTATATATAATTTATGTTATTTATGTTATGTTATGTTCTATATAATTGTCTGTGTGTGCGTATTCGTTTGTACTAACATAGTTTTAAGTAATTTGTAAGACTAACATTATAAATCTCGATGCTATGCAGTAAAATGTTTTTGTTTAAAGGTAACCAGACTTGCCAGTGATGACGTTAATAACAATAATTAAAGCCTCGAATTATAAGCCAAGGCTTATAAAAATACTAAAAAACTAGGCATATTCCTTTGGGGTACGGACCTTGGCTCAGGGTGCCACTGGAGAGGACAGCTCGAAACAAGGTGGATCGGACAAGTTCGCATTTAGAGTGGTTCCACTACATACCTAATGATTACGGAGTATCTTTATCGCGCTATCTAGAAAATGCTACAAACCATTTTTTTTATTTTACTGCGACAGTATTTTTTCCGCGATGTTTTAATTACAGTGCGCTGAAAGTATTATTATATTAACCGAATTCGTAAAAAGGAGGAGGTTCTCAGTTCGTCAGAAACTTTTTTAGGGTTCCGTAGACGAATGGCAAAAAACTGAACCTTTATAGTTTCGTTATGTCTGTCTGGCCGTCTGTCTGTCTGTCTGTCTCTGTCCGTCCGTCCGTATGTCACTGCCATTTTATTCTGAAACTATCAGGACAACACATTTGAAACTTGGGAGGTATATGTATTCTGTAAACCGGTTTCAGACCTTTACACAAAAATAAAAAAAAATATAATATTAAGGGGGCTCACATAATATATGGAACTGAAGCTAAAAATATTTTTTTTCATCAAACCTATACGTGTGTGGTGTCTATAGACAGGTCTTTAAAAATGATATTGGGGTTTCTAAAACGATTTTTTATATAGAGTCAGTAGTTTATGAGATATATAGTACATTTTCTAAAACAGCAAATATAACTTTGTATATCATATAAACACAATGAAAAACAAAGTATTCGGCGTAGTTACTACGGAACCCTTCATGGGCGAGTGTGACTCGCACTTGGCCTATTTTTTTGTTATTATGTTACCCCGATTACTCGAAGACGGCTGGACAGATTTGGAAAATTATTTTTTTGTTTGAAAGGGTTAGTCTCATTGTCATCAAGTCAAGATCTATTTACGGAATCATGAAGAAATTTAGGGAAATCTTAAAATATGTAGGCACACCTATAGCAATTCGGGTATTTTTTTTTAGTAATTTGTGTTTTTGCTCTCGAAAAGCACTATTTGTTGAAGTGGAACTGATGATGAAGGCCACAGATGGCCACCGGAACTACTCAATAATAAGTATTTCATGAGTTGCGATTCGATTACCTGAATGTGCTTGTTACGCACTTTATGCTCGTCACAATGTATATGGTGAAGTAGAGCTGATATTGAAGTACCAGGTGTACTCCTTAACAATTAACGGCCCTGCGTCGGGAAAATTAATATTTTGTAAAAGGTGATAAGTAGTTGACATTTAGGCTTTTGTGACTAGATAAAAGTACCACAGCTAAAAAGTGAAAAACAAAAAGTGTTTTACAAAAAATCTAACCGACTTAAAAAAAAAAACACTTCAAAGTAAAAAATAACTTTAATTTATTTAAGTCGGTGTTAAAAACGAAAATACAAAGACACCGACTACCGAAATTAAAGTTATTTTTAATTTGCAGTGTTTTTTACGAAGTTTTGCTTAAGCCAATTCTTATTTGTCTCTTGATTAGATTTTCATCTAGTATGCTCGTGAAGCGCGGGCATGCGGACAGCGAGTAAAGAGCAACTCGCTGTCCGACCATGGACCATGCCCGGGTCGACGGCGCGTTGTGTTCCACGCGCGCCTCAAAGAGCGTCAGCAACATGACGAGGCCCTCTCTGCAGAGGGCCGAAGCCTGCCGGGGTCGTGGGACTTATCCCATTACCGTGACCCCGGTACGTAAAGGGTTATTGAAGGAACACCGTGGATTTTAGTCAGTAAAAGTCTGAAAGTCCCTCCCACCCTGCCCGGGGTGTGAGGACTTATTTGATAATTTTACCACGTTAAAAAAAAAGCATGCTCGTGAATGAAGCCATCAGATTAAAAAAAAAATCGATCAAGTGCGTGTCGGGCCACGCGCAGTGAAGGGTTCCGTAGTTTTTATGACAGCCAAATGCGTGTCGTATTCTCTGACTGATCGTTTTTACCATGCTCTAACTAAAAGCCAAACATGACTACCTAACTAATTTGATTTCCTATATAAATCCTCACCTGATCCGACAATTTTGCACGGAAAGCTTTAATTTTTTTTAGAGATTTGTATAAATAAAACTTTTTTTTTTAATCTATATTTATTTAGAGGCTTTTACCTAACAATTTGTCATAGCCGGTGTTTTGAATTTAAATATATTCTATTATTACTATTTCAATCTCCAAATTCTTACACTCAACGAGACTTGATTATGAATTTCACAATTCAACTATTTCAATTTTATCTCTAGCCTCTACACACAATCTCAAGAACTTATTTTTTTTTCTACACACAATCTCAAAAACTTATTTTTTTTAGGTAGGGCCACTCGTAGTTCAGCACACTAAGGCTGGTCACTACTTAACCGGGCGAACAACAAAAACTCAATTTTTTTTTTATAGGGCCTCTCGTAGTTCAGCACACTAAGGCTGGTCACTACTCAACCGGGCGATCCTGTGGTGACCTCTAAAATTAAAGGCCCCCAGCCAGGGCTTCCAAACTAGAACTACGCTAAGGGCACTCCCTGTGGAGTACGGGCCTCGGCATAGCGGGGTCGTTGGTGGAGGGCAGCAAAGGGACAGGCTGGGTCCATATTATTTAAGGGGTTATTTATCGCTACTGGCTCAGCATCGCGGGCTGGCTAGTTTGGCAAAGGTCGGGGAGAGTTTCCGTTACAAGTACGCGGACGTCGCGATGGGCCTCGTCGGCGAGGCCGGAATACGGAACGCGTTTTATTTCTGTATTTTCTAAGAGTGCTAGTTTCCCTACTGCTCTCTTGTCGGATGGTGGTGGGGTCGTCGGGCTCGTCTAGGACGTTACGCGGGCGACGAACCCGAGAAATATTGGAGGGTCTGTCTCGGGCGGCCGATACGATCAGGGGGCTTGTGTGGTTTTCAGCATAGGTGAAGTAACGCACTGAATGGCGTTTCAGCACTTGCTTTATGATCGGGGCAAAAACTCAATAAATTTCATAACTACCTACTTATAGTTTTGGCGGTAACGAAACCATTGTGAGATATAATTCGACGACAACGCCATCTAGTTAGAAAAGAAGTACTAATTGTTACACAAAACTGAAAAATGAGACTGGTTTGACACAGTCCTCAACTAATTTAATTACTTAAACACGACTAACTATAATTTTACTGGAGAGAAACTGTTTTTTAACCGACTTCTAAAGAAGGAGTAGATTATCAATTCGTCACGTATATATAATACTAGCTGTGCCCCGCGGTTTCACCCGCGTATAATCCTACTACTATTATTAATGTGTAATTTTATGCGTCAATCTAATTCGCACTGGATAGAGAATCGCGAAGTAAATATAGTTTAATTTAATTATATTGTCAAGAATACATTTAGAGTTTTTCGGTATATATTTTTTTGGTATTAGTATGTACCTATTGATTTTCTCTGCATGATGAATCCGGATCTAGATAAAGCAACATGTAATTGACAATATGAAAAAAAAATTGGCCAATTGCGAGTTAGACTCGCCCATGAAGGGTTCCGTAGTAACTACGCCAAATAATTTTGTTTTTCATAGTGTTTGTATGAAACACAAAGTAATATTTGCCGTTTTATAAAATGTGCTATATCTCAAAAACTGCTGACCCGATCTCGTTCAAACCAATTTTAATTGAAATTTTTATTAAGATCTACAGCATATATTTTGTTTTGGTTTTTGACTCCATTATTATAAAAGTAAGAGGGGGGTGGGGGGTGAAACACATTTTACCACTTTGGAAGCGTATCTTTCAATTGACTCGCCCATGAAGAATTCCGTAGCTATGCTTGCTAGCGTAGATGTTTGTATTAATCTTTCAAACGATTGACTTTGACAAAAATGATTATATGAACCTCAATATCATGTTTAAAGATCTATCTATAGAGGCCGACACCCGCATAGGCGTACAGGCTTGATGTAAAAATTTTTTTAGTTCTAGTTCCATGTATGGGGAGCCTCCCCTTAATGTTTTTCTTACATTATTTTTGTATAAAAATCGGAAAGCGGTTTGCAGAATACATCTATATATCAAGTTTCAACTCAGTAGTCTTAATAGTTTCAGAATAAAATGACTGTGACATATGGAAAGACGGCCAGATAGATATGATGAATAGTATAAGGGTTCCGTTTTTTTTGCTATTCGGCTAAGGAATCCTAACAACATCGCTTTAAAACTATGCCAACGTTGAATGTCTGACCCCTTTTTTCGGGTGGGAAAATCATCGAATGACTTCTATCGCTCTAAGTGGAGCGAGAAGGACTGACAGACTTCTACTGACTATAAGCTCACCCAGTTACTTCAGCTGCCCTTGCCTTCCGGGGCCGCGCTATCTCGTTACAACATACCTTTAAACTGAACGATGACATAAAAAAATGGGATGAACAAAACAACACCCTATCAAAATTACTTATTCAACTAAAGAGAAAGTAAAATATAAATATTCAAATGTATAGATACAAAAATACACATCTGACGTAAAAGAAGCTGAAACAATTTTACATAGGAAGTCTCTTAGCCAAGAAGTCGAAATGAAACCAAGATAAGGTTCACTATCAGTGCGGTATCTATCGCGGAGTGTACGCGAGTCATGCTCGACGCGTCGTGCAATGTGCATCCGTGGGCCGCCGCAGCCGTTTCGGTGAATAGCGTTGTTGAATAATTTTAATTTTACATTTTCTCCGAAACTATAAGTCCAAATTATATACTGTAAAAGGCAAGGATAATCTTTATAAAATTGTCTTGATGATGAAATTACTTCCAAACGCAAATATTAATATGGCCGCATAATAATAATACTACAAAGTCATGCCTTATTTTTTAAATATTTTCTTTACATAATTTGCCTTATTCTGGATTATTTATAAAAGTTAGATATGTAGTACCGCGGACTTTTTTTTAGATCTACATAAAGCCTACGTTTTTGTAGTACATGATCTTTACGTATATCTCAGCATTTCGCCAGCTCACGCGATTATAGTAATTTAGCGGCATATTTTCTTCCGAATTACTTCACCAATACCTTTATTTTAGGTAAACCGAGAGGAGTAACGTAATGTTAGATAGCCTATAGCCTTCCTCATGAAACTGCTTATCATATTCAGAAAGAATTTTGAAATCCACCCAGTACTTCCGAAGATTAGCGCGTTCAAGCAAACAAACAAACAAACAAACTTTTCCGCTTTATAATATTAGTATAGATATATTTTTTTATGTATGTGCACCGATTACTCCGTCAATTGTAGAACGATTTAGAAAATTATTTTTCGTTTGAAATGGTATGCTCTCGAGGTAGTACCATTGTCACCAAATTAGAATTTGATGAAGGGATCTCATGGAAATCGAAGGAAATCCTCAAATTTTAAAGGCAATCGTATAGCGATTTTGGTATTTTTTATAGTAACTTGTACATTTGCTCTCAGAAAGCACCATTTGGTGAAGCGGAACTGATGAAGAAGATCACAGATGGCCACCGGAACTACTCAATAATAAGTATTTCACGAGTTGCGGTTCGATTACTTTAAAATGGTTGCTAAGCAATTTATGGTCGTCATAATGTGAATGGTGAAATGGAGCTGATGGTGAAATACCAGGAGAACTCCTCAACAATTAACGCCCCTGCATCGGGAAAAGCAATATTTTATAAAAGGTGATGAGCAAGTTGACATTAGGCTATTGTAACTTAGATAAATTATAAACAGATCCAAAGACACCATCTTCTGAAATTAAAGTTATTTTTCACATTGTACCTAGTGGTTTTTTGGAAGTCGGTATTTTTTTGTTAAAAAGTTTTTTTTTTTATAAAACTTATTTAAATATGAAACTAGCGCGATACAACGTACGCTTAGCGCCATCTATCGGCATTTCTATGGAGTTGTTCGAAATTTTCGAGTCAAATACAATTGGTCGACTATTACTCGTAAACTTGTAAAGCCCACACATGTCTGATAGTTTTCCTTTAAACTTCGTTATATGTAAGTACTACTGCCATGACATTTGAATTTCTAACTACAACCGTTTAGTTGATAGAGGGGGAGGACACTTGACTCTAACGATAATTGGTACTTTAAAGCTTGATAAGTCACGAGCGGTAAACCGCTAGTAACCAGCTAACCAGCTAAGTAAACTTAATCAGAAAACGGTCTTCCTAAACCCCTAATATTTTTGAAAGACCTATCCAACGATATCCCACACTATGGGAAGGACGAAAAAAAATTATCATCTTACTTTACATGTAGGGGAGGTACCCTAAATAATTGCTTTTTTCAACATTTTATTTTACCACTTTTTCGGCGTCATTAACTTGTATACTCATGCCAAATTACAAATTTCTAGTACCAATAGTTTTTGAGCTAAACCGCGGACAGACAGACAGACGGACATGGCGAAACTATAAGGGTTCCTTGTTGACTACGGAACCCTAAAAAATGTTCTAATGTTTTGGAGATGTAATATTCTATCAGCGGTAACAATTGTCAAAGTGTTAAGCGTTGGACTCATTTCATTTTATTTGTTTGAGCGGTCGATAGACTTGTATCGAGGATTCTCCGTGGTGGGGCGAAACACGTGTGATGCGAAACACGTGTGAGTTTGAGTTGCATGTTACAAGGCCTTACCGTGACATGTACCTATATGATTTTGTGGGTTGAAGGGCAATGATGTAAACTACTAGTTTTCAACAAAATCAACACTAAGAATTGTCTAGCATTATATTGTACTTGTAGCATTTATTAATCTAACATATTTTGTACGATTACTCAATGTGACTGGTTACAAAACAGATTTTCTTTTACAAATCCAAAATAATCCTCCCAGCCGAATTCTGGTCACGGTGGCCAAGATTAAACACGCAAAAGATTTAATTGCACAATAGTGTACCTAAGTACTGGTGCACTCTTTGTTACATTAACTCTTATCGTCCTATGGGACGGTAATCTGAAAAGATCGGGCAGAGACCACACGCAGGAGTAATGGTATTTCGAGCTTTTAGAGGCACAGGACCCCTTTTAGTCTGACCTGGGAGTCAAATCCAAAACTTAACGCTCGACAGTCGCGCAACGGGGCAGTTAATGCATACAGCACTACTTTAAATGTAGATCAGCGAAATAGAGAATTCAAAATTCAATTTGCACCATTTTGGCACATCACTTCACACGCGTTAACCATTTACACAATTGAGTTTACCGATATCTTTCCATCTCACTTTCACATACTCATCAACAATGTGAGTGAGAAGGACAGATACATTGCCAATTCTACATACTTGTACGACGAGTGTCGGGTCCACCATTTGTGTTCTGTCAAGGTGTCAAGGCTAATCGTGAAGATTTCTCTTTTAATTGAGTCGAATACGCAATAAATCTTTTAAACAATATTACGTTCGTTAAATATGATACACATTAATTGTACCCGCGACTTTATCTGCGTGTATACCTATCGAGTTAACCTAGAAAGTTCCTTGGAAATTCCGACAAAAAGTAGCCATCTACCTATATGTTGTCCTATAGGTAGCCTTCTTTATTTTTGTCCCAAGACAAGTTACACTCGTATTACACGAAAACAATGTATGAAATGTGAATAAAGATTTTATTTTTTATTTTTATTTATTTATTTTATCTTCCAGTGAAAGTCCCCTTCAAATCTGTCTTCTAGAGCCCTTCCAGAGATTAGCTCGAACAGACAGATAGACAGATAACAGTGTAAAAATATTAGTGGTTACCATTTAAATAACTATAAGCACTTCAGAAACCATAGTTATTTCGAAATCACAAACAGACATTTTGATTTTATTTATATGTTTTCATAGATAGTATAGTTAAGATAAGCTTCGTATCGAGTCGAATATATATCGTCACGTGTTTTTGTGTATGTCTTTATGAAATTGGTTTTAACAAACATACAAAAAATAAAGCAGTCGAACTGAGAACGTCCTCTTTTTTTAAGTCAATTAAATAGCATTCATTTCATATCATCGCAGTGGCGGTCCACTGCCGGTTAAAAATAATGATTTGCTCATAGATAAATATTTCACTTCAGATGACAATAATATTTAAAAACCAAGGTAGGTAAGCTAATTATATTGCTTCGACATTCGCTTGGAATATTGGTTTCATACATATAAGTTGTAATATGATGTGATGTTTGAATTAATCAACAAAGTTTACCCACAAACTTTGTTGATTCCCAGAAGATTCGTAACGGTATTAGTTAAAACTACCTCACTTGGAGAAAAAGAGCACGGTCTCGATGCCGTCATACAGAAAATCACTACGTTGTACCACTTTGTAGTTGGCAGGATGGGCCCTCCTCCATGGGATTAATTTGATGATGTTCCCCTATCTTTTATATAATTTTGCGTGGAGTTGTTTGATGTTCATGAATGTTGTGTCTTTGTATAGTTTAACCGAAGTTGTTATTTGTAGTGAAAAAGCAATTTCATATTTTTAATTTGATCTAGTCTTTCTAATTTTTTGAACAAACCTTGCGTCATGTTACGATATACATAATGTGCGGCTGGACTGAACTTGTTATTTGTATTTTGTTTTACTTTGATCTACTGAGATATAGTCAATATACTGTAGTTTTTATGATTGTAGGAGTGTTTTTACTTTAATTCGATTACTCAACAGTACTGTAAAATAATACCTAATAACTGTTGGATTTCTTTGTATTATTTCTACTCAATGTATATATTCTGCTCAATTCTTCGATTATTAGTTCTTGGGATAATTTTATAAGCATCTTGTGAGCCGAGCTGAGCCTAATTATAGCAAATATTTGGAAATTGTTCTTATGATTACTTACTTATGAGAAAAATAAAAGAGGTACATTGTACAGAATATTTGCTATACTTATAAATTTATCCAAAACTCAAATATTTCAGCAGTAATATTTTTCTGTAAACTTTAATTTTATTTTTTTCATAGCTTTAATATCAGATGTTTTTGATACTCGTATCGAAGTCAAGATAGAATAATCCCAAAGATTAAGTAAGCCACTGTTTTGTATATATCTCAAGTGTCTCAGTTTTTATTGTAGGTACATAAAGTTTTCCCTAAATATTGTAGAATGCAACTATAATTTACGACATGTGGGTTTCTAAAAAATGGAGGTCATTGAACTATCTTTTATGTTTTAGCATTAAATAACAATTAGCTGTTGCCCGCGTATTCGTGCGCGTGGAACTTTCTCATAATTAAAATTAGCCTATGATACAAGAGACGAGACTAAGTACGAACTCTCCCTTTGCCGAATTTCGTGCAGACATGTTCTCTCCAAGTGGAAAGCCTTCCAGGGTTGCGGGAATGTTCTAACGAGATACCGCGGCCCCGGAAGGCAAGCGACACTGAATGAACAGGGTGGGTTTTTAGACAGTAGAACTCTTCCACTACTTTCTGCTCCAGCTACAGGAGGAGTCATTTGCTGCTTTTTGAGTTGTTGAGTTTTTTATGCTATATTTTAGTAAACAAGCTCCTTTGACACTCAATCGAAAAAACAAGCGAGAGCTGGACTTATCTTTAATAACCATACATTTTAAACCGACTTCAAAAAAGGAGGTTCTGTATTCAACCAGTATGTATGTATGTATGTTTGTATATTCGCGATTTTCTTAAAAACTATTGATCCGATTTCGATCGCGTTTTTGCTGTTTGAAAGCATATTTGACAAGGAAGGTTTTAGTGTATAACACATCAGGTTCTGATGAAGATCTTCGGAGATAAGTGATGGATTTCTTCAATTTAAAACCGCAAATCTCCCGCGATTGCTGCCCTCGTACATATAGATTTACGAGGGCAGCAATTGCGGGAGAAACCTAGCCCTTATTTTAAACGGAATTAGACATTCAATAAAACAATCTTTTAGGTTATTTCCCTCTTTGTAGTGCAGGTCTTTTTCATATGTTTTGAAGTCGGTTCAATTAAAAAAAAAAAGTTTTTATAGGTTTTCTAAATGGTCCGATTTAGCCTGTCCCTAGTTGCCTCCCCCAGCGACGCCCTAAGCCGAGTTCCGTACCCCACAGCATGTAGTTGCCTAGTTTGTAAGTTTTTAATAAGTCCTGGCTGGAGCCTTAAATTATAATAAGGCAGCCACAGGCAAGTACGTTTAAGCAGCCGACAACCTCAGAGGTTGACCTGCAAGAAGCCTCACAAAAAAACATTTTCTAATCTATAACTATCCAACTATTATCTGTGTTGTTATGTTTTATCTTCATATTTTCTTAAATATCTTAACAATATTTGATTTCTTTCCTAAATGTGAACACATGTGAAAATTATGTTTAATTAATACTTTAATAAATAGCCAATCTATGTAAATCGGTTCAGTAATCTGTGACAGATAGATATACACATGAGAAATCGTATAAAGTAATACGATACGATGCCATACGGACATTCAGAACCCAAAAAATATGTCGCGGAAAAGGACAGTACTATTCGTTCTAGATAGCTTTGTTTCTCTCTCACTCATATTGGTTTTAAGTCGTCATACCCCTGATCCTTCTTATCACCGGCTGAAAAACTAAATTTCCTGGCAAATCTGCGTTGCAAGAAAATGGAATATTATAGTAAGATACTTATTCATGGACATATACATATAAGTCTTTGTATCTGAGCTATTTGTTTTTAATGGTGGTGCCAGAAGATACTTAGATGTTCCTTACATCTCATTAGCTGGTGCACCCTTGAAGCAAGTCTCAAAATTTAAATATCAAGGTCACTGTGTCACTGAGGACCTGTGCGAAGATTTAGATATCGAGAGAGAGCGTAGGGCGCTGTCTGTTCGAAGTAATATGCTGGCCCGTAGGTTTACACGGTGTTCTTACGAGGTTAAAAAAGGTTTTGGCAAAAAATAGAACCGACTTCCATATCAAAACACTACAAAGCCAAAAATAACTTTAATTTCGGTAGTCGGTGTCATTTCTTTTGTATTTTCTTTTTCTTTTTTGACACCGCCTTCCGAAATTAAAGTTATTTTTGGCTTTGTAGTGTTTTTATATGGAAGTCGGTTCTATTTTTAGTTGTATTTTCACGCTTTTTAGTGGCTCGGTTTGTGATTTATCTAGTTACCAGAGCTAAAATGTCAACTACTTAACATCTTTTACAAAATATTGCTTTTACCGGTGCAGAGCCGTTAATTTTTGAGGAGTTCTCCTGGTACATCACCATCAGTTCTACTTCACCATGTGCATTGTGATGAGCATAAAGTGCTTAACATCCATATTCAAGTAATCTAATCGCAATCCACGAAATACCTATTATTTCGGTGGCCATCTGGGGTCTTCATCATCAGTTCCACTTCTTCAAATGATGCTTATCAAGAGCAACTGCACAAGTTACTATAAGAAATACCCAAAACGCTATAGGTGTGCCTATAATATTTGAAGAGTTCCCTCGATTTCTCCAGGATCCCATCATCAGATCCTGATTTTGAAACATTGGGACCAACTAGAAAGTACACCCTTTCAAACGCAAGAAGAATTTTCCAAATCGGTCCAGCCTTCTCCGAGTTATGAGGTAACATACAAAAATAAAAAAAAGTTCTAGACGAATTGAGAACCTCCTCCTTTTTTTTGAAGACGGTTAAAAATGACGCTTTTTCGAGCTTACTGTCAGACTTTTTACACCTGCAGCCTTTGGGTCAAGTATACGCAGAAGGCATACAGCGCCCTGCGTGTACAGTATAACAATGCTTTCAGGATGCTTGTGGGGCTGCCGCGGTATTGTAGCGCTTCGGGTATGTTTGCCGATGCGAGAGTGGATGATTTCTATGCCATTATTCGAAAACGATGCGCTTCTCTCCGGAACAGAACAGATACCAGCACCCACGGCATGTTGAGAGCATTGAGTGACCGGTGGGACTGCCCGATGCTTGGTCGATGGGTGAGACTGCACACACAGGTCGGTTCTAGATAGCTGTACGTGCATTTATTTTATTTTATCTTAATTACTATTATGTTATTATTATTCTGCCTATATGTGATTTTATGTGTGTGTATTGTGTTATTTAATTTGTGTTTCGTTTCTATTATGATATTATTATGTTATTTGTGATGTAATCCGATTATGTTATTTTGTTATTATGCTTATTGTAATTCATGAATACTAATAATAGTTTGAATAAGTATAATTGGTATCAATGTCTAATAATTTAATTCTATGGACTTCAATGTCTGCAAATAAATGATTATTTATTTATTTATGAGGTAACTTAAAAGTCTATTCGAAATGAAAAAATATAAAAGAAATCTTTTAGAAAGGTTTTTTACCTATACAAAATTTAAAATACAGTTTCAATGATTTATAGACACCCATTCTTTTTTTGTCATTATTTTTCTTTATAGAAAATATGTATATATAATATAAAGATAGTCTTCAGGAATTAGCCAGCTAAGGGAGGTTTGAATGGCGGTAGCCACGCAGTCCCTTTTATCCCTCCACTTAGGTTTACCATAATATGATAAATTGTAACATAAGTTATGTTGCCAATAAATTATCAATAAGTTCAACGGGGCTTTCATTTCATAACTAGCAACCCTATATTGGCCATAGTAGAATAACTGATGTAACAAGGTGGGTTTTAATCAGTAGAAGTCTGATACTCCCTAACGTTGCATCGACAGCGGGTGGTGGGTGGCAATTGTGGCAAATGGCTACAATTTGAAGAATTTCCATGAGAAAAAAGTATTTATGTGTACCGAAGCTTGTAATGTAATTTACTGAATTTTAAATTTACCTAAAGTTGTAGATAATTTGAGCCTATTTGCAAAGACATCATTATATTACGAGACAAACCAAATCATAATTATAAGTGTTATTTAACTTATCTTTTTTTTATTGAAAATAGGTTCGCGTTTGACCACTATCTCACCTGATGGTAAGTGATGATGTGGTCGAAGATGGAGCACGCTTACCTAAAAGTAACCTATTCACTCTTGACTTGAAGACTCCTAGGTTGTAGCCGTCGGGAAACAGACTCCGGCAGAGAATTCCACTCTTTAGCCGTACGCACAATGAAAGTATTCCCAAAACGTTTTGTGCGTATGGGCGGGATGTCCATCGTGTAATGTTATCTCCCTGTAATCAGTTGTAAAACTATAATGTTTAGTCCTCATTTAATCCTGTTATGGTGTACAATAAAGAGTATATCTATCTGTCTACGTTCTGTGTCGTTATTCTTGAACCTGGGAAGTACGCGAGCTATTGTTTTAAATATTCTAATCTACGATTGATTAGCTATCTTTGTCCTTGTTGCGATTAGGTAGATAAAGTTGCATAAGTCCTGCTTGTATTATTAACCGTGAAATGTAGCGCATATTTAGCGAACAGGTAAATATCATTTATCATTGAGATGATAAGTGTCGATGTCTTATTATTATTCAGGAGTAGTTTTCGGTCAAGAAGGGGGAGCTCGTGGCTATATCTTATCTTCTTACTATCCTACATATTTTTTTATTTATAATAGGTTCGCGTTTGACGACCATCTCACCTGATGGTAAGTGATGATGTGGTCGAACATGGAGCATGCTTACCTAGAAGTAACCTATTCACTCTTGACTTAAAGACCCCTAGGTAGGTAGGTAGGTAGGTAGGTAGACGCCATCGTTACATGGTGGACATCCCACCAATACGCACAAAACGTTTTGGGAATACTTTCATTGTGCGTACGGCTAAGGAGTGGACTTCCCTGCCGGAGTCTGTGTTTCCCGATAGCTATAACCTAGGAGTCTTTAAGTCAAGAGTGAATAGGTTACTTTTAGGTAAGCGTGCTCCATCTTCGACCACATCATCACTTACCATCAGGTGAGATGGTGGTCAAACGCGAACCTATTTTTAATAAAAATAATAAAAAAAAGCTATCGGGCAACACAGACTCCAGCAGGGAATTCCACTCCTTAGCCGTACGCACAATGAAAGTATTCCCAAAACGTTTTGTGAATGTGGGTGGGATTTCCACCATGTAACGATGGCGCATCGCCGTTTGTCTTGTAGTCCGATAATGGAACGGACTTGGCGGAATTAGATTGTGTAATTCCATCGCACACTCCCCGTAATGTAACCGATAGAAAACCGATAGACTTGCAACTCGTCGTCGATGTTCAAGGCTCTGCAGCTTTGATTCGACCAGTGCATCGTTGCCAATGAGTCTCTTGGCCCGTTTCTCAATAGACTTAAGCGCGTCCAGTTGGTATTTGGCAGATCCATCCCAAAGATGAGAGCAGTACTCCATACACGACTGAATAATATTATAAATACGAAAGTTTGTGAGGATGGATGTATAGATGTATGGACGTTTGTTACTCTTTCACGCAAAAACTACAGAACAGATCTGAATGAGTTTTGGTAAGTAGATAGTTGACATCCAGAAATAACACATAAGCGGGATTAAAGGAGGCGGGATCGAGATTTACGCGGAAAATCCCTCCCACGCGAACGAAGTCTTGGGCAGAAGCTACAAACATATTATCTTCTCGAACCTGTGACTTAACTAACTGAAAAAAATTGGCCAAGTGCGAGTCGGACTCGCCCATAAAGGGTTCCGTAGTAACTATAATAAATATAACATACTTAATATATATATTTGAAAAAAAAAAAAAAAAAAAACCTTACAAATTTCTTAAAACTAACTTATTTACAATTTTTACAACTACGCCAAATAACTTTGTTTTTCATAGTATTTGTATGAATTACAAAGTTATATTTGCGGTTTTCGAAAATATACTATATTTCAAAAACTGCTGACTCGATCTCATTCAAACCAATTTTGGTTGAAAGCTTACATTAAGATCTACATATGTTTTTTTAGAATTTTCACTTCATTATTATAGAAGTTAGAGGGGGGGGACGACGCACATTTTACCACTTTGGAAGCATATATCTTTTAAACGATTAACTTTATGAAAAAGTCACTTTAGAAACCATAATGTCATGTTTAAAGACCTGTCTATAGATACCACACACGTATAGGTTTCATGAAAAAAAATATTTTCAGTTTCAGTTTCATGTATAGGGAGCCCCCTTTATTCTGAATATTTTTTAAATTTTCTTTTAAAATCGGAAAGCGGTTCACAGAATACATCTACCTACCAAGTTTTACATGTATAGTCCTAATAGTTTCGGAATAAAATGACTGTGACATACGGTCGGACGGACAGACAGACAGACGGACAGACATGTCGAAACTATAAGGGTTCCGTTTTTTGCCATTCGGCTACGGAACCCTAAAAAGCATACAGTTGCATCAATTGTTTTAAAGCTGATTTTTAAAATTGATTATTATCTTCTAAGCCTTTTTTTGCCAACAATGTCGTGGTTGGCTTTCATTTTAACCAGATGCAGCTATCGTGAAAGCCGACTAGTGTTTTCAATGGAGCGAATACCTATTCGACCTCCACAGCCCAGTAGCCGAGTTGATAGAATACCTCTTGCCAAAGCTGGAGTCAGATTTTCTGACTTCAGACTACCAGTAATGACTGTCAAAGATATACTAATGACAGCCGGGATGAACGGTTTGCCCAGTAAGCGAGGTTTAAGGGAAGGGGAAGTTTTCGAGGAACGGAGGGATATTGATGTGGGGTATTGCCAGGGCCGGATTAACCATTAGGCGAAGTAGGTAACTGCCTAGGGGCCCCGCATCAACTAGGGGCCCAGCCCCAGTGCACGCACTAAGAAAACATGTTTCTTCGAACGAGAATTTGATGTGCGTGTGAACTTAGGGACCTCACTGTTAGCTCACAAAATACAAATCGTTAGATTTAGTAGTAGAATTAAAACAAATTTAGAACAAATTTGGGAATAAGTAAACAAATATATTAAAAACCACAGCCCTTAATGTGCGTTTCCTCAGTTCACAGACGATTTGGTCAGTCAAAGTAAGAAAAGGGGCCCCGAGAATGCTATTGCCTTAGGGCCTCTGACAGGGTTAATCCGGCTCTGGGTATTGCATTTCCCAGTTACTGGGTTGTAGAGGTCAGATAGGCGGTCGCTCCATGTAAAACACTAATACTCAGCTGCATCTCGTAAAACAGGAGGCCGACCATGGGGTCGGCCTCCTGTTTTACGAGATGCAGAAAAGTTGGGAAAAGGGAGATGATGAAGATGTTCACCCATTCACGACCCGACCTCGGCAAAGGGTGCGTATCATTTGACAAAATAACAAAGTTCTAACGATCAAATGACCTAATTTCATTTAATATATATTTTTTTAGTATAACGATGAAATGATATAACGAATTATTTATATAATTTCAGTTTACCTAATTTTATATGGTTTAATAAACATTTTCTATAATGCACATTTGAACTAATATTCAGTTAGTATAATATTTAGTTAGTATAATATTCAAATTCTATAGTAACGTTTAATATAATTTTGAAACGTCTACTATGTTTTTTATATTTTTGCAAAAACTGATTAGATTATAAACGCCTGCCATTTTCACTCATATATACCTGCGTTAGATCCCCTCTATGGTTGGTGAATCATTTGGGTTAGATGAGGTTATAACAGTATGATCTTTTTTTATATTTACTTATTCACTACAGAAATTGGGCAGAAAATGAGTAAATATGAAAATTAGGTCAAATGAAAATAGGCCAACTGAACGTTATACCTATAAAAAGACAATTATACTAATTGAAAATTATATGAGATGAACGTTATACTAAATGTTGTTAGAGCAAAAGAAGTTTATATGAAATGTAATATTAGATCACATGAAATTAGGTTATCTGTTTTTATAGCATATGAAAATTATATCATGTGAACGTTATTTCAAGTGATAATATCTGTACACCGCCTCGGCAGGAGTTGTCTCTATTGTATTGTATCTTGAAGATCAACCCGTGACTGATATTGTTACGCCAGTCGCTTAGCGAAGTTCATCGAGAAACTTCGACAGAAATCTAATTCGTTCGAGACACTAACGCCATCTAGCGGCGAGTAGTAGTACTAAGTATATCGAGAAAGTTCGACTGACTTTTAATACGTTCGAGATACTAACGCCATCTAGCGGCGAGTAGCAGTACTGAGTATCTCGAGTAGCTTCTGGAATATTCTTGGCAATATAGGCAGTGAGTCGATTTTACAAGAATGTTCTAGAACTCAAAGACCGGGGTATAAAGAGATCGCAGAGGAAGACAGACGGAAGTCTTATTACAAAAGATACGAGGCGATATAATTTAGTTAAGTGACAAGTTTTGTAGTGCGAATAACTGTGTTAATTTTTATTTTGTGTTTATTTAATTAAAATGTTAATTTTAGTTTAATAGGTGTAAATTATTTCTATCCCGAACCCCAGCTCGTAACAATATTATTTAGCTATGAGCTCCTCTGAATAAACAATAATAAAGCTATATGATAGCATGACTATTTCTTTGACACGCTTTGTTGCCTAAATGACTCGATAGATTTCAACAAATGGGGTTGCGGTTTTTGATGAATGGATTTGTTTTTTTGGGCATATCTTTCACACAATACATTAATTTACATAACACATAGTCAGCCTATATGCTTTCCACTGCTGAGAGATAGGCCACCTCTCTATAGGAGGGAATAATCGAGGGTCGTTATCCACCACACGTCGTCAAATCTTTGCAACAAAAAATTTAAAGAGCTGCTAATTTTTGAGGAGTTGTTCTGGTACATCACCATCAGTTCTACTTCACCATATGCATTGTGACGAGCATAAAGTGATTAACATACATATTCAAGTAATCTAATCGCAATCCACAAAATACTTATTATTGAGTAGTTTCGGTGGCCATATGTGGTCTTCATCATCAGTTCCACTTCTTCAAATGGTGCTTATCGAGAGCAACTGCATAAGTTACTATAAGAAATACCCAAAACGCTATATGTGTGCCTATAATATTTGAAGAGTTCCTTCGATTTCTCCATGATTCCATCATCAGATTCAAACATGATGACAATGGGACCAACTAGAAAGTACCTATAACCTTTAAAAAAAAAAAAAATTTCCAAATCGGTCCAGCCATCTCCGATTTATGAGGTAACATACATAAAAAAAAAGTTCAAGATGAATTGAGAACTTCCTCCTTTTTTTGTATTACTCCTGTATTATAGTTGCAATTACAAACATACACAAACAATCAGATCCGGAAAAAAACTTAACATATTATTTGTTCTGTGCGGAAATCGAACACGCAACACGCAGCGTTGACGCCTATCGTTCAACTACTGCGGCGACCACGTCGAGGATATTTTTTTGCTTTAATACGATCATCAATTCATATACCAATCTTAAAATAAAGCAATAACTTTTTTATGCTCACTGAATGTAATCAAACTTGAGACTAAACGGTCCAATTAATGTCAAAACTTAATATAGAAAACTGTGAAACGAACAGACATTTATTAAATTCTTTGACTCTTTAATTATTTTCTGTAATTTTTAAGTTTTTATGATCCCGTCTCAACGGGTGAATCAGTTTGCTAAAGTTTTTAGTACTTTACAAGATCACAATTTAATGTTATACATGTATAATTTAATTCGACGTTGCTTGTCTTAATTAGGTTTATATTAGTTTTATTATTGATTCAATTTGTCAAGTGCGAGTTGAACTCGGTCAAGAAAGGTTCCTTACTGTCAGTCAGTATGTTTCTTTCATCATATAAGAAACGAGTTTGGATCTAGGGTCAGTTGCTGTTCAGACGCTTAAAATGTATTTATAAACTATAGCTCAGTGCAAAACTAAAACGGCTGCTTAGAGAATAGCGATCAAGGATAAAAGAAATTACCAATGAATTATCGATACATTGTGTATTGCTACAACGGAAGTTTTTTATTTAGCACTACACAATATATTCATCAATTCTTTTACAATAGAGGAGTATAACTTTATAACACTAACTTAGCTAGGTATTCTCATGACGTCACATATCCCTCAAATCGGTCACTTGTAATAAACAGAAAAACAATGGGTAAGGCTGCTAATTTTATTAAAAGGCTTCACGTCATTGGTGGCTATACGAACAACTAAAGTTTATAATTACAGAAGGCAAACAAAATCGCATTTATAGATAAGCGTTAGAATACTTTTTCGTCCGTTGGAAAGTGATGATGCGGTCGACGATGGACCTATCAGGTAACACTGCCTTGGACAGGGAATTCAATTCTAAACCCAACAGTATCCTATTCAAATAAGAATAAATGACCGGATTTTTCAATCTTAGGTGCAGTAGGCTCTGAAACTGAGGCTGTTCAGAGAAGTTTTCAGTCATGTGGTCGTGACTACATTTAATGGGTATGTACATCGAAGATTCTCAGTAGATCTCATGGCGAGGCCTTTATCATATGTATAGTTGCGAGGCCTTTGTCTTATACGCTCGGTTGCTCGGCGCAAAAATAAAAAGAGGGTCGCTTGCCAGTGACTTTTGACCGCATCTGAGCGTACGACGCGCAGTAATAAAAATTTGATTGTGACTCGCTCCAGAAGCGCACTTCAAATGTTTTAACTGTTCTGAATAGCCATTAAAACAAGCTTAAACACTGTGTCTGTTTTTTTAATAGATCTTATTTCCGTATTTTTCAATGTACCTTGAAACTTTAACTACCCAAAATATTAGCTACTTGTATGGAAAAATCCGTTTTACTAAAAACTAAGATCGATAAGAGCATTGTTTCTTATTTTATTAATAAACCAGATTAATTACTAGACACATTTAATCACACGTGGATATATTTTACCTGGAATAAAATATTTAAAACATTAAGGGAATCCTAGTGTAGAAAACACAAAATGGCGATGTCAAGCTTTATTTCGTATCGTGTAATAAGAATTAGATTTATAATGTTGTGTATTTGAAGGTCGGATAATATATCATAGTTTAAAAACGTTTCACGAGGACTTTATGGACTACAAAAAAAACTGGAAACGATTGTTGCCAGAAGCAATCACGGGTGTTCAATTTTGGAAACAATCGTTTCCAAAAGCAAGCGAGCGGTTATAGTGGCGAGGCCTTTGTCTTATAGTGATAAGCCCAGGTCTCCACTCGATAAATCCACAAACATTGGTGTGAGATTGACTGCTCAAAAATGAAGCAAATACTTTTCGAGACATTCTCGGCACTGCCCTTCCATGAAATGCCATTCGTGTTTCCATTGAAAAAGGTAAAGTCATCGAGCGTATGTACTAAAATTAGACCGATAGAGAGAAGATTAGCATAGCTCCTGTGCAAAGATGATACGCAAAATCTTGAAGTGTTGCAAGAATGTTCTCTCTCGAATCTCGAAACGTAAGGGCGAAGAAACAGGGTGGGTTTTTAGTCAGTATAAGTCAAACACTCTCTTTTGCTCCAGCCAGAGCTGGAGGAGTCATTAGATAATTTTCCCACCGAAAAAAATGGGTGATGTTGTAAATATCTGCGCGATTTTTGTGTGGTGCAGCAAACATATAAAAAAGACGCTTTTAATTCCTATTTTGTGCCGAATGGTAGTTCTGCATCTATCATAAATAAGTCTGCATCGTTCCACACCTGCGGTTGTCACTCACCACAAACCGGCTATTATAAAATAATATTTGTGTAAAACGATTTGTATGGCTTTGAACACCTGTCGACGATTCAGTGGTATTGAAATAAAATGCAGACCATTCCAATGAATAATGGCTATTGTATTAAATATTTCAAACACGTGTTGGTAAATTTTATTTGTAAGGATGAGTATATACCTACGTGCCTCAGTAACGAGATACTCTCGCCCCGGAACCGTAGTGTAACTGAAAGAACAGGGTGGATTTTAAGTCAGTCGGAGCTTGACACTATGTACTGATCACCTAGAGTTCGAGGAATCTGATGGTTTATTGGCGAAGATGAGTATTTGTCTGTCCAAGTTGCAAGATGCGGCAACACTAGGATAACTGAAGGAACGGGGTGGGATTTAAGTCAGTAGGAGTCTAACACTCCTTTCCGCCTTTCCGCGGGAGGAATCTTTTGATGATTCCCCACCTGAAAAAAGACGAGTATTTATAAAAATACTTGCGGTTCGCTGTTGTGAAAATTTCGCTTTTGATCTAGACCCGTTCAACTATATTGAAGTGTCATAAATACTCGTACCTATAAACTTTCGTATTTATAAAAATAGTTGTGTTATTTTGTGCAGGCGCATAAAACCATCAAGATGGGAAAGAATTTCTTAGGCATTTAAAAAAATCGCCACTCTCACTGTCAATTAGTCTTGTGCCTGCTCGGTCACTTTGGAGATCGCTCCGTACTAGTTCATTTCGGACAGTGAACTAGTTCACTCTATTAGTTCTAATAGCTCTATTCGTTCTTCGCTCTCGGCGGTCCTTAACTCAGACTCGGACCGCCGAGAGCGAAGAACGAATAGAGCTATTAGAACTAATAGAGTGAACTGTGGTCTGCGCTGTGCTCTGAGTCTCAGAGCACAGCGCGGACCACCGAGCAAATGTAGGTACTATCAAAGACATCGTATTAATTTATCTCTGTATTACCACAGCGTAAACAGCTGATTTAATATTAGGATTATGTATAATTTAAACAGAGATATTTATTACCATTGAAATGTGAATCTGAAACGGTTCTCATTCATACAGACACAGAATGAATTCGTATGACGTTTCTGTCAACCAATCAGTGACTGTATTTCATTACTCGTTCGCACATTACGATCGCACGGTTTAGAATGTACGACCAATGTACGAGTACGAAAAGAGCTATTAGAGCTATTAGACCGATTACAAGCCAGCGTTCGGAAACGGTTCTTTTAGTACAGTGCAAAGATTCGGCTCCTATTCGTTCATCGTTCACGTACTACACAAGACTACTGTCATTTGTAAAAGTGTCCAAAGCAATGACAGCATTGCGTCGTTGAAAGGCCATGTTTATTCTTTGACAGAAGAAAAAGAAAATAAATACTAATTGTTTTACAACAAATTGTGATTATATTTGTAAGTAATTTTTTATACACCTGCCATGTTATATCTTCACCACCCATGGTTGACTGGTAGAATATGCCTATGGGATTAAATCCACCTTTGTACATTTTGTGTTGCATAAAATTTTATTAAATAAAATAATAAATAAATACACTTGTAAGTACACGTTTTTAGAATTACGCAGATAAGGCTGCCGTGCACCCTTTACAGTTCCAGTGTGGTATTTTTAGAGGTATTTATTTATTCCTTCAATTTGTTGATGGTGATTACTGTAGTGGTTTAAGTGACGTAAAAACCCCACACTCCCTGGTATTTTCCCCAAAAGTCTAAGTGCCTTTTAAAGGTTTCCACGAAAAACAAAATAAGATACTTGGGTGGTACTTTTGGAGTTATGGCTCGAAGTCTTGAATATTAAAACTAATATAACCAGACAATGCTTTCTTCTTTTATTATAGCAGTGCGGTTATCGAGCACTTAGAAATACAAATGTGTGTTTTAGTATTAAAGAGACTTCAATTATTAACATTCTGGATGGTGTTAACCTGTTAATGGTAAAATCTTTATCGCTTTTGTGAGCCTTGTAAGTTTTCTTTGAATTTTCCTTTTGAAACCAAACAACAATAGTAGTTTAACTTCATTAGTACATACATTCTATTTACTTTAATTTGTAATTATATACATTACATGTTTATTTTGCAAATAAGTTAATAAATAACACTTTTACAAGTTATTTTTTTCGTAAATGTAAACTAGATGAGGCCAGCATTAATATTATTATGGCTTTACATTAAATTATTAAAGCTATTGTAACTTTAGGAGGAACTTGGAAACACTTATTTTATATTATGACATTATAATTAATATTTTTCTGTTGTATTTGTTTTAATGTTGTATTGAATCATATTCTTAAATTAATTAATCTGATACTGTGACATAAATTATATTCAATTTCTTCCTAATATTTGTATGTCTTATTAACAAAACATAGCAGACTTGTAATGTATTTACCTATGTTTAGCAAATAAATCATTTTGATTCTGATTTTTGGATAAATAATAACAGCCGCACGGGACATGTGTGTCACGGGTTCTATTCCAACACCAAAAAATTTGACTATACTAATATTATAAAAATTGGCCAAGTGCGAGTCAGACTCGCCCATGAAGGGTTCCGTAGTAACTACGCCAAATAACTATGCTTTTCATTGTGTTTGTATGAATCACAAAGTTATGTTTGCGGTTTTAGAAAATATGGTGTCTCAAAAACTTCTACAGCATATTTTTAGATTTTTCACTTCACTATTATAAAAGTTAGAGGGGGGGGAACCAATATCCACTGTGGAAGCGTATATCTTTTAATCTATTAACTTTATGAAAAAGTTGTTTTAGAAACCTCAGTGTCTTTTTATAGATAGGTACAGGTAGGTATATGTTTTTTTTTATACACGCATAGGTTTCATGAAAAAAATTATATATATTTAGTTTCAGTTTTTATGTATTAGTATTTTAATTTTTTTTTAATTTTTTCTTAAAATCGGAAAGCGGTTTACAGAATACATCTACCAAATTTTACATGTATAGTCCTAATAGTTTCGGAATAAAATGGCTATGACATACGGACGGACCAACAGACAGACAGACATGACGAAACTATAATGGTTCCGTTTTTTGCCACTTGGCTACGGAACCCTAAAAAGATATTGTTTGTATGTAGGGCGTAATCTCCGAAACTAATGATCCAAATAAAAAAATATTCCCTGTATTATAGTAACGTGCACTATTTGTGATCGCTATAAGCCATAATAGACAAAGTTGCGGGCGTAGTCCATCGTTACATGGTGGACATCTCACCCATACGCACTAAACGTTTTGGGAATACCTTCATTCTGCGTACGGCTAAGGAGTGGAATTCCCTGCCGGAGTCTGTGTTTCCCGATAGTTACAACCTAGGAGTCTATAAGTCAAGAGTGAATAGGTTACTTTTAGGTAAGCGTGCTCCATCTTCGACCACATCATCACTTACCATCCGGTGAGATAGTGGTCAAACGCGAACCTATTAAAAAAAATTAGTATGGAATTAAAGAAGCTGAAGTGGTAGTGAACTATTTCCAATTTGATATGTGTGCCATCTATACAACTTGTAACAGAATAAACGCAATTCATGAAAGTAGTTGGTTCAGAATCTGCTTCTGAATCGATTTCCGTCATAAAAAATGTTAAATTTTGACGGAAAAAATCTTTCATTTAACTTAAAATTAGTAGTACTTTAGTATCATGACAAATTAATACAATCGTTAATTCAAGGAAATTGTGTGCGTATCACGTTGGCCGCTAAAATTGCATGAGTGTATGCGTCTGCGTAAGGATATTGTATGACATTTTGCGTTTAGTAAGGATAACTATTTTATAAAAAATGCCTAGGTTTGGTTTCAATTTATTTAGTTACGGATGTTGTATTAGGCTTATTATTTAATATTATGTATAATTGGGGTGTCTGAGGTATCGCGCTTAATCTGTTACACGTTGTATACGAATTGAGTAAGTTAAAAAAGACACTAGTTCGCGGCCCCGAGTTTTTACGCCATTTATCATCTACTTAGCCTTTTCCAACTATGTCAGAGTCGGCTTCGAGCCTAACCCACGGAACAGATAAAAGAGGTTAGAAAGGAAATAGTTCCTGATTTGTATGAGAACGCGTGTCGCCGCTTGTCTCCCACTTTTTGGCTTCACTACAAGCAAGAGGCCCGTTACTTATGCGAATTACGCACACAAATAAATTACACACACTTGAATCGAGAGCTTGCTACTGATTATAACTCACTGTCGATAAAAATGCGCCGTGCATCACGGCCAATCAGGGCAAAGAATGAAACGTCAATGGTTGAAGTGTGGCGCATGCAGTACATTGTAAGCGGACTTGGTCATTGCGTTGATTAGCCGAGTACACATCGGGCAATGTATACTTTTTGTAACTTGTTGCAATAATGTTGTTAATGTTCGGAATTTCATAGTGATCAAAATATTTTTATGTATTTTACAAATAAAATTGTAATTAAATGTTATTTCCGACTTACCATTGGAAAGATATACCTCCTCGCTCTATACTTGCGGTCTGACTTTTTATTTTACAGGCTATATCTGCACAACACGGCATTTTAAAGCAGAGCTCTGTGTTCCGAAGTAATCCGAAGCGCACTAAACGCGGTGAATGAATTAACATTCCAACCTTATTCATCTATTCCGTGGCCTAACCGGATGCAGATGAAATGGTACTCAGCTACATACATTTAGACTGGCAGGCTTTACAAGAACTGCCTATATTACCTCCTTAACCCAGTAGCTAGGTCACAAGATACCTCTTGGTAAGACTGACATGCAGATTTTCTGACTTCTGACTGCTCGTAACGACTTTCAGAGATGTATAAATGACAGCGAGACCAACGGCTTAATAGATAGATAGAATATACTTTATTGTACACCAATAATTAAAATACACTTAAATAACAATATTGCAAAAAATTTGGTTACAATGGCGGTCTTACCGCTGTGAGCTTAATGTACTTTTTTATTGATAATAGGCTCGCGTTTGACCACCTTCTCACCTGGTAAGTGATGATGTGGTCGAAGATGGAGCACGCTTGCCTAGAAGTAACATTCACTCTTGACTTAAAGACCCCAGGTTATAGCGATCAGGAAACACAGACTCCGGCAGGGAATTCCACTCCTTAGCCGTACGCACAATGAAGGTATTCCCAAAACGTTTTGTGCGTATGGGTGGAATGTCCACCATGTAACGATGGTGCATCGCCGTTTGTCTTGTAGTCCGATGATGGAACGGGTTTGGCGGAATTAGATTGTGTAATTCCATCGCACACTCCCCGAAATGTAACCGAAAGAAAACCAATAGACTTGCAAGTCATCGTCGATGTTCAAGGCTTTGGAGCTTTGACTCGATCAGTGCATCGTTGCCAATGAGTCTCTTGGCCCGTTTCTCGATAGACTCAAGCGCGTCCAAAGATGAGAGCAGTACTCCATACACGACTGAACCTGGGCTTGATATACGAAGCACGAATGTTAAGATCGTTCTGTCAATCTATATGTTAAAATGGTTACACATCCACGGTCCCACCTCGTAAGCATTGCATAACCTTGAAAATAGTCCTACGTGGTTGTTACCACGAGACTCTCTCAACATAATATACGCCATTAACCCTACAAAAATTACTTAACCCATTCTATCTCACTCTATACAAAAGCAATTTCTAGTTCAAAGAATACATTGAAATCCACGTATGTGCTCTTAGGAATTCACCTACGACACACAAGTCAACTTTCAATAAAACTTCCCATTGCACCTTTTCCACGACAAAACGTCCTTTTAGCAGAATTGGAAAACCTCCCCCCATTCCTCGTTGTTGTCCGATACTATTAAAACGGCACACTGGAACTTCAACTCTGATATCTAAAAATTAAGGTTGTTTTTTTTTTGTTCCGATTTTTTCTTAAGACTTCTTTTTTTATCCTATTTTACGGTATACGTTCGCGGTTTTCCACTTTTTTTAAGCCGATTTCAATAAGAGGCTTTTGAAAGTTTTAATAAACTGTGAGGGTAGCTTTACGTCCGAGCGCCCCTTTGAACATTTCTTCTGGTTAGTAATTAATTCTTGCAGCACTTGTGTTCTTGGGCGTAAATTGAGATTGTTTTTCTTGATACTTTTGTGAAAATTGAGAGGTGTGATCCCAAACTTTGTAAGTGGAGTATTTTAAAGCTTTCTGTTTCAGTTTAGTAGGTAGTATTATATACATATTATAACTCTCACAGGACGTATTAGGTAATGTTAACAGACTAGGTTAATTTTTATGTTTCATGCCGACTTCAGTCCATTGACCATCACATCAAAGTTTATCTGCGCTTTAGAGACTAAGCTCTTAGGCTCAGCGTCATTATCTTTAATAGTCGTTACGGGTAGTCAGAAGTCATGAAGTCTGACACTGGTCAGACAAAGGGTATCGTGTATCCCAGCAATTGGTCAGATAGATAGAGCAACCGGTTAGAATAGAATTCGACCCGATATATGTAGTTGGGACAAGAATAGGCAGATAATTAAATACGTTAATAATAATATAGTAAGTCAAGTAAACAAAAGAATGCCTTATTTTCTAACAGATGCTACGAGAGTTCAGTATGCTAGATGAGAATTAGGCCAATCTGAACAGAAGGCCGAATTGATTAAGCGCAGATTTCGACGGTCAATGTCATGTTGTTATATAATGTCAGAAGAATATCAATGACATGGATCGAAATATTATCTTAACATTAAGTATCTTGTACCATTTTATGTTCTATACAGAAGTTTTTACATCATAATATTATGTAGAACTAGCTTTTGCCCGCGACTTCGTTCGCGTAGGAGGGTTTTCCCGCGTAAAATCCCGATCCCGTGGGAATTTCGGGATAAAAAGTAGCCTATGTGTTATTCCAGGATGTAAACCTTGCCAAATTTCACTCAGATCCGTTCAGTAGTTTTTGCGTGAAAGAGTAACAAACATCCATCCATCCTCACAAACTTTCGCATTTATAATATTAGTAAGAAAGATTTGGAACCATTCTTCAACAGACGATGAGTATTCCTACTGTGGATGGCGCTTTAAGCGAGCTAGCTATATCGACTCGTTGGAGCAACAAGCCCGCCAATCTAATTTGGAATTATGTAATGTACCAGAAAAGCGCAGTGAGAACCTTTTAATGCTGATGGGAAATATTACCTCGAAATTAAATTTTTCTTTATCACTGAAAGATATTTTAGAGATTCATCGAGTACCACATGCACATAAGGAAAACAAAACTCCTAAAAATATTATTGTCAAATTGAGCTCACGTATATTAAGAGACAATTTGTTGAGCACATTTCGTTTAGCAAAGGGATTAACGACTGACCAATTGGTGGTGTCTGGGGCTAATCAACCCATATTTATGCATGAACATCTTACACTACAAAGGAAGCAATTATTTCGGCAAGTTCGAGAAGCAGCAAGGAAGAATAACTTTAAATATGTATGGGTTAAGCACGCTACAATTCTTGTTCGCGAGAATGACTCTACGTCAGCCATCGCTATCCGATCGGTACAAGATATTAACAAGATTAAGACAAAATCTTTGCCTGTTGTATAATGATCGATATGTGAAAGCTAATTATAACCGCAAGAATAAGAATATTGTATATTATGACATAATTATTCTCCTATGTGTTTGGCATATGTCGTGTAGAAGTTTAATAGACTTATATATTGTTGAGGCAGTGGTGAATAACACAACTCGTGGGCGTTATCGTATGTGTAATGAGGAACGAGAGTATTTCTTTTCATTTTTATATAATTCACAGATTTTTTATTTATTATATATTATCTGGACTTTGGTATTATATGTTCTGGACATTTTACGTATAAATTGTAAAAACTTTTATACTTTTGAACTCATGTTTATTAGCGTATGCAGGAAGAGTACTGGATAACCTAACCGTGTACTACCAAAATTGTAGAGGAATACGTACTAAACTTAACATATTGTATATGAACATATTATCAAATTCCTACGATATTATTGTCCTCACGGAGACCTGGTTAACGCCTCAGATATATGATAGTGAATTCATGGATGAGCGTTATGTAGTTTATCGCTATGATCGTGACCGTATCGTTAGTAACATGAAAGAGGGAGGTGGAGTACTCATAGCAGTGTAAAAACACTTACATTCTCAGTGCGTACCAAACAATATTTTAACGCACTCACAATATATAGAAAGTGTTTTTGTACAGCTTTATGACGCGGACCACAATAAATGTTTAATTGGCGCAGTGTATATTCCGCCAAAATCATCGGATGAAGTTTACATTAATTATTTTGAGACAGTGCAACATCTAATAGACCATCTTTCATTCAGTAGTATCAACCTATTCGGTGACTACAATTTACCCCACGTAGACTGGCTACCCAAGCTGAATAACTCTGCGGCGTTGATATGTCAGGGTACTTCATCTATTTGTATACACATAGGTAATTTTCTATCTGTACTCAATGCTGCCCAATATAATCATATTAAAAATTGTATGAACCGAACGCTGGACCTATTAATAAGTGATACTGAATGTTTAATCTATACACCCTCATGTCCTCTGTTATTGTGCGATAATTATCATCCTCCATTCTGTGCAAACATTAAATATAAATCTACAACTCAGCCAATCAATCGTGCTAAGATAATTAAATATAACTTTTATAAAGCTAATTATGACCTCATTAACAAGGAGTTATTTGAAGTTGATTGGAAGGAAGTTTTTGAAGGATTGTCAGCTGAAGAGTGCGTTAATGCTTTCTATGATATTGTTTTTAAAGTTATAAAAATCACACTCCGAAATCTAGCTCTCGATCATCCAAGTTCCCCATCTGGTTTACTAACTCACTAATTCGTATTTTTAAGAACAAGAATAAAGCCTGACTGAAATGGAAAACCTATAATAATATATCGGATTATGAACAGTTTTCTTTTCTTCGGAATAGATTTTTTACAGAGTGTTCAAACACTTACAGATGTTACATTGATTCGATCGAAGTAAATATTAAAAAAAAATGTGAAATATTTATGGAGTTATGTTTCGAATTGTACCAGCAGCGCAGGCATTCCGTCCACAATGTCTTATAAAAATTTGAAGAGCAATTTGCCAGTTGAGATTTGTAACATGTTTATGGACTATTTCCATTCTGTTTATGAAACATGTACTTTTGATGGTGGTAATTGGTCCATACCTGAAGAAACTGCAAGTTATAGCACTCTTCTCACTAGTATTACGTTTAATACCGAACAAGTTTTAAAATCTCTGAAGGGTTTAGATACCACAAAAGGTCCTGGTCCTGATAATATACCTCCTTATTTTTTAAACAGAACTGATAACAGTATCTGCGTCCCATTACATATGATTTACAATAAATGCATATATGAAGGTGCTTTTCCTGAAGTATGGAAGCAGGCTAATGTTACACCAGTCCATAAATCTGGTAATAAACGAGATGTGGAAAATTACCGTCCAATTTCCCTTTTGTCTGCCTTGTCGAAGCTTTTTGAGAGACTTGTACATGATGCCATTCATGCGATTATTTACAGAATGATTATAGAACAACAACACGGGTTCATAAAGGGTAAATCTACAGCGACCAACTTGATATTGTTTGCAGGTTACTTATTCAAAAACATGGATCAAAAAGTACAAGTAAACTGTGTCTACACCGACTTTCAGAAAGCTTTCGACAAGGTAGACCATCAACTACTTCTTGAAAAAATTGCATACAATGGGATAAGGGGAAATTTGTTGCGCTGGTTTGCGTCGTATGTCACGAATAGAACCCAAAGGGTCGTTATTAAAGGATTTCAATCTGCATCAGTATCTGTTACGTCCGGTGTGCCCCGGGGCTCGATCCTTGGCCCTCTCTTATTTGTCCTATTCATAAATGATATTGCTAATTGCTTTAAGCACTGTAATTTTCTCCTCTATGCTGATGACTTAAAAATATATAGAACTATTAGAAGATTTTCAGATTGTCAACTATTTCAAGAAGACCTTAACCGTTTGTCAAACTACTGCATTAAAAATAAAATTAGCTTAAATATATCTAAGTGCTCTGCAATAACTTTCACTAAAAATGAAAACCTCTTTCAGAATAGTTATAATATTAATAATGTCGGTTTAGCTAGAGTATCCATTGTTTGAGACCTTGGGGTATTGCTGGACAACAAGCTCCACCTTGATAAGCACATTGAAATGATTGTTAACAAAGCATATCGTATGTACGGGTTTATCATGAGATCTTCGGTTGACTTTAGACGCACAGATACTTTTCTTCACCTTTACAAAGTATTGGTCAGATCACAACTGGAGTATGCTGTGGTGGTGTGGAACCCGTATTATCACAAACACATAGACAGCTTAGAAGCCGTCCAGCGCAAATTTCTTAAATCGGTGCACTATCGTTGTTGTCGTTACTTTCCAACATATAATGTCCTACTTGACAAATATAATTTAATGAGCCTAAGGTCCGGACGCATATTTTTGTTTCTTTACGATGTATGTCATAACAGATATGATTGCTCCGATATCGTTAATAGGTCGAGTTATGTAGTTCCCAGAACTGTCATCAGGCGGAGGTGCGCGCGTATCCACTTTTTGCGTTACCTTCGTGTCGAACAAAGTCGGCTCGCGCACCGCTTTACCGTATAAGTAAAAATTATAATAGTATGTTCACTGATTTAGATTTATTTGCTATGTCTGTAACTAAATTCCGGAACGGTCTCATACAGATACTTAAAGAGTTGTAGTTATTTTTAATATTATGTAATTACAAATGAATGAAATATTTTGATATTTTTAAATATAATAATAGAATTGTGATAATTATAACAAATAATTTAATTAATATTAACACTAATTTTATTGAAATTATTGAATTTATTTACTTTAGCTTAATGATAATGATAACAAAATAATATGTATAATTAAGGAAGTAACATTGTTTTGTATAATATTTGGTTAGGAAAAAAAAAAAACATTTTAAAACTTATGTCACAACCCTAATATATAATTTGTGAATAATGGTGTGGGTGCACATTTACTAACATTTATTTGTTATGATTTTATAGTTTATAAAAAATTTGTTACTGTTTCTTATTCCCTAATAAATAAAAAAATAAATAAAAATTAATGTAATATGTACTCTAATTTAATCGTTACAATAATATGTTTATTTCAGTTTAGTGCAAATTTAAACGAATGTTAGCTGAAAAAAATCATTATAAAACTATTTCACGAGAAGTGACGGTGCGCGGCGTTGCCTTTTTTTGTTTTTTTTTTGTCGCCTTCTGAGGAATCGCCGGTACTCGACACCCTTTGACCAAATCTCTTCCTTGAGGAAGATATAAAGTGATGGAACCCGCACCACGAACGACTTGAAGCTTGTGTTGCGGCGCGACTCCAACATTTTCTAGCTTCTTCACCCTCAAGATCAAGTAAGGCTTCACTTGCAAGTACTCCACGATCTCTCCAACCCTCGCGCTCGTATAAGCTATATGGTGCTGCTTCACAAGGCTTTACGACATGAAAACACACCTGGCTGTAATTATATGTAAACAAACCTTCGGGAATTATTTTTCTTAAAGATGGTTAAATTGCAACCGAATTCTTTTGTATAATTAAAAAGAAAACAGAAGGTGTTTTACGTCATAAATTTCCATTTGCAAGGAGGAAAATTATACAGACAGATTAAATGTGACATACAAAAGATACTGACACTGATTACCAAACTAAGCTTGATATTAAATTAGAAAGCAGTGTTCAATCGTGGAGTATGACATTGTGGTACATTTTATATAACATAAAAACTTTTTAACAAAAAATTAAACCGACTCCCAAAAAACACTGCAAAGTGAAAAATAATTTTAATTTCGGTAGTCGGTGTCTTTAGTTTTGTTTTTTCGTTTTTGGCACCGACTTCCGAAATTAAAGTTATTTTTCACTTTGCAGTGTTTTTTGGGAGTCGGTTTAATTTTTTGTTAAAAAGTTTTTATTTCACTCTTTTTAGTTGGGTGATTCTTAATTTACCTAGTTACAAGAGCCTAAATGTCAACTACTTATAACCTGTTATAAAATATTGCTTTTCCCAATGCTGGGCCGTTAATTGTTGAGGAGTTCTCCTGGTACTTCACCATCAGCTCTACATCAACATATGCATTGTGACGAGTATAAAGTGCTTAACGTCCATATTCAAGTAATCGAATCGCAATCCACTCTATACTTATTATTGAGTAGTTTCGGCGGCCATCTGTGGTCTTCATCATCAGTTCCACTTCCCCAAATGGTACTTTTTGAGAACAACTGCAAGAAATACCCAAAACGCCATAGGTGTGCCTATAATATTTGAAGAGTTCCCTCGATTTCTCCAGGATCCCATCATCAGATCCTGACTTTGGTGATAATGGGACCAATTTCGAAGTATACCCATTCGAACAAAAAAAGAATTTTCCAAATCGGTTCAGCCGTCTTCGAGTACTCGATGATCATACATTAAAAAAAAAAAAAAAAATACGCGTCGAATTGATAACCTCCTCTTTTTGTCGTCGGTTGATTAATTAGTACTGAATGTCACTGCTATGAGCAACAGAACACGACGTACACGAGATTAGTAACTCAAAGTACTTAATTCAAATAATTAATAATTTATGAACTTACTTTACAAATATCATTTGCTTTTGCCTTTGCTCAACATGGCAGGGTCGGCTTTCAGTCTAACTGGATGCAGCTGAGTACTTAAATTAAGTTTTTAGGGTTCCGTAGCCGAATGGCAAAAAACGGAACCCTTATAGTTTCATCATGTCTGTCTGTCTGTCCGTCCGTCCGTATGTCACAGCCATTTTATTTCGAAACTATTAGGACTATACATGTGAAACTTGGTAGGTATTCTGTGAACCGCTTTCCGATTTTAAGAAAAAATATTTAAAATAAAGAGCCCCCCTTTATTTATACATGGAACTGAAATTGATATTTTTTTTCATGAAACCTATGCATGTGTAGTATCTATAGACAGCTCTTTAAAAATGACATTGAGGTTTCTAAAGCCACTTTCTCATAAAGTTAATCGTTTAAAAGATATAATTATGCTTCCAAAATGTTAAAATGTGTCCCCCCTTCTACGTTCTATAGTAATGGACTGAAAAATCTAAAAAAAAATATATGTCTCTAGATCTTAACGTAAACTTTCAGAAAAAAATAGTTTGAACGAGATTGAGTCAGCAGTTTTTGAGATACAGGATATTTTATAAAACCGCAAATATAACTTTGTAATTCATACAAACACTATGAAAAACAAAGTTATTTGGCATAGTTACTACAGAACCCTTCATGGGAGAGTCTGATTCGCCCTTGGCCAATTTTTTATTTTATTTTGTATTGATCGTGTGCTTTTGAATCTGGGTCAAATAAAATTATTTATTTTCTTTCTCCTTTCCTTCTACCTAGAACTAGATTAAAACATTCCATGGAGCGACTGCCAAACTGGGTAACGCGATACTCTTTGGTGAGACCAGTGGCAAAGATTAAAAAACGACAGACGGGACTAATGGCTTCACGTGCAAACTTGATATATAAAAATGGTCATCCACAGACCGACCTTAGTGAACGTAGCTTAACCGTGAAAATCAACCAGAACGGTTGTTATTATGTAGCCACGAGCTCCTCAATATTATGAAGTTACAATCCTTTAAATAACCTCATGCTGGTTATGAAGCACTCTTCATTCCCTTGTATCCACAGATATTCTTGAGAGCCTCGACTGCTCACAATATCTCATAAAAAAACAAGTTCTAAGTCTGAACACGGTTTAGGTGGAAAGAGAGAGCATCTACAATTTGCGGACGGGAGCGCGAATTTGCATACCTAATTTAATTATAAATTAAAAAAACGTGACCAGTCACTAGGAACTGCTCCTGTATCGTTGGTGCATTTACAAACATTTAAGTTCTTTTAAATCTATATATATATATATATATATATATAAAAGGAAGTCGTGTTAGTTACACTATTTATAACTCAAGAACGGCTAAACCGATTTGGCTGAAAGTTAGTATGGAGGTAGCTTAGAGCCAGGAGACGAACATAGAATACTTTTTATCCCGGAATTCTCACGGGATCGGGATTTATGCGGGAAAAACCTCCTACGCGAACGAAGTCGCGGGCAAAAGCTAGTGTTCTCTAAATTTAAATACCGGGTTTGGGTGTTTCCGCAAGTACAATCACCCAAACCCAGAACAACTATCCGTACACCATACAAACATTTGTTCCGGTTCGGGGCGGAATCTGCGAAAGGCAGCGCAATAGCCTTTTTTTTTTAAAGAAAACTAGCAATTTGTGTTGAAGTAACATTACTAGCAATCTTATTAACCGTTTCAACTAAGCTAAATATCCTTGTGTTTGGAGTGGGTTCACGGTAATAGTGTATGGAGTAGTTCACGGTAATAGTGTATGGAGTGGTTCACGGTAATAGTGTATGTAGTGGTTCACGGTAATAGTGTATGTAGTGGTTCACGGTAATAGTATATGTAGTGGTTCACGGTAATAGTGTATGTAGTGGTTCACGGTAATAGTGTATGGAGTGGTTCACGGTAATAGTGTATGTAGTGGTTCACGGTAATAGTGTATGTAGTGGTTCACGGTAATAGTGTATGTAGTGGTTCACGGTAATAGTGTATGGAGTGGTTCACGGAAATAGTGTATGTAGTGGTTCACGGTAATAGTGTATGGAGAGGTTCACGGTAATAGTGTATGTAGTGGTTCACGGTAATAGTGTATGTAGTGGTTCACGGTAATAGTGTATGGAGTGGTTCACGGTAATAGTGTATGGAGTGGTTCACGGTAATAGTGTATGGAGTGGTTCACGGTAATAGTGCATGGAGTGGTTCATGGTAATAGTGTAATGGTTGGGGTTCGAACTCGCGACCTCTCGATCACAAGCCAAGAAGCTATTAACGCTTCAATTGCTCAACCACTGCGCCAACCATGTCGTCAATATTGAATTCCAGCTTGAACTGGTTATTCAAGCATGAATTCAATATTTGTGCGGAGTTATCACTAAATATCTCCTTGAAATATTAATTTCCCTTGAAAATCCACCAAGTAATTGGTAATTCCTTTATCTCGCTATTAAAATATTGAACAAATGGTAACCATCTCCTAATATCTATTCTAGCAAACCTACAGGCTACTTACATTTCAGTAGGCTCTCCAATCAGCAAAACAGTTTTTTTTTGCTAAAGAAAAGAATTGAACGGGCAAGATAATTATGTAATCTCAGAGTTGATGAGAAAGCAAATTGACGTTTTTTTAACTACCTCTAAAATCGATGTAAAGTAGGTATTTAAGATTTTGCCATTTTCTATTGAGATTAGACAGGCCGTTTGCGATAGCAAGGGCCGAAAGGCTTTTGGTAGTTAATTTTTCTGTATTATTTCAAATTATATTTAGTAAAATTTTTGAGGAGCTTGTGTACTGGTTGTAGAAGTCAGATTAGAAGTTGCACCATCTAAAGCACCCTACTCCGCTGCATCCGCTTAAGCTCGAAGCCGATTTATTCATGAAAAAATATGACGATTTTTATTTTTAACCGACTTCAAAAAAAAGGTGGAGGTTCTCAATTCGTCTTGCACTTTTTTTATGTATTTTACCTCATAACTCGGAGATGGCTGGACCTATTTGGAAAATTCTTTTTTTGTTTGAAAGGGTATACTTTCTAGTTGGTTCCGTTGTTACGAAATCAGGATCTGATGATGGGATCCTGGAGAACTCGAGGGAACTCTTCAGATATTATAGGCACGCCTATAGCATTTTGGGTATTCCTTCTAGTAACTTGTACAGTTGCTCTCGGAAAATACCATTTGAGGAATTGGAACTGATGATGAAGACCCCAGATGACCACCGAAACTACTCAATAATAAGTATTGTGTGGATTGCGATTAGATTACTTGAATATGGATGTTAAGCACTTTATTCTCGTCACAATGCATATGGTGAAGTAGACTTGATGGTGATGTACCAGGAGAACTCCTCAAAAATTAACTGCTCTGCACAAGGAAAAGCAATATTTTGTAAAAGGTGTTAAGTAGTTGACATTTTAGCTTTGGTAACTAGATAAATTACAAGCCGACCCACTAAAAAGCGTAAAAAAAACTTTTTAGCAAAAAATAGAACCGACTTCCATATCAATACACTACAAAGCCAAAAAATAACTTTAATTTCGGAAGGCGGTGTCAAAAAAAAAGAAAATACAAAAAAAAAAATTACACTGTCTACCGAAATTAAAGTTATTTTTGGCTTTGTAGTGTATTGATATGGAAGTCGGTTCTATTTTTTGCTAAAAAGTTTTTTTAAGTTCTCTAAATTATTTTATCTGACATTGTCACTACTTACTCACTACCTAGGGAAGACAGCAACACCTTTTAAAAACATCAGATGACTCCTTCCTCTCTCGGTGGAGCGGAAGGAATTGTTGTGATCCTACTGACGAACAAAACCTACCCTGATCTTTCAGTTGACCTTGCGTTCCGGGACCATAGAATCTCGTTACAACATTTCCTCAACCCCGGCAGGCATTGCTCCTGGCAGGCTCAGAGACTTTGTTGGGGCCGTCTCGTCTATCAAGTTCACACTGTCATAAACAAAATTTATAAGATGAAATACATTTATTTCATAAACGAGTTAATTGAAACCTGGCTTTACTTGCAACTTTGTCCGCCTTAAAATAATGAAGCGCCAACGTAAACTGTTTCTGCAAAATAAATTATAGAGTTCTCACGTTTCTTTCAAATAGAAACTGACTTGAAATGTACTGTTTAGTTTGTTTGTTGATGTTTAATTACTCATATTGAGACACAGTCACGACTAAGCTTTTAGGTACTTACATACAGGTTTTCTGACTGCAACGGCCGACTTTTAAGCACTTGTCATGTCGGTCTGAGGATAGTTTGGTTTTGGGTCGTAATAGAATCCCGGGAAAATCTCGTGATACATACGTATCACGAGATTTTCCTGGGATTCGGAAAGCACGCTAAACCGTTGATCTTGGCTGTTATCTTTACCTTTCGTCTGTGAAAAGGCTAGGCTGATAATGATGTCCTTAAATTTTGTGTCAGTGTGTGTCCTTAATTGGTGGATTACCTTAAAGCCTACAGAGAGTTATGATTGTAGCAGTAAATGTATGCTTGCAGTTATTAAAGTACTACGCCTCGGTTTTCTACGGTTGAATATAATAAATTATGTAACTGCAATTAAACATAGCTGCTGAAAACTAAGTTGGATTAAACATTTCAGAGAAACCTGCACACCTCACTGGCGTGAAAGATTAATGAAGGAAATGAACGCTCGTTCGTAACCATTATCATTACTCCTACCTTTTAATATACGCCCACTCTACAATACCCGATGTCTCTCGTGTATCTGATATACTATTAATGATATTCTCTTTCAGTATAAGTAGGTATACCGCTTTTTTTGTTGCTGTGGACCAATTTTTTCATCACTAACTTCGTATGGGCCACACGGGGCATGCAAATTCACCCGCAGAAACAGATAGTGCCAGCGCAGTAGTTCGCAAAACTTGAGGCGAAGCATCCCACTTTGACGAAAACAGTCACCTTAGAAGATTATTTCGAGAGTGCATTTTCTGCCGGATAATACTGCACTTTTTGCTAAATGTTAATTACCTGACCAAAAAACTCTAAGGTTTTTCTCCAAGAAGGAGATAAAAGGAGCTTAGGGAGCGAGTGAACGAAACTCCTCATCTTCGACCTTTTCGTCTACGCGCCAAAATACAATTTGGTGAGCATTTATTATTTTGGTCGGATTTATTTCCACAGTTGTCAACAGTGACGCCATTTATTTTAAATACTTTCTGCGACCGTATATTGGTAACAAAAGTTTGTGTTTGAAATCTCGATTAAATCGGTCCAGTTGGTCGTTTCCTATGGAGAAGAACCGGACAGAAACTCCACGGTTACTCCTTTTAAAGCTTAATTGATTTTCACAATGTTAAATGTTATAATTTTTTTATAGGTATGATAGGACAGTATATATTATCTAGAATCTAGAGGCCTTTACCAGACGATTACTTCAGATTATTCTAGACGATTTACGACAATGTCTGAGGGATGAGTTTTTGATGCCTATATAAACGATATGAGGGGACAATATCGACCATTAGACGTAATATAACTTAATACGTTACAGCGTTTAGTCTGAACCGTACCGTAGAACAAACTTAAGTTATAATAGATCGATTGTCTACAAATCTATTATTTATTATTTAGGACCGTGTATTGATTCGTCATAATTTCCGCTGTTGAGGAAATCGGGCAGTGTTCATTTACTTAATGTACGTTTTATTTTTTCATTTGGTTTCCTTTACAGTAGGGTTTAGATTACCTCGAACGCACGAGAGCGGACGATGACTTGAGATTTTTTATAGAAGGTAAGTGTAATTACCGCAATGAGTTAATCATAACAGACCTTTATTTACCATTTAATTTATTATTTATTTATTATTATTTATTATATACTTTACTGTACACCTTACAATGCATTTAAGTATACAAATAATAAAACTAGTGTACAATGGGCGGCCTTATCGCACAGAGAAATCTCTTACAGCTACCTACTAATTAAACATAATAATATAAAATACATACTACAAAATATAATATTCAATTAAATTCATAATAGAGAAAGCAGGGGAAAGAAAATATAGTGAGGGGTAATGCTCTTTCACCATTATTTTGAACTTCTTTTATGTTAGTTTTCAGACTCTAAGGTCCGTATTACAGAACGTTCCTCAAGTCCAGTTTGAGCTTAATTCGCCCGATCACAGTTTAAATATAGAATCTGCACTTGAGCATTGGTCTTATTCCAGAATGGTAATAAAACTACACTCAGATTCAAATCGAGCCTCAAGCAGAGAATATCTAGTTGTCTATGCATCAGTCTGTTTTCGTTTACGTTTTATTTTCTTCGTCTCCGCTGTTCCGATCTACGAATGATCGTAAATAATTTAATTTACTTTAATACCAAATTTTTAAGAATAAAAAATATGTATTGCACGGTTTCACTATAGAAATTTTTTTTTGAAGAATTTGTAAAAGCAAATTCTTGAAGGTAAAAGGTGTTAAGGCAATATTTTCTAACATATAAAAATATAGCAAGAGTAACTTGTTCGTGGAACGGAGTGGATCCTAAATAATTTCTGTGACAGTGTTGTTTTGAATTGCTCATTAATCATATAATAAGAAGAAGAGAAGAAAAAAAAAAGTAATATTCAAATAAATAATGGTTTGGGAACAACGATCAAAGTTATAGTTAAAACAAAACAGAAATGCATATGTTTTACCAAATCTTGGTCAATAGATGGCAGTATTACAAATTGTCAAAAATCTTCATCTTCTGAAAATCTATACCATTTCATAAAATTATTAGCAAAATTGTATGGGCCCTTCACATGGAACGCTGAAGTTCTGTTTTTCTGTTCAAATCATCGAGCGTGGTGTCGACCATACTTGGGTGATGAATCTACAACTGAGTAACGATCTAGAATAAAGCCGTACCCGGCTGAACTATGATCGATGAATCTATACTTGAGGAACATTCTAAAATTAAATCTCGACTCAAAACTAGCTTTAAACAGAGATCAGTGCTCGAGTTTCGTTCTGTAATACGGGCCTACATCTTGATTTTTCTATCTTAATTTAATATAATGGAGGTACTGTATTATTTGAACATTATATTTTTATTTCTAATACATACATATAAATTACATTTTTAAATATTCATATAAAAAAATATAAAATAAATTAATAGTTTAAAAATCACTAGAAAAACACGCTTTTATAAATGCACGTAAAAACAAAACAATTGCTCGCTCTTTTCCTTTTTTTTGTAGTCTCCGTTTTCTTTGTGTTGCTGTTTCTTTTTTTTGTAGTTTTTGCCATTTTATTCCCACGAGTAGTGAACAATTAAACGGTAGATCCCTCCAGAGGATTTGAAAGTGACATCTATAAAAAATATAATCTATGGATTACACGGTAATTCAAAAAGGTTAAGAAAACTGATAACGGATTTTCCTTAGGTTAACCTTAAACCTGATTGTGCTCAAAGTCCATTACGTGGCCTTTCTCACAAGTGCAAACACGACTATGATACGATATTCTATCATGGAATACCAGTGCCTGTCTTCCAGCTTCATCATCGGACCTTGAAACCTAATCGTGGTCAAAGTTCATTACAAGACTTTTCTAGGAACTCCAATACAGCTATGATACGATTTTCCATCATGAAGTTCCAGTTCATATCTTCCGGCTCCATCATCAGATCAGTTCGACAGTACCATATTATTGTATTGTCATCAGAATTACATACAGCTGCGAATTTTCATTACGCTACGACCCTTGGAAGATGGTTAAATTAGTTACCTTAGATTCCATTACATAGTTAGTTACATACAGGTCGACCTAATAAAAGCGTGTTAAAAAGTAGTTCACTGGTATCGGTAACAGGCATTACATTATATTATTTGTTAGTGAAAATAAATGTTGAAATAACTTGTAACGATAATCGTTTCTCTGATATAAAGCTAGTTTTAGTAAATCTACGGCAAACATCATCTATTTCTTAAGATTGAGAAAGGAATCATGTGTTACTTTGCGGGAAGTCGTGACATAATAATATAAATAATACTAAAAACTTTTTAACAAAATATTGAACCGACTTTAAAACAAAAAAAATAGTATAGCACTAAAAAGCGAAAAATAATCTTAAACATTGTTTTGATGGATGTCTCATTTATCGCGACATCATTCATTCGTGAGGTAATTAATGCTATTCATTTGGTATTTTGAGAATTTCTATGGAACTGGAAAACTCACCTAAAATCTTAGGTAGATACGCAATAATTAAAACAAAAACCACAACTTTACTCTCTTGCAAATTACCAAAGTGATTCAACTCAACTCCCTGCCGGTCATCAACGCCGAACTGTTTTAATTGATTTCAACGAATCGCGGACGAAAATGTATTGATTGATTGAGTTAGGTTAAAGTTTCGTCACTCGAGATTCAGTTTCGTCGGGGGAAATGTCTTCGTGAAACTTTGCGTCCACAAAAGTTTTCAATTTACGTTCATCTTGTTTACGTCCGTCTTGTCTACGTCGTAGAAGAATGTGTGTGTTCAGTCCCACAATTGGCCAGTGCAACGGTAACTGGATGGTCTGAACTGTCCACGGTACGTGGAGCTATAAACGTTGCTTACAATCAACAATAAACAAAAGGCCTATAGCCTCTGAGGCTTTATGAATACATTATTACCACTAACCTTCTGTGCTGGGTTCACCAAGCTTCGACCTTCCAAGGTCACGCCCCAAGTGTGGTATGTATGTAAATATGAGGTGAGTAAATGAAAGTGTGATGCAAGTCAAGTTTGTGGACGTTCACAAGGCGCCAGTCTCCAGATGGCGCGGTTCCAACAGCATCACAGCCTAACTCGTTTCCAGCAAGCGCGTGCTACGCGGATGAGGCAATAAGGCGATGTGTTCCGAGAAATATCCCTGGATTCTCGTCAATCAGGGATTACAAAGTTCAATTAAACACTGTGGTAGCTATTTATCACTACTTTTTTCCAACTCGAGCGCGTGCCACGCGGATGGCCACAACCGGCGTTAGATCAAATAATATCCCGGGGTTTTCGTCAAATGGGAATTACAATTTCAAACAATTGATAATCGCGACCCAATTATCGGTTGCAACAGGCGATTCCAAACGATATTTTACCAACCATAATCAACTCAACAGGGTCCCATGACCGACATTTTAAACGGGGAAGCAAAGTCTATCTGTCAAGTCAGAGTAATGTCAAGATCAAATTTCCTTATGTCAAAAGGGTGCGTTCGGAAACATTTGGTACTAAACATCTACCCCCCCCGGACGGGCCTACCCGTCCGCTAATCAATTGGAAGTCTTGACAAGGTTGCAAATTTAATACAGCTTCAATGCGGCCAAATACCGTAGCTAGTTACTCAAAGGTGAGAACGGTGTCTCCCAACAATCTCCGCCAGCGTCCCTTTGCCGCTTTCACCGCGGCCCCAAAAATACCCCCCCAATGGGGGGCAGGCTGGCGGGTCAAACAAACAAGTGACCCCTCGGCGAGCCAAACTATTACCAATGTCAACCTGGCTCTCATTAAGGAAGGCGTATACCTCCTTCAAATAGTTACTTGTACCCTTGTAATTTGTACCGCAATCAGAACTAATCAAAGGTAACCCACGGCGAGACACAATCTTTCCAAAGTCGCCTCAAAGGCCTCTGTCGAGAGGGAGGTTACCAGCTCCAAATATACTGCCTTGGTTGACAGGCATACAAAACACACAATAAGCCTTAACAATCTTACTATTACGAAGGGTGGACGTCTTCAACAAAGGGGGACCAACAAGTCCGTTACGACGCCAGCAAAGGGCCTCGCCTCATTGACGCGATCAGCCGACAAATCCAAAATTCTCGCTGCAGAATGGCCAACAGCGCATTGCAACCGGCATGCGAGTTCTTAGTGTGACGATCATTTACCAACAATTGAACCCAGTGGCCCTCCTTGGGCAACAAAAGGGGGTGACGGGCCCCATAAGGAAGGCTAGAGTGCCTCAACCGTCCTCCAACAGGGTTTCCCGAAGTGGTTCGTCCCAACCAAGTTCAGTTATGACAAGGGCAGGAGCACCAATTTTAGGGTACGGACAACTCACAAGGGTGATTTCAAACCAGGTCCTTCCCTCAACAGTGGTGTCAGCCGGTTCGCCAATTCCCCAAATCTTGCCTGAAAGGTCATTCACCTCCAGGCCAACCTGTCCCGCTAACCAAGACGACAAAAGGCAACCCTGGACTCCCGTGTCCAAAATGGCACAGACCACAATCGAGTCACCCAAGGGTCCCCAGACCTTGACCGAGGCCGTTGGCAACAAAACCGTCTCGATCGGGGGGGTCCTTTAGCGGGGCAGGCGTCAATCTCTTAGTGATGCCTGGGCGGCGACCGATCGCCGCATCCAGGCTGCCTTCGTTCACGACGAGGCCAACAATCAAAATATTCGTCTGCGCGGTGTCCCGAGCCGCTCGCCATCACTGGAGGGGCATATCCCACCGGATGCCCGAATGGCGGAGGGCGCGACTCCAGCCGGGGACGTTCCGCCAACGGAGGGGAAAGGCAGCGGCGCCGACCCGGCCACTGCTGCCTAGCAGCCAATGCGCGTTCTCCCTGACGAGGGGAGACCAAATGGCGCTCGCGGGGCTCCCGTTCAACTTGCGCGGGGGGTGGAGTGCAGCGTACAGAATTGCGGGCCTCAGCCCGGTGCTCGTCTCCGGGGTACCCCCCCCCTGCGCGAACCCTCCTCAGAAGATGGTCTGCTGGAGCGGTTCGCGTTGGCGCACAAAATCTCCAAGTGGGACCCCTTACAAATTCTACACGGGCGGGGGTCGGGGCAGTCCCGATGAAAGTGGGCCCCCAAGCACGAGAAGCACAAACAGCGTGCGTTGACAATGCGGCGGCGGGCACTTACGTGCAAATTCAAAAAGGCCGGGCAACGCGCCATGGCATGCCCTGTTGCCTTACAAAAGTCACAATGATGCGGACTCCGGGCGCCAGCAAAACGGGGGGCGGGGCGAACATCAACAGGCCCCCTAGCCCGAGGACTCCGGGCGCCAGCAAAACGGGGGACGGGGCGATCATCAACAGGCCCCCTAGCCCGAGGACTCCGGGCGCCAGCAAAACGGGGGGCGGGGCGAACATCAACAGGCCCCATAGCCCGAGGACTCCGGGCGCCAGCAAAACGGGGGGCGGGGCGAACATCAACAGGCCCCCTAGCCCGAGGACTCCGGGCGCCAGAAAAACGGGGAGCGGGGTGAACATCAACAGGCCCCCGAGCCCTAGTCCGTCCCTGGTCTCTAGGCCGAGAAGGTAGTGGGGGTGACCCCGTGGCGCCACGAGTGTTATCCGAAAACCGACACTCGTCTTCCAAAAATTTGAGGAGGTCGTCAAAGGGGGGAAGATGGGTGGCACTATCCCCACCATACTTCTGCTCAAAACGTGACCTCAGCTCCGCGGGGAGCAACTGCAGCACTATGTGCACCAACAAGTAGGACCAATGTTCTACCGGTAACTCCAAGCGTCTCAAAGCGTTGGTCGCTGAGACCAACGGGTTCAGCAAGTCCGTGCGCAACGTCGACGTGCTGACAATGGCCGGTAGCCCCAAAATCTGGTCGATGTGCACATCAGCCAGGCAGCGCTTGTTCTGATACCGTCGGGAGAGAAGCTCCAGAGCGGTCGGGTAGGAGGAATCCGTCACCGGCAAGTGCTGCACCAAGGCTCTGGCTTCGCCCTCCAGGACAGACAATAAATAGGCCAGCTTCTGGGCAGGTCCGAGGTCCGAGCGTGCATCCACAAGACTTTCAAAAAGATTTAGGAAGCCCAGCCAGTGGTCCAAGCGACCGTCAAAATGTGGCAGCTCCAGGGTGGGCAGCCTACTCAATAGTCCAGGGCCTGCAGCAACAGGGGTCTGCGGCTTGGCCGCGAAAGGGAAATTTTGAAGAGCCGGGTGCCTACCCGGCTCTTCAAAATTTCCCGCGCTCGTAGACATATGACATCCCCCAGGTGGACAATCTGGTCATAGTCACCCAAAATCTTATCGCGGGCTATCTGATTCATCACCCCCAAATCCACGTCCATGATGTACTCGTTGAAGCGTATGAGCGCAGCATCAGCTGACTTGATCCTCTCAATCACTTGCCCATACCGAGCAAGGGTGAGCTCTTCCAATTCTACACGCTCAACCGTTGCAGCTGCCGATGTGAACCATCTCAACTGTGTGGTCAATCCAGCAGCAGCCTCCCTGACTGCCCTTAATGAGGCCATTGCAACAATCAAATATTAATACAACAGGCTAAAATTAACTAAACAAACAACAATAACTATATATTCCACAACATATATTCCACAACTTTTTCACACAACGCCATCTAGTCCCAAACTAAGCAGAGCTTGTGATATGGATACTAGACAACTGATAAACATACATATATATTTCTAAATACATACATATTATATATAAATTACACCCAGACAAAGAACAAATGACCGTGCTCATCACACAAACATTTGTCCTAGGTGGGAATCGAACCCACGACCTTGCGCATAGCAGTCAGGACCACTGACCACTATTACACTGTTAGCCGACCAAATAATTTCACCAAAATAAAACTTAAATTCAATTATTTCAAGTCCAAATCCGACCCTGTACTCATTCCAAGCATGAATCTAGCTTGCTAAGTATGGCTAGTTACAAAATAAATAACAATTGAATGTATAATACAATGCTGGATCAACCTCAAATAAATATCAATAAACACAACAATTGACTGTATAATATTGAGCCGGAGAATCTCTAACAACAATCCAATAAACAAATAAATGCAATAAGTCAATCCACATCATTCAAGTCCTATTATGTTAGACTATGTGTAATTATTATTTAGATAACCTTTCAAATGTAGATCAATGACATTCAACTATTAATTGCAACAAATACACCAAATTATGTACCAAAATACAACCTAATAATTCCCAATTTCACAAATAAATCTTACCTGTCAATGCAATAAAAGGGGCTACAGTACAAATTACAAATACAACTTCAATTGATTCAACTTCAATTAGATAGCCCGGATGACATGGTAATATATTCAAAACTTATTAAGTTATAAGTTATGTTAAGTAATTAAACTAAAGTTATTTTCAAAACTTCCAATTAAACCAGTGGATCTTATATTATAAGAGCCACGCCTGCTACCAGAATGAATCAGTGGATCTTATAAGAGCCACGCCTGCTACCAAAATGAATCAAGGACCTTATAAAAACCACGCTCTGCTACCAAAATGTTCAGTCCCACAATTGGCCAGTGCAACGGTAACTGGATGGTCTGAACTGTCCACGGTACGTGGAGTTATAAACGTTGCTTACAATCAACAATAAACAAAAGGCCTATAGCCTCTGAGGCTTTATGAATACATTATTACCACTAACCTTCTGTGCTGGGTTCACCAAGCTTCGACCTTCCAAGGTCACGCCCCAAGTGTGGTATGTATGTAAATATGAGGTGAGTAAATGAAAGTGTGATGCAAGTCAAGTTTGTGGACGTTCACAAGGCGCCAGTCTCCAGATGGCGCAGTTCCAACAGCATCACAGCCTAACTCGTTTCCAGCAAGCGCGTGCTACGCGGATGAGGCAATAAGGCGATGTGTTCCGAGAAATATCCCTGGATTCTCGTCAATCAGGGATTACAAAGTTCAATTAAACACTGTGGTAGCTATTTATCACTACTTTTTTCCAACTCGAGCGCGTGCCACGCGGATGGCCACAACCGGCGTTAGATCAAAAAATATCCCGGGGTTTTCGTCAAATGGGGATTACAATTTCAAACAATTGATAATCGCGACCCAATTATCGGTTGCAACAGGCGATTCAAAACGATATTTTACCAACCATAATCAACTCAACAGGGTCCCATGACCGACATTTTCAACGGGGAAGCAAAGTCTATCTGTCAAGTCAGAGTAATGTCAAGATCAAATTTCCTTATGTCAAAAGAGTGCGTTCGGAAACATTTGGTACTTAACAGTGTGTTTATTACAAAAGAGTAACAATGGTGTTTCGTTTTATGAAAATAGACACTTTATTATCTTGTACCTATGTACGAATACTAGCGGTTGCCCAGTGTACGAAACTCGACCATTATCACATACTCGTATATATGTACATTTCAAGTTTGTGGAATAAGTCTGCATAGTCTTCGTGAAGGTCTAGTTCACTAGAAAATCGAGAGTTCGCAAAAAGTGGCGTCGGATTATAAAGTAGGCTTGCTCTGCAAAGAGTTATCATCACTGACTAAGCAGCAAGTAAGTTGGAGCTAACCGGATGCAACTGAGTATTCACACGGAGCAACTGCTTTCTGATCTCCAAATTCCAGTAGCTGGGTAACGCGATAAGTACCCCTTGGTAGTGTTGCCCAAATGCAAGACCAAGACGAGACTAAGCCAGTGTTGGTCTTGGTGTTGCGTCAATACACCTGGTCTTGGTCTTGTGCAAGAGTCTTGCAATTAACGATTATCCTACTGCTATATTAAACGGAAGTTTAGATCTTAGAACAATGTAACAGAGTAGGTAAATTTTGAGCTTGAATTGACATAGGCATAGAAAGGCAAACTAAATTTAATAAGAAATTCGAAATATCAACTGACACATCATCTCTGTGTGTTCAGACCTCATGGACCCACGACCACGAAAGTCCGTTGGTTTTTTAATGATAGTTTACATTTAATAAGCTTACATGTGCTAAAAAAAAACAAATTAATGACATTAACTTGACTGTATTTGAATATTCGTCACTCATGTCAAATTGTAAACTTATCAGTCCGAGAACAAAAGGGATCTTTTCTCCGTAACGACTGTCAAAGATGACAACAAATTAACGTGCCTTTTGAGGTACGGAGCAGTTTCAATACGTTAAGATATTCACCCATCCATGGAATGACCTTGACAAGCATTGCTTAACCTCGATGATAGATCAGTGTGACTGTTATTATTTAGTCACGAGCTCCTCTTCCATACATTTAATTATTTTTGTGAGCTAATGAAACCTTATAATACAACGTGTAACGGAAACCCCATATCTATCCAATAGGACTGAAGACAACATCTGGTATGGAGTCTCTATGCAAAGTTTCAGCTCAAAATAAGTGACTCATAGAATTGACCCCAAATGATTGGTTTCATGTTTTTTGAATACCAGTCATAACAAACGTGTCACAGCACTATGAGGGTCATCACTTTCCACGTCACTTGCCAATAAAACGATAATTATCTTCGTTCTACTTAATTTGAAAAATTCGGTCTCTGGTATCAATGTATTGAAATTTCGAATATGGTCCACAAATGTACACATAGGATTAGAAAACCCTTGCCATATGGTTTATTATCATCCAAAGAAGCCGTGCACTTGGTATGTATATACCCTTTAAATTACACGTTGTATATATTAACATTGTCTTATTAACACGCTCCCTCTACTATCTTAAATGAGATTGCCTATTACGTAATTCTCGACTTTATTAAAGCGTTCTAGGTAGCTATATACCAAATTATCTTTGTGTAATAAACAATCATTTAATGATTTTTTGTTAAACAGCGGAGAAGTGGTGACCCTATGGTTACAGGCATGACTTTCGAGCTGTAGGTCGTGAGTTCAAGGTAGCTATATACCAAATTATCTTTGTGTAATAAACAATCATTTAATGATTTTTTGTTAAACAGCGGAGAAGTGGTGACCCTATGGTTACAGGCATGACTTTCGAGCTGTAGGTCGTGAGTTCAAACCCTGGCTAGCACATCACTTTGCGTAATATCCACTATGTACACTGCTATTTAAACAGTAAAGGAAGACATCGCGAGGAAACCGAAAAATACAAAACCGAGTAAAAACGACGGAGAATATACGATATCTACCAACACGCATTGCTAGTAATCTGAATTTTACCCACATTGTTAGTAATCTATTAAAAATTGGCCAAGTGCGAGTCAGACTCACCCATGAAGGATTCCGTAGTAACTATAATAATATAATATAATATGTATATTTATTTGACGAATAAAAAAAACCTTAAAAATTTCTTAAAACTAGTTTATTTACATTTTTACAACTTGCCAAATAACTTTGTTTTTCATAGTATTTGTATGAATTACAAAGTTATATTTGCGGTTTTGGAAAATATACTGTATCTCAAAAACTGCTGACTCGATCTCGATCAAACTAATTTTGGTCGAAAGTTTATATGAAGATCTACAACATATGGTTTTTTTAGATTTTTTACTTCATTATTATAGAAGTTAGAGGGGGGGGGACACACACATTTTACCACTTTGGAAGCGTATATCTTTTGAACGATTAACTTTATGAAAAAGTCATTCTAGAAACCATAATGTCATTTTTAAAGACCTGTCTATAGATACAACACACGTATAGGTTTCATGAAAAAAAAATATTTTCAGTTTCAGTTCCATGTATGGGGAGCCCCCTTTATTTGAAATATTTTTTAAATTTTCTCTTAAAATCGGAAAGCGGTTTACAGAATACATCTACCTACCAAGTTTTACATGTATAGTCCTAATAGTTTCGGAATAAAATGGCTGTGACATACGGACAGACGGACAGACAGACAGACTGACGGACATGTCGAAACTATAAGGGTTCCGTTTTTTGCCATTCGGCTACGGAACCCTAAAAAAGGGCTAGTATTGTACAAATTACAGCATATTATTTAAGACATACCATATCAATTAGCTAATTAAACCAGCTATTACAACGGCATCCCAAATGAATGTCATTTTCGCAATAAGCGCCTTGTTCAAAGGGTTATTGAACAGAATGGTATTGAAATGAATGTCGAGCAGTAAACTTCATTGAGAGCAGGAACACCTGTTTTGGAAGGTATGTACCGAAACAGATCAACATCCACACAGCCAAAGGTACAGCAGTTAAATATGAGCCATATTTTGAGAGTCATAAAGTGATATTTCGAAAATTAAAGGGCCGTGTTATCGATACTGACTGGTTCACTGTTCTGAGTGTCCACAGAGCATGAAGCAGCCTCGTCAACGATCTATACTAAACTAATATTATAGAGCGAAAAAGTTTGTTTGTTTGTTTAAACGTGTTAATCTTTGAAAGTACTGGATGGATTTTGATGAAATTGGTAAGGAAGTAGCTTGAAACTTGAGGAAGGTTATAAGTTACTTTTTACCTGACTACAAAATATTATGTTTATATCAAGATAACGAGACCACGAGAGCGAAGCCAGCGCGATTGCTTGTTGCTAAATATTGGCATAACTTTCGACATAAACCCAAACGAATATATCACAGCTCAGCTCAAAACTGTTTCACAAAATGATAATGTCAAAGGTACCCAAAACCCTAATATTTATTTGAAAAGAGTAATAATGGTGTTTCTTATCCCATCCTCTCTATAAGAAACCTTTTGACAATGGACACTACAGTCACTTTATTATCTTATAGGTACTACTTAATGGTCGCCCAGGGTACAAAACTCGATCATATATACAACGTGTAACGGAAACCCCATATCTATCCAAAAGGACTGAAGACAACATCTGGTATGGAGTCTATATGCAAAGTTTCAGCTCAAAATAAGTGACTCACAGAATTGAACCCAAATTGTTGTAAAACAAACGTGTCACAGCACTACGAGGGTCAATAGCTTTCCACGTCACTTGCCAATAACCCGATAATCCTCTTCGTTCTTCTTAATTTCAAAAATTCGGCCTCTGGTATCAATGTATTGAATTTTCTAATATGTTCCACACATGTAGACATAGGATTACAAAACCCTTGCTATATCGTTTGTTATCATCCAAAGAAGCCGTGCACTTGGTATGTATATACCCTTTAAATTACACGTTGTATACATACTCAGTTTAACGAATGAGTCTGTATAGATTTCGTGAAGGTCTAGTCTACAAGAAAAGCCAAAGTTCGCAGAGTGGCGTCGGATTGTGAAACAGGCCACTAATGTTAACGTAGCGACCACAACCTCCACAAACCAGAAGCTGGAAAACAGGATACCCCTTGGTAAGACCAGACTATCAGACCAGAGTCAGATTTTCTGGTTTCTGAATACTCTTAACGATAGCCGAGACCAACTTAACGTGATTTCCGATGCACGGGGTATCCCAACGGCAACTTCCAAAGTTCGAGCAACTACTGAAGAATTTCTAATCAAAAAATTCAATAGCACTTTTCGCACGACCCAGGAGTCAAACCCGAGACCTGTTGCTTAACAGTTGCGCTTGCAACCACTAGATCAACAAATCAGTTACCACTACTACTCTGCATAGAGTGTAGCGCAAAAGAAGTTTTCGTAAAATGGGATACAAAACTTACTTATACAACGTTTAATTTTAAGGGTATATGCATACCGAGCGTACAATTTCTTTGGATGATAACAAACGATATGGCAAGGGTTATGTAATCCTATGTCTACATGTGTGGAACATATTAGAAAATTCAATACATTGATACCCGAGATTTTTTCAAATTAAGAAGAACGAATAGAATTATCGTGTTATTGGCAAGTGACGTGGAAAGCTATTGATACCCGTAGTGCTGTGACACGTTTGTTGTGATTGGTATTCAAGAAACATGATACCGATAATTTGGTAATAATTTTGGCTTTTTATTGCCTAAAAAAAGTAATGAAATTACTTTTGACTTTGACTTAGCGCTGGCGTTATGAAGATTCCGTGTTCTGTGGTTATTTCGGCGTACGAACGGCCAGTAACATCAGTCGATTAAGCGGTGGAGTACCGAAACATCGAACGTAAAATTAAATGTCGATGAAAGTACATCATAATCATTTCCATAGTTCATTTGTACGTCTGCTAAATTAAAAGATTAAAAAATGTCCTTCTTTAGACGGATGCTGCCCTCTTAGATACAGTTTACGAGACTGGGTTGCTATTATTATACTTATGTAGACTAAACTTCTTAAAACTGACTTACTAAAAAAACATGATGTGTAAAAGTGTTATTTATAACCAATTTACAAAATAAATAAATCATTTCATTTCAAAAGAATTAATGACATGTAATATTAATATTAAAAACATGCATATATTAACAAAATGATTATTTTGGTAATGTATGCATACTTTTAATATTTTAAATGCGAAAGTTTGTGAGGATGGATGTATAGATGAATGGATGTTTATTTTTCTTTCTCGCAAAAATTACTGCATGAATCCGAATGAAATTTGGTAAGTAGATAGTAGACATTTTGGAATAACAAAAAGGCTACTTTTCGTCCCGGAATTTCCACGGAATTGAGATTTACACGGGAAAACGCTTCTCCGCAACCTCCCACGTGAACGAAGTCCCGGGCTGAAGCTAGTACACTATAAAATATCAAATGTATAATTGAGACATGTAGAGAGTATCTTAAAAGTTAATAATTCTTTGTAGACTTAATGTAGGTGGCTTTTATTACAAGTAGGAGGCAATGTCCCGAAAGAATATAAATTAAAATGAACTCAAAGCTAATAAGAATAATAACTTCAAAGAGAATCCTAATTTAATTTAGTAAACACGTTTCAATTAACATCTCTCATATTTAATAAAATTATTGAGCTCACTACAATAGGCCGAAGCGAGCTTAAAATTAGATCTGCCTAGTATCTACCCACTGTATTGAAATTTAGACGTGTTTAAGTTAGAGAAGTACAGCTTAAGGACGAAGCTAGGTTTTAAAGTGAATTTTTGATTACTTCATTGACTTTTGAGCGTTATTGCTTTGTTTATTTTACACTATAGGTACGTTTTAGATTTTTGAACATGCTTGGTAATTTATTTATTCACACACAACTATTATTACTGTTATTAAAAATCCAACGCGACAGCACAGCAATGAAGATAAAGAAAACAAACTTGTGAATTCACTCAGAGCACAAAAATTAATTAGATCCGTCTCCCTAGCTATGAGGTTAAATGTGCTGAGTGCACGCGTCAAAGGCGCCTCCCTCAAAAGGTTGATACGACCACGTGGAACTACTAAAATATATATATATATAATAATCGTAATAACACAAATACCCTAGTATGATAAAAAAATAGAAATCTACATAAATAATATACAACGTGTAATTTAAAAGGTATATACATACCGAGTGCACGGCTTCTTTGGATGTAAATAAACGATATGGCAAGGGTTTTCTAATCCTATGTCTACATGTGTGGAGCATATTAGAAATTTCAATGTATTGATACCAGAGGCCGAATTTTTCAAATTAAAAAGAACGAAGAGAATTATCGTTTTATTGGCAAGTGACGTGGAAAGTAATGACCCTCATAGTGCTGTGACAGGTTTGTTATTACTGGTATTCAAGAAACATATGAAACCAATAATTTGGGGTCAATTCTGTGAGTCACTTATTTTGAGCTGAAACTTTGCATAGAGACTCCATACCAGATGTTGTCTTCAGTCCTTTTGGATAGATATGGGGTTACCGTTACACGTTGTATATGAATAAATACTAATAAGCAAATGAAAACTAAATGTGGAAATTGGAATTGTGGAGGTTCAGAGGAATCTCTATATGTTAGGACGGCTACACATCCACAGACCTACCTTGGCCAGTGTTGCTTAACGTTGAAGTTGAACGACACTTGCTGAACTGTAGATAGTGAATGCATGTACTAGTAGGTACTCGGCTAGATTTGGTTAGACTGTAGGCCAACCGGACTGGAAGCCGCGCCCAAAATACTTCGGAGAAAGGTCAAGCAGACGATGCATCAATACCTTCATCATAATTATGATCATTCAACATATTGGAAATAGATAATTATGAAACCAATCCTTAAATTGAGATATAGATAGATAGATATATTCTTTATTGTACACCATAACAGTAAAACAATAAGGACTTTACAACTAAAAAGGGTGGTCTTATCGCTAAAAGCGATCTTTTACAGACAACCTTTGGATGGATTTGACACATAGGAGAAAATAAATACGCGGGTAGTCCACGGTGTACTATTTGTCTTTATAAAATATAAAAACATTCTCAAAACATAGGTATACATATAAATATAAAAAAAAAACAAAGACATACATGATTACAAAAATTTAAGAAGAGATATTAAGATCCTTTACCAAGTATTTGAAAGACGATAGGGTTTGTGCTTGTCTTACTGACACTGGTAGTGTAACATAATTAATGCACATTCTGAAAGATTGTTTAGAATAATTTACTGAATCGATTTTTATCTTAATAACAAAGGTAATTTTTTATTCCAAATAATGAAATATACGTAAATTATAATCACACTATAGCTGTACAGTTAAGACAAACTCAAATGGTCCGCAAATCAAAGTAATAACTTTTTAAATGCAGTTTTATGCAAATACCGTCATTCAATACAAATTAAAGAAAAAGTATCACATTTTAAGGAAATTAAAGTCTTTAAAAAACTTTTTATACAAGTAAAACTGAAAATTCAATGTATTTGATAATAATAATAATAATATTCATTCAATAATCTGTGGCCCGGCTGTCAACAAGCACGTCAAAATTTTTCATTCCGATTTTTACCAATTATTGAAAATATAAAATAGTTATTTAAAATGTTATTTAAAACGAAAATATTAAAAAAAAAAAAAACTACAATCCACTACATCTAAAATAGACCAAGAATATGGAAATGATATATGGATGAGAATATGGAAATAGACCAAGTATAAATGACAACTTCGTGCATAAAGAATGTTGACGAGAAACCGGGCACGATTGCTCGAATCTACACGCCCAAGATCTTCGGATTCGTCACTCAGCTCCGCCTCGCAGCCGCCGGGACCTGCTCCAGCCGTGAGTGAAGAGACTCCGGCCGCTGCAGTTGCGTCGAGCTCGAGTGACGAATACTTCTCGCCGCCGACGACACCACCACCTGCGCGTCGGCGAGGAAGAGGCCGACCTCCGGACTGCTTGGAACCTCGAGGCCCACCGGCCTCTGATAGGGTTCCCGCTGCCGGTGGAAGTGTGCAGCGCATGCGATGGACTCAATCCATTAATGAGAACGTCATGCGCTCATACTATGGGGCTACAGAGGGGGGAAATAACTTGACTGCGTACCGTGGTCGGATGCTCTCTCTGTTTCAGGTACTTGAGCCAACTGTCAACGTTTCGGCCCAGCGACTATCGGATCAGGTGCGTGTCATCCAACGTAACCGTATGTTGGATGAAGCCGTACTTGATTGCCTCCGTTCAGAAATGAGTAGCTGTGTCACTTCACATCCGACGCCGACTGTGGTGGCACCACCACAGCCCAACATTCAAGTTGAAGAGAGTAGTGACAGAGTTACAAACGTAAGTACCCAGTATAATGAGCAATTGAGGAGTGCTTTGGAGTGTGCTATTCGGGAATATCGCAACATGTCGCCTGAAATAAGACCACGCTTACCTCGTTTGCCCATGCATAACAGGAATAGGGCACTGGTGGCTGCTCTGGATTCGCAGTTGTCAGACTATTTTGATAACTGCGAAGACCTCGCCGATACCCACTCTGTCTTATACTGCGCAGCTGTCGCGGCATGTCGTGTAGCTAATGTTAAAATTTCCAATGACATAGCTATACGACCTAAACCCGCTGTCCCAGCTTGGCAGTGTAGGATCGAGCGCCGTATTGGTGAGGCCAGGGCACTCATTGGCAAACTTATTTGCTTTAGGGGGGGCAACACTCGCCCGAGAGTGATGCGCTTTGTGAGACGGGCGTTTTTGGGAACCAATATCCACCCACATAATTATATGTCCTGTGTCACAGAGCGCATCGACTTCCTAAAGCAGAAGGTGTATGCATGGGCAAACCGTATCCGAAGGTATAGACGGCGAGTGGAGCGATTCACCCAGAATCGCACATTCCGAAGTAACGAAAGGTGGGTATATAGGGCTTGGGAGCGACCGGACCAAGGTGCGACTGATATGTGCCTGCCCGATGATGACGCCTTATGTACGTTCTGGCGCAACATCTGGTCAGTACCTGTCAGTCACACCGAAGGTGATTGGACCCGGGAGGTCAAGCAAGCGTGCGATCCAATACCAGAAATGGGGGCAATCATCATCAGCCCCCATGATATAGCCAATGCAGTTCGTCCGCTGCCTAATTGGAAGTCTCCAGGGCCGGACTGCATAACTTTTGGATCAAATGGCTAACAATATCGCACGCTCGCTTGGCGTCTCAGTACCAATCTGCCCTAGAATCTGGCTCACTACCCGAGTTCTTTACCACTGGAGTTACCCACCTACTCCACAAATCTGGTAGCACCGTGGACCCCAAAAATTATAGACCAATCACGTGTCTGCCTACGGTCTATAAGGTTCTGACATCCATTTTGAGAGCTAAAATTAACAAACACATTGACAACAATCACATCATGTCTCCCTCTCAAAATGGATGTAAGAATGGGTCCCGCGGTACTAAGGAGCTACTCCTCATTGATATGGCCATTAGCCAACAGGTTCGACGTTCCAAAAAAGATCTGTCGACATGTTGGATAGACTACAAGAAGGCCTATGACTCAGTGCCTCATACATGGCTCATGAGGGTGCTAGAATTGTATAAAATTAATGCAACTTTACGTACCTTTCTGACATCATGTATGGGACAATGGAGGACAGTTCTTCGCTATCCAGGATGTCGATATATCCCAAGGTACAGCGAACCGATAAGGATTGAGCGAGGCATATTTCAGGGCGATAGTTTGAGTCCGCTTTGGTTTTGCTTAGCCTTGAATCCTCTAAGCACACTGCTGGAGAATTCAGACCTAGGCTATAGGTTGACAAGAGGTGGTCAGGTTATTTCTCACCTCCTTTACATGGATGATTTAAAAATTTTTGGCGCCACTAGTCTACAGCTGACGGAACTACTGAAGGTAACTGAAACTTTCAGTAGTGCCATCAGGATGGAGTTTGGTGTCGACAAATGTGCGATTATGCATGTAAAGCGAGGGGAGATTGTGGAATCCGTGGGATCTCAACCCTCGAATTCCATAAACCTGAGATCCCTCTCTCCAACTGAAACCTATAAGTATTTGGGTATGTCGGAAGCGTTAGGTATCAATGTAGTTGACATGAAGCAATCGCTGAAGGAGCGCTTCTTTGGCCGCCTAAAGAAGGTATTTAAAAGCCTTCTATCGGGCGGGAACAAGGTGCGTGCCTTCAACGGTTGGGTCATGCCAGTGTTGATATACTCTTTCGGCGTACTCAAATGGACTCAAACTGAACTTGACGCCCTGGATAGGAGAGTTCGTACATTGCTGACTGCATATCGAATGCATCACCCACGCTCATCAGTGATGAGGCTGTATATCCCGGAAATGTGGAGGTCGAGGCTTTTTGAATGCTAAAACTCTCCACAACCGCGAGGTATGCAGTCTCAGGGAACATTTCCTTGCTTCTGAAGTGGGTATGCTTCGAGATGTAGTAGCGGTGGATAAGGGACTCACCCCGCTCTCCTTGGCTAATGAGAACTGGCGCAAACCTGCAGTGCTAGACACTAACGATCGCAGAGGGATATGGCAGAGTAAGGAGCTTCATGGACGTTTTTTCCGGGCCCTACATGGGTCCGACGTAGACCAAGTAGCGTCCGTAGCTTGGTTGCGCTTCGGTGACCTCTTTGGGGAAACCGAAGGTTTTGTTTGTGCAATTATGGACGAAGTTATCATGACGAACAACTACCGGAAATTTATTGTGAAGGATGGCACGGTTGACATATGTCGGGCATGTCACCGTCCGGGTGAATCAATCCGCCACATTATCTCTGGTTGTTCTCGTCTTGCTAATGGAGAGTACTTGCACAGGCACAACCTTGCAGCCAAGATAATTCATCAGCAACTTGCTCTGAAATATTCTCTTGTGGAATCGGAAGTGCCGTACTATAGGTATGTGCCCGACTCAGTTCTCGATAACGGCCATGTCACATTATACTGGGATCGGTCCATCATCACTGACAGGACTATTGTAGCCAATAAGGAGGAGGTTCCTCTCTATGGAGCCCTGACCGCCGGTAGCTTGGACCCTGTTCCCGGTACCGGTGGGCTACTATTTTTTATATTTTTAAATGTTTTTTTTAGAGAATATTTAAAAATGTAATTTATATGTATATATTGAAAATAAAGACAATAATATATTCATTCAAATTAACAAACACATTGACGACAATCACATCATGTAGACCTCTCAAAATGGATGTAAGAATGGGTCCCGCGGTACTAAGGAGCTACTCCTCATTGATATGGCCATTAGCCAACAGGTTCGACGTTCCAAAAAAGATCTGTCGACATGTTTGATAGCGGGTATGTCACCGTCCGCGTGAATCAATCCACCACACTATCTCTGGTTGTTCTCGTCTTGCTAATGGAGAGTACTTGCACAGGCACAACCTTGCAGCCAAGATAATTCATCTGCAACTTGCTCTGAACTATTTTCTTGTGGAATCGGAAGTACCGTACTATAGGTACCTATGTGCCCGACTCAGTTCTCGATAACGGCCATATCACATTATACTGGGATCGGTCCATCATCATTGACAGGACTATTGTAGCCAATAAGCCTTATATAGTGGTGGTGGACCGAATCGAGAGGCGTGCCATGATTGTCGACATAACCATCCCGCATGACGAGAACCTCGTGAAAGCTGAGAAAGATAAACTCAGTATCTTAATAGCAAATCAAGTATCTTGACTTGGCACACGAGATTGTCGACATGTGGGATGTGAACTCGGCAATCATTGTATCGATAGTCATCTCAGCCAATGGCTTAATAGCCAAGAGCCTCGACCAACACCTCAGGAGGCTCTCGTTAGACGGTTGGATCAAGGGCTTGCTTCAGAAAGCGGTACTCCTGGACACGGTGCGTATCGTCAGAAGGTTCCTCTCTATGGAGCCCTGACCGCCGGTAGCTTGGACCCTGTTCCCGATACCGGTGGGCTACTATTTTTATATTTCTAATTGTTGTTTTTTTGAGAATATTTTTATACATGTAATTTATATGTATATATTGGAAATAAAAATAATAATATTCATTCATATGCATAATATTCTAATTGGGATGTACGTTAATTACAATACATTTTGTAGATATATTTAAATATGTATCTTTGTAAGTCTTACATAAGCGAATTCAGCAGTCTCATAAAGGTCGATACATTGATATAATCTGGAGCGTAAGTCTCAGATTTTATTACAATAGCCTGAATATACATATAAGATAATTTGAAAAAGAATCGCTTTATGATTATACAATCTATTTTTGACTGGATTTCGAAAGCGATTCGAACATGCAATGTATTTTTTGTTACGCTCTTAATAGTCTTAATATGTATTCCAATGTTTATTGTTATTTTGATTGTTACTACTCCAATGTCTTTTGGCAAGGAGCCAGCCGAAATATAAAAAGAATGCAAACATGATTTTTATGAAGAATAACTAAAGGACTTTTTAGGTTATTCACCATTATTGAGCATAATTATGATAACATCAATTTCAAACAATTCTTTTGTTGATACTAATATTATAAAGAGGTAAAATTTGTTCGTTAGTTTGTATGTAGAGGGAATCTCCGGAACTAATGTACTAATTCTAAAAAAATGGTTCATTACCATTTATTTATTTATTTAAACTTTATGTACAATAGTGATACATGGGCGGACTTAATGCAGCAAGGCATTCTCTACCAGTCAACCTTTGTTAAAAAGACCACAATGTGGTAGGTGTACAAGTAAAATAAATAAAATAAGTAAAAGAATATGTGTATAAATATATATATATATATAATAATAAAATACATATAAGTATATGTTAAAAACTCACAATAATTATATTTATTGCGAAAACCAAACTAAGAATGACAGGCTTGTATGTAGTGGTTTCTCATTTTACGCTTAAAAGAGAATTTAAACTCGGCATTCTTGATGTCAAGAGGTAGCATGTTTCAGATTTTAATAGTAGAAATAGCATATGAATTAGCCTTAAACCCGGTTCGGTGAGAAGGAACAGAACTGCCTAACACTTTAAACTGTTGTTTTAAGTAACCGGATGCAGCTGAGTATTAGTGTTTAACATGGAGCCACAACCCCGTCACTGGGTAACATGCTAGACGAATGTCAGATTTACTAACTTCTAACCACCCATAACGACTGTCAAAGATGTCAAATTGACAGCCGGGACCAAGGCGTAACGTGCTTTCCAAACTCCGGGCTACTGCTACCGGGAATCAAACCCGTGGCCTCGTGCTCAGCAGTCGCGCTTTTTTTTCTGGGTGGGATCAATCATCGAGTGGCTTCTCCCGCTCTGGGTGAATCGGAAGGGTGTGTCAGACTTCTACTGATTAAAAACCCACCCTCCCGGGGCCGCGGTATCTCGTTAGAACATTCCCGCAACCCCGACAGCAGTCGCGCTTGCGAGCACTCGACTAACGAGGTAGTCAGGCGATGCAGGTGTATACAGAGTATTAATGTACATACTCGTAATAAAAATAAAACATAAAAAGTAATATTCTTAACATCCGGGTAATAGGTAATTTCCAACCTAAACAAAATATAAGTACTTACGTATATTTTTGAAAGAATTGGTTTATGTAACGCAAAATCTAATTTTCCTTATTTAATGGTTATAAACCGGTTTATAAATGTATGTGGAGTTATTTTTTAAACAATAAAAAAAACTGTGTTTACTACCAAGAAATCATTGTTTACATACACAGAATAGGATTGGTTTTTCTTAGTTGTCATACATATCATAAATGGTAATTAACCATTGCACGCCATAATTTTAGGTGATATAAGTCCACAAGAGGAAAACAAAAGTCGCCTTTGTTCACCTGGGTGAATTAATTCCGAGGTGAACAAAGGCGACCGCATATTATATTTACTTTCTAGATCTAGACTATCTGTACTCTTCTGTAAACATGTGATTTGGCATATTTGCCGATGCTGCTCAATCTCTATCAAGCGCAAGTTCGGTCGTGTATGGAGTACTGCTCTCATCTCTGGGACGGATTGACCAAATACCAGCTTGATGCACTTGAGTCTATAGAGAAACGGGCTAAAAGGCTCATCGGCAACGAGAAACTGGTCGAGACAAGGCTCCAGAGCCTAGAACATCGGCGACGTGTTGCCAGCCTGTCAGTTTTCTATCGGTTACATTTCTGGGAGTGTGCGATGGAATTGCACAGTCTTATTCCACCAAGCCCGTTCCATCATCAGACTACAAGACAAACGGCGATGCGCCATCGTTACATGGTGGACATTCCATCCATATGCACGAAACCTTTTGGGAATACTTACATTGTGCGTACGGCTAAGGAGTGGAATTCCCTGCCGGAGTCAGTGTTTCCTGATAGTCTTTAAGTCAAGAGTGAATAGGTTACTTCTAGGCAAGCGTGCTTCATCGTCGACCACATCATCGCTTAACATCAGGTGAGATTATGGTCAAACGCAAGCCTATCAACTATAAAAAAATTTTTTATTTATTATAGCATATGAGAAAAATATGCTATATGAATAAACTCATGGCTAAATAATAACAGCCTCAAGGATCAATCTTCCAGGTTAACCAACGCTTACCGAGGTCTGTCTTTGGATGGGTGAAAGCACGTTAAGCCGGCTTAGCAAAAGATAAGGGTATCAGTAAAATCTTTTGTCTTTCTGTTATTGGTAAAATGCATTTTAGGAAAACTTTTTTCCAGTGTTGAAAACTAGTGTAAAGTAACATAATAATAACATTATCACTGTTGAAAAACCGGCCTCCTCTCCATGAGAGGGAATAGACCGTAGTCCTCCAATCAGTTCAAGTGAAATGTGGAAAATAGAAAATAAATGTGGAAATATAGAGTATCTACCAGTGGCGAAGGGTGAATTTTCATAAAAGGGAAGCCGGACCAAAAAATGCTTACCTTGCTCAAGTGTGATGCGTGAATTCCAGTAACTGTGGCCCTGTGGCTGACTTCGAAATCTTGTAACTTCGTAAATAATTATTTGTTTAATTGAAAATAATAGATTACTATTTATATACTCATATATAAAATAATAGACTTATATTTGCCATATTTCAAAAGGGAAGCCGGTAGGAATCGAGTTGTATGGATCCTTCGCCACTGGTATCTACTAAACGTAGAAGGAACGTCATCGTTATTCGTTACCTTTCTAGATATCTCAGTCCAAAAGCCATATAAATGAAAATCTAGTAGAAACTTTATCAAGCCGTTTACTTCAACCCCTGGTATTACTGTGCAATTTGAAGATATAACGTACGGATTCCAAGCAATTGAGGGGATTCCCAACGTTTCATAAAAGTATTTTATCTAAGCGAAAGCGCAATTCTGAGTTGGAATTGACAAGAGAGGTGGCTTTTTGTATGTACATATGTATGTGTCACATGTTCATTCAAGAAACCGTTTACGGGAGACGCCGCATCATTGAAAAAATTAACAGGATTTTTGTAAAGATTTAACTTACTCGTATCTAGGTTATCTGGAAGATATTGCTCTCAAATTCAAAATCTTTATTTGTGAACAGAGTGTAGGTTGTTTGCAGATGTTATACAAAAAAAGATATCCAACAATATTCCGCCAGAAGGCATACAACATAATATTAAATGCGATAAATTTAAAATAAAACATTGTAACAAAATTGTAGGTAATACAAAATTGAAATAAATAATACATAGTCACAATTCAATTTTAAAACTATTCGAAGGTCACAGTTTATATAATAATCAGTCATAACAATAGTCAATAATTTCGTAATAAAAGTTGATGTCAATTAAATTTTTAAATATTATTATAATTAGTCATTTAGAAATTCATTAATGGACAACTTGTCATTCAATAAATTAAAAAGATTTCGTTTAAATTCATTAATATTTTTGCTTAGTATAACTTGGTCCGGTAACTTATTATATAATAATTTTGGGGCCATTGCAAATATGGTTCTGTGCAAAAATCTAGTTTTAGTTGGTCTCAAGTGCAATTTTTTTCAGCGTCGTTGGCTTTTTACAGTGGATACTGGAGACTAGGTAGATAGAGCTATGGCGACAGAATATTTCTATTGACTTTTATATTCCTTTTTCATTTTAATGAATACGTTTCAAAAATAGCCGGGCTAGATATTTTTTTCCTAAAAACCTTAGTTTATTGCTATATATTAATTATTTTATTTTATTTAACGCAAAAGTTGAAGGGTAGAGAATGCCTTGCTGCATTAGGTGCGCCCATGTAACACTGTTGCACATAAAGTTTAAAATCTATACTAATATTATAAAGCGGAAAAGTTTGTTTGTTTGTTTGTTTGCTTGAACGCGCTAATCTTCGAAAGTACTGGGTGGATTTGGATGAAATTTGGTGTGGAAGTAGCTTGAAACTTGAGGAAGGTTATAGGCTACTTTTTACCCGACTGCAAAAAAGGAGAGTTACGTTTTACCGTAATAGAATCCACGGGAGCGAAGCCCCGCGTGAGTACTAATATATATATATATAAGGTTGAGGAAAAAGTCTTTTCGCATTATAGTATGTATGAACTTGTAATAAAATCTCTTTGGCTATACTATTTGTATCTTGCTGGTTGTGGTATCATTGAAAGTTTAAATTTTAAAGAACATAATTCCAAATTCAAATTAGGAAAATGTGTGATTTTCATTTATTTTTCGTACTGTCAAGATGAGTGAATCTAATGAAGAAATTCGATACATTTTAAAATTTTACTACAAAAAGGTAAAAATGCAACGCAAGCTGCGAAAAAAATTGGCGATGTTTATGGACCTAGTGCAGTGTCTGTGAGAGTAGCACAAATTTAGTTTAAGCGTTTTCAATCCGGAAATTTTGATGTCAAAGATGCACGTCGCTCTGGTCGCCCTATTACGGATAAAATGGATGCCATTTTTGAAAAAGTGGAGCAAGATCGGCATATCAGTAGTTACGACGTAGCTGAAGAACTGGGAATTGACCACAAAACAGTTTTGGTGGGTATTTTTCACTTCTGATGACGAAAACAAAAAAAAAAATGCTTTGGTCAACTTTACTTGAAATAGCTGTAAATATCAATAATTTAAGACATAACCTACTACAAAAAATAAGTACCGAGCTTACAACTTTTTAGTTTTACTAGAAATACGCAATGAAATTTCGAACGTCCATGGTAGTGACACTGAATCCAGGGAAGTGACTTTCCATACAGTTTTTTTTTAACCATGGAAATAACTTCAAATGATGGACGTGAAATTCTACATATTTTATTAGTGAATGTGGACTACAATACTCATGTGAAAATGTTATCTAAAGATTACAATCACAAACAACAAAGTTATTAACATTTAAAATATACGTGTGTCAATAGAACGTAACAGCAGAAATTGTGGTGTTCAAGCAAGTTTCTATGGTGAATTATAAGTCAATTAACATTAGAAGTGATAATAATAGCCCATGTGAACAATATACATAACCAATGAAGCATAAACAGTGAGTTAAGTAAAAATTAAGTGATTACTATTTTTTTTCCAATCACCCTCAACCAACACAAAGTAACTAATTAATACGCTTGCCAGTGGATGGACAATTTTCCTCAAAACGCTTAGAGATTCCTTGGTTTAAAGGCAAGAGGGAACGACGAGAACCTTAAGTAGAGAGATAAAATCTTACTGTTACGAATCTTCATATTATTATTACTTTTTTGCATATTATTTTCTATAAATTAAACTACTTAGTAACCAAATTAAATATGATTTTTTTTGACAATATAACGTTCAGAAAAACAAAGACTCTGTCTCTAACAGAAGTCTCCGATGAAAGTAGTAATAGTAGTACAAAAATAGATGGCAGCACTAGTAGCTTACCGAACATGTCAAGCGACGACAACGACAATATGCAAATACAGGAACTGCAAAGCCAAATTGAACAGCTTACTGCACAGTTAAACTCGGCACACGAATAGATTAAAAATTTAAATATAGAAAATACAGAGCTCAAAAAGACCGGTGCTAACAACTAAAACTGACGTGTTAAAAAGAGCTGCTAAAAAACTAACGACTGATATAGGAACACCCAAGAAAAGCTCTTTAACATCTACCCCGCGATCTAATTCCCAAATAAAATCACAGAAAAATAAAAAGCAGTTTGTATTGGAAAACCAAGAATCAATTATTAATACTTCAACAATAGAAATGGATAATACAACGATACAGAAGAAAAAAAAGTGATAAAAGTATTCTTAAACCTATAAAGAATAAACTATGCACCATCAGTGCAAATAAAACTAACAATGTTTTGTCCATAGCTGAACAATCAATTAACAATTATCAAATATGTCATCATGTTTCACCAAACTGTGGTACGAAACAGCTTATCAGCGACATACATAAAAAAACTAATTAATTATTCCTTTGATGATTACTGTATTATTTTAATTGGAGAAGAAGACTTCGTGCATACGGAAAATTATGTTAATATAATTATAAAACTACGGGAGACATTGCTAAAAGTTCAACATACAAATGTTATCTTATGTGTTCCCACATTTAGACTAAGTAATTATTCAACTATGTTTAACTGGCGTATAGAGTCTTTTAATAATTTACTACACCTTGATTTACAAACATATGACTATGCGATTCCGTTTGACTCTAATTTAAATTTGCTTTATAATTTCACTATGTTTTCTAAATTCACTAGAAAAATAAATGACAACGGAGTACGTAGTATATTTCAAAATCTACTGCTAGCCATAATAGAAAACTCATTTACACCACGTGAATTGACAGACAAATCTTCTGTAGATGTAAAACAATGTGAACAAGATAATTTTTTTCGTGTATAAAAATTTAAATATTTTACATCAAAATATAAATGGTCTTTTAAATAAATTCGATATGTTTACTGTATCATTAGATGAACTATTCAAATCAGGAAAAACAATTGATGTGTTGTGCTTTTCTGAGCACAATATGATATTATCTGATGTAAACTTACTTTATATTCCTAATTTTACTGTAGCTACACATTTCACTCGAAAATCCAGACATGGTGGTACATGTATAATGATACGAAATGGAATAAAATATAATGTTTTGGAGTCAGTTCGAAAATATAGTGTTTCTAATATAATCGAATGTTGCGCAGTTGAGCTCATTGACCACAACATCGTTGTAATATGTATCTATCTATAGGAGCCCGCATAGCAACGATGTAAAAAGAAAACTTGAGATATTTTTCAATAATCTAATTAGCCTTTTAAGCTCTCTCTCGTTTAACATAAATAAAAAACTAGTTTTGTGTGGAGATTTCAACATCGACCTTCTAAAAAATAACACATGTGTAGAACAATTCAAATATCTTCTGATGGGTTATAATCTCAAATTCGGGATAAGAGTTCCCACTAGATTAAGCAGCGGAACCTGCATAGATAATATCATTCACAATGTACGAGGGTCAAAAGGAGAAGTCTTAGAACTTGCGGTATCCGATCACATGGCACAGCTTTTACAATTTCCAGTCAAAAAAACGTGCATATTTGATTATTGGTTCACCACTAAACGGGATTACTCAAAAGAAAATGTTCAAAAATTCAAAGACCATTTAAAAAGTATCACTTTTGCTGACGTATATGAGGAAACGGATCCCAATAGAGCATTCAAGTTGTTCTATGATTTATTTAGATTATTGTATAATTTATGCTTTCCAAATATAAAAATACGGATATCGACTAAAGTAAAACCAAAGTGGATCTGTCGTGGTATTAGGATATGTAGTAAAAGAAAAAGAGAATTGTTGTGGAAATACCGATTGTTTCCGAACGAACAAAATAAAACAAACTTTAAAACGCTAACCAAAGGGCTAAAAAGAATTATAAACCTTACAAAGAGAGCCCATAACACTCGCTATATCAATTCAGCACAGAATCTTTGTAAAGCAACATGGAAAGTAATCAACAAGAACATAAATAAGCATAATTTGCCAAATGATACCATAACGAAAATAAAATCAAATGACAAAATCTTAACTAACCCTCTTGAAATAGCACAAGCGTTCAACAACTATTTTGTGGATCAAGTAAAACCAACTAATTATATTAATATTAATAAAAATACTTTAATAAATGGTACAATGAAATCTATGTTTATGTCACCTACAATAACACAGGACATATATCAAATTATTATGTCATTAAAGAATACATCAAGCACTGGGTATGATGATATAAGTACAAATATTATAAAGCAGGTATCTAAAATAATTGCACCAGTAGTGAGCCATCTTATCAATATGTGCATATTCCATGGTACCTTCCCAGAAGAATTAAAAATAAGTATTATAAAACCAATTTTTAAAAAAGACAACCGTGAGAGTATGTCCTGCTACAGACCTATAGCATTGGTACCTATTTTCTCAAAAATATTTGAAAAGGCAATATCTAACCAACTTACTGCATACTTTGAGAAAAATAATTTATTTCTTGATAACCAGAAAGGCTTTAGAAAAAATAAATCTATTGATGTAGCCATATACGATTTCTTGCAAGCAGTTAGCAGCAGAGTCGATAAAAAACTACCAACTCTAGCGCTTTACATGGATATGTCAAAAGCTTTTGATCGCGTAGATCATAAAATATTACTAAATAAGCTTAACCAATACGGAATTAGAGGAAATGTATTAAATTTAATCGAATCTTATCTTAGTAATAGGCAGCAAATAACTGTAGTCAGTAGGATTTGTAAAAAAAACTGAAATAATTTTTAAATCTGACCAGAGAACTGTAACGTTTGGAGTGCCGCAAGGAAGTGTACTGACTAATGACTAATGACTGATGAATGAGATTAATGACTTTCCAACAGCTTCAATTTATCCAATGACTATGTTTGCAGACGATAGTACTTTACTTTTTAATAGTGATGAATTAACTACACTAGAGACAGATATTAATTCTAGCATAAAATCGGTTGTGAATTGGCTACATAATAATAATTTGGTTATAAATCTAGACAAAACAGTTATAATGAATTTCCATCAAAGGCTTAACCACATTCTGAACCTAAATATTAGTTATGATAACAAAACTATTAATGAGATCAAAGTGACGAAATTTCTCGGATTAAATATAGAAAGCACATTAAAATGGCATACACACATTGACAATGTGTGTACTAAATTAAACAAATATTCCTATGCCTTGCATATGTTAAGTAAAACCACAAATCGAACAACAGTCTTAACAGCATATCACGGCCTGGTTGCCTCAACATTGAGATACGGAATTATATTTTGGGGTAATGCAACAGGTAAAGATAAGGTATTTAAGTGCCAAAAAAGATGCATTAGAGCGATTTGCAATTTAAAGAGTACAGACAGTTGCAGAATACTCTTTAAAGATATGAAAATATTAACAGTTCCTTCATTATATATATACGAAACATCCATGTTCGTCAAAACTAATTTACATAAATTTTCTAGAGTAAGTAGTCAACGTCGTTGTGACCAGTTACAAACAGTTGGATCTAAAACCTCACTATATAGGAACAGTATTTTCGTAATGGCTCCAAAAATATATAATAAATTGCCAAAAGGTATCAGAAGTGAGGAAAATGTCGGCCATTTTAAGCGTAAATTACTTCTATTTCTAGTTGATAAGACATACTACTCCATTGAAGACTTTTTAAATGACAAGTATTAATGAATTTTATGACCGACAGTTTATTATTTCCTGATATCTGATGTAAATACATAATTTTAATATTGACATAGCTGACATTTGATTATAATATTTTTTATTTTAATTTTTGATATCTTGATGTAATCTAATTTAATTTCATATGATGTAAGTCAATATAATACAATATGATGTAATTCAATTTAATACAATATGATGTGATTTGGTTTAATTTATTATGATGTGATTTAATTTAAATTAATGTAAGCTTGATATTTTTGTATGCTTTTACAGCAGAACATAGATAGTTACTAATGACATATATTTTACCACCTATTTTACTTATGTTCACAAAAATAAATGATTGATTGATTGATTGATATTTTATATAAAAGATGAAGTCACAAATCAATAAATAATTAAAACACTGGATTTATTAAATAAAACAAATGTTTGGAAAATCAGATTTAATTGCTTTGAATTAAATCTGATTTATAAATAACTTTATAACTTAAATCACATGTTTTATCTTAGGAATTATGGTATCAAGCATATTTTGTAATAAATATGAAACATATTATATATTTTTAAAAGTAACTGCTAAAAAGATCAAAAGCATTGTACTTATAGCACTTTCTAATTTCAGTCTCAATAAAATCTTAATATATATTAAAACCTTCAAGTTATTTTATAACTTTATAAATACTTCTTAATTCAAATATTTCGAGGTCATCATCGCACTCACTGTCAAAGATCCTCATCCTCTCTTTTCATCGTGTTCCTTATCTTCCTGTTCTTCAGCCTCACTATCAAGCTCGTTATCTTCTTCTTCTTCAGTCTGGTCATCAAGTTCTCTATCCTCCCGTTCTTCAGTCTCACTATCAAGCTCGTTATCTTCTTCTTCTTCAGTCTGATTATCAAGTTCTCTATCCTCCAGTTCTTTAATTTCACTGTTTAGTTCCTTATCCTCCTATTCTGCAGTCTCACTATCCAGTTCCTCGTCTTCCTGTCCTTTTATCTCACTGTCAAGTACCACATTCTCCTGTTCTTTAGTTTCACAATCCGGTTCCTTATTTTCCTGTTTTTCGCTATCTCTGTCATACAGTATATTAACTAACAGAGGGCTTTCCCGTTAACCAAAAACAAAATGTTTTTTTTTTATATTAAAATATTCACTAAAAATGTTAAATTGACTGGCTTTATACAAGTCGGGGTTAACCTTAATACGAGCTCTTCGGTTTTGTTCGCATTCTCTTTTTTGTTTACGAATTTCTTTTGCTGTCTTTGGTCTTTTATTTCTCGCCATCCAAAAAAAAAGTAAAACATGTATTTGTATTAGTGATGTGTCAACTCGGAATAAACACAACTCGAGTTAACTCGAGTTGAAATTCACGTAACTCGAGTTCAACTCGAGTTATTTGGGTGAAATGAAACTGAGTAAATGATTTGTTTTCGTAACAATATTGAAATAAATTGAACAGATTCAGCATAAATATGTATGGGGACCATTATAATTAAAGTAAGTAGAAAAAAATTTAATAAAAAAAGAAATGTATTTATTTATCTTTTATGATTAAATTTTCGTAACATAAATAAAGTAAGTATTTCTATTAATTAACAACAAAACTATATTTGTATGAATCTGAACACTGTTTGCACTTAGCATGGCCATTCACTGGCGATTCAAATACATCCCAAACAACAGAATTCCTTTTAGGTCTCGGCATTTTTTCTATACAGTACCAAAAAATTCGAAAAACTAACACCGATAACAACCAACATTCCAAAATAACCTCAAATCTGCAACAATGCAATGTTGTGTTGTTGTGACATTGACATAATTGACATTTGTAGCGAATTAAATTAATGAATATAGTCATAAATGATCGGCAAACTTCGCGCCATCTCAGTGTCTGTCGTTCGGCTTATGCGCTAGGGCGGGAGTATTCAAATCAACTAAACCGAGTTAAAGAGAATTCAATTTGAGTTGACTCGATTTAAGCCCAACTCGAGTTAACTCGAGTTAGTAAATCGAGTTGACACATCACTAATTTGTATGTAATAGCGTTTTGTGTATCTATGTATATGGCAGTAATTAAACAAACAAAATAACTGGAATGATCCAAGTTAAAGTTCACATCCCTGGACCTGTGGTCACGTTCATGGAGGAAATATATCCACGTAATCAATGGAAGTGACATCCATGGAAAGGACATTTTTTTGGTTCAAATACGGAAACCTAATCTAAAAAATCTCGTCTTTGCAACCTATTTCGGCAATCGTAATTTGACCATCAAACCTACAAAAACAAAAACAAATGTAAATTTAACATTATATACTTACTTGGCAAAACAACCACAGTAGTGACCACGTATGCTTCACGAGTTTTAATTAGGTAATCTTATTGTTTTTTCACGACAAAAGTATTGCAGCCAGTAAGAAATTGACATCTCATTATGGTTATAACAGTTGACGGCTTGTCAATGCTCACATAAATTCGAACACACGCAGTTTTTTTTTTCTTGGTAAAATGTTATTGTGACCTTTGTCCGTGGAAGTGACCAAAATTTAAGTCACATATTTTAATTAGGTTTTTTGTTCTCTTTTTTATCAATTGAATATTAAGTTATAAGCTGATATGGGTCAGTATTTGTTAAAGTTTAAGATAATATCCTTATATTTTAGAAATATCATGCTAAAGACTGGGAATAAGTTATTATATCTGTAAATTTGCTTCAGTCATATCCACGGAAAAGACATTTTGGCGATTATTTTTTAATATTTAAAATAATGTGATCAATAAATTTAGTATATTTTCATGTAGTCTTCACTAGCCTCACCTCCACCTTCACCTTGATAACTATATCAAGTCCGCGTGCCCTTTGTTATTAAAGAAAAAAATCTCTGTCACAGATAATTTTACTGAAAATGAGAAATACCCTGAAGCATTAAAAAAAAACTGGGTACACAAAAAAGCTCGATATTTGGGTACCATCACGAGCTCACTGAAAGAAACCTAATGAACCGTGTACTCATTTGTGATTCTTTATTACGATGTAAAGAAACCGATCCATTTTTGAAGAAGCTGATAAATGGTGATGAAAAGTGGATCATGTACGACAAGAACGTGCGAAAAAGGTCGTGGTTAAAGGCCGGTCAGGCTTCACAGACTGTGGCGAAACCCGGGTTAACTCGCAATAAGGTGATGCTGTGTGTGTGGTGGGATTGGAAGGACATTATTCATTATGAGCTATTACCACCAGGCAGGATCATCGATTCTGAACTCTACTGCGAACAACTGATGAGATTAAAGCAAGAAGTTGAGAGAAAGCGGCCGGAATTAATCAACAGAAGGGGTGTGGTTTTTCATCACGATAACGCTAGACCTCACACATCTTTAGCCACTCAGCAAAAATTAAGAGAGTTTGGCTGGTAGGTGTTAATGCATCCGCCGTATAGTCCTGACCTTGCACCTTCAAATTTCCACCTGTTTCGGTTTCTTCAGAATTCTTTACGCAGTGTCAGGTTAACACCACGAGAGGACTGCCAAAACCACTTGTCGCGGTATTTTGATCAGAAGTCCCAAAATTTCTATAGCAATGGGATCATGTCCCTACCTACAAGATGGCAAAAAGTTATCGAACAAAATGGTACCTACATACTTTAGTTAAATGTAAATAAACTATATTAAAATATGTTTTGAATTTTCTTAAAAACTGCGAAGAAACTTTTTCCCCAACCTATAATATCGTGACTTACCAATATTAGTTTGATTTTTCACACATATTCTTTGTTTGAAAAACATATATTATTTTTAGTGAGATAGTTGTAAGACATCATTTGTTGTAATAGTGTAATGTGTTTGCTTCTAAAAGATATATAAGAGACAGATAGTGCTGCCGCTAGTCATCTTAGCTATGATTGATAGCCGTTTGCAAAATAATATTTACGTAAAGAATACATCATTATATAATTTGCCCTTGATTCCTATCGTATCTATGATGCGTGTTTGAAGAGATTTGTCGAATTATTAAAAAATCTGAAACTTAAGAAAACAGTATTGCCAAAGCGGTATGGTTTAACCAACTGACTGAGTATTGAAGGTTAGATATGCAGTAATTCCAAGAAAAATAGAGAGATCATAGTTAGAAATCCACTATAAAAAAAACACTTTTTATTTTACCAAAAATGTAACCTAATGCTTGAGAAGTGATTGGATTCCACAACACTGGGAATCATAGAGTGCGGTCCAAATGATAACTTTTTATGTAGGTACAGAACTGAATTCAATTAACTGTTTTTTTTTTATTTTTTATTTTTAATTTATTATAGTTAAGAAAGAAAATATACACTTAAATAAAAACCCTAAACTATATACAGTATGTTAACTAACAGAGGGCGTTCTCGTTAATCCGCAATAGTATAGCATCCATACATGCTAAAAAAAATATTACCATTCGAAAACAAAATGTATTTTTTTTTATATTAAAATATTCACTATAAATGTTACATTGATACGTAAAAGAAACACTCTGTATACGCGTACTTAAAGGACGGCAACGTCGCAATTTATTTATGAACGACCGGTCGCGTGTGCGGCGATCTAATTGATGTGCTTATACTATTGCGGGTTAACGGGAACGCCCTCTGTTAGTTAATATAACTATATCTAAAAATTATCTAAAATATAGCGACCAGAAATAGTTTTTATTTTATTTTAACTTGTGTAATTTTGAACCGACGACAAAAAGAGGAGGTTATCAATTCGACGCGTATATTTTTTTTTATGTATGATCACCGATTACTCGAAGACGGCTGAACCGATTTGGAAAATTCTTTTTTTGATTGAAAGGGTATACTTCGAAATTGGTCCCGTTATCACCAAGTCAGGATCTGATGTTGGGATCTTGGAGAAATCGAGGAAACTCTTCAAATATTATAGGCAAACCTATGGCGTTTTGGGTATTTCTTGTAGTAACTTGTGCAGTTGCTCTCAAAAAGTACCATTTGAGGAAGTGGAACTGATGATGAAGACTACAGATGGCCGCCGAAACTACTCAATAATAAGTATTGAGTGGATTGCGATTCGATTACTTGAATATGGATGTTAAGCACTTTATGCTTGTCACAATGCATATGGTGATGTAGAGGTGATGGTGAAGTACCAGGAGAACTCCTCAACAATTAACGGCCCAGCATTGGGTAAAGCAATGTTTTGTAAAAGGTTATAAGTAGTTGACATTTAGGCTCTTGTAACTAGGTAGGCCAAAAACGAAAATACAAAACTAAAGACACCGACTACCGAAATTAAAGTTATTTTTCACTTTGCAGTGTTTTTTTGGGAGTCGGTTTAATTTTTTGGTAAAAAGTTTTTATATACAAGAAGAAGAAGAAGTTTTACAAGATACTTTTGGATAAAGTGGCATGTTTTATATCATCCCCTGCTTGGCCTTTTTCCAACTGTGTTGGGGACGGGTTCTGGTCTAACCCGATGCAACAAGGTATTAGTTTACATAGAGCAACTGCCTATCCTCCCAGTAGATGGGTAACACCATATCCTTTGGCCAGGCCTCTGTCAGAATTTCTGCCTACTGACTCCCCGTAACAAAAATCAAAGATGTCCAATGACAGCCGAGACCAACCGGTGTGTCTCACCGCCAATTTCCAAACTCCGGGCTACTACTGAGAAATTGCTTATAGAAAAACTTAATAGCACTTTTTTGCCTGAACCGGGACACCTCATGCTCAGGCGTCGCCTTAACGTCCGCTTGACGAACGAGACAGTCGGTGGCATGTTTTATGTAATATATCTAAATTAATTACACCGAGTAATGTTTTACGTAATGTTCCAATACAGTTTACGAGAGTTTACTAAGAACACCATCCCTTCGAATATATTTGAGTCATGATTACATTCCGTCGTAGTTACGCCTCGCTTTACGAATTGTACTCGTACATACAAGTTATAAATTGTGGGTTTCAAGTCTCGGTGCACGATAAGGCTCTGAAAACAATGGAATAAACAAATGGCTGTATTAGAATGCTTGGGAGTACGAAACGTCGGGAAATAAGACTGCAGCAGTTTAATGAAGAAGTTACGGTGTACTTTATAATAAACGAGCTGTTGTGGGTGCTTCGCCCTCGTGCACTTTTTATCACGGTAAAAACATAACCCCTTTTTTATTCCGAATGAGCTCACTCTTGACCTCGATTTCGCCTGATGGTAAGCGATAGATGAGGTCTACGATGGAACGAGCGAGTCCAGAAGATGCCTGTTTACACTTGCTTTAAAGGTTCCCTCCTTTTGAAGTCGGGAAATCTATAACCTTCCTCAAGCTTCAAGCTGCTTCCATACCAAATTTCATCCACCCAGTACTTTTGGAGATTAGTGCGTTCAAACAAACAAACAAATTTTTCCGCTTTCTAATATTAGTATAGATTCGGTTCTAAGTCCGTCTATTTGTAAACTACTGAATTACTTAACCTGACAGTGGGGACATATACTTACCACCTTTCCGATATTTATCTATAATATTGTCTGTTTGTACTAAGTATATTACATTTAAAACATTAATGGTAAATATCTGAAAGATACTTAGGTACACATATTCGTTTCAGAGCAGCGGTGATGTCATAAATTTTATGCGGTCGAACCCTCTCGTTAAGGTCTAGGCTATAACATCTGGTTTCTAGTATTTTAGAAATGAATTATTTTTTACTTTATTGACCTTTTCTCCCACACGTTGGCCTAAAAACGAAATTATAATAACAAATAAACGAAACGTGATGAGCCCACGCATCTCGCATTTTTACAGGCTCTGTTATTTCAGAGTCCATACAAATAAAGAGTTTCATTTCGCGTAACATTTACTGATGTTTGTGAAAAGCGTACATTTAAATTTCTCGGGATCTCTTTGAGATGTATATTTTAGTAGCGCTCCCTAAAGGCAGGGACGGTAGAGTAAGAAATGAGCGTAGTAAATCGTTGTTTTTAGAAGAAATGGGCTATCTGTGTAGCGGCATTCAAAAGGATAATATATTTATGGAATATCCTAAACTGGTTAGTAAATATTTCCGCGTTTTAGCACTCCCGCAACCCCCGGTGTAGTTTGTCCCTAGCTGCCCTCCCCGAGCTCCGCTAAGCCGAGGTCCGTACCCCACATGGGGCGCCCTGCCAGCCAAAATAAGCCCTGGCTGGAGGTTTTAAGTATTATAATTAAGGCCGCGACAAGCAAGTCCGTTTAAGCAGTCCACAACCTCATAGGTTGACCTATGAGAGGTCACTTACAAAAAAAACCCGGCGCAAGTATGTGAAGAAACACAGGGTGGTTTTAGTCAGTTTCTTATCTAACTTTGCTTGTGCCACCATCCGGTAAGTACTAGGCCCGGGTTAGTGTCGCGTCGTGTTCCACGCGCGCCACAAAGAGCAGGCGGCACCATTGACGGGGCCATAGGCGATAGGGCCATTGCCTGCTAGGGTTGCGGGAATTTTCTAACGAGATACCGCGGCCCCGGACCACAAGGGCAACTGAAGGCACAGCTTGGATTTTCAACTAGATTTTCATGGCTTTGGTTATTTTGGACTTACACATCTAGAAAGTTAACAAATAATAATGATAGTGACTTTACGTTCTGTACGATATATTTCCACCTACCCGCACTAGCCTGGCATGGTAGACTACGGCCCTACTAAAAGAAAAAGTTTTGTTGGACGAGTCTTATTTTATTATTTTAGAAAATTGTTTTCATCGCTTAGACATGGTAATTAAAGACAGAGTTTTGTTTTTGTTTGTAATTGGCTTTTCAGTTAAAAATGAAGTTTTGTGCTAGGTCAGAGAGAGATACCGCGGCCCCAAAATGTAAGGCCGGTGAAGGAGCAGGGTGGGTTTTAAGTCAGTAGAAGTCTGACACTCCCTTTCGCTCCACCCACCGCGGGAGGAGTCATTAGATGATTTTCCTCCCGAAAAAAAGGGCGACAAGAAGTCCTTCTAGGATTGAAAAAGTACGACGAAGACCTACGCTGAACAACTTCTTCTTTTTCGTGTCTATAACACCATCTTTATAAATATTTTGATAGAATAGAACTTCCCCCCTTCCACGCGTTATCGGTAGTGGCGCAGCGAACTGAATATTAAAGTGAAAGCACTACTTATAACTTTCTTTACTTTTACCCGACTACGGCAAAGCAAAAAGGATGGTTATGATTTTGACCAGTAGGTATTATTATTGTTATGTATACTTTATTGGTGTACAATAAAGTATACATAACAATAATAATAAAATACACACATCAAAAGTGTCTAGGGATCAAGCATTTTTATGCGGATTTCTTGAGATTGAGATGTGGCTTTGTAATAAATTTATGATTTTATAAATTTATATGGATCCTTTTTGGTGCATTTCATAATTTGAAACAGGAACTGTTAATCAAATTCGAGTAAAAGATGAAAATCAGCTGTCAATATTTTCCCTATAAAAACATACAACGCATTGAAGACATTATTAGTGCTACTGTTTCCCTACTACTGATTAAAACCAACGTTATTATGGAGCGGCGACGTCATTTAAGCAGGGAAGAAATGCTCAGAGCCGTGGGAATGATAGAAGCTGGTTCCCGGCAACGTACTGTGGCTTTAGCTCTGAATACAAGTCAGAGTGTTATCAGTCGACTTTGGACACGTTACCGAAGCACTGGTACCGTGGCTGAGCGCCATGGAGGACGGTATCGTTGCACCACACGGAGACAAGACCGATACATTCAAATCTTAACTCGAAGAGCTCCAAAAATAACCGCCATGATGTTAGCCGTGAGGCTTCATCACTCTTCAGGGAACTTAATTAGCGACCAAACAGTCAGAAACCGCTTGCATGAAGTGAACCTTCATTCCCGAAGACCGCTACGGGTACCACCTATAGCAATGCACAATCGTAGGATTCGATATCAATGGGCTCTTGAACACAGAAATTGGGCAGAAGAACAATGGCGTTTCGTGTGCTTTTCTGATGAGTCTCGTTTTGGTATGAGACCGGATACAAGACGTATACGACACTGGAGAACCCCTGGACGCCAACAGCGATTAAAATCCTGCCAGGAAGTCCATCCTTATAGTGGTGGAACCATCATGGTATGGCCGGGTATTTGGATCGGCGGAAGAACTGAGTTGATTTGGATCAGAGGCAACCTCAACGCTCAAATTTATGCTGAGACGATTGTATCTGACGTCATCGTTCCTCTACAAGTGCAAATCGGTCCCTTATTTCAGTTAATGCATGATAATGCACGACCGCACACCGCAAGAGTTGTAAGACAGAATCTCGCCGCAGCTAACATCAATGTCCTGCTCTGGCCTGCTCAGTCGCCAGACTTGAACCCGATTGAGCATGCATGGGATATGCTACAGAGAAGAGCTCTGCCGAATATGGAGGGTATCCAGTCGCAAGAAGACCTTTTTTTGTTGTTGCAACGAACATGGGCGGCCATTCCACAGCGTGATTTGGATGAACTCATTTTGAGTATGCCAAACCGATGTTCTTGTGTTGTTAGTGTTCGCGGTAGAAACACGGATTATTAATTGTTTAAGTTACCCAATAAAATTTTAAAGAAAACTGTTATTTCAGTCTTTTTTTCGAACTTTAATGTTAGTGGTTCAAATGTCAAAAATCCCTTTATTAGGAAAATGGCAAATTTCTTTATTAATAAAAAGGTGACTTGGTTTATCGTTACTGTGACAAACGAAAACACTTTATTTGATGAATCCTTAAAGAAAATTTTAATTAATATCAATCAGGAGAAAAGTTATTGCAAAAATATATGTTGATCCCTAGACACTTTTGATGTGTGTAGTTCTATGGATACAAAAGATAAAACTAGTGTACAATGGGTGGTCTTATCGCACAAGGCGATTTCTTAGACCACCTTTGGTTGGATAGAACTTAAAGGACACAGATTTAGGGCTGTCAGTGTACAAACAACATAATTATATAAATATATATATTAATTAACTCAATTTTTAATTTGAGATATCATTGGAAGCGTCTTAATTGTCCGCTAGCTATAGGATGTGTGAAGTCGCAGGAAATTCAATATGGCGGCCTCTAATGAACATAAAGTCATCGTGGTCATATGCTACTCGTGTTGTGTTGTAATTAGGAAAGGTAGCATATGACCATGATCACGGCTATCTTTTACATATCGGTTTCAGATAATAATATTTTCTTGTTTCATACTTTTTGGAGTATGACTTTCAGTAGTCGGGTTTTAGTTTATTTTTGCGTGTGGAATTACTTATGGTTGTCCTACGCTTTGGGGTAGACGGAGGGGTCTGTCAGTCTCTTATTGATTAAAACCGCACGGTGTTTCACTTCCTCACTTCTTCTGAGGAACGGCAACTGACGAAGAGAAACAATTTTCAAAAAAAAACGATCTTTCCTAAGCCAAGTCATATCTGTATATCTATCCCAAGTTCTCATCACACACGTATAATAAACTCTTTAATGTTCTCGATTTATTGGGACGCCATAATATCTGTTGTCTGTGGTCTTTGAGATGTAGACGTTTCATAGTTCAGTGAATTATTCGAAGAATCACGAGAATTCTGAATTCTTCGCTGAGTCTGTAGCGTTCGTTCTGTATTTAAACTGTCCGACGGTTGGAAGATAAAATTCTGTTGAATTCAAATTTGAATTTAGAATGCCAGTAGGATTGTAGTTGACCTATTTTTTTATGTAGCTCTTTGCAAGAGCCTCTCGCAAATTGCGTGATATGCGTATCCTTCCACGATCATTTATCACTGCTATTTATTCTGTAAAGCACAAAGTATGCTTATTTGACATTGTTATTTGAATTTAACTATTATGTAAGTATATCGATATCTTATTAAAAAAACACATATAAAATGTGACGCATCATCGCAATGTATTATTTCCGACTAGCTTTTGCCCGCGACTTCGTCCGCGTGGAATAGTTACTTTGGGCTAACGTTAAATTTAACCCCGATTTTGAAGCATTCTTCATTGGTGCTCCGCTCCTATTGGCCTTAGGGTAATGATATATAGCCTAGCCTTTCTCTATAAATTTACTATTTAATTAAAAATATTTTTTCAATTCGAACCAGTAGTTCCTGAGATTATCACGTTCAAAAAAACAAACAAACTCTTCAGCCTTATATTATTAGCATAGATAGCCGTTGCCCGCGACTTCGTCCACGTTTCCGTCGTTTTTCGTATAAAAAGTAGCCTATGTCCTTCCTCACGGTTCAGTGATTTTGATGTAACACACAGATTAACTTTCGTAATTTAGTAGGGAAATATAATATGTCAATCTATAATACTGTTGAAAAATATCGCAATACCGAACCGCACAATATTATTGTCAATAGCTGTGCCCGCGACTCCGTCAGCGTGTAACTCCTTGTGTGTTATTAACCCTAGAAAGATAATCATATAGCAACCAGCGTAAAAGATAATCATACGTCTGTCAGACGTACCTAATTTAATTAGATTGTTTAGTAAGCGTACGGAAGTATTATCATGTCTTATATGTTGAAATAATTGTTTGTATTCTATTTAAGAAAATAAAACGATAAAATAGCAATGATAAAGTTTAATTATCAAATTACAAACAAAAATCATAAACTTCTTTACAAATTAACAAAAACTTAACTTATCTTCTATAGGAACGTTTAAAATCACTTTCAGTCTTTATGTTTTCATATTTTGTACTTTTACACTTAAATTAACGTTAACAATACCTACTACAATAATCAGTCTATTAATTTCGGTTATTAAATGTACTTATGGCACACAATTCTGTTGTGTTCTCCACACACGGGTTTTTTGCACTTCACGCATGATAATTTTGACATCCTACGGAGTTTAGATGGACAGTACGAACAATATCTCTTTTTTTTACAGGCGGCCCTTCTTGCTGAGCCTGGCCACTATTTGCATTAGGATTATTTTTCCAGCTTCTCTATCTTTGGCTTCTTTATTTCGGCATTTTAGGGAAATTTCTTCGTTCGTCCATCTCACTATTTCACTTAGTATATCATCTGTTACGAACAGATTAAAACATAGCAAGGGGTCGTAAACATTTCTACACATACGCGTTGGTCCTCTAGCTGATCGAACAATATTTATTGCTAAGGTTCTACCGTGACTTTGACCCTTGCTTGTGGCCCAACAATGCTTATTTTTACCTCTGAGTGTGCGCTGAGAAGTAATAATTATGTGGCTATCAGATAGCGTAGCTTGGTCGGCAATAGACTCTGAATGGTCTTCAGCAGAGACTTCGGGTATATCCACAGCTTCATCGATGAACTCGTCTTCAGTGTAACTCTGCATACCGTCTTCTAAGAGGTTATCTTCGCATTCGCTTTCAGATTCTAATGACGATTCCTCTTTATTTTGATATAAAAAGTTCTCAATTGGAGAGCTATCCAACACCCTTCGATTTGCCACTATAATATAATAATAATTAATACCTGAAAATAACAAAAAATGAGTGTAAATAACAATAAACAATCAGTTAAAATGATTGCAAAAGTTGCATTGAAGATAATCATACGTCTCGCGGACGTACGACATAGGTATATCTTTTATTTGAACGTACTTACCGTGTTGCCACTGCTGCTTAGCGCGAGCTCCGGCCACCGCATATATGTATCATCTATGGGCCACCGACTGAGTTGACTCGCGCAACTAGCGCGCTGCGATTAATAATAAAAAAACTACAACAAAATTTAATTTCACGATACGTCTCGCGGACGTAGATTATCTTTCTAGGGTTAAGTTAATGTATTGGTAATATTGTTTAGATCACGTTCACATGAGGCTTAAGTACCTATAGAACGACAATACTTCAGCGCAAAGCTTCCAGGTAAACTATGTTGAAAGTTGACCCGTCCGGCACGTGAACATAAAGATTTCTAGAACTGCTAACCCAGGAAAGAGCGACGTACAACTGACCATGCGAGAAACAACTGACACCGGGATCCACTCCAGCAACACGAAATTCTGCCCTTGAGCCTTATTAATTGTCATTGCATAACACACCGATACTGGGAATTGCGTTCTTTTAAATTGGAATGAAAAATTATTTGGTATTATGGGAATTCTGGGAATAAAGACAGTTTCTCCTGCACCGCAACCTGTTAAAATTTGAGCCTCGATTATATTTTGTTGCAACTGGGTTACTTTTAGCCGAGTTCCATTGCAAAGTTGTGGTGGTTTTAAATTTCGGAGCAGAATAATAATCAGAAAGCTTCGAACTGCTAAGCTATCGGGAGTTACACGTGTTATTGTGAGTCAACCATAAAAGATAGATATATGCTGTCGTGGAATATTTTTTATATAATTTTAAGGAGAAGGAGAACATTTCCGTCATAAATGATTTCTGTGTAGCTTTAACCATTAAGGTTGCACACGCGACGGAAGCTTAAAAAATGGAGTAACTTCTCCCGTTTTCCCAACATTTCCCTTCACTGCTCTGCTCCTATTGATTGTAGCGTGATGAAAAGTATACTATAACCTGCTCAGGAGTATGAATATTAATTGTACCAAGTTTCGTTAAAATCCGTCGAGTAGTTTTTGTTTCTATAACGGTTATACAGACAGACAGACAGACAGACAAAAATTTTACTGATTGCATTTTTGGTATCAGTATCGATCCCTAATCAATCCCTGATAGTTATTTTGTAAATATATTTCATGTACAGAATTGACCTCTCTACAGATTTATTATAAGTAGGTATAGATTGGCCAGTCATCGTGTAATGATGAATATATATGAGTTCACGATACTGATATTGCCAATTGACTTTAATGTATAATGGTCGATGGTTCTCGTAATGTTGTAATGGAAACTTCTAGTTGGGTGTAGTGACTAGATTAAAAATAGTATGTCGGAGACAAATGTAATTGAAGGTACCTATATTAAATATATATGTTACTATAAAAGCCCGTTTGTTGGTTAATATTTTTGGTTGATGAGTTGGTAAATATAAGGATTTACAAAAAAGAGACTTGTTTTGGGCATTTACTATCAGAGACATCAGTACATGCTAGGTTTTACCAGTGATGGCTGGTAAAAGTTGGTTTTGGAAATAAAACAATGAATACTTAATAATCAATAATTTCAATTAACTACACATTTTTTTTTATTTATTGTTTTATTTATTTATTTATCTCAGTCTTAACATTACATATGTTTGTATGAAAATAATTATTCATCCTTTATTTTACTAAACAATCAAATACTTACCGTGGTATTTTTATTTATTAATTTAAATAACTATAACAAAATTTAAATACCAATTCAATATTTCTTGAAAATAAAAAATTTACAATATAAAAATGTAATTTCACAAACGTAACGCTTAGATACATTGGCTATTCTAACTGAATTAATATTGTTATATTATTATTTGGTATTTAACTAACAAATAGAAAAAAGGAGTCATTCCGTTCGGATCCCCTAATCTGATCCCCTGTTTGTTATGTTTTTGTTATAATTCCGTTCTGATCCCCTACAAATTTGTCATTCCGGTTTGTTCCCCTTACTCTTTTTGAAAGCTAAGTACCTACAGTTAACCCTTTCACGCATATGGGACATATTTGTCCCCACATAATTTTAACAATTTATTCTAATTCTGGCAAAGTTAAACCACTTTTTACTACCCATTTATAAAAATAACTGTTTATTTTCAAGTTTGCATCCTGGAAACACTAAAAAAAATGCATATCTGTCAAACAGTTATCGGCGCGAAAAAGTGAAAAATATTTTCACTAGACGTAAATGTAAAATACTTTTTTATTTTTATGTACTGAGTTTTTGCAGTCGTTTTTAGTTCGGATTTTATTCATTGGTAAGTAATTTATCATTTTATTATATATTTACGATTTCCTACAAAACACTTTGGCATATTTTCCGAAAATGTGTAATGGGACGCCGGTGTCCCAGTATGCATCAAAGTAGACTTTTGTCTCAAACAAACGAAATTGTTGCTTGACTTGTTTTTATTTTCCGTTTATTATTCGTTTTGTCGTATATTATAGTTACAGACCATGCCTTCAATGCAACGAGAGTTTTCACTGCGTGAAAACGACATTATGGAAGTTTTGATGGCTGACATCAGCGACGATAAAGATGGTTTGGTGCTCGATGAAGAGGACCAAACTTTCTCAGCACAAGATATAGATGCGGGTATGTCGACTGTTGTAATTGAATCAAGCACAACGCCTCGAGAGGAAAATTTTATTGAAAATCGAAAACTTAGCACTACTGTACCTTCTTTCAACTGGCGCAAAAATTCAATAAAATATTGGAGGAGTCGATCTCATGGATCAAAAAAAGATTTATTATGAAGTTGATCGGAAGGCAAAAATATAATACTACTTGAGATTATTTTTCGACTTATTGGATATTGCGATGAATAATTCGTATATTATTTATTCCAAACTGCACGAAGCAAAACTAGTAGAAGGAAGTCTGCTTTCAAGCTTAGAATTTCGCTAGGTTGTTTCTCGTGCATTGATTGGTAATTTTTTGTCCCGACAAAGAGCTTTACCATCAGGAGTTTTGACGAAAAAGCGAATTTCCTATATACAAAAACGTGTAGCACCTTATGTAATGGTGACAGTAAATATTAAGAAAAGATGCACACAATGTGCCAAAAGTCATGTAGAGAAATCGCACATGTTATACCTCACAACGTAATTGTTTCGTTGAATATTACTAAATTATTATATTTAATATCATATATTATTTTATACGTTTAATAAACAATATTTTCTTACATACTATGGACTTATTTTGCAGCAAAAGCCCCCTAGTACATATTATGCAATACATCCAAAAATGTATGCCTTATCGCACACAGGGACATATATGTCCACTCTCTAAAAATACTAAAATATTTATAATATCTGGATAATGTATTATTTTTATGTTAATTTAATCTAAAACAAATAGATATAAACAAATTAAACCATTATTACTATCTCAAAAAAGTAACAAACGTGTAAGGGTTAAGACAAAAAGGTTCATATTTAAAAATATTTGCTTTTATTTGTTACAGTTAAAAATTATAACGCCTAAACATGTTAAAAATAAATGTCAAAATTATGAACACGAACTCTTTAAATACTGTGGTGTAATGAATGTGTACAACAAGGTCCAATTTTCCATCCTCACTAAAGATAATAGGCCCAAGTTGCTAACGGAAAAAACAAGACCGAATTTCCTAAGAAACATAGTGATTAAAAATAAATATATCGTACCAAAACACAAAAATTTGTAAGGGGCTAGGATTTCGGAGTATGTAGTAAGTACCTTACTATATTAACAAACTTCCAGAGGAATTGCAAACGCTATACCTAACAAATACGAAAAGTTGTAAGTACATATACAAAAGTTTTTACATAAAAAATAGTTAATTGTATTTAGTACTCCTAATTTTCCTTTTCACTGTATAGTAAACTAACTGATTAATTACGACTCGCCAGCACACAGATAAGCCCTAAGAGGCTTTCGTGTATGGCAAAACATTTTTTTAAAATTTATTGTGTAATGTGTATTGGATAAAATAAATAATAGATATATATAAAACTGTTTAAAATCATCACTGGCAATCAGCCAAATGGTCTAAAACTTTTATAAAATAAGTTACAAAATCTGCAGTGGTATGAATAATTAAGTTTCTATCTTAAAATTATTAATAAGAGTTTCGTTTGTTACCATTTGGCTACGGAACCCTAAAAGGGTCCAAATCGGATGCGGTAACTTGGCCAAAAAGAAAATTAAGATTCTTTGTTTCTCGATACTAACATACACGTTTCTGTTACTATAACATAATTATGTATATATAAACAGTATTTTAATAACCCTGAACGTATATTTTTGCTGACGTTTCAAAAACTCTGTTAAATCCGACCGGAAGAAAATATTTGACTTTAATTGTGATCCTGACCTTGCGCGGTGGATCAGACCGGAACAAAAAATAATTATAAAATAAAACCGATCCCTAAGGGGATCAGATCAGGGGATCAGACCGGAATAACTCGAAAAAAGGCAGTTAATTGTCATTAGACTAAACAACAACAAAAAAAAAATACTTGTTGCAGCATAGAGTGCTGTTGTGACTTCTTTTTCTCAAAATATACCTTGCCTAGAGGTAAATCCTAAGATTTTCCACAGAACTATTCGGACTATTACCATGAAGAGTTGGTACATCTTAGGTTTTACCGGAATATTTTAGGGTTTACCATGGTTCGGGGTTTTACAGTAAAATATACATATATTATAATAATAATTATGTATATTATATAAACTATTTATGTCCTATTCATGTTATGTTTATGAACTTTAGTCTACGTTAATTTTGTTAGACGCATACCAGGAAATGTATTAGCGTTTGAGGAATCTCTGGATTATAAATATAACTCAGATAAATATAAAGTATTAAACAAAAACAAAGCAATAAAATTCCAAAACAATATTAGAACTGATATGGTCACGGCTCATTTACTGTTTCGAGTTTTCGATATTTTGGTACTGTTGCAAGGAGCGCGCAGTAAAAACCCCGACATATGAATTTCAAATGATACTATCACATTGGTTATATACTTTCTGTATCACATTGAAAATTTACAAACGGGTTCAAAGATATTCCAAAAAAAAAAAACGAAAGAATATATTTAAGCCAACTTTCTTAATATAACTTAGTCTTTGCTACTTTGCTTACAATGCTCGTCATTTCCATAAAATAAAAAATTGTAAGCAAAAGGTAATACATATAATTAATACATATAAAAAATTTTTTTTGCAAAATATAGAACCGACTTCCATATCAAAACACTATAGAGCCAAAAATAACTTTAATTTCGGAAGTCGGTGTTATTGGTTTTGGATTTTCTTTTTTTTCACACCGCCTTCCGAAATTAAAGTTATTTTTGGCTTTATAGTGTTTTGATATGGAAGTCGGTTCTATTTTTTGCAAAAAATTTTTTTTCACGCTTTTTAGTGGGTCGGTTTGTAATTTATCTAGTTACAAATGCCATAATGTCAACAACTTATCACCTTTTACAAAATATTGCTTTTCCCGATGCATAGCCGTTAATTTTTGAGGAGTTCTCCTGGTACTTGACCATCAGCCCTACATCACCATATGTATTGTGACGAACATAAAGTGTTTAACATCCCTAACTCAAGTAATCGAAACGCAATCCACGAAATATTTATTATTCAGTAGTTTCAGTGGCCATCTGTGGTCTTCATCATCAGTTCAACTTCCCCAAATGGTACTTTTCGGAAGCAACTGCTCAAGGTTCTATAAGAAATACCCAAAACGCTATAGGTGTGCCTATAATATTTGAAGAGATCCCTCGATTTCTCCAGGATCCCATCATCAGATCCTGATTTCGTGACAATGGGACCAACTAGAAAGTATACCCATTCAAACGCAAAAATAATTTTTCAAATCGGTCCAGCCGTCTCCGAGTTACGAGGTAACATACAAAAAAAAAAAAGTTCAAGACGAATTGAGAACCTCCTTTTTTGAAGTCGGATAATAAACGTAATATACCCACAATCTTTTCCCTCTAACTCGTTTCGAATCTAGAAAGCCTCACAGCGTTCTTATTTACAGCAACAGCATTGGAAAATCTCTTAAACAACAAAATATAAATCTCCAAAATGTTACAAAAGGAAAAGGGTACAACTACCTTCTTTCGCTTAATTTGCATAGCCTTATTTTGGCGTCCAACAGGTACTCAAAATTTATCTTATTACAAAATTAACAGTAGCCGTTTCTTTTTTTAATTCGCGCTGTTTTTATTAATAACAGCTTCGCGCTTTATAAAGGGATTATAATATGGAAGAATTAATGTTTTACGATACACGACTTTTGGTAAATGAATGTCATTAATAGCAAAATGTCACTTTTCTCAAATAACGTTCTGTAAGTGGCACCGTGGCGAATGATATTGGAAAAATCGTCAGAATTTATGGGATTTAAAGCGAAAAAATATATTTGTTTGTTTGAACGCGCTTATCTTCGAAAGTGCTGGCTGGATTTAGATCAACTTTGCTATGGAGGTAGCTTGAAGTTTGAGAGAAGTTAATGACTACTTTTTACACGACTGCAAAACAATGAGGTTATGTTTTCATCGTAATAAAGGACACGGAGTAAAGTCTCGCGCGACTACTAATTATTTATATTTTGACACCTCAGCAATTGTATTCGTTCATCGATTTTGAAAATGAAATGACATATATTTTCTCGCGTATATGGTCATCACGAGGTAATTCCGGGATAAACGGCATGTACGTTTCCCTATTATCTTCTCTATTTTCTTGCAAAAGTCTCGCTTAAAAAGGCCCAGAGATTAGTCTGCACAAACATTTAAAAAAGTTTGTGTTTTAGTATCCTATAATATAAGCACTTTTGGAAACACAGTTATTATAAATACCACCAGTCACTTTAATGTTGTATATTTATTAAAATTCCTAGAGCTTTAGAGACATGATAAGTGATACTTTTAAGCAATTAGTAGCAGTTTTAAAATACAAAGGTATGCATAAAATCTGATACTAATGTAAAAATGTAACAAATGAATAATATTAATATTTCACAACTTTCACACAACGCCATCTTTTTTTTTTTTTTTTTTTTTTAGCGTGGTAAAATTATCAAATAAGTCCTCCAACTCCGGGCAGGGTGGGAGGGACTGTCAGACTTTTACTGACTAAAATCCACGGTGTTCCTTCAATAACCCTTTACATACCGGGGCCACGGTAACGGGATGAGTCCCACGACCCCGGCGGGCTTCGGCCCTCTGCAGAGGGGGCCTCGTCATGTTGCTGACGCTCTTTGAGGCGCGCGTGGAACACGACGCGCCGTCGACCCGGGCATGGTCCATGGTCGGACAGCGAGTTGCCCTTTACTCGCTGTCCGCATGCCCGCGCCTACGGTGGCCGGAGATCGTCGGCCGACGTCCGACGCCGTGGGCGTCTACCACTGCGGCTGGGCTGGAGGGAGGACGCCATCCTCTCCCTCACGCGGCCCGCCTCCTCCTTCGGAAGCATGACTGCTTCGCAGAAGGAGGCGACCGCTTCCCACTCCCTCTCGCCCCGCAGCATGGCCTCGACCAAGGCCGGGCGCGAGAGGTCTCCGCCTATTGTCGCCGTGAGGACACGTCGGTGCTCTGCCCAAGCTGGGCAGTCCTGCACCGTGTGCTCGACTGTGTCCTCAGGGCGACCCTCGCAGTGGTGACACCCAGGCGTCTCTTCCTTACCCATCAGACACAGGTACCTCCCGAAACTTCCGTGTCCGGTGAGGACCTGCGTCATGCGGTAGGTCAGGACGCCGTGACGCCGATCTAGCCACTCCTCAAAGAGGGGTCTTACCGCCGCAATTGCGGCGTGCCCGGCCGTCGGTTGCGACAGTCGTTCCCTCCATACTGCCCTGAGATCGCGCCGGAGCTCTTCCCGCCACGCCTCGACTTCTCGAGGCAGCGGGGATACGCCCCGGCGCTGCGCCTCCACGCGCCATTCATAGACGCGCTGGAGGGCAGTCGCCTCCAGATCCCAGGGCAGCAATCCGGCAAGGAGGTTGGCCGATTCGCCGGCGATCGTGCGGTATCCCCGGATCATTCGGATAGCCATGACCCTCTGGTATGCGACCAACTTTAGTGGTCGCGTCCGGATGCACAGGGCCCACACTGGGGACCCGTAGAGGGCCATGGACCGCACGACGCCGGCGTACAGCCTTCGGCAGGAGGCGTTTGGCCCGCTGAGATTAGGCAGGAGTCGCCTGAAGGCGGCTGCTGCCCGGTTCAGCTTTGGGGCCAAACTCAGGAAGTGCTCCCTGAAGTTCCACCGGCTGTCGAGGACGAGTCCCAGGTACTTCATCGTCCTCCCGACGCCGATGCGAACCCCCTCCACCGTTATGTGGGACTCGGACCGTGGCGCGTTCCGACCGCCATGGAAGCACATGGCCTCGGTCTTGTGCAGCGCCACGTCGAGTCCCAACTGCCGGATCCTACGAACGACTGTCGCAACCGCTTGCGTCGCCAGGTCGGCCGCCGCCTGGTGCGACTCTCCCTGCGCCAGGACGAGCGTGTCGTCAGCGTAACATACTACGCTGACGCCGTCAGGGAGGTCGCCGCGCAGCACCCAGTCGTATCCGATGTTCCACAGGGGCGGCCCCAAGACCGAACCCTGTGGGACACCGCACGACATCTCTCGCCGGTTCCACTCTCCCCGGTGACCGGGGTAGATGACGGCTCTGTCCGTCAAGTAGTCCTCGACTATGCGACGGAGGTAGGTCGGCACCCGGTGATACCGGAGTGCCTTCCTGATGCAACTCCAGGGCAGGGTGTTGAAGGCGTTGGTGATGTCCAAAGACACCGCCAAGACGACCCTGCCCCGGGATACCGCGTCCCCCGTCGTGAGGGCTCTCACGCGCATGACAGCATCCACCGTCGAGCGCCCCCTGCGGAAGCCAAACTGGCACTCCGCAAGATCCGGGCCCACCCGATTCAGGTGCCCGAAGAGGCGGTCTGCAATCACTCTTTCCAAGAGCTTGCCCACCTCGTCGAGCAGCACGATGGGCCGGAATGCGGACGGAGAGTCCGCAGGGCGCCCGGCTTTCTGGATCAGGACCAGCTTTCCCGTCTTCCAGCGAAGCGGAAACTGGCCCCTCTCCAGGCATGCGCTAAAGAGCCCCCCTAGTCGAGGCCCGAGAGTCTTCGAGGCCAGGACCCACGCTTTACCTGGCAAGCCGTCGGGTCCTGGGGCGGTATTTTTGGCCTTGAGCCGTTGTACCGCCACTCTCAAGTCTACCTCGGTCACCTCTGGAGCGTCGTAGACGTCGTCGTCGCTGTGGTCCGCGTTTGCGCCAGCTTCAGGTTCCGTCGGAGACGGAGCCATGGGCGGGGGAGCGTGCTCCCCTCGCGATGGGAACAGGGCGCTCACCACGTCCTCCAAGAACTGAGGCTGGAGACTCTGCGTCAACGGGGGAGCCCAGGGGCGGAGCTTTTCTCGCACCCACTTGTAGGGGCGGCCCCATGGGTCTCCGTCCAGAGTCGCCAGCATCTCCTCCCGGGCCAGTTCCTTGGCCCGCCAGATCTCGTCTCGGAGGACGGCCTTCGCTGCCCTGTAACCCTCGTACAGCTCCGCCTCTACAGTCGCCGCATCCGGAGGTCGGGTGCGGCGCCTGCGGAACCTGGTGTACCGGCGTCGTGCCGCAACGCACGCTTCGCGCAGCGCTGCTAGCTCGCTCGACCACCAGTACAGCTGACGCTGGGCGCGTCCTTGCCGGACCCGGGGCATGGCCACGTCGCAGATCTCCGACATGGCCTCCTGGAACCACTCCGCCTCGTCGTTTATGTCGGCAGGCCTGTCCGGGGGTGACCCCCAGGCCTGCACGATCGAGGCTTCCAGGAATAGCTCCCGGTCCATCTGCTTCAGCGCCCATCGCGGACCACTCAGGTCCCGTCGGACCGGCGCGTCTGGGGTCTGGGCGGAGACGTCGAACCGGATATACCGGTGGTCGGAATAGGTCTCCACCTCCTCCATAACGCGCCAGTCGGTGACGCGCGGTGACAGGCTGGGGGTGGCGAACGTAACGTCCACCACCGACTCGCCCGTAAACCGCACGCACGTGGGGACAGAACCCCGGTTCTCGATCACCAGGCCCTGCGCACGGGCCCAGTGCTCGAGCATCCTGCCCCGCCTATAGTCCGTGGACCGGGAACCCCAAGCCGGACTCTTGGCGTTGAAGTCCCCGAGGACGAGGGCGGGGAGGGAACCGAGGGCGACGACGACGTCTCCCAGCTCCGTTAGGGAGTTCTGGAACTCGGCGAGAGTTCGGTTCGGGGAGAAATAAACGCCTACCACAGCGATCTCTCCGAACCGTGCTGCGACGATCCCACGCCCTCTCTTGACGCGATCGAGGGGCGGGGTACCGGCGGCGGCCGACGAAACGAGGGTCACCGAGCCGTCCAAGTCCGCCACCCAGTCGTTCCTGGGCAGGACAAAATACGGCTCGGCGACCACGGCGACGTTGATCAACCACTGCGCCATGCTCTGGAGCAAAAGTTCCTGAGCAGCGGCGCAGTGGTTGATGTTCGCCTGGAGGAAGCGCAATGGGGCCATTAATCGGGATCCATTGCAGCCTCCTCCAGGGCCCCTCGCGGGGGTTCAGCCACGACGGCGACGGCGGTGGCAGTAGCGACGGCGGCGGCGGCGGTGGCGGTGACGACGGCGGCAGAGGGCCTACCTCTGCGCCTGGCTTTGGTGGGTGGGGCGCAGGACTTGCCCCCAGCCCGGTGATCGGCCGGCTTGCCAACCGCCTCACATGCGAAGCAGTGAGGCGGGGCGGAGCACGAGCCGGCCTTGTGACCGGGCTGACCGCAGCGGAAGCACCTATCGCTGCGGTCTACCTCCGAGGTGCACACGCATGCCGCATGGTTGCCCACTTGGCAGCGGAAGCACCTCAGGGGTCTGGGGTCCAGGACTTTCACCTGCGCAGACACCCAACCAACCAGGAGCCTTCGGCCCTCCTGGATCTTTTTGGCCGCCGGGACGGGGCAGCTAACCTTAATGGTTTGCCCCCCCGTGAAGCCAGGACGCAGGGCGCCCGCCCTCACCTGATCGGGAGGGCACCCCCCAGTCCTGGCTACGGCGGCCACCACTTCCTCGGCCGTCACGGAGTCATCCAGACCCAATATGCGCATGTCTGCGCGCTTGGTGGGTCTGGAGACTCGGGCCTCCTCCGCATTTAAGGACGCTCTGAGCCGTTCGGTCAGAGCGTCAGCGGTAGGGCCACTGTCCGCGCCGGGGATCTCTAACATCCGAGCCCCCGTCGCAGTGACCCGGTGACGGAGGCCACCGGTGATGCCGAGCTCCGTGATGTCAATCACCTGCCGCGCCTTCGCGAGCACGTCGCGGTACGACACGCCCCTCTTCACCGCGTCCGGCTGCAGTGTGATCACCACAGCCGCGGTCTTGGGGGCGCGCAATCGCGCCGCGGCGTCTCGCCGCCTCCGTCTTTCCCTACGCCGCGAGGACCTGGCTGCGCCAGCAGCCTTCCTCTTCTCCCCGGCCACTTGCCAGTCGGCGCCGGCCGGAGGAGTCTTTGGAGGAGGCTGCTGGGACGGCTGGTTCCCGGCCTGGGCCTTCTTCTTTCTGGCCGCCTGCTTCGGCCCCGCAGGTGTCGGGGTCGGAGGCGGCTTTGATGGGCCCGATTTCGGCTTGGCCGGGGCCGTTTTTGCCCTCGCAGGGGCCGCCGTCACTGGTGCCGTCCGCACCGTGGCCGTCTTCGCCTGAGGCGGCCTCGTCGTCGTCTGGGGAGGCTTGGACGCGGCCGCAGCCGCGTACGAAGTCGCCGCCAGCGGGGGTCGCAGCACGCGGCTCTCCAATACGGAGAACCGCTGCTGGAAGGCGGCCAGCTCCTGTCGCACCAGGTCGAGAACCGAGTCCTCCGCTGGTGTGGGCCGGCCTTTCTCCTCTTGGCCCCGCGGCGGCGCATTCCGCTGGCCGGCTCCCCGGATTGCGGCCAGGTCCGCCTTGAGGGCGGCGTTCTCCCTCTGAAGAGCGTCTATGGCGGCAGTCAGGCGGGTGACCTCCGGCCGCAGATCGGACATGTCGTCCCTTGCAGCCGGAGCCCCGCCGTAAGTCCGCGCGGCCGCCTTGATGGAGGCCATGGCTTCGCCGATCGCGTCCTCCTTACTCTTCCGGTTGCGCTTCCGCGAGATGGTACGGATGGCAGCCGCCACGGCCTCTTCTAGTTTGGCCTCGCTCGGGGCCAGACCAGTGTTGGGCTCTCCAGAGGGAGGCCCCCTCCCCGAGGTCTTGCCTCGGCCTTTACCCCGCACACTAGTGGGGATCTTACGGGCCGAGACAAGCCCCTCCTCCGACGACGACTCATCGTCGCGGGGGCGCTTGAGGAACTCCTTCCTCCTGTCGGCGCCCCCCTCGTCGCTCCTCACTGCGCTTCCAGAGATCAAACTCTGGAAGCTCTCGGCGTCCGATGCCGAGTCGGTCTCCGACCCGAGCACCAGCGCCCCCTTCCTCCTCGGAGCGGCGCTCTGCGCTCGCTCAATGTTCGGTGCCGGTGAGGTGGACGTGCTGGACAAGTCCAGCGACTCCACCTCACGGGCACGTGAGCCTCCCTGGCTCAATGCGGCGACTGCCGGGAAACTGGGGTAAAAGTGTTTGTTGTCCCCCCCAGAGTACGGTGGGACTGACCGGACGTGTCCGGTGCGGGACTCCCCAGCTGCGGAGCAGCTGGGACCCGCCTGGGTAGCTTTTCCAAAAACTTTGTCTGCCATATTTTTTCCTTTTTTAGAGAGGTGAGTTCCTCTGTTCCTACACCCCTATTCCCCTCCCCTGGTTCACTTCACGGTTACGTCTAAAGATTAGACGCATACCGGAAGTGAACCTTTCCTCCCCCTTGACCCGATCTCTGAGACCGGGCCCCGCGCCGCCTAGAAGCTCGAGCTAGCTGCTCGATCCTCCAGACGGCGCGCATTTCCCCCGGTGTGTCCCTCTTGGTCTGGTTTCTCCCTCTGGGCCCGTCCGGCATGAGTGCCTCTACCGGCATGGCCCCAGAGATCATCGAAACACGCAAGCCCCACCACGACGACAACGTGGGGACACAGTTGCAAACTAAGCAGAGCTTGTGCTATGAGTAATAGACAACTGATAAACATACATATGTATTTCTAAATACATACGTATTATAGATAAATTACACCCAGACAAAGAACAAATGATCATGCTCATCACACAAACATTTGTCCTGGGTGGGAATCGAACCCACGACCTTGCGCATAGCAGTCAGGGCCACTGACCACTAGACCAACAAGCCTGTCAAAATAGCATTAGTATCGAAATAAAATACAAGGTAATCTGGGAATCTTAGCGATTTTTAGTGACAGTAAGAGCTAAACTCATATATGTGTGAGTAATTGATAGATAGATTGATATGTGTGAGTAAGTACTATACTGATATATGTGTAAGTAATTGTGGTGAGTAGATGGATAGTGGTGTTCTTAGCTAAGATGCGCCTGTCTGGTTTTACATCATCGGGATGTATATCTTTAGGGAAGTAAGAAGTTAGATAATCAATATCGTGTTATCCAGCTACTGGATTGTAGAGGTCAGATAGGCAGTTGTTTCGCTTACAACACTAGTATTCATCTGGATCCGATTAGACTAGAAACTGACCCCGATATGGTTGAGAAAAGGCATTAGTAGATGATAACCATGAAGTAATAGCGGCTTTAAAAACTGAGAGAAGATAGAAAGACAGATCCAATAAACGCCAGGACGTTAGTCATGACTTTTATGTTCGATATAAAACGTCTACCCAAAGAAGTAACACGTGTAAAAAACACTAAAAAAGTAACTAAGACCAGATATGTACCATATGGTGGATGCTTACACTATATCTTAAAGGCACGCGTAAATCTAGGAATAGATTTATTGGCATGTCTAGCTATTTCTAGATCTATGTAATCTGGTTTCAATGTCAAGATTTATTTTTGAGTATGGTTTAAATTTGGAACTGCCGTGGTGGCTTAGTTGTCTCAAGCGAGACTACTGAGTCTCGGGTTCGAATCCTGGGTCTGATAAAAAGTGATATTGGGTTTTTCTATTAGAAATTTCTCAGTAGTAGTCCAGAGTTTGGAAGTTGGCGATAGGATACCCCGTGCCTCGGAAAGCAAGCTGTTGATCCTTCACCTGATTTGTTTCCGGTTGTGTCGGATTGCCGTCCCATCGGGATAGGAGAGTATATATCACGAATATAGTATGTGCAGGCGCACGAGAGTGTACGAGAGCGCACCTATATCTCCTGCGCAGATGGCTAGTCTCTAGTCTTACAATGGCAGCCCACTTTATGTATCCAATGACTAGTAATAATTCATAAAAAAAACATATTTATGAACATTTCTATAATTTAAAATTGAAAATATTGTTTATTATTATGACGTAGTTTGAAACGTCCTGTTGCGGGCGGGGACCGCGCCTTGATTTTCAAGGCCGGCATGGAAGAGCGGTGACATCTTTATCAGAGGTTGCTCACCCTAGCACACAACAACGTCATAATAATAAATATTATTTTCAATTTTAAATTATTCAGATGTTCATCAATATGTTTTTTTAATGAATGTTTACTAGTCATCGAATACATAAAGTGACCTGCCATTGTAAGACGACTAAAATAACACGGTGTATATACATTTGGAACAAATCAGATTTGGAATTAGAACCCAATAGCTTGTATTATTGGTCCTTAAAAATAATTCTTTACATTGAAACCAGATTTGGTATGTGACGATGCGATGGGAAAAGAAAGGAAGGCGTGTAATTGTTTCTATGGATGATGTGTAGGGCTTTAGTGAGGGACGCAACTTGTGTCGATACACTTGCGGCAACCCATCTTCGCAGTTTATTATATTGTGCTGCCACTGCGGCTGTGAAAACCTCAAGCGGCGCAATTATACTAACCAACTATATTTTCATTCATGGTTAACACTTCTCGTGTCCCAAGGGCAAATGAATTACTTTGGCCAAAGCCACTGCCATATAACGTGTTTTTTTTTTATAACCAACTATATGTGCCCTCGATTTCGTACACGTTGCGATCGATATTAATTGAGTGGTTTACTCGCGTAAAACCCGATCTCCTAGGAATTCTGGGATAAAAAGTAGCTTATATTTATCCCCTATCTTCCAGTGAAAATCCTATTAAAATCGGTTCAGCCGTTCCAAAGAGTAGCCAAGGCAAACAGAAACAAAACTTTGGATTTTAGCATAGTGTAAACACTTAAGAAAACACAGTTATTATGAAATTACAAAAATACACTGTAATTTTTATTTATCTGTATCGATACAAAGTTTCTTTACCTGAACCAAAGAAAATCCCAGTCAACTAGGATTTCACGTGCCTAGTTTGGTCGATAGGAACATTAGAGGTACTTGACCTCATTAGAAAACTCACTAGGGAGGTTCGGATAAAACTCGGTCATTTTGACCTTTCAGTGGAAAAAGGAAATGACATTTCGTGGATGGTTGTAGTAAAAGTGATAGAAATGTGGGACAAGTTAATCGTATGTGAGACTAACTGACACAGTACATGTAGCTTAGATTATAAAATGAAACAGATAGATATTGTGTACAAATGATACAGGAAAACAGCTGAAAATTTATTACTAAAAATCATTTATGCAAAAAATAAAACCGACTTCTAGATCAAAACACTACAAATTATTTTTGGCTTTGTAGTGTTTTGATCTAGAAGTCGGATTATTTATTGCAAAAAAGATATTTTTCAGGCTGTTTAGTGGGTCGGTTTGTAATTTATCTAATTACAACGGCCAAAATGTCAACTACTTATCACCTTTTACAAAATATTACTTTCCCGATGCAGAGCCGTTAATTTTTGAGGAGTTCTCCTGTTACTTCACCATCAGCTCTACTTCACCATTTATGCATTGTGACGAGCATAAAGTGCTTAACATCCATATTCAAGTATTCGAATCGCAATCCACGAAATATTTATTATTGAGTTATTTCGGTGGCCATCAGTGGTCTTCATCATCAATTCCACTTCCCCAAATGGTGCTTTTCGAGAGCAACTGCACAAGTTACTATAAGAAATACCCAAAACACTATAGGTGTGGTTATAATATTTGAAGAGTTCCATCGATTTCTCCATGATTCCATCATCCAGATCCTAACGAGAGAACAATGGGACCAACTAGAAAGTATACCCTTTCAAACTAATAAAGAATTTTCCGAATCGGTCCAGCCGTCTTTGAGATATGAAGTAACACACATAAAAAAGGTCATAAGGTCTGCTGGTAGAAATTTCTTGGAAAATAAGCAACCACCTTTGTGCGCTTTTGTCTGTATATTTTATTTTTTATTTTTAAGTGTCATGTCATAAATAAAAAAATAAACAAACAAAAAAAAAATAGTTCAAGACGAACTGAGAACCTCCTCCTTTTTTGAAGTCGGTTAAAAACGGGCGCTACGCAGACTACCGCGGAATTTTACGATACTTTTCATAACGAAAGGCATCTAAATCTAGAAATTTATAATAATCTAAGACGCTATGCTTAGATTTTATTTTTTTCAAGGTTTTATACTCCACTTATCGCCAGTAATGAGGCAAAACCTTTAATTTATCGACAAAATTGACGTAAAAGTATCAAAATGGTGGACTCTATACCAGTGATGTAGTGGTTGGCTCCCAGTCTAACCGAAAGCAGCTAGTGCTAGTGTTTTACATGGAGTGACTGCCTGTCTGACTTCCACAACCCAGTAACTGGGTAACGCAATATCCATTAGCAAGACTTGTGTCAAATTTTGCGGATTCTGACTGTCCTTGACTGTCAAAGACATCTATGACAGTCGTTACGGGCAGTCATTTGTATATAGGGTTAATTGTAAAACACCAAAAACCTCTCAGGACTATGTTACTAACATCATAATCAACAACAATTGTTCTATGACTTTTAAGAATTGGTCATATTTTAGTCCACCAGATTTTCATAAAAAAAATAAAAAATAAAATTGAACGCCCTAAATTCGCCCTAGCGTCTATGCAAAGCAAAAGAAAGCGATAGTATAAATTGCTTTCTTTTGCTTCGCATAGTGTTCGTAACATTTAGGTCAACAATTTAAATATTTTCATGTTTGTATGCCCGCAACTTCGTTCGCGTGGGAGGTTTATCCCGCGTAAATCAGATCCCGTGGGAATTCCGGGATAAAAAGTAGGCTATGTGTTATCCCAGGATGTTAACTATCTACTAACCAAATTTCATTCAGATCCGTTCAGTAGTTTTTCCCGCGTAAATCCTGATCCCGTTGGAATTCCGGAATAAAAATCTAGTAATATCCTATGTCCGTCGTCTCCTGGTTCTAAGCTACCTCCCTACCAATTTTCAGCCAAATCGGTTCAGTCGTTCTTGAGTTATAAATAGTGTAACTAACACGACTTTCTTTTATATACGTGTAATTTAAAGGGTATATACATACTGAGTGCACGGCTTCTTTGGATGATAACAAACGATATGACAAGGGTTTTCTAATCCTATGTCTACATGTGTGGAGCATATTTGAAATTTCAATACATTGATACCAGAGGCCGAATTTTTCAAATTAAGAAGAACGAAGAGAATTATCGTTTTATTGGCAAGTGACGGGAAAAGTGATGACCCTCATAGTGCTGTGACACGTTTGTTATTACTGGTATTCAAGAAACATATGAAACCGATAATTTGGGGTTAATTCTGTGAGTCACTTATTTTGAGCTGAAACTTTGCATAGAGACTCCATACCAGATGTTGTCTTCAGTCCTTTTGGATAGATATGGGGTTTCCGTTACACGTTGTATAATATAACATATACAGACTGCCGAGATCCGGAATCTCGAAAAGTTAAGATGGTTACCGATCGATGGACCAGCCAAGGCAAGCGTTGCTTAACCTTCAAGATCGAGTCACACTGGCTGTAATTATTTAGCCACAAGCTCCTCAAGCGTGACATAATTAAGTTGAAATCATTTGAAATCTTAGTGGAATTCCCTGCCGGAGTCTGTGTTTCCTGATAGCTATAAACTAGGAGTCTTTAAGTCAAGAGTGAATAGGTTACTTTTAGGTAAGCGTGCTCCATCTTCAACCATTTCATCACTTACCATCAGGTGAGATGGTGGTCAAACGCGAACCTTTTTTCAATTATATAAAAAAAAGAATCATGTTTAATAATTAAGCTTAAGACAGGATTCATGTGAGCAATTATGATTTAACCAAGAAACAGTGTTCTTTTAAGTGTGTCACATACATTGAGCCACCAATCAAACAATGTTTATAATATGTGCACCTACGTACAGATATACTACCATTGTTTAAATGGCCTACAAATATTTGTTCCGCTTCCGAGTCTGGCCGTCTGTAAAAATGCATCATCTACCAACAGGCACAGGCTACAAGGCTTCTGTCCCAGCATTAGGTTCATTACAGGCCCGTCATTTTAAATAATTTCAGTGATCAAGTTATATTGTTGAAAATCGTAGCCTCTCAACTCGGTAAAGGGCCATTGTTATCAGCAATTTCGTTGGCTGTCCTGTTAAATTAGTTTTCAGAACTTTTGTGATATAATAGTGTTATCTTGAGGATAGATAGTTTAATAATTGAAATGTTTCTTTTAAAATGTATTGTTATTATTTAAATATATATTTACTAAATAATAAATATTATACACTCAAAAATTGTTACTCGGATCGGAATAAAATTAGGCTCAGATATAGATTACAGTCTAGAATGGCCCATACTACTTTTTATCCCAGGAAAATTTGGGATATTTCCATGCGAACAAAGCTGTGAGCAACAGCTGGTACCTATTTTCTTTATTTTGAATCTGTTTCATATGCATTCAGCTTCACATAAGCTACGGTGCTTTATCTAGCAGATATTTTCCCATAACGTTTAGATTGGATAAAAAAACAGAGTTATACTTTACCGGATCGCCTTCGTCCTTTCAGTTTTTCTAAAGGTGACATTTCCAATAATAAAGGGACCACAAGTCTTTATTATCGTATATTTTTCCCAATGGGTTAGTAAAACTGTAAGCGGTGCCATTAAAGTTGATTGATATTGGTCGTGTTTCTGAAGTATGCCTATCATAAATAATGCGTATATAGGTTTCAAATCTAAAAATAAGTAAGGTTAGGCTTACTTTTACATAGTAACGTATCTAATAAAAATCATAGAATCTTATCATGAGATCAAGCTTTGGAAGTGGTAGGTAGTTTCGTGTTCGTAAATTATGTGTCTAAAGCATTAATCCATAGGTACTACTCATGATATTATAAAAGCAGAAGTGTGTCTGTCGGTCACAGCTAAAAACTTTTTAACAAAAAATAGAACCGACTTCCATATAAAAACACTACAAAGGCAAAAATAACTTTAATTTCGGAAGGCGGTGTCAAAAACGAAAATATATACAAAACTAAAGACACCGCCTTCCGAAATTAAAGTTATTTTTGCCTTTGTAGTGTTTTGATATGGAAGTCGGTTCTATTTTTTGCTAAAAAGTTTTTTTTCACGCTTTTTAGTGGGTCTGTTTGTAATTTATCTAGTTACAAAAGCCAAAATGTCAACTACTATCACCTATTACAAAATATTGCTTTTCCTGATGCAGAACCGTTAATTTTTGAGGAGTTCTCCTGGTACTTCACCATCAGCTCTACATCACCATATGCATTGTGACGAGCATAAAGTGCTTAACATCCATATTCAAGTAATCTAATCGCAATCAACGAAATACTTATTATTGAGTAGTTTCGGTGGCCATCTGGGGCCTTCATCATCAGTTCCACTTCCTCAAATGGTGCTTTTCGAGAGCAACTGCACAAGGTACTATAAGAAATACCCAAAACGCTATAGGAGTGCCTATAATATTTGAAGAGTTCCCTCGATTTCTCCATGATCCCATCATCAGATCCAAACGTGACGACAATGGGACCAACTAGAATGTATACCCTTTCAAACAAAAAAGAATTTTCTAAATCGGTCCAGCCATCTCCGTGTTATGAGGTAACATACATAAAAAAAAAAAAGTTCAAGACGAGTTGTAAACTTCCTTTTTTTGAAGTCGGTTAAAAATACTTTTTCATCGATTTTGATGAAATTTGGAATGAGTATAGTTGAAAAGCCGATATATTGATTAGGTTTAAAGGCCATAGACGGTTTAAAGGAAAAGACGAGCAATGTCCGGGCATTTTACAAACCTTTAGGAAAAATGCCCAGGCATCGCCCATCTTTAAATCTAAACTACATATAATAAAACAGTAAAAAAGTGTGTCTGTAAATTTAAATTTAATACAAAAATAATAATTGAGGTGGGTTAAGAAACGGTAACACAGCAAAAAAAGTCTGTCTGTTTTTCTTTTGTACACGCTAATCTCCAGACCTACTGGATGGATTTTAATGCAAGGTAAGTAGATAGTTGACACGCTGTTTTTATTCCGGAATTCCCACGAGATCGGGATTTACGCGGGAAGTCCTCCCACGCGAACGAAGTTGCGGGTAGCAACTAGTAAAAAATAAAATACCACATTTTTAAATAAAACTTCATCTTCTCATTAAAAGCTAGTTGAAAGGATTCACCTCACTTCTTATATGGATGGATTAGTCTCATAAAAACCGAGTAATGGCACCCGACGGCCGCCATACTGTAAAATGGGAGGGTATGGGAAAGGGTGGACGTCCTCCCCCCACTTTCTTGGCTGTCTATGAAAATATAGCTTATATTTTATAGAACATCGCCTTTTGTGTGAAGTGCATAATGATTTTTATTCTGAAGTGTTTTCTTTGAACAAGAAATTGTGTTGGCGGGTGTGAGGAAAAGCTCAATAATTTGTCGTTGAGTCTTGGTGTTTATTGAGACTTCTTATGTTAGATCATTTATTGTAAGAATAATGGATGTGTCCATTATTCTTACAATAAATCCATTATTCTTCGTTATGTATGTCGGGCAATTGGGCGCAACTCCACAATCAATTATTTTGCGTACGGGTAGGACAAATTAAAGAATCATTTGATTCATCCCAGCTCCATTGATCGATCTATCTCAACGCCCTGGTTGTTAAAATCATTATCAGTCTAGCCGAGTCCAAAACCATGTTGGCCTCATCTTCCAGTCCAACTGGATGCAGTAGCAGAGTACCAAAATTTGACGTGAAGTGGCTACCTATCTGACCTCCAGATCTCAGTTACTGGGTAACATACAGTAGTTACGTTCTACGTTCCCGTTAACCTGCAATAGTATAAGCACATCAATTAGATCGCCGCACACGCGGCCCGTCATTCATTAATAAATTGCGACGTTGCCGTCCTTCAAATACGCGTGTACAGAGTGTTTCTTTTACGTATCAATTTAAATTTTTTAGTGAATATTTTAATATAAAAAAAAAATATAAACATTTTATTTTCGAATGGTAATATTTTTTTTAGCATGTATTGATGCTATACTATTGCGGGTTAACGGGAACGCCCTCTATTAGTTAACATACTGTATTGTCTCGTGGTAAGACTGGTGGTAAATTTCTTAGCTTCTGATTATTCATGACGATTGTCAAGTATGTAAAAGTGACAGTGATTGTGGGATCAGTGGCATAACGTGCTTTCCGAATCGCCGCAGGTACTGCGATATGTCGAGATCCACGGACCCACCTCAGCAAACAGGTTAATCGATCGATATGTACGGCAGTTTTATATTTTTGCCAATTATACATACTTACCAAATTATCTATGAGTTTAACCGTAATGTTCAACAACGTCAGTTTAAATCATAACAAAAAACGATAGGTAAATACTTAATGGATTTTCTGGTGAACATTTTCAAGGTATAAGTAGTTCAATGGCACTTATAATAAGATAGCTTTCTACGAGTAAAATAAATATTCTATACATGCGTAAGCCTTCTTACGTTTACACATATCCATATCTATACCTATAATATAAATGTGAAACTCTGCCTGTTTGTTTGTTGTATTGACGGTGGAAGGAATAGGTTATCGGAAGAAATCATTCGATGATTTTCTCACCCAAACCAAAAAAAGGGTACTTTTGAATAAAAGTTAATTTTGAAAACATACTTGAGATGATTTTCAAAATATACGTGGTTACACCAACTTTCCGCAAGAGCACACGGGTAAAGAAACTCCGGGGAAATTTTATTTCAAACTGGAAATAAATACTAGTACTCTTAATAATATTAAAGTTTTAAATACTTATGTAGGAAAATAATTATAATAAAATAGTACCTATACTACACAAAATTCGTAATAATTAGGGCGAGCCGTGTGTAGAATGGGATTTGGCAGGAGGTTGATCGACATCTTTAATACAAGCGTGACTAAAGATGTAAAATGAAATAAAAAAATGTTTATTTTTTCACAATCTGGAAAAAAAACTTGGTATCGTCGTTTTTTTTTAAAAAAAATACCGTCTTAGAGAGCATCTACGTACTAAAAGGAACCCCCATGCAAAATTTGAGATTTTGTGATTAATCAGTGAGTATTATTTCGCTTTTATGTATAAATATACATATATTTAACAAAAAATTAACGGTATTTCTTTATTCACCAAAATAAATCTAATATCAGCTCATTTTTAACGATAGCTATATTTTATTTTCGTAGTTTTTTAATAAACCTAATCTAGAAGAAAACAGTTTGTTTTCATGTGTTTTTTTCTACGTTTTTTTTTAATCTCAGAAAATAATACCAATTTTTTGTAACTCTAAGCGTGTATAAGTTACTTAAAAAACTTTTTTGCAAAAAATAAAACCGAAGTCTATATCAAAACACTACAAAGCCAAAAATAATTTTAATTTCGGTAGTCGGTGTTATTGGTTTTGTATTTTCTTTTTTTTTCACACCGCCTTCCGAAATTCAAATTATTTTTGGCTTTGTAGTGTTTTGATATAGAAGTCGGTTTTACTTTTTGCAAAAAAGTTTTTATTTTCGCGCTTTTTAGTGGATCGGCTTTAATTAATCTAGTTACAAAAACCAAAATGTCGACTACTTATCACCTTCACCAGCAGAGTAAACGAAAAGATCGTCTATGTAAATATTTTTTTCAGACTTTTGTCTATTTTTCAGAAACGGCTTGTCTGATTTCAATAAAATTTTCATGAGACCATTTGGAAAGTATACCCTTTTCAACATAAAAAGAATTTTTCAAATCTGTTGGCAAGCGACGGAGATATGCCCGAACAAACATAAAAAAAAACAAACAAACATCCGAATTGAGAACCTCCTCCTTTTTTAGAAGTCGGTTAAAAACGACTCTGTGTAGCAACTTTTTTTTACAACATTTAAAATAGTCATTGAAATATTTATCGATTTGTATTTTTTTATATTGTATTTTTTTTCATACTCTATATTTCAGCTGTCTGTATTATTCTATTGTGTATCTTAAAACTTATAATTGGCCATATTGTATTTATTATCATCTACCTAAAATTCCTAAAATCTTACCTAAAATTTTTATTTTTCCCTTCCACTCGCAATGAAAAATATATTTAGTTACCTAAAGCAAGATTTTCTTTTTCAGAGTTGCTTGGAAATTCATTACCTTTTTTGCTTTGAAACTCAGTATTAAATTCAAAGGAAACTTTACATCAGATAAGGTTCGCTCAGCTTACCGAAATGCAACGTTTTTGTGTACTGTGAAGTGAGGAGTAATCTAAATCGTATTAGAGAATCCAATTCGTATTTCCAGTTAGGGATGCTTGCTGAATTATTTGCCGATAAAATAAAGTAAGAAGCCTTTTAGTTCTTGGATCCAATTTACTTAATCTTAGTGTTAATTATTTACATTTTTTTAAAATGTTTTTCGTTTTTATTTATTAGCATGAACCCATCTTCATAGGCCCCTCCGATTTGCCGAGATCTATGACAAATAAATATTTTTGTGACAATATTAATTATCGTTTTATAGTCCCTGATAGTGCCTGAGCGGTCAACGAGTTAACATCACTTGAGAACGCTTGGTGGAGGAGGGAAAAACGTGTCGAGTTTTGGATTGGGTTTCTGCATGTGAAAATGTAAATTTGTGGGTTGGCAGAGTTTACTTCATTCTGCATTCATGCTTGAGCAACTAGTTTTTGGAGGAATAGACACTAAATCTTGTCTTAAAAATATTTAATTTTACGTTGGACTAGATTAGAAGCAAATTTAAAAAAATCTGGGTTTTAAATTTCTATACAAATGCGGCTGTGTTGGCTGTTAATTCATTAAAAATATTCAAGAACGCATTTACATTAGTGTAATTTAGGTATTAATCTTGAGATTGACACACAGGTTACTTCCCAAACGATATAAACTTTCTGCGTACCCTATGGTCAAACTTTCTCTTCTTTATCTAACAAATCTGTAAGCCCAAATAACTTGAATCTAACCTCCGTAACCCACTAGTGAACACAGGCCGTAAAACTGACTGATTATAATTCCGAACTCAAATATTTACTCTACTCGCTGAGAATTCTTGTAGTTAACCCAACAAAGGCACAATATAAGAATGTCAGTGCCACCGCTAGCGTTTAGCCGAAATCAAATTTCCCCGGGGATTCTTTTCCCGGGTTTTCTTGCGAAGAGTGGGTGTGTCAGTGAAAGGTCACGTTCGCAGGAGGTTGTTTAAAGGAGTTTGTTTACGCTCATATCGTAAAGTTCCAATTATGGAATCAAGAGTTATACCTTTATGACGGACTTTTTCAAGAACACATTTTATTATTTATTGAGAATAGGCTTGCGTTTGACCACCATCTTACCTGATGGTAAGTCATGATGTGGTCGAAGATGGAGCGCGCTTACCTAGAAGTAACCTATTCGCTCCCGAATTAAAGACCCCTAGGTTGTAGCTATCGGAAAACACAGACTCCGGTAAAAAATATTAAAATGGAATGAATAAAATCAATTATTAAAACAAGAATATTCTCAATAGATTACGACCTTTTTCATTATATGAAGCTGGCTAAGTAAACGTTTTTAGTTGGCCATGATGACTTTGATGACCACAATTTTCAGACATTAGGTACCGACCAGAGAGATACACATTTATATTTTCATTTACATTTATATAGAATCCAACTTCAAATGCCAACCTTACAATATTGTAAGGTTGGCATTTGAAGTTGGATTCTTAGACGAATACAGACGGGAGCAGATCTACATTCAGTTTGTAGTCATCCATGTCTCGTTCTTTTCAAAACATCTCTAAATTATTCGTAGCTGACCCCTTTCAACGGGTGAATTGAAGCGTTTCACTTACATTTTCGCGTTCCTATCTCGGACTCATTCAAGGTTCCTGTTTTTACACTCAGCGCCACGTTTTCAGCACCTCTCCATATTAAAGGCGAACGGCAAACTGTCACTTATTTGTGGAGTTATTAGAACGGACGTGTTATTGTAATTGAATATGAAATTGGTAATGTGGAATATTTGTGTTAGATATGTTCATGATTTCGGTGTTGAAATTTATTTCATTTTACTGGTTCAGTCTGTGTTGTCTCGTTGGTGGAGTGGTTACAAGCGTGACTGCTGAGCACGAGGTCTTGAGTTCCATTCCCGCGTCGGGTAAAATGTGCTTTTGGGTTTTTCTGTAAGGAATTTCTCTGTAGTAGCCCGAAGTCACATCATCACTTAGCATCAGGTGAGATGGTGGTCAAACACGAACCTATTATAAATAAAAAATAAAGGTTTGGAAGTTGGTGCTGTGATACCACCGAGCCTCGAAAAGCACGTTAAACCATTAGTCCCGGCTAGGGTTGCCATCCGTCCGGGTTTTCCCGGATTTGTCCTGGTTTGGAAAGCGTCCGGGGGCGTCCGGGGGGATTTTCCCAATAAGTTTCCAGGTAAAACCTGGACATATTGGTCTTGCGGATACCAAAAAGCACGATCTTTATTATTATTTTCCTATGGTATTTCATCTCATTGTTTATGTTACGTTGATTAAATGAAAAGGAAGAGACTGTTATTAAAAAAAGTTCTAAAGCTCTACAATGTTATCACTTTATCAGTAAATAAAAGCAATAAGTAAACATCGTTATTTTTATTTTCAAGTTCAAAAATATATTTTTCTACGGTGTCCGGGGAAAAACTGTGATTTTACCCAAATGTTCGGGGTTTATAAGTCTTTGTCCGGGGCCGGCAAAATTGGTGATGGCAACCCTAGTCCCAGCTGTCATTTGTACATCTTTGACAGACGTCACGAGATCGCCATCTGACAGTGGTCTAGCCAAGGGGTATCGTGTTACCCAGCAACCGGGTTGTGGAGGTCAGCTTGGCAGTCACTACATGTAAAACACTAGTACTCAGCTTCTTCCAGTTAGACTGGATGCCGATTCCAAAATAGTTGGGAAAAATCAAAGCAGATGTTGATGGTTTGGTCTGCTTTGTATTACTTATAGTTATAACCTAAAGGAGAATTAAGCGTGCCCTAAATTGACAACATTATTATTTACATTATAGTATCAAACACGGGTATATTATATGAACTCGTTCGCTGACAGTACGTCGTTAGGCGGGAAATTAAAATAGTGCGTTATGACAGTACGTCGAGGGACGGGCCACTTAAATTTAAGAGTACGTCGTCTCACGATAATTTTTCATATAAGTATTATGAAGAGCAGTATCCACTGTGATATTATGAGCAATTTCATATTTCTTACTGCCGTAATACGAGTATTTGGTGGGTAGTTTCATATTGCTTGCTTGTGCACGAGTACTACGTTGATTTGTCATTTAGTATGGAAAATTCTACTGTCGTAATGTGGTGTCAGAGTAAGTGCTCACTGTCAGCGTGAAATACAGTCTCCTTTTTATTATGAGCTAGGCGACAATTCATTTGAACATATAAAAATATAAATTGTAATATTAAAAGTCGATTTATTCGTGAAAATTTGAGCGTCAATAAAAGTGTCAATAGCCTAGTGGTTAAGGTGACGGACTTATGATCGAGAGTTCCCGAGTTCGAATCCCACCCATTACACTATTGCCGTGAACCCACTCCAGACACAGATTTAGCTTAGTTGGGGGGGTTAACAAGATTACTATTAATGTAATTTCGACCCACATTGCTAATTCACTTCTTAAAAAAAAGTCTTTTGCATACTATTTCGATTATACAAGCTTAATTTAAAGAAAAATAAATAAACACACATATCGAATAATCTACAACATATTGATTTTATATTATAACTAGCTTCCGCCCGCGACTTCGTCCGCGTGGAAAAAAATTCTCCGATTTTGAAACATTCTTCATTAGTGCTCCGCTCCTGTTGGTCTTAGCGTGATGATATATAGCCTATAGCCTTCACCGATAAATGGGCTATCTAACACTGAAAGAATTTTTCAAATCAGAGCCGTAGTTCCTGAGATTAACGCGTTCAAGCAAACAAACAAACAAACAAACAAACAAACAAACTCTTCAGCTTTATAATATTAGTATAGATTGAGACGAAAAATATTACGTTGTTATGAAATATATGTTTAAGCAAAGTTTTATAATTTCTGTGATCATGAATATAGAAGGTACTCATTAGAGAGCAATATGTTTTTTAATTCTATATATGCATAATATTATATATACTATACATATATACAATGGCACAACAGTTATACTTACTTTTTAATTAATCACGCATAATGCCACACCCTTCACGATGTTTACTATGTTGTAGCTCTAACCTAATTATTAACAATATAGCTATAACTAATCGTTTTTTGCTTGTTCCGTTAAAGTTTTGGCAAAAGTATATGGGTTCCGAAGTAAAGGATATGTTTATAATTTTATCATGATATGAATAGCCGAAAATAAACACGCGAGAAAATAAAGCAATTCCGCAGGGCCAGGACCAGTACTTCCACAATAAAAAAACCTTTAAATCAGCAAACGAAGGAGACCACAGTCACGACTTGGGCCTCGGTTTTTAATTAGTATTTCTACTACCTACATGTTCCTTTTGTTCCAAGGAAGTTACAGAATTTCTTTTATAAGACCTCCGTCGCCTGAGGCTTTACACTGCAAATGAAAATAAACGAACATCGGAGCTACCACAAAAGAGATCATAATGAGAAGATAAGTTAAAGAATCTGCCATTATAAACTTTGGGTTTTATAAAACCCAAAGTTTGTTTCATAAGGTTTGACTTTTTGATACTAATGAGGGATGTTTACAATAATATGTAGATAATATATAGCTGTATATCGTCAGTGACATTGCAAAACCGTGTAAGAGCAGTTTGTAATACCGCGTATTTTTAAAAGAACGCTTCATGAATATTTAAAAATATTATGGATGTAAGTTTATTTGGAATTATTTACTACAATCCTACAAAGCAGCGAAAAAAGGTAAAGATAGAAAAAATATTCTAATAATGAATATAACTATCTCGGTCTTGGTTATAAATAATTGATTATCGTCAATTAATTATTTCTAAAAGAGTTTTTTTTTAAGTTGATTTGCCGGAGGCTGTACGTACGCGCTTTTGCAATTTGATCGACTTCTTAGCGAAAAAACAAATTTCCAAAAATAGAACTAAACTTGTTTTTTAGTCAAAAACGCACTGGCGAAAAAAGTTGGTTTAAACGTGATACGGTTAGTAGTTTTGGCACATTTTCAGAAACCGCAGATATAACTTTGTCCTTTATACAAATACTATGAAAAACAAAGTTACTTTTCGGTTACGTATGCTTGCTTCTACGAAAACCTTCATGGACAAGACCGACGCGCACTTGGCCACTTTTTTAACATTTAATAAAATATGACGTTCAAATCCTCTACCAACAAACAACAGACCTCAACCGTGCGAAACGATTGCGCAATCTTAACTTATGCGTGGTTGATTCTTCTCTGCTTATCTTAAAACTCAAAAGAAGCATACAGCTAACCTGATTATAAGTCTATTCAGCATTCAGTACCTTCTGAATCACGTTTGGAAGGGAATTAATGTCATTTGAATGAACTAATCTCATTTGTTCGCGGACTGATGGAGGCAAGCAGGTGATTAAATAGGAATAAAGCCGTCTTATGTTTGACTCAAGTCGATTACGAGTGTCTTGTTCTTCTATTTATACATTCAATTGTTCTCATTTGCATTTTATTTAGCAGCTTAGAAAGCAAAAAAAAATATCAGTAACGAATGATAGTTTGTTGCTATGGTTGAGCTCTATTTTTAACACGCTTTTATTAGGTCGACCTGTATGTAACTATGTAATGGAATCTAAGGTAACTAATTTAACCATCTTCCAAGGGTCGTAGCGTAATGAAAATTGGCAGCTGTATGTAGTTCTGATGACAATACAATAATATGATACTGTCTAACTGATCTGATGATGGAGCCGGAAGATATGATCTGGTACTTCATGATGGAAAATCGTATCATAGCTGTTATGGATTTCTTAGAAAAGTCTTGTAATGAACTTTGACCACGATTAGGTTTCAAGGATGATGAAGCCGGAAGATAGACACTGGCATTCCATGATGGAATGTCGTATCGTAGTCGTGATGCACTTGTGAGAAAGGCCACGTAATGGACTTCGAACACGATCAGGTTTCAAGGTTATAACAAACCTAAAGAAAATCCGTTATCGGTTTTTTTAACCTTTTTGAATTACCGCGTAATCCATAGATTTATTTTTTTATAGATGTCACTTTCAAATATTCTGGGGGATCGACCGTTTCATTATTCACTTTTTTGTTGTTTGGTGCATTTATAAAAGCGTGTTTTTCTAGTGTTTTTGGATAAAGCAATAATTTTATTAGAGATTATATTGAAGGTAGCAGAGATTTACTTTAGACAGCACTTGGGAGAATAAGTTAGGGAGAGAAATGACAAGGCTTGAAGTCGCAGTAATGAATGTGGAATGAATGTTCTTTATTAAAAATAGAATTGTTAATATATAATAGTAGTGTTTACATAACTTGTAATAGTGGTCATTGTGTGAGCGCGCTCTCAGGCCACGCGTGTCGTATGTCTGTTTACATTTATTTAATTTATTGTATTTATAATAATATTCCTTTGTGCATTGTATGTACGGTTCTAGGTGCGCGTGTCTCAGACGTTTGTTTATGATCGGCAGCTTCTCAAAAGCGAAGGATAGGTAGGCTACAATGGTAAGTACTTTAAGCTTTTTTTTTTTTAGCGTGGTAAAATTTTCAAATAAGTCCTCCCATCCCGGGCAGGGTGGGAGGGACTGTCAGACTTTTACTGACTAAAATCCACGGTGTTCCTTCAATAACCCTTTACGTACCGGGGTCACGGTAATGGGATACGTCCCACGACCCCGGCAGGCTTCGGCCCTCTACGGGGGGGCCTCGTAATATTGCTGACGCTCTTTGAGGCGCGCGTGGAACGCAACGCGCCGTCGACCGGGCATGGTCCATGGTCGGACAGCGAGTTGCCCTTTACTCGCTGTCCGCATGCCCGCGCCTACGGTGGCCGGAGATCGTCGGCCGACGTCCGACGCCGTGGGCGTCTACCACTGCGGCTGGGCTGGAGGGAGGACGCCATCATCTCCCTCACGCGGCCTGCCTCCTCCTTCGGAAGCATGACTGCTTCGCAGAAGGAAGCGACCGCTTCCCACTCCCTCTCGCCCCGTAGCATGGCCTCGACCAATGCCGGGCGCGAGAGGTCTCCGCCTATTGCCGCCGTGAGGACACGTCGGTGCTCTGCCCAGGCGGGGCAGTCTTGCACCGTATGCTCTACTGTGTCCTCAGGGCGACCCTCGCAGGTGATACCCAGGCGTTTGTTCCTTTCCCATCAGACACAGGTACCTCCCGAAACTTCCGTGTCCAGTGAGGACCTGCGTCATGCGGTAGGTCAGGACGCCGTGACTCCGATCTAGCCACTCCTCAAAGAGGGGTCTTACCGCCACAATTGCGGCGTGCCCGGCCGTCGGTTGCGACAGTCGTTCCCTCCATACTGCCCTGAGATCGCGCCGGAGCTCTTCTCGCCGCGCCTCGACTTCTAGAGGCAGCGGGGATACGCCCCGGCGCTGCGCTTCCACGCGCCATTCATAGACGCGCTGGAGGGCAGTCGCCTCCAGATCCCAGGGCAGCAATCCGGCAAGGAGGTTGGCCGATTCGCCGGTGATCGTGCGGTATCCCCGGATCATTCGGATAGCCATGACCCTCTGGCATGCGACCAACTTTAGTGGTCGCGTCCGGATGCTCAGCGCCCACACGGGGGCCCCATAGAGGGCCATGGACCTCACGACGCTGGCGTACAGCCTTCGGCAGGAGGCGTTTGGCACGCTGAGATTAGGCAGGAGTCGCCTGAGGGCGGCTGCTGCCCGGTTCAGCTTTGGGGCCAAACTCAGGAAATGCTCCCTGAAGTTCCACCGGCTGTCGAGGACGAGTCCCAGGTACTTCATAGTCCTCCCGACGCCGATGCGAAACCCCTCCACCGTTATGTGGGACTTGGACCGTGGCGCGTTCCGACTGCCATGGAAGCACATGGCCTCTGTCTTGTGCAGCGCCACGTCGAGTCCCAACTGCCGGATCCTATGAACGACTGTCGCAACCGCTTGCGTCGCCAGGTCAGCCGCCGCCTGGTGCGACTCTCCCTGCGCCAGGACGAGCGTGTCGTCGGCGTAACATATTACGCCGACGCCGTCAGGGAGGTCGCCGCGCAGCACCCAGTCGTATCCGATGTTCCACAGGGGCGGCCCCAAGAAAGTACTTTAAGCTAGCATCATTTATAGTTAGAGTCATCCGCATGTACCTACTTTTAAACTATACAATCTAGTTTGTGAAAACGAAGTGAATTGTACTTTAACTTAGTTTTTAATATGTATTTAGATTTACGAAACATTGTTGGTTTTAAATACAACCAAATTAATATGTTGAATAAGCCCTCAGGAACACGTGCAGTATCGAGTTGAAACTTTATTCTAAAATTTTGGTTGGTATATTATAATGGTCGCTTGGAGAGAAATAGCAACAAATAGGGCATGTTCGATATCATTCGCAAATTAATCGAAATCCAAAGGGTACGTCCCGTTGATAGTCAAAGTCAAGAATCCTATGTAATCAAGCTTTATCATTCCTATTTTCCTTGGGTACCAATTTTTATTCAAATCTTTTCAGCCGATAAGACGTGACAAGGTCAACAACCAACAACCCAACAGACGTAGAGCTACTTTTGTGTTAATGATAAACTATACAAATACACACCATATACAAAAGTCGTCATAGCTTAAAAATTAAACAACAAAATGTGTACAAATGTTTAAAAATAAACAAGGACGACTGAAAGTAAATAAAAACCCAAACAATTTGCGTTAGGCCACTTTTCCACCAACTGCTTCAGTTGTAAGTTTGTTAAAGTAGCGTTAAATTCCGTTACGCTATAATTTATCAAGACCGCTTACAGTGTTTAATTACATTCTCCCTGCCCTTATCGTAAAGAAAATGATTTAAGCACAAAACAATTTCTTTCGGTTCAGAAGTTAAATTTTGTATTCAGGCCAGGTGGTTTTTCACTATGGTTATTAAAAGTTATCTGTGTCCCACTGCCTCCTTTCACTTATACGTATACAAAGCTGTTCGTGGTCAATCCATATTAATATTATAAAGCGGGAAAGTTGGCTCGTTTAAACGCCCTAATCTTCGAAATTACTGGGTGGATTTGAATGAAATTTGGTTTGCAAGTAGCTTGAAGCTTAAGAAGGTTATAAGTTAACCGACTGCAAAAGAAGGAGGTTTTTGTTTTTAATGTGATAAAAAAAGCATAACGTGCGAATGCTAGTCTTTAATAATTAGATGAGTCGAGCTCTTGCCGCCATTTGTGCCTGGGGCTGCCACCACACTGTTTTTTTTTTTTTTATTGAAAATAGGTTCGCTTTTGACCGCTATCTCACCTGAGGTGATGATGTGGTCGAAGATGGAGCACGCTTACCTAAAAGTAACCTATTCACTCTAGACTTAAAGACTCCTAGGTTGTAGCTGTCGGGAAACACAGACTCCGGCAGGGACTTCCACTCCTTAGCCGTACGTACAATGAAGTATTCCCAAAACATTTAGTGCGTACAGGAATGTCCACCATGTAACGATGGCGCATCGCCGTTTGTCTTGTAGTCCGATGATGGAACGGGCTTGACGTAAGCGTTATAAATTACTTTCAGCCTACATTAAAACGTTTTGTGCGTATGTTTACTCCTATTTAGGACCTTCAGTGTGGTTACTTTAGCCCATAGCTCATCTGGTATGTGATAGATGTAGCCATCACTATTCCATTCAAGTCAATTTGAATTTTGGAACACAATGTTGTGTTTCTTATGCGACCTATAAAACCTACTCATAGTATACTGCAAAGAGTAAAGTAATATGTAAAGTAATATACAGGGAAAAGAGAGCCCTCTTACGTGATAAAAATGCAAACCTATTTGACAATACGCCATCTGTAAATTGGCCCCAAACTAATCACACACACACATAGCTATTTATATGTATGTTAACATGTATAATATAACGTTTCGTCTTATCTATGTAACATGTTCTAGTAGAACATGCTACAGAAATAAGACGAAACGAAATAGTCCCAAGGGAATGTAGGTAGTAAAAGGTAGAAAGAAAACAAAGAATTGTTACGAGCTGGGGTTCGGGATAGAAATAATTAACGCCAATTAGACCAAAATTAACACTTTAATTAAATAAACTTAAAACAAAAATTAACACAGTTATTAATTCGTCTATATCGCACAGAAAAAAGCGTCTATATCGCACAGTAAAATACAACAATTTCGGAGTAAGTTCCCAATAGTAAGGGGGAGGAACACAAGGCTTTGCACAAGGCTCAACTCGACGCACTAATTATACTTGTGGTAATTACTACGAAACACAACAATACGGATCGGGAATTACAAAACGCACATACGCAGAACATTTAAATATATAATGTGCAACAAACCGCCATTTGAGACTTTTTATTTTCAAATTTCATTTATCAGTTCAAGAACTGTCACTTTATAAATCCTAAGTAGAATCTGGCACCAGGTCTTTTTAAATAAGATTGATATTTGTGCTTTATCAAATTGTATTTCATTTTTGTCTATTTGAATTCGTAAGAAGATTCTAATATTTTTGTCAAACTTATCTCCAATTAATATTACATCAATAATTTTATTTCAAATGAATATTTTTGATCATGATATGTCGCCATCTGTTGACAATTTAACGTACCCAGTAGACAGTAAATAGTACTGGGGCCAATTTAAAGATGGCAACTCTTTCTTTACTTCGCTGTCAAAATGTACGGAGTGTCCCTCCCCTGGTATACTGCGTTCCATTGTTCACTAACAGACCCCGATTTTCGAATTCTGACGCTTTGTTGGTGACGTTTACTCGCCATAGGTAAGGCATGCACATGTCCTTGGGTTTTCTATTTAGTGAAGTTTTTCAGGGAGTCATAGGTATTAATGTCTCTGCTAGAATAACAACGTATTTCCAAATTATATACCTACTCAGAATAAAAATATTTCTAATGTTAACGCTAATTAATATTGGTAGGAGCATGTACTCCTCTATATATTTTATAAAAGATAGATAGATAGATATAATCTTTATTGTACACCATAACAGAATTAAATAAGCATTAAAAAAACTACAAAGGGTGATACAATGGGCGGTCTTATCGCTAAAAGCGATCTTTTACAGACAACCTTTGGATGGATTTGACACAGCAGGAGAAAATAAATACGCGAGTAGTCCATGGTGTACTATTCACTTATATTATACAATAAATAAGTAATAACCTACGTACTCAATACACATATACATATACATATAATATATACATAATAATAATAAATTAATAGTTTAAAAATCACTAGAAAAACATGCTTTTATAAATGCACGTAAAAACAAAATATTTGTTCGCGCTTTTCCTTTATTTTTTGTAGTCTCCGTTTTCTTTATGTTGCTGTTTCTTTTTTGTAGTTTTTGCCATATTATTCCCACGAGTAGTGAACAATTAAACGGTCGATCATCCCAGAGGATTTGAAAGTGACATCTATAAAAAAAATCTATGGATTACGCGGTAATTCAAAAAAGTTAAGAAAACCGATAACAGTTTTTCTTTAGGTTTGTTATAATAACTTTGAAACCTGATCGTGTCCAAAGTCCATTACGTGGCCTTTCTCACAAGTGCAAACACGACTATGATACGATATTCCATCATGGAATGCCAGTGCCTATCTTCCGGCTTTATCATCAGACCTTGAAACCTAATCGTGGTCAAAGTTCATTACAACACTTTTCTAAGAAATCCAAAACAGCTATGATACGATTTTTCATCATGAAGTTCCAGTTCATATCTTCCGGCTCCATCATCAGATCAGTTCGACAGTACCATATTATTGTATTGTCATCAGAACTACATACAGTTGCCAATTTTCATTACGCTACGACCCTTGGAAGATGGTTAAATTAGTTACCTTAGATTTCATTACATAGTTAGTTACATACAGGTCGACTTAATAAAAGCGTGTTAAAAAGAACAAAGCTGAGATAAACACCGTGAAATTTTAATGGTTGTTTTCCCAGCGCAAAATGGCTTTGTATTGGTAATACAATCGTTTAAAAAAATATTAGAAACAAAAAATGGCGCAGTATAGTTAATGTATTATCACCATGCGTGAGAGCTTATTTTGCTCTGAACATTTATAAATCACTTTTCCTTTGTTGGCAGCGCGCGGTGGTGCGTGTTTCGTGTAGGTACCTACGTTACGTCTACTGAACTACTAATGATTCTCGCGCTTTCAAGTTTATGAATAACTTAATTTGAAAAAAAAAAAAAAAAAACTTTTGTTTTTGTTAAGTTTTACTGTATATTTCGATACTACTACTGATGGGTAACCGTCCTGGCGCGTGAAAACAACCATTTAAATTTCACGCTGTGCTGTGTGTGCTGTGTGTGCATAAAAAATAGTAACAAATTAGAGAGAGAGAGATAGAGATCTTTTACCATGTTTTTGAAAGAAGGAAGGGTTTGTGCTTGTCTTACTGACACGGGAAGAGTATTCCACAGTCGTACTGCTTGAACAACGAACGACTTACCAAAGAAATTGGTAGAGTGACTCGGTACCTCTAGCCTCAAGTTTTCCGTAGACCTCAAAAATTTGGCATGTATGTCATGGAGGAACTTAAAACCTTCTTTAAGATAAGAGGGGGTCTTAGGATTGAACAGAATGCTGTAAAGCAGAGACAAGCTATGTAAGTTCCGGCGAAGACATATTGGAAGTCACTTGAGTTTCGTACGAAATGCGGATATATGATCATATTTGCCAAACCAAATATAAATTTTATGCAAAAATTTTGAAGTTGTTCAAGTTTATTAAGTTGTGCCTCTGTGAGATCAAGATAACTGACATCAGCGTAGTCTAGGATGGGATGTAAAAGAGACTGTGCTAGCGCAATTTTAGTGGCAGTTGGCAGAAAGTTACGCAACCGACTTAGGGAATAGGCAGAAGCAAATAATTTGCGACTCACCTCTTGTAATTGAGGACCCCACGAAAGATATTTGTCCAACCAGACCCCAAGGTTCTTAATTGTTTCGCTTAGTGGAATAGCTGTGCCGTTGAAAACAGCCCGAGGAAGCTGAGACCAGTTTACCTTAGATGCCAACCTAGAGCTGCCGACTACAATGACCTTGGTCTTTCAAAAGCTTCATCATTATCTGCTTAACGTTTTCCCAACTATGTTGAGGTTACCTATCAGTCTGACCGGATGCAGCAGCTGCCTATCTGACCATCTCACCCCAATAGCTGGATATCACGATACGCCTTGCCAAGTCTGCTGTCAAATTGACTCTCTTCTAACTACCCGTAAATACTGTCAATGATGTACAACTGACATTTGAGACTAAGGAATCTCGATTTATGAAGAAGTTTATCCAACCACGGACTGACCTTGGCAAAAGGTGCTTAATCGTGAAAATCAAACCGAGGGAATCTGCTTCCTCGCAGACCATGGAGTCCAAATTCTGAAGTAATGTTTTTCCCCTCATGTGAGGTTGTCGACCTAATGAAAAATAATACACACTGAGCCAAATTTAATGTAGGCTGAAAGTAATTTATAACGCTTACGTCAAGCCCGTTCCATCATCGGACTACAAGACAAACGGCGATGCGCCATCGTTACATGGTGGACATTCCTGTACGCACTAAATGTTTTGGGAATACTTCATTGTGCGTACGGCTAAGGAATGGAATTCCCTGCCGGAGTCTGTGTTTCCCGATAGCTATAACCTAGGGGTCTTTAAGTCAAGAGTGAATAGGTAAGTTACTTTTAGGTAAGTGTGCTCCATCTTCGACCACATCATCACTTTCTATCAGGTGAGATGGTGGTTAAATGCGAGCCTATTATCATTAAAAAAAAAACTTACTTAAATAATGTCCATTGTTTAGAGACATTGCGCTTAATTTGGAAAGAAAAGGTCGAATAGATGGCTTGTAATCGCCGTACTGCTTATTACATAAGATGGAGAGCTTTTACTTGAATACTACTACAAACTTGTGTGTTCAGAGGTATACCCGTGGTAATAATAATAACCCTCCAAGCCGTTTTCGGCTACGGCCACCGTTTCTTTTGCTACCTACGGGCGACTCTCATATGGCTAGCAAAACCGCCCATGGTAGGTGCATTTCAAAAGTAATGACTTATTATACGGGACAAGGTTAATACTGGAATAGATAACCAGTATGTTACTGAAAAATTTATGATGGAAAGACTTGATATCTCTTGGCTCGAATTGGAAACCGATCTCAAGACATCATTGTCATCACTAGCGCTTGAATCCATCAAACTAACGGGACAGAGTCTGTTGGTACCTACACCTATTACAAACTTTAAAATACAATTAATTATATAAAACTAGTCTGGTTCTAGTGGGCTTTATTTAATCACACATGACACTAAAAAAAAACGAAAATTTAACCGCCTACAAAACAAACAAAATTACTTCTGTACCAAAACGCGAAAACAATGTTAAAGACTGTTTCAATGGATGTCTAGTATCGTTTATAATAAGAGTTAAGTAACTACTAATAGTAAACCTACTCTATTGAATAAAACAAGAATTATCAAAATCAAACTTACCAGTAAAAAGTAATGCTTGATTAAACATAAATATATATTAATAATATACGCGTTGACTACAGAACCTCCTCCGTTTTTCATTGGTTAAAAAAAGAAAAGATTCTTCTTTTTAGGGTTCCCTAGCCGAATGGCAAAAAACGGAACCCTTATTGATTCGTCGTCTGTCTGTCTGTCAGTCCATCCGAATGTCACAGCCGTTTTATTCCGAAACTATTACGACTACACAAGTGAAACTTGGTAGGCAGACGTATTCTGTTAACCGCTTTCCGGTTTTTATTAAAAATCAATAAAATAAAATAAAGTTAACCTATACCTACATACAACTGAAACTAATTTTTTTTTCATCAAACCTATACATGTGTGGTGTCTATAACAATTGAGGTTTCTAAAACCATTTTTTCTTAAAGTTAATCATTTAAAAGATATACACTTCCAAGTGGTAAAATGTGTCTCCCCCTAACTTTTATAATAATAGAGTGAAAAATATAAAAAATATATGCTGTAGACCTTAATAAAAACTTTCTACGAAAATTGGTTTGAACGAGATTGTGTCAGTAAATTCTGAGATATATAACTTTGTAAACACGATGAAAAATAAAGTTATTTTGCGTAGTTGCTACGGGACCCTTCATGGGTGAGTCTGACTCAAATAATGACAATGACTGACTCAATCTGACACGAATACAATACAGACAAAAAACACAAAGATGTTACTTATTTTGTTTTGTCAAACTCAGGTATGGTTACAGCTAGTGATGTATAAAAATATGCGCATTATGTTTTGCCAATATAATTATGGCAAAGTTATTAATCAAGACATACAATATAATTAACGAACTTTGTGAAACAATATAAAATTTAATTTTGCAGGTATTGACATGATGTGTATACATGGTAATTACGTAAATTATAATTGACTTAACTAACTTATAGTTTCAGGCTAGCATAGATTTCTACCTATTTTTTTATTTCATACCTCTCCGAGATGTGACAAATATTTAATGGTGGAACTGTCCTTTCCGTTTCGAATTTAGATACAATTCACGTCTCATTTTTTCAAAGCTATCCTCGTAATTTGCTTAAGAAATAAAAATACATGCCTTTAGATACTTCTTATCTAAAAATATACGAGTATCACAAAATAAAAATACGATATTCTATTTTTAGCTCAATTCACGCTTCGAATGAGTAAACACTAAACCTAATAATCTCAACTAAAATTATGTTGTATATATTTGTTTGTTATTCTAGGAGACATATTTTATTCAAATTATATCATTTTCCTTCCTTAATTGGTATTTAGTTTAATAAATAAATTATTTAACTGTATATTTTACATAGTTACTAACCACGCCTTGAATGCGGAAGGATTTATTAATTTGCTGCATTATCCTAATTCATTTTAAATTATGAGCTTATAGCATAATCAGCCTATAAAGTTCCCACTACTTGGACACAGGCTAAAATATGTCTAGGCCAAATTTTATCAAAAACAGTTCAGCGGTTTAGCATTGCGCGTGTATCAGACGGACAATTTTCGCATTTACAATATTGGAATGCATAAGAAAATCCATAAATGAAACGTGATATGTTTGGTTTATGGTACGGGCTTCAAATGCGACCTCGAATTGTACAAAGATACTTTTCTCGTTATCTAGCTACATTTCCCAGAGTAATGTCGAAAGTATCAGTCAGGCACCACGCTTCAGGTCACCAATGAGGTGATCTGAATAAATAAGGAAGACCTTCAACGAACCTTTGCATGAGTCTACATCCTTGTAGAGCCACCTCTACAAGGATGTCAGAGACCGAAATTCAATTGCCGAATGAATCTACTACAGGAAGAGCGTTCGCAAAGAGTGGCGTCCGATTGTGAAGCAGACCACTTATGTCGACGTGATGACCACGACCACTCCACAAAGGGTATTCCGTTATACCCTTTGTGGAGTGGTCGTGGTAAAAAGAAGTGAAAATATTAAGGAATTTATTGAACATGAAAAATTTACACATTTTGTTAATAATAAATGTAAGTATGTATGAAATAAATCAAATGTAAATGACATAATTATAATTTAAATTGGTATTTTGTATAAATTTAGTGTTAATTGTGTAATCATTATTTTAATTAATTGTAATAGGTATTAGTGACCTAAACAATTAGCACGCTTGCTTGCAGGCAGAATGTACTGACTTTTGGCTGCAATAATCAATTGAAAAATTTTAATCTTGCAAATAAACATTTGATTGACTGATTGAAAGAAAAAGAAAAATCTACATTTCTACGCGCCCATATTTATAGACTGTTCAACCTTCACCCTGTAAGCGGCCATCTATAAATTACGTAACACGAATGTTTTTTTTACCCCTCCCTTGTACTTTTCGCAGCTGGTCACGTTTCTGAATCTCCCCTCTCTAGTGTTACGTTACATATTTTGTGATATTTTTAGCTACCTAGAAATTATTAAACTAAAGCAACAGTTATGAAATGAATTTAATTTTCTTTAACTTTTTATTTGGGGCATAATCTTTATATGGCTCCTCCTGCTCTGGCTGAAATGGAAGGGAATGCCAGACTCCTATTATATAATGGTCTCATCTAGCTTACATTCAGGAAAAAAATTACGCGTAAAAGAGTTATTTGCAATTTGCAAAATAAACACCATTATTTAATTATTAACTAAATACCTGTTCCTTCAGTTATGTACTGCGTACTATAACTGGGTTATAGTTACATACTGGCCTTATCTAGTTTACATTTACGAAATAAAATGACGTGTAAAAGTGTTATTTATAACCTTTTGAAAAACAATGAGAATTGTATGGACTGTAAAAGAGACGTTGACCTCTGAATTTGTTTCGGTGTTTCTTCTCAGAGTAGTCAGTCAGGAAATACCGGCCTTATCTAGCTAAACATAACACGCAAAAAAAAAATGACGTCTAAAAGTGTTATTCATAACCAATTTAAAAAATAAATATGTAATTTTATTTCAACTTTTCCATCAGTTGGCCTTACGTTCCGTGGCCGCAGTATCTCAGTAAAACATTCCCGCAAACCCAGCAGATGATTTTCTTATCCTTACGTTCATACAAAAAGTTTTTTTTAAAGCTTTTCATTAATAGGTAGTTCAAATTTCATGTTTTAAAATATGGACATAAAAATCTCTCAAGTTATTGACATAAAAATGTAACCGATTGTCATGGGGAACAAACTGGCACCTGTAATACAGTTAACACTAGCGCAGGAACCAGAGAATTCTTGAATGTATTACAAAAAACTGTCAATAAATGGTTTAGAAAGGTGACGTCACAAAAATTTATTCCCCCATAGTTTACCCCCTCTGGCCCCCTTAACATGGTGGCATAATTAATAGATGGCCCCTAAGTCCCACAGCGCATGGGCAGACCTCGAAAGTGATTCCAATATTACTTGTGTAACTTTGGGTCGGGACCACATGTAACTTAGTTTGGCCTGCTTCCAATGCTCTTAACTACTTTGATGGACTTCGTTTGCCTTGGATGACCGACAAGAGGGGGTGAGAAAGCGGAGTGGGGATTTGTTCATACATGGTATCTATACATACATATGTAGGTACAGTAATGGAAATAAAACTGAATTGTCTGTTTGTGATCTCAAAATAACTTTGTTTACTCAGATGTTTATAGCTTTATACGATACTAAGACACAATTCCTTTTTGTAAAAAATTGTCTGCCTTTTGGTTTACCCGGGTTAGTCCTTGGAATTTCTGAACCAATTTTAAAGGAACTTTTACTGGATGACAGTAGAGATTATAGGGCAACATATTGGCATTAATCCCGGAAAATCTTATTCCTTTTTTATTGTCGATGGCTTCGCGTTTGACCACCATCTTACCTGATTGTAAGCGATGATATAGTCGAAGATGAAGTACGCTTACCTAGAAGTAACCTGTTCACTCGTGACTTAAATACCCCCAGGTTATAGCTATGCTATAGCTTTCATGATAGGAAGAGCTAAAGCGAGAAATTGATACCAGTGGCGCGGATAAAATTATATTTAAATAACTTTAGGTAGTTTCATTTATAAACTAATGGCTCTATGTAGATTAACTCTCATAGGCCGTCCGAGGTCATGATTACTTTCCGTCCAGAATATTCAAGGTGTGGGTTGTGTGGTGTGTTTAGGGTTACCATATGACAGGCGTTTGCCGCATTTGACAGGCATTTTAAGGTTTAGACAGGCGTGCGGCCGGCATTGTTCTGAGACAGGCATTTTTAAATAACGCGCCCGTGCGCGATTCGCGCTTGCATTTGAATGACACCGGCGGGCGGCGGCGGCGGTGAGCGTATCTTGTCAAGATTTTTACGTTTATGTATTAGAAAAGAAAGCACTAAGTATTAAAAAAAAATAATGTCCTCTGACAAATATCAGTAATAAATATCCTTCTTCATTATTGTCTGTTGGCTTTTACTTATTACCTACAGCGTTTTGCTTTAGACAGGCATTTTTCTGAAAATTCAGGCATTTTAGGTACCATAGACAGGCATCCCTCCATTTACATATGGTAACCCTAGGTGTGTTCGAGGTGTGGTTTCAGGTGTTTCTTTGGGAATGCGTAAAGGATATGTGCTAATTTTAAAGGGAATCTTAAATATCATAAGGTTAATCTTAAATATGTACATCGTTTTTAGTTCTTGAATAGTATTAGATACTATAGTATGGATCCTATAAGATTATTTTCTGTGGTCTCATTAATACCCTAGAGTTATGATATATCAAAAGAAACGTTATTGTATAGTTAACTCTATAAAATAACTGACCGATTGTCGAATCAACATGGCATTATTAAACTTATTTATTTAGGCTTGTAGGAAAACCACTGAGAGAATCGAGATTATCAGTGCGGTCATTGTTTTACATATCTTGCTGCCTATTAATAACAAAAATTAGAACAACACGCGACCGTTAGGTAATATATTATATATATTATTGTATACTAGCTTCTGCCTACGGCTTCGCTCGCGTGTGAAGTTCTGCATTAGATGATCCATTTTCCGAAATCAATAATAATAGCTTATGAGTTGCCCATACCTAATAGCTATACACCGTTTTATTTTAATCGTCTTACAACGGCAGCCCACTTCATGTATCCAATGACTAGTAAACAATCATGTAAAAAAAAATATGTTTATGAACATTTGAATTATTTAAAATTGAAAATATTATTTATTATTATGACGTAGTTTGAAACATCCTGTTGCGGGTGGGGACCGAGCCTTGATTTCCAAGGCATGGAAGAGCGGTGACATCTTTATCAGAGTTTACTCACCTTAGCGCATAACAACGTCATAATAATACATATTATTTTCAATTTGAAATGATTCAAATGTTCATAAATAAGTTTTTTTTTAAATGAATGTTTTCTAGTCATTGGATACATGAAGTGGGCTGCCGCTGTAAGTCGACTAAAATAACACGGTGTATAATAAAAAAGTTTCATTCAAATCATCATTAACACATCAATAGGCAACATAACAATATTTTTATATCAGAAAAGACCATATTGCATAGGTACATTGGTAGTACGAGTACGAAATAGTCTTCATTGCGTGCCTAAAAGCTGTTACGTAGAAGCCATTTTCATGTTAGTGTTTTCAAAAATATTTTTTCAGCTCACCAGAATTTAAAAGTAAACTATACTATTAAGAACAGAATAAGGCAAACTAATACATCAGAAAAATATCAGGACATGTTCACTTGTTGACTGCTATCGAATAATATACAACATGTAACGGAAACCCCATATCTATCCAAAAAGGCTGAAGACAACATCTGGTATCTGCACAGTTTCAGCACAAAATAACTGACTCAAAGAATTGATACCAAATTATACTTAGGATTACAGAACACTTGCCATATCGTTTGTTATCAACCAAAAAACCATGCACTTGGTATGTATATACCCTTTAAATTACACGTTGTATAGCGTGAATAGTCGAAGCGTCAACATCTCCTGGTAATGCTTCGTGGAAGGGTGAAATACGTGTCGAGTGTGGTTTGCCTGCATATTGTATGTTTTTATTGCATCCCTTTTGCATGTGCATATATTTGCGGGCGGGAGGTCGGCGCTGCAAACTGCATGCAAGATTGAACATTTAGTTCTTGGCGGAATTAACGCTAGATATTTTTCTGAAGTATTAGTTTGATATGGATTTCTGTAAAGTAACGCCTGATTTCAATATGTAGAATAAGAAGAGGTTAGATAGGTAGATAGAATATACTTTATTGTACACCAATAATTGAATCACACTTAAATAACAATATTGTAAAAAATTGGTTACAATGGCGGTCTTATCGCTGAGAGCGATATCTTCCAGACAACCTTTGGAAGGACTTTATGAGGTTAACATATTGAGATTGTTCCATGCCTCGGAAAGTACGGTAAGCCCTTAGTCCTGGTATTCATTTGTGCGGCCAATTGTTACGGGTAGTCCGCTATTAGCCAGAAAATCTGTCGGCAGTCTTATCAACGGGTAACTTGTTACCCAGCTACTGGGTTGTAGCGCTCAGATAGGCAATCGCTTCCTGTAAAACACTCAGCAAGTACTCAGCTGAATCCTGGTTAGATTGGAAGCCGAACACAACAAGCGGCTAAGAGGATGATAAAACTCTTTTCCTAACTATGTTGTGTTTATGTGTGAGTACTTGCTGAGTGTTTTACATGAAGCGATTTCCTATATAGTTATAACTAGTACTCACACGGGTCTTTGCTCCCGTAGATTCTATCACGGTAAAAACATAACTCTCCTTTTTGCAGTCGCGTTAAAAGTAGACTATAACCTTCCTCAAGCTTCAAGCTACTTCCATACCAAATCCACCCAGTACTTTCGAAGATTAGCGCGTTCAAGCAAACAAACAAATAAACTTTTCCGCTTTATAATATTAAGTACTAGTACTCACGCGGGGCTTCGCTCCCGTGGATTCTCTCACGGTAAAGACATATCTCTCCTTTTGCAGTCGCGTAAAAAGTAGCCTATAACCTTCCTCAAGCTTCAAGCTACTTCCATACCAAATTGCATCCAAATCCACCCAGTACTTTCGAAGATTAGCGCGTTCAAGCAAACAAACAAACAGACAAACAAACTTTTCCGCTTTATAATATTACTAGCTTCCGCCCGCGACTTCGTCCGCGTGGAATAAAAATACCCCGATTTTGAAACATTCTTCATTAGTGCTCCGCTCCTATTGGTTTTAGCGTGATGATATATAGCCTATAGCCTTCCTCGATAAATGGGCTATCTAACACTGAAATAATTTTTCAAATCAGAACCGTAGTTCCTGAGATTAGCGCGTTCAAGCAAACAAACAAACAAACTCTTCAGCTTTATAATATTATAGTATAGATTATCTATACTAATATTATAAAGCTGAAGAGTTTGTTTGTTTGTTTGTTTGTTTGTTTGTTTGCTTGAATGCGCTAATCTCAGGAACTACCGTTCTGATTTGAAAAATTCTTTCAGTGTTAGATAGCCCATTTATCGAGGAAGGCTATAGGCTATATATCATCACGCTAACACCAATAGGAGCGGAGCAGTAATGAAGAATGTTTCAAAATCGGGGGATTTTTTTTTCCACGGGGACGAAGTCGCGGGCGGAAGCTAGTATATTATACTAGTACTCTCGCGGGGCTTCGCTCCCGTGGATTCTATCACGGTAAAAACATAACTCTCCTTTTTTGCAGTCGGGTAAAAAGTAGCCTATAACCTTCCTCAAGCTTCAAGCTACTTCCATACCAAATTTCATCCAAATCCACCCAGTACTTTCGAAGATTAGCGCGTTCAAGCAAACAAACAAACAAACAAACAAACTTTTCCGCTTTATAATATTAGTATAGATTATATTATATAGTATAGATTCACCAGTAATTAATTATTTGTCTTTTAATATCTCTATAGCTACACCCACAAGTGAAAATTACAACGCCTCTTAGTAAGCAAGAAGTACATAAATACGTTGTAATTAGTCTGAAAAAAAGATTATCCTTCGTTAATAAACCTCTTACTAAAACTACTATTTTTAACTTGCTTCTGTCCGCGGCTTTGCTCGCGTGAGAAGTCAGGTATTTGGGCTTGTTAAATATGTCCATTTCTTGTTGACGGAATGCAACCGGTATAAAAGAGACATACTATATTAATAGTTTAGACATGCCTTTCACACAGTTCTTTCGAAACCTTACAGCGATAATGCTATTAAAAAATATAAATTTTGTGAGTAATTTAAGAAGAATGTGGTTGTAGTAGTTCTCTCCTCTTAGGTTACGTATGGTAGGGCCTGGTATGATCGTAAGATTAAAAAAGCTCAAAAACAAATAAAGAGAATATACCGTCTTGTCGTACCAAGCGCTTCTTTTCCACATTTATTGTGCACACAGCCAAGTTGTGGAATTCTCTGCCGGCTTCTGTATTCCCTGCCACTTATGACCTTTCAGCCTCTAAAGCAAGAGTAAATAGGCATCTTCTGGGCTCGCTCGTCGCATCGTAGACCTCATCTATCGCTTACCATCAGGCGAGATCGAGATCAAGTTGGACTCAGCCGTAATAAAAAAAATATATAAAATAAAGCCCTTTATCTATCTTCACACGAAAATACACATGGAACTATAACTACGTTTTGACGTAAAAGAAGGACAAACAAATGAATATCCTTACAACTGTAGGATCGCTCTTCAAGACAAAGCAATGCTTGCCAAGGTCGGGAGAGAAAATAACCTTTCTTTTAATGGGGCCTCATACAAAACACCTGATGTTTTCATTTTTATTTATTTTACTGCTTAGTAGCGGCTACCGAAATACACAGCGGGTCAATTTTCAAATACATACCTATTTTACATGGTACCTATTGTAATGTTTCCACTTACGTTATAACATCATTCATGGTTTAGAATTTCCTAATATTCTGATATTAAGTTATTTTTTATACAATACTTTGTTTGTTTACGTTTCTGTAAAGTCATTAGTGACAGGACTAGTTTTCTTCTTAATTCATTGCTGGAGTTAGGTTAGGTCGTATATGTAACTGATATTATACCTCGTGATAAATTACTTTTATTTTTCTTTTCATTCTAGAACCTAATTCAAACGCTAGAAAGTTAATGTAATGAGAGAGATGACGGAGAGCGAGTCAGTCTACGCCTGGAACACAAACAGTGAAGAAGTCTGCAAGTAAAACGGCTTGGTCACCTCCTAATACACAAGCCGTGGTCCGACGACGCCCTCTTCGTTCTGCTGCTGAGGCCTACTAACTGAAGGCCAGCCGTCCGCAGCCACCGCTTCGTGCTGCCCTCTTCATTCTGCTACTGAGACCATTCGTCGAAGACCACTCGTCCTGCAGCCACCTCTTCGTTCCGCTTTTATCATCCGCTCCACTTATCAGAGACCCTCCCGTCATCTCTTTGAGCTCTTAGGTTTCCAGCAAATGTTTATAATTTCTTTTATAAACGGGTTCTAAAAATGTTACAATCTCTTGTGCCTTAGGATTCAACATTGTATAAATTTTATAAATAACATTAGATTTTAAAGACGTTACACTATTTGAGATACAGTGGAAGTTTAGTAATACAATTCCGTGGGATACTCTTTGGCTATGGAATCCTGAAACTGTGTATTCAGTCACGGCGCATTAAAAAACAATTTTTTCACTTGACATTAAATAACCAGCGTATAAACGTCCCACAGCTGGGAAACAGGCCTTCTCTTTATAAGGGGGAAGTGTGGGTTGCTGTATGTTGCATGTCTTCGGTTTTGATGGTCCTAGGACGTACTAATATCCTCACGGTGTTTCCCTTCACCGTTCTAAGAGCATGGATGGAAGAGTGGTGATGATGGACACCGCGCGACACACGACGCTGATAACTCGTTTAACATAAGTAATATAAGTTTTGTTTAAGTGATATTGTATATATTAACTAGCTGTTGGAGGTTTTTCCCGTGTAAATTCCGATCCCGTCGGAAATTCCAAAAATACTTTCTTAGTGCTCCCCTACACACCCCAAGGAACATACATGCCAAATTTCAGCTTCTTGCGCCCAGTAGTTTCGGCTGTACCTTGTCTGTCAGTCAGTCAGTAATGGAAACGTTTTATATATATTAATAATATATTGTATTTTATTTGCATGGGCCAAGTTGCCTGAAATATATAAATTGATTGATTGATCACGCATTTAATCCCACGAGTTACAACTCGTCAGTCGTGCGTGTGATAATTGGATCACCATGGCTCTTTAATTTTACACTTTTTTGTATTAGACATTCTAAACGGCAATAGCGCGATGGCTAAGGTGTTGGCCTTGTGATGGAGAGGTCACAGGTTCGAACCTAACCCATTATACTATTGCTGTGAACCCATTCCAGACTCCTATTTAGGTTAGTTGGAGGGGTTAACAAGATTGCTAGTATGTTAATTCTACCCTCATATTTAGTTGCCTTTTAAAAAAATTAGACCTTTGTGTCTATACAGTCGTGGTCAACTAATTAGGGACATGCAAGATAGTGAAGAACAATAACCGGTTATGTACATACAAATATAAAACCCTATTGATTTCTCAGTAACTATTATTTGCATAATTTGGTCCGATTATTATGCTTTAAATGGCTGTAAATAAAAGAATAAATAAATAGAAAAAAGTATTTAATATCAAAGGTTGAACATGTATTCAATTTTAAGGTATAATTCTGTAGCTGGACATTTAATTAAGGACAGTAAACTATAATGAAAAATAGAGTTAAACAAAACTAATAATCTGCAGTATTATAATATCTTTAACAGCTCCATTTTATTTCGTGTAAAATCAGTACCCAGTAGCAAAACCTTTGTTAGTAATTACCGCTTGACACCGATGTGGCATAGACATTATCAGTTTCTGGCATGTTTCGACAGGAATGTTTGCCCATGCCTCACAAAAAGCTTCATTAAGTTCATCTAAAGTTCTGGTACGATAAGTGGCTACTTTTTTCTTGATTTCGTGCCAAAGGTGCTCGATTGGGTTAAGGTCCGGGCTATTTGCTGGCCAATCTAGCACCGATACTGACTGACTGGTAAGAAACGACTTGACTGAACGGGCGGTATGTTTCGGGTCGTTATCATGCTGAAACGTCCATATAATAGGGAGATGCTCCTCAGCATAGGGAAGCATCGTTTCCTCCAATATTGCCTTGTATTGATGTTGGTCTAAGTTACCCTGAACTTTCCTCACAGGTCCCACTCCACGTCCAGAAAATTAACCCCACATTTTAATGTTTCCACCGCCATGTTTCACCTGCTTTTTTGTGAATCTTGGATTCATTTCCGCTTTTACTGGACGCCGTACGTATTGCCTTCCATCTGAAGAAATCAAATTAACCTTGGTCTCGTCAGAGAATAATACATGTTGCCATTGGGCGTAGGTCCAATGTCCATATTTACGTGCAAACGCCAAACGAGCATTTCTATGTTCTTTCTTCAACAACGGTACTTTGCGAGCCACTCTTCCGAACAACCCTGCTTCTACCAGACGTCGTCGAACGGTCCTCGCTGAGACACCAGCTCTTTCGTTTGTCCCAAACACTTCGTGTTTAATTAAAATAGAGCCTAGAAACGGATCTTTCTTAGCTAACCTGGCTATCATTCTATCTTCTTGCGGAGTTGTTTTTCTCGATCTTTTTGTTCTGGGCACATTTAAATCTGTGTTATTGCGTCTGACATGTTGCACTGCATTGTATACCATAGTTTTTGAACAATTTAAATGTTCTGCTATCCTTCGGTATGGCCAACCATGCTCGACAACAAACTTCATGATAATTTTTCGTAGTGTTGGATCGCAACTTTTATTTTTACCCATTTTTCTTCAAAATATTTTTCAAAACTTAAAATAAATATCGGGATTGCCGCCAAAACTACCACGAAACAATAAGAGAAGAAGTAAACAAGTATTGAGATTGAAATTTTGAAAATAGAACGCAATATCTCAGTGTCCCTAATTAAATGGCCAGCCAGCATTATTTGAACAAATAGCACTACGATAATCTATCAGCTATACTGTAAAGAGGTTTACATATCTCTTGCTCTGTAAGTACACCCTTACACCCCTGAATGCCGGGGTGTATGACTATCATTACAGCATAGGTTTTGGAATTTGAAAAAAGAACTGTCATACTCATACTGCACGAAGAATATTTTAAAAAAGTTAATTATTTTTTTCTCGGTATCGATTAATTACTCGAATCGGAATCTAGACAATTTATTTTATAAAGATTTTATTTTAAATATGGAACTATTTGTTTCCACATCGTATGTTAGATGGAATCGATTTAAAAATCAAACTGGCCAGCAAGATTTGACGCGCTTGCGTGCGTGAAAAAAAAAGGCAGTCTATTAGTAGGCGCGAAAGCATCGCGAAAATAATTAATTTTCTTGTTTGAGTTCTTTTTCAAAAGTTTTAAACATGTCTAGTGACGAAGACATAGATCTAACGCCCGATTTTATTAAAGAAAGGGCAAAAACAGTTGTCGAAAATATATTACCGCCGAACTCGAAAGAAAGATATGTAAAGGCATACGACGAATTTATGAAATGGCGGTCAGAAAAAAAAGTGAAATCTCTTTCTGAAAGTGTTTTTATATCATATTTTGATGAATTATCTAAGAGGCTACAACCTTCCAGTTTATGGTGCTTTTATTCCATGCTAAAATCTACAATGATGACAAAACATGACGTGAATTTGAAAGATTTTTCTAAACTTACTGCTTTCTTGAAAAGGCAGTCTGACGGCTTTAAAAGCAAGAAATCGAAGGTATTTACTGCAGAAGAAGTACAGAAATTCTTAAATGAAGCTCCGGATGAAATTTATTTAGCAATAAAGGTACCTACGTATTTACTTGCCCTTTTTAATAAGTTACCAAAATATTTCACAGAAATACTATGCGAATTTGGTGCCTTTAATACAACTTATGTCTTTTTTACAGGTTGTTCTAATTTTTGGGATATCGGGAGCCTGCAGAACCGTGGAATTGACAAACTTGACAATAGAAAATGTAGAAAAACATAACAAATTACTACTCATAAAACTGCCTAACACGAAAACTAAAATTGACCGGTCATTTGTTGTGCATGAAGAATTTGCAAATTATGTTGAAAAATATCAAGCTCTTCGGCCTGAAAACGTGGATACAAATCGTTTTTTTCTTAATTACAGTAAAGGAAAATGCCACAGACAAGTAATAGGAAAAAACAAATTTACAGGCATGCCAAAGCAAATAGCCACATATTTAAAACTGAGTAACGTAGAGTTATACACCGGGCATTGCTTTCGCAGAACATCAGCGACTCTATTGGCTGATTCGGGAGCCAACCTCACTCTGTTAAAAAGGCACGGCGGCTGGAAGTCCAGCAAAGTGGCCGAAGGTTATATCGAAGATTCGATGGCAAACAAAAGCAAAATTACTTCTAAAATAACAGAAAATATAAACTTAAAATCACCACGTCAAAGCACATCATCTGAGCCATTTTTTAATGAAGAAAATAGTACCAGTCAACTGCCGCCATTTACGATGCAAGAACCTCAAGTCACTCAAACTCAAGTCTTATCATCACAAACTCATATTCAAACTATAAATATACCTAAAAAGAACGTGACCATATCTCTTACAAATTGTAATAATTTTACTATTAATTTTAATTAAATACACATTTTTTTCTTCTTAATAAATGTTCATTGAAACCTGCTGTCTTGTTGTTTACTTACCTCACAATCGATATGTAAAGCAGAGTATTTATCTCGGGCGTAAGCATCAATTGCATACTCGGGTTAATTAGCGCCTTCGCTTCGCTCAGGCGCCAAAAACCTCGTATGCAATTGATGTCATACAGCCCTTGGTTAATTCAAGATTCAAGATTCAAGATTCTTTATTTGTTGAAACATGAGTACACATACAGAGCATGCAAGTTATTAAAAATCACATTATATAGATCAGTCATGTTTGGCCTTAGTGGCGTACAAATATTTAAATGTCACTGATATAAGTTAGTGGATAATTATAATATTAAATTAAATAAGAACACAATAGTAAAATGTCAATTTTGAAAACAAATAAATTAAATATATGGTCATAATTACGTAACAATTATTAAATGTCAATTAAAATTATTACACATCAATTTTTTTACAGAATATGTCAAAGATGTATTGATAATAGGTATTGTTACTACATGGTATTAAAAGTTGTCATTGAGGAATTCTAGAATACTGTAGTATGCTTTCCCTTCAAGCAGTATCTTTAATTTATGTTTTAATTTACGGACATTAAGTTCTTTCCAACTATTTGGGAGCTTATTGAAAATTTTAGGGACCATGCAGAAAACACTCTTGTGCATCAATGCTGTTTTTGATCTATGTAAACTGAGAATACTGTCATCACGTCTACTATGGTTGCGATCAACCACGTCTGATTGACGTGGAAATAAGTGTCGATTAGATTTTACAAAGATGACAACGTCCAAAATGTAAAGGCAAGGCAGAGTTAATATTTTATATTTTTTAAAGTATGGCTTGCAACTTTCGGTTGACTGTAATTTAAACATAGTCCTGATGCACCTTTTTTGGGCTTTAAAGGGTATGTCCTTGTCAGTTGAGTTGCCCCAGAAAATGATCCCATATCTTAGGTGTGATGAAACCAAACCGTGATAAGCCGTGAGTAATGATTCAGTGTTAAGCACTGGGACCAGTTTGAACAGCGCGTAACAAGAATTACTAATTTTCTTGCTGAGTTCTTCTATGTGTGCTTTCCAGTTTAGCTTTTTGTCAATTGTCACTCCAAGGAATTTAGTGTTGTCAACTTCTGTAATACTTCTATTATTGTATTGGACGTTAAGATCAGTCATAGGTGATAAACGTTGACTGAAATGTATAAGGAAAGTTTTGTTAAGATTAATTTTTAAATTATTATTATTCATCCAATTTATTATTGATGTCAGAGAATTATTAATGTCATTATTATAGCTATCTTTGGTATTGCATTGAATTGTGATAGTGCTATCATCAGCAAAGAGTGTAACTGGTTGGTCTACATGTTTAGGTAAGTCATTTATATATACTATGAATAGTGGAGCACCCATCACGGTACCTTGGGGGACTCCATACTTGACTACTTGTTCGTGTGAATGAAATATTTCTTCGCGCTTAGTTTTAATGTTTATCCTAGATATTTCCGTGACCTGTTTTCTGTTATCAAGATATGATTTTATTAATTTTAGAACATTGCCTCTTATACCGTATGCTTCCAGTTTATTTATTAAAATGTCATGCCTGACGTAATCAAACGCCTGCGTCATATCACAGAATATGGTGCAGACGGGATTGGTTCTATCGACATTTATCATGACTTTATGTAGAAAATCGTAAACGGCCATATTTATAGTTCGATTTTCTCTGAATCCTTTTTGTTCATTAACTAGTATTTTACATTTTTCTAAATAAGCACTTATTTCTTTACATATATACTTTTCAAAAAATTTGGAGAAAACACTAATAATCGAAATAGGTCTGTAACATTCCATGGATTCTCTATTTTCTTTTTTAAATATAGGTTTAACTATTGCTTTTTTTAAATCATCAGGGAATATTCCAGTACTTATACTTAAATTAATCAGATGGCTTAAATGGGTACAAATTTCCGGAGCCACTAATTTAACTATTTTCGTCGAAATTCCATCATGACCCACGCTGTTTGTATTTTTCAATAGTTTGATTAATCTAAACACGTCCTGCGGTATACACGGAGGCATAAAAAATGTTTTTTCTCTATTTGGGATTTTTGAAGTGACTTGATTTCCCGAATCAACAAGTGGGACAACTTTTTCAATAAAGTAGTGATTAAATTCGCTGGCTATTTTCTGGGGATCTGTTATTGAATTACCATTTACTTTTATTTTTGGGATTAGATTTCGTGGTATGTTATGCTTTGAGTTATTGATAATTTTCCAACTGGTTTTAGATTTATTATTCGATTGTTTTATTTTATAATTATTCTGTGCATATTGCGTAAGTTGCATAATTTTCTTAAATAATTTAGAGTATTTAGTCAAGTTATATTTATTAGTTTCATTTGGGTTACGTCTGTATTGCCATAAAAGTTGTCGTTTCTTTTTGCTGCACATTTTAATACCTCGTGATACCCACTTTGATTTATTTGCCGTATGTATGGTTACCGACACTTCAGGAAAGCATAAACGGTAGAAAAGAGAAAATGATTCTATAAATGTCTTGTAGGCTATGTTAGGATCACTTGTTTCGTATATTTCAGAGAATGACAATCTACGCAGACAATCTTGGAATTTTGAAATATTTTCTGAATTATAATTACGTCTATTCATACGCCAGTATCTTAGAGTGCAACAGTTTTTGACGGGTATTTTTATTAATTGCGCTGTGTGGTCAGATAGCGCGAATTCAAGTACTTCTACTTTACAGGCTCTTTTAAAGTTATGTACAATATTATCTATACACGTTTGACTCTTTATTCTAGTGGGCTGATTAACAGATAATCTTAAATTATAATTCAGTAGGAGACATTCAAAATCTAAAGTTTGATAAGATTTTTTTAAAATATTTACATTGAAATCTCCTGCTATAATAATATTACGAAAAGATTTATTGTTAAGTTCTTGTAAAAATATATGTAGTTTTTCCATAAATACATTAAAATTATTGGCGTTTGGAACTCTATAAATACAGGCTATTACAATTTTATAGTTAACCAATTCAATGGCACAAAATTCAAAAACACCGGATTCTGCCATTTTTGTAATTCGTTTCATTTCCTTATATTGAAGTCCGTTTCTTACTAGTATGCATGCTCCACCTCTTTTACTTTCTTTTCTTGTGTAGCACGCCGCAAGCTGATAATTAGGTATATTTAGATACTGTTCATAGCCCTCCATAATAAAATGTTCTGTCATGCATAGAATGTCCACACATGATTTTGTATCTGCTAACTCTTCTAGGCAAACTGTTATTTCATCTGATTTTGTTAACAATCCTGCAATATTTTGATGCATTATGTGTAAATACTTAGTTACGAAAAAAGCTTGTTGATTGCTTATTGAAAGTGTCGTCTTTATTATTATCCGCAGAAACTTCGTCACAAGTAGCAAATGTATTGCTGTTAGTATCAATAAAATTATTCATGCGAGAGTATTCAATGTCAGTGATTAGAGCTTTTATATCTTCAAAAATTGTTCTCATTGCAGTGTTGTTTATTAAGCCCGATTTTTTACGAAACATGCTAAAGTCACACTTCAGATTTCGATTTGACTCCAGGTAATAAGCATATTCATAGGTCAATAGATCCATGTATAGTAGGTTATTAAATGTTTCAACCCTCCAGTTGTATATGCTATTATGATTTCCATATGCATAGGTAGGGAAGCATAAAATTATGTTTGTATGTTCTATTCTACTAAGCACATCTCTTATGCAGATTATTGTTTTGTTGTAGTCATTTGTTACTTTAAAGTCTTCTGGTCCAATTAGTATTATGCAATAGTCTTCCATTGTGAAGTCTGATAGTTTTGACTCAATACCATTGAGAAGTTGTTCTATTCCTACTCTCGGTGTTAGATAGTGACATATTTCATCTTGTCCTTGTACTAATATATTTTGTGCAGTATTTAAGATATTGAGTTTTTGTTCCGAGCTAAGTATACATACTTTTTTCGTTGTACAAGTTGGTTGAGTCATTTTTTTGGTATTGTTTTTAATTAATGTATTTTTATCTTGTGCCTTTAGTATGTAGTCATTTTTGTTGTCTTGTTGCTTATTCCGAGTTTCAGTGTCATGATTTTGGATTGCCAAACTATCAGTTTGTGTTTGCTTTGTCTTAAAGTTTAAGAGAGGTTTTTTCTTAGGTGTATTTCGGTTAGGTTTAATAGGGCTATTTGTAGTCACTTTTTTGTATAACTGGTTTTTTTTAACTAAGTCTTCATTTAAGTGTTTGAGTTTAGTATTTTCTTGGTTCAATATTTCTATTTCTTTATGGGCGCTATTTAATTCTGATTCGAGGTTTTGTATTTTATCTCTTAGTGTTTTTAAGTCGTCTTCATCCTCAGAAATATCTGGTAAGCTATTAGAAGTGCACTCTAGTGTCTGTGATGATAAGTCATTGTCTCGGTCATCTGTACTTGGGTCTGAATTGGTACGGACGCGTTTACTACGGAATGTTATATTTCCCAAGAAATTATTCATTTTTTCTTTTCAATTAATAATATATATTAATATTATATTTTGTATTGTTGAATATTAATGTTCAATTATATTTAGAAAAATATAACTCGAACTCAAAAATAGCAATTCCACTTTTTGGAGATCTGCTAGGATTCGATCTCACATTCTCTTCGTTTGCATTCAACCGTAGTGACCATTAAGCCAAATGAACACTACTATACTTGCTAAAAATTGGCTTCACTATGTATGATGATCGATAGTGTATGCTGTACAAACGAGATGGCTCTGTCCTAAAGTTTTTATTGCAATGTAGTCATTATGTTCACACGCACATTTTTATTTTATGATAACACTAGTTAATAGTTGTTATGTTACCTGTTTATTCTTGCACTAGATGGCGCTTTTGCAAAGATTGAATTGTTCATTTATTATTTTTATGGTCACACTGATTTGAAATTGTCTATTGTAGGTGCAAAAATTTAAATCTTATGTAAACAAAACGGCTACTTTTGTGTTTTGGTTCGTAAAATCACCAAATACTCAACTATACTTGTCGTTTTTAGCTTTATAATCACACAGTTTTATTCTATTGTCTTGGTTTAAGTGTTTACAGTGTTTAACCGGGAAACATTTCACTTTTAGTTTACATTTCAAGAGTTCACAATTTTTCCACTAGTATTGTCTTATTTTTAAAGCACACAAACATTAGTCCTTGAGATTCACGCACTGAGCTTTACATTGCAGTTATTTCCGCACTCACATTAACTTATTTATATTTTTAAATAATATTTTAGGCAAAAGTAGATGTTGACATGTCTAATGTGACAGGTCGGATAATAATCTACTATTAATGTTTAATAAGTTGTTATTGTTTGTATAATCGGGTACATAAATGACTAATTATACGTACATGTAAGAGATATGGAATATGGTTTAGACTCGTTGGAAAATAAAAAATAAATTCACAATTCGGTTTAACCAAAGAGTGTCCCTAATTAGTTGACCACGACTGTATAACATCATCCTTTTGTAACATTAAAATAACACATCCTAAATATCCATTATTGAAGCCCGCACCAGTCTATGTCTTGAAACATTATAGGATCAGCCGTGACGTTTCGGAACGCACCTAGAGAGCGCGGTGACCTTGAAAGGACGTCCTGTTTCAGAATTAGATTAACTAGAAGAGAATAGATTAACAATACGTACTACAATGATTTTCCTGACAATGATCTGATTCCCTGCTGATTATTTTTATGTTTTAATTCCTGTTTGATCCACTATAAACTGTCATTCCGATCTTATCCCCTTACTATTTTTGACGCTATCAGTGGCGAAGGCTCTATACAAATCGATTCCTACCGGCTTCCCTTTTGAAATATGACGAATATTAGTCTATTATTTTATATATGAATATATAAATAGTAATCTATTATTTTCAATTAAACAAATAATTATTTACGAAGTTACATTGCAGGTATAACATTTGCTTGTAAAAATAACAATCAAAGAAATAATTAAACGCCTACAATTTTTTTCGGAGCAAATTGAAACTGTTCAAACTGTTGTAGGCGACATATTATTACCTCAACGTCACAGGTGTCCGCGCTCACCCAAAGCACTTTGAACTTATATTTAAGTTTCATAGAGTCGACTTTTGTTTGATACCTGTGTCCGCTAATATTTGAGGAGTTATAACACGGCTAAATATGATATGAGGAAGCCGATATTTTTCGAGTTACGATAAGGAATGACAGATTCACAACGTGTCATATTGTTCTCACCTGTTCACACAGAGTAAATTTTTATAAAGTGCCTGTTCATTTGATATCAAAATATCAAATGAACAGGAACTATATTAAAAATATTCGTATCATAATTTAGAATCTTATAGCATTGTTCATGTATTATTGTTGAAATTCATTTATTTGTGTAAACTAATGATATTTGATCGTGCTAAGTGCAGTAAGGTTAAGTATTCTTTGTTGATCGTCTATTTAAATAGGTATGTATGGTATGTGATTTTGTTATTATTGAGTACATTCATTAGCATGGCGGCATTAGTGATCGTAGATTGCTGTCTGACAGATTATTTGTTGACTGAGGAAAAATCCTTTTCAAATTAGAGTTTTGAAAATAAAAAACATGTAAGTCAGTCAGGCCGTGCTCGCCCTGACATGATTATTAATTACAAACGACGCGATGGTTTTTTCAAACATTTTAACAGTTCTTTGTACGACAAATATCCTTGGCTCACGGGAAGTTGCCAGGGCCACAGTTACTGGAATTCACGCATCACACTTGAGCAAGGTAAGCATTTTTTGGTCCGGCTTCCCTTTTACAAAATTCACCCTTCGCCACTGACAGCTATAGTATAGTCAAACAGAAAAAAACAGTTATTCATGTAAAAAATATTTGTTTTCATTCGTTTATTTATTTATTTATTCATTAAAACTTTATGCAACACAAAATGTACAAAGGCGGACTTAATGCCATAGGCATTCTCTACCAATCAACCATGGGTAGTGAAGAGATAACACGGCAGGAGCATAAAAAAAATAAACTAATTAGATAATAGCCTAATGGATAAGATGTCGGACTTGTGATCGAGAGGTCCCGAGTTTGAATCCCATCCATTACACTATTGCCATGAACCCACTTCAGACACAAGCATATTTAGCTTAGTTAGAGGGGTTAACAAGATTGCTAGTAATGTGAATTCTACCCATATTTATCTTTTAATTTTTTATCTTTTTAAATGTAAAACAACTTCCCGCAACTTTCTTTTAAACGCATATTGACTGGTGGCCGTCCTGATATCAAGAGGTAGTGCATTCCACAGAAGAATAGACTGTATATAAACGGAAGAATGAATAAAATCAGAAGTATGAGAAGGACAGAATAAGAGAAGATTATTAGAAGAGAGCAGACTTTTAGCGTGTGAAAAACATAGAAATTGAAAAAGATAAATAAGGTAAGAGGGAGGGGTAGGAGAGTTTAGCAAAGAGAAAAGCGTAGTCAAGGCGCGCAAACTTCTTCTCTGGCGAATGGGCATCCATTTGAGCTCGGTTCTGTACCTCGATACGTGGTCATATTTTTTAAATAGAAAATAAACCGGATGCAGCTATTAAGAAGCTTATCGAGCTTGTCCAGCAAGACCATTACCAGTTTTGATTATAGGGAAAATTAGTCTGCACAAGCATTGTCTTGATTTTCACAGGTAAAAAGTTTCTCAGACGATACAGGCATCGCAAAGTCCCGTTGTCTAACATTGCAAACTTGACTTTGCCAGCCAAGCACAGAGTCAAGATGCAAACCGAGTTCTTTAACGCTAGAGCCAATGGGGATGACGATGACGGTGCCATTGAAAATGAAGGGAGGGAGCAAACTATGTGCCACTCTACCGATCATACGAGAGCTTCCAATCACAATGGCCTGACACTTTGAGGGGTTTACAGATACCCCATATCACACCAATTTTTGATAGCATCTAAATCTCGGTTTACATTTCCTATAGCGTCCGACAAACTTTCCACCCGCGTAGATGCATACAACTGCAGATCATCAGCGTAAAGATGATACGAACACCGAAGACAGAGAGTTACATAGTTTTTAATCATTACGGGCATTGTCAGGATTGCGAGAATGTTCTAACGAGATATCGTAGTACTGGAACGCAAGAGCAACTGAAGCAACAGTGTGACACTCAGTAAAGTCTGATACTCTCTTCCGCTCCATCCAGAGTTGGAAGTCATTTGATAATTTTCCTCACACAAAACGCACAAAACGTTTTGGGAATACCTTCATTGTGCGTACGGCTAAGGAGTGGAATTCCCTGCCGGAGTCTGTGTTTCCCAATAGCTACAACCTAGGAGTCTTTAAGTCAAGAGTGAATAGGTTACTTTTAGGTAAGCGTGCTCCACCTTCGACCACATCATCACTTACCATCAGGTGAGATCCACCTACCACCACCACTATCTCACCTGATTAGATTACACATTGTATATATATATATACAATGTGTAATTTAAAGGGTATATACATACCAAGTACATGGCTTCTTTGGATGACAACAAACGATATGGCAAGGGTTTTGTAATCCTAAGTCTACGTGTGTAGAACTTATTACAAATTCCAATACACTGATACCAGAGACCGAATTTTTCAAATTAAGAAGAACGATAAGAATTATCGTGTTATTGGCAAGTGACGTGGAAAGTTTTTGACCCTCGTAGTGCTGTGACACGTTTGTTATGATTGGTATTCAAGAAATATATGAAACCAATAATTTGGTATCAATTCTTTGAGTCAGTTATTTTGTGCTGAAACTGTGCATAGAGACTCCATACCAGATGTTGTCTTCAGCCCTTTTGGATAGATAAGGGGTTTCCGTTACACGTTGTATAAACAGGCAATACTTACAGTGGGAAACGATACACGTTTGCGTTACAGTAACAATAAGGAACATAGTTATGTTTTTCAATAAACCTTGAATTTTTTTTTGCTGACGGTCTCAAAAATCTAAATAAAAAAATGATTTTTGCAAGCTCGGTTAAATTTTATATTTTGTTACTACATAATTTAATTCTTTTTTTATGAGACAATACTTATTTTTAAGAATGCTCATTAACCTATAATTGGTATATGTATAAGCATAAGGCTACTTACGTCTAAGAAATACTGTATACAGAAGATGTTAGTACACCTTAATAAATAAAAAAAATTGGCCAAGTGCGAGTCAGACTCGCCCTTGAAGGGTTCCGTAGTAACTTCGCTAATTAACTTTGTTTTTCGTAGTGTTTGTATGTATAATTTACAGTTATATTTGCGGTTTTAGAAAATATGCTGTATCTCATAAACTGTTGACCCGATCTCGTTCAAACCAATTTTGGTTTGGTTTGGTAAAAGTTTACATTAATATCTACAGCATTATAATTTTTTAATTTTTGACTCCATTATTATAAAAGTTAGAGGGGGGGTCCTTCTAACTCCACAAGTCCACATCTTCCAAAGTGGTAAAATGTGTGTCCACACATTTTACCACTTTGGATGCGTATATCTTTTAAACGATTAACTTTATGAAAAAGTGGTTTTAGAAACCTCAAAAAATATTTTTAGTTTCAGTTCCTTGTATTGGGGAAAAACATAAAGGGGGGCTCTTTATTTTAAATATTTTTCTTAAAATCGGAAAGCGGTTCACATAATAAATCTAACTATCAAGTCTTAATAGTTTCGGAATAAAATGGCTGTGATATACGGACGGACAGACAGATAGACAGACATGGCGAAACTATAAGGGTTCCATTTTTTGCCATTCGGCTACGGAACCCTAAAAACAACTAAGGAATACATTCGTTGAAGAAAAATGTATTGAAACTAGCGATACGTATTTGTTAGATTTTTACGCAATATTTATAAGTTATGCTAAATTTCTTAGGATAGGTAGTACTTTATAAAGTCGTTCTAAAACCATAATGATTTCGTTTACGAAGCTATATAATACGCATAGCACTATCTTGTTTGAATAAGTGAAACATCGCACGATCATGGGCCCATCATAGTATGGGCTGGTCAGATAAAAATGAAAAGGTGCACCTTCGTTGAGTATGCGCATTTAATCTCGAAAAAAATGCATATCCTATAACGTGAACCACGCAAGCGTACTGACGGGAAAAAGTCTTAACATAATCTAATCGTCAATTGTACACCGTGGGTACGAAACACGATTCTTATTCTTCTTTACCACTTGAATTTTGCGGTGATGTTTCTTTCAATATGTTGTAAACAAACATGCCTTTTTGACGAAATGTTGGGATTACGAACACGTAAATCTTATTTGTGGAACACGTAAACAAATAATCCGAATAAACATGGGAAAACTCAGAATGGAAGAAAACTCTAAATCCACTCTTGTTGACACACATTTCGGGAACCGCGAATTTAATACACAAAATAATGTGGTGTGTGTTTATGTGCATTTAGGCAAAGATTGTGAACAAATTAATAAAAATGTATCTCGTAGACCTGAGGCAGATTACGTTAAAACGCTTTAGAATTCCAATAATTGTTTGGCATGATAGCAAGAAAATAGTCTGTAAAAGGTATTATTTTTTTATTAATAAGTGATGAAAAAAACTGTTATATTCAAACTGAAACTGAAACTGCCTATATTATGTACTCATTCGATTCGAAATCAGTTGATGATTAAAATTAATTAAGTTGCTAATTAAATATGTGTCATTATTATTAATATTACTTATTTAAATTTTATCACACAACAATATTTTATATGTTAGTCTAGTATCCTCGTACTAATTTAATACCAATATTCACGGACAGTGCATTTACAACCAAGAAACATGCATTGAATACATATGTTCTAACCTTCAGTTTAATGATTCAAAATGGTCTGAATTTAATGCAAAACAAAATAACTTAAATATATCACGGAATAAATAAGTAATAATATTTCTTCCAACGTAAGATTTAATGTTGATTGCCATTTTATAACACGACAAATTCTTCATTAAAATGAGCGATTTTGCAATTAAGACTTTTGCTGTAGTCAGTCATACCATTGCGAGAGTCTAAGAATTGATTTGTGTTTACATAATAATGATTATATTTTTAAGAAAAAGAACATTGTTTCAATCATCATCATTATATTTGGCTTAGTGCAAATGTTTCGTTAACCTTTGTGATTCATGGAACACGGAGATAATTTAGTTAATAATACAATGAAACCCAGACTCCCAAGTAACTTATCAATTCAACGAAATTAAATGTAGCTAGAACTTTTAAATGTGACGTGATTAATAGAACGAGTGTGAATTATCTTAAAAAGGTCCTTTACTAACAACTAAATAAAAACGTTCCGAAATAAATCATTGTTTATTGTTTCTTCGAAATTGAAACGGTAAAAGTTCCTTGATATGCTTTTTCACATGTGCCACTTCTAGTCACCTGCATCTACGTTCGGCTATGACGTCATTGAAACAGGAGTGTGGGATAGGGCGGGGAACTTGTACAATTTTGCGTCAGCCTGCTTGCTTTCTTGAGCTCCTAGTACTTAAATTTTGACCATTAGGCTGCAAGCTGATTTCCTCAGTTCGACGATGGAGTTTTCTGTAATTAGGTAATTTAAGTATACCTAAGTATTTTAGTTTTAGTAACTTACTAAATTCATTCTAGAAGCTCGATATTTGTTTAGATTAATATTTTTTTTTTTCTAATGTTGTCAATATAGTTCGAATAACGAATTGATAGTATCAATCTACATTCTAGAAAATGTTGTTTGTATATTTTTTATAATTATCACCTGGAGTCCCGTACACTAATTATTATGGGCGATAGGGAATGAAACACAAATATATTTTTAATATTTTTTAATGTTGATAGGCTCGTGTTTAATCGCCTGTTCACCTCATGGTGAGTGGTGATGTGGTTGAAGATGAAGCACGCAGTGTTACTTCTAGGTCAGTAGGTACTCTCGAATAAAGACCCCCAAAGAGCTTTCAGGAAACACAGACTCCAACAGGGAATTCCAGACCCTTAGCGTCATCTTTATTTATCTTAGCCTACTTATATAAAACTCTTACCTTCCCTGCATAAAACATGTGGGGACGTTTGTAATTAATCACGGCTTAAACTCGAGATAATTTGAAAAAAAAAAACCTATTCCACTTGAAAGTATGCTAGGATAGCTTCTGAGTTTTAGACAAAAAAAGGTTAAACTAAAGTTTCAATGAAGAGCAGTACTCATTTTCATTATCCTTTTATCCTTCAATCACACCACATTACTAATAATAACTATATAAAAACAACAAACGCTTTTACGACAATCTCGCCCCTCATCTTCAATACTTCTATCCGTTCTAATCCCACTTAACTCTTCCACAAATAATATAAACGGGCGGCCATCTTGCAGGCGCGTGCACAGGATTATGACAGGGTATGCGGCGGAGTAATCGGTCACAAAAACTTTTTCTTTTATAGATTTTTAGCATAGCCACAGCCACGCATCGCCACCATGCTACGATGCGTGGCTGTGGCTATGCTAAAAATCTATAAAAGGCAAAGTTTTTGTGACCGATTACTCCGCCGCATACCCTGTCATAATCCTGTGCACGCCCCTGCCATCTTGATTATGCCGCCGTACGAGTAATATAATAAAATGAGGCAAAACATCGGGTATTGTTAATTTAGACAGTACAGTCACGTCGGCGAGTGTTCTACGGTAATGAGAAAAGGCAGATCAGGACGTGAGGATTGATGTGATTGTAGCACAGTGTAAGAGATTTGCTATGAGGAGATATTTCGAAACGTTGATTCAAGATACACCAAAAAGTTCACAAACAAAAAAGATCCGTCATACATAATCCAGAATATTACGTTCTTACTGCTGGGCAAAAACCTTCTCTATATGAGAGGAAATATAAAAAAAAACGTATATTTAATTAATGTACCTATAAGTAAAATTTGTAATAGGTATTTGCTTTGGCTTTTTTTATTTAATGCACTAAATGAAAAGCCTATATAGCCTTGAGTTTATGATTTTCCAAAATTATTAATATAATTATTAATCTAGTAAATGGTGCTAGTAAGAATGACAAATGAAGCTCAAAGCTTCATACTTCATCACCACTGCGACTCCAGAAAGTCAGAGCTAACAGTGACCATGGCTAGAACTGTTTATAATTGGTAATTAAAAGATGTTTTAACCCCTAATTAGTCACCGAGACAGTCGGCTTAGACGAATAGCTGACTGCCAACTTGAGTGTGGTCTTATTCACAAGTCCGAAATCTGTCTCGATTTTGGAGGCAATCTAAAACTACTGCCTCGTCTTTTGATGCATGTTTTCTTCAGCAAACAATAAAAAAATGGCTATCGGTCTAAACTATAAGGTACTCGTATATGCAATCGTTCAAAATACTTACAAACAATATCCCACACATTTCAGATGATACATACGTTACGTATGTCAATTCTACGACAAAAGCAGCGAGCAAACCATGGAATAACCTGGTCGTTATAATAAATAACAAACTCAAAACCTTCTGTTCTTACTGGCACAGCTCTACAGAATATCTACGTTTCTTAAGCTCTTCGGATCCCTCTCAAGGATCCGAAGAGCTTAAGAGAGTTGGAGAAGCTTATGGGATCAAATTAAATTATGGTTACAATAACTGTTATATTTGAGTAGGTACTAATGGGGTCGCAAGCTATCAAACCTTGCATATTTCCCAAAAACTAAAGGTAAATGTCACAACAATCATTCTTGGGAATTCCACTGCGGCTACTTTTTTTTTTATTTCTACCTCAACTTGGTTTCTTGATTAAAAAAACTTTTTTGTAAAAAAATAAAACCGACTTCCATATCAAAACACTACAAAGCCAAAAATAATTTTAATTTCGGTAGTCGGTGTTATTGGTTTTGTATTTTCTTTTTTTTCACACCGCCTTCCGAAATTAAAATTATTTTTGGCTTTGTAGTGTTTTGATATGGAAGTCGGTTTTATTTTTTTGCAAAAATGTTTTTATTTTCGCGCTTTTTAGTGGGTCAATTTGTAATTAATCTAATTATAAAAGCCAAAATGTCAACTACAAAAAACTAAAAACGCGCGAACAAAAAACACAATATAGAGTAACCGAAAAGGTCATCAATGTAAATATTTTTTTTAGACTTTTGTTGATTTTTCAGAAACGGCTTGTTCGATGTCGATAAAATTTTCATGGGACCATTTGGGAAGTATACCCTTTTCAACAAAAAAAGAATTTTTCAAATCGGTTGGCGAGCGACGGAGCTATGCCCGAACAAACATAAAAAAAAAAAAAAAAAAAAACAAACAAACAAACATCCGAATTGAGAACCTCCTCCTTTTTCAGAAGTCGGTTAAAAAAATAGACAATTATCGCTTTAAGTGGGTCCGTTTCAAATGTTACTGACTGAATTTTGTTTCCTTTAAAAAGTCTTAAATTTGATGTTAACGTATCGTGACACAGGTCTCAAAAGAAAGTTTGTTTATCTTACTGTGTGAACGCAATGATTAGTAGGACCGCGAGTGATATGTCAATCGGTAGCATGTCTCTTGGGAATACAATTGTTATGGAGCGTTTTTCGGAAGCGAATCACCCGTTGTGCGTACGCAAATTTTACAAAAATGGTAATTCTGCGACTATGGCGCGAAGAAATTTTTCCAATTGCCCCAATTTAATTTTAAAGGGGTGCAGCTTTAGTTCGGTATGCAAAATGAGGTGTAGCAATGATCTATGCACATTCAAAGCATTTGCCCGTTTCCAAATGGAGAAATCGGGATCATCAGGAACAGACCGATTAACCAGTTCCACATTCTTTTCCATTCTCAATAACTTTGGGTGCCCAGGTTTTGGTTTAACTAGTGTTGTACCGGTCTCCTCAAACTTTTTTCCATTTGCGAATGAGAGAATGCTCGGCGCATCATTGGAGTGACGAGAATCTCGAATATTGTCACAGAATTACCATTTTTGTAAAATTCAACGCACGCACAATTCACGATGCGCTTCTGAAAACGCTGCATAGCGACTAAATTCCCAAAAACCGGGCTACCGATTGACATATCCTTGGTATACCGCCAAATCGTAAACTGTTTTTACGAAGTAAGTTAAACAAATATAAACTTTATTTGGAGACATTCGGTATAAGACTCAAATTGAATATAAAGACGTTAATAACCAGCGTTTTTTTTTTATCTTTATTGATTAATATGTAGAGGCTTTCAATCAAACATGATCAAGTCAGCCTCATCCTACCCTAAAAAGAGATAAAACAGAAAAGGAAATATTTAGTTCTCTTTAGTTTACAGGAAAATTTATATATTTTCATAACATCTTTCCTGTCGATTGTTTGAAATACACTTAATTCAAAAACGTTACTACTATGTATTAATGTTTACTTTTCTTTTCTGTAAGTCACCAGCATTAAAAACAATAATTTTCATCTCTATAGCTAAAATATAGCTTAAGCTTAATATAGCTAAAGTATAACTTCACTACTGCGCACAACACCTAATCTATTGAATATTCGTGGTAAGAAAGCAAGGTCCTTCAGTGAAAAAAGAATCTGAGAACTAAGGCAAACCCTTGTTTCACGAAACATATACATTGGGATTTAGTTTCACACTGTAATTTTATTTTTTTACGATCATATTTTTAACCTTTCTGTCTGTTTATGGAGCCAAGGTTAATCTTGCAAAGTACATATCTATAAATTGAAATTTTAGATAATTATATTGTTTTGTCAGAATTTTGAGTAGCTTAAGAAGAACAATAATAAATTCTACTATAACATGAGTAACAAGATGAAAGATTGGACGAAGCTTGCTGATTGAACCGACTTCTCGTTGCACTGCTCTTTAAGTATAGCACTCTGCTTTTATTTAATGAATATTTATACTAATACTAGCTGACCCGCCATGACTTCGTTCGCGTGGTATCCTACCCCAACCCAACCGATACCACTACCCCTATCCTACCGATACGCTACCCATACCTTACTCTACCCCCTACCCAATCCAAACCCTACACTACCCCTACCCTACCCTACCAATCCCCTACCAATACCCTACCCCTACCCTACCGTACCGTACCCTACCCCTACCCTACCGTACCGTACCCTACCCCTACCCTACCAATACCCTACCCTACCCCATGTTACTTTTCAGGATAGTCAGCTATAAATATTAGTATCATCTAGATTAAATATCAGTTTAATTTAATATCGGTTACATTTCGGGAAGTGTGCGATGGAATTACACAATCTGATTCCGCCAAGCCCGTTCCATCGTCAGACTACAAGACAAACGGCGCTGCGCCATCGTTACATGGTGGACATCCCACACATACGCACAAAACGTTTTGGGAATACTTTCATTGTGCGTATGGTTAAGGAGTGGAATTCCCTGCCGGAGTCTGTGTTTCCCGATAGATATAACCTAGGAGTCTTCAAGTCAAGAGTGAATAGGTTACTTCTAGCCAAGCGTGCTCTATCTTCGACCACATCATCACTTACCATCAGGTGAGATGGTGGTCAAACGCGAGCCTATTATCAATATTAAAAAAATGACTGAAAACGTTTTATGTGAAATTATTTACTTACTGTCTCTTCAGAATCTTTTTTTTTTCTTGCAAGGTCCATGGTGCATGGTGGATGTCGGAGACTTTCAATTGCAGATTATCTAATTTAGTGGCCGTCTGTTGAGTGGATTTCCATTGTTCTGAAGCAGTAGTAGGCTAGAGAAACTGAAAGTCGCTGTATATTAACAGTCAGCTTTTCTTTTATAAATAAGAGTCGTTAAAAGTACAGATCTGCTGTAATTTATTGGCTAGATCTTTGAAAGCTGTAACGGATGACAACGACACTAGTACACCAGACACTCAACAATACCTTCTTTAAATCAAATAGAAAGAAATTTATTCAAATACAGACACACAACAACTACAATAAAAAAAAACATTGTCTAAAATAAATAAATTGAATTATAATTATCAAAATTGACTCTGAACTGGCAAATTTCGGTTAGTTTTAGTCACTTAGGCTAAAACTAATAGTAGTAGCTAAATAAATCAGTTCAGATCCTTACACCGTTATTTCCACGATGGCCGGTAATTTGAAGTTACGAGCGGTCTCTAATGAGACCTCTAGTGGCCTACATTTGTATTCTGTTTTAGGTAAAACAATAAAGAGAACAAGAAAAGTGTATTATTCCTATTTAAAAGATTATTGGTGAAATCAATAGACTAAAAGTACAACTTCATATACTTACTAAATACATAACTCAATAAAAGATATCCGGAATTATTTGTTTATGGTTCCATTTGTTTTTTTTTTTATTTTGTTGTTAGATTGGCACAACTGTTTTCTATTTTGGCGCGGAGTTTGAGTTGCGTGTTATTTAGATTAAATACAGTGCTGGTTTTAGTTAGGTCATGTGTGTCTATTGCGAATTTCATAATCGATAAAAACATCTAACAAAATTTGTCTTAAATATTGCATCGCCATTGGAATTTTGTGCTCGGTGTCCTTGGAAATGTTACAGATGGCTTACAGTGAATCGACTTTATCGACAAAAACATGCTTATGAGTGGTACAAAGCGTTCAAAAGCGGTCGGTCGAGGTGTGCTGGAATATTTGCCACGCTAAGTAAGGCCATCAACGTCTTCAACTATAGCCAACATCGCAAAAGTGAAGGAAATAGTAACTGAACTTAATTAACCCGGACTTACTTCACCCTGCATTATAATTTTAGTGTACAATCTATGTATATACATTGTATAAAAGCGAAATACCACTCACTAATTAATCACGAAATCTCAAAAATTACGAGTAGTAGTGTTCCTTTTAGTACGTAGATGCTCGCCAAGACGGGATTTTGCGAAATTCCCACGGGATCGGGCTTTACACGGGAAAACTTCCCACGCGAACTAAGTCACGAGCAACTGCTAGTACTTTATTTAAGTTCATATACTCACCCATTACACTATTACCGTAGCTTATTTAAAGGGGTTAACAGGATTGCAAGTAATGTTAATTCTACCCATATTGCAAGTAATCTTAAAAAAAATGTTTTTTTTTTTTTTTTTTTTTTTTTTTTTTTTTTTTTTTTCTTTTTAAAAGATTACTAGCAATGTGGGTAGAATTCACATTACTAGCAATCTTGTTAACCCCTCCAACTAAGCTAAATATGCTTGTGTCTGGAGTGGGTTCACGCCAATAGTGTAATGGGTGGGGTTCGAACTTGCGACCTCTCGATCACAAGTCCGACACCTTATCCATTAGGCTATTGACGCTTTTTTTAGCCTCTCCACGAAACAAACAAGAGATGGTAATAAAACAGCGATAAACAGCTTTAATTGTTCCTATATTTTTAAACAAGCACTATACAACGTGTAACGGAAACCCCATATCTATCCAAAAGAACTGAAGACAACATCTGGTATGGAGTCTCTATGCAAAGTTTCAGCTCAAAATAAGTGACTCACAGAATTGACCCCAAATTATTGGTTTCATATGTTTCTTGAATACCAGTAATGACAAACGTGTCACAGCACTATGAGGGTCATCACTTTCCACGTCACTTGCTAATAACACGATCATTTTCTTCGTTCTTCTTAATTTGAAAAAATCGTTCTCTGGTATTAATGTATTGAAATTTCTAATATGCTCCACACATGAACACATAGGATTAGAAAACCCTTGCCATATCGTTTATTATCATCCAAAGAAGTCGAAAATAAACCCTTAGAAATATATTAGAAATATATACCCTTTAAATTATACGTTGTATACGTGCCTAATTTAGACAAGCACTATAGTGTTTCTAATTTAAACAAGCACTACAGTGTGTAATTTAATCCAAATTATATGTTCAATAGTATTATAAAAAACATACATTCATTCAAATAAAGTAACGTCTATGTATGTACCTAAACGTTTTAATTATTACTAACGCTAGGTCCGTAGGCAGGCTACACGACATTATTAACTAGAGAAAACGATGTAACTATGAGCGTAGGCGACAAGGGCCTTCATATAAATGAACGAATATTATATCTCTCCATCTATATGCGTATAATAAAACAGGAGAACCCGGTCTGACTGTATATTGAAAAAGCGCTGTCTATGGTCTGTTTGTTTGTAAGTCCAAATCTCCGAACAAATTACGAATATCCACTCTGTTATTTATTTAAAAAATTATGAACTGGAAGCCGAATCCATAAGCGTTTTTTAAATTTAAATCAGATATATAGAAAAGTTGTCGTCATTTTAAATAAATTATAGATACTCAATCTATCATGATATAAATCTTCTCAGGATGACACTTAACCAACTAAATTATAGATAGGTACTCAATCTACAATTTAGTTGGTTAAGTGTCATCCTGAGAAGATTTCTCAAATGTTTTTCTTTCCGTGGGAATATTATCAAACGACTCCTTCCGCTCTAAGTGGAGTAGAACGGAGTGTCAGAATTGTATTGACTGAATTCCCACCTTGCTCCTTCAGTTCCCTTGCGTTCAAACAACATTCCTCTAAACCCGGAAGATTAGACATTAGAATTCGTCTGTCCCTGTCGTTTCTAAGTGGCACAAGATATTAATTTACAAACATGCGGACAGAGTCGCTGGCATAGCTAGTATATAATATTACTCCCATGTTTTCATTTCAGAAGGTTCTATAACAATATTAGGAACAATGACTATGGAGGTAACGCCTACACGAAACTACATAGCAGTCAGTAGCTTTTAAACGTTATTTACCTGATTAATTTTAGCAAGGTACACTGTTGCTGTTGCTGTTAATTAATTAATGGAATGGAATATTAAACATGTAATTATAAGGCACTTTTTTCCATTCGAGAAATGTATTCATATTATTTTACTTAATTTCTTATAAATGTAAGTACCTAGGTATATACATTTATAAGAAATTAAATTAGAGACTGGGATCAATAAGTTATAAGTATGTGAATAAGAAAATTGTTAAATAAATTACAATACAGCAAAAAGAAAATATATAAAATCTGACCGCAACACTGAATGTTGGTGGCAGTTATTTTCTATGCACAGATTTAACGGATGACAATGAAATTTGGTAAGGAGACAGTTAACATCCTGAAAAAACACATAAGCTACTTTATACTATATAAAGCTAAATTACCACTGACTGACTGACTGACTCATTGACATAATTGTTCTCCCAGATGGTGGATATATTTTGACAGATTCGTAAACAAGTAACTCTCAAACCTACGGGAAAAGTGCCAAACCTCCCCTCCCCCCCCCCCCCCCTTCTCCCCCCTCCCTATCGTATCTCGGAAACTACGAGACCCGTATTTTTTTTTTACGGATTCGTATAGAGGAGGCTCGGTAAAGTAAAAACCATTTATCAAAGTCGCCCCCCCCACCCCCCTTCTCACCCCCTTTAGGCGGATCTCGGAAATTAAGAAACTTGGAACATTTTTTTTTCAGATTCATTTAGAGGGGCAATGCTTTAGTCAAAATACTTCTGCGACCCCCCCCCCCCCCCATCACACCCCCTTATTTTTTTTTCACAAGCACGCGAGGTGCATGCACCTCGCGCAACACGCAAATACTAGTTATATTATACTATATTAAGCTAAATTACCACTCACTGATTCATTGACATAATTGTTCTCCCAGATGGTGGATAGGGAGGTGGGTATATTTTGACAGATTCGTAAACAAGTAACTCTCATACCTACGGGAAAAGTGCCAAACCTCCCCTTTTCAACCCCCTTCTCCCCCCTCCCTATCGTATCTCGGAAACTACGAGACCCGTATTTCTTTTTTACGGATTCGTATAGAGGAGGCTCGGTAAAGTAAAAACCATTTTTCAAAGTCACCCCCCTTGCCCCCCTTCTCACCCCCTTTAGGCGGATCTCGGAAAATAAGCGACTTGGAATTTTTTTTTCAGAATCATTTAGAGGGGCAATGCTTTAGTCGAAATAATTGTGCAACCCCCCCCCATCACCCCCCTCCATTTTTTTTTATCACAAGCACGCGAGTTGCTTGCACCTCGTGCAACACGCAAATACTAGTTTTATTATAAATGCGAAAGTAACTCTGTCTGTTACCTTTTCACGCCTAAACCGCTGAACCAATTTACATGAAATTTGGCATGGGAATAGTTTAGGACCCTGGGAAGGACATAGCCTAGTTTTTATCCCGGAAATAATCCCTAAAGGATGTAAACATGGAATTGGAATTTCGTATAGGGAATCAATGATGTCCCCACCCTCCCCACACACATAATATACTTGACCGCTAAACCGATTTGGATGATATTTGGTGTGGTTTTAAACCCTGAAAAAGACATAGGATAGTTTTTATCCTGGAAATCATCCCTTCAGGATGTAAAGAACCACTCATAACATTTTTTTTTAAACTACACAACTGCATGTAGGCTATACAAATCTTTGTTTAGGGCTGGGGTCGAACGCACGTCATGCACCACTCAACAGTTACGCCAACCGTGTCGCTTACATTTTAACCAATCATGTTAATACACGAATTATTTCTATATTTTTAAGTAGGTAGATACTAACACTTTTATCTACTTTTGTATATCATATCTAGGTATTAGTCTATTCTTGCAGATTAATTTATAGCAGACACATACGTAAGTAGGTGTCTCAGAGACATAAATATATACGTAAATCGAATACTGTCTGTCTGTTTTTGGGTATGGATGGACCCTGGTAATGGTTATTTTTAAATATTATATACGTTTTTAACCACCCAAAAAGGTGTACCAATTGACAAGAAGAATTATAGACAAAGTGTAAATTAACGCGGGCGAAGTCGCGGGAAAAAGCTAGTAAGAAATATGTATTTAAACATGACTAGCTGGCTACCCCGGCTTCGCCCGGCTGCAAGTTTACTTTCGGTATCATACAGTTTTCTTTCCAAACCCTTTCCAGACAAAAAATAATTAGTCAAATAAATGAAGCTGTTCTGAACTAATGCGTTTACGTACATATTATACATTCGGTAATTAATTTTTAGTAAGCAACCCGCCCTGGCTTCGCACTGGTTCTTTACAGAAAATATAAAATAGCCTATGTTACTCCGAGGACATGTAGCTTTCGGTGAAATTGGTTGAGTAGTTTTTGAGTTAAATCGTAACAAACAAAAAATCAATCATCTTTCCTCGTTATACATAATATTAATTTATATGATAAGGATTAATACCGTATTTGTGTAATTACCTTTTACATTACCGCTTTATAATTGCCAGATTTTAGGGTTCCATAGCCGAATGGCAAAAAACGGATCCTTATAGTTTTGTCATGTCTGTCTGTCTGTCTGTCCGTCCATCCGTATGTCACAGCCATTTTATTCCGAAACTATTAGGACTATACATGTGAAACTAACCGCTTTCTAATTTTAAGAAAAAAATTAAAAATTATTTAATATAAAGGGGGGCTCCTCATACATGGAACTGAAACTGAAATTTTTTTTTTTCATTAAATCTATGCGTGTGTGGTACCCTTTTTTATCTATCTTATTTTGATCTATCTCGTACGGTTGAGCCAGAGCTTGCAATGCAAGCGCAAAAAAAATTGTTTATTAAGACCTCACATTAGAAACTTCCAAAATTATCATTGTTTCTCTACTATATTATGTATGTATAAAAACCTAATTTTATTTCTTTTAATTTTATGCATTATTTAATAAAAATATATTCAGGCGAATATAAAAATAAATTATAGCGCATCGAAAAATTCGTCAACATCGCTATCAATGGGAAAAGTGCCCAGAACACTGGCCGCATTGCCACGTTGAATGGCAATGCTGATTCTCTGTCCAAAGAAAAGGCCAGCCCTCTGGTCACCTGTAGAGTCGACTAATCGTTTTCCGATGTCACGAAAGTGTCGATGCGCACTCGGACTCCACGGTCCTAACGTTTCAACCCCAAACGGCTCAAACATATAGCACCCAATTAGGTTGTTGTATTTGCGCTGTTTGAGATTTTCTGCACCAACAGCTGCCGCCCCAGCACAGCCCGCCGTACTGAGAAGATGGGATGGCGCTAGGGTGTCAACACAAGTAGCATCCCACACCAAAGGCCTACCCAACTTCCAAGGCATTACATTCATCAATCATTATACATCAATCAACGGAGTTCCGCATGGCGTTGTCTCTTACTGTGCTCCGGCGTTGCCACTCAGCGCGGCACGTTTTAGTTATGATGTATATGACTCAGATGGACAGAAATCAGATCAGCAACATGTTTTATGATTTTTGTTGAAATTTCGTCATAACCTACGCTATTAGTGTTTTTTAAACTTTTTATAATATTAAATATTTGGATTGGTTGACACGGTGCCATGAACATGGATTTTTGTTTACGCAAAAAATCAACTGATTACATTTTAAGCAAACAAAAATCCATGTTCATGGCACCGTGTCAACCAATCCAAATATTTAATATTATAAAAAGTTTAAAAAACACTAATAGCGTAGGTTATGACGAAATTTCAACAAAAATCATAAAACATGTTGCTGATCTGATTTCTGTCCATCTGAGTCATATACTTAATTTGTGTATCAGCCACGGTGTTTTTCCTGACCGACTCAAGATATCTATTATAAAACCCGTTTTCAAAAAAGGGGATAAACAGAAAATGGAAAACTATAGACCCATTGCGCTTTTGCCAATTTTCTCAAAAATATATGAAAAATATATTTATAACGAAGTATATGCATATTTAGAAAAACATATGATTCTCTGCAATGAGCAAAAAGGTTTCCGGAAAAATAAAACTATAAATATGGCAATCTATGACTTCTTGAATACAATTATGACTAATATTGATAAAAAGACGCCTGTTTGTGCTATGTACTGTGACATGACACAAGCTTTTGACTATGTTGACCACAATATCTTAAGAAACAAACTATACTCGTATGGAATAAGAGGCAATATTCTGGATTTATTAATGACTTATCTGTCAGATAGAAAACAAAAAACTGCTATAACAGACTTAAATTTAAAGACAAAACAAGAAGTTATATACCTATCCAAAGAACGTACTGTATTCTTTGGCGTACCACAGGGCAGTGTTCTGGGACCCTTACTTTTTTTAATATATATTAATGACCTGCCCAAAGCTATAAATTGCCCTATAACCCTATTTGCTGATGATAGCACGATAACAGTAGCTGGAAATAAACCCGACCAATACAAAACTGATATAAATGACGCGTTAATCTCAATAATTTCCTGGCTTAACAATAATAACTTAAAAATTAATCTAAGTAAAACTCAAATAATGCATTTTGGCCAGAGAAAACAGAGTAAAAAAATGGAGGTAAAATTCCAAAATAATGTCGTTAATGATGTGGACAGTGCAAAATTCCTCGGCCTTACAATAGATAGTCAGCTTAACTGGAAGAATCATATTGAAATATTATGTAAGAAAATAAGTTGCTCATCCTATGCCCTATATAAACTTTCTCCAACCGTTAACACTGATGCACTACTCATAGCCTATCATGGTCTTGTTGAATCAGTGTTAAGATACGGCATCATATTTTGGGGTAACTTTACTAATAGGGAAGCCGCGTTTAAAGCGCAAAAGCGCTGCATAAGATCTATGTTTGGGCTTCAGGTGACGGACAGTTGTATGCCTTATTTCAGAAAGCATAAAATTCTCACACTTCCTGCTTTGTATATTTATGAAACTGCCTTATTCGTAAGATTAAATCCAAATTTATTCTCTCTCCTATCTGATACTGTACAACGTAACAGGCGAAATGACATTCTACGCGGTCGCAGAGCCAAGACAGCTCTCATGCGGAAAAGCATATTCTGCAGAGCCCCGCAAATTTATAATAAAATTAAAAAATCAATTAGGGAGTTAGATTTGGCTGGTTTTAAGAAGCAATTTAAAGAATTTCTATGCACTAAATGCTACTATAGTTTGAATGACTACTTAAATAACACATTAATTTAATTCAATTATTGTTTATGTTATTTTATTTCTGACATTCTTTATTAAAATTTGAACCATTACTTATTTAAAAAAATGGAATTATAATTTAGCATCTATGTAATCAACTTGACATTTGTACGCCCATGTGGTAGAATATGATGAGACTATATACGTATATGTAAATTTAAGACCATGTAATTATGCATACCGACCATGTTCTGACAAATAAATGATTATGATTATGATTATGATTATGATTATGATTATGATGACGCCGTGCGTCGGGCACGGTTAGATAAACTGAAGTCTGTCAGAGACTCGCGTAGGAATTATTCCTAGTGCAAGATTTATTATAGTTTGATTTATAAAAAAGGAAAAAGTCGAATAATAAGAGATTATTTTGATGTAAGCAATTAGAATTTAGATAGTAAGATTAAACAATTGTGATACAAAGATTTAGCCATTGCTATTGTAGGTAGATTTATAAGAAAAGAAAAAAGTACCTAGTCGATTAATAAGAGATTATTGTGATGTAAACAATTCGAATTTAGTAAGGTTAAACAATTAGTAACTGGTATAAACATTTACTTGTTAGCTTAAAGATGAACGATTGTGATACGAAGAAAGTGATTCGGGTGGTTAATTTAAAGCCTCCTACAAACAGACGCGATACAAAGACATGAGCGACTCCATTGTGTCGCGCCTGTTTGTAGGAGCCATAAGGGCGATTTAAAATAAAAACATAAAAAACTTTTTGACTTTTTTTATCGATACAACGATTGCCCCTCCTTATTTATTGTAGGTATTATTTTGTCAATTTGTAGCCGGGCGCTAGGGGCACAGCAATTGATATTTAGCCTAGCGCTCAAAAGGTTAATAATGTAAGACATATATATATTTTAATAATATAATTAATTACAGGTATTCGTTAATCAGATTCAGATAATGATGCCATATCTTATTAATATTCAGAATTATCAGAATCGCCAACTATTTCTATGATAAACCTATCAGTAATGTCGTCGACTATAAGGCCCAGTTGACACATAAAAACACAATAACTCGAAATTTTGTAATTAGTTTACAAGCAGGCGGAACCCAATCGAACATAATAATATATGTATATTTGTAAAAATGGGATGGGTCCCGCCTGCTTGTACCTTTTTTAAATGGTAATGTGCTTGCTTTTTTGCTTTCAGTTGAACAGTCGCATTTTTTTAATTTTTAGCTTTTTAGTTTAAATGTGTTAAAGATTTCACAGATTATTTAATTCTAGGAATTGTGGACTTGAAGTTCATTCGGATCAACTGCACAAGTAGAGCCTTCTGGTGCCCTTACTCTGCTTAATACAATATAGACCTTTTGTAAATAAATTAGAAGTTAAATAGATCACAGGTAAGGTCGTCCTTTGCAGTTAATGTCGGTATTGGGCCAGGCCAATGAGACACTGCTCTCTACAATTTTATAGAATTAAGCGTCCACCGAGGTCGTTGTCGTTATCAGTGCCGGGTCGGGCTGGTTAATGAAAAAACGCCCAATGTATAATTACAGCCCAGCACAATATAAGCGGCAGCATCATCAGAGGGTTAATCCAATAAAATCATCACCACCGTGTAGGTAGCCCAACTTTAGCTGCCCTCTGAAGTTATCAAATAACAATATTATAAGTCAAAGGAGAATAAGAAGGAATAATTCCAACTTTATTCTTTCTTTAGTCTTACGATTTTTCAGTCTTTTTATATGATTTTCATTTCTATTTAGTTGTATACAAATAAATCACATCGATGCCTCCCACGTAAGTTGTTGTAAACCACAAATAGCAATTTTACAGGAGAGTGTTTCAAAGATACTATTAGCAGTAAAAACTTCATTTTTCAATTAATCTTTATACAATTCAATATGTAATATAGTTAGTAATACTAAATTGTATAAAGATTAATTGAAACACATACTTTGCGTCACGCAGTTGGGTAAAAAGTTTCAATTCAACAAACCGGTATCGTAGGTCGGTATCGACACTGCACAAAAGAGCGGGCAACATTATTTCTAAACTTGACATTAATTTGCAAGTGTCAATTCTGTCCCTGAGATTAAAAAACAGGGTATATGTACCGTAAAACTAACAAATTCGATTCTTTAAATATTTCTTCAATTCAATGTTTGATACCTCTGCAATGAGCCTACCTGAGAATACTATTATGAAAATGAGAATTACATCAAACAAATAAATGAATTAAAAATGGAATTAGCAACCGTACATCAAGAAGTAGATAATTTGCTAGAGTAAAATCAACAACTAAAATCAGAATTAGAACACTGCAAAACAGTTGTAGAAAACTACAAAAAGTCAGATTTGCATCCGTGCGTGTAAGCAGCAAGAAAAAACGACGGAAATGGGAACCTGATGACACATTAAGCTCAGTTCCTACAAATAGTGATGCTGAAATAAATTTTAGAATTGAAAAGAACAACTCGAAACAATAACAACAACAAAAGAATGTCACAAAAACACATCCTACAAAAAATAAAATATTTTTAATAAATACTAATAGCATAAATGGAATTTTATCGATTGCTGAATCGACAATGAACATGAGCATGTATGTTTTTTAGATTCCAATAAGAATATTATTTTATTAATTTATTTATTTGCTCAAAATAATGCATTAAAGTTACACGTTACAATACAGTTTCACATAATAAGTACTATATCTACAAACGTGTGGGTGAGCACTGCTCTCCTAGCTAGGTCATGAAAGACCTGTGATAAGGAAAAGCAGTCCGGTCCCCTGAGATATTATGGAGTAAAGATTACATAGTGCTTGTCACTGTCAGATATGAGATGATGTTTTATTTTACATTGAAAAAAAAAAAAACTATAAAAGTTAAATAAGTTTGTTAAATTTGAAAAGAAAAAATATATATATATATATATATAAGTTTGATGATTTTGGGTAAGGTACCTTTAGAATTAGTTGATGATTATTCACTGTATAATACCAAGACGGGACAAATTAATGACAAAGGTATTCACAACATCTTCCGAGACCTTAACGACTATATTCAGGATTTACAACAGTACAACAACAACGAATTACAGGCTAACTTAGAAGACGACATTTTTTTTCTCGAGTAATGAGAAATTAATAATATTGCAATATTCTGGATATTGCAGAATTGATCAACAAATCAGATATGCTTGCAATCTGCTTAGAAGAACTTTTAGACAGGGAATTAAAAGTTGATATATTGTGCATTACAGAACATTTTATGTCAGAGGGCGATGAAACGCATCTGTTGATCCCAAACTACAGTTTAGCCTCATGTTTTAGTAGAACTAATATTAAAAGAGGTGGTTCGTGTATCTTAGTCAGAAATGGATATCTTTGGAAAGAATTCCAGGTTCGGTCGTGTATGGAATACTGTTCTCATCTTTGGGATGGATCTGCGAAATACCAACTGGACGCGCTTGAGTCTATCTCAATGGCAACGATGCACTGGTCGAGTCGAAGCTCCAGAGCCTTGAACACCGACGACGAGTTGCAAGTCTATCGGTTTTCTATCGGTTACATTTCGGTGAGTGTGCGATGGAATTACACAATCTAATTCCGCCAAGCCCGTTCCATTATCGGACTACGAGACAAACGGCGAAGCACCATCGTTACATGGTGGACATCCCACCCATACGCACCAAACGTTTTGGGAATACCTTCATTGTGCGTACGGCTAAGGAGTGGAATTCCCTGCCGGAGTCTGTGTTTCCCGATAGATATAACCTAGAAGTCTTTAAGTCAAGAGTGAAAAGGTAATTTTTGGGTTAGCGTACTCCATCTTCGACCGCATCATCATTTACCATCAGGTGAGATAGTGGTCAAACGCGAACCTATTTTCAATTAAAAAAAAAAGTGCCAGAGGTTGCGAAATTGTCAACAACTAATACATTTGAATGTTGTGGAATAGAACTAACAAAGTATAATATCTTAATTGTATGTATTTATCGTGTACAAAAAGTGTCGAACATAATGTAATTAAAAAAAATTAGAACAATTATTAACAAACTAGCTGCTGCCAGCGGCTTCGCCCGCATGAAAGTAGAAAATTATCCCAAGGGAACATAGTCTCGGGAAAAAATCATGTGTGCTATTCCTTTATTAATCATGGTCTACCCGTGTACCAAGTTTCATTGAAATCCGTTCAGCCTTTCGAGTGTGAAGAAGTAACAAACACAAACTTTCGGCTTATAATATTAGTGTGATTATTATTATATACTTTATTGTACACCTTAACTTAACACAGGACAATCATTTATAAAAATAAAATAAACCGGTTCCGGCGACGGCTACCCGCGACGGGGCCCGTCGCGTTCCCACGGAGGCCATCCGCGTGTCCACGCGCGTGCACACGGGCGCCCGCGACACGCAGTTTCAGGCCTTAGTGTTATTTTGCGTTTCAGTAATTTTATGTTATCTCCGAAACTACACAACCAATTGACATACAGTAAAGAGCAAATTTTATCTCCATGATGTCCTTCTGGTGATAAAGATTTTTTTTTTTAATAAGGATAAATATTTTCTTGCTTAAATAATCATCCAAACGTAAGTACGTTAAAAAAACTTTTTTTACATAAATCCTCCTATATCTGCTAAAATATAAAATAGAATTATTTAAGACGGACCAGATTGCCATACATTGTTTTCAGTTTTATGCAACTGTTTAGGCAGCGCATGCAAATAATTCTATTTTAAGAGGTACAATTTTCCGACTTGCTTGACAAAGATTATAATAGCTCGGCTAATATGCATGACATACGGATAATTTATAGCCTATAGCACTCAGGGATAATGCAGCTATACATAAGCGAAAGAATTTTCAAAATCGGTTCGGTAGTTTCAGAGATTACCCCATATATACAAACTTACAAATTTTACCTCTTTATAATATTAGTATAGATGTAAGCAACAAAAAGTATAGCAACATTATATAAGCCGGTGATTTTAACATTGACATCATGAAAAATAATAGTATATGCCTTGACTTCACTTGTTGGTTATTAAATTATAATCTGAAATTAGCCATGGGAACAAGGAACCTACTCGATTGAAAAGTCAGACTTGCATCGACAATTTTGCACATAATTTTCAAAATCGATGTGGGACTGAAGTGATAGAATTTGCATTATCTGACCATATGGCAGAACTGTTAAAATGTCCTGTAAAAATACGTACAATACCAAACTCTGGAAAAAAACCACAGAGAGATTATGCAAAAGTAAATATACTAAAGTTCAGATCTTGTTTAAAAAGTCTTACATTTAAATGATATTTATAATACCGATGACCCTAATATCGCATATACTTAATTATTGGAGGAGTTTACATTGTTTTATAAGCTTTGTTTTCCATTTAAGCTTGTAACTATTAACTTAGCCAGGAAGTCTTAATTGATTTCACGTGGCGTTAGGATTTGTAGTAAGAAAAAGAAACACCTTTTATGGAAATATGCGGAGTGATTGTGTTTGTTTTTTTTTGTTTTTCTCTGTGTTTAATAGCTATAACCTAGGGGTCTTTAAGTCAAGATGAATAGGTTACTTTTAGGTAAGCGTGCTCCATCTTCGACCACGACATGATCACTTACCATCAGGTGAGATGGTGGTCAAACGCGAGCCTATTAAAAATAAAACTAAAATATGCTAGGCTTGACAGCTTGCGACCCCATTAGTACTCAAATATAACAGTTATTGTAACAATAGCTTAATTTGATCCCATAAGCTTCTCCAACTCTCTTAAGCTCTTTGGATCCTTGAGAGGGATCCAAAGAGCTTAAGAAACGTAGATATTCTGTAGAGCTGTGCCAGTAAGAACAGAAGGTTTGGAGTTTGTTATTTATATAAATCTAAGTTTACTAAATACAGTACATTATTAAGAAAATTATACAACTTACCCAAAGGGCTCAAAATATTCACAAAATCAAAACCTCTGAAAATAAAACTAAAGCTACATGGCAAATAATAAAAAATTAAATATACCTCGAGATTGTTTACTCAAATCTATTATTTTTAATAATAATGCAATAACAAATCCAGAATCAATTGCAAATCAATTTAAAAATTATTTCATTGACAGAGTTATCCCTATAAACGATTCGGGGAAAAATGTCACAACAGGCAGGACAATCAGTAAGGGTACCTTTCCTGATGGTTTTTTTTTTTTTAACGTGGTAAAATTATCAAATAAGTCCTCCCACTCCGGGCAGGGTGGGAGGGACTGTCAGACTTTTACTACCTAAAATCCACGGTGTTCCTTCAATAGCCCTTTACGTACCGAGGCCACGGTAACGGGATGAGTCCCACGACCCCGGCAGGCTTCGGCCCTCTGCAGAGGGGGCCTCGTCATGTTGCTGACGCTCTTTGAGGCGCGCGTGGAACACGACGCGCCGTCGACCCGGGCATGGTCCATGGTCGGACAGCGAGTTGCCCTTTACTCGCTGTCCGCATGCCCGCGCCTACGGTGGCCGGAGATCGTCGGCCGACGTCCGACGCCGTGGGCGTCTACAACTGCGGCTGGGCTGGAGGGAGGACGCCATCCTCTCCCTCACGCGGCCCGCCTCCTCCTTCGGAAGCATGACTGCTTCGCAGAAGGAGGCGACCGCTTCCCACTCCCTCTCGCCCCGCAGCATGGCCTCGACCAATGCCGGGCGCGAGAGGTCTCCGCCTATTGTCGCCGTGAGGACACGTCGGTGCTCTGCCCAAGCTGGGCAGTCCTGCACCGTGTGCTCGACTGTGTCCTCAGGGCGACCCTCGCAGTGGTGACACCCAGGCGTCTCTTCCTTACCCATCAGACACAGGTACCTCCCGAAACTTCCGTGTCCGGTAAGGACCTGCGTCATGCGGTAGGTCAGGACGCCGTGACGCCGATCTAGCCACTCCTCAAAGAGGGGTATGAAAACGTCAATAGTAAAACCTCTATTTAAAAAAGGAAACAGAGACAAAATCGAAAATTATAGACCAATAGCGCTGATACCAATTATGTCTAAGATTTTTGAAAAATACATTTATAAAAAATTATACACGTATATGGAAAAAAATATTATTCTTTGCAGTGAGCAAAAAGGCTTCAGACAAAATAAGACAATCAATATAACGGTCTATGATTTTCCACAGACTGTAATGTAACGAGTTGATGAAAGGACCCCCATTTGTGCTGTGCTATGCGATATGACACAAGCATTTGACTACGTTGACCACACTATTTTAATCAATAAACTTGACACATACGGAGTAAGAGGAAATATTCTTAAACTAATTGAATCTTATTTAACTAATAGAAGGCAAATCACAGCAATCTTCAGAATAAATCACACCAAAAAAGCGGCAACGTGTTTATCACAAGAACGTATAGTAAAATTCGGTGTACCACAGGGAAGCGTTCTGGGACCAATATTATTTATTATCTATATAAATGACTTTCCGAAATCTATTGAAAATCCAATGACTCTTTTTGCAGACGACAGCACAGTCACAATAGCATGTAAGAATACACTTATGAACTTGACATTAATAATACTTTAGCTTCTTTAATTTGCTGGTTAGACAATAATAATTTAAAAATTAATCTAAATAAAACACAAATTTTACATTTTAGTCAAAGAATACCAATAAAAAATAATATTAACCTAAAATATAAAAACCACACTATATGCAGAGTTAGTCATGCCAAATTCCTTTAACTACCTATCGATAAAAAACTTAATTGGAAAGACCACATTGAAGAAGTCAGTAAAAAAGTTAGCAGTTCTTCCTATGCATTACATAAACTCGCCCCAATCGTTAATATAGATTCTTTACTTACTGCCTATCATGGACTTGTTGCATCGATCCTTAGGTACGGCATTATTTTCTGGGGAAACTATACACATAAATATATTATATTTAGAATGCAAAAACGATGCATAAGAGCAATGTTTGGTCTTAAAAATATAAACAGTTTTTAATAGTAATAATTTTCACATCGTATAAAATTCGTCCTCCCAAGCATATGTCCAAAACTCTTCTCCTTCGCAATTTTAGTGGGATGAACATTGACCAGCTTCGAGGGGATGTCAATAACATTGACTGGGCGCCTTTGGTTGAATCTTCATCGGTTGACCAGCAGGTTGAATTTCTTACTTCTTCCCTTATTCAGCTTTACGACAAGCATGCGCCTGTTCGAGCTGTCAGAGTAAAGCACCTCCCAGCGCCTTGGCTGACTGATGAAATTAAACTTTTGATTAATAAGAAAGCAGCTGCCAAATTTAAGTTCAAAATTCAAACCAATGACAGCAACAGGAAAAAATATGTGTCAGTCAGAAATCACTGCAGCAAGGTATGTAGAAATGCAAACCGCCAATATATCCACAGTTCCGTTCAGAATGGTGATCCAGCTAAGGTCTGGAATTTTCTCAAATCTTTAGGTATCGGAAAAAAGTCTCATGAAATAATTCCTAAGGACTTAGACTTCAACTTACTTAATAGTCATTTTTCTACTTTGCCTGTATTAGATAGGGCCACTAAAGCTGCTACTCTAAATTATCTTTCAAACCTTCCGGAACCTGATTATTCTCCTTTTGTCATAAGTCAATTCGCTGCTTGTGATGTTAAAAAGAGTATTGTGTCTATTACGTCCGACGCTGTGGGTAGTGACTGTGTCAGTCGTAAGATGATCATCCCTATCCTTGACAACATTCTTCCGGCCATCCTTTATATCCTTAACTTCTCTATTTCTAGTAGTATCTTTCCACAAGCTTGGAAAGACGCTCAAGTTATCCCGTTACCTAAGAAATCGCATCCCGCATCTTTCTCTGACTACCGACCCATTTCCATTCTCCCTTTTCTATGCAAAGTCCTAGAAAAGCTTGTCCATCAACAACTCAGCGCGTTCCTTTCTAAACATAATCTTTTAAATCCCTTCCAATCTGGTTTTCGACCTGGTCACAGCACTACCTCAGCACTCGTTCATATTACAGATGATATAAGGTCAGGCATGGAGATGGGGAAGTTAACGGTACTCGCATTACTTGACTTTAGCAATGCTTTTAATACAGTTGACTTCGACATTCTGCTTGGCATTCTATGCTCTTTTAAGATATCTCCTACGGTAATTGACTGGTTTCGTAGTTACCTGTTTGGTCGCCGGCAGCGTATTTGCACTGAGGATTCTTTCTCTTCTTGGTGTGACACCTCTGCCGGTGTGCCGCAGGGTGGCGTTTTATCTCCTTTACTTTTCGTACTTTTTATTAATGCTATCACTCAACGACTATCTTCCTTCTACCACTTGTATGCTGATAATTTGCAAATTTACACGCAAGCACCCCTCGTAGACTTATCTGATGCCATTGGGACAATTAATGGGGACCTTGCTCGAATTAGTGATTGGAGCACTGGGTTCGGACTGAAAATTAATCCTGCCAAAACCCAAGTAATTGTTGTTGGTAGCTCCCGGACTATCTCTAAGATCGACTGGTCAACACTTCCCGAAGTTTCATTTAATAACACCGTCATTCCGTTCAGTCACGCCGTGAAGAACTTGGGGATATACATCGACAAAACTCTGTCTTGGACGAAGCAACTGCAGGAATTCAGTCGTAAACTGTTTGCTTCTGCAGGCTCCCTGAGACGGCTTCGTAATTTTCTTCCCATCACGACTAAAATTGCAATTGCATAATCTCTTCTTCTTCCTATCTTGGACTATGCTGATGCCAGCTATCTTGATTTGACCCAAGACCAATTTGACAAGCTAGAGCGACTTCAAAATCTCTGTATTAGGTTTATATTTGGCTTGCGCAAATATGGCCATGTTTCTGAATTTCGTACTAAGCTCAAATGGCTTTCTATTAGGTTTAGCCGGAATGTTCATTTACTTTCTCCGCTTTATAATGTGCTATTTAATCCTTTCACTCCTTTTTATCTTAAAGACTGCTTTCGGTTTCTCTGTGACACACATTCAAGGTACTTGAGATCATCGGAAAATTTAGAGTTAAGTATCCGTATGCATTCCACTTCTTTCTTCGATAAATCTTTCACTATCCAAGCGGCTCGTTTGTGAAATGCATTACCCATAGATGTGAGGCGTGCTCAAACATTACCTACATTCAAAAGAATGGTGAAGGAGCATTACCTCTCACTATAATTTTTTCCCCTCATTTCTCTATTTTGACTTTGAAATGTATTAGTATATATTTATATATTATTTTTTGTGGTATGTATTATTATTATTCTATTATTATGATTCATTAGTGTTATGTATGATGTTGTACGCTGACAGCTGACAGCTGATCTATGTCTTTTAATTTCTGTCCATCAAAAGGTGGTCTGTAAGAGATTGTCCTGTGCGATAAGACCGCCTATTGTACACTTTTTTAGTTTTATTATTTGTATCTTTAAATGTATTGTAAGGTGTACAATAAAGTATATAATAAATAAATAAATATAATATTATAAATGCGAAAGTAACTCTGTCTGTCTGTGTGTTACGTAATCACGCCTAAACTACTGAACCGCTTTAAATGAAATTTGGCACGGACATAGTCTAGAGCCTGAGAAAGGACATAGGCTGATTTTAATGCGAAAAAAGGGCTGTAAGGGGTTGAAATAGGGGATGAAATTTTGTATGGAAATTACGTTATTTTTAAAACTGGAAGCTTGAAACTTATTTTTTAGACTTTTTATTAGAAAATTGTACTTAAATAAGTTATTAGCAGTAAAATATTGTAAATAGCTTATTTATGTATGAGTTTTATTTTCAAAATAATTAGTATGAAAAATTTAAAATGCTGCCGAAAGTCACTATTCCGCGCGGACGAAGTCGCGGGCACAGCTAGTACTTTATAAAATATCAAATTTTCTCACTTCCTTCCTTATATATACTCGGACACTTCTTTTTTTATTTGGAATAGGTTCGCGTTTATATATACTACACTCGCGAGCAACCAAATCGACTCAACCCATACGTCCGCATAAATATACGTATTTTTCGAAAAATCCATCACTTATTTTAAAAATTATTATAGCGTTCGAAAGCTTGAGACCTTAGCTTTAATATGTTACCACTTTTAATAACATTTATTCAAGACTTTTAAAATTAATGATATCTGGGTGTAAGTAGAGGTAAAATGGGAACTTAGAAAAATGTGTGGTGGTCAGTTATTTTAAAAATAAAACAAAAACTTTTAAAAAACAAAAAATAATTTATTATATCAATATTTGGTATTGCCCCCCCCCCCCTAGCTCTAATCAGAGCTTGCAGTCGATTTTTCATCGACCTGATCAATTTTTTGACGGTATCTTGATGAATTCCATCCCACTCCTCTAATAACGCCGCCTTTAGTTCCTCTATGGTTGAAGGGACTGGATTTCTGGCCCTGACCCGTCTTTTGAGCTCGTCCCATAAGTGCTCGATGGGATTCATATCTGGACTGAGTGCAGGCCAGTCCATTGTCTGTATATTCACTTCGTCCAGGAACTGCCGAGTGATACGCGACGTGTGACACCGGGCATTATCATGCATTAAGACGAAGTTCTCGCCGACAAATCCTGCGTAGGGAACAACGTGGTCCTGAAGTATGTCGGTAATATACCGATCAGCTGTCAGCCCTCCTCCTCGGCCTCCCCGGGCACGAAAACAAGCTTGGTTTTTCCGTCTAAAGAGATACCAGCCCACATCATGCAGGAGCCGCCGCCGTATGCAACCGTTTCAGCGAAACAGTACTGCGCAAATCGCTCGCCCGGACGCCTGTAGACCCGGCCTCCAATTGAGATGCTCTCGAGCAAATTGAAGGCGCACTTGTCGGTGGCCTGCTGTTAATTTTGGGCCCGTGGCAGGCCGTTTTGGAGTAAGATTGGCTTTCCTCAAGCGTCTTCTTACCACTCTCGTCCACTCGCAAGTCGCGGGGGGCTGCTGGTGGAGACGCGTAATCTCATAGGCGGTCAAGTCGACACTCTTGAGGACGCAAAGGCCAGCTCTCATTTTGCTGACCAAGGCCTACCGGTCCGTCAGTACGGCGGCACTCCCAGTCCTGACTGGGGTGCCGGCCGACCTCGAGGTCACCCGTGCGGGCATGATAGACGACATCTGATATCTCCCGCGAGATGAGTTCAAGACAGGGAGAAGGGTCATCGCGGACGAGGCTATAGCCAAATGGCAGCAGAGATGGGACCAGGAGGATAAGGGGAGGGAACTCCATCGGTTCTTCCCAAACGTGGTGGCTAGGCTCAAGGCGACTTGGGTTGAACCGGACTACCAAGTCTCACAGATACTGACGGGGCATGGAGGTTTTAGAAAGAGATTGTATGAGATGAAGCTGTGTGAGGTAAGTGTGTGTTACTGCGGTGAGGCTGACGAAAGCTTGGACCACACTCTGTGGCAATGCCCCCTGTACGAAGAACAGCGATGCAAGATGATGGATGGAATCACACGCTTGGAGGAGGGACTGGTCTATTATGGCGACCTCGTGGCTTCGGAGGCTAACTTCCGGTGGCTGAGAGACTTCGCGCACGCATGGCATAAGATCAGGAGCGGGCTGGAGCGAGAGGAGGAGTAAGTGCGGGGACGGGCAGCGAAGGCGTATTGTGGTGTACGGATCCGTGAGAGGGGTCGTACGATAGAAGCCGCCCCAGAATGAGGAGAAAGGCACAGAGGGACAGGACGAAGAAACTTGTAAAGGAGTCAAGAAGCGACTGCGGTGATAGCGCACGCGCTATGTCCGCAGCCGTCTCCTTGCGATTTGACCCATATGATATGATGTCGGTGGGTCCATAGATGGTTGGTGGGTTGTCCACTCGCTGACAGCCACCCCTCGAACACGCCTCAATTCCTGTATCACATCAACACCCGTTAGGTGTCGATTCCGCAGCGCTATTGTAACGATGAAACGGTCGTCTCTCTTTGAAGTGCACCGGTGGCGGCTGGCTCTTGGTCTCCGATTAAAGGCACCAGCCTCTTGAAATCTTCTGTATACCCTTGATACAGCAGACTGGCTCAAGTGAAGCTGGGCAGCGACGGTTCGCTGACTGAATCCTTATTGCAACAGACCAACGACTTGAGCAGCTTCTTTAGGCGTAGTGTCCATAGTTTCTTCAAAACAATGAGTGCAATTTGCGGAGATGTGTACAGGTCAACTTCTGATAACCCAACTAGCACAAATGGGCTGCAATAGGGCTTTGGAGCGTATCCGATTATTACTTATGGTAATAGACGTAAGCGCTAGAGCGTCTACTACAGGCTTAAAGCAGCCGCTTTAGCGTTATTTGGGCGCCATTTTATGCAACCTAAAGTTCCATTTAACCTGCACAACGGTTGCATAAAGGTTCCTTAATAGCTATAACGATTTATTAACGCTATACTAAAGCTCTCGTAGCGCTACTTTTGAATGATTTTGAACTACTTTGAACGAATGAATTGATTATAGTTCTTTATTGTATATCTTCAGTTGACATTATTTGTAATATTTTGGTAAAGTGTTTTCGTCGCCATCATGAAAATAAAACAAAAAGAAGTAAAAGTTTGTATTCTGTATTAGCAAGATATATAAAGATACTTAAAACGCTGTCCAGTTTACTGTAGATATATAAGATAATTTTCGAGTAATTTTAACGCGCTATTATGATATTTAAAAAATTAACAAAAGATATGTGTGCAGGACGCCCAGCGATAGTTTAAATATTATATCCAAATTAGAATATCGGTTATTAGATCATAATGTAATAGAATCCAAGTTAGATTAATCGATAGAATATTATCATAAGTAATGTTGAATTTTTTTTTTTTTTTTTTTTTTTTTTTTTTATTTAGAATAGGTTCGCGTTTGACCACCATCTCACCTGATGGTAAGTGATGATGTGGTCGAAGATGGAGCACGCTTACCTAAAAGTAACCTATTCACTCTTGACTTAAAGACTCCTAGGTTATAGCTATCGGGAAACACAGACTCTGGCAGGGAATTCCACTCCTTAGCCGTACGCACAATGAAGGTATTCCCAAAACGTTTGGTTTGGTGGAACTTTGTTATGATTGTACTAAAGTCAAGTCTAAAGCAGGAAAGAACCTGTCGAAACCTGCTCCCGTGACCCTCACTTTCTCCTCGTTTCTGATTGGTAGACCTTGAGTTATGCGCATACGCAAACTTTCTAATTTTAGCTAATTGGTGTATAGAACATTAGCACATAGCGCAACCCACACGAGTTACGCCCGTGTGCCCGAGTATAAGTATAGGGCATATTGATCGATTCAGCATTCCCGTCCGATTACCATGTACGGCAAGCCGATCCCCTGGGAAAAGCAAGCCAAATACTTAGGCGTGGTCCTCGATAAACACCTTTCCTTCGCTGAGCACATAAAGCAGGCACGTTCGCGCGCCGCTTTCGCTCTAGGTAGGCTCCACTTCATTCTTAGCTCCCGCAGCAAGTTATCACTCAGGTGCAAGCTGCGTATTTTCACCGCGGTCATCCGTCCCATCATGACCTACGCCTGCGTTGTTTTCGCACACGCAAAGCCTTACCTCCTCCACAAGATGCAGACCCTTCAAAACCGATTCCTCCGTAGAGTCACGGGAGCCCCCTTTTATGTTCGAAATGAGCTTCTTCACGTAGACCTCAAGATGCCCACCATCCAGCAGTTCATGAAACGTGTCTCCAAGCGTTTCTTTGATACTGCAATCCAACATAGGAATCCCCTTATCGTATCGGCCGCCCAATACGAACCCTCGCGTATCTCTAAAATTCGCCGACCAAGGCACACCCTTGTCACTCCCGATGACGCAATCACCCTGCTCCAAGAGAGCCGTAGGGAAACAAGTACAGTGGCACACAAAAACAAAAACCGACCGTCCTTCCGTCCTCGCCGCCGAGGCCCGCCGCGACGTCCCCGTAATAGTCCGCCCCGACCCTTACCAGAGCCAGCCCGCGACGCTGAGCCAGTAGCTTTAAATTCCCTTATTAATAATAAAAATGATATGATCCAGCCTGTCCCTAGCTGCCCTCCCACTGCGACGCCCTAAGCCGAGGTCCGTACCCCACAGGGGGTGCCCTTAGCGTGTAGTCGCCTAGTTTGTAAGTTTTCTAATAAGCCCTGGCTGGAGGCTTTAATTAATTAATTAATTAAGGCAACCACAGGCAAGCCCGGTTAAGCAGCCGACAACCTCAGAGGTTGACCTGCGAGATGCCACACACAAAAAAAAAAAAAAATCGATTCAGCATCAGTCCTCCGCCCGACGCTCGCCCGAGACGGTCGTGCCGCTCTGCGCACCCGATCGTTCTGTGTTTGTGTCATCGCTTCGTCGCGCTCGTCGTGACGTCATTCGTAGTCGCCGACTACAACTCCCGATCCGGAACCGCCTTTTTCAAGGCAGTGAAGGATATTTTGTTTCTATAACAGAGTATCGTCAAAAACAATTTTGTTTGGCCCCTTCAGGGTAAAACCACAGTTTCGTGGTCCTTGGTTGGAAACCTCACGGTGTCAACAATACCAAGGGGGTGCTGACCCGACGCACCCGCTGATCCCCTTCAGGGTGAAGCAGTCAATTGGAGTCGAGTGCTAGGTTTTGGCCTTGGGGGATCTCCTAGTCAAACCTAGTTACTGAGTTTCCTTTTCAGCTACACACCTAGTGTCGGTTGGGTGTGTCTACCCCTTCGCACTAGACCCAATAGGGCCCGGTTCGCACAATAAGACTGGCGACCGGTTACAAGCTTAGGGCTCACCATTAGGTACTCACCTCCCAGTCTCTACCCGACTGGGAGGGTTACACATCCCCGGACCCATCCATCCGGGGAGTTAGGTCAGTTAGGCTTTAAATAGGTCCCCCGCGGGAGAGAAATCTCCAAAATTTCCCCATTGAATTTTTGATCCATTCGCCAATCATGGCAAACTCCAATATTTTGGAGATATTGCTAAAAATCCTTAAGGAAAACCCTGCTATTTCCGCCAAATATGGCGGAATAATCCAGCGTGAAATCGCTAACTGTCCTCCGGCTACCGAAGCCAACGTCGCTGATTTTAGTGACGCACTTGACAGCCCATTATCTCCCCCGCTTGCTGATCAAGGCATTCCGGTTGGTCAATTCACGGAAGTGTTTATCAACTCCGATCCCATTGTTCATCAAACAACGAACGACTTCCAGGTAGATAGCCCTCTATCGCTCCCGCCCGCCGACAATGTCGTGCCGACCGCCCAATTCCCGAAATCATCCATTGTTTCCGGCCCACCTACTAATCCCATTGTTCATAAAACAATGGACGCCGCGCAGGTGTGCGCTGCAGTTGTATTCCGTGAAATGGACACCACCGAACCAGTGTCCAATAACAACTCCGACAATGATTTGTCATCATGCCCCTCGTCCTCGGAAGACGACTTTCAAGTCGTCACCGGTGGCAAGAGGAAGAAAGGGAAAACCTCCCAGGCCAGCAAGGCCAAAAAGACCACCGCGTCGCCCCCGTCCCCAACTCAAACGCCCGTTCGACCCGCTAGCCCCGTCCCAACTACCTCTGCTCGCGCGCAGAATAGTCGTCCCCCCAGCCCGATAGCCCAAACTTCCTCAGCCCAAAGGAAGCAACGCCCTCCGCCCCCCTTTTACATCCAGGACAAGGGTAAATGGATTGATGTGTCCAAGATGTGTGTTGATCGAAAGATCAACTACACAAACGCCCGTGCCTGCCAAAATGGCATTAAAGTCACCGTCCCTACGTCGAACGATTATAGGGAACTATATCGCGCCCTCCGTGAAAGGAATATTTCCTTTCACACTTTCTCCTTCCCCGAGGACACGCCCACTCGTGTTATTATTAAACGTGTCCCTAAAGAAATCCTAGTACAGGATATTAAAGACGACCTTGCCGATCAAGGTATACCAGTGATCGCCGTCCATCGCTTACATAAAGCGAGAGGCGGTGAATTGTACGACATGGTTCTTGTCATTTGTGAACCAACCGAAGGTCATCACCCGATTTTTAAGATTAAGTCCATTTGCTCCCTATCCGGTATCTCAATTGAAAAGCCCTACAAAACCGCAACAGTGGGACAATGCCACCGTTGCCAACTGTATGGCCATGCGCAGAGCAACTGCTATGCGACTCCCAGATGCGTCAAGTGTCTGGGCGAGCACAGCACTGCGGACTGCCCTCGGCCCAAAGACCGAACCCTCTGTTCGGAACCACCCAGCTGCGTTCTCTGCGGCCAGACCGGTCACCCGGCAAACTACCGCGGCTGTCCCAAAGCCCCCAAACTCGCTCCTAAATTAGCGAAGCGCGCCAACGCCCGCCAACAAAGAGAGGCACCTTCCTCTCAAATTCCCCAACGTCTCGCTCCTCAGAGACCATCCCCGTGGAACAGGCTAAACCACGAAAAAGCCTTTCCCTCCTTGGCCACTGCCAAACCTTTGCAGGCACTGATGTATATACCCATCGCAGCGCAGATCCTGCCTATAGCCGTGGCTCCAGAGGCCACAGCCAGTCCCCAACCCGAGCCTCAAACCACTGCTGCTCCTGCAGCCAAACAACCGCCCAATCCCTCACCCGCGCACGGCGAGTCTTGCGGCCAGACTCTACTGCGCCACTATAGAATATTTATGACCCGCCAAGCTAGGTCTCTCCGCGATGCCCTTCTGGCTGCCGAGCAGCAGAATAACGGCAAAATTACGACGGAAATGTACAGCCAAATATTCAGCACACACAGTGATGTCGTGCTAGGCCTCGACCAGATGGATGCGATGGACTGATCCAATGGATTCCCAACGCACAAACCACACTAGGCCTCGATCCCTCAAATTAGGTTTTTTCAACGCCAATGGCATTTTCAACCAACGCGCCGAAATAACTAAATTCCTCCGCGACCACCAATTAGACGTCCTCCTTATACAGGAGACCCTTTTGAAACCCCACCGCGCTGACCCCAAAATTGCGAATTACCGTCTAGTTCGCAATGACAGAACACGCTGCCACGGCGGCGGTACCCTTATTTATTATAGGAAGGAGTTATACTGCATCCCTCTGACCCCACCCGCGCCTCTCTCTCACCTAGAGTACTCTGCCTGTTGACTAGGCATGACTGGTCATCCTCCGATAACCATCATCTCTGCCTACCATCCCCCACCATCGGTCGCGTCTCTTGCTTCAGACGATCCTATCGCGCTCACCAGCGATCTCACGACTCTCTTTGGCCTGAGTGACTCCGTCTTACTAGCGGGCGATCTCAACGCCAAACACCCCGCTTGGAACAGCAACACGACAAATGCCAGAGGCAGAATCGTGTATAACCTAGGCGCGACCCTAAACTATGACGTCACCGCTCCGATGACTCCCACCCACTACCCACACGACCCCAACCATAACCCCGATGTCCTCGATGTGGCGCTCCTAAAGAATGTAAACCTCCATTTACACTCCATAGAAGCGCTTCACGAGCTCAACTCGGATCACCGTCCCGTTATCCTACACCTAGGTTCCCGCTCGGGTAACCATGATCCTACCCAACCTCCTCCGACCCAATTGATCACCGACTGGAGGAAAGTAAGTGAAAAACTGAAATCCACCACGTCGCCTCAATTGGACACCATTCCTGACCACATAGTCTCAGTCGCTGACACGACGGCGGCGATCGACTCGCTTACAGATCACGTACAATCCGTCCTGAACGATTGTTCAAGGGAAGTTCCTGTAGTGGAAGACCACCGCTGGAAACTCCCGGAAGATGTACGGAATCTGATAACCGAGAAGAACGCAGCCATCCGTGCGTACAGCGCTTTTCCCTGCGCCGCAAACAAAGCTCACATGCGCAACTTACAGCGTGCTGTAAGGAAACGCATTGCCGAGCAGCGTAATGCGAGCTGGGACAAGATGCTGAGTGAACTTGAGCCCACGCATCTTGCCTTCTGGCAGCTTCAGAGGAAGTTACGATCCACTGAAGAGGCCACAATGCCTCCTCTCATTCGTCCCGATAAGAGTGTCGCCTTCGATAACTCTGAAAAAGCAGAATGCCTAGCCGACAGCCTAGAGTCCCAATGTTCTCCCAGCTCTCAACCAGTAGACCAAGCCCACCTCGATATGGTGAACGCCGAAGTCGAACGTAGAACTTCCCTTCCGCCCGTCGAAGATCCCGATAATCCACTGGCCCCCATCACTCCTGATGAGGTCCAGGATATCATTAAAAGTCTCCAACCGCGAAAAGCCCCTGGCTCCGACGGCATCACCAATAGGGTTTTCAAACTTTTCCCCGCCCAGCTTATAGTGCTAATGACTGCCATCTTCAATGGCGCATTGAGCAATAATATGTTCCCTACAACCTGGAAACAGGCCACCGTCATAGGTATTCCCAAACCAGGCAAGCCCAAGTCTGACCCGTCTAGCTACCGTCCCATTAGCTTACTCAACGTCCTCGGTAAAATCTATGAAAGGCTTATATATAAGCGGCTCAAAGATTTTGCCGAAGCAAAGAGTCTAATACCCAATGAGCAGTTCGGATTTAGAACCGAACACTCATGTATCCAACAAGTCCACCGCATCGTAGAACACGTCAGCGCCGGCTTCCAACGGGGCGCAATAACGGGAGCCTTATTCTTCGTCATAGCGAAAGCGTTCGACAAAGTCTGGCACAATGGCTTAATCTATAAGCTATACCAACTCGGCGTGCCTGACCGTCTCGTGCTCATCCTACGGGACTTTTTATCGAATCGCACCTTTCGTTATCGAATTGAGGGGGAGCTTTCCTCCCCCCATCCCATTCGCGCAGGAGTTCCTCAAGGCTCCGTACTATCCCCCCTCATTTTCACGCTATTCACTAGTGATATTCCCAAGCATAAAAATACCCAGCTAGCCCTATTCGCCGACGATACGGCTATCTATTATACCGGTCTTAAACCCGATGCCATCGCTCGCACTCTCCAAACTTCCGCAAACACTCTGGCCAAGTGGTTCCGGAAATGGAGAATCGAAGTCAATCCAGATAAAAGCCAGGCAGTCCTCTTTTCTAAACCGCGGATAAACCCACCCTCCCCCCGTCCGATTACCATGTACGGCAAGCCGATCCCTTGAGAAAAGCAAGCCAAATACTTAGGCGTGGTCCTCGATAGACACCTCTCCTTCGCTGAGCACATAAAGCAGGCACGTTCGCGCGCCGCTTTCGCTCTAGGTAGGCTCCACTTCATTCTTAGCTCTCGCAGCAAGTTATCACTCAGGTGCAAGCTGCGTATTTTCACCGCGGTCATCCGTCCCATCATGACCTACGCCTGCGTTGTTTTCGCACATGCAAAGCCCTACCTCCTCCACAAGATGCAGACCCTCCAAAACCGATTCCTCCGTAGTCACGGGAGCCCCCTTTTATGTTCGAAATGAGCTTCTTCACGTAGATCTCAAGATGCCCACCATCCAGCAGTTCATGAAACGTGTCTCCAAGCGTTTCTTTGAAATTTCAATCCAACATAGGAATCCCCTTATCGTATCGGCCGCCCAATACGAACCCTCGCGTATCTCTAAAATTCGCCGACCAAGGCATACCCTAGTCACTCCCGATGACGCAATCACCCTGCTCCAAGAGAGCCGTAGGGAAACAAGTACAGTGGCACATAAACACAAAAACTGACCGTCCTTCCGTCCTCGCCGCCGAGGCCCACCGCGACGTCCCCGTAATAGTCCACCCCGACCCTTGCCAGAGCCAGCCCGCGACGCTGAGCCAGTAGCTTTAAATTCCCTTATTAATAATAATAATGATATGATCCAGCCTGTCCCTAGCTGCCCTCCCCTGCGACGCCCTAAGCCGAGGTCCGTACCCCACAGGGGGTGCCCTTAACGTGTAGTCGCCTAGTTTGTAAGTTTTTTAATAAGCCCTGGCTGGAGGCTTTAATTAATTTATTAATTAAGGCAACCACAGGCAAGTCCGGTTAAGCAGCCGACAACCTCGGAGGTTGACCTGCGAGATGCCACACACAAAAAAAAAAAAAAAAATCGATTCAGCATCAGTTTGTGAATCCAGACCATACAGTGAACAAGTAAATAGTAAACAGTGAACAGTTGTCAGTAGTGAATAGTTTAATCCAGTATTTCAGTATAACCTAGTTTTCAGTCAGTAGTGAAACAGTTTTTAAAGTGAACAGTACAATTTAGTATCGAACAGTGTATAGTTTTCAGTAATAACTTTGTACCAGTAAATAAGTGAACATTATATCTCAGTCTGAATAGTTATAGTAAGTTTGTGAACTTTAACAAGTTATTCAGAACAGTAACCAGTTGATATTTGTGAACGTGTAACTAGAAATAAGTTTTGAAACTAACTAAAACAGTGTTAAATAAATAATCTTCAAGTTTCTAAAGAGTTTTAATAACAAGTATCCTCCAATCCAGTGCAAATTAAATGTGAGACTAGACCCCTCACATTGTCTGGTCCTTCGTGAGCCGGATTCGAGGAAAACGTTATTTAATAAGAACAATTGAACCTCTTGAAGTGATAATTCAGTTAATATATTACTAAAAATGCCAGTTACGAGGTCTACAGGGAAGAAAGAACGACAGGCATCAACTACAGCTACAGAACAAACTGAAACTGCAATTGAAAGTGCTACTGAAACAGCTACTGAAACCACTACTGAAACTACAGCTGAAACACAAGCTACGAGAACAACAGCTGACTCAGGGGAGGCGCCGACTGCGACCGCGTCTACAGTCCAGTACAGTGTCGCCACTCAACAAGAACCTGAAAACAAAGAAAGTGGTCGACACAGTAAACCTTCTTCAAGGAAAAGTAGAAAAGAATCAAAAGCGCGTCGCATAGCTAAGGCAAAGGCGGAGCTAGCACAAAGGTTAGTGGAGTTAGCAAACGCACGCCTAGCCAAGGTCGAAGCTGAATCTACTGATGAAGACGCATCCTCAGTCACCTCAGAAGCTGGAAACGATCAACGAGTGACTACTTGGCTACAAACAAGTCAGCTACTCGCCATCACAGACAGATCACATCGATCAGAAGTAAAGTCGTCGGCCGAACCTACGGCTCCAGTGACCGCCGCCGCGTCCTGGACCATCCCGCCGTACTTACCGGCGGGAGTTAGCTCTCTGCACCCGCCGCCTGAAAACCTGAACACTGAACCTGAAGACATGCTGCCAGTGAGTACTTCCGCCTCCTGGCAGCTGAACCCTGCGACTGAACAGCGGCACCTGAACCCGCCGCCACTAATAGCCGCCTGGCAACAGAACTCCGTGTCTGCACAACCGAACCAGCAGCCAGTGATCACCACCGCATCCTGGCAACAGAACTCCGTGTCTGCACAACCGAACCAGCAGCCAGTGATCACCACCGCATCCTGGCAACCGAACTACGTGTCTTCACAACCGAACTACGTGTCTTCACAACCGAACTACGTGTCTTCACAACCGAACTACGTGTCTTCACAACCGAACCAGCAGCCAGTGATCACCACCGCATCCTGGCAACCGAACTACGTGTCTGCACAACCGAACCAGCAGCCAGTGATCACCACCGCATCCTGGCAACCGAACTACGTGTCTTCACAACCAAACTACGTGTCTTCACAACCAAACTACGTGTCTTCACAACTGAACCTGCAGCCAGTGATGAACGAACCTGTCGCATCCTGGCCACAGAACTCTACGTGTGTAACAACGAACACATCATGGCAACCGATCTATACTACGGCACCACATCACAGATATACCAACGAGACCCGGGTGCCACAGTCCACGCCATCAATGCACACCGTACATCAGCCTTCAACACTAGCCGTCCAAGAACCAAGGACGGACATGAGAGAACTTGCTGCTCCGATCACACACGCCGTGCAATCAACACAGCACCAGCAGCCAATGAAGTACACCGAACTACCTTGTTTCAACGGAGCTCATTAAGATTGGCTCACGTTTCGTGCCGCCTACTGCGAGACAGCACATCGATTAATAGCAATGGAGAACATGTCTAGACTTAGACGAAGCCTTCGTGGTCTAGCCAAGGAAGCTGTACAGGGATTATTAATAGTGAACGCTGACCCAAATGAAGTTATGAAATCACTCGAGCTACGCTTCGGACGTTCAGACTCAATCGCAATGGCCGAGATAGAACGTCTACGAACTCTGCCACGCCTCACTGAATCTCCGCGTGAAGTTTGTACATTCGCTACCAAAGTAGAAAGCATAGTTGGGACTCTTCAAGCACTCAACTGCGGGCATTATCTTTTTAACCCAGAAGTAACGAAAGCTATTGTTGAGAAACTCACGCCAACCATGAAGAGACAGTGGTATCAGTTCTCAGCAATGCAGCCTAGAACAGAACCTGATCTTTTGAAGTTTACCCGATTTATCAAGATTGAAGCTGAAATATGCAGCCCATATGCATTGCCTGAAAACATCGCTGTAACAACACAACTCCCTCAGAACACACAGCGACGCCAGCAACGAGTACACGTCATGCAAGAAACAAATAAACCGAAGTGTGATCTATGTGAACGGCAGGGACACAACATCATAGAATGTGAAAAATTCAAGAAAGCAACTACCAACACTAGATGGGATATAGCTAAGAAACATCACTTGTGTTTTCGTTGCCTCAAACACAGAACAAAACAACACAGCTGTAAACCAAAGAAATGTGAAATAAACGACTGTGTACATTTACATCACAAGATGTTACACGCCGACAGCGCAGTGAATAAGAAGAAAGAAGAACCCGAGCACCCCAAAGAAGAACAAGAGAAGGTTCATTCAGCATGGACACCGAAGGTATCATTCCTGAAGATAATACCAGTACACCTATCTGGACCGGCGGGAGCAGCAGATACCTACGCACTCCTAGATGATGGCTCTACAGTAACACTAATCGATAAAAGCCTAGCCAATCAACTCGGAGCAGAAGGATCATACGAACCACTACGAATATCATCTTTCGACGGCGAACCTACGATCGACGTGACATCTCGAAGAGTGAACTTCACTATCAAAGGACTTCACACATCTGAACGCAAGATACAAGCAAGAACAGTCAAGCGACTAGAGCTGGCTGCTCAGAAGATACCCAGAGAAGCAGTCAGGGATTGTGAACATCTTCGAGACATAGTCAAAGACGTAGTATCTGAAGATGCAAGACCTAGACTCCTGATCGGCCAAGACAACTGGGATCTCCTCATCACAACAGAAGTCAAGAGAGGAAAGAAGAACCAACCAGTGGCCTCACTTACACACGCACAGCAGTACTTGGCGCACGTATGGCAACACCAGTTAAGGAAGAACATGAGAGAACACCAGAATCAACCACGTTCTGGACCGATAGCAGAACCACACTGTCATGGATCAGAACTGGAGCTAGATCTTATAAACCATACGTCGCTCACCGCATCGCAGCCATCAAAGAACATAGCTCCACCAGTGAATGGCGTTGGATCCCGACCAAACGCGACCCAGCAGACGACGCTACAAGAGACGTGCCAGAGCACTATGATCAAAATCATCGTTGGTTCAACAGTCCCGAATTTCTTCATGGGCCCCCGGAAACATGGCCAACTGATGAGAAGAACCCCATCATAATTACAGGAGAAGAGAGAACCTGTAGTATAAGAGACAAGAACATGAAGATCAGCGAAGCTATACCGAACGTTGACAGATTCTCACGTTGGGAAAGATACTTACGAGCTACGGCTCGAGTTCTACAATTTCTACATCTCTGTCGTCAATCAAAGCAGAACATAAATTACAAGAGAACCAGAAAGAACTGCAGCAACGACCCTGATTGGAGAAAGAATAAGCAGAAGTTACCAATCAAACCCAAAGAGAGGCAAGAGATCACAAACAAGCACCTACCTCTTACCGCTGAACTCCTACGCCAAGCCGAAAGTTTGATCCTGCGAGCTTCACAAGAACAATCCTTCCAAGAAGAGATAGAAGCTTTGAAAAACCCAAAAACCCATACAAAGAAATAGTCGCCTACACGCACTATGCATAGAAATCACAGAGGGAGAGATTCGTCTCAAAAGCAGAATAACTGCAATGACAGACGTCACAGAACGCCTAAAGAAACCAATGGTGCTAGATGGAGATCATATTACAACACGATTATGGATAGAACACGTCCACCGCAAGTTGCGTCACGCGAGCACAGAGACCATAGTTAACGAGTGTCGTCAGCAACATTGGGTGCTCCGTCTACGACCGACTGTCAAGAACATGATAAGCAAATGTCTGCGATGCCGTATTAAAGCAGCCTCTCCGCCTCAACCGATGACAGGGAATCTCCCTTTCTGTCGCCTAGCCCATCACCAGAGACCCTTTACCTACGTCGGGTTGGACTACTTCGGACCGTTGATCATCACAGCAGGACGAAGCCATCAGAAGAGATACGTCGCGTTATTCACGTGCCTGACCACACGAGCCATACACCTTGAACTTGTGGCATCGCTCAACACAGACTCGGCCATCATGGCACTAAGACGTATGATAGCGCGACGAGGATGTCCAACGCAACTATGGTCTGATAACGGAACAAACTTTCATGGCGCGGAAAAGGAACTACGAGCAGCCATCCTTACGGCTACAGCAGAAGAAGCTTCAAGAAAAATGATCGACTGGCGATTCATCCCACCTGGGGCACCTTTCCTGGGAGGCGCCTGGGAACGCATGGTGAGGTCAGTCAAGACAGCACTAGCCGCCACGCTTAACGAGCGATTTCCAAGCGAAGAAGTCCTACAGACGCTGCTCATCGAAGCCGAACACACCATCAACAGCCGGCCACTTACACATGTATCTGTGAACTGCGGAGATCCTGAAGCTCTGACGCCAAACCATTTTCTACTAGGGGGATCAGGACGCATCCCGGCGCCAGGAGATTTCAACGACAGCGACTTACGCCTACGAGCCAATTGGCGTGCAGCCCAGAGACTTGCTGATATATTCTGGGCGAGATGGCTGAAGGAATATCTGCCAGAACTAAGGAACCGCAGAGAACCACACACCAAAGGCACGATTCCCAAAGTCAATGATCTAGTACTGATCGTGGATGGTAATCTCCCAAGAAACATGTGGATCAGGGGACGCATCAGCGCTACTTTCCCCGGTCCAGATGGAGTAGTACGCACAGTGGACGTATCCACGAAAGGAGGTATCCTGAGACGTCCCGTGAAGAAGATAGTGGTGCTATCAATAGACCACGGCGAGCTTGCACCAGCTTCTACTACTGCGACGTCGGCAGCGGACGACGCACGGCGGGAGGAATGTGCAGGACGCCCAGCGATAGTTTAAATATTATATCCTAATTAGAATATCGGTTATTAGATCATAATGTCCAAGTAAGATTAATCCAATCCAAGTTAGATTAATCGATAGAATATTATCATAAGTAATGTTGAATTTATGAGGAACTTTGTTATGATTGTACTAAAGTCAAGTCTAAAGCAGGAAAGAACCTGTCGAAATCTGCTCCCGTGACCCTCACTTTCTCCTCGTTTCTGATTGGTAGACCTTGAGTTATGCGCATACGCAAACTTTCTAATTTTAGCTAATTGGTGTATAGAACATTAGCATATAGCGCAACCCACACGAGTTACGCCCATGTGCCCGAGTATAAGTATAGGGCATATTGATCGATTCAGCATCAGTTTGTGAATCCAGACCATACAGTGAACAAGTAAATAGTAAACAGTGAACAGTTGTCAGTAGTGAATAGTTTAATCCAGTATTTCAGTATAACCTAGTTTTCAGTCAGTAGTGAAACAGTGTTTAAAGTGAACAGTACAATTTAGTATCGAACAGTGTATAGTTTTCAGTAATAACTTTGTACCAGTAAATAAGTGAACAGTATATCTCAGTCTGAATAGTTATAGTAAGTTTGTGAACTTTAACAAGTTATTCAGAACAGTAACCAGTTGATATTTGTGAACGTGTAACTAGAAATAAGTTTTGAACAAGTGTTAAATAAATAATCTTCAAGTTTGTAAAGAGTTTTAATAACAAGTATCCTCCAATCCAGTGCAAATTAAATGTGAGACTAGATCCCTCACAATATGTGATATTTTTTATTTGTTATACAGAATAAATTTTATTTCCGTATTTTTACGTGTCGATAACTTACTATTCGCAAGTGGCCGATTGTTTACCGGTACATTTAATGCACATTTAACTGAAAAACCAATGTATATCAACTCAATTTTGCAAGTAAATTATAAGTTTTCTTAAAAAATCATGGTGTCATTGTAATGTAGTCATAACCTGCAGTTTTAGCTCTAATAACTCCCTTTTGAGAATCAGCGCTAATTTTCACCATTCTAACGCTTCCAGTGATTTTTGTTCCCCTAGTGCAACTCACAGCCACAAAAAGCTCCTATTTTCCTGTTTTTGAGGTTATAAGATCTAGTTACGTACTTATATTCGTTTAGCATCCATTTTTATTAAATCTATACTAATATTATAAAGTGGAAAAGTTTGTTTGTTTGTTTGCTTGAACGCGCTAGTCTTCGAAAGTACAGGGTGGATTTGGATGAAATTTAGTATGGAAGTAGCTTGAAGCTTGAGGAAGGTTATAGGCTGCAAAAAAGGAGAGTTATGTTTTTACCGTGATAGAATCCACGGGAGCGAAGCCCCGCGTGAGTACAAGTGTTTTATAATAGTTACAAAAGCGGCTGTAAAATGGCGAATGAATTGAGCCTGCAAGAAATGACTATTGCTACTAAAGGCCTTAGTGACACTGATGATTTTTTTGTAACTATAGTATGCATAAGAGTTTCTATTATTTCTATAATGAAACTTATAGTAGTATAGTAGTGGTTACTATAACTATAACCTATAAAAGTTACAATGGAAACCACTGTGCAGCTGTGAGTGGCAGAATGACCTTCGTAACTCTCATATAAAGGTGTAAGTGGTAAATGAGTTCTACCGTGGACTACTGTGAAGACTAGGGTAGTATTTGATTCAGCTTATAGCACCTTAAGTAACTTTTATAGCTATAGACGTTTACGGATGCAGATATGCAACCTTGAACTGCTTTTTGAACCCTTAAACCACTATTTTACAGCCCAAAGTAACAAAATAGGCTGCTATTTCCACTAATGTGCTCGTTGGGAAGTGACTGATGAGTTAATTTTTTTTTCTTTTTTTTTTTATGGTAGGGCCACTCGTAGTTCAGCACACTAAGGCTGTGAGACTACTTAACCGGTCTATCCTGTGGTGACCTCTAATAAATTAAAGGCCCCCAGCCAGGACTTACAAACTAAAATACAATTACAGCTAATGACCGCACGCTAAGGGCCCTGTGGAGTACGGGCCTCGGCATAGCGGGGTCATTTGGGGAGGGCAGCAAAGGGACAGGCTGGGTCGTATTATTATTTAAGGGAGTATTTATTGCTACTGGCTCAGCATCGCGGGCTGGCTCGTTCGGCAAAAGTCGGGGAGGATTTCCGTTACAAGTACGCGGACGTCGCGATGGGCCTCGTCGGCGAGGCCGGAATACGGAACGCGTTTTGTGTGTGTGTTTTCTAAGAGTGCTAGTATCCCTACTGCTCTCTTGTCGGATGGTGGAATGAGTTAAATCAGTTGCGAAGGTTTTTATAGGGGTGGATCGTATCACAAGTTGTGTGTACGTAGGGAGTGAATTTTCCTATACACCTGTTTAAATTGCTAAAATAAAATAAAAAAGTACTGAATATTTTTTATGACAGTGGTGTTGATGTAAACCTAAAGTCTCAAGCTTTTAATGAACATAATTATGTTTTTTTTTAAATAAAATATGTATTTTCCGAAAAATAAAGATAATTATGTATGCGTGCTTATGGGTTGAGTCGATTTAGTCGCTCGCGAGTGTAGAAACGGTATTATTTGTTAAAAAGAATCCCCAACTGTTTGCAAGGTATTCAGATGGTTCTGAACGAAGTCAACGTGACCATCGGATACTTTTCTTTTTTTTATTCGGAATAGGTTCGCGTTTAACCACTTCGCTTACACAAAGCTAAAACAGCTCTCATGAGTAAGAGTATATTCTGTATGACACCAAGATTATACAACAAGGTACCAAAGTCATATAAAGATTTAAATATAAATAGTTTTAATAAAAGCATGCGAAAACTTCTAATAAATAAGTGCTATTACAATGTTGCCGACTATTTAAATGACAAACTTTAAAAGGACTCACTTGACATGTGATTTATTTTTATATAATTAGGTATGGATTTCTGAACTTATAGACATTATTGAAATATTTAAGCTTATTGACATTATTAGTATTATTTTACATATTGTTTCGAATGTCTGTGAATGTGAATGAATTTTACATTTGTCTTTTAAGTAAAATTAAAAGACAAATGTAAATTCTCTTAATTATTATTTTGACGCAACTTTCATTGTTTTATAATTTTAATTTTTTTTCGCTATTGTATTTGTACGCCTTTCTAGGCAAAACATGTCGATACTTTTTAGAGTTCCGTAGCCGAATGGCAAAAAACAGAACCCTTATAGTTTCATCATGTCTGTCTGTCTGTCCGTCAGTCCATCCGTCCGTCCGTCCGTATGTCACAGCCATTTTATTCCGAAACTATTAGGACTATACATGTGAAACTTGGTAGCCAGATTCTGTGTTTTCGGTATTCTGTGAACCGCTTTCCGATTTTAAGAAAAAAATAAATAAAGAGGGCTCCCCATATGTGGAACTAAAACTAAAAATATTTTTTTTTTTCATGAAACCTATGCGTGTGTGGTATCTATAGACAGGTCTTTAAATATGACATTGGGGTTTCCAAAACCAGTTTTTCATAAAATTAATCGTTTAAAAGATATACGCTTCCAAACTAGTAAAATGTGTCCATCCCCCCTTTAACTTCTATAATAATGGAGTGGAAATTCTAAAAAAAATATATGTCTGTGGATCTTAATGTAATCTTTGAACTTAAATTGGTTTGAACGAGATCGAGTAAGCAGTTTTTGAGAAACAGCATATTTTCTAAAACCGCAAATATAACTTTGTAAATCATACAAACACTATGAAAAACAAAGTTATTTGGCGTAGTTACTACGGAACCATTCATGGGCGAGTCTGGCTTAAACTTAACTTATTTACATTTTTTACAAGTACGCCAAGTACCTATAAAAATGTAAATAAGTTAAGTTTTAAGAAATTTGTAAGGTTTTTTTTGTCAAATAAATATACATAATTATTATATTGTACATATTATTATAGTTACTACAGAACCCTTCATGGGCAAGTCTGACTCGCACTTGGCCAATTTTTTGTTATTGTAATCGTTCCAACTGATTATGAAACTGACACATGTTTTTGACAAATAAATATATCTTATCTTATCTTATCTTTGGTCGGTTTATGTGGACTGGTTAGAAATTTATTATAAAGTTCCATGTCGTCGTCGATTCTGTTAGAACAAGACATGGAATTGGCTACTCTTATAGTCGTCACATTGTTGTGCAGTTTGGGAAGATCCGAGAAGCCAGCGGATTTGGTATATGACAGAGCGGTCGAGTTGCTACGTTTTCATCTGGAACCAACGCCGTCGGTACTGGCAGAACGTTATCGGCGCAGGCAACGCGGACAGACTAGCGAGGAGAACGTAGCCGCGTACGTAGTCGAGCTCAAGGAATGTCACGAAACTCTAACAAGGTTTGAACAGTTAGCGGGATCAGTTCGTGCGGCCTATGGAGTGATGTTATTCGGCAGCGGCTGCGAAAGCCACAACAGACACAATATCGTTTACGGAAGCAGTGAGGTTGGCGAGTTCGTTAGAAGCTTCGGAGCGGGACACGGCCGCGGGGGAGTCAAAGTGCCGGGCAGCGGAGGTGACGTCACGGAAGGTGGGGCAGGTGGGGCAGGCGGGGCAGGTGTGACAGGCAGGGCAGGTGTGGCAGGCAGGCCAGGTGTGGCAGTTGTGGCAGGTGGGGCAGGCGGGGCAAATGGGGCGGGCGAGGGAGGTGGGGTAGGCGGGGTAGGTGGGGCAGGCGTGGCAGGTGGGGCAGGCGGGGCAGGTGGGGCAGGCGGGGCAAGAGTGGCAGGTGTTGCAGGCGGGGTTGGTGGAGTTGGTGGGGCAGGTGGGGCAGGAGCGTCAGGTGCGGCAGGTGGGGCAGGTGGGGCAGGCGGGAACGGTGGGTCAGGCGGGAACAGAGGGGTAGGCGGGGCAGGAGGGGCAGGTGGGACAGGTGGGGCAGGCGGGGCAGGAGCGAGAGGTGGGGCAGGAGGGTCAGGCGCGGCAGGTGGGGCAGGCGGGGCTTGTAGGGCATGATGGGTAGGCGGGGTAGGCGGGACAGGTGGGCAGATGGATAGGAGGAGTAGGTGGGGCAGGAGGGGCACGCGCTCTCCAGTTCGTTAGAAGCGGCGGAACGCCCGGGGGTGCGCAAGACCATTCGCCACAGACGACAGCTCCACAGAGGAACAATTACATCATCTGTGTTTCAACGATTACATTCCGGTAAAACCTATATGTATTAACTAGTGAGGTATTAAAGAAATCCGGGAAATTAAGATAACTTCTGTAGGTCCACATCCGGTCAGTATTGTGCACTCAATTATTTAGGTTTTTAAACATTTTACCAATGTTTTTCAAGCGCTTAGATTTACCCTTTAAGAACTATTATATGTATTTATGTTTTGGATTGTATTTACTTTTCTGTAAACATGTTATTTGAATAAAAAATAATATAATATTTTATATTTTATTTATTGCACAGTTTGTAATAAAATAATAGGATACACACCAGCTTATGTGAGGAGAGTCCAGAGGGCTATAAGGAATTGAGAAATTATGTAAGAAAGTGTACATTGCAGTGTCCGCATTTTATAAGACGCGGCGCGCCTGGCAAGGATTTTTTTGGCTGCGTGTAATTTTAAATCTGTGATAACTTCTAAAGTACTCATTTAAATGAAAAAAAGTTAGAGATAATTTTGATCTACATTAAATGGCCCAGGTAACTAATATATTGGATAAGGATTAGGAGAAATTAGCTTTTGCAAATAAAGTCATATTTTAAAATAGTTATTTTTTTATTTATAAAAGTAATATATTATATTTGATAATAATAAAAATGGTTACTGTGGGTCAATCTTAGGAGATAGATAGATGCTATCGCGGACTTTTTTGTAGGCCTTTTTAAGCATTTCCGTAGTATATTATTTTGATATATCTCATACGGGTATGCCAGCGCTTGCAATATAAGCGCTCGAAAATCGTTTTTTTTTATGACTTCATCATAAAGTATGGAATTTTCTTTATTATACAAATACTAATTTCTCCTAAGATACAGTGACATATACCTAGTTTAGGAGTCAGGGTCTCTACTCACCCATGTTTTTTTTATTGTTCATTTTATGTTTACATTTTATTTAACCATGTGTTGCTGTGTAACCTTTTTTGAGTAATAAAGATTATTATTATACTTAACTAGCTGACTCACCACGACTTCGTACGCGTGGTATCCTACCCCTACCCAACCGATACCACTACCCCTATTCTACCGATATCCTACCCACCCCATACCTTACTCTACCCCTACTTTATCCAAACCCTACCAATACCTTACCCTACCCTACCGTACCGTACCTTACCCTACCCCTACCCCTACCCTACCTCTACCCTACCTTACCCCTACCCTTGAGACCTTTCCTACTTTTTTTTTCATAAGAACCTTCTCCTGACAAACCAAACACAACAAAAAAAGAATCAGCCAAATCGGTCCAGCCGTTTTCGTGTTTTGCGCTTAGCAACACATTTAGCGATTCATTTTCATTATATAGATTAGAATGTTTTGTATGTATAAACCTTCGGGAATAAATTGTCTAAATAACAGAAAAATGCATCAAAATCCGTTGCGTGGTTTAAAAGAAGCTTAGAAACAGACAGACAGAAGCGGAAGGCGACTTTGTGTTATATTATGAATAAGAATAAGAATATTTTAAAGTCATTGCTTTAAAATTAAATATTTATTCGAGGCTTCACAATACTGCAAGGTTTACATAAGTTTTCGTGAATATGGCGTGCTACAACTTAGAACAAAAGTGACGAAATGATAGCCGACTAGTTTAGGTAGGGTTCTGCTTTTGGAGATATACTACTCAATTCAATTGATTTTTAATTTAGTCGTATAGCAATATGCAAAGTTTAAGTTACCTATTGATAGATGGCATTTTTCTCAAAATATTTACACATTTAGCTTAAACTTGTTCTCCGTTTTACTCAGATATTCTAAATTATCTTTAACTATTAACGTATTTTCAAATTAATAAAATCCTCCAATTACGCAATCCTATTTTTTCTTTACTTTATTTAATTTTAAACTAAAATGTTAACAAAACTTGCGTAAATGTCTAAGGTTTGAAAAACGTCAAATAATTTGTCAAATAATAAGTCAATAATTGCAAATAATTAAAAAAAAAATGAAGATATATGTATTAATCAGGGATTGAAAACCGGTTCGAATTTAGGTTCAGGTTCTTCATTTAGGTTCTTATAAAGGTTCCTCTTTTCGGTACGATTCCGGTTCCGGTATGGGTTACGACGTACCTACCGGTTCTAAATACCGGTTCCTAGAACCTTTAAATCGGATGATATTATACCGGTTCCTTATCACCTGATTTAAAGGTTCCTAACAGAAGAGGGGATGCGTTCGGATCGTGCTTAGCATGCCATGCCTTTTCTTTTAGTTAGCTTTCGTTCGTAGTATTAGAGGTAAAACGTACGACGATACGATATACGAGTCTTTAAATAATTATTATTGTGTTTAAATTTTCAATAAACCTAAACAATAAATATACAAATTTTGCTATATCTTTTCTAAAAGTTTGTCACGGGGCATTTTATAAGAGTTGGTTGGTGGCTAGTTTTAATTTAATATGCTTTTTAATGCGAGGAGTATGTCGGCTATTATTGTAACAAGTTACGATAGATTGTATGATAGTCCGACCTACCCTAATGTTCTTTGTGCTGGTAATGTTCGGGCTATGGAGCTCCTTAAGTTTGAGTTGAGCTTTACGATGCTACTACGTGCACGTAAGACACTTACGTGCTAGCTGTCAAGATTGGCCCACTCAAATCTGTCTGGTTCTTTTCTAAAAAAACATCTATGACACTGGCCTGCATGGTCCTTACCAAATAAAAAAAACCGGCCAAGTGCGAGTCGGACTAACGCACGAAGGGTTCCGTACCGTTATCTAAAAAAACGGCAATATATCATGTCTTTTGTATGGGAGCCCCCCTTAAATATTTGTTTTATTTTAATTTAATAATATATTTTTAAAGTGAATATAAATATTCTGTGAATATTTCAAGAGTCTACCCGTTGCCGTTATAAAATCGAGCAAAAAAAATCACGTTTGTTCTATGGGACCCCAAATAATTATTTTATTCTGTTTTTTAGTATTTGTTGTTATAGCGGCATTAGAAATAGATAGATAGATAGAATACTCTTTATTGTACACCAATAATTTAAACACACACTTGATTTACAATACTGTAAAATATGGTTACAATGGCGGCCTTATCGCTGATAGCGATATCTTCCAGACAACCTTTGGATGGACTTTAAGAACATAAAACGAAGAGGGGAGGGGAAAGTCAGTGTACCTACTTCAAGTATATAACATACACAAAAAGTAACCACTTAAAGTAGTTAATATAAATATATATACAACGTGTTTTTTTTTTTTTTTTTTTTTTTTTTTTTATTTAGAATAGGTTCGCGTTTGACCACCATCTCACCTGATGGTAAGTGATGATGTGGTCGAAGATGGAGCACGCTTACCTAAAAGTAACCTATTCACTCTTGACTTAAAGACTCCTAGGTTATAGCTATCGGGAAACACAGACTCCGGCAGGGAATTCCACTCCTTAGCTGTACGCAGAATGAAGGTATTCCCAAAACGTTTGGTGCGTATGGGTGGGATGTCCACCATGTAACGATGGCGCTTCGCCGTTTGTCTCGTAGTCCGATGATGGAACGGGCTTGTTGGAATTAAATTGTGTAATTCCATCGCACACTCCCCGAAATGTAACCGATAAAAAACCGATAGACTTGCAACTCGTCGTCGATGTTCAAGGCTCTGGAGCTTTGATTCGACCAGTGCATCGTTGCCAATGAGTCTTTTGGCCCGCTTCTCGATAGACTCAAGCGCGTCCAGTTGGTATTTAGCAGATCCATCCCAACGTGTAACAGAATAAACGCAATTCCTGAAAGTAGTTGGTTCAGAATCAACTTCTGAATCGATTTCCATCATAAAAAACTTTTTACCAAAAAATTAAACCGACTCCCAAAAAACACTGCAAAGTGAAAAATAACTTTAATTTCGGTAGTCGGTGTCTTTAGTTTTGTATTTTCGTTTTTGGCACCGACTTCCGAAATTAAAGTTATTTTTCACTTTGCAGTGTTTTTTGGGAGTCGGTTTAATGTTTTGGTAAAAAGTTTTTATTTCACTATTTTTAGTTGGTTGATTTTTAATTTACCTAGTTACCAGAGCCTAAATGTCAACTACTTATAAAATTTTACAAAATATTACTTTTCGCAATGCTGGGCCGTTAATTTTTGAGGAGTTCTCCTGGTACTTCACCATCAGCTATACATCACCATATGCATTGTGACGAGCATAAAGTGCTTAATATCCATATTCAAGTAATCGAATCGCAATCCACGAAATACTTATTATTGAGTAGTTTCGGCGACCATCTGTGGTCTTCATCATCAGTTCCACTTCCCGAAATGGTACTTTTTGAGAGGAACTGCACAAGTTACTATAAGAAATACCCAAAACGCCATAGGTGTGCCTATAATATTTGAAGAGTTCCCTCGATTTCTCCAGGATCCCATCACCAGATCCTGACTTGGTGACAAATGGTACCAATTTCAAAGTATACCCTATCAAACAATAAAAGAATTTTCTAAATCGGTTCAGCCGTCTTCGAGTACTCGGTGACCATACATTAACAAAAAAAAAAAAAATATACGCGTCGAATTGATAACCTCCTCTTTTGGTCGTCGGTTGAAAAATAGGTGTTAAGTTTTGACGGAAAAAATCTTTCATTTAACTTAAAATGGAAACAGTATCATGACAACTTAATACAATCCTTAATTAATGATTAAACGAACTTACCTGTACGTGAAGTTCTATCATAATTATACAAAGTGCATCGTCCGAAGAGATTAGTAACCTGAAAACGTTGAAATATATGTAGTAACACGCTAGTGACACCACTCTTACACTATATGTTTAGAGTCCTACGCTCTTTTTTTTTTTTTTCTTTTGCTGGCAACCCCAGCGTCTCGGTCTTTCATTAAGTTTAGAGTTTGAAGCCACCATGTTCAGCTTTGACATTTCTGCAGCAAACTGGGAGACACTTTGGGTTGGGTGGGTGTTACTAATCTCTTCGGACGATGCACTTTGTATAATTATGATAGAACTTCACGTACAGGTAAGTTCGTTTAATCATTAATTATACTCGTGCATCGTCCTCGAGATTAGTAACCTGAAAACGTTGAAATATATGTAGACCTTGAGAGATAGCTGAGGAAATGTCAACTACCAAAAAATACCTGTGTATTAATCAATTGGTTTATTTCTAAAACGACTTAATTAGTATCACATTTTTTTTTCTTTTAGTGATAATTTAATTTTGTTCTCCTTAAAAATCTAGTTTTATATCTAAGGGTAATGAACTAATTATAAATGAGTTAGCACTATCGTGGCAGTTACGTTTTGTTAGAGTTAATCATTGCTCTGTTATAGAATTTTCCAAAAACGTTAGAGCTTCCGCTCTAGCTTGCCCTGTCGCGGATAAGATCGATGAGAAGTCGCATTGGTTAGGTTTGGGCGTAGCAGCGTGCCTTGTGTCGTGTGCACTCAGAGGTGTCAATCCCGCTATCTTTAAGGACGGCTATAATCCACCGACGGACGTAAGGATTGTATTTTTACCGTTTATGCGGTTTCTTAAAACCATTGAACGGCTTTATGTGTTTCCCACAAAAAGACTTGGCTTGGTTTTGTACTAATATTAAAAAGTAAGGTTTTGGCCACATTTCCATTTTCGTCTCAAAGAATGGTTGGCTCAAGGTTGGTTGTTTTGAGCCCGCCCTGGAAGTTTTAAAATCGTCACTGGTCGGGTATGTTTATTATTTATTTATTTAATTACAATTTATTTATTTTATTATAATTTTTGTATATGTTATGCCGACGTTATCATCATTTTAAGTTAATTTTTAACGGCAAATTTTCCTTTGGAATTTCTAGTACAAGCGAAGTATACCGCGTGGTATTATATTTAGGCCGTGGTTGAGCCGATAAGCTCCCCTGAAAAAAACCTTGTAATGAGAACCTACATGAATTCAAGGTGCCGTACTGGTTTCTCTGATTGAGTAAACCTGTGAGAAAATATAAAATGTTTGGGATTGACGCTTCATATAACTCAAAATTATATTGTTCTGAGCACAAAATTTAATTTTTCAAGTGCTAGGTACGTCATATTGCTGGTAAGGATTTTCCGACAACGAGCCTATCATGGTGTCCGCTGTGGATGATCGATACCCTGCGTCGCCGCAGCGCACAATGATCCGGCAACCAGTTTGAGGTTGTCTTGTAAAATAATAATGTTGTTAGGTTAAAGTTGGAATATGAGCAACCACGGTTGTATGGGCTATTTAGAAACCACCATGATTGCCTTGCCTTCTTAGTAATAAATTTTCTCAAGGTTTTTAACATTATTATGAAAGGACCAAGGGGCCTAAAAATTATTGTTGTCCATTTGATTATGAATGCATTAACTGCCAAAGTGTTTGGATTGTATTTACTCTACTTGTGAAGAGGTCCGCCGGCCGAATCCAATCCAGCCAGTATCCAATCTATATCTGGGTGTACTCGACGAGAGTCTGCATCCGCAGTTTTGTTATCTGTAATATATGAAATATTTAAAAAAATAGATGTATGTATTGGATGCTCCCCTTGCGGTTTATGTAAGTAATGGCTATGGAGTTATCTATGTGAAGAAGAATTCAGAGTTTCTGAGGTTTTAGGCAAATACTTTAAGGCCAAAATAAGCTACCAGCAGCTCGAGCTGATTTATATGGATTTTTCTCTCATCTCGCGATCATCTTCCGCTGGCTCGTTCACCCCCACATGTGGCTACTCCCCCCCATAGTTGAGGCGTCAGTCTATATTTCTGAGCAGTATGCGTCTCATCATTTAAAAGAATCTTGCATATAGTTAGGTCTATTCATGTATTTACTCTTTCTTAAGTGTAAACTATCTCATATTCATCCATGCAAGTAGTCCAAAGAATTTCGCAAATTTTACACCTTATGCAATACATCTTATTAGTTCAGACTTTATGTTTGACAGGTTTTCGTTAGGTAATCTAATTAGGCTTTTTTTTTTTTCTTAATTGTAGTTTATATCCATTAAACCTATGACAATATAGTTTGATCTTCATTGATTAGAGATCGTGGAGCATAAAAAAGGAAATAATTGCCAGTTTATACACCTTAAACCCATGACAACATAGTTTAGTCTTCGGTGTTTAGAAGCCATTGAGCATAAAAAGAAAAACATTGCTAGTTTATACACGTTACCTTATGAGTTATGACAACATAGTTTGGTCTTCAGTGATTACCGACCATTGTATTTTACCGTATTTATCGGCGATGGTTGTAGTTCGACGGACGTCATGATGCTTTCGCGGCGACTTGATGCGACTGTCTCACGCTGAGGGACCCGGCACACGGTGGGCTGAAAAACGGCTTTCATAGACTTAGGCATTTTATTTTGCAAGTGCCAGTTTTTGTGCCGGATATCACTTCTATTTGTTATAAAAATATACAAAAATGACACCAGAATTGATTCTGCACAAAAACGAAGGAATTATAATTTTTTTACGAAAATTTTGTATGGAGCTAGTATGAAAAATCGAAATATCTCTGAAACGGCAGCGATAACCGTAATATCCTTGTAGGAGGTTTTAGTACTAATTATTTATGATTTTTTGACATACGTTACATAATGGTTGTAGATGCCTTTTTTTTTTTTTAAATCGTCAAAATATTTTTATTTATTTTTACATATTAAACGTTCCTTTTAGTGTTTAAGTTGAAGAATTCAGAGCTTTAACAACTCTTAACATAAAATAGCATCACCCCTATAGACCTGAAGGACTAGACAGAGGTGTGTAGTATCTTGTTGTTCTTGTAAGATTTCCAACAATACCAAATAGTTGAATATCAGTGTCAAAGTGCCCATGCTGTCGCTTCTTTTAGAAAGATAGGGGAATGAAATTGTTAATTGATCATACCCTAAAAGTATGATTACAACATAACCGGACACATAATAATATCGACACAAAAGGAATTTTAAAACCTTGCATACGTTCAAAATACAAAATAACATATTGTGTAGTCATCTAATGAGTCTGATGACAAGTAATTAAGTAATTAGAATGATGGTTGTAGTCTTCTGATTCTAATGAGCCTATTAAGTGATTAAATGATTTGAAATATCTCGCAACAATACCAACTAAGAACTGCATTCACCTTTTTATAATTAGTGAGCTAATGTGTTTTGCTAATGTTGATTAGTTCTACTATGAGTTCTACGAAATGTTTTTGACGATTATAAATTTTTATTATCATATCTTTTATAACTTTAATGAGGGTAGTTAACTAATTATTGACTTTATACAATAAAAGGGCTATAATTTTGTTCCATAATTTAGATTGTTCACAACCGTGTAACTGCTAACACTAAAACTATTTGCTTTGCGACTACAAAATCTTAGAATGGAAAGTTTAATCACCAACTTAGATTTGTTTGTTCTTCTAAAAAGTGAGTGTCCTTCATTTAATCATGAAGTATTGTTTAGTGCAATTGTGTCCCGCATAGGCGATTGCCTTTCTGCCGAAGATCAAGTAACTCTCAAAGAATTTTGCCGGAGATTCACGCGAGCTGCTTTAAACAGGTGGCAGAAATCTACGATTCTTTGATAAGTTTAGAAATACGTACGGAGAGTGGTTGCAAGCAAATATTGATTGGCCGAGTTGCGTGCAAACTTTAATAAATCAAGAACCAACTGTTGATGAGATACCAAGAGCACGCTCAGTCTCTCCAGAACCTTCGACATCATCGACTGTTGGAACAATGACAAAAAGGTCCCGAAAACCATTCAAAGATCTGGGAAGCAAACAGAAAAAGAGAAGATCTAGTGAGCACATAGGCGAGGATTCCTGTGAATTGGCATATGCAGCTGCAGCACGTTTAAAAGAAGAAGGTTATAAAGATATCGCATCTGTAATCAATTATATGATCAAAAATCCAGAAGCTGCCGTTAAAATCAAGGAAAGCATTAAGAAAACAGTAATATTTACACCAGAGAAAGCACTTGGATTGCTTCTTTCACTTAAGCTTTCAAAGTGGCAATATATTACGTTGCGAGAGCCTGCCATTCGGGAAGGTGCTAAGGATATTTACCCATCCTACTATAAACTGCAACAAACTAAGCTTGCATGCTACCCTCCTAATCAATCAGTATCAGTTACGGATTCATCAGCTAGAATTACACTTCAAGCTTTACTTGACATCACGGTGAAGCGGATTCTTCAAAGTCTTTCTGATAATGTGGAAAATAAGCAGTTAAAGCTGATATCGAAGTGGGGATTTGATGGTGCTTCCAATCAAAGCCGATACAAGCAGAAAATGGACGGCGAGCATGATGATTCAAGCATTTTCATGACCTCCTTGGTGCCACTGAAACTGACAGATGGAGATAATACTATATGGACAAACCCGAAACCATGCTCAACTTTTTATTGTCGTCCGGTTCAGTTCACTTTTGTAAAAGAAAGCCATGCAGTTGTCATTGATAACAAAAGAAAAATGGATGAGGAAATTGAGGCCCTTAACCCCACAGAGTGCATTAATAGTAACAGGGTGACTCATAAACTAATGATGACAATGATCGACGCAAAAGTCTGCACGTACCTTTCTGAAGCTAGATCAAATGCATCATGCTACCTGTGCTTAGCAAAACCAACAGAAATGAACCACTTAGATGCTGTAACATCAAAAACTGTGTGTTCTGACATATATGAATTTGGCCTATCATCCCTACATGCCCGTATAAATTGCATGGAATTTCTTTTACACATTGCGTACAGACTTGACTTCAAACAGTGGGCAGCAAGAAGTAATGAGCATAAAGATATGTTACAAAACAGAAAAAAAACATTCAAAATAAATTTAAAGAGGAGCTCAATCTGTTAATTGATATAGTAAAACAAGGCTCGGGAACTACCAATGACGGGAATACCGCAAGGAAGTTTTTCGAGTTTCCCAATAAAACTGCAGCTATTACTGGGTTGGATCAAAACCTGATAAAAAGATTTGCTGTTATTTTGCAAGCAATAACATCTGGTGAGAAGATCGATGTCATCAAATTTAAAGATTTTGCTCGCAAAACAGCAGAAAAGTACGTGGAATTATACCGTACTACATGTCATCAACCGTACATAAACTATTAATACACGGAGCTGACATAATCGAAAAAAATGATATTGTCCCGATTGGGACTCTCTCGGAAGAAGCCTCAGAGTCTCGAAACAAAGATTTTAGGAGGTTCCGGGAACATCATTCGCGGAAAAGAAGCAGGCAAGATTCTAATCAAGATATCCTAAATATGCTTGTTGTTTCTTCGGATCCTTTTCTAAGTGCACAAAGGCCGAAGTTAGATGCCAAAAGGAAGACAAACTTTTTTGCTGAAACTCTCGACCTAATACAGTTTCCGGAAACTGAGTTCGAGTTTGTAGGTATATCCGATCTGGATTCTGACTCGGAATTGGAGTCCGACAACGAAAGTTGTAAAGAAAATTTGTAAAATTTAATTATTTTTCTTTATGTTCTTTTGTTATTTATGTTAGTTTATTGTACCAATATGTTTAGTTAATAATTTCATAAATTATAGTTTCAAATATGTATTTTGTATAATTGAATTTATTAGATATTATTTTTGTTACTTCTGTTTTATTTAAATTACCTATCAATAAAAAGTTTATATACAGTCTTTTTTTTTCACATATTCTTAATATTTGGGGAAAAAGCATGCTTCCTAACGATGTTCTTAACTTTGACACAGTTCATGGATCGTTTTGAACAGTTTCATATTGTTGGCGCGAAAGGCTAATTTAGTGGACTGTATTTGCGGTGCGGAGCTAAACGATTGACAAACGCTTGGTGTTAGGTAATTCGAGTTGCAGTGGGTGTGGGACAATGGAATACAACCCGAAATAAGTAGGGAAGGAAAGCACAAACCTTTTGCGGGAGCCACGTGCTCGCGTCGTCGCCGGTGCACCGGTTCACTTTTCCAGGTTCAGGGCAGTTGGGCTTCAAGCTATTGTCCTCACACGTTAAACACAAGCACAAACTATGGATTATAAGTCTTATTACATGCGAAAATGCGGTGATTCCAAAGTTATTAATATTTTTAAGCGGAGCGCGTCGACGCCATTGTCAACTTGATGCGGAGCGATTCGGAAGTAGTTTTTTCGACAAATGGCGGGCGAATCTTCTTACTCACTCGCGAGGTATGTGCGGGAAGGAGATGGATATAGGAAATAGCGGATGTCAATCATATTTTGAATGTTGGCGCAACCATTCCCCCCGGTTTGAAGGGTTACCTTCAAAAACTATAAGCGAAACTAATCAAAGAACTAAACTCTGGAGTAACATCTAACTTCTAACCTTATTCCTAAACTATAATATAAAGCGTTACCATAACTACTAAACTAATTTGAAGCCTGCTGCTGATTGGGCAGAGGACAGAGGCGAATAACCGGACGTAAAACTTTGCGTACTTAAATCACCGGTCAATTCTATGTGAACTGCACGAGTTGTCATACAAATAAATAGACAAACGTAAGCTTTTGTGGAGCGTACTCCGCGACCACGGGCAACAGTTACCCTAAACGGGCCGGCGAAGTCTGTACCGGTGTGAACGAAAGGTTTAGCGGATTGAACAACACGACAAGAGCGATGATCGGCCATTTCAGGCGCGATAAAACGCGGGCGAAGCTTAAAACAGGGCACACATTTGTGTACTCTAGCACGAATCAAATTGCGAGCGGAAAGTATCCAATACTTCTGTCTAAGGATAGACATCAACAAGTCTGGACCTGCGTGGCAATTCAACCTATGATGATAATCTACAATCAAATCTAAAATATGGTCCTTGCGGGGTAAAACTACTGGATGCTTTTGCTCAAATCCTAAATCGGAATTTCTCAAACGACCACCTACTCGAATAAGACCATTCTGCAAAAAAGGTTTCAAATGTTGAAAGGCGCGGCTACAAGGTTTGTTGGACTCCAAACTACTAATTTCGGATGCGAAATAAAATCTCTGCAATTCACGTAGCACGACTGACTCAGCTTTATCCAGATCAGCGGCGGTTATAACACCGCGCGTGGGTAACAGTTTAAGAAAACGACATACATACACCACACAACGCAAAAGTCTCGACCAAGACGAGACGCGATTAGATAACGATAAAATAATCGACTCTTCACGTGGAACCGAAACTACAAGCGAATGCTTCTTCTCCTCGGGTGGTTCTGAAACGGCAGCTGGATTAAAGGGCTTAACCGGCCATTCCTCGAGCACGCTATGAATCCAAGACGGAGCGCAGAACCACAGCGGATGATCTAAAATTTGCGAAGGGAGCAACCCACGGGAGAGACAATCGGCGGGATTATCTGTGCCAGCAACGTGAAAGAGATTTTGTGGTGGTAATTCGGACTGGATTTTGGCCACCCTATTGGCGACGAATGTGTCCCAGCGATGGGGCGAAGAATGTGCCCAACACAAAGCTACAGTAGAGTCAGAAAAAGCCATAATTCTATCAATAATAATGCGGTGCCTACAAGCATTGACAATCGAGCTGATTAATTGCACTAACAAAAGTATAGCGCACAGCTCCAGGCGCGCCAGAGAAACGACCTTGCGAGGGGAGACTTTGGATTTAGCGCTTATAAGACTAACCGAAACCTTGTCAGCATCCAAAACGTGAAAATAAACTACCCCCCCGTAAGCCTCTGCACTGGCGTCGGCGAAGCCTACAACAGTAACTATACTGTTCGACAATATACCAACATGGCGAGGAATTTTTATTTGATTGAGCAATGGAACTTCTTTCCGGAAGCGAGCCCACAATTTAACAATATTTTCGGGCGCGGGGTCGTCCCAATCACTATTGGAAAGCCAAAGTTCTTTTATAAGCAACTTGGCATATAAAACGACGGGAGCTACAAATCCCATAACATCCCATATACGTGCTACACACGACAGGATAATGCGCTTAGTACAAATTTGCGGAGTCGAACTAACTTTAAGACTGAACATGTCAGACGCGGGTGACCAACTTAAACCTAGAACCTTGTGCGTATCATCACCATCAAATTCCTTCACCGAAGATAATTGATGCGATAGTGGAATCGAATCTAGAGCGGTCTGCGAATTACTAGTCCACTTCACAAGATCAAACTGACCGGCCTTCATAAGACTTATTACTTGAGCGGCGGTCTCAACGGCATCCGCCTCGCTGGCTACACTATAAACAAAGTCATCCATGTATAGCCCAGTCTCAATAGTGTCTTTCGCTTTCGGGAATCTTTCACCCTCATCAGTGGCTAATTGCTTGATAGAGCGAAGCGCATGGAAAGGACTCGACTTAAGCCCAAAACAAACACGGTTAAACTCGTAAACTCTCAAAGGTTCTTGAGGCGAAAATCTATACAAAAAACGTTGAAATTTGCGGTCGCATTCGCGAATACCAATAGAAAGAAACATTTGCCTTATATCGGCGGAAAGCGCGACAGCAAACAAGCGGAAATTCACAATAATGTCAAATAAGTTACCTTGAAGGTTTTGACCACAATACAAAATATCATTGAGCGATACGGAAGTGCTAGTCTTAGCACTGCCGTCCAAAACCATGCGGAGCTTAGTAGTAAGCTTGTCTTCTCTAACAACTCCGTGGTGCGGGATGATGTAAGATGGATGATCAAGAGTCTCGTCAGTCTCGGCGGTGGATGCAGGTGAGATGTACCCTTTATCTAAGTATTCGGTAACCACCTCATCATAGGCTTGCTTCAACTTCGGAGATGCTTGCATCTTACGTTCTAAACAAGAAAAGCGTTTTTCCGCGGAAGCGTAGGAGTCACCGAGCGAAAAAATATCTCCCTTGAATGGAAGCGCGACAATATAACGACCATCATTATCACGGGTAGTGGTGCCACAATAAATCTCCTCAGCCACCTTATCATCAGGGCTTAGGATAGGCGGGACATTGACCTCTTCAATTTCCCAGAACCTGCGGATGGTAGACTCCAGCGGCGGCTCAACAGTGCAGCAATGTGACACAGTCGAGTAACTATCTAAATGTGCGGGTGCGGAACCAACAATAACAAAACCTAGAACTGTTTCTAGGGCGTGCGGTGCGGGAAACGACGAATGACCTTGAATCTTACGAGATAACTGAAGGTGCGGGAGAATCGATGCGCCGATCAACATATCGACGTCTCCAGGGACACCATAAGATTCATCTGCCAACGGTAGGTCTTTAAATTTGGTCAATAAAGACGTGTCAACCGGGACAGTAGGCAATTGTTCCGTAATTTTATCTACGACAAGCGAATCCATATCAAAACAAATATTAGAATTGAAACGCGATGCAAATTTAATTTTAATCGAACCATGAATGGTTGATTTTAAACCACCGAACCCCTTAACTACTGAGCGGGCTGGTCGGTTATCAATACTAAAACCAAGGCGTTGACAACAATTTTGAGTTAAAAAATTACTCTGCGAAGCGCAATCTAACAACGCTCGAACAAGACACGGATTACCAAAAGCATCATCAACAACAACGTGAGCGGTCGCGAGCACCACGGTAGTGCACGTATTGCTTGCGGCGGACATCGAACACAACGTGACGTCAGTCACGGCGGCCTGCGAGCGGGCAACGTCGCGCGTTGATTGCGGCTGCGGCTGCGATGCGGACGCAGAGTTCGCGCCGACTGACTGCGACGACGTGTCACCGCTTGGTAAACTAACTGTGCTCACATTGGATGCGGCATTATTACAACTTTTCTCCATGTGAAGTAAAGTGTGGTGCTTCGAAGAACACTTACGACAACTTTGACTACTATTACAAGACGTAACCCGATGCTTGTCACTAAGGCAGTTAAAGCACAAATTTTTTTCGCGAACAAACTTATAACGTTCATAGGGCGTAAATTTTAAGAAACCAGAACACTTGTACAATTGCGAATGTTGACTATTACACAAAGAACAACTCGATTGTACAGGAGCAGGTGCTGTATTCACATACGTATGTGTCGACTTTTGTGACTTCGAAGCCGCATCTGTTCGACGGTCGGACTTCTTCGTAACTTCATGGGTTGACGAAGTGCGTTGTAATATTTTAATATGATCGCGAACAAAACATTCTAAATCATTGAATTTTGGCAGTTTACTACTGCGATGGTCTATTTCAAATAAACGAACAGTTTCACTATCTAATTTCTTTAAACCCAAATACAAAAACAAAAAGTCGCAGAGGTCATCGACCTTCAGGTTCTTTACTGCGCGAACAGATGATGCAAAAATATCTAAAAACTTCTCTAAATTACGTTCATTACAAACTGTAATATTTTTCAACTCAAATAGCTGATCTAAATATGCGGTAGCAACTAATCTTTTGTCTTCATATTTCGACTTTAAAGTTTTTAAAATTAATGAATAATTTTCGGCACTAAAAGTAATGCCGGCACAAACAGTTTTAGCTTTACCAGTTAACCTTTCAACCAGATAGTGTAACTTTTCATGATCTGTCAAAGAGACGTTCCCGTTTATAGTGTTTTCAAAACTATCTATAAATAGATTCCAATTGCGAATATCACCATTAAATTCAGGTATCTGAATGGGCGGTAATTTGGGTCGATCGCGAGTGTGATTTGCCTGGCTCTGATGGACAGACGGCTTCTCCAAGCTCCTCGCGACGCGTTTGATGCGACAGAATAAATCATCAAATGACGCCAAAGCCTGATAACTCACAGCGTATTCTGGATTTAATTCTAACTCTAAAACGTTAATATTATGAATTACGGATTCAAATTCCGTGCGCAAACTATCCAAGTTTTCTATAGAACATAAGAACGAATCTCTAATAGCTAGATCAAGTGTTTTAAGTGCATTATCACAAATAGATTGCACGCGAGAAAATATCATGTCTCTTTTAGCATATAAAAGTTTCAATTGAACTTTGACGTCCTTATGAGACATCGTGAATAATAATTATTTATTACAAACAATCAATGCGGTAAACAAGCAAATAAAGTTATTTTAGCAAATAAGCGATGGAGAACAGCGACGCGGACAATATTAAATACCTAAAGTGGGTAGGTAGTTATAACGAACTGCGGGTGAAATAAAAGAACTGTAGGTAGTTTTTAAACAATCTTAATTTACCCACTAGGTTGTGTCTCTGTTTCTGATATACAAATAATTTTAGACTTCCGAATGAATAACTAATACGAGCGATCTATGGCTACGTAGGTATGTAGGTATTACGCACGTACGTAGGTAATAGATGAACAAACAACGAATTGGGTTAGGTACAAGACTGCGGTGCGGTGCGTTTATTCCTTATGGAATAAATACCAATGCGATAACTACAACAAATATGTACCTAATTCAAATAAGTACCTAACAATCCGGTGAGAGGGACCAAAGAAAATGTTGGCGCGAAAGGCTAATTTAGTGGACTGTATTTGCGGTGCGGAGCTAAACGATTGACAAACGCTTGGTGTTAGGTAATTCGAGTTGCAGTGGGTGTGGGACAATGGAATACAACCCGAAATAAGTAGGGAAGGAAAGCACAAACCTTTTGCGGGAGCCACGTGCTCGCGTCGTCGCCGGTGCACCGGTTCACTTTTCCAGGTTCAGGGCAGTTGGGCTTCAAGCTATTGTCCTCACACGTTAAACACAAGCACAAACTATGGATTATAAGTCTTATTACATGCGAAAATGCGGTGATTCCAAAGTTATTAATATTTTTAAGCGGAGCGCGTCGACGCCATTGTCAACTTGATGCGGAGCGATTCGGAAGTAGTTTTTTCGACAAATGGCGGGCGAATCTTCTTACTCACTCGCGAGGTATGTGCGGGAAGGAGATGGATATAGGAAATAGCGGATGTCAATCATATTTTGAATGTTGGCGCAACCACATATGTTAAAATAAATAATGTTAGTACTATAATCCCCTATAAGGATATTATTATTATTATGTGTCCGGTTATGTTGTAATCATACTTTTAGGGTATGATCAGTTAACAATTTCATTCCCCTATCTTTCAAAAAGAAGCGACAGCATGGGCACTTTGACACTGATATTCAACTATTTGGTATTGTTGGAAATCTTACAAGATCAACAAGACACTACACACCTCTGTCTAGTCCTTCAGGTCTATAGGGGTGATGCTATTTTATGATAAGAGTTGTTAAAGCTCTGAATTCTTCAACTTAAACACTAAAAGGAACGTTTAAATATGTAAAAATAAATAAAAATATTTTGACGATATTTTTTAAAAAAGGCATCTACAACCATTATGTAACGTATGTCAAAAAATCATAAATAATTAGTACTATAACCCCCTATAAGGATATTACGGTTATCGCTGCCGTTTTAGAGATATTTCGATTTTTCATACTAGCTCCATACAAAATTTTCGTAAAAAAATTATAATTCCTTCGTTTCTGTGCAGAATCAATTCTGGTGTCATTTTTGTATATTGTTATAACTAATAGAAGTGATATCCGGCAAAAAAACTCGCACTTGCAAAATAAAATGCCTAAGTCTATGAAAGCCGATTTTCAGCCCACCGTGCGGCACCGGCGGAAGAAATGTTTCACAACTTCATTGTACTCCTGCGCACTGGGACCCTTTTTCTCCACCTTAAATGGTTCTTAACTTGTTATTAAGTTGAGGAAAAAGTTTTGGGTTCTGCTTTTGCTAGGTTTTCACTATTTGTAAATTTTTGTGTCATTCATATGTTTGTTTATGGAGAATATGGTGAAGTTTCGCTTAGTGACTGACTCTGCATGTTGTGTGTCACACAAGATCCAGTACACATCCATGAGTTGTTTGAAGCCCTCTTTATTTTTGTGTTTGTTCTCATGTTCTTGGGTGAGGACTCGCTAGCCCAGAAATTGCCATTGTGAGCTGGCTTTGGCGCTCTTTGATGCCCTTGTCTCGTTTTAATACGGTTTCTGTTACAGCAGCTTTTATTTCCACATTTAGTAGGGTGCTCCAATCAAGATACTGTTAGCTGGGATGAGGTACCATTCTGTAAGCTCTTCGCGGGTTTCCTTGCTATGTCCCAGAGTGTCTATGTGTTGCAGTCTTGTTGCTAAAACTTTGTGTATGTCAATCCCATAGTTAACAACCGCAGAGGGATCAGTTCCCAGAATATCCAGCACTTCTGGATTCCTGTGCTCAAGAGCGGGGTATTTCGGGTCAGCTAGTTTTTCATTATGGTTTACTTCCAAGACTTTTTCCTTAACCAACGTCTGCTGTGGTAAGTTTTCTGAGGTGGATGGCTGTGTGACCTCTTCAATAGGTTTGACGCACTTATTTGACGGTAAAACCTCTATAAGTTGTATCGTCCGTGGGCTGTCCAATGACACCCCAACTGAAACCAGATTATCCTAGTAAGGAATTTTTATTACATCAGTTATGGTGTAGTTTCAGCAACTACCCATATGATATGCCAATGCAGTCCCAAGAAATAAACTGTAGTTATTGTCTGTGAATTAGTGTGGTATAGTAAGCAACCTGGCGATACACCCCCAGGAGCTGCTCTGATGGGTGTTTGTTACCATGATTGTATGTCAGTAGACAAATGAGGCAGGTGTTAGTAACACCATTCTAAGGTTTTACTGATGCACTATGAAAATTGAGCCAATGAAACCATCCCAAAAACGAATCTATATTGGTCTCACAACCGTCTTGAATAAGTTACCCTGAGGCAAACTGACAACCCAAAGTCGCTCTAATAGGTGTTGGGTACTTTAGTAAACTTATTTTGTGTAACCTTGCGATACGGCCCCATAAGCCGCTCTGATAGGTGTGGTTAATTCAGTATACTTATTTTGTGTAACCTGGTGATACAGCCCCATAAGCTGCTCTGATATGTGTGGTTACTTCAGTATACTTATTTTGTGTTACCTGGCGATACGGCCCCATAAGCCGCTCTGATAGGTGTTGGTTATTTTAGTATGTAACTTATTTTGTGTAATCTGGCGATACGGCCCCAAAAACCGCTCTGATAGGTGACAGGTGTTGGTTACTTCAGTTTACTTATTTTGTGTTATCTGGCGATACAGCCCCATAAGCCGCTCTGATAAGTATTGGTTATTTCAGTATACTTATTTTGTGTAACCTGGAGATACGACCACCAAAAACCGCTTTGATAGAGTACATATTACCTCAATGTCTGATAGGTGACAGATGTTGGTTACTTCAGTATACTTATTTTGTGTTACCTGGCGATACGGCCCCATAAGCCGCTCTGATAGGTATTGGTTATTTCAGTATACTTATTTTGTGAAACCTGGCGATACGGCCCCAAAAACCGCTCTGATAGGTGACAGGTGTTGGTTACTTCAATATACTTATATTGTGTTACCTGGCGATACGGCCCCATAAGCCGCTCTGATAGGTGTTGGTTATTTCAGTATACTTATTTTGTGTAACCTGGCGATACGGCCCCAAAAGCCGCTCTGATAGGTATTAGGTGTTGGTTATTACAGTACACTTATTTTGTTTTACCTGGCGATACGGCCCCAGAAGCCGCACTGATCGGTAATAACTTTAGTTAGGGTAAATCTATTGGTATGTAGGCAGTTGCTTGTTTTTCATTTATTTTCCAGAAATACTGATCATAATGCCATGTAAAATATATAATTATTAGCGTCTATCAACTTTACGTAAAATTTCGTGTGTTTGCAGCAAGGATCTTGTATAAATATCTTTTGCAGCAATTCGTTTTGACACATCAGATTGCACACAACTTCGTGGAATATGTTTTGTACACAATTTCGTGGAAAATGTTTTGTACGAAGGCAAATATACGAGGTTATTTTGGTAAATTTACTAATAAGGGCTTGTTTTTGTTATAATAATAGCACTTGATCACTTTACTATTATATTATAATAAATATATTATATATGTACCTTGATCTTTATCATCCTTTTCCGAAATAGTCCCTGTAGAATTGGCGGTCGATTGGCGCCGACGGCGTGCCGCTTTTTTGTTTGTTATTGTTTCTTTTTCAGTTTTTTGATCTTCCACATTATGTACTCTATTTCGGATTTCCTTTTTGGCACTTTTACTTGCGTATTTTCACTATAAAACTAATCACTTTTGTTTTTTCCTAAAATAAAACATGCGAGTGGTGGCGCACTGTGACGTGAAATGAAAGACCGAGACGCTGGGGTTGCCAGCAAAAGAAAAAAAAAAAAAAAAAGAGCGTAGGACTCTAAACATACAGTGTAAGAGTGGTGTCACTAGCGTGTTACTACATATATTTCAACGTTTTCAGGTTACTAATCTCGAGGACGATGCACGAGTATAATTCAAGGAAATCTGCTCGTGTGCAAGTCGGCCGCTAACATTGCATGTGTGAGATTATACATATCGAATAGATATATATATAGTATATGTTCAAAGGATGTTATTTATAAAAATAATTAATTATTAATATGTATTTATTATGTATTTACCGATTAATTATCAATTAATCGATATTACCATAGTTGTCAGGTATATTATAGAAATAATTAGCAGTTTGTATAGCAATATCAATTTATTCATTTACCTCACAGTTCGGAAAGGGTTGTTTTCTGTGGAGAAGAACCGGCAAGAAACTCCACAGTTACTCTTTTCAAAACATAATTCATTTTCACATAAACATCAATTCACTATAATGTACTTTACAATATTACCACAATGTGATTACTATCGTTATAACTTATAGCTTTATTTACTTGTGTATCTACTATTTCATTACTCCATTACATATTATATAAGTAATGTTATTTATAAAATTAATACCAAATGTTCATTAAATTATCACACAATTGTCAATTTCTAACACTGTCACATTAAAGTAACAAATACAAAATAGTTAATTTATATTCAAATACAATAGCAATACGATAGGATTTTTATACCAATTCTACACATAAAAATATTAGAAACTACACTTGAGAGCAATAAAATCGCACACTCCAGATTTTTACAAAAAAAGCTGGATTTTCTTAATAAAATATATAAAAAAGTAAAAAGTTGCAATTTCAACTTAAAGGTTAATTCATTGGCTTTTCAATGATACCACTTAACCGTATTTAGAATGTTCAAAAGGATCTTTTAGGAGATGAAATGAAACTTACAAGAAAAATTGCGACTATTGCATTTAGAGAACAAGACATTGTATTGAAAGGAATCAGGAAATTATCAATAAAATCAGTATTAAAGGGTAGTGTTACCTACCCTAGCTTCTAAGTACAGCTCTTAATCTGTTTTTCATCGACCGTATTAATTTTACGATGAATTCCTATGGTATAGCGTTCCACTCTTCTTCGATGGCTGATTGCAGCCCTTGGAGGTGTGTAAGAACTGGACTTCATGCTCTTATACACCATTTAAGATGCCGCCAAACATGCTCGATTAGGTTGAAATCAGGACTGCGAGCTGGCCACATCACGTTAATATTGGCGTCTTCCATATAATCCCAAACTGTCCTAGCGACATGTGGCCTGGCATTATCATGCATAAGTACGAATTCTTCCCCCATAAGCCATGAAATCGGCCTATCATGGTGTTCGAGAACTTCTTCCACGTATAGCTGAGCTGTTAATCCTCTCGATCTAGGGCTTGTATTAGCCATGGTAATGAAGATAATGTCGGTTTAAGAATGAGGCATTATGCCACCCCAAAACATACACGATCCACCGCCATAAGCGACACGTTCACTTATGCAGCATTAAGCAAACTACTCTGATGACCTTCTATAGACTCTTAAGCGTCCATTGTGGCCATGTAAAGTCATCTTGCATTCATCAGAAAACATAACTGCTCTCCTCTGATCGAACGTTGAATTTAATGCTCGCGGGAAAATTGAAGTCGGGCTTGTCTGCGGGCTGTGGTCAATTTCGGACCACTTGCTAGTCGATGGGCAGTAAATCCAGCTTCAGCTAATCTTCTTCTGACTGTCCACTGACTTATGCTGACATGGCGTTCTTCTCGAAGCTATCGTCCCAGTTCAACCGCGTTCAGCTGTCAATTTCGCAAAGATCTCGTCACAAGAAAGCGGTCATCGTGCTCTGACGTTGTACGATGCCGGCCTGAACCTGGTTTCCAAATATAGCCCCTTATTTCTTGAAACCTTTGGTATACACGTCGAACTGAATATTGACTTAAATTGAACTGTCCAGCTACTTTACTTTGATTTTTTCCTGCTTCCAGTAAGACAATAACTTGAGCAGCTTCTGCAGGTGTAATGTCCATGTTTTTCCAATTTTTTTTCATATGTATCCACACGAGGTGCTATCACGTTACAGGTCAGGGCAAATTTAAAAAAAAAATCCTTTAATCAACCCTTTTATACCTGCGGGAATGGGTGCAAGTAGTGCCTATTCGAAGCGAGTTAATTTGCGGAATTTCGTTGTTTTGATGTTTGTGCGTGTAATTTTCAGGTAAATTATTTTCTTATTACATACATTAGTAACCTAAGACTGTGTATTTTTATTTAGCTTTTTTTTTACAAAAAACCATCGTATTTTAGTAAAAAATTAAGAACAAAACTCATGAACAAGGGGTGTGCGATTTTATTGCTCTCGAGTGTATTAATAAAAGTTTTTTTTTAGGTAGGGCCCCTCGTAGGTCAGCTCACCAAGGCTGTATCTACTTAACCGGTCTGTATGTCTGTCTCTAAAACGACTGAGCGGCGGCTTTTATACACAGTGTAAACAAGTGACGTCATATCGTACGATTTTAAAACAGATTTGTTAACCTTTGTATTTTAACATTAAACTTTAATTAAATGATATAAAATACAGTAATGTTGGCAACACCGAGTGAAGCTAGAGCGAGTGGTGCTGTGGCGGGAAACGAAGCGGTTACACCGTGCGACATGGCGCGACCACCGTCTCTCTTTGGGTTGAGCTCTCGACGTGTACGGTTGTGTTGTGCTTAGTTTTGCGTTATTAAAGTTGAGATTGTCTGTATTGTTTATATTTGTGAATATACAAGTTATTCCTCACTTTTGTCTCATTTATAAATCCCTAATCAGCAGTACCAGTAAAAATAGTTAACATCAGAAGTGGGATAAGAAACTGCTTGCCCCAGACCACACGATGGGTACTTAAAAAGAAAAGCAAAACTAAGTGCAACATAATTTGTGCTAGATACGCATCGAGTAGCAGCAGCGTAAGGTTGACAGAAACTGTGAGTACAAATCCGAATATCCTGATGATAGGTACCTGAATTTGAGCAGTCTGACTTTGTGACTAAATTTAATCGAAATTGATACATTTACATTTAAGTGGTCAGATAGTATTGTTTGTTATCAAGTTAAACTAAATACTTAGATCAAAGTTTCCGCTAAGAGACGTAATGAGTGTGTGATTCTGATTACGTATCCATAACATGTGACCGGTTTGCTTGTGGAAAAAAAAGGATTTCTTTGTCTTTTATTTGGCTTCATGTAGGTAGTTGAATTTACAAGAAAGGTGACGTAAATGTATTATTTAAAGAACCAGATTGAACGAAAACGTGTCGGAAACGGTAATAATTATACTATTATTTTGTCTGTAGTACAAGTCAGTAGAGGTCAGTTTTTAAAATACGTGAATTTTAGCGGGTTTTCTGCATAGTTATGTCTATAAACCAGGGCATGTAACCAATCATAGTAGCTCAAGTATTCGGGATTTAATACTAAAGGGACCAAATAGTTGTAATGTTTCTTTAGTTCGGAAAAGAAAGTAACTATTGCGGTGGTAATCACAAATAAATTCAGTGTAAAGTGTAAGTCTTGTGCAAGAATCCGGAGGCGTCTTGTTATAATACAAAGATCGAAGCGGTCGAAGGTAGAAAAATATGATACCGTCCTAACTACTTGCCTTTGTAGAAATAGGTACCGAGTAGTCGGATATCATATTTGGTTATGGAACGCAATTTAGAAATAACTGAACTACCTGCTATTGTGAATGATAATTAAAGGATTTTCAAAGAACAGTGTTAACACGGTAGTTTCATAAAAATAGATTCGGTTTTGACGTTAATGATATCGAAATTTATGTTCTTGATTCTTTATGTGATTGTGAGGTGTTGATTGGTCGTAACGTAACAGTACCTACTTATGTACAGACAAATAAGCGATAGACTGATATTTCAGTTGCATTGAAACATTTTAAAAATGGTAGACGTATCACGTTCGTAAAGTGTGAATAAGTATATTGGTTAACATAGTAAGGAACTAATGTTATTATTACTAAATAGGCCATGGGGTGTTTATAAATGTGAAAGATTTAATAACACGATATTAAAATTAATGTGAAGTATAAGAGCTGGGTCAAGTCAGGATAGTTGTGATGAGTGTATATATGTAACATTACAACAAGCATATATAGTAGTTAAGACGACCAATAAGCGCCGTTCGTTTTGAAGAGTTCTTGGACTAGATAATGCGTAATGATAGTGACAGTTATTGTCCTGTGCTTGGAGACGTTGATGTGCATACTATGGACGTCAGAGAAATATGAAAATAGTATTGAATAGAGAATATGAGAGGAAGTGAGAGATCAAGTAAATGACATGAAGGAGTGACCGAGGCGGAGAATAAAATCCTTAATAATCGGTATTTTGAGTAAACCACGCGTTGGCAAGTTAAATAGATTATACAGGCATTTATTTACAACTAGCCCTATTCATATTTGAAGTGTTCACGATTTAGGGTAGGAGTGGTGTGCTGAAGCAGTTACTGCCTAAGACTAAAGGAGTAAACTGGACCAGGCACTACTTCAAACCAAAAGAGTGAACTAGGTTTCACAATCATTTATTTACAACTAGTCCTATTCTGCTTATTCAATTTATGCGTGTTATGGTTTCATACAAAAGAATATAGGTATGTGCTGGTCTGCCAGAACTCTGAAGTGTTCACGATCCAGGGTAGGAGTGGTGTGCTGAAGCAGTTACTGCCTAAGACTAAAGGAGTAAACTGGACCAGGCACTACTTCGGACTAAAGGAGTGAACTAGATTTCAGATTTTGTCTAAGTCTAAAGACAACATTCTATGAGTTGGGCAGATCAGTACATCAAGAACGATGCGTCTCGCAAGGTTTCCTGGGCCTAAAGGGGACTAGAATAATTTTCTCTAATGTTTCAAGTTTAGGGAAGAAGTAAAAGAGATCAAGATGATGTTCCTGATAGCGGTGTTCTGATACTTGTTTTATTTTCAGATGCATAGTTTGGCTTGTGTGACGGCGTACGCAGGTGCTGTTGGTGTTGGTTGGAGCGTGCCTGAGGTCATGCACGATGCAGGAGGGCCGTGTTGGCAACACCGAGTGAAGCTAGCGCGAGTGGTGCTGTGGCGGGAAACGAAGCGGTTACACCGGTCGACATGGCGCGACCACCGTCTCTCTTTGGGTTGAGCTCTCGACGTGTACGGTTGTGTTGTGCTTAGTTTTGCGTTATTAAAGTTGAGATTGTCTGTATTGTTTATATTTGTGAATATACAAGTTATTCCTCACTTTTGTCTTGTTTATAAATCCCTAATCAGCAGTACCAGTAAAAATAGTTAACAGTAAATATGTTGAAATTAATTAGTTCAATTACATATTAGTCTTACGATGACAGAATTAATAAACAAACAACGTTATTTTTTAAATAACGTTCAAGTATGCTGTTATACAAGACAACAATGAAAGAACAGTTTAAACTATCTTATAAATAGGTTTCGTAATAGTGTTTACAAGGTTTTGATAATAAATAGTTAAATGTTGTGTATCACATGATAAAAAGGTTATAATTATTATAGTGATATTTTAATTTGTGTTCAATTAAAGAAACAAACTTGAGTTAATGTAATAAACCAACTGAAATTATTTGAATAATCCATCACATGCGTCTGCGTAAGGATATTGTACGACGAATATACGTTTTGCGTTTAGTAAGGATAACTATTTTATAAAAATGTCTAGCTATGGTTTCAATTTATTAAGTTACGGATGTTGTTTTAGACTTATAATTTGATATTCTAATCGGGGTGTCTGAGGTATTGCGCTTAATCTGTTACACCTTGTATAATATAATACAATACAATACATAAATAAGTATAAGTAATACTACTGCTGGCGTATCACAGGGGGAAGTTCTCTCTCATCCTACCACCTTTATGCTGACGATCTGCAAATTTATTCGCAAGGTCCCGTTGAAGATTTGTCTGAGGCGGTGAAGACAGTGAATAAAGATTTAGCGCGTATTTCTGATTGGAGTTTGGATCATGGTTTGAAGGTTAATCCTGCGAAGTCATTATTGTCGGCAGCCCTAGGTTACGTTCCAAAATTGACTGGACGACCCTTCCCAAATAATTTTTGATGGAGCTGTTATACCCTACTGTGACTCAGTAAAAGACCTTGGTATTTATATTGATAAAGATTTGTCTTGGGGTCTCCAGTTGCAAGAAGTGAGCTGCAAACTATTCGCCTCTGCCGGGTTTTTACGCAGATTGCGCAATTTCTTGCCGACTGCTACTAAAACTGCGCTCGCCCAGTCTCTTCTTCTCCCTATCTTTGACTATGCTGATGCAAGTTTTCCAGATCTAACTGAAGTGCAGCTAGATAAGCACGAGCGACTCCAAAATTATTGTATCAGATTCATATTTGGTTTGCGAAAATATGATCATGTTTCTGAGTTTCGCACTAAACTCAAGTGGCTGCCTATCCGCCTTCACCGGAATGCACATATTTTATCATTACTCTACAGTATTCTTTTCAATCCAATGACTCCCTTTTACCTCAAAGAACGTTTTAAGGGTAGTTCTTCAAAAAGTATTCTTCGCGTAACTTTCATGGTGAATTTCGTTTTTGGAATAATCTACAAATAAATGTACACATATTTAAGACGATGTAAAAATAATACGTATTTTTTTATTTTATGTAAATCGGTGCATAAACTACAGAGATATTTCTTTTTTTAAATTTCTGTGCCCACGAAAGTTACGAAAGACGGTACGAAAGTTACAGACGTATTTTCTACAAGCAAAATATAGTTTCAAATCCTTATTTTTTTCTCAAATTTCCAGTTTATAAAATAAAATACTTATTATTTATATTATTCTGCTGTTTTCGTCGTTTTCATAGAAGTTTCGAACGTCAATTTCTCGTTGGTTTTTATGATTAGTTTTAATGGATCCTTGGTCTGAAATAAAAAGTATATTATTATTATTATTAAATAGGAATTTCATCTTCGCCATGTTCAATTTGCTCATTATTGTGACACGAAGTCGTAGAATCCGAGTCGTTGTCTGTATTCCTTCCTTTAACGAATAATATATTTCTTCTCAATCTTGATAACTGTTTTCGGTATTTATTATTTAATATTTTAAGCTCATGGATTCTTTTATGCATCAATTTTCTTTCTTTATCAATATATTTGTGACTACATTTTTCAGAAGATTTTCTTTTAGGTAAGTTTTGACTTTACATACTGTGTAGCGCCTTTTAAATTGGTGGAACTACTTAATTCGGAAGAAGTACAGCTTGAAATGATTGAATTAGTACTTAAGGAATGCGAAAAAGTTGAACTATCTGAGTCATCATCATAATGCGGGGTAGCTGTACGATCATCATTTAGTCTTAACCTTGTCGAACGCATTTTAAGAGGTCTTGCACATGCAAGTGTGTCACATTTGGCAGCAGGCGTTGGTTGCGACGCAAGAGCCAAAGAAGATGTTGGTTCTTGCAATGCAGGGAGGAACCTAGTGGAAGAACCCAATGAATCTACTTTAGAAGAACATGAAGCTTCAATGTGTTGTTTATACTGTCTAGTTACCCGTCTTGAAGTCGCTTTTTTGAGATTCAGGCGATGAAGCTGGCACTAGTTGAGGAGTAGGTGATTTAGGAGAGCACAGTGGGTCTTCAACTAAATTTAGAGATTCGGGGCACTCGATCATATTTTTCTGAAGAGCAACGTTCTCTCGCTCTTTCATTCTTTGACGAAAAAGTCGGCTTTTTGTGCGGTTTTGCTCTCTCACGGCTTTTTTCCTTCTACTACTCATTTCACTAACTGGGATGACATTCCCTTATGCTTTTCTTTTGTAGTACTTTCTCTTGACTTCATTTTTACTGCATTCTGTATTATTTTTTATTCTTCCTCGTCTTCTTATCTCTGCTAGACGCTTTTTCTCCCGTGCGTCACTCATTTGCACTTTGCGGTGCCATAGTTTCGCTTTGAATGTAATCTGAAAATAATTTTAACCAGAAAAATCTACACGACTGCTGAGAGTAATTAATGTAGGTAAAGTACAAGATAATCAGAAATTATGACGCTGACGTTGGGACTTTTTAAGCAAGAGGGATACACTTTGTAAAACAGCCCAGTTTGGGGTGGGAATAATTGTTAAATTGGCTACGAGAAAACCTACAAACTGAAATACATACGTACTACGAGTCGTTAAAAGAAAAAAATTGAAACACATACATGCATAAACACTTATACAAATACATGACCCCTTTTTTGAGCTTCGTGATAATCGAGTAAATGCATCTGCAGCGTCACAAGTAATCTAAAGCTATCATTCAATGGAGATATATAACTTTCGTTGTGCGCTAGCTAACTTTCGTGGACAAATAACCACGAAAGTTGTGCCACGAAAGTTACGAAAATTTCACATTTTTGAGAATTACTATTAAACTTATAGGTAAATAAACAAACAAAGTATTTGGGAATAATCTCGAAGATCTGTCTTATTCCTTAGCACAAAATGAGCTGGAAAATTATAAGCATTATCCTTCAAAATATGCGCATGAAAGTTTCTAGACCAGGGCTACTTGAAAATATTCAAAGAATAACTCACATCGTATTTTTTTGTATAGAAGCGATGAACGTACGTGTCTCCCCCACTGACACTGGGATACTACTGAGAGTCCGCGCAGCTAAAATGTAAAGCGACAAGTTGGCGCTCTTGGAAGATAGGTGCAGTTTTGTTGCGCGCTCCCGAAACTAACAAAATAGTGTGACAGAGACATAATGCCTATTAACTATTGTAACTTAAGAGATAAAATTAATGTTCTTTGATAATTATGATGCATAATTAAATACACTTAATTTGATGTATTACATTATATGCTTATGAAATGAATACAAAAGTTATCAAAGTTTACCGTGAGCGCGAACAGAGTGTGGCGCGCGAAGAACACCGATTTTGCTCCAATTTTCGACATTAGATATTTTGTTTTATAAACATTATAAATAATTGTAGATCTTTAATGTTTAAATTATGTACACATATAAATAAAATTTAATCTGTATTTATTCCTAAGACTGAATGTTTAATAGGTTACGAATTAAGACCGTGTGACCGCGTTTTGAGAAACCTCGAAGAACTACCCTTAAGTTCCTTCATGACACACATGTTAGAGATTTGAGATCATCAGAGAATTTGAGACTTTTGATGCCTACGCATTCCACAAAATTTTACGACCAGTCGTTTAGGGTGCAGGCCATTCGGTTGTGGAATGGTTTGCCGGTGTCAGTAAGACAAGCTCAGTCACTCGCTGTTTTTAAAAGCTCGGTTGCCAATCATTTTATTCAAACTTATGATTATTCCTTTGCTTTCTCCACACGATGTTAAAGAACACATTATATATTTATTTATTTTATGTACTTATCATGTGTTGTATTTATATATATGTATATTTTTATTAGTTTTTCCGTGATGGATGAATATTTGTACAGTAGTACACTAATATAGCCCTCCTCAATTTAATTAAAGCTCGCAATGTCCTTCCAAAGGTTGTCTGAAAGATATCACTCTCAGCGATAAGACCGTCATTGTAACCAATTTTATTTACAATATTGTTATTTAAGTTTGATTAAATTATTGGTGTATAATAAAGTATATTCTATCTATCTATAAATAAATATATGTGTTTTGTATATATAAATATGTCATAAGGAGAGAAATACAGTATTATCATAGGAGTGTATAAAAATGATTGACAACAGAGCTTTTGAAAGCAGCAAGAGACTGCTTGTCTAACTGACACCGGCAATGCATTCCACAACCGAAGAGCCTGTACCGTAAACGACTGATCGTAAAATTTTGTGGAATGTGCAGGCATTGAAAGTGTCAAAGGTGACAGCAAGTTTCGGCTCGAAACCTGTAGCGTCCGACAGACTTTCTAAATTAATGATAATTAATTATATAAAACCTTATAAAAATAACGCATAGAAAGGGGGTCTAGATCAAAACACGAGCGATTTCGTGTGTCCACTTTATTTTCATCGTGTGCGTGAGCCGAATGTGTCTACGTTCCTCAAACGCACACAAATATAGCTTTCAGTGATACCATTATCAGACTATTACCCACAAAAATGGGAAAACGCACTATTATGTTGCTGGATCAAATTAAATATTTTATGTTATGAAACTGGATAAGATGATGTTTTTTTCATGTAATATGACTTATATGACATATTTTTACGGAAGGTAAACGAAATGAGATATCGTTCATTGCGTTTAGAATGTTTGATGTGTAATGTGTTACAATAATATTATAGAAATGTATTAATTGCTTGAAAAATCTCGTTTGATATTAATTAAAAGTATGTGTTGTATTTATGAAATAGAAAAATAAAAAATTCTTAGTCAATAAAATTGTCATCTTTATGATGCAACTCTTCGAAATAACAGTAACTTTTAATTATAAAACACTGTAGGTAGTAGCTGTAAATAAATATAGTTTAGTTTGACGCATACATAATTGCCACCAAAACTATATTTTTTTTAAACAAAAATAAGCACAAAAGAAATCAAAATGGGTATTAAGAACGAAGACGGATAGACAGCCACTTGAGCTTACTACGCTATTTTTAATTTTTAAAATCGGAAATCGAATCGGGAATCGGAAATCGGTTACTAGAGTCAAATCGTTTCCGGAATATTCCAAAATCTTAGAATTAATTTCTTGATAAAACATTAAAAGGTATTATTTTGAAAAAAGAAATCTATAACATAACGGTGTAGGTCGCGGCGTACTCAAACGTCCTTACTTTGTTATTGTTCATTCAAGCATTGGACTCCTTAAAGTTCTATACATAATTTGACAAATGCTTGCACTGTCTACACAAGCCTACTGAAATCTGTGTGCATCTTGCCTCAAAAGATCGCCTCAGATATTAACCTACAAATTTCTCATAATTATGATTTAAGCAGTATAGATGGTATGGACCTTAAAATAATCTATGAATAGACTGATGCAGATTGTATGAAGCTTTTTATTTTTAATAGGCTCGCGTTTGACCACCATCTCACCTGATGGTACAGTAATCGCCACGTAAGTTGGCAAGGTTTTGGCGTAGTGGGGGTAAGTTCGCGCATCGTGCACTAAGTGGAAGAAAAATTAGTCACTTTTATTGCTTATCATTATTCTATGGTTATTGCTATCAATTATTTTTAATCATATCTGTTCAAAAGAATGTTAAAGAAAGAAGAGGAATTCATTCGTTAATTCGGTATTATAAATAAAATAGATATAATACATAAATACATTTAAAAGTGAGAAAAATATATAAAAAGAAACTATTAAATAATATGTTCTCGTCGTCATAATGCTACCCCTTTTATTCGTCTTTTTTCCCGGTGTCCTAAAGACAGTGATGAATTCGGAATTTCAACCTTCCTTAACTATAGTATCAAACTGTTCTTTCTGACGTTTTAATAGTCTGCGTATTTGGTCCTGGCATTGTAATCAAGGTAACAAAAAATAAATTTAAAACAACAACTCGTAACAAAAACAAAAGGTACAACTCTCGTGTACGCAAGTGTATTCGGGAGCAAATTGAACTAGAACTACTGACGCATCAATCGCGCGCTCGGAGCGGCGCTACGTCATACCCCGCGTCCCGCTGACAAAAACTGACACCTAAAAATCGACTTCTGTGCATTGAACGCCTCTTGCCAAGTTATTTGGCGACAGCTATACGCAAGTAAAAGTAACTAACAATATACTGTTAGTTACTTTACAAAAAACGCACAATATCGCCTCAGAGGCCTGAAACCTGGTCTTCTATAAAGGTAGGTAAGCACCAGCTATTGCGTTAGTATATCATTCTCTGACATCTATTATTCTCTTTCTAAATATTGAAGATATTTGGCACTGAATAGCAAACCTACTGCTTATAGATACCAATATTTAAACCGAGCTATAGCCAAATAATAACTCATTATGACCCAAATATCAACAAACCGTATCGTTTTAAGCTTTCTCTAACTGGAAGGGTGCCCATGCTTACCAAACGATTAACGATCCAGACGAGATTATATCCTAACAAATGATTATACTGTACAGCTAAAAAAATATAGGAAAAGATCCAAAGACAAACAGAGGTTCAGACACGACGGACTAAAAGTTCTATACTTTTTTTTTCGGTGTGCAAATTAAAAACCCAGCGTGTTACTGCAGTAGCTCTTGCGTTCTGGGGTTGCCTGGTCGTTACCGGACGATGATGTTCTGTACCTAGGAAATATATTTCTCCGTTTTAGAAGTAATTGTTTCATGCAATCGTAAAACTAAGTTTATTTATGAAGTTTCTTTGCTTCTTACAAGCAACATGATTAAAACACACAAAATAGAAACTATACATGTGCCGAATTTCATCCAAATCCTATCAGTAGTTTTCGTGTGATACACATATCCATTCAAAAATTATAAATTATGCTTGTTGAATGATGAATTTCTCGGGTGCCTCGATAATATTTCCATACCTAGATATAAATCTGCTTGATATTTTACAGATATTTCTTCGCAATTGCCAATCTTTGAGGTAAAGATTGGCAATTATAAAATTGACCCCTAATGTGGTGGACGCAACGCTGATAGAACCACATCTGCAAAAACTTTGCTTCGGAAGAATTTCTTAAAAATACTGCTTTTTCTGAATCTGCAATTTCTTTTCAAATGGCTCCCTATTTGCACCTTTATTTATAGGTATTTTTTAGGAACGAAAGTATTTGAAAACTATTGGTTGAGAAGGTACGTAATGAATAAGCCAATGAATATTATAGGATTTAGTACAGTGATTTTTGGATATTTAGTTTATCAATCAATAATAAAACGCTTCCGTTACTGGCTGACTAACATACAACGTACAGCCGAAACTGCTGGGCGCAAGAAGCTGAAAAGACATTGTTCGATTTTGGCCTATATAACCGATATGAATATAAATTACATGATAACTTTCATTTCTTTTTATACTGCTTGAAACATATTTTAGTATTCCACGGACACTTGAAATAAATAAATACAAAATAAAAAGTTGGGTCACGATTAATGAATGCGTGGTGCCGTAAACAATGTCTATTGGCCAGATAGTGTTTCAATTTACGGGATTTTTCCCCGATTTCATGAAATACGGACGGTTGTGTGGATTAAATCAGAAATTGATAAAATTCGGACTTCGGGTATTTTTTTTTTTTTTTTTTTTTTTTTATTTAGAATAGGTTCGCGTTTGACCACCATCTCACCTGATGGTAAGTGATGATGTGGTCGAAGATGGAGCACGCTTACCTAAAAGTAACCTATTCACTCTTGACTTAAAGACTCCTAGGTTATAGCTATCGGGAAACACAGACTCCGGCAGGGAATTCCACTCCTTAGCCGTACGCACAATGAAGGTATTCCCAAAACGTTTGGTGCGTATGGGTGGGATGTCCACCATGTAACGATGGCGCTTCGCCGTTTGTCTCGTAGTCCGATGATGGAACGGGCTTGTTGGAATTAAATTGTGTAATTCCATCGCACACTCCCCGAAATGTAACCGATAGAAAACCGATAGACTTGCAACTCGTCGTCGATGTTCAAGGCTCTGGAGCTTTGATTCGACCAGTGCATCGTTGCCAATGAGTCTTTTGGCCCGCTTCTCGATAGACTCAAGCGCGTCCAGTTGGTATTTAGCAGATCCATCCCAAAGATGAGAGCAGTACTCCATACACGACCGAACCTGGGCTTGATAGAGATTGAGCAACTGTTCGGGTGTGAAGTACCGTCTCACCTTTGCTAGGATTCCCAACTTTTTTGATGCTAGTTGAGCCTTAGCCTCGATAAACGGGCCAAAATTGAGGGTAGAAGTTAATGTTACCCCCAGAAGCTCGATATGGTCAGTTATCGGCACAGTTACACCTCGGAAAGTAGGAGCCGGTTCAAATTGGCTCCTTTTTGCGGAGAAGAGACACGCCTGGGTCTTAGCTGCATTAAACTTGACCAGGTTGGCATCGCCCCATTCGGAGACAGCCTTCAAGGTCAAGTTCAAGCGCCCGACCATGTCCTCACGGAGAGACTGGATCTGTGACCCACCAGCTCGCGCGCTGGACACATATCTCTCAGAAACTGTGCTGTCGTCTGCATACCCAAAGGTACCGGGCATTAGCAGATCGTTAATGTGCAGCAAGAATAAAGTTGCTGAGAGAACAGACCCCTGAGGGACCCCGGCATTAATTGCCAATTGGCCAGACGAGCAGCCATCAATGACCACTCGAATGGACCGATCCCTCAGGAAGTCTTCAATCCAAACGCAAAGTTGGGTGGGTAACCCGAAAGAAGGAAGGAAGGGTATTTTCAACATATAGATAGAAATAAAAATAATAATAAAATATTGAATGGGTTACGTTATTAATATAACCCTAGTAAATAATATATAATCGTCAACTAATTGAGGACGGGAAATCTCCCATGGCTTCTTCAGTCTGACGCTTTGTCTCATTCACTTGGTGAAGCTCACATTCGTTTGTTCAATTGACCGATTATTTCTAAAATTGAGTTGATCACATATAGGTAAGTACATAATAATATGAATTCAATAAATCAAATAGGCACTGTATCCAATAGGATAAAGTGCCTATACTACCTCAAATGGCTTAGCATGATCCTGTGTTATGTCGAAAATACTGCAGCAATAATTTTGAAATAAATATATGGTAAAGTTGAGGATTAATGTTAGGTACTATGTTTGACGAAAACACGATTCCATAAAATTTTCTTGATAGATTCCAAAGTTACCTCCAAACCGAACTATAAACCTGTGATATTCAAAAATAATAAAATTCAAATTAGATACTGAAACTTTGCATATTAATTGAACTAACTATAAAGCAGGTCTTATGTTATTTACTTTTTTGAATTACCATTAGTTTCACCGTAAAAAGAAATAAACTAAATTATCGGTGTCTTGGAGTCTTTTCCCTGCCACCCTGTCTCGCTTGCTCGCGTGACCGCGACCAGTAGTGTGCAAGCGAGATAAAGAGTGAGAAGCGCTGAGGTAGTATAGGCCCTTAAGAGACAGCTACTTAATCATTTTAATATTTTTATATTAACCCTTGCTCTATGTACTTGAAATAGCTAGCTTCTGCCCGCAAGTTCGTTCGCGTGGGAAGGTTTTCCCGCATAAATCCCTTATCTCGATCCCGTGGCAATTCCGGGATAACAAGTATCTACTTACTTACCAAATTTCATTCGACCAAGTTTCTTTGCTGCTTACAAGCACCGTTATTATAACACACACAATAGGAACTATACTTATGCCAAATTTCATTCAAATCCTATCAGTAACTTTCGTGTGAGTTACAAACATTCATCCATCCTCACAATCTTTGGCATTTATAATATTAGTAACATTAATATCTACCAACTCCATTTCGTCCTATACTTATAAACGTAGGAATATATCGTTGACACATTTTCCCCTACACAAGTTAATAAGATTTCAATGTCGAATAAGCGCGAACAGTGTCAGAGGTTTGAAGGAAAATAGCTTTTATACGAAAACCTCTGCTATTTATGACACCGAGTGTTCCTTACCGTTTGCGACTTTTGCGTGAAAAAATATAGACGGATTTTGAAATGTTATGTATACTGTTATTGTAGAGTACTTATTTTAAGCGAACTAAATCTATAACTACTAACTACTCTATATGCCTGGAGTACTGTGAGATGAGTGTATGACTGACGTTTCTTATAATTTAACTTATCATCAAGTCATGTAATTGGCCTTCAGCCCTGTTATTTTGAAGTAAATAAATAAATAACTACATCTCACAAATGTACCATATTTATGTGCTAGCAGCAAAAACAAATAATGCTTAGAATAGTGAATATTAAAAAGCGTAAGAAATGTTTAAAGCTTGTAACCTATTTACTTAGATAAAAACCAACCTAATTGTTATAATTCTGCTCAATTTTTCTTTAAATCTAAGAGGATTCTTCATGGGAAAATCTAACTATTATACACCACTGATTTTTAATGCAAATTCTTCTTTATTCAAATTTGAATAAATAACCTAGAAATCAGTGATTTTTTAATACATAATATATTCAATAAACTATAAGTTTATAATAAGCTATATAAATTTGAATAAAAGATAGGATTAAAAAATATGGGTATATTGTAATAACAAATTGCTTTCGAAAATGAAAATAGACCCACAAGATGAGATCAAATTTAAATAAAACATTAAATCGATACTAGAGATGATGAAGCTTACAGAATAGAGGTCCTATATGGCGACACATACTAAATAAAATAAATAATAACATGCATTTAAATGAAATCCTTTTCAGTAAAATACTATTCAGACATTCACACAGCTAGGGGTTTGTGCTAAATCTATTTTAGAACCAAGCGGCCATTAATCCCTTTTATATAATTTACTATTTCCAGTACTAGGTACAAGGTAAATACTAGATCCTATTTTAGCTCTCGAGCTTAAAATAACAGTAAAACTATATGAATATTTATAAGACAAATCCATGAATAGGCTTACACTTAAGAAAAATATAAAAGCCATTTTCTTGTAAAACACGTGGACTTAGAGAATAAGGCTCTTGGGATAATTTTTATATTATTAACACCCTGAGTAAGTAATTAAAAATAGGTATGAATTAAGTTGGCTTTCCCTTGATTTATCGTTGTTATTTTAAACGAATTTTGTTTTCCTTTTGAAACTTTATCTTCGGGCACGCCGCAATTGCGGCGGTAAGACCCCTCTTTGAGGAGTGGCTAGATCGGCGTCACGGCGTCCTGACCTACCGCATGACGCAGGTCCTCACCGGACACGGAAGTTTCAGGAGGTACCTGTGTCTGATGGGAAAGGAGGAAACGCCTGGGTGTCACCACTGCGAGGGTCGCCCTGAGGACACCGTAGAGCACACGGTGCAAGACTGCCCCGCCTGGGCAGAGCACCGACGTGTCCTCACGGCGACAATAGTCGGAGACCTCTCGCGCCCGGCCTTGGTCGAGGCCATGCTGCGGGGCGAGAGGGAGTGGGAAGCGGTCGCCTCCTTCTGCGAAGCAGTCATGCTTCCGAAGGAGGAGGCGGGCCGCGTGAGGGAGAGGATGGCGTCCTCCCTCCAGCCCAGCCGCAGTGGTAGACGCCCACGGCGTCGGACGTCGGCCGACGATCTCCGGCCACCGTAGGCGCGGGCATGCGGACAGCGAGTAAAGGGCAACTCGCTGCCCGACCATGGACCATGCCCGGGTCGACGGCGCGTCGTGTTCCACGCGCGCCTCAAAGAGCATCAGCAACATGACGAGGCCCCCTCTGCAGAGGGCCGAAGCCCGCCGGGGTCGTGGGACTCATCCCGTTACCGTGGCCCCGGTATGTAAAGGGTTATTGAAGGAACACCGTGGATTTTAGTCAGTAAAAGTCTGACAGTCCCTCCCACCCTGCCCGGAGTGGGAGGACTTATTTGATAATTTTACCACGTTAAAAAAAAAAAAGGTACTTAATATACTTTGGCACATAGATAAACAAACCTTACAATTACCAAACTAACATTCATATTATTTCAATTAAGAAAATTGAGTTAGTAAATAGAAACTTTTACCTATGTAAGTGACTCTCCTCATAAGCACTAAGTTACAGTGGACTCGTATGGCACTTGTCTGCGGAAGCATCGGAACACCACGACCTGTGGCCAAAAGTTTTCTGCCATGACAAGGTCCATTAGACCAGTTGGTACTCGCACCACAAACGATATAAAACTGACATTGCTATGCGACTCTGGTCAGGTATTTAGTATTTTAGCAACGTGGGTTTTGTAAGGAAAGCTGTGAGGCGCTCTCTACTTTCTGGACAATTTCTGGTACTGGCAATCCGACGTTAGTCTAGGGCAGTGGAAGTCACATATGAATTCGCAGATCCAGACGCAAGCGAACGAGGGAAAACCGGGGTGGTACTAATCAGTACGGGTCTGACAGATCCGTCAAAATCACGATATGTATCTGAAACAAAGAAAACTATCATATAATTTATTTATTCGTTTATTTATTAACGTCATCTAACAGCTTCTGTATACAGCAATTCGTGGGTTTAAGTTACAAACAGCCTTAGTCTTATACAGTCGTCAATTTAACAGTATTGTAATTTTCGTCGTTTTTAACAAAGGGGAAAATACTCGAGAGACCGCTCACCAATCAGATGGTGGGACCAACTTAACCAGGCTCATCGACATTTTGGACTTTTGCCTTGTAACAGGCAGGACTCAATGGCGACAGTTCGTCCGATCCATACGCTAATGCCATCGTCACTACGATCTTCAGTCATGAAGAACCGACTAGAGAGAGTTATTTTTCGTAAAGAAAAGTAGTTAGGGATATACAACGTGTAACAGAATAAATGCAATTCCTGAAAGTAGTTGGTTTAGAATCGGCTTCTGAATCGATTTCCGTCATAAAAAATAGGTGTTAAATTTTGACGGAAAAATCTTTCATTTAACTTATAATGGAAACACAGTATCATGACAAATGAATACAATCCTTAATTCGAGGCGCCTGCGTGCGTTTCAGCCGCTAAAATTGCATGAGTTTATTATGTGTCTGCGTAAGGATATTGTATGACGCAGATACGTTTTGCGTTTAGTAAGGACAACTATTTTATAAAAAAATGCCTTGGTTTGGTTTCAATTTATTTAGTTACAGATGTTGTTTTAGACTTATAATTTAATATTCTAGTTGGGGTGTCTGAGGTATTGCGCTTTATCTGTTTCGCCTTGTATATTATGGTAACTTATCGTTTTTATATAGATACATCCGGCCTACCTAAGCTCAATATGCTAATGTCTGGGACGGTCCAGATCAATACAACGGTTGATATACATTCACAAACTCTCAATAGCCGACCAGTCGGAACACGTTGGAATATATTGGCAGTTCGCCTTTTCGTTATAAGCAGTTGTATTGAACAAATAAACAAGGACGCATTGTTAAGGTGTTTAACTACTAATCTTAGAGATTATAGTAAAGATGTGATCGAAGATGAAGCACGCTTACTTTTAATTTAACGACCCCCAGAAATCACAGACTCCGGCAGAGAATTCTACTCTTTAGCCGTACGCACAATGAAAGTATTCCCAAAACGTTATGTGCGTATGGGTGTGATGTCCACCATGTAACTATGGCGCATCGCCGTTCGTCGTTTTGAGAGCAGATGTTGTGATCTAAATGACACAATGCATTGTGCCTCCCTGGGTTTAACTACAGGCCCACCACTGCTCCTGACTATAATTCAAGAAAGACAAAATAATTTTTAATTTCAAAGAATTTTATCCGCAACTTGTAGCCTCGTGACAAATTGCGCAGCCTGGTATATTCAGAATTTAATTTAATATAATCGTGTTTGTAATCCCCCGGGTTCAGTTCAAGTTTTTGAAGTTCGATTGTAAAATATCGGTAGGTGTAAGTACTTTCTCAGTAATTGAGAGGGCGGTATCTACCGCGGCGTGAGGCTGATACGTAGTTACTTAGGATGTATTTTTTACGGATGCGTAAAGTACAGTGAACCTTGCTTTTGTTGGGGTCGATATGGAATGGGTTTTGTTGAAGTTTGTTTTAAATAAGTAATTTTACTATGGGACTAATAATATAAATACGAAAGTTTGAAGATGTTTGTGTGGTGTTTGTTTGTTACTTTTTCACGCAAAAACTGGTGAACGGTTTTGAATGAAATTTTGTATGTGCGTATTTGAAATACTGGAAGAACATATAGGCTACTTTTCATGCGAGATTTCCCACAGTATCGGGATTGATGTAGGAAAACCATCCTACACGAACAAAATCGCAGCCAGAAACTTGTTTTTAACCGACTTCAAAAAAAGGAGGTTCTCAATTCGTCTTGAACTTTTTTTTTTATGTATGTTACCTCATAACTCGGAGACGGCTGGACTGATTTGAAAAATTCTTTTTGCGTTTGAATGAGTATACTTTCTAGTTGGTTCCATTGTTACTAAATCAGGATCTGATGATAGGATCCTGGAGAAATTGAGGGAACTCTTCAAATATTATAGGCACACCTATAGCGTTTTGGGTATTTCTTATAGTACCTTGAGCAGTTGCTTCCGAAAAGTACCATTTGGGAAAGTTGAACTGATGATGAAGACCATAGATGGCCACTGAAACTCCTCAATAGTAAGTATTTCGTGGATTGCGATTCAATTACTTGAGTACGGATGTTAAACACTTTATGCTCGTCACAATACATACGAGTATGGTGATGTAGAGCTGATGGTCAAATACCAGGAGAACTCCTCAAAAATTAACGGCTATGCATCGGGAATAGCAATATTTTGTAAAAGGTGATAAGTTGTTGACATTATAGCTTTTGTAACTAGATAAATTACGAACCGAAACACTAAAAAGCGTGAAAAAAAATTTTTAACAAAAAATAGAACCGACTTCCATATCAAAACACTACAAAGGCAAAAATAACTTTAATTTCGGAAGGCGGTGTCTTTAGTTTTGTATATATTTTCGTTTTTGACACCGCCTTCCGAAATTAAAGTTATTTTTGCATTTGTAGTGTTTTGATATGGAAGTCGGTTCTATTTTTTTGCTAAAAATTTTTTAGGTAATAGGTACGTATAACAAGCTTATAGCAAGTTAAACCGATGTACGGGCACTTCGATAAAAACCTTATATTTCAACAAAATAAGTTTGAGAAAACGTTTTAAGAATAATGTTCTAACTGCGGACAGTGCAGGTCCGTAGAACAACGAAAAGTTGAACGTACAAGAACTTGTGTAGTCAAAGACTATGAGTCATGTCGCTTCGCTTTGGGACTCGAAAAGCGACAAACTAAAAGCTGGCCACCAGCGGCAAACAATTTCAATTCAACTTCAACTCTCCTGTCGCAGGTCTGCTGTTTTTTTTTTAAATAAAATAAGCAACACCTTTATGCTCTATTGTCTGTATTTGTTTTTATTTTTAAGTGTCATGTGTGTCTCTTTCTGCGAAGCAGTCATGCTAGCGAAGGAGGAGGCCGAACGCGCGAGGGAGAAGCAATTCCCTTCCTAACGGTTCAGCCGCCGCGGGAGATGCCCCGGGCGTCGGGGATCGCGAGCCGATCTCCGGCCACCGTAGGCGCGGGCTTGCGAACGGCGAGCAGGGGTAGCTCACCGTCCGGTAAGGACCAGGCCCGGGTCGGCAGCGCGTCGTGTTCCACGCGCGCCTCAAAGCAGCTATAGTGACGGGGCCTCATAAGGCCATTGCCCACCAGGATTGCGGAAATGTTTTAACAAGCTACCGCGGCCCCGGAACTTAAGGGCAGCTGAAGGAACAGGGTGGGTTTTTAGTCAGTAGAAGTCTGACACCCCCTTCCGTTTAACCCAGAGCGGGAGAAGTCAGTCGATGATTTTCCCACCCAGAAAAAAGAAGTAAAAATAAAGAAATAAAAGTGTTCTTACTTGTCCACGCTGTGCAAGATTTTTTGTAAACAAAGGCGATTTTCCTAGCCACATGAGAGCCCATGAGAGGCGCCAGTAGGTAGATGAGAGCCCAGAGCGCACTCAAGGCGGAATTGATTGATTTTCGCACCGAAAAAAAGGGCTATTTATTTTCAAGTATGTACATTTTCATCGACACAAGTAATGGCGCTGTGTAATAGGGGCGTATTTGTTGATCCCGCCGGCGTCAAGGTGAAGGGCGAGATCGATAACCCACACTCCGCGTTTTGTTACTTACACTTTACAATCGATGTTGTTTCGGGTACAGACAAAGACTATGGGTACCTACTGGGTATTTGGTTTCGTATATATTTTTGGTAAAAGTTTATAAAATTAGGAATTTAATCGAAGACGGTTGTAGAGGGTCCAAGACCTATATATAGTCTTGGACCAGAATCTTTAAATGTTTCTAGTAATGGGGGTCAAATTAAGAGAAAAACAGTAGTTTTTACATGCTATTTAGTCAAGATTAGGCGTAAATTGGTATAGCTGAAATTTTCTGGAAAAAAGGGATTAAATTATACCTTGAATAAGTAAGTAATGATCATCCGAATTTTCGAATGTTTAAATTATTGATTTTTGACATAAATATACTTGCTTAAAAAGATACGAGTCAATAGCTTTACAAACAGTATTAACCGACTTTGTTTAGTTTAACACTAGTTATTGCCTATGACTGTTCAAAAATTTTCCCCACGGTTATTATACGTAGCCTATGTGCCCCGGGGTTGCGGGAATGTCCTAACGAGACACCGCGGCCCCGGAACATAAGGGCAGCTGAAGGAACAGGGTGGGTTTTTAGTCAATAGTAGTATTCGATATTATAAGCTATATTTCTACGGAATTTCAGCTCCGTTCAGCCATTTTAGCATGATTGAAAAACCACTTCTTCAACTTGGAAACTTTCGCATATATCAGTAGGCATCCATATCCATACTCTATACTAATATTATAAATGCGAAAGTAACTCTGTCTGTCTGTCCTTTTCCTTTTTACTTTTTCATGCCTAAACCGATGAACCGATTGAGCTGAAATTTGGCTTTTGGGAATACTTTAGGACCCTGGAATTAGGATAGTTTTTAGCCCGGAATTCCCACGGGATCGGGAATTACGCGGGAAAAACCTCCCACGCGGACGAAGTCGCGGGCAAAAGCTAGTATTAAATAAATTAATGTACCGCTATATAAATTCCACGTAAACATCAGCAGCATAACTGTGTCTGCGTTTAATTGTATACCCTTAAAGATGTATTTAAATCTCTGACAAAGATCCAGAATTCTAGCCCATTACATAATGGCTACGCCAGATGTGGTTGAGTAAGGTTAGGGCAAAGCTTTGTCTAGATTGATGTTAATTAGTCTTACATCTTGACTAGATTTATTCCGTGGATTCACTCCCGTGGACTTTTTTGAGTAACCGTGGAATTTCTTGCCGGTTCTTCTTCATAGGAAACGGCCAATTTCGAACCGTGCACTAACTTTTGACGTTTTATGAGTGCTCATGTAGGCCTATGTAAAATAAAATAAATTTGATTTGATTTAATTTGGACTATTTCACAGTAGACTTATTTACGGGTTATAAGTTATTATTTATTGCATTCAGCGATATTGTAGTTCTATCGGCAACAGATTTTTCGGAGTCTGCAGCCTAATTTTTATAGGTACAGAAATTAATAAGAATAGTCGAATATGCTTTTTTTACCGACTTCAAAAAAGGAGGTTCTGTATTCGAACAGTATGTATGTATGTATGTTTATATGTAGGTACGTATGTATGTTTGTATAACCGCAATTTTCTCAAAAACTACTGATCCGATTGCGATCGCGTTTTCGTTGTTTGAAAGCATATTTTGCAAGGAATGTTTTAATATATAACACATTAGGTTCTGATGAAGATCTTCGGAGATAAGTGATAGAACTCTTCAAATATAAACAGCAAATCTCCCGCGATTGCTGCTCTCGTATATCTATGTACTGTTAAGCTTAATCTAGGTAGATTGAACAGTTTTGATAGGCTAAGTACAGCGCATTCTGGGGCACGCCCGAGGTAATCAAACCTATTCAATTATCTTAGCACTGACTTCAGTCATGTGAGTAGATACGTAGCCCTTATTTGAAACAGAATTAAACATCCAATGAGACAATATACAAGGTTATTTTTCGCTTTGGAGTGCAGAACTGGTTTTGTTTGTTTTGAAATCGATTCAATTTCTTTTTCGAATTAAAAAAAAAATGATTACTAGCAATGTGGGTACAATTCACATTACTAGCAATCCCGTTAACCCCTCCAACTAAGCTAACTATGCTTGTATTTTATATTTTTATATATTAGTGGGTTTAGGGTTAGTCCCTCTATGCTCTAGTCCCGCTTTGCTCGACTCGTAAAATACCTACGAAAAAGTATCGCTATGCACGAAATTTTACACTACATTTTACACATCTTACACAAAATATTACACTGTGACTGCAAAAATCACAATCGCGTACAGTGCTGAGGTATAAAATATTACACTGTGACAGTTTCCTGTCACAGTGTAATATTTGATGGTGTTGATGATGATTGTTGATTTAAACATTAAAAAAAATTAAAAAAAATATATATATTTTAAATGTTGAGGTATTTGCCGGGCACAAATACCAAAACTTACCAAATCCCAAAGCTTGGGAAAATAAAACAACAATTATTTGGCATTGTTTAAATAAAAGAAATAAAATTAAATGCACTGGGAAACTGATTTTTAACAGAGTAAGTTATGCAATAGTATAATACTAAATATTGAAGACAATGAAGTTCAAATAGCCATCAGTGAGTGCAAGAAAGAAGTTAATACAAATTATATATGGGTACAGAAAACTTTCGAAAAACATATGTGAAAATTAAGAGACTTCGGCTACCATGTCTAAGGAAGGGTTCCCGATTACAAATCAGTAAATAGTACATTATACAGGTACAGAAATAAATCACAGAAAATTCAGAAACAGTTTTAACAATCTAGCTGAAGTCATTCTATCAGTTTTTTTTTTTGGTAATATTTAGTGGTTGATTATTGTTGTGAAGGCGGCAATCGCGTCATTTTCATAATTCAACCAAAATTGGGCATTTCTAAACTTAGGATTGCTCTGATACTCATTCGTTCATATCAGTGTCATTTTAACTTTATTGATTTTCAAAATGAGACAAAACAAATTTTAATTAACAGACGCTTACGCATATACGAACCGAGCTACAAAAATAACTTGAATTCAAACACTTTTCTTTCGAACTGTATGTTCCATTGTTAACGCAGGATCGTAAAAATTTCTCGCATAGCGAAACTTTTTCGTAGGTATTATACGAGTCGAGCACAGCGGGACTAACCCTGGGTTTACGGCAATACTGTAATAGGTGGGGTTAGAACTTGCAACCTCTCGATCACAAGTCTATTGACGCTTAATTTAAAATTTAATTTTGTCTATCAAAATTAGGATCTGTCGGGCAGGTGCATTTTTATTATAATTATGAAGCGATAGATTTGTAATTCATTTCAATTGTTAAAACTATGAGAATTCATAAGTTGTTTATTGTTATTTATTTATTTATTTATTTATTGAGAGTAGTTGCGGCCCAGTGGTTACTAACAGGCATGAGTTGAAAGATGCAGGTCGTGGTTCTGAATCATTTCAGGCTCATTTCATTGTATAATTTATTTTCTTTATCATTACTTCTGCTTCAAAGAAAGAAAACATCGTGAGGAAACTGGCACATTGCGTCGTAGAACTTGCGCGCGAGCATCGGACTGATGTCACGCGCACCTCGCTCGAGTAGCGAGCGGTGCGAGAGAAAGAGAAGGACATAGCTACGATATACTCGCACTTATTCGGTATATCGTAGCGGCATGCGGTTACGGGATTCCACGGAATAGATGAATAAGGTTGGAATGGCAATGTGGGTGTGGCGAGCGCGCCACATTTACGATTCGAAAATCATAGCTCGACCGATTAATTAAAAAAGAAAACAGAGCTCTGCTTTAAAATGCCCTGTTGTGCAATTATAACCTGTAAAACAAAAAGTCAGACCGTAAATATAGAGCGAGGAGGTATATTTTTCCATCGGTAAGTCAAAATAACATTTATTTACAGTTTTATTTGTAAAAAACATAAAAATATTCTGATCACTATGAAAATCCAAACATTAACAACATTATTACAACAAGTTACAAAAAATATACATTGCCTGATGTGTACTCGCTTAATCAACGCAATGATCAAGTCCGGTTTCAATGTACTGCAAGCGTTGCCTCCTCCACACTTCAACCATTGACATTTCGTCCTTTGCCCTGATTGGCCGTCATGCACGGTGCATGTTTATCGACAGTGAGTTACAATCAGTAGCAAGCTCTTGATTTAAGTGTGTGTAATTTATTTGTGTGCGTAATTCGCATACGTAACGGGCCTCTTGCCTGTAGTGGAGCTAAAGAGTGGGAGACAAGCGGCGACACGCGTTCTCATACAAATCAGGAACTATTTCCTTTCTAACCTCTTTTTTGCTACACTCTGTAATATGTGATATTTATTTCATGTCAGTATTTTTGTTCAAGTGGTTTGTTTTAGTATTAACACTGTAATTGTGACTTTTATTTCATGTTAAATTTAGTACTTATCCTTTTTTGAGTTTTTTGTTTATTATTGACATTGTAGCAATTTAAACTATTTATATTGCCGTGTCCAAGCAGGGTCCATGTATGAAACCTATATAACCTATTTGTAACAACGTGTAAACTACATGAATGCAATAAATGATGATTATGATTAGGACCAAAAATCGACAAAGACATGTGACATCCACAAACTGCATTACGGCCCATTCCCTTGCACAAAGAGGAGGCCTGCGGTCCTGAGGTCTCAGCACTGGAAAAGTAATAGGCTAAATCATTTATTTATTACGGACTAGCTGCTGCCCGCAACTTCATTCGGGTGGGAGGATTCCCGCGTAAATCCCGATCCCGTGGGAATTCCGGGATAAAAAGTAAAAAACTTATGTGTTATTCCAGGATATCAACTATCTACATCCCAAATTTCATTACAATCCATCCAGTAGGTCCGGAGATTAGCCTGTACAAACAGACAGTTTTTTTTGCCGTTTTACCATTTCTTAACCCACCTCAATTAATATTTTTGTATAAAATTTAAATGTACAGACACACTTTTTTACTGTTTTATTATTATTAGATTTATTATTTATATTATTAGATATACCTATGTACATCTTAGTGTTGCCCAATTACGCAATTGGGTTGCGGGACTTCCAGAAATTACTTTTATAAACAATCAAACAATTTGACTTTCCAATAACATTAAGTAAAGATTTAGGTAAATTATTTCAGCCTTGGTTTTCGGGTGGCCCTTTAAGTAATATGTCCTTAATATTTGGGAGCTTAAGGGACGTTTCGTGCAAAGATTTATTTCTGCATAATTTTAGTTAAACTCCCGAAAGTCCTGTATTAAGAGGGTGTTAGGGGCATGGCTGAAATTTTAAAGCTTTATGTTTTGGTCCTATTGTTTATATTTTTCAACCGACGACAAAATAAAGGAGGAGGTTATCATTTCAACGCATATTTTTTTTTTTTAATGTATGATTTCCGATTACTCGAAGACGGCTGAAACGATTTGGAAAATTATTTTTTGTTTAATAGGGTATACTTCGAAATTGGTCCCATTGCCACCAAGTCAGGATCTGATGATGGGATCCTGGAGAAATCGAGGGAACTCTTCAAATATTATAGGCACACCTATAGTCATTTAAGTATTTTGATCGTAACTTGTGTAGTTGCATTCGAAAAGCACCATTTGTGAAGTGGACCTGATGATGAAGACCACAGATGGCCACTGGAACTACTCAATAGTCAATATATAAGTAGGAATAATAAGTATTTCATGGGTTCCGCTTCGATTACTTGAATATGGTTATTAAGCACAATATGCTCGTCACAATGCATATGGTGAAGTGAAGCTGATGGTGAAGTACCAGGAGAACTCCTCAACAATTAACGGCCCAGCATTGGGAAAAGCAATATTTTGTAAAAGGTTATAAGTAGTTGAGATTTAGACTTTTGTAACTAGGTAAATCGACCAACTAAAAAGAGTGAAATAAAAACTTTTTACCAAAAGTCGCTTCGGAAGTCGGTGCCAAAAACGTTTTTGGCACCGAATTCCGAAATTAAAGTTATTTTTCACTTTGCAGTGTTTTTTGGAAGTCGGTTTATTTTTTTGGTAAAAAGTTTTTATTCATACATGTGTAGGGTAGGTAGAATTTAATTTTACCTACCATAATTTACGATTAGTTTGCGCTTGAATAAGTATCTGAATGAATAAAAATGTCCCAAAAAATCCAACTAAATAGCTATCAGATATTAATATTCCTTCCTCATTCATTCCTTTTCCCAAACATGTTTTAAATCATGTATCAAAATGAGGAATCATCTGAGGCTCCGTTTCCTTTAGTTTCTCTTGCGTTACGGGCCCGCGGTCTTATATTTTATATTACATTGGCTCAAAATTCGGCTACGTGAACTCCGCTCGTCATCAAGAGTACAGGTGACGGGGCATGTAGAATAAGATAGAAGGTGGGCCATTGTCTGTGGGGTCACTCCGCATGTACATTTCAGATCAGAGCCATCTGGAAATCCTCATCTGCAGAGATAATCTTTGCTACGGCCGACTTGGGTACGCAGTCTGTTGAGGCATTTCCAAGCCGACCACGACAATACGCGCCCAGGAGGTAGACTCTCAGATGGTTCGATGAAACCATCAGATGCGTTAAGAAGATCCCGCCAAACCTTATTGTGGACGCATTTCTATTAGCTGGGCTAACTGGACTAAAACACCCGAGAAAGCTTTTACGGCATTTTAGCCTCTGGGACACTGGGACATATCCGTACATTGGGTGGCGTGAGTCAGCTTGTAGCTTGGTCCTTTCAATGCGACTCGCTATAATCCTGCAAACATTTGGAGGCGCAATCCCAGTTAGTGGGTATAGCATTCGTACCGGTGTTGGCTTCAGGCAACCGCTAATGATCCGTCTCGTTCAAGGATCCACAAGGTGGGCGTGGGCAGAACGGTCCCATACTGGACAGGCATATTCACCATCAGAGAGACAGAGCGCCATACCAGTTGTACGCAGGACTTGAGGAGACGCTCCCCATTAGATGGAGCATGTTCTTTCTGGCGTGGATTTTCATTTTTATAGATTGGCAGTTAATTTTGTAGGTAAGGGATCTAAAACTATACCGAGGGATTTTGAGTGATCACTGTGGACAATCGGGACCCCCTGCCAAGAGATGTTCAGTTTACGGCCCGTTTGTCTATTTCGGAGATGAAAAATACACGACTGCGTTTTAGAGGTGTTTGGTTTTAAAGCATTGTCATCATAGTAATTGTCGGGGTTACTGAGTGCTGTGGAGAGGCTGGTTTCTGTGTTGTCAAAGTTTGTACCTTGGCAAGTAAGAGCAAGAACATCAGCGTAGAGGAAGCGTCTTGTGTTTGGGCAAATGGTTGGTCGTTATTGTACAAATAAAGAAATAAATTGAATTGAATTGAATAGTAGTGGGGCCAATACACTACCATGAGGAATGCTTTTTTTTTTGGGCTTGCCATCTACTTTTATCTTCAAAGAGATGCATTTGGAATTGACTGTTACTGAGGTCCTCTCGGAAAATACGTGCTAATGAAGTCCTCAGTGATCTTGAAAACTTTCCATGCCGGCGCTTTATGTTTACCGTGTTACGCTGCTGATAAGTCCATAAATACTGCCCCTGTCACTTTTTTAGTCTCCAAACCGTCCTCAATATGTTGGATGAGATTAAGTACTTGACTGCAGCATGATTTTCCAGGTCTGAATCCTGCTTATTCTGGGATTAATTTTGGGTCTATGAGGTTTGTGAGATGAGCTAGAAGCAGTCTTTCGAATAGTTTGTAGGTATGGCAGAGTAGGGATATAGGGCGAAAGCTTTTAGGGTCGTCATGAGGTTTCCTGGTTTAGGAATCGCGATTATTTTTGATCTCCTCCAGAGGCGTGGGATACTTGCTGACTCTAGGCAGTGGTTGACGGATATGGGACCGAGTTGTTTTATATGTTCAATATTATCCACTCCGGAAGCTTTACCAGATCTTAGTCGTTGAATGGCCAAGACGATATTCGTTAGTTGGAATGTGCTGCATACAGATTCATTGGAAGAAGAGAGGTTTCTTATCTTGGGAATGCTGCAAAGTCGTCTTGGAAGTTTGCCATTTAGAAGGAGTTGGTGTGCAATTTGATTGGCTGTTGCTGTGCTAGGTGTGTGAGGAGGAGGAGGTTCCATCAATTTTTCTTGAGGTCGGATGCTAATAAGTGCCATCAGTTCTTTACCGGCTTCTATGGACTCTTCTGAGAAAGGGTCAGTTTCGTACAGTAGTTAGAACTTCTTAAGAAGTTCGCCAGATTCCTGGGAAAAACCCGATGTGCGACATCCACGGGGGATACAATTTCGGGATGCTATAGAGATTACGCTTACAAAGTCGTAATTTTGTGAGGTTGGTGGGAAGGTAGGTAATTCAGCATCAATAGTCACTTAAACCGGCCGAGCCAACATCTCCTGTGGTTTGCTTACAGTATATGTATGTGGGTGGATATCCCACCCATATGCATAAAACGTTTTGGGAATAGTGTCATTGTGCGTACAGCTGAGGAGTGAAATGCCATGCCGGAGTTTGTTTCCTGATGACTATAACATTGGAGTCTTTAAGTCAAGAGTGAAGAGGTTACTTATAGGCAAGTGTGCTTCATGTTCGACCACATCATCGCTTAATATCAGGTGAGATTGTGGTCAAACGCAAGACTATCAACCAAAACAAAAAGAAAAAGTGTGCATATATTTACATGTGAGAGGACGGTGCTGCATACTGCATGCAAAATTGAACGACAGGTTTTTGGCAGAATTATCACAAGGCATTTTCTTTGGTATTAGCTTGTCACTCGTCTTTAGCAATTTTTGTCTACTTTGGTACCCCAGACAGTTTTAGTTACCCGCGACCAACGATTGCAGATGCACGTAAAACATATAAGTAGAAAATATTTCAATAAAACCGTCCCGAGTGTCAAAACAGACGTAAAAAGGCAATTCTACAAGATTTGTTTTAAAATAAACGTTCAATGACATTGAAATATCATTCGCCTTACTCATCTAACAACAGTTCAGCGAAAAAACATCACTTTTTGCTAAAAATACTAGAAGACAGTTTGATTTAATGCCGCTTTTTTCAGGAATAGACATGAAAACTTTATTGGTTGGTACTAAGAGTGGCTTAGAAATACATTGGAGCTACATCCCATAACATTTTAATGCCTTTGTTTATTTACAGTATTTTTTACGGCGTCGGTGAAACTCCAAGGTCATAATAAGTTTTTTTATGGTGAATGTTTATGTTTTTAGTTTATAACGTGGATAAAGATATTATTGTTAGATGATTCAGTTTATGAGGGAGTGTTAGGGATTAATACTACTAAATGTACCTATATAGGTAAGTACTTACATCAGACTGTAACTGAGTTAGGTAACGTAGTCTTTGCAGTGTAGCTGTGCAAGTGAATGCGAGTTGCTATTTTTTTTTTCTGAAAATTGGAGCACGTTTGGCCACTAACCTACCTGATAGTAAGCAATGATTCAGCCGAATTAAATATTCTGTGTGTGAATTGGCAAACCTTATTTGGGGTTCAATAGATAGATAGATATATTCTTTATTGTACACCATAACAGTAAAACAATAAGGACTTTACAACTAAAAAGGGTGATACAATGGGCGGCTTATCGCTAAAAGCGATCTTTTACAGACAAACTTTGGATGGATTTAACTAACACATAGGAGAAAATAAATACGTGGGTACCTAGTACACGGTGTACGATTTATTTATATAAAATATAAAAACAATAAATAAAATTCTCAAAACTATACAAATAAATATTAAGAAAAAAAACAAAGACATAAATAATAACAAAATTTAAGAAGAGAGATAAAGATCCTTTACCAAGTTTTTGAAAGACGATAGGGTTTGTGCTTGTTTTGCTGACACTGCTGTACTGATTGAGCTGCGAACGACTTACCATAGTAGTTGGTGGTGTGACTCGGTACCGCAAGCCTTAAGTTTTCTAATGATCCCAGAGATTTCACATGTGTGTCATGAACGAACTAGAATCGTTCTTTAAGATAAGTGGGGCTTTTAGAATTAAACAGAACACTGTAAAGCAGAGACAAGATGTGTAAGTTCCAGCGAAGACGTATTGGAAGCCACTTGAGTTTCGTACGAAATTCGGATACGTGATCATATTTGCGCAAGCCAAATATAAATCTAATGCAAAAATTTTGGAGTCGCTCGAGTTTATTAAATTGTGCCTCAGTAAGATCAAGATAACTGACATCAGCGTAGTCAAGGATGGGGAGTAAAAGAGGCTGTGCTAGCGCAATTTTAGTAGCAGTTGGCAGAAAGTTACGCAACCGTCTTAGGGAATAGGAAGAGGCAAATAATTTGCGACTGACTCAATGATCACCTCCAACGCACACCTTTAAGGTACACCATTTGACCTTCAAGTTCACCTTTAGCTACTCACTTCCCCACGGTAGTCAGTAGCGAGTCAGCTCACGTGGTCCAGCTCCAGCATTCTACCTACCTACTGTCATTTATGATCCAGCTAGGAAAACTTATGCCTAGGTTAGGTGAGAAAGGTAGTGTAACTCTTTTTAGTCCCGGGACACTAGTTTATACGATATCAAAGAAAATCACACACAAGAAATCATTACCGGCAAAACCAGTATTTGTAAGCAGACTAACTTAACCAACGGAAGAGAAGAGAAGAATCTTCACAGATTATCTAGTGTATATAGACTTCTCAAGCTCTAATACCGAAGATAAATAGTCTGCTGAGCAAGCTTCCTACATTCGGTGTTCCTGCTGGCTTATGCAACTGAATTTCCGACTTCTTGAGTGAGCGGTTGATCCGAGTGGTCATCGATGGCTGTTCATCGGATCTTTATGGTAATCAATAGAGAGAGTCAGGCAAAGAAAATTTTAAAAAATTAGGTATTTTAACAGTTCCAAGTTTATATGTCTTAATACTACTCAGCCACTTTGCAAAATATATACGCGAGTATGAATTACATGATGAACGTGAGCTTAGAGAGAACACAAGATGAAAGACTATGAAAAATAAATTTGTTCCTAAACTTAATATTGCTAAACACTGCTCTAAATACCAAGCAGTAGAATTGTTTAATAGGTTGCCTACTCACTTAAGATCACTGATTTACAAAGGTACTCTATTCAAAGCTAAACTTAAAGCATTCCTATTGGATAAATGTTGGTATTCTCTGTCTGAATTGGTGACGGGTAATGGTAAATAATTTGTATTAAACTTAACATTAAATTTGACACCTCATTAGATTTTTTTTAAATTTATGATTTGCATTTTATACAATATATTTATTATCATTGACATAATATATTATTAACAATAATTTATATTAGGATAGTAATTTGACAATTGATTGACATTATAAATGTATTAATGATATAGTACATACATGTTCAAACACAATGAGAATTGTTATAAGAATGAATAAATGAAATACCGGCGTTCCTCAGGAGTCTGTTCTTTCTGCTACTTTTTTTTGCTGCATATCAATGACCTACTTCAGCTGGGAGCAGTTGAGTACGCGGATGACAGCACAGTCTCAGAGAGATACTTATTCACTTCTAGAGCTGAAAGGGACGAAATTCTAATCCTATTCATCTAACAACAATAGTTTCTAGAGGAAAAATATCATATCTTTGTCGGCGAACATAAATAATCTTGAGTCATACCTAAAAAATGTTATAAGTCTGGAATAGTTTCAATATCAGACTCTTTGCGTAAGTCTCTTTGGGGAGTGTTGTCTATTTGACTGATATTTTGGCTCATTTTTGCACGCCTTTTTCACTTTATTTACGTGTTTATACAGACATAACGAATAAGTACATAATACACAAGATTAGAGTACACAGAGCAAATATTTCAAAAGAATACTTGGTTTTAGGGTTCCGAACGTTTGTATGAATGGGCCTCTTGTGGGATCACTCGTGTGTTGATCTGTCCGTCTATCACAAACAACAGTCTTATACAAGTATTAATTTTGTATTTGCTTCTGTGCTTCAAAAACGAACACAAATAAATTTTGAGAATGAGGTCGCATTTTTAGTCTCAGTTAAAAAGTAACATAAAAAGATTCATATCTAATGAAAGTTCATTGTGAGCGTATATGTTTTAAAGTAATTTATGTAAATAGATGAAAAAAAATATATCCATATTTCGAAAAGTGTATTCTAATACTTTTACAAAAAATGCCGGTTATCGTTTTTATCTTCTAGCCCACAAACGATTAGTATTAGCGATTAGATTAGTTAGAGTTCAGAATTTAGTTAGAGTTTAGTTAGTTAGAGCTACCTACGCACTAATCTATCAAACTAGGCTACACCGCTCCATTAAACCAATTTATGTCCGCGTAGGCTGTGCACACGCACAAACAGTTCAGATATATTTTCCAACCAACTTGTGGAATTCAGACGTAATATAACGGGTCCTGTTTCCTAAGTGTTCAATAATTATTTTGTTTCATCTATTTAACTCAATTTCACTTTTATTACATGCTTGTCTGTTGTCATATCTTTATTTTTCTCTTTAGTACATCTTTAGGACATCGTGGTTTTGCATTCACTGTCACGTTCACCAAACTAGCCAACATTTTAATATTTACATATATACTTCACTTATTCTTTCTAATAATAATGTGTTTCTGTAATATACTAATAATGTGCGAGAACGTAGCCACTCAAACTTGATTTAATTTGTAAGTTTTGTATTTTTTTTTTCCTTCAAATTGTAATGTTTCTTTTATTTTGTTATGCAAGTGATGTACACGCCTTCAATAGACATATTCATATTATATAAGAATATATGTTACAAATAATGTTTAGTTTAAGTTAAATATGTCACTGGTGTGTCAATAAATTAATAAAATAACTTTGTTTTTCCGGTCAAACCAATTTTTGTAGAAAATGTTCATTGATCATCACATCTACATAATATTATATCTCTTTTATAGATTTTTCCCTGGATTATTAAAAAGTTAGAGGGGGGAGCACATTTAACCACTTTGAAAGTATCTATCCTTTAACTAATTAAGTTTAAGTTTGAATCTATAAAGGCTCCGTTTTGTCATTTGGCTACGGAACTCTAAAAATATGAATAAGATTCGTTTAAAGCTCTTTGCACCTGAGTCAAATAAGGCCATGGCCGTGGCAGGCTTGTGGGGAAAATCTCTAAATATGTTTTTCGTCTGGCATAATATGTATTAGGTATGTATGTATGAGTAGTATGTTAGACTCCTACCGAATAGAAACCCACAATTTCTAACACTACACTGCAATAGCTCTGTAACTTTTTTTTAGAGCTTCACGTTCTGTTTTTTCCCGACTGCGATGAAGCAAGGAGGAGGGTTATGTTTTTACCGTGTATATATGTATGTATGTCCGTTCCTTTGTTCCCTCGTACCTATTAAACCACTGAACGGATTTTGACAAATGATACGTCTTTGGATTTGTCTTAATAGCGCGTGTATACATTAAAATAAAAACAAATCACCACTACGACGACCACACGACATATTGTCAAAAATAAAAAATCTAAAATTGACAAACTATGTCAAGTGGGTATCATTAAATAGATCTTTAAAAATGATTTTGAGGTTTTCTTTCACCATTTTTCATTTTCAACCGACGACAAAAAAGGAGGAGGTTATCAATTCGACGCGTATATTTTTTTTTTTTTTTATGTATGATCACCGAGTACTCGAAGACGGCTGAACCGATTTGGAAAATTCTTTTTTTGTTTGATAGGGTATACTTCGAAATTGGTATCATTTGTCACCAAGTCAGGATCTGATGATGGGATCCTGGAGAAATCGAGGGAACTCTTCAAATATTATAGGCACACCTATGGCGTTTTGGGTATTTCTTATAGTAACTTGTGCAGTTGCTCTCAAAAAGTACCATTTCGGGAAGTGAAACTGATGATGAAGACCACAGATGGTCGCCGAAACTACTCAATAATAAGTATTTCGTGGATTGCGATTCGATTACTTGAATATGGATATTAAGCACTTTACGCTCGTCACAATGCATATGGTGATGTAGAGCTGATGGTGAAGTACCAGGAGAACTCCTCAAAAATTAACGGCCCAGCATTGGGAAAAGCAATATTTTGTAAAATATTATAAGTAGTTGACATTTAGGCTCTTGTGACTAGGTAAATTAAAAATCAACCAACTAAAAAGAGTGAAATAAAAACTTTTTACCAAAAAATTAAACCGACTCCCAAAAAACACTGCAAAGTGAAAAATAAATTTAATTTCGGAAGTCGGTGCCAAAAACGAAAATACAAAACTAAAGACACCGACTACCGAAATTAAAGTTATTTTTCACTTTGCAGTGTTTTTTGGGAGTCGGTTTAATTTTTTGGTAAAAAGTTTTAAGCAACCGTTTGGGAAATACAATGTCTTAAAACGGAATTCAATCGTATAAAAGGACAGAAAAATTGTCAATTAATATTTAAACCAGCAGGCGGGACCCTATTGAACATAATCTATACTTATAATAAATCTGTAGAGAGGTCAATTCTGTACATGAAATATATTTCCAAAATAACTATCAGGGTATCAGGTGATTAGGGATCGATACTGATGCCAAAAATGCAATCAGTAAAATTTTTGTCTGTCTGTCTGTCTGTATAACCGTTATAGAAACAAAAACTACTTGACGGATTTTAACGAAACTTGGTACAATTATTTTTCATTCTCCTGTGCTGGTTATAGTATACTTTTCATCACGCTACAATCAATAGGAGCAGAGCAGTGAAGGGAAATGTTGGGAAAACGGGAGAAGTTACTCCATTTTTTAAGCTTCCGTCGCGTGTGCAACCTTAATGGTTAAAGCTACACAGAAATCATTTATGACGGAAATTTTCTCCTTAAAATTATATAAAAAACTAGTACTCTTGCGGGGCTTCGCTCCCGTGGATTCTATCACGGTAAAAACATAACTCTCCTTTTTTGCAGTCGGATAAAAAGTAGCCTATAACCTTCCTCAAGCTTCAAGCTACTTCCATACCAAATTTCATCCAAATCCACCCAGTACTTTCGAAGATTAGCGCGTTCAAGCAAACAAACAAACAAACTAACAAACTTTTCCGCTTTATAATATTAGTATAGATATCCCATGACAGCATATGTCTATCTTTTATGGTTGACTCACAATAACACGTGTAACTCCCGATAGCTTAGCAGTTCGAAGTTTTCTGATTATTATTCTGCTCCGAAATTTAAAACCACCACAACTTTGCAATGGAACTCGGCTAAAAGTAACCCAGTTGCAACAAAATATAATCGAGGCTCAAATTTTAACAGGTTGCGGTGCAGGAGAAACCGTCTTTATTCCAAGAATTCCCATAATACCAAATAATTTTCCATTCCAATTTAAAAGGACGCAATTCCCAGTATCGGTGTGTTATGCAATGACAATTAATAAGGCTCAAGGGCAGACTTTTCGTGTTGCTGGAGTAGATCTCGGTGTCAGTTGTTTCTCGCATGGTCAGTTGTATGTCGCTCTTTCCCGGGTTAGCAGTTCTAGAAATCTTTATGTTCACGTGCCGGACGGGTCAACTTTCAACATAGTTTACCCGTAAGCTTTGCGCTGAAGTATTTTCGTTCTATAGGTACTTAAGCCTCATGTAAACGTGATCTAAACAATATTACCAATACATTAACTTAATAACACACAAGGAGTTACACGCTGACGCAGTCGCGGGCACAGATATTAACAATAATATTGTGCGGTTCGGTATTGCGATATTTTTCAACATTATTGTAGATTGACATATTATAATTCCCTACTAAATTACGAAAGTTAATCTGTCTGTTACATCAAAATCACTGAACCGTGAGGAAGAACATAGGCTACTTTTTTTTACGAAAAACGACGGAAACGTGGACGAAGTCGCGGGCAACAGCTAACTATACTAATAATATAAGGCTGAAGAGTTTGTTTGTTTGTTTGAACGCGATAATCTCAGGAACCACTGGTTCGAATTGAAAAATTAATTTTTAATTAAATAGTCAATTTATAGAGAAAGGCTATAGGCTATATATCATTACGCTAAGGCCAATAGGAGCGGAGCGCCAATGAAGAATGCTTCAAAATCGGGGTTAAATTTAACGTTAGCCCAAAGTAACTATTCCACGCGGACAGAGTCGCGGGCAAAAGCTAGTATAATTTAAATAAAAAGAAAATGGGATAGGTCCCGCCTGCTTGTCACTTTTTAAAATGAAAATGTGCTTGTTTCTTGCGTTTCAGTTGAGCAGTCGGGACTTTTAGTTTTTTTTTTTTTATTATTTTATTTTTTATGGTTGATTCTAACAAGGAAACAGTATCACAAAAGTCGAAGACATGACTCGTTTATTGGACATTGCATGGCATGGCATCACCTACTTATCACATAATTATTTTCCCTGTGAAGATGCTCTTACGGACGGACAGATACTGATATTCGTTGAACAATTTTTCCTCTGCAGAAGCCTTTACAAAAATTTATTTGATACAGAAGAATCACCCTCTTGAAAGCATGACGTAAAGACACACATCTTTACTTCTCAATCTTTTGATCTATATATTATAAAAATCATCAAATATATTACAAGAAAACAGTTTCGGATACATTACTTAAGCGTTTATTTTGACCTTGACTTCGCGTGGAAGACGTCTTGTTTTCTATATATTTGGAATAAGGAGGAAGATTAATGGGTATTCTGATAAATAATGTAGTAGCTAAGTGTTGTCTGGTTTTTTTTTTCTCTAAGATATGTGAGTTATTATGCTAACATTAAAGTATCGAATCTTAGACTATAGTTCATTTCTAGATTGATATTGAGTCATGTCAAAATGGAACAATACAAATGCAGCATAAATCATGCATGTTTTTTAACCGACTTCAAAAAAAGGAGGTTTACAATTCGTCTTGAACTTTTTTTTTATGTATTTTACCACATATCTCGGAGACGGCTCGACCAATTTGAAAAATTATTTTTGCGTTTGAATGGGTATAGTTTCTAGTTGGTCCCATTGTTACGAAATCAGGATCTGATGATGGAATCCTGGAGAAATCGAGGGAACTCTTCAAATATTATAGGCACACCTATAGCGTTTTGGGTATTTCTTATCGACGGCTCCTAAGTATACTGAGTCAACTAACAAATTTTGAGAATTCCACTTTTTTGTGTATTAACAATAATTAAATCATTTCCTATTTACCTGTAAAAGAAAAAAATCATATCTTTATAAATAACTAAAAAAAAATAGCGTAAACTGGATCAAATATAGTAATTTATTTATTTTGCACTCAGTATACTGAGTCAAGTGTTGGCTACCAATATACGCGGGACGCGAATGCGCTCATTTTGGTGCAAGTTCAAACTGGCTCAGTATACGGCGAAACAGAGTGGTGTGCGGACGTTATTGTGTGCTTTTTGTTATCAAGAAATAGTTGCTTTGATCGTGTTATTTTTATTTAAATTATTCCTGCGTGGAGTATTGCAGCCACTTGTGGGATGGCTCTGCAAAGTACCAACTTGCTGCATTGGACTCGATCGAGCGCAGAGCTAAAAGGCTTATAGGCGACGAGGCGCTGGTGAACAAGCTTCATAGCCTGGCTCATCAGCGAACCGTTGCTTGCCTGTCAGTTTTCTACAGATTGTACTTCGGGGATTGTGCACAGGAGCTCCATGATCTTTTTTTATTGATAATAGGCTCGCGTTTGACCACCATCTCACCTGATGGTAAGTGATGATGTGGTCGAAGATGGAGCACGCTTGCCTAGAAGTAACCTATTCACTCTTGACTTAAAGACTCCCAGGTTATAGCGATTAGGAAACACAGACTCCGGCAGGGAATTCCACTCCTTAGCAGTACGCACAATGACAAGACAGCATTAGCGTAACAGAATCCAGAAATACTAACGGCCGCTTACGATCTCCAAAAGTGCTTAAATGTACCCCATGGGAACGTTAGCACATTTTATTATAAACAAAAACTTACCGTTTATAATTTCACTGTATTTGATCTAGGACATCGTCACGGTTATTGCTTTGCCTGGCATCAACAAACTGCTAAAAGAGGAGCAAATGAAATTGCTAGCTGTGTTTTTAAATTTATTGAACAAACAGTTATGGCAGTTATAAAAGATTACCGATTCTGGTCTGATAACTGCGGTGGTCAGAATCGGAACAGAATCGTTTTTTTTTAAGTATATGATGGCAAGTTATAAATACGAAATAAAAATTAGTCATCGTTTTCTAATTTTTGGTTACACCCAAAACGAAGGTGTCTCGCTCGTTTTGGGTGTAACCATGCACTAATAGAAAGACAGACGAAAGACAAAATACTATATACGCCTGCCCAATAGCACATGGCGTTTCAATTTGCTAAAACCGACGATAAACCTTATAAGGTCACCGAAGTGTCTCAAGATATTGTGATGGACTTCAAAACAATGCTTACAAAGGTCAACAACTGGAGTTTTGCCTGTGATGGATCTAAGATGCAATGGAATAAAGTCATACTGAAATAAAAATTGAGCCAGAAAATCCTTACAAATTATTTTTTTAAACTAGTTACATGAAAGATTCTTATAACTCTATTGACTGTGCTATTAAACCTAAAGCAACACGTAATCAAACTGTCCCTGATATAGATTTTCGTGATCTTCGCCCAGCTCACAACAGGCCAATCCCAATAGATAAAAATAAACACAAAGATTTTAGAAGTTAATGGACATGTGCAACAATTAGTAGGAATATCACTTGTATTTTTCTAGTTTAATTAATATTGACAGCAATAGAAATGAGAGTGATTCAGAATACTTAATAATTTGTCTTTGCTCTTTGTCTAGATTGATTTTTTTCGTAATTATTAAGTACTTACCTCATAAGTTAATTTTTGAGACTGATTTTATTCGCAGCAATAAATACTAAATAAAAGGATATTAAGATTTGTGATTTTTTTTTTAAATAAGAAAGATTTCTTTTGTTTGTTTGTTTTGTATTGTTCCTAAATTGTAGTGATTTCAAACAATTAATAAATAATTCTTCTATTTTACAGAAACATGCAATTGATACAATCAATATTTTGTATTTTATTACCTAAGACTAGACCAACTTAAGCGTTTGTTTTTATTGGTAGTATTGTTGATTTTTGTTGTTTTTTGTTAATTTTATAGATATCCTAAAGTTGTGTTAATGTTACCAATACCATTTTGAGTCTCTTTGATAAAAATATTAAACATTAAAGGCGTTTTTAATTGTTTTAACTATTTTGTACCACACTTGACTCAATTTAAGTATGGTTCACTTTTAAAATTATGTCCATGTATAGTGAGTCAACTTATTATATTTTAACAAAATACGAATCCATGACAGACAGTATAATATATAAAAAATCCAATAATTAAATAAAAATATTTTTTGCCACACTTGTAAAGTAATTTTTCCCCATAACGTAGATTCAATAATGCGACGTATATAAATATAAGTGGTACTTGATCCATTTTTAATAAACAAATAATCGCCGTATACTAGTCTATCTACATTATCTCATAAATTAATATGAAATTTATTTTGTACAGATGAAAGGCTTTATTATATTTAATTCACTATGATTAGTTATTTTTTCTTGGTTGTATTAACAATATAAATATAAACATTCGATCTTCTTATCGCCTTCCTGTAAAGTTATTAAAAGTATAGTTGACTCAGTATTCTTAGGAGCCGTCGTTATAGTACCTTGAGCAGTTGCTTCCGAAAAGTACCATTTGGGGAAGTGGAACTGATGATGAAGACCACAGATGGCCACTGAAATTCCTCAATAATAAGTATTTCGTGGACTGCGATTCGATTACTTGAGTACGGATGTTAAACACTTTATGCTCATCACAATACATATGGTGATGTAGAGTTGATGGTCAAGTACCAGGAGAACTCCTCAAAAATTAACGGCTATGCATCGGGAAAAGCAATATTTTGTAAAAGGTGGTAAGTTGTTGACATTATGGCTTTTGTAACTAGATAAATTACAAACCGACCCACTAAAAAGAGTGAAAAAAAATTTTTTTGCAAAAAATAGAACCGACTTCCATATCAAAACACTACAAAGGCAAAAATAACTTTAATTTCGGAAGGCGGTGTCTTTAGTTTTGTATATATTTTTTCGTTTTTGACACCGCCTTCCGAAATTAAAGTTATTTTTGCCTTTGTAGTGTTTTGATATGGAAGTCGGTTCTATTTCTTGCAAAAAATTTTTTCGAATTTCGAATTGAATTACTCATTGTTTTGTGACGTTTTGAAAACATGCGCTATACAGTCTGCCATTTTTATGAATCTTGCATAACACGACGCGGTATCTGGACATCTATAATAATCTAAGGTTCAACTAAGATTTTGTTGGTTTTAGTGACAATTCCATAAAAAACTGTGTGTGAACATCTATTATTCAAAGTGGAAGACTAAAAAAGTTATAAATGTGCTGTGAGATAGAAATGTGTACGATTATGTCGAATGTTAAGAGTAGGACGTTAAAGAAAAAATAGAAGGATTGGGTGAGGAATTATATTATGTGAACGATTGCGTGGTAAGTATTATACTTGACATTAGGGACTCCTGTGCCGTGGGCGGTCAGGGTTCGAGCTAATAATAAATGATATTTATTTTACAAATTATATGAAGCCGGTGTTTCCTAGCTTACTACTCTGAGACGAAACACCGAAACCAACTCAGAGGTTAAGGTCAAAGTCACCTTTGAAAGCCATACAATCCGTACTGGTCAAATTATAACAGAGTCATGTAGGGCTATTTCCGTGGTGCTCTTTTGAGAAAAGAAATACTGAGATAGTGGACCAATCTCAGTGCTAGCATTTGTCAGTTATCACTTAGTTCAACTTTGAGCTTAAAATAGCTCCATAAATTTGACGAGCAATACTAATATAAGAACATTTTGGTAGGCCACATAAATACTTAAACAAATGTTCAATTCACCCTGTTCTCACAGCTCTGTCCGCTCACCACATGAGCTGAGAAAAGATAATGGCACGGTGATTCACTACTACAGTTCTAAGAGGTTCCGTTTTTTTCAGAGATAACAGCTTCCATGTAGGTATAAAATCCCATACTCTTCTTTTGTTTTTCCCTACCGGAGTCTGTGTTTCCCTATAGCTATAATCTAGGGGTCTTCAAGTCAGGAGTGAATAGATTACTTTTAGGTAAGCGTGCTCCATCTTCGACCACATCATCACTTACCATCAGGTGAGATGATGGTCAAACGCGAACCTATTCTCATAAAAAAAAATCGAGGAGCTCGTAGGTAAGTAACAACAGCCGTATAAATTTATTTTCAAGGTTAAGTAACGTTTACTCAGGTTGTTTCATGGATGGGTACATATCTTGGCATATAGAGATTCCTTTGTACGGTGGTCAGCACATCAACCTACTCCAATCCGTCAAAATAATTTTATAGATTTACAACTTTATTACAACACGATAAGGTTCAAGCTCAGTTGGGTAAATTTGACAGATTCGGAGAGCTTGATGTGCTGGCGACTGTACCTCAGAAAGCACGTTAAACCGTTGGTTCCAAGGGGTATCTTACTACTCAGCTACTGGGCTGTGGAGGTCAGATGGGCAGTTGGTGCATGTAAAACACTAGTGCTTAGCTGCATCCAATTAGTCTGGAAGCCTTTTTTTTTGTTCCGAGGTGGAAGTCCTCGTGGATGTCCTCCGCCCTGGGGCGGGCGAAGGGGTCTGTCAGACTCCAACTGACTAAAACTACCCCGTGTTCCTTCGTACATATGCGCCGGGGGCTGCGGGAACGCATAAGTATTCAACATCGCGGCCCCCGACTAGTGCCAGCCCGCCTCTGCAGGCCCCATCTTGTTTTTTTTTATAATTAGGGAGAGTTAGGTGTTTGGCTCCCCTGTAACTTCTGAGAAGGGCGCGCGTGGAACAAAACGCGCCGCCACCTCGGGATTCGTGTTATAGGGGACGGTGGGTATCCCCAAGCCCACCGTCCCTGGACCCATTTAGGGGGGCCGCCAGAGGGCATTGTCTGCCTGACGCCCGGTGCGCCTTCTGCGGGCCGGGAGAGCACTCGAGATTTCCCTCTCCCTTTTCGCAGCCTCCTTCTGCAACATGACAACTTTGCAGAAGGAGATCACCGCGTCCCAAGACGCTGCGCCGCTGGCCATGGAACGAATCACAGCCGGCAGCGACAGGTCGTTTCCCACTTCTGAAACGAGGGCACGGCATGGCTCCTCCCAAGCTGCACACTCTGCCAGCGTATGCCGCGCGGTGTCCTCCCGACAATGGACGCAGTGATGACACCGAGCGTCTCTCTGCCTATGCGGCGCAGGTACTTCCCAAAGCAGCCGTGACCTGAGAGCACCTGCGTCGCCCTTCCGAGCCAGTTATCGAGCACTGGCCGGACCGCCTCGATAGTAACGAGGCCGGTGGTAGGGCGCATAAGCCTGTCCCGCCATTCCGCCAACAGGACCTGATGGAGCTGTGACCGGCGCAGCGTGAGCTGCTGCTGCACCAGTACTATGCCCCGATTCCGCGCCTCCTCACGCCACCGATGAAGTGACGCGAGGGCTCTCGCTTCTAGGTCCCACGGCGGGGATCCGGCCAGTGCGCAAGCTGCCTCATAGGAGATCGTGCGATACCCTCTGATGACCCTGACGGCCATCACCCTCTGTGGTTTTCTCAGTATTGCGATGCTGCAGGCCGTCAGGTCACCTGCCCACACTGGGGCCGCATATAGGGCCATAAAGCCTACCCCAACATAGTTGAGAAAAGGCTAATAAGATGACAACTTTCTCTTTCTTCTCTGGTCTTTCCAACGTGTAATTTAAAGGGTATATACATACAAGTGTATGCAGGCTTATTTGGATGATAACAAACGATATGGCAAAGGTTTTGTAATCCTAAGTCTATGTGTGTAGAACTTATTACAAATTCCAATACACTGATATCAGAGACCGAATTTTTCCAATTAAGTAGAACGAAAAGAATTATCGTGTTATTGGCAAGTGACGTGGAAAGTTATTGACCCTCGTAGTGCTGTGACACGTTTGTTATGATTGGTATTCAAGAAATATATGAAACCAATAATTTGGTATCAATTCATTGAGTCAGTTATTTTGTGTTGAAACTGTGCATAGAGACTCCATACCAGATGTTGTCTTCAGCCCTTTTGGATAGATATGGGGTTTCCGTTACACGTTGTATAGAGGCCAAGATAAAAAAGCAAGCTTCAGATAAGTAAGATTCAGGCAAATTGAAATGTATAGTGAATGGTGTAACACATCCAGTTTATTATCGAGTTACCAGACTTTAGTACTAAAGCTTCTAAATTGAGCTGAGAGAGAGAGTTATTTACGATGCTGTATTAACATCGTAAATAACAAGCCAGGAGTACAAATGTAAGGTTATATAAAGAACACTTTCAAATCTACGAGTTTCAAGGAATGTATGTTATCTATCCGTAGATATTATTTTTCGTACAAGCGGTCGATACGCGATTCACACTTACGTGGCTCGGAGTTCCGTATATACACTCGGCACACAACAGTCGCGAATGCGCCGCAGTGTTGAACAAAGTAACAAAACCATTACACCGTTTGTCATCCACAAATCCATTTTGTCGTTATCCATTTTCCATTTTGCCATCCATTTTCCGTTTATCCATTTTCTTCGTGTGTCATCCTAATCCATAAATGATAAAAATAGGTTAAACATTAAATACTTGTTTTTATTTTCAGCATAATATAGAATTTGAAAAAAATAATTCTTCTGTAACGCACACAAATACGACATATTTTATAAAATTCTACTACTAAGAAATGTATTTTTATTCAAGGACTTTTTTCCACATTTTCTGATAATAAAATATAATATTTATAAAAAAAAAAAAACTAGGAAGAAATCAAATAGGCTGACGAAATTAAAATACTGTAGTCGTTCCTATCAGTTATTTGCTTACCGCGTAGCTAGCTATTCTAAATATATTACCGTTATGATTATGTTAAATGATATGGCTTGTTGTGTTTGGAAAGCGTTCAAAGGATCTCCGCTCCTTTGAGCGATTTCCTTACTAGCAAGTAGCTGTGACTCTGAAACGTTATTATATTTATTAAGCGCTTATTCTGCATATATAAATTGAACTGAAAGAAACATAAAGGGTTATGTCCTTTGCAGTCGGGTAAAAAGGAACTGATTACCCTACACGAAAAACAGGAACATTAATTATTGAAATGATAAGGACAAGGCATTATTTTTGTAGTTAGTAACATAATTTCAAATCAGGATTTAATATAAATCGTGATTTTACAGTACGTAAAACACGTACTTAAGGCACACCTTTCACTGCTCCGTTGGTCGAGTAGTCGCAAGCACGACTGCTAAGCATGAGGTCCATTATTCGATTTCCGGGTCGGGCACAAAGTGATATTAGGTTTTTCTCTAAGGAATTTCTCAGTAATAGACAAGAATGCCTGGGAAAGGACGTTAAGCCATTGGTCCCTGCTATTATTTCGACATCTTTAGTAGTCAGAGTAAAGTATAGTCAGAGTAAAGTAATAGTAGATTTTACAACAAGTGCACAAAACAAACCATTTTTATCCGAGACTTTTAACAGCCCGAGCCGAAGGCGAGGGCTGATAGTAATGTCGAGGATAAAAATGGTTTTGTGGACGAGTTATAAACTCTGCTTTTCACTTCGATTGCGAGGAAATAAAACAGTAGTATAACATAACATTTCTTTAATTAAAATTTAAAGTAAAATTAGAACAGTTTTGAATACTGAAGGAAATTGTTTTTTCTTTTCTCCAATTTACAAAATTATCGTTAACATTGAGATATTTTTCCCGAGACTTTGGCGGTAATATCTGTTGCACAACTCTCTGCGCATTCATTTCCATAAGCGTATTAGGAGAGACTGTTAAATCCTCTTCTTCACTGGACATTTTTAACAATTTTAGCAAATTGAAGAAATTAATAAATGCACGAAAAAAGAACAAGAGCTGTTTCCCGCCGCTTTTTTTTTATCTTACGACATTGATATTATTAGGCTGCAGACCTATACTATTAAATTAATTTTGTAATAATATTTTCTTAAATCAACTAACCTACCGTACTTGAATTAAAATTTTAATATCTATTATATCTTAAAAAACACATAAGGCAAATAAATTAAAGTAAATATTATATAATAACAAATTCTATCTATGAACTTCTTATTGCATTTGGCTGTATGGCTCATTTTCTTTGCCTTAATATAATACATTTATGAGTAGATACGTTAATGCCCTTGTGCACAAAATTCGTTTTTGTGCAGCCTATACCCTGCACAAAGAAGCACTTTCAGAGCATGAGAAGTGAAAAGTAAATTTATTTGCATAGATTATAGGTAATAAAAACACATAAAAATAGATGTTACGATAAAATGAGTGATCCTTGTACAATCTACCTTATCTTAGGCATGCAAACATTATTATTTAGGAAATTAAATTATTAAAATAAAATTAGTCAATACATTAGGTATATCGAGAACAAATTATTTTTACCTACATACTTAATTGCACAATTTATAGTACTTAAAATGGTATTATCAATAAAAATTAAATAAAAAAGTTAAGGCATTGATCCCGTTATTAAAAAAATATACACTATATTCAATTATTAATTATAATAACTTACCTACTAATATACAAATACGAATGTCTACATAACACATTAAACAACTAATGTTGTTTATTTAATCAATAATTGAATATACACTTAAATAAAAATCCTAAACTACATATATACATCTGAAAATAAACTAAAATATGGCGTCCAGAAATTCGTGCGCATCGCTGTCTACTGGTAATGTGCCCAAAAGACTGGCGGCATTGCCACGCTGTATGGCAATGCTTAACCGCTGTCCAAGGTAAAAGCCAGCCTTTGGGTCACGCGAAGTGTCAACTAGGCGCCTGGATAGTTCTTTAAATAATTTGTGAGCACTCGGACCCCACGATCCCAAGGTCTCCACCCCAAATGGCTCAAAAATATAACCTCCAACAAGGTTATTATATTTCCGCCGCTTGAGGTTCTCAGCAGCTAATTATATTAAATGTCAACAATATCCTCCATAAACTCGGCTACGGAGTAATAACATTTATTAATTAAAAATTCTTTCAGTTTTCTTTTAAACATAACATTATGTAACTTCTTTATTTCTAGTTTGATGTTTATTTTAAATTACAGGAGCCATTCGGTAAATACTTTTGCGTAAGAGGCCTGTTTTACTGCGTCCAATACACAGACTATTCGATTCCCTCTTCCTTAACCATGTATCAGAAGGCAGTAAATCTGACCTTTTTTCTCCGAGGTGGAAATCCTCACGGATGTCCTCCGCCTTGGGGCGGGCGAAGGGGTCTGTCAGACTCTAAGTGACTAAAACCACGCCGTGTTCCTTCGTACACATGCGCCGGGGGCTGCGAACACATAAGTATTCAATATCGCGGCCCCCGACTAGTGCCGGTCCGGCTCTGCGGGCCCCATCTTTTTTTTTAAGTGGGGAGAGTGAGGTGTTTGGTTCCCCTGTGACTTCTGAGAAGGGCGCGCGTGGTACAAAACGCGCCGCCCGCGCCACCTCGGGTCTCGTGTTATAGGGGACGGTGGGTATCCCCAAGCCCACCGTCCCTGGACCAATCTGACCCAGGTCTAGCCAAAGGCTATCGTGTTACCCGTCTACTGGTTTGTGGAAGTCAGACAGGCAGTCGCTCCATGTAAAACAATAATATTTAGCTGCATCTGGTTAGACTGGAAGTCGACAAGAAAATAGTTGAAAAAAAAAAATTAACAAAAAATAGAACCGACTTCCATATCAAAACACTACAAAGCCAAAAATAACTTTAATTTCGGTAGTCGGTGTTATTAGTCTTGGATTTTCTTTTTTTTTTCACACCGCCTTCCGAAATTAAAGTTATTTTTGGCTTTGTAGTGTTTTGATATGGAAGTCGGTTCTGTTTTTCGTTAAAATTTTTTTTCACGCTTTTTAGTGAGTCCGTTTGTAATTTATCTATGTAGTTACAAAAGCCATAATGTCAACAACTTATCACCTTTTACAAAATATTGCTTTTCCCGATGCATAGCCATTAATTTTTGAGGAGTTCTCCTGGTACTTGACCATCAGCTCTACATCACCATATTCGTATGTATTGTGACGAGCAAAAAGTGTTTATCATCCGTACTCAAGTAATCGAATCAAAATCCACGAAATACTTATTATTGAGTAGTTTCAGTGGCCATCTGTGGTCTTCATCATCAGTTCCACTTCCCCAAATGATACTTTTCGAAATACCCAAAACGATATAGGTGTGCCTATAATATTTGAAGAGTTCCCTCAATTTCTCCAGGATCCCATCATCAGATCCTGATTTCTTAACAATGGGATCAACTAGAAAGTATACCCTTTCAAACGCAAAAAGAAATTTCCAAATCGATCCAGCCGTCTCCGAGTTATGAGGTAACATACATAAGAAAAAAAGTTCCAGACGAATTGAGAACCTCCTTTTTTTTAAGTCGGTTAAAAAGGCTAAGCTGATGATGATGATGACGTAAGGCACACTTTAAGTGTACCTTTGAGATTATAAATGAAACATAAGTACCTACTGAAGAACGTTACTGAGCCGCTAAACTATGTCAATGTTACGAGCTGGGGTTCGGGATAGAAATAATTACGCCAATTAAACCAAAATTAACACTTTAATTAAATTAACACAAAGTAATAATTAATTCAGTTATTTGCACTACAATACTTGTCACTTAACACTTAAATCGCACTGAAATTCACTTGTAGAGTTTCGATGATATCGCCTCGTATAAGACTGACTCTCTGCGTTCCTTTGCGATCTATTTATACTCCGATGTTTGTGTTCTAGAACATTCTTGTACAATCGACACATTGCCAATACTACCAAGAATATTCCAGAAGCTGTTCGATATACTCAGTACTGCTACTTGCCGCCAGGTGGCGTTAGTGTCTCGAACTTTCTAGAAGTCGAAGTTTCTCGACATACTTAGCTAAGCGACTGGCGTAACATTATTGAACAATTTCGATTAGAATTATTTTTGTGCTCTTACAGTTTTATTTGTTTAAATTTCAATAATATACAATCATAAAATAAGAAAAAAAAAAAAACAAAACAAACATAAAACAGATTACCTTAGTTAAATAACATCAATAGGCTCGTTTTTGAAATCCATTAAAAAGTTTGTTGCCATAAATCCCTTTGTCCTTTCTCCCTTCACCCTCCCTTTGGAATTGGACCTCGCTGTTTTAGTATGTAATAAGCTAATTCAGTGTTCAAACGTTTGTTGGACCTCTGAAAAAGATTAAGGTATGTTGTTTTAGTTGAAACAAGGTTTAAATTTAATTCTATTGAGTACCAATTTGTTTGAGTAGTTAGTACCTATTTGTCACTTGTTTGTGTTGTAGAAATTGAACCTGAATGCTGAAATTCTGAGAAAGACGCTTTTGTTGTGTCCAAATTAGCCTTTTACCAACTAAGGTTGGATTGCTTAGGTACTGGTGATATTGTGTCACCAGTACTACTACTAATGCTAGCGAAGGAGGAGGCCGAACGCACGAGGGAGAGACAACTCTCTTCCTCACGCCCCAGCCGCTGCGGGAGACTCCCCGGGCGTCGGGGATCGCGAGCCGATCTCCCACCACCGTAGGCGAGGGCTTGCGGACGGCGAGCAGGGGTAGCTCACCGTTTGGTTAGGACCAGGCCCGGGTCGGCGGCGTCGTGTTCCACGCGCGCCTCAAAGAGCTGTCAATACCAGTGACGGGGCCTCACAGGGCTATTGCCTGCCGGGGTTGGGGGAATGTTTTAACGAGATACCGCGGCCCTGGAACTTAAGGGCAGCTGAAGGAACAGGGTGGGTTTTTAGTCAGTAGAAGTCTGACTCACCCTTCCGCTTAACCCAGAGCGGGAGAAGTTATTCGATGATTTTCCCACCACTACTACTAGTAATGATGGTAAAATGATGTCCCATGGCAAGTCTGGAATGAAATTTTCTGGCTTTTTACCCATAACAACTGCCAACAATGTAGAAATAAATAAATAATACAGCCGGGACCAACGGGCAACGGCTTAAAGGCTGCGTTTCCACCAGAGATGTGCGAGGATGCGTAGCGAGGGATGTGTTTGTAAAGAACCAATAGAATCGCTTCATTTACCTCGCCTCGGTCAGCACAGCTCTGGTGGAAACGGCTCAGCGGAGCTAGATTTTTGCGCATGCAAAACAAGCGAGGGATGTGTGCGAGGGATGTGTGCGAGGGATGTGTGCGAGAGATGTGTTGCGAGGGATGTGTTGCGAGGAATGGGTGTTGAGAAGGATGTGTTGCGAGGTTTGCGCATCTTCGCACCACACATTGATGCGCATTTTCACAGCTCCGCTACACATCCTCGTAGGCACATTTTCATCGCACAGCTTTGGTGGAAACCCCCACACATTTTCACAGCACAGCTAGACATCCTCGCACGACACATTTCCATCGCACATCTCTGGTGGAAACGCACCCTAACGTGCTTTCCGAGGCACGGAAGAATCTCGATTAGTTAAGGCTGCCACCCATCCACGCTCCAACTTCGATAAGCCTGACTTAATCTTGAAGATTGATTCATGCGGCTGTTATTATTTAACCCCTAGCTCCTCGTTTTCCGAATCAAAAACACGTCATCATTTTGGGCAAAAACGTATTCAGCAATGACATTACTTCTTCCAGAGTAACACACACAATTTATTTCGCTCAAAGTTTGCAACAATGCACCGACAAGTCTGGTGATTCGACGCTTTCAGACGCCACACGGTGGGCTGAAAAACGGCTTTCATAGACTTAGGCATTTTATTTTGCAAGTGCCAGTTTTTGTGCCGGATATCACTTCTATTTGTTATAACAATATACAAAAATGACACCAGAATTGATTCTGCACAAAAACGAAGGAATTATAATTTTTTTACGAAAATTTTGTATGGAGCTAGTATGAAAAATCGAAATATCTCTGAAACGGCAGCGATAACCGTAATATCCTTATAGGAGGTTTTAGTACTAATTATTTATGATTTTTTGACATACGTTACATAATGGTTGTAGATGCCTTTTTTTTTTAAATCATCAAAATATTTTTATTTATTTTTACATATTAAACGTTCCTTTTAGTGTTTAAGTTGAAGAATTCAGAGCTTTAACAACTCTTAACATAAAATAGCATCACCCCTATAGACCTGAAGGACTAGACAGAGGTGTGTAGTATCTTGTTGATCTTGTAAGATTTCCAACAATACCAAATAGTTGAATATCAGTGTCAAAGTGCCCATGCTGTCGCTTCTTTTAGAAAGATAGGGGAATGAAATTGTTAATTGATCATACCCTAAAAGTATGATTACAACATAACCGGACACATAATAATATCGACACAAAAGGAATTTTAAAACCTTGCATACGTTCAAAATACAAAATAACATATTGTGTAGTCATCTAATGAGTCTGATGACAAGTAATTAAGTAATTAGAATGATGGTTGTAGTCTTCTGATTCTAATGAGCCTATTAAGTGATTAAATGATTTGAAATATCTCGCAACAATACCAACTAAGAACTGCATTCACCTTTTTATAATTAGTGAGCTAATGTGATTTGCTAATGTTGATTAGTTCTACTATGAGTTCTACGAAATGTTTTTGACGATTATAAATTTTTATTATCATATCTTTTATAACTTTAATGAGGGTAGTTAACTAATTATTGACTTTATACAATAAAAGGGCTATAATTTTGTTCCATAATTTAGATTGTTCACAACCGTGTAACTGCTAACACTAAAACTATTTGCTTTGCGTCTACAAAATCTTAGAATGGAAAGTTTAATCACCAACTTAGATTTGTTTGTTCTTCTAATAAGTGAGTGTCCTTCATTTAATCATGAAGTATTGTTTAGTGCAATTGTGTCCCGCATAGGCGATTGCCTTTCTGCCGAAGATCAAGTAACTCTCAAAGAATTTTGCCGGAGATTCACGCGAGCTGCTTTAAACAAGTGGCAGAAATCTAAACGATTCTTTGATAAGTTTAGAAATACGTACGGAGAGTGGTTGCAAGCAAATATTGATTGGCCGAGTTGCGTGCAAAATTTAATAAATCAAGAACCAACTGTTGATGAGATACCAAGAGCACGCTCAGTCTCTCCAGAACCTTCGACATCATCGACTGTTGGAACAATGACAAAAAGGTCCCGAAAACCATTCAAAGATCTGGGAAGCAAACAGAAAAAGAGAAGATCTAGTGAGCACATAGGCGAGGATTCCTGTGAATTGGCATATGCAGCTGCAGCACGTTTAAAAGAAGAAGGTTATGAAGATATCGCATCTGTAATCAATTATATGATCAAAAATCCAGAAGCTGCCGTTAAAATCAAGGAAAGCATTAAGAAAACAGTAATATTTACACCAGAGAAAGCACTTGGATTGCTTCATTCACTTAAGCTTTCAAAGTGGCAATATATTACGTTGCGAGAGACTGCCATTCGGGAAGGTGCTAAGGATATTTACCCATCCTACTATAAACTGCAACAAACTAAGCTTGCATGCTACCCTCCTAATCAATCAGTATCAGTTACGGATTCATCAGCTAGAATTACACTTCAAGCTTTACTTGACATCACGGTGAAGCGGATTCTTCAAAGTCTTTCTGATAATGTGGAAAATAAGCAGTTAAAGCTGATATCGAAGTGGGGATTTGATGGTGCTTCCAATCAAAGCCGATACAAGCAGAAAATGGACGGCGAGCATGATGATTCAAGCATTTTCATGACCTCCTTGGTGCCACTGAAACTGACAGATGGAGATAATACTATATGGACAAACCCGAAACCATGCTCAACTTTTTATTGTCGTCCGGTTCAGTTCACTTTTGTAAAAGAAAGCCATGCAGTTGTCATTGATAACAAAAGAAAAATGGATGAGGAAATTGAGGCCCTTAACCCCACAGAGTGCATTAATAGTAACAGGGTGACTCATAAACTAATGATGACAATGATCGACGCAAAAGTCTGCACGTACCTTTCTGAAGCTAGATCAAATGCATCATGCTACCTGTGCTTAGCAAAACCAACAGAAATGAACCACATAGATGCTGTAACATCAAAAACTGTGTGTTCTGACATATATGAATTTGGCCTATCATCCCTACATGCCCGTATAAATTGCATGGAATGTCTGTTACACATTGCGTACAGACTTGACTTCAAACAGTGGGCAGCAAGAAGTAATGAGCATAAAGATATGTTACAAAACAGAAAAAAAAACATTCAAAATAAATTTAAAGAGGAGCTCAATCTGTTAATTGATATAGTAAAACAAGGCTCGGGAACTACCAATGACGGGAATACCGCAAGGAAGTTTTTCGAGTTTCCCAATAAAACTGCAGCTATTACTGGGTTGGATCAAAACCTGATAAAAAGATTTGCTGTTATTTTGCAAGCAATAACATCTGGTGAGAAGATCGATGTCATCAAATTTAAAGATTTTGCTCGCAAAACAGCAGAAAAGTACGTGGAATTATACGACTGGTACTACATGTCATCAACCGTACATAAACTATTAATACACGGAGCTGACATAATCGAAAAAAATGATATTGTCCCGATTGGGACTCTCTCGGAAGAAGCCTCAGAGTCTCGAAACAAAGATTTTAGGAGGTTCCGGGAACATCATTCGCGGAAAAGAAGCAGGCAAGATTCTAATCAAGATATCCTAAATATGCTTGTTGTTTCTTCGGATCCTTTTCTAAGTGCACAAAGGCCGAAGTTAGATGCCAAAAGGAAGACAACCTTTTTTGCTGAAACTCTCGACCTAATACAGTTTCCGGAAACTGAGTTCGAGTTTGTAGGTATATCCGATCTGGATTCTGACTCGGAATTGGAGTCCGACAACGAAAGTTGTAAAGAAAATTTGTAAAATTTAATTATTTTTCTTTATGTTCTTTTGTTATTTATGTTAGTTTATTGTACCAATATGTTTAGTTAATAATTTCATAAATTATAGTTTCAAATATGTATTTTGTATAATTGAATTTATTAGATATTATTTTTGTTACTTCTGTTTTATTTAAATTACCTATCAATAAAAAGTTTATATACAGTCTTTTTTTTTTCACATATTCTTAATATTTGGGGAAAAAGCATGCTTCCTAACGATGTTCTTAACTTTGACACAGTTCATGGATCGTTTTGAACAGTTTCATATGTTAAAATAAATAATGTTAGTACTATAATCCCCTATAAGGATATTATTATTATTATGTGTCCGGTTATGTTGTAATCATACTTTTAGGGTATGATCAATTAACAATTTCATTCCCCTATCTTTCAAAAAGAAGCGACAGCATGGGCACTTTGACACTGATATTCAACTATTTGGTATTGTTGGAAATCTTACAAGATCAACAAGACACTACACACCTCTGTCTAGTCCTTCAGGTCTATAGGGGTGATGCTATTTTATGATAAGAGTTGTTAAAGCTCTGAATTCTTCAACTTAAACACTAAAAGGAACGTTTAAATATGTAAAAATATATAAAAATATTTTGACGATTTTTTAAAAAAAAAGGCATCTACAACCATTATGTAACGTATGTCAAAAAATCATAAATAATTAGTACTATAACCCCCTATAAGGATATTACGGTTATCGCTGCCGTTTTAGAGATATTTCGATTTTTCATACTAGCTCCATACAAAATTTTCGTAAAAAAATTATAATTCCTTCGTTTCTGTGCAGAATCAATTCTGGTGTCATTTTTGTATATTGTTATAACTAATAGAAGTGATATCCGGCAAAAAAACTCGCACTTGCAAAATAAAATGCCTAAGTCTATGAAAGCCGATTTTCAGCCCACCGTGCGCCATTCGTTCCCACTATAGAGCACGGAAGTTTTTCTGCGGTCACTGCCTTAAACGGGGATGATGTTAAATAAAATACTGGTGACCCGGCCCTGCTGGGTCGCACGGTGATTTTCTGGTAATTCACAATAAACTTTAAAAATTATACATTAAAACCTTTCTTATGAATCACTCTACCTATTGGAGACAACCGCATGAAAATCTATTCAGTACTTTTTGAGTTACAGACAGGCAGACGCAGGGGAAGACTGTTCTATAGTATGTAGGTAACTTACGGACAATCTGTATGAATGAAGGTATGCAATGAAGGAGCCTCCCCGATTGATGTACTATAATATCTACTGTTACGTCCGGTGCTCCGTGGGCGATCGACTCCTGTTGATTGGCTAATCCTTTCACCACGATGGCAAACATGAATATGGATGAAAGGTACGGCTAATTTGAATATTTCAATGATTCAGTTCCTATTTTTTTAGAGTTAGTTAACTGTCATAGTTGTCAGCCGATATTTGAGTTCGATGCAAACGCATACTTTACCCGTTCTGTGTTCTGTACTTTTAGTTACTCGTAAGTCTGCAAAATTGATTACTTGGAATACGGTATTTTAGTTAGGACTGATTTATAATAGGAGTTTGGAAATCGTTTAGTTAAGACTGATGATTAAATAAAGGTGGTTTAGTGGTTAAGCTTTTTCTATTGTCCATGTCCACTTTTGTCTTGTACGAGATTTCTTTCTAGATTCCCCATTATACGACTGTAATATACAAAAATAACTTACTGTTTAAGAATAACTGAAAGACACATGTATTAATAGACACGTCATAACTTACATCTTTTAAATTACTTAGGAGTTTCAAATCGGTGCTTATTATTACATACATACCACGCCCTGATTATGCTGAAAACGAAATACTATGAAATATTAAAATTGTATCCTAAGAAGGTGCTTAAAAATGAGCAAGATTACCTAAAGGAATAAATATTCAAGTAGGTATCATATTGCGCACATGTTACAACGATATTACGGATAAAAGCCCCACTCATTTCCTGAAATACGCTGTTGGAGATTACGTCATTCATTTTGTGTTAAGCCTAAATAAATACGAGGTCTTTGTCCTATAAAGTACAATAACAATAGTCAAATGGGGTGCAATAAAAGAACCAACACGAATGACCGTATTTATGGATCAACCTTGTCGGGACCAGCCAATGTCACTGACTACCGAAGCGTTTTTCACAGATAGTCTCGTTGGAACGCCATATCACTCGATGGTGAGATGGCGATGCTGTTAGCAATGATGTGGTCGAAGTTTAAGCACGCTTACCTAGGAATTTCACTCTTAAATTGAGCTGCCCAGGTTATAGCTAGTATGCGGTTAAACTGTACGCACAATGCAAGTCTTTCTTAAACGTTTTGTGCGTGGTAGGATTTCCACTATAAAACGATGGTGTATCGCTGCCGTATGTATAGACTGTATATTATGGAGCAGAACATCTTCCGTATGATTTTGTTTAAGTTTAAATGTCTCAAATCATCAATTTCTTCTGAAATCAAGAATCAGTACTCGATCTATCTGTTCAATCACCTCGGGCAAATTTTTACATAATATATTTATCACCCTGTAAACTTACAAGAAGGCAAAAAAATTGGTCAAATCTAATTAATTGTAGTAAGGTAAAATTACCAACACATACTGGCACCTCAGAATGTTCACATGATAGATGCATTAATTCCAATGTTTTTACAATATGGTTTATGAAAAATAACATATGAAAGTGAAGTTGCCAGTATTATTAAGATATAAAACGCTGATATTTTTTTAGGCTTACCACATGTTTACCACCTTCGATTTTCCCCCACCCCTCATTTATGGTAGGTACCCACAATATAATTATGTAAGAACGGCTCGTCCCCCGCTATATTTAACTCTGACTAAAATAAAAAGTGGCCAAATTGAAGCGCCACCGTCGCAATGAAGCATGATAAGTCCCGAAAAAACAACTCACTTGCTGAAATTTTTCAGAATAGAACAGCGAAGAAGTAAGAATCAACATAATGATTAAACTTTCTTGATGTACTAAAAATGCTGTTGAAACGAAAATATGAGTTTTAAAAATCTATTCGCTACAAATAATGACTACTCAATAGCCATTTTAATATCATCGTCTGTTTAGACTTTTCCCAACTACATACTATGTTGGAGTTAGCTTACAGTTTCAAGCTGAGTAGCAGTATACTCCTTGGCAGACTAGTGTCGACTGTTACGATCGTCAAAGAAGTACAAATAACGATGCTTTCCGCGGCACGAAAGAATCTCAAATATCCATTTTAACATAATACTTCTTCAGTAAAAGACACAACCTACCCAAATTACGTGAGCACTTGACCCTAAAAGGGTCATTAAGTAACATGAAAACTTTCCTTTGCCTGTGCAATTAAGTTGAGGCAAAAAATTGTGAAGCGTAGTTTGACCGGCCTTGATCTTGGCGTGACGTCATCAGAGGGGTGTTCCACCCTCGCCGCCCACGATCAGAGTTTTAAGACTAGTTTAGAGAAAGGTGGCAGTGAGGGCAGATTGTAAGTGAACGCGTTGTAAGTACTCGGCCATGACACAAATAAAAGAAACGTATTTTTCATTTGTGTAGATAATGACCGTGGCATTAAGTCAGCCTTTATGCATTACCTATGTGCATGAAGTGTAAAAAAATAAAATAAGAATGTATAATTGTTTTTTTAAATATCATTTATTATGTTTTTAGTGATATCTATTTTCTGATAATGTATTTAATGTTTATCGTCTTTGAATTAATTGATTTGTTTTCACCTCTTCTCTTAAGAGTCGGTCAAACCGCTAAACCCATTTTGTGGGAAACTGTAATAGTGTAAGTATTCGTTTTTAGCTTGTATCTATCTCTGTTGTCTATGTCTTTCTTTGTATCTGTGTTTGTGTTTATATCTATATAGGGTGATATTTATTTTGATAGGTCCAGTCGTAGTTTAGCATACTAAGGCTGGTTACTACTTAACCAGACGATCCTGTGGTGACCTCTAAATTTAAAGGCCCCCAGCCAGGGCTTACATACTAATATTTATATTTAAATAACCGCACGCTAAGGGCACTCTCTGTGGAGTACGGGCCTCGGCATAGTGGGGTCGCTGGTGGAGGGCAGCTGGTCAGGTCAGGCTGGGTCATATTATTATTAATGGGTTAAAAAATATGCACAGCATTGCCATTTATAGTGGGAATTCTGCCAGTCTTCTGGGCGCATTTCCAGATGATAGCGATGTAGTTAGTACTGTTAAGTCACAGTATATGTTTGTATTTTATTATATACTAGTACTCACGCGGGGCTTCGCTCCCGTGGATTCTATCACGGTAAAAACATAACTCTCCTTTTTTGCAGTCGCGTAAAAAGTAGCCTATAACCTTCCTCAAGCTTCAAGCTACTTCCATACCAAATTGCATCCAAATCCACCTAGAACTTTCGAAGATTAGCGCGTTCAAGCAAACAAACAAACAAACTTTTCCGCTTTATAATATTAGTATAGATTTTATATAACGTGTAATTTAAAGGGTATATACATACGAAGTGCACGGCTTCGAAAAAACGATATGGTAAGAGTTTTGCAATCCTAGGCTACACGTGTAGAACTTATTAGAAATTTCAATACATTAATACTAGAGACCGAATTTTTCAAATTAAGAAGCTGTAAGAGAATTGTCGTGTTATTGGCAAGTGACGTGGAAAGTTATTGACCCTCGTAGTGCTGTGACACGTTTGTTATGATTGGTATTCAAGAAAAATATGAAACCGATAATTTGTTATCAATTGTTTGAGTCAGTTATTTTAAGCTGAAACTGTGCATAGACACTCCATACCAGATGTTGTATTCAGCACTTTTGGATAGATATGGGGTTTCCGTTACACGTTGTATATACGTGTTTAATTACCTATAATTAATATTTAAGTAATTTAAAAGACAAATTTATACATATCTTATGTCTATTGTATGTAAAATAATGTGCCATTACTCATTATTACTACTTGCAGATTATGGGTTCGAGCCAGGCAGGCACATTACTTTGTATTACCTTCATCATCACCACTACTTTCAAAACGGTGAAGGGAAATATTGTGATGAAATCGGCATGTCCTAAGACAGAAAATCCGAAGACAATGCTACTTCTACCAAACCGTCCTTTTTTTTTCTGGGTGGGAAAATCGTCGAATAACTTCTCCTGCTCTGGGTTAGGCGGAAGGGAGTGTCAGACTTTTGCTGACTAAAAACCCACCCTGCCCCTTCAGCTGCCCGTAAGTTCCGGGGCCGCGGTATCTTATTACTACATTTCCGCAACCCCGGCGGGCAATGGCGCTACCAACCCTTCCTGGGCCCAAATGGTGGTGAACGATCTCAGGCCTCTTTCAGCGCAAAATTGTGTTTCTATAAATTTATTTATTTTTTGTGGTCGTCGGTTCGTTATGTCCATACAGGATAAATGATTTATTTCTTGAAATTTGTAATATACTTCCATATACAACGAGCCATAATTTCCTATGATAATGCGTCCTTAAAATACAACAATGCCGCCTTTGTTATGAAAAGCAATTTTTCGCTTCAGCTGATAATAACGGCGCGGCGTCGTAATACACATCCTTGCTACTCCTGCTAATATTATAAATGCAAAACTAACTCTGTCTGTCACACTTTCACTTCTCAATCACTGTACCTATTTGGAGAAAGGTGAGATAGATTAGACCACCAGCTGGCTATTTTTTTTTTCGCAGAAAACGTACTTTTTAGTCGAGTGAAGCCACGAGCAGAAGCTGGTACACAAAAATGAATATAGTCGAGACCACACTTGTTACTTTCGATCCGCTAACAGTGAGGCCAAACCTTTATACAAAGCTTGCCAAAGACAATAGCTGAATTCGGTATTCCGTAATACTGAGGTGTGAATGTACACAGTTCTCTTGGCAAGCTTCCTGCTGGTTTGAATTGCAATTTACGAGTATATCCTTCCGTAGAATTCACGGGGTTCTTTTGAGATGTAATATTTATTTTGTCAGATACAGGTTTATATTACTAATAGTATTACCCCCGCGAATTCGTCCGCGTCCGCTCACAAAAGTGCACCTTACTACCAATGCATAATGAACACATTTTTAGAATTAAATCATTAGTTTCGGAGATTACTGCCTACATACAAACACACAAACTAACAAACAAATTTTACCTCTTTATAATATTATTATAAATCTATATATAAAAGAAAGTCGTGTTAGTTACACTATTTATAACTCAAGAACAGCTGAACCGATTTGGCTAAAAATTGGTAGGGAGGTAGCTTAGAACCAGGAGACGGACATTTTATCCCGAAAGTCCCACGGGATCGGGCTTCACGCGGGAAAATCCTCCCACGTCTTAGCGAGCATCTACGCCCCCCCAAACCAAAACCCCCTTCCAAATTTTCAGAGCCCTACTACTTGTAGTTTCTGAGATTTCGTGATTAATCAGTGAGTGGTATTTAGCTTTTATATGTATACTAGTATTAGCGTGTTGCGCGAGGTGCAAGCACCTCGCGTGCTTGCTTTAAAAAAAAAATGGGGGGGTGATGGGGGGGTTGCACAATTATTTCGACTAAAGCATTGCCCCTCTAAATGAATCTGAAAAAAAAAGTCTCCAAGTCTCTTAACTTCCGAGATCCGCCTAAAGGGGGTGAGAAGGGGGGCAAGGGGCGCGACTTTGAAAAATGGTTTTTACTTAACCGAATCTCCTCTATACGAATCCGTAAAAAAAAATACGGGTCTCGTAGTTTCCGAGATACGATAGGGAGAAGGGGGGTGAAAAGGGGAGGTTTGGCACTTTTCCCGTAGGTTTGAGAGTTACTTGTTTACGAATCTGTCAAAATATACCCACCTCCCCATCCACCATCTGGGAGAACAATTATGTCAATGAGTGGTAATTTAGCTTTTATATATATACTAGTATTTGCGTGTTGCGCGAGGTGCAAGCACCTCGCGTGCTAGTGAAAAAAAAAAAATAGGGGGGGGGGTGATGGGGGGAGATGGGGGGCTTTAGTATTTGCGTGTTGCGCGAGGTGCAAGCACCTCGCGTGCTTGTGAAAAAAAAAAGTGGGGGGGGTGATGGGGGGGGTTTAGTATTTGCGTGTTGCGCGAGGTGCAAGCACCTCGCGTGCTTTTTATAAAAAAAAAAAAATGGGGGTGTGATGGGGGGGTTTAGTATTTGCGTGCTGCGCGAGGTGCAAGCACCTCGCGTGCTTGTGAAAAAAAAAAAAAAAAAAAAAAAAGAGGGGGGGTGATGGGGGGGGGGGGGTTGCACAAGTATTTCGACTAAAGCATTGCCCCTCTAAATGAATCTGAAAAAAAAAATGTTCCAAGTCTCTTAGATTCCGAGATCCGCCTAAAGGGGGGGAGAAGGGGGGCGGGGGGGGGACTTTGAAAAATGGTTTTTACTTTACCGAGCCTCCTCTATACGAATCCGTAAAAAACAAAAAATACGGGTCTCGTAGTTTCCGAAATACGATAGAGGGGGGGGAGAAGGGGGGGGGAAAGGGGAGGTTTGGCACTTTTCCCGTAGGTTTGAGAGTTACTTGTTTACGAATCTGTCAAAATATACCCACCTCCCCATCCACCATCTGGGAGAACAATTATGTCAATGAGTGAGTCAGTCAGTGGTAATTTAGCTTTATATAATATAACTAGTATTTGCGTGTTGCGCGAGGTGCAAGCACCTCGCGTGCTCGTGAAAAAAAAAATATGGGGGGGGTGATGGGGGGTGTTTAGTATTTGCGTGTTGTGCGAGGTGCAAGCACCTCGCGTGCTTGTGAAAAAAAAAAATGGGGGGGGGTGATGGGGGGGTTTAGTATTTGCGTGTTGCGCGAGGTGCAAGCACCTCGCGTGCTTGTGAAGAAAAAAAGTGGGGGGGGGGGTGATGGGGAGAGATGGGGGGGGTTTAGTATTTGCGTGTTGCGCGAGGTGCAAGAACCTCGCGTGCTTGTGGAAAAAAAAAAATGGGGGGGGGTGATGGGGGAGATGGGGGGGTTAAGTATTTGCGTGTTGCGCGAGGTGCAAGCACCTCGAGTGCTTGTGAAAAAAAAAAAAGGTGGGGGGGGGGTGATGTGGGGGGGTTGCAGAAGTATTTTGACTAAAGCATTGCCCCTCGAAATGAATCTGTCTCTTAATTTCCGAGATCCGCCTAAAGGGGGTGAGAAGGGGGGCGGGGGGGGGGCGACTGAAAAATGGTTTTTACTTTACCGAGCCTCCTCTATAGGAATCCGTAAAAAAAAAAATACGGGTCTCGTAGTTTCCCAGATACGATAGGGGGGGGGGGGGAGAAGGGGGGTGAAAAGGGGAGGTTTGGCACTTTTCCCGTAGGTTTGAGAGTTACTTGTTTACGAATCTGTCAAAATATACCCACCTCCCCATCCACCATCTGGGAGAACAATTATGTCAGTGAGTGAGTGGTAATCGAGCTTTATATCGACGGTTGAAAGGCTAATTGATCTAAGCGACATTTTTTGCGATATTGAGTTATATACATATTCGGAATCAGCAAATTTTTCTCCATCGTTTGAGTCAGGTTTCAAATTTTTTTGAGTACTTTTTTGGCGCTTAGCACCCACTGCAAAACAGGCCTCATTTCTAAGCTCATTGATCTATACGACACAAAATTAGACATATTTGAGGACTCGATGACTTAAGCTATTTTGATTTTTCAAAATTTTATAACGTGTGTCGATTAAGGCATTTGGCTTTTTCGCCATGACTGTGATTTTATCGTTTGGCCTATTTTGCAATAAACCAAAAAAATAAGCAATGTCGTTTGGCCTATTTTGCATTCAACTATATTAAAAAACCGTGTTACTTGATCCATTTTGCATTAAGTTATATTAATTAACTATGTCTCTTGATCCATTAAGCGTCTATTAAGGATAATCAGTAATGTCACTTCGGCTATTTTGAGTAACACTAACTAATAACAATTCATTTGTTGTTTTATTTGGAAAGTGATACTAAAGTACAATGTATTCCGTGGTGATACTACTACCTTTTTTCCGGGTGTGAAAATCATCGAATGACTTCTTCTGCTCTGGGTTAAGCGGAAGGCTGTGTCAGACTTCTACTGACTAAAAACCCACCTGTTCCTTCGGCTGCCCTAAAGTTCTGGGCCCGCGGTATCTCGATAGAATTTTCCCGCAAACCCCGGCAGGCAATGGCCCTATGAGGCTCCGTCACTGGCGTTGACAGCTCTTTGAACACGACGTGCCACCGACCCGAGCCTGGTCCTTACCGGACGGTGAGCGACTCTGCTCGCCGTCCGCAGGCCCGCGCCTACGGTGGCCGGAAATCGGCTCGCGATCCCCGACGCCCGGGGCGTCTCCCACGGTGGCTGGGGTGAGAAGGAAGAGGGTTGCCTCTCCCTCACGCGTTCGGCCTCCTCCTTCGCTAGCATGACTGCTTCGCAGAAGGAGGCGACTGCATCTCATTCCCTCTCGCTCTGCACCATGGTCTGAACCAGAGCAGGGCGCGAGAGGTCTCCGCCGCCGATCGCCTCTACGAGGACACGACAGTGCTCCGCCCAAGCAGGGCACACTTCGACCGTATGCTCCACCGTGTCCTCCAGGTGGTCCTCACAATGACGACACCCGGGCGTGTCCTCCCGCTGTATCCGAAACAAGTATCTCCCGAAACAGCCATGTCCGGTCAGCACCTGCGTCAGGTGGAAGGGGACTTATAGCCGCGTTTGCGGCGTGCCCAGCCTTCGGTTGCGACAGCCGCTCTTTCCATGCTGCCGTGAGATCGCACCGGAGCTCTATCCGCTGAGCCACGACTTGCCGCGGTAGCGGAGTTTCACCCCGGCTTAGTACATCCACGCGCCAATCATGCACGTACGTGGGGGCTACCGCCTCCAGATCCCACGGCAGCAATCCAGCAAGGAGGTTCGTCGTCTCCCCAGAGATCGTGCAGTATCCCCGGATCATCCGGATAGCCATGACCCTCTGAGACGCGACCAGCTGGTGAGCTGGTCGCCGCAGCAGATTCAGCGAACACAGAGGGGCCCCATAAAGTGCCATAGACCGCACAATCCCCGCATATAGCCTTCGGCAGGAGGCGTTTGGCGTCCCTAGATTGGGTAAGAGCCGCTTGAGTGCAGCCCCCGCCCGGTCCAGTCTTGGAGCCAAACGTCGGAAGTGTTCGACGAAGTTCCACCGGCTGTCGATGACAAGTCCCAGGTACTTCTTCGTCGTCTCGACGCCGATGCGAACCCCTCCCACCGTTATTTGGGAACCCGAAGGTGGCGCGTTCCGACGGCCATGAAAACACATGGCCTCGGACTTGTGCAGAGCCACCTCGAGTCCCAGTTGTCAGATCCTTTCTACGACCGTCGCAACCCCTCGCATCGCCACTTCGGCCGCCGCCTGGTGCGACCTTCTATGCGCCAAGACCAGCGTGTCGTCAGTGTAGCAGACTACGCTGACTTCTGTAGGAAGGTTGGCGCGCAACACCCAGTCGTAACTGATTTTTCACAAGGGTGGCCCCAGAATCGATTTCTGTGGGACACCGTATGACATCTCTCGTCGGTTCCACTCTCCTTGGTGACCAGAGTAATGACGGCCCTGTCCGTCTGGTAGGCCTCAACCACACGACAGAGGTAGGTTGGCATCCGGTGATACCGGAGTGCCTCCCGTATGCAACTCCAGGGCAGGGTGTTAAAGGCATTGGCGGTGTCTGTCGAGAGAGCCCTCACACGCATGATTGCATCCACCGTCGAGTGCCCCTTACGGAAACCAATTTGGCTATCCGCAAGATCAGGCTAACGAGGCGGTTTGCAATAACTGTTTCAAAGATTTTGCCCACTTCGTCGAGCAGCACAATAGGCCGATATGGCACCCCGGGCGCCCCGGTTTCTTGATTAGGACCAGTTTTCCCGTCTTCCAACGAAGCGGAAACTGGTCCCTCTCCAAACATGCGTTAAAGAACCCTAACCGTTGAGGCTCGAGAGGCTCCAAGGCCAGGACCCAGGCTTTGCCAGGGAAGCCGTCGGGTCCCGGGGCGGTATTTTTGGCATTCAGCCCGCGTACCGCCACTCTCAGGTCTACCTCGGTCACTTCTGAAGCGTTGTCGTCACTGTGGCCCGCGTCGGGCACCGCAAGTGGCGGAGCCATGGTCGGGGGAGTATGCCCACCTCGCGAGGGGAACAGAGTGCTCACCACGTCCTCTACTAATTGGGGTCGGAGACTGTGTCAGCGGGAGAGCCCAGGTGCGGAGTTAGTCCCGCACCATTTTCTATGGACGTTCCCACGGGTCCCGATTAAGAGTCTTCAACATCTCCTTACGGGCCAGATCTTTGGCCCACCGGATTTCTTCTTTGAGGACGGTCTTCGCTGCTCTGTACTCCTTGTACAGCTCCGCCTCTCTGGCTTCCGTAATTGGTGATACTACTACCTAGGCTTAGGATGATAAACCACCTTATCTAATACCTTGTTCCAAAACATATTGCATCGACATCTTGAATGATACCTCTACACAAAACTGTTTTGAATTATGATAGCCTAAGCATCAATATCTACTATAATCTAGTAAGGGTTCATTTTGTTTCATCCTGCAGTCCCTCTAATGGGCATCTGCATCAAACTACTTCACTCTGGTGCAACACCATCATGTTGCTTATGCTCATTGGGTATATTCAACTGTCAGTTGACTTGGCGCTAAATTCATTTTCTCTCGTTTTATTTTATTCTAGGTTAAAACTTGAGCTAGTTTACTTTCAGCTATTTTATTTACGGTAGGCATTTGAACCATTTTGCCTTTCGCAAAAAATAACAAAATTTGATGCATTTTGGGCTAACCAACATAAATTTTCTAAAATAATACACAATTTTCAACAGTAATAACTTAAACAACTTCCTTACTTAATTAGAGATATACTGTGTTAAACAACTAAAAGTCTATCAAATGGTTGTTTTTTTATGAATTTTTTTTCAAAATAAATAACTTTGATCCGTCCTCCTGCAAGTTTTACAAAATGTCGCTTAGATCAATTAGCCTTTCAACCGTCGATATAATATAATAACTAGTATTTGCGTGTTGCGCGAGGTGCAAGCACCTCGCGTGCTTGTGAAATAAACTAAAGCATTGCCCCTCTAAATCAAGTATTTGCGTGTTGCGCGAGGTGCAAGCACCTCGCGTGCTTGTGAAAAAAAAAAGGGGGGGGGGGGGAAATGGGGGGGAGGGTTGCACAATTATTTCGACTAAAGCATTGCCCCTCTAAATGAATCTGAAAAAAAAATGTTCCAAGTCTCTTAGATTCCGAGATCCGCCTAAAGGGGGGGAGAAGGGGGGCGGGGGGGGGGGGGACTTTGAAAAATGGTTTTTACTTTACCGAGCCTCCTCTACACGAATCCGTAAAAAACAAAAAATACGGGTCTCGTAGTTTCCGAGATACGATAGGGAGGGGGGAGAAGGGGGGGGAAAGGGGGAGGTTTGGCACTTTTCCCGCAGGTTTGAGAGTTACTTGTTTACGAATCTGTCAAAATATACCCACCTCCCCATCCACCATCTGGGAGAACAATTATGTCAATGAGTCAGTCAGTGAGTGAATGGTAATTTAGCTTTATATAGTATAAATCTAGCTTTACATAATATAATATAGAGTGGCAGCCGGGACTAAAGGCTTACCGTGCTTTCCGAAGCACGGAGGAATGTCGATATTATTATATTGAGATTGATAACCAACCTCGGCAAACGTTGCTTAACCTTCGAGTTGATCATCAAGGTCGTCAAGGTATACAGTGTGTTAGGTTAAACGAGGGATTTATCGAGGGAGGGTATTCAGTATTCGATTCTCGTCCCAAATATGTAAAAAACCTATAACTTAAATTTTTGACGTAATTGTCCAATATAATACATTTATCATGTACACTGAGCCGCAAGAGGTGAATGAACTTGTAAACAGTACCTAAAGTAATCACGTGGCAAAACACGGCCCGATCCTGCCAAAAAAAGGATGCTCGTGTGTAAACTCCGCCCCCGCGGGAGTCCCCCCCGAGGACTTTTGGTATGATTCTGTCTGTTATTTATCAGTGTTATTTTTTTGTTCATATTTTTATTAGTATCAAGTAAGCATACACTATTGTAGGTGTGAATATGTCTCTCGTTTAAACTAACATACCTACTGTATAACTGTAATTGTTAGCCCCTGAATAATGAAACAGGAAACTAATTGTTATAGGGGTATAAATATCGAGGTGACATACATAGTTGCAGAGTACCTACAGGTCCTTATTACTTAATCTCCGTCCATCTTTCTGTCTGTCTATAAGCGCGGGCTTTTCGATACTCGATCTTAAAACAAACACAAGAAGCACAATACGCGTGCAAGTCTGGCTCGCATTAACCCGTTTATAATAAATATCATAACGCCTCAATACATTCACTGACAATTTCCATTTATAACTACCCTCTCAGATAACAAAAAGAAAGTAAGTATTCATAAAAAATATACCTTTTTCAGGCTATAACTTTTTCCTCTCCACAGGCGTCTTGAAGCCATCGTATCGTGCTTAATCACTGTCAGTCACCGTTCAATTTTATCCAATATTCCTTGCTAACACGTTTAAAATGCAAAGAAGGATGACGTAAGCTTCTGGAAAGCTCCGCATTTTTTCCATTTTTTTCTTATGTTGATGAAGTGTATTTATTGTTTACTTGCCTTAGTTATCGGTGGTGATTTATTTCTCACGTGAGACTCTAGAAGTAGTGTGTTGATAGTGTTACAATATTATGTAAGGCTAGCAGGGGAAAATATATCGCCTTTTAAAAAAATAAAACTTTTTAATCATATACGTATACTTAGGATATAATTATTATCATAATGCTTTTTATTTCGTACAACTACGTCCATGTGAAATAGCAGGTAGTAGTAGTACTTAAAGTTATGTAAGTGGCATTCAATCAGTGGTTAACTTAGTCAAAATTAATTACTGTCCAATATAATATTTCCATTCATTAATTCGATTATGGCATGAATATGCTGTCTGTACGAACCTCTATAAACATTTCGGACGCATTGCAGAAACGTGAGAGCCGCAATAATATCCTGAAGGTATATCCTGGGTGTATAGGACGCGCAAAGCGTAAGGCTTGATAAAGATTGACTAGTAAACTCGAAATTTAAAATTTAGAATTGCGAATCAGTACTTAAACTAAATTATACCTAGATTAATTTACGAATAAGTCTATTATTATTAGTATCTCCTGCAGCACAGTTCGAGAAACGTCATTTATTCACAGTGAATTTCAGTTGACTTGTTATATTTAAGATTGTTGCTGGAATTTTCTAACAAATTGCAGCTGGCCCCCAGAACACAAGGGCAAATGAAGTAGGAGTACGTTTTAGTCAGTAGAAGTTTTAGCATTCCCTTCCACACCACCAAAAGTCGATAGTTATCCCTACGTAAAAAAAGTTGTTAGAATGAGTGCTGTCAACCTTCTAGACTTTCAATGAATTTTATGTCACTCTGTATTTTCCAAATGACCTTGTCGACGAAACAAAAGCCTAATAGCTAATCAACTCACATTCCATTATATTTGATCAGGCTCAACTTAGCTTTACATCCCGTCTTATGCCATAGAAATAAAGCGAAAACGTCATTAACTAAGAATACGCAGTAACTTGAGTCTTTATGGAGCTATAAAAAGGTAGGTCCCATAAACGGACGAATTTTCCCCTACATTCTACTTGGGAGATTGGTTTCTGTTTTAATATAAGTGTTTACTTCTGATCGGCGAACACGAGATGGAAGAAAAGGTTTTATTACGCATCTGTAGTATTTTTTTATATGTCTTTCGGCCAATACGGTGCTGGCCATTATAATTTTATTCTGCGGTCATTTCTGGGGATGTCACTTCTCTGGGGTGGTTATTATACTTAGCTTAACTTCTTACTGAAGATTATAAATGCGAAAGTTTTCTCTTTACTTTACTGCTTAAGGAATTAGAATAAAATTTGGCATGTAATTAGCTGATACCTTGAAAAAGCGCATAAGCTACTTTTTATTTAGGTATTCCCGTTGAATTGGAATATACGCGGTAAAAACCACCAACCCGAATGAAATCGTGGGTAGAGGCTAGTATTATAATATATCATGACCTGATTCCTCCATCTCCATTTTACTATCGGTCTACCAGATGCACGGCTGGGTACCACCCACACTTGGTCGATAAACCGTCTTGTCGTACCAAGCGCTTCTCCTCCACATTTATTGTGCGCACAGCCAAGCTGTGGAATTCTCTGTCGGCTTCTGTGTTCCCTGCCACCTTTCAGCCTTTAAAGCAAGAGTAAATAGGCATCTTCTGGGCTCGCTCGACACATCGTAGACCTCATCTATCGCTTACCATCAGGCGAGATCGAGGTAAGGAACGGGCTCATCCGTAATAATAAAAAATGAAACAATTATGATTAATCACAGATCCACATCTGCCGTTTTCCTAATTACATAATTATGTTGGAGTTGGTTTCAAGTCTAAAAAGATGCAACTAATGTTTCACATGGAGCGAAGGTCTATCTGACCTCCACAACCCAGTAACTGGGTACACGATACTTGATAAGTGGTTTCAGATTTTTTGTCAACTGACTATTCGTAACGACTGTCAAAATAAGTTAAAACCTTATTTATTGGGATTTAAAACATAAAATTTAAAAACACTGCTAAACCTAACAGTGCAGTGCGTCTTCTTTATAAGGGATAGTTTCGCCGGCTGATCGATTCCTTGCGTGACCAGAGGGCTGGCTCGCTCTTTGCCCAAAGAATAAGCATTGCCATACAACGTGGCAATGCTGCCAGTCTTCTGGGCACCTTTCCGGACGACAGCGATCTGAAGGAGTACTTTGACGCCTAAAGTTTTTTTTAATGTACATAGTTAGGTTTTGACTTATTTTCCGGGGCACGGAGGTATCACGATTTGTTCAGATTTCATCCATCCACGGACCAACATACACAAGTGTTGTTTAGCTTAGAAAATCGACCCATTCGGTTGTTATTATGAATCCACGAGCTTCTCTCTAAATTGTAATTATTACATTATTTATAATATATAAAATAATCAACATTTTCATTAACATCGTCAATTTGTTAAAAATAAAGCCGTGGGGAAATGCCACAGAATTGACATCCATGGAAGTGATCGTAGAGTGAAATTGAGATTGACCCAGCTAAGTCCATGTAGCGTCGTAGGACGCGGTGATTTCCTTCTGCGAAGTTGTCATATCGCAGAAGGAGGCTGCGGAAAGGGAGAGGGAGATCTTGAGCGCTCTCCCGGCCCGCAGAAGGTGCACCGGTCGTCGACAGAGGGCAGACGATGCCTTCTTTCGGCCCCCCTTAATGGGTCCAGGGACGGTGGACTTGGAGATGCCCACCGTCCCCTATAACACGAGACCCGAGATGGCGGCGCATTTTGTTCTACGCGCGCCCTTCTCAGTAGTCACAGGGGAAGCAAAACACCGTACTCCCCCCGCTTAAAGAGGTAGGGCCCCCAGGGGCGGGCCGGCACTAGTCGGGGGCCGCGTTGAAGAATACTTATGTATTCCCGCAGCCTCCGGCGCATGTGTAAGAGGGAACACGGGGTGGTTTTGGTCAGTATGAGTCTGACAGACCCCTTCGCCCGCCCCAGGGCGGAGGACATCCATGAGGATTTCCATCTCGGAACAAACAAAAGCTAAGTCCACGTATTCGCGTACAGAGTACCCTTATATGTGTTCATGGTGATTACCGGGGTGGTTTTAATGAGGTAGGAACCCCTCAGGCGCTGTTCTTTTTTCCCAAACGTTCAGGCACCATTTGAAGGTTTTCCAATAACAAAAAAAAAGTCCACATATTCGCGTAGGCCTTACTAAGGAATTGCATGGTGCAGATATTTCTGCGCATAGATCAGGGCAGGAGAATGATGGAGCGTTGTGGCTCAACGGATTGAACTTACGTAACTAATAAAAATACAACATATTTTTTTGAAATCTATTACAATTTGCCTCTTACGTAAGTAATTCTAAAGAAACAAAAATAAACCTTTCGAAGTGGAAGTGGGGTGAACAAATAAAAGTTACCCCCCTACTGCTTACGTCACTAATTTAACAAAACGACTCTTTTGTATTTAAAAAAAGCCGAAAAATATTATATGATTCGGTCTTAAAGTTAATTGCTTTTAAGTTAGTTAGGCACGTGGAGAAACGTGAGTTTTTATTAGTCTAGAAGTTTCTTTATTTCTTGACAGTTCTATTTTTCTTATGATTGGTACTGTAATATCTATAGTATTTGGAGTTTTATGTGTTTAATTAATACACTATAAATAGGTAATGCTAAGATGGTAATCCTTTTGGTGTTAGTGCGTACGCTCAGTGTCACCATTTTGTGATTTGGCTCTCAAAAGTCAACCCTGCTTAACGGTCTGTGGTGGCGTTGATGATAATCAAAGACTTTATATTCGCTAACAACTTTAATACTTTAACAGAAGCAACCTGCTAGAGAATGGTCCGAAATCCAACACGCGGGCCCAGTACGGGTTTCGGTGTCTTCAGATAGATAGATAGAATATACTTTATTGTACACCAAAATTTAAACACACCTATTTAACATAATTTCTTACCTCTATGGTTACAATGGTGGTCACTATACTCTATTATCACTAAAAGCGATATCTTCCAGACCTTTGGAAGGATTTTCAAAACTTTAATTAAAGTGGGGGGGCTAAATTAGTGTACCTACTACATAAATATACTCAAAAAATAAAAAATAATATATATACAAATATATAATTACAATACAATACGTAGGTAATTAATAATTAAATAATAATATATAAATATAATGTGTTCATTAACAACATGTTGAGAGGAGTCAAAGGAATAATCATAAAATTGAAAGAAAATGATTAGCGACTGAGCTCTTAAAAGTAGCGAGTGACTGAGCTTGTCTTACTGACACCGGCAATACATTCCACAAATGAACAGCCTGCACTGTAAACGATGAGCCATAGAATTTAGTGGAATGTGCAGGCATTGAAAGTCTCAAATTCTCCGATGATCTCAAATTTCTAACATGTGTGTCATGAAGGAACTTAAAACGTTTTTTGAGATAAAACGGAGTTGTAAGATTGAAGAGAATACTGTAGAGTAATGATAAAAAATCTGATGTTTCCCTCATAGGATATGCTGGTTTCCTAAAGCTGTTTTTAGAGCGGTGGTGATGATGAAAATTACACAGAGTAAGATGCGTGGGTAGGTTCGAGCCCACGACTTACAACTCGTAAGTCGTTTCTGTTACTACAAGGCCACCATTGTCCCTACCCACAATCAATAAGCTCTTATTAAATAAAAATTAGCGACTAAAAGCCAAGGGCACCCCTGTGGGTACGAATCTCGGCTTAGGGCGTCGTTAGGAGAGGACTAGGGATGGGCTGGATCAAACAAAGATTATTTAGGGTCAAATTTACGACTTCAGGCTTAGCGTTGCTGAGAAAGTATGGACGGTAGTCGGTATTTGCAAATTATGCTAGTTTTACTACTATTCCGTTCCGCAGGTCAACAGCTTCATCAGGAGAACCGACAGTGTGTCTTGGTCGGAAAATCTTGGCGATGCGGGAGGAATAGTATTGTATAGCAGATGAAATTACAGGGTTGATTGACAGCGGTGTCAATAAAACACTTGGAAATGCTTGTGTTATATTATATTGTTTACTTATTATTTATATATGTGGTTCTTTATGCAAATTAAAATGGCCTTACTTAGGTATTGTACTAAAACTCCATAGAGTTCTAAGTTGAGGTATGGTAGGTAGGTAGGTATAACTGACAAATTCTAGCACTATTTGGATAGTTCCCACAAATTTACTTTTTTGTATACTTTAGTTTCTTGTCAGTTTTGTTAACGTCATTGTTAACAAAGAGAATGTAATACACTATGATTGTTAATGTGAATGCTAGAACACTATGGACATCAAAATTCGTTTCTGATTGGTTTGTATTATATTAATTGGTCTGTACAGTGTCCTCTCATACCTATAAAACCTGTATTCTGCTAAGACTGTGAAATAATTATTTTTTTTAAAGAGCAGTAGTGTGTTTTGCTGGTGAAAAAATTGGAACATGATGTCCCTAATAGAATCCAACAAGCCACCAAGCATATTTCTTTGCCTGAATTTGTCCCGGATAAGTCGGATGTAGAAGCACGTGCCTGGTGTACTACCTGCAGATCTGTGCCTATCGGAAGTACCGCTTCAAGGAAGTGCCCTGATCAACACCTTAAGCAAGGCTCTGAAAGGAAGTGCTTCTCGTTGGCTGGCGCAAGTATCGTTTGCGGGTATGACATGGGGTGACTTCAAAAGCTTGTTTTTGTCCCGTTACGATTGCGTGGACACATCAGCCGCTACTCTTGTCAAAATGATTAGTAGCAAGCCCAAGAAAGGTGAATGCTATGCTGCATACGCCGCTCAGTTGTTGTCTACCCTCACATATATCGACATATCGACTGTGCTCATATGGCGCAATTTGATGGGCGTATACAGAGGTTGGCGTTTACTACCGAAGTAAACAACAGGAACAAGCTGCAGTGTGAACTTCAGGCTTCTTCCTTCCTTCTTCTTCAACTTCCCCTCATATGTTGTAGCATACGTGGCAGCAGATTTGTAACGAATCGTTGGTGCAATTCGGGTCTGTGTTGATGCACAGATGATAGTAAAAGTTTCATGAGTTGAGTATGCATTGCTTATGAATTGTTAGAATTACCTTGTTTAGTCTTCTTAACTTGTTGGTCCGATCTTTTCAAATGAATGATATTGTGCAGAGAGCACTGTGTATGTAAGCTTAATTACAAGGCAGTGTCATGAAAGTTGATTATTGTACCTAGATTTAGGAAAAAGAAGGTACCAATGAGAAACTGCTACTTTTGTTTCTATTGGCAGGATAGTCGAGCTAGCTTACTCTCTGAGCATATTTTGTCCACAGGTACTACACCTGAGGACGGGTGCTAGTCAGGGATGGCCGTGTCGTGGATTAATGGCGCTATGGTGCGGCGGACAGCGCCATCTAACAATTAGTTTGATGAACTAATAAATCGTTACCGGAAACGCAAGCGGAGTCCTTTCGCTTGGACACGATCGTCGGTAGAGGGGATGTAGCGAGGTTTGGCGGGAAGACGGGGTGAGACAGTCTACCTCGGACAGTTTTGGTATACGCTCAGTACCAAGGCACGTGTTTGTTTCAATATTGTGAAAAACCGTTAGTAAAATAAAGTTATTTTGATTTATATTATCTTTCGTTCGAGTACCCAAGTCAGTGCCCACATTTACCTAGAACTATGTCGGATCGTGATGAAGACCCGACGTTTTGCTTCTCGTCCACCCATGATGCGACATATATATTTATAATCACCTTGTTACATATGTAAGACATACTCGTACCTATGACTTTTACATAAATAAGTAATGAGCTCAATTGTAAGATAGAAACGCATTGTGATTGGATTTAAATCGGCATCGCAAGTGAGCCCAGACATTTGTAGCTGTAAATTTCTCGTTAAATCGGCTTTCAGTCACACCAATGCGTGTCTTTTTAAAACTAATAATCATTATGAATTTGAACGAGTAAATAAATCTTCTCAAAATATCTATCCCCTTCTTATCTAGACTTTTTTAACAGAGTGGAAATAGTCGTTATTTTGCAAGCGATACAGATATTTTAAGATTATGTACCTATCGAAAGGCGGGTCGGCGATCTTACCGCATCTTTTTGTTCAAACTTCAATAAAATATGTTCAGTATTTGCTTGTTGTGTTTACCGCCTAATATTGTACACTCAGCCGAAACTACTGCTGCATGTATTTATAACTCTGTATTAGTGTAACAACTGTAGGTAAACTAAATACACGCGCGGGTGTCGTCATTGTGGGGACACGGTGGAGCATACGATGGAGGTGTGCCTCGATTGGGTGGAGTACCGCCGTGTCCTCGTGGAGGCGATCGGTGGCGGCGAACTCTCGCGTCCGGCCATGGTGCGGGGAAAGGGGGAAGGTCATGCTAGCGACTAGTAGAAGTCTACTGTAGTAGACTCTCTCTTCCGCTCCACCCACAGCGGGAGAAGTTATTTTATGATTTTCCCCACAGAAAAAAAATATAAGCTGTGACCTCCTCAGGTGCATATTTATTTAGCAGTTTAGTGTAGCATCGCCATTACTCCCGGTAATGGCGATGCTACACACTTGAATCAAGCAAAACAAAAAAATGTTAGCAGAATAAACATTAAGCATATTACAATTGGACAGACAATAATTGACATTCTATTGTCGCCGTTCGATCAATAGCGATTGGCAGAAAATGCAAAATGCGACAATATCAGGAATAGATCACCTGACATTTTGTTATTGTTTTCTGTCATAAAATGTAATTTTGCCTACAATTGAATATGTTTATAATCTTAGAATCATTGGCTGAAGGCTTTAGAACTTTTAAATGTGGATAAAAATGCACACTGAAAGATCAGATCACCTGAATTTGAAGTACCTACACACAGTATGACAAAATCCCTGGTCTTAAACTAAAACACAAAGAAAAACCCCATTATATCAATAAAATTACACATAAAAATAAATATTTTTCTTTACACTACATTAACGGTGTGAACACAGTCTGTCTTTACGACTTGACTACACAAATGTGACGTTAGACCATTAAAACTTGAACCGTGCGAACTTATTATCTTCCCCCTGTTACGTTCTATTTGCTATTCAAGGGGGAAGTGAGGAAGATCTTCATATACTGGATACCTAATGATCCGACGAGGCTTTTGAAATTTTAGATGGCATGTCTTATTTAGAAGCAGCGTTTACATTTTCGTGTTAGATTTCCGAATGCTAATTCTTTTGTTCTATCATTTAGATTGGAGGTGCTTATTCTAAGTTTAGGAGGAGTTACAAAGAGGCTTAGTGTCTCTTGGTTGTAATTATTGAATACTTCTTTGTTTTTATTATTTTGAAGATGAATAAATACATCAGAAATTCTTAAAGATATTTAAATTATATTGAATTACAAATGTATTTTTATGTCACAAAATATAAACTTGTGTTCATCTATATCGGGGTTGGCTTCTAGCCTGACCTGATGCTGCTGAGTACTATGTACTACTACTACTACTACTACTACTACTACTACTACTACTACTACTACTACTACTACTACTACTACTACTACTACTACTACTACTACTACTACTACTACTACATGGACCGACTGCTTATCTGATCATATAACTGGGTAACACTCTAACGCTATCCCCCCAGCAAGACTGCTGTCTGACTTTCTGCCTTCTGACTACCTACAGCTACAAATGACAGCCGGGTTCAACATTTACCATGCTTGCTGAGGCACAGAGGAATCTAAGATGGTTACCCATCCTAGAAACGATCCTGGCAAGCATTACCCAGGTATATTAACCTTGAAAAGACCCGGGGTGCTATTATTGTTAAGCCACGAGCTCCTTGAATATTAGTAATGTAATTTTACGTGAAAATAATTAACAATTACCGTTGTTTTTCAGAAGTGCATGATCATATTTATGTGTGTGTATGTCTTACAAAAATAACCTCTTCAATAAAAATGGTATCATGCACATATCTTAGTTCAATTACAGATTTAATTCAAGTAGCAATCATTTAACCAAAATTAATTTCACATATTGGAGGTCACTCTCTGAGCGTAATCTGTACCAGCAGTGTGATGTCAACAACTACAAACGACTGTTGCATTTTTAAACTGATACTTCAAACGAATATCTAGTTTTAATTTCGCCAAGATATAGATGATCAAACCTGCATTGCCCCGCCCGCAAATATGCAGAAGAGATGCAGAAGCAATTCTATTCTGTAGGTTGGGTTTTTGTTTTAATGTTTATCTATACTAATATTAAACAACTTTTTTGCAAAAAATAAAACCGACTTCCATATCAAAACACTACAAAGCCAAAAATAACTTTAATTTCGGAAGGCTGTGTAAAAAAAAAAACAAAACCAGCAACATCGACTTTTTTACGCTTTTTAGTGACTCGGATTGTAATTTAAGTTACAAAAGCCAAAATGTCAACTACTTATCACCTTTTACAAAATATTGCTTTTCCCGATGGCGAGCCGTTAATTTTTTAGGAGTTCTCCTGGTACTTCACCATCAGCTCTACATCACCATATGCATTGTGACGAGCATAAACTGCTTAACATCCATATTCAAGTAATTGAACCGCGATCCACGAACTACTTATTGAGTGATTTCGGTGGCTATCTGTGGTCTTCATCACCAGTTCCACTTCCCCAAATGGTACTTTTCAAGAGCAACTGCACAAGTTACTTTAAGAAATACCCAAAACGCTATAGGTGTGCCTATAATATTTGAAGAGTTCCCTCGATTTCTCCATGATTCCATCATCAGATCCTGACGTGATGACAATGGGGCCAACTAAAAAGTATATCCATTCAAATTAAAAAATAATTTTTCAAATAGGTCCATTCGTCTTCGAGATATGGGGGAAAAAAAAGTTCATGACGAACTTTGAACCTCCTCCTTTTTTTGAAGTTGTTTAATAAAGAGGTAAAATTTGTTGGTAAGTTTATATGTAGGGGGTAATCTTCGCAACTAATGACCCAAGACTAAAAAATATTTCTTTGGTGCATTATTGGTGATTGCTATAGGCTATAAATTATTTTGAAATCCAAGTCCGCGTACCAGCGGATGAAGGAAGGACGAAGTGCTAGTCAGGAACAAACCATAAGCCTTAAATATGAACTCGTTGCTTAAAATATTAGAGTTAGAGTTGTATGTAGTTTGGGGGTTCGACTCCAGAAAGGCATATTACTTTGTGTCATTTTCATCATTGCCACTATTCTAAAAGCGATGCAGGACAGCAAAATGAGGAAACTGGTACGTCATAAGACACATCCAAGAACTCGCACTGAGCCCGCGTGGTCGAGTGGAGGCCATGTCTTATTAGTGGAAACGTTTTTGGCTGATTTTATGTTATCTTTGAATACTGCTGTTATTTATCCGCAACGTAATTTCAACGCAACGCCACCTTATTGCCGTGAGCCCACTCCAGACACAAGCATGTTTAGTTCAGTTGGAAGGGTTAACAACATTGCTAGTAATTTATGAAATTTTTAATACTAGCCACATTGGTTATTCTTTTTTTTATTACACATTAGAAATCTCCTCAAGAAATATCAGCGAACAATCGAATAATACACTTTTTCACCCAACGACATACCTACAATAGTCCACACTCAATCCAATTACAATTGAATTTCGAGAGATAATTCCGAACGAGGAAACATCGGAAATAGAAAATTATTTAACTTGTCGAGTTCAAATTGTGAATTGAAATTTATTTTCCTTTCATTAAAATGCAAATATCTTACATTTGAAATCGTTTTCCTTGGAAACTGAATAATTCCGTGAAATCTCAAAGGCCCCAAAGCGCTCGTATTTCTTTTTAAATATAGTAATTAATTTAGACTTTATTTGTAAGGTTTCTTTATGCAATTAAGTTGGTTTCCTTCGTTGCAGAGGGTTCTGAAATTGGTTGAGTCATTGATTTGGTATTCAATTAAACTAAAAGGGATTTGGTATATGGTTTGGTTAGCTAGTATATTTTTGCCATTTCTGTAATTTATTTGTAAACTATATGTACAGTATTGAAAAATTCGTCCTCAAAGCGGCATCACCCTGCTAAATGGCAATGTTTAGCCATTATCCAATGTAATAGCCAACTCCTGGATCACGGGAAGTGTTAACCAACATTTTTGATTTTTTTGAAAAGGACTCACGGACCGTGGCACCCTTGTGCTCACAGAAGCCCCACAGCACCAGCAAAAAATAATTATCTGCAAAGATAGGATAGCGCAGTATCGACACACGTTGCGTCCCACACTAAAGGCCTACCAAAAATACCTTTATCTTTCAAGGAAAAATTGTTTGTTTTTTTTTTCATAATTTAAGTAGTAGTTTTAGGGATAACAGGTGAAGTAATAAATACAAAAAAAAATTGCAAAGAATAGAACCGACTTCCATATCAAAACACTACAAAGCCAAAAATAACTTTAATTTCGGTATTCAGTGTCATTTGTTTTGTATTTTCTTTTTTTTTTGACACCGCCTTCCGAAATTAAAGTTAATTTTGGCTTTGTAGTGTTTTGATATGGAAGTCGGTTCTATTTTTTGCAAAAAAATTTTTTTCACGCTTTTTAGTGGGTCGGTTTGTAATTTATCTACTTACCAAAGCCAAAATGTCAACTACTTATCACCTTTTACAAAATATTGCTTTTCCCGGGGCAGAGCCGGAGAGAGAGTATCAAGAGCAACTGCACAAGTTACTATTAGAAATACCCAAAACGCTATAGGTGTGCCTATAATATTTGAAGAGTTCCCTCGATTTCTCCATGATTCCATCATCAGATTCACACGTGATGACAATGGGACCAGCTAGAAAGTATACCGTTTCAACTAAAAAAAGAATTTTCCAAATCGATCCAGCCATCTCCGAGTTATGAGGTAACATACATAAAAAAAAAGTTCAAGATGAATTGAGAACCTGCTCCATTTTTTAAAGTCGGTTAAAAACATAATTATATTCTCACAACAAGGGGTTGATTGAATTAACAAATCGTATGGAACTACACGACCCTGCGTATGGATCCAACCGTCGCGCGTGGGTGACACGGTTTTGTCAACGGGTAGGTATATACAATAATCAGGTAAACAAGAATAGTGTGCATATTAGAGTAGGTATAACCAAGATGAAAAAGGTAGGAAATTATGAGATTACATAACTCATGTGATTATTATTTTAGAAAAGGAAGAAGTATTTGAATGAATCGAATGCGTGTTTCAAAATAAAAAATAAAAGTTTAAACATTAAACGTATGCCACGTACTGTAAAATAAATCCCATCAAAACATTGATATACAAAAACCCAAGATGCACACTCAACGTCTCAAAACCGTCCGCATAAAATGAGTGCTTAATTCTAAATTATGCGCTCATTTCAAATAGTATCGCGTCACTCGCGTCTAGGTACACACGTCAAAAATGCCAAAATTTTCTTTGACAAATTGTAAAATTATTACGTAAAGAAAGCTAAAAAAGGATGGGATATCGAATTTTCGGTAAGTAAACAAGTTTATTGATCAGTTTTTATTGTTTTATGTCTGATTATAGGAAGCAATATGTGATTTGGATTTAATGTCTTAAAATTTTACTCAACGGTCAAAGTGTAATACGGCAAATTTCAATGGCCGCTTTTTCAGTGTCAAAACAACGTATTATGGCATCTTTTTTATTTTAGTCGCATAATAAAAGTTACCCTGTTGAACAAATAATGGAGTCGATTTTTTTATTGTATTTATTTATTTTTATTAATAAGTTTATGCTTTATTGTCCATACTAATATAATTACTAATACTAATAATATTATAAATGCGAAAGTAACTTTGTCTATCTGTATGTTACCTTTTCACACCTAAACTGCGAACTGATTTAGATGAAATTTGGCATGGGAATAGTTTAGGATCGTAGGAAGGACAGGATAGTTTTTATCCCGAAATTCCCACGCGATCAGGATTTACGCGGGAAAAACCTCTACGCGAACGAAGTCGCGGGCAAAAGCTAGTATTTAGAATAGATTAAAACATCTATTTTACAATAATTAATACTAATTTAGTTTTTGGCAAATATGTATACGTTATATAATATACTGAAGGAGAAGAGGTTGTCAATTTTACGGTTTTTTTAATGTTCATAAATAAAATAAATAAATAATTTATTGAACATAAAATATTACATATTTCAAGTGAAGCCCCTGACTCCTATGCTAAGCGAGCCTGTGTTACAGGAATCAGTCTCCTACGCTATATAGTACATTAATACACTTAAATTTTTATGTAATAAATTACAAACAAAAAGTAACATTAGTAGGTATTGAGAACAAAAGAAATAGAAGCGAAACGTGTATATGTGTGTAAGTTTGAGTGTATGTGCGTAATTGCGTGTGTGTGTGTCTGGAAGCGTGTGCGTTAACATGAGTGTGTGTTTTGAATAACTTAATTTACTATACTGATTAAATTATTTTTTTAATGTCGTCATAGCTCAAAGACTGAAGCCATGGTTTTAAAATTTGTTTGATCTTATGTCATTATAAGCTTATAAATTGGGATAGTTTTATTTGCTCTATTGTAGATCCTAGAACTGAACACTAGAACAGAACTGAATTGAACAGACTAAACTTACGTCTAGACACTTTTGGGCAAAAGTGTCTAGACGTTAGTTTAGTGTGACATTTGGGAACTTTACAAACGGGAAACCCAGTGCGTTTGCTTATTAAATCTGGGCTTACTGGTTACAACCTGTGTCTACGTAGTATGGTACGGAGGATATATATATATATATTGGGGAACTGTAAGTACTTGAGCTTCCGAGTATAGCAGTCCAGTGGGATAAATTCGTATTTTGAACGACATCACTAAGTATTGCCTGTTGTGCGCGTTCCGCTCTTAGTATTACAATTTTAAACGTACCTCCCCATACTGGAATAATTTAAACTGTTTAATAATTAGAATAAAAATTTATTTCATGTACATATAACGATTCATTATGGGATAACTTATGAGTTCACGACATGCGGCTTGCTAATGATAAAAGTGTGTGTGAGTGTTGCTTTGGCGCAACACCAATCTCATTAAAAACTTCTTATTTTTATACTTTAGTTTTTGTCGTAACCAAATACGATGCGGAGAACGGACATCAATCGTCAGCCAACAAAAGCGAGAGATTTTTTTCATGCCGAATTTTTTTGACGACGATAAATTATGTATATCACGGCAAAGGGTATAAGCCTTATTGAATTAAAAATAATAATAATAAACGATTTTAACAGTTAATATTTGTTTCATTGATATACACATATTCTACCCAAAAACATTTACGCTATATTTACGTTTTTAGAACACAATTTAACAAGCTTTTATAATACTAACGAAAATGTTTTATAAAAAAATTAGAGATTGCCTTTCGTAGGTGGTGAGTGTTTGGCGACAGTTTCGAGCGTCACTTTTCTTCGAGACTGTGCATCTTGGGTTTTTAGTATATCAATGCATCAAAAACATAAATGTGAAATGAGAGCCAAGTTCAATATTATTATATATGCCTAAGTTGTTGACTTCAACGACAAAAGAAGTGAAACCTAAATGGGTGCCAAGTGCAATGGCCAGTCCTGAAATTTATTTATAACAATATAAAATATCATTTATTCTTATAACTTAGGAGAATATATTGTAGCCTAAGGTTTGACCTGGATAGTTCTCATTACTCTCTATGTAGGCATTTCTTTGAAAATATTTAAGTTTTTTTTTTTTGACAATTTGTACTTATTTATATTTTTTTTTCCTCTCTGTATCTCAGCTAACCTGTCTGTATTATTATATTGTATATCTAGTTATTAGTGAAAACTTGTAATTGGCCATATTGTATTTATAATCCTTGTTATTTTCTCTGTCTAGCTGTAAGTTTTCCAAACATAATAAAATAAAATAAATAAAATAAATAAAATAAATACGAATTAGGTATTATGTTCGATGGTTAGTTTCTACCAGCAAGCCAAATTTTCGGAATAATAAAATAAGAACCGACAAGTAACAGGTTTAGAACTTGCGAAGGCTATAATATAATTCGTATATGAAAACTAGCCAAGTCAGACCTTAGCCTACAATATATTCTCCTAAGTTATAAGAATAAATGATATTTTATATTGTTATAAATAAATTTCAGGACTGGTCATTGAACTTAGCACCCATTTAGATTTCACTTCTTTTGTCGTTGAAGTCAACAACTAAGGCATATACTAGAATAATATTGAATTTGGCTCTCATTTCACATTTATGTTTTTGATGGGATATCATTACTTTTTGTACATAAATTAATAGTAGGTACTTATTTATAACAAAATTAATACTAAATGGTTTTTTGTTAAACTACTGTATTTTCCTACGTTTACGGGGTATAATTGTCCTTTTTATGTTATTTTCTATAATTTCTTATACCTTTGAAATATTCGAGTGAATTGCCCATTCATTTTTTTTTTTTTTGTGAGTGGCATCTCGCAGGTCAACCTCTGAGGTTGTCGGCTGCTTAACCGGACTTGCCTGTGGTTGCCTTAATTAATTAATTATTTAAAGCCTCCAGCCAGGGCTTATTAAAAAACTTACAAACTAGGCGACTACACGCTAAGGGCACCCCCTGTGGGGTACGGACCTCGGCTTAGGGCGTCGCTGGGGAGGGCAGCTAGGGACAGGCTGGATCATATCATTATTATTATTAATAAGGGAATTTAAAGCTACTGGCTCAGCGTCGCGGGCTGGCTCTGGCAAGGGTCGGGGCGGACTATTACGGGGACGTCGCGGCGGGCCTCGGCGGCGAGGACGGAAGGACGGTCGGTTTTTGTTTTTGTGTGCCACTGTACTTGTTTCCCTACGGCTCTCTTGGAGCAGGGTGATTGCGTCATCGGGAGTGACTAGGGTATGCCTTGGTCGGCGAATCTTAGAGATACGCGAGGGTTCGTATTGGGCGGTCGATACGATAAGGGGATTCCTATGTTGGATTGCAGTATCAAAGAAACGCTTGGAGACACGTTTCATGAACTGCTGTATGGTGGGCATCTTGAGGTCTACGTGAAGAAGCTCATTTCAAACATAAAAGGGGGCTCCCGTGACTCTACGGAGGAATCGGTTTTGAAGGGTCTGCATCTTGTGGAGGAGGTAGGGCTTTGCGTGTGCGAAAACAACGCAGGCGTAGGTCATGATGGGACGGATGACCGCGGTGAAAATACGCAGCTTGCACCTGAGTGATAACTTGCTGCGGGAGCTAAGAATGAAGTGGAGCCTACCTAGAGCGAAAGCGGCGCGCGAACGTGCCTGCTTTATGTGCTCAGCGAAGGAAAGGTGTTTATCGAGGACCACGCCTAAGTATTTGGCTTGCTTTTCCCAAGGGATCGGCTTGCCGTACATGGTAATCGGACGGGGGGAGGGTGGGTTTATCCGCGGTTTAGAAAAGAGGACTGCCTGGCTTTTGTCTGGATTGACTTCGATTCTCCATTTCCGGAACCACTTGGCCAGAGTGTTTGCGGAAGTTTGGAGAGTGCGAGCGATGGCATCGGGTTTAAAACCGGTATAATAGATAGCCGTGTCATCGGCAAATAGGGCTAGCTGAGTACTTTTATGCTTGGGGATATCGCTAGTGAATAGCGTGAAAACGAGGGGGGATAGTACGGAGCCTTGAGGAACTCCTGCGCGAATGGGATGGGGGGAGGAAAGCTCCCCCTCAATTCGGTAACGAAAGGTGCGATTCGATAAAAAGTCCCGTAAGATGAGCACGAGACGGTTAGGCACGCCGAATTGGTATAGCTTATAGATTAAGCCATTGTGCCAGACTTTGTCGAACGCTTTCGCTATGTCGAAGAATAAGGCTCCCGTTATTGCGCCCCGTTGGAAGCCGGCGCTGACGTGTTCTATGATGCGGTGGACTTGTTGGATACACGAGTGTTCGGTTCTAAATCCAAACTGCTCATTGGGTATTAGACTCTTTGCTTCGGCAAAATCTTTGAGCCGCTTATATATAAGCCTTTCATAGATTTTACCGAGGACGTTGAGTAAGCTAATGGGACGGTAGCTAGACGGGTCGGACTTGGACTTGCCTGGTTTGGGAATACCTATGACGGTGGCCTGTTTCCAGGTTGCGGGGAACATATTATTGCTCAATGCGCCATTGAAGATGGCAGTCATTAGCACTATAAGCTGGGCGGGGAAAAGTTTGAAAACCCTATTGGTGATGCCGTCGGAGCCAGGGGCTTTTCGCGGTTGGAGACTTTTAATGATATCCTGGACCTCATCAGGAGTGATGGGGGCCAGTGGATTATCGGGATCTTCGACGGGCGGAAGGGAAGTTCTACGTTCGACTTCGGCGTTCACCATATCGAGGTGGGCTTGGTCTACTGGTTGAGAGCTGGGAGAACACTGGGACTCTAGGCTGTCGGCTAGGCATTCTGCTTTTTCAGAGTTATCGAAGGCGACACTCTTATCGGGACGAATGAGAGGAGGCATTGTGGCCTCTTCAGTGGATCGTAACTTCCTCTGAAGCTGCCAGAAGGCAAGATGGGTGGGCTCAAGTTCGCTCAGCATCTTGTCCCAGCTCGCATTACGCTGCTCGGCAATGCGTTTCCTTACAGCACGCTGTAAGTTGCGCATGTGAGCTTTGTTTGCGGTGCAGGGAAAAGCGTTGTACGCACGGATGGCTGCGTTCTTCTCGGTTATCAGATTCCGTACATCGTCCGGGAGTTTCCAGCGGTGGTCTTCCGCTACTGGAACTTCCCTTGAACAATCGTTCAGGACGGATTGTACGTGATCTGTAAGCGAGTCGATCGCCGCCGTCGTGTCAGCGACTGAGACTATGTGGTCAGGAATGGTGTCCAAGTGAGGCGACGTGGTGGATTTCAGTTTTTCACTTACTTTCCTCCAGTCGGTGATCAATTGGGTCGGAGGAGGTTGGGTAGGATCATGGTTACCTGAGCGGGAACCTAGGTGTAGGATAACGGGACGGTGATCCGAGTTGAGCTCGTGAAGCACTTCTATGGAGTGTAAATGGAGGTTAACATTCTTTAGGAGCGCCACATCGAGGACATCGGGCCTGTGGTTGGTGTCGTGTGGGTAGTGGGTGGGAGTCATCAGAGCGATGACGTCATAGTTTAGGGTCGCGCCTAGGTTATACACGATTCTGCCTCTGGCATTTGTCGTGTTGCTGTTCCAAGCGGGGTGTTTGGCGTTGAGATCGCCCGCTAATAAGACGGAGTCACTCAGGCCAAAGAGAGTCGTGAGATCGCTGGTGAGCGCGATAGGATCGTCTGAAGCAAGAGACGCGACCGATGGTGGGGGATGGTAGGCAGAGATGATGGTTATCGGAGGATGACCAGTCATGCCTAGTCGACAGGCAGAGTACTCTAGGTGAGAGAGAGGCGCGGGTGGGGTCAGGGGGATGCAGTATAACTCCTTCCTGTAATAAATAAGGGTACCGCCGCCGTGGCAGCGTGTTCTGTCATTGCGAACTAGACGGTAATTCGCAATTTTGGGGTCAGCGCGGTGGGGTTTCAAAAGGGTCTCCTGTATAAGGAGGACGTCTACTTGGTGGTCGCGGAGGAATTTAGTTATTTCGGCGCGTTGGTTGAAAATGCCATTGGCGTTGAAAAAACCTAATTTGAGGGATCGAGGCCTAGTGTGGTTTGTGCGTTGGGAATCCATTGGATCAGTCCATCGCATCCATCTGGTCGAGGCCTAGCACGACATCACTGTGTGTGCTGAATATTTGGCTGTACATTTCCGTCGTAATTTTGCCGTTATTCTGCTGCTCAGCAGCCAGAAGGGCATCGCGGAGAGACCTGGCTTGGCGGGTCATAAATATTTTATAGTGGCGCAGTAGAGTCTGGGCGCAAGACTCGCCGTTCCCGACGGGTGAGGGTTTGGGCGATTGTTTGGCTGCAGGAGCAGCAGTGGTTTGAGGCGCGAGTTTGGGACTGGTTGTGGCCTCTGGAGCCACGGCTATAGGCAGGATCTGCGCTGCGATGGGTATATCCATCAGTGCCTGCAAAGGTTTGGCAGGGGCCAAGGAGGGAAAGGCTTGTTCGTGGTTTAGCCTGTTCCACGGGGATGGTCTCTGAGGAGCGAGACGTTGGGGAATTTGAGAGGAAGGTGCCTCTCTTTGTTGGCGGGCGTTGGCGCGCTTCGCTAATTTAGGAGCGAGTTTGGGGGCTTTGGGACAGCCGCGGTAGTTTGCCGGGTGACCGGTCTGGCCGCAGAGAACGCAGCTGGGTGGTTCCGAACAGAGGGTTCGGTCTTTGGGCCGAGGGCAGTCCGCAGTGCTGTGCTCGCCCAAACACTTGACGCATCTGGGAGTCGCATAGCAGTTGCTCTGCGCATGGCCATACAGTTGGCAACGGTGGCATTGTCCCACTGTTGCGGTTTTATAGGGCTTTTCAATTGAGATACCGGATAGGGAGCAAATGGACTTAATTTTGAAAATCGGGTGATGACCTTCGGTTGGTTCACAAATGACAAGAACCATGTCGTACAATTCACCACCTCTCGCTTTATGTAAGCGATGGACGGCGATCACTGGTATACCTTGATCGGCAAGGTCGTCTTTAATATCCTGTACTAGGATTTCTTTAGGGACACGTTTAATAACTACACGAGTGGGCGTGTCCTCGGGGAAGGAGAAAGTGTGAAAGGAAACATTCCTTTCACGGAGGGCGCGATATAGTTCCCTATAGTCGTTTGACGTAGGGACGGTGACTTTAATGCCATTTTGGCAGGCACGGGCGTTTGTGTAGTTGATCTTTCGATCAACACACATCTTGGACACATCAGTCCATTTCCCCCTGTCTTGGATGTAAAAGGGAGGCGGAGGGCGTTGCTTCCTTTGGGCTGAGGAAGTTTGGGCTATCGGGCTGGGGGGACGACTATCCTGCGCGCGAGTAGAGGTAGTTGGGACGGGGCTAGCGGGTCGTACGGGCGTTTGAGTTGGGGACGGGGACAACGCGGTGGTCTTTTTGGCCTTGCTGGCCTGGGAGGTTTTCCCTTTCTTCCTCTTGCCGCCGGTGACGACTTGAAAGTCGTCTTCCGAGGACGAGGGGCATGATGACAAATCATTGTCGGAGTTGTTATTGGACACAGGTTCGGTGGTGTCCATTTCACGGAATTCAGGTGTAGCGCACACCTGCGCGGCGTCCATTGTTCTATGAACAATGGGATTAGTAGGTGGGCCGGAAACAATGGTTGATTTCGGGAATCGGGCGATCGGCACGACTTTGTCGGCGGGCGGGGGCAATAGAGGGCTATCTACCTGGAAGTCGTTCGTTGTTTGATGATCAATGGGATCGGAGTTAACAAACACTTCCGTGAATTGACCAACCGGGATGCCTTGATCGGCAAGCGGGGGAGATAATGGGCTGTCAAGCGCGTCACTAAAATCAGCGACGTTGGCTTCGGTAGCCGGGGGACAATTAGCGATTTCACGCTGAATTTTTCCGCCATATTTGGCGGAAATAGCAGGGTTTTCCCTAAGGATTTCTAATAATATCTCCAAAATATTGGAGTTCGCCATGATTGGCGAATGGATTAAAAATTTAATGGGAAAATTTTGGAGATTTCTCTCCTGCGGGGGGCCTATTTAAAGCCTAACTGGCCTAACTCCCCGGGTGGATGGGTCCGGGGATGTGTAACCCTCCCAGTCGGGTAGAGACTGGGAGGTGAGTACCTAATGGTGAGCCCTAAGCTTGTAACCGGTCGCCAGTCTTATTGTGCGAACCGGGCCCTATTGGGTCTAGTGCGAAGGGGTAGATACACCCAACCGACACTAGGTGTGTAGCTGAAAAGGAAACTCAGTAACTAGGTTTGACTAGGAGATCCCCCAAGGCCAAAACCTAGCACTCGACTCCAATTAACTGCTTCACCCTGAAGGGGATCAGCGGGTGTGTCGGGTCAACACCCCCTTGGTTTCGTTGACACCGTGAGGTTTCCAACCAAGGAAAACGAAACTGTGGTTTTTCCCTGAAGGGGCAAAACGTTTTTGACAACACTCTGTTATAGAAACAGAATATCCTTCGCTGCCTTGAAAAAGGCGGTTCCGGATCGGGAGTTGTAGTCGGCGACAACGAATGACGTCACGGCGAGCGCGATGGAGCGACACAGACACGGAACGATCGGGAGCACAGAGCGGCGCGACCGTCTCGGGCGAGCGTCGGGCGGAGAGTCGAATTGCCCATTCAGTATCCGGAACTCTTTTTATGCGTTTTGCCTCCATGGTGTAGTGACCCTCTAAGATAATAGGTGGCGCTAGTGGTTGTAGAATACGGTTAGTTACGCGTAATAAATAAATTAACTATATTCTTATTTATAAGTACAAAAACGGATAAATTTGTATTAAAAAAAATTAAGGGTGGTATTCAACTCGTTATATATTCACGTAATAATCTTAAAATCCACATATAGAGATTTACAGGCACTAATTATAAGTTAAGTGAAAGTTATAATAAAATGATAAAAAATTACCAGTTTCTGATTTTTTCCTTTGTATTCACCTAATTACCTATCTACATGCCAAATTTGAACTTTCTAGGTCATCTGGAACTGGGTTATAGTTTTGATCTATAGGTCAGTCATAAAAATTACGATTTTTGGACGTTAATATCTAAATAACCATTTGAGATATGTTTATAAAATTTGGAACACATATCGACGGTTGAAAGGCTAATTGATCTAAGCGACATTTTGTAAAACTTGCAGGAGGACGGATCAAAGCTATTTATTTTGAAAAAAAATTCATAAAAAAACAACCATTTGATAGACTTTTATTTATTTAATACAGTATATCTCTAATTAAGTAAGGAAGTTGTTTAAGTTATTACTGTTGAAAATTGTGTATTATTTTAGAAAATTTATGTTGGTTAGCCCAAAATGCATCAAATTTAGTAATTTTTTGAGAAAGGCAAAATGGTTCAAATGCCTACCGTAAATAAAATAGCTGAAAGTAAACTAGCTCAAGTTTTAACCTAGAATAAAATAAAACGAGAGAAATTGAATTTAGCGCCAAGTCAACTGACAGTTGAATATACCCAATGGACATAAGCAACATGATGGTGTTGCACCAGAGTGAAGTAGTTTGATGCAGATGCCCATTAGAGGGACTGCAGGATGAAAAAAAATGAACCCTTACTAGATGATAGTAGATATTGATGCTTAGGCTATCATAATTCAAAACATTTTTGTGGAGAGGTATCATTCAAGATGTTGGTGCAATATGTTTTGGAATAAGGTATTAGATAAGGTGGTATATCATCCTAAGCCTAGGTAGTAGTATCACCAATTACGGAAGCCAGAGAGGCGGAGTTGTACAAGGAGTACAGAGCAGCGAAGACCGTCCTCAAAGAAGAAATCTGGCGGGCCAAAGATCTGGCCCGCAAGGAGTTAATCGGGACCCGTGGGAACGTCCATAGAAAATGGTGCGGGACAAACTCCGCACCTAGGCTCCCCCGCTGACACAGTCTCCGGCCCCAATTAGTAGAGGACGTGGTGAACACTCTGTTCCCCCTCGCGAGGTGGGCATACTCCCCTGACCATGGCTCCGCCACTTGCGGTGCCCAACGCGGGCCACAGTGACGACAACGCTCCAGAAGTGACCGAGGTAGACCTGAGAGTGGCGGTACGCGGGCTGAATGCCAAAAATACCGCCTCGGGACCCGACGGCTTCCCTGGCAAAGCCTGAGTCCTGGCTTTGGAGCCTCTCGAGCCTCAACTGTTAGGGTTCTTTAACGCATGTTTGGAGAGGGATCAGTTCCCGCTTCGTTGGAAGACGGGAAAACTGGTCCTAATCAAGAAACCGGGGCACCTGGGTGCCATATTGGCCTATAGTTATTGCAAACCGCCTCGTTGGCCGGATCTTGCGGATAGCCAAATTGGTTTCCGCAAGGGGTGCTCGACGGTGGATGCAATCATGCGTGTGAGCGCTCTCTCGACATGGCCAATGCCTTTAACACCCTGCCCTGGAGTGGCATACGGGAGGCACTCCGGTATTACCGGATGCCAACCTACCTCTGTCGTGTGGTTGAGGCCTACCTGACGGACAGGGCCGTCATCTACTCTGGTCACCAAGGAGAGTGGAACCGACGAGAGATGTCATGCGGTGTCCCACAGGGATCGATTCTGGGGCCACCCTTGTGGAACATCAGTTACGACTGGGTGTTGCGCGACAACCTTCCTACAGGCGTCAGCGTAGTCTGCTACACTGACGACACGCTGGTCCTGGCGCATAGAAGGTCGCACCAGGCGGCGGCCGAAGTGGCGATGCGAGGGGTTGCGACGGTCGTAGAAAGGATCTGACAACTGGGACTCGAGGTGGCTCTGCACAAGTCCGAGGCCATGTGTTTTCATGGCCGTCGGAACGCGCCACCTTCGGGTTCCCAAATAACGGTAGGAGGGGTTCGCATCGGCGTCAAGACGATGATGAAGTACCTGGGACTTGTCCTCGACAGCCGGTGGAACTTCATCGAACACTTCCGACGTTTGGCTCCAAGACTGGACCGGGCGGGGGCTGCACTCAAGCGGCTCTTACCCAATCTAGGGACGCCAAACGCCTCCTGCCGAAGGCTATATGCGGGCATTATGCGGTCCAAGGCCCTTTATGGGGTCCCTCTGTGTTCACTGAATCTGCTGCGGCGATCAGCTCACCAGCTGGTCGCGTCTCAGAGGGTCATGGCTATCCGGATGATCCGGGGAGACGACAAACCTCCTTTCCAGATTGCTGCCGTGGGATCTGGAGGTGGTAGCCCCCGCGCACGTGCATGATTGGCGCGTGGATGTACTAAGCCGGGGTGAAACTCCGCTACCGCGGCAAGTCGCGGCTCAGCGGATAGAGCTCTGGTGCGATCTCACGGCAGCATGGAAAGAGCGGCTGTCGCAACCGAAGACTGGGCACGCCGCAAACGCGGCTATAAGTCCCCTTCCACCTGACGCAGGTGCTGACCGGACATGGCTGTTTCGGGAGATACTTGTTTCGGATACAGCGGGAGGACACGCCCGGGTGTCGTCATTGTGAGGATTACCTGGAGGACACGGTGGAGCATACGGTCGAGGTGTGCCCTGCTTGGGCGGAGCACCGTCGTGTCCTCGTAGAGGCGGTCGGCGGCTGAGATCTCTCGCACCCTGCTCTGGTTCAGACCATGGTGCAGAGCGAGAGGGAATGGGATGCAGTCGCCTCCTTCTGCGAAGCAGTCATGCTAGCGAAGGAAGAGGCCGAACGCGCGAGGGAGAGGCAACCCTCTTCCTTTTCGCCCCAGCCGCCGTGGGAGACGCCCCGGGCGTCGGGGATCGCAAGTCGATTTCCTACCACCGTAGGCGTGGGCTTGCGGACGGCGAGCAGGGTCGCTCACAGTCCGGTAATGACCAGGCTCGGGTTGGTGGCACGTCGTGTTCAAAGAGCTGTCAACGCCAGTGACGGGCCATTGCCTGCCGGGGTTTGTGGGAAAGTTCTATCGAGATACCGCGGCCTCGGAACTTTAGGGCAGCCGAAAGAACAGGTGGGTTTTTAGTCAGTAGAAGTCTGACACAGCCTTCCACTTAACCCAGAGCGGAAGAAGTCATTCGATGATTTTCACACCCAGAAAAAAAGGTAGTAGTATCACCACGGAATACATTGTACTTTAGTATCATTTTCCAAATAAAACAACAAATAAATTATTATTAATTAGTGTTACTCAAAATAGCCGAAGTGACATTACTGATTATCCTTAATAGACGCTTAATGGTTCAAGAGACATAGTTAATTAACATAACTTAATGCAAAATGGTTCAAGTAACACGGTTTTTTAATGTAGTTGAATGCAAAATGGGCCAAACGACATAGCTTATTTTTTTGGTTTATTGCAAAATAGGTCAAACGACAAAATCACAATCATGGCGAAAAAGCCAAATGCCTTAATCGACACACGTTATAAAAGTTTGAAAAATCAAAATAGCTTAAGTCATCGAGTCCTCAAATATGTCTAATTTTGTGTCGTATAGATCAATGAGCTTAGAAATGAGGCCTGTTTTGCAGTGGGTGCTAAGCGCCAAAAAAGTAGTCAAAAAAATTTGAAACCTGACTCAAACGATGGAGAAAAATTTGCTGATTCCGAATATGTATATAACTCAATATCGCAAAAAATGTCGCTTAGATCAATATTAGCCTTTCAACCGTCGATATGTATCTCACCAGTCTCAATATATGAGCCAAATTTGACAAGTTTAGGTGAAATAGTTTTTGTGTTATGAGGGGCTCAAAAGTGGCTCCAAATGGTTCGTGTGATATTACACATGGTGAGCTGCGGCCAGTACTTGGCTTGACACGCTCCCGCGATACCCAATTTCACGAGTATACCGCCATCAAAATATACCTCACTTTATGTATCGGTACTTGAGCGCAAGTGTACTCTAGGAAGCCAATATTGCCCATATGAAAGAAGAGCCTACCCGTCATCAGATACATAAATCATTTAGCTAGCTTATTAATTCCGTCAGTATAGATACGACTGCAATAAGTCATCATGATTAGACTGGCTATATTTGAGTTGAATTCGAGATTAATGTATCTATTTATCTACTCATATTGTATACATAAAACACAAAAACTTCTTTTTTCTATTTTTTTTAATATTTTTTTCATTTGATATTAGGCTCGCGTTTGACCACCATCTCACCTGATGATGTGGTCAAAGATGGAGAACGCTTGCCTAGAAGTAACCTATTCACTCTTGACTTAAAGACCCCCAGGTTATAGCGATCAGGAAACACAGTCTCCGGCAGGGAATTCCACTCCTTAGCCGTACGCACATGAAAGTATTCCCAAAACGTTTTGTGCGTATGGGTGGGATGTCCACCATGAAACGATGGCGCATCGCCGTTTGTCTTGTAGTCCGATGATGGAACGGGCTTGGCGGAATTGTTAAAATATTGCGTTTTTAAAAGTAATTTCACCACAAATGTAACAGAGCTTGTCAGAATCATATGAACACTTAATGGACGTCATTTATGAATAAAACCAAAACCAACTAAGTAATTTATAAGCGCCAATAGCCTAATGGCTAAGGTGTTGGACTTGTGATCGAAAGGTCGCAGGTTCTAACCCCACCCATTACACTATTGTCGTGAACCCACTCCAGACACAAGCATATTTAGTTTAGTTGGAGGGGTTAACAAGATTACTAATAATGTGAATTCTACCCACATTACTAGTAACCTTTATAAAAAAAAAAAATTGAAATCCAAAACCAAGAGCGTAGAAAGTAAAGGTTAAGGGCAGTAATTGTTGTTTCTGATTAATTTCGTTGCGGAATCCAAGACAGTGGAATCGGCCCTTCGAGACTCGTCTACCTTTATTGATTCGGCGCCTTTCGGTGCTTAGAGTTGCAGTGATTGACAATAGTGTAGCAGCCTGACCCATAAAAATGTTAATAAACAATCAACTGTAGAATCTACAGGTGAAATCAACATCCCACCTACAAACCTATGTACATACCAATTAAAAAGAACTGGAGTGAGACGGCGACCCCGCCTGACCTATTTCTGCTCCCGATCTGACTAAGGTTTAACTTTCAACTTTATTTCTTACGCTTTAAAGTTATATTTTGAATGGCATGTCTTTTTTCCTGAAATAGAATCGCGAGACATTCGGCATCGATTGTTCTATGCAGGTCGCAGGTAATATAAAATAGATACCATCCGCATTATCGAGGAAATTAATGGTAATGCCGATCAAAGATTTTTATTACCTAATGAATACTTCATGCTAGATGGGTCACTTAAAGTAAATATTTAAAGAAAATTACAACAGTTAAGTAGTAGCAAATATTTAAGTTGAGAGTGAATAGGTTACTTCTAGGTAAGCGTGCTCCATCTTCGACCACATAACTTACTATCAGGTGAGATGGTCATCAAACGCGACCTTATTATCAATAAAAAAGAAACACCATTATTACAGAATCGAGAATTTAAAGTTAATTACTCGACACACTCTGGTTCAGCTGTATTCAAAAAGTGTTTAACGAGTTCTTAACTACAAATACTCATTTAAGAAACAGGTCAACTGTCAACTTTCAACCCTATCATATAATGAATCTATACTAATATTATAAAGCGGAAAAGTTTGTTTGTTTATTTGTTTGCTTGAACGCGCTAATCTTCGAAAGTACAGGGTGGATTTGGATGGGTATGGAAGTAGCTTGAAGCTTGAGGAAGGTTATAGGCTACTTTTTACGACTGCAAAAAAGGAGAGTTATGTTTTTATCGTGATAGAATCCATGGGAGCGAAGCCCCGCGTGAGTACTAGTAAGTTATAAAATAAGATGCTTAAAAAAGGTTCAAGCAGCTATGCTTGAACCTTTTTATTTCTTTTTTAATATTTTCATTCTCCTGCATCTCATTTATCTTTAAAGCATAGAATTAATTAAGTAGGTCGCGCAGTTAATTATTTTATGGTTTCAGTCATTGAACACATTCCCAGCTCACTATGCGGAATTAAATTGAATGATATTTAATAAAAAATCTATCCATTTAGCAATGCTGCCAGTCTCTTGAGTACGTTACCAGCCGACAGCGTTAAGGATGTATTTTTGATGCTATATTCTAGTTTGTATTTTAATTATTTCACTTTCTTCACCACCCTTGGTGGACTGATAGAGAATGCCTAAGGCATTAAGTCCGCCATTGACCCTTTTGTGTTGCATAAAGTTTTAAAAAATAATAAAGTTATTGTACTTTGAATCAATTACCACACAGCTTGAATAATATATTGTAGATACTCGTACAACATGGCAAATATTGCGGACAAATGTTTTCATGCTTAATTTTAGTTTGCAGTTGAGTTTACATTAAATTGTTTTTATAAAACTCACTAAAAAGCCCTAAGCTAACGCTCATAAAATGGTTTTGTTCGGAGGTCATCATATTAGTCAAAGGCCTCTTAATAAAAGGTTACGTTGATTAATGAACATACTTATGAGAAGACTTCTAATACTATAAATATAACACAAACCAAAACAAACCGTCCATTAGGCAAGCAAACAACAGATACATACAACATAAAATAATTGATGGCGTTCACATTCAGTTCGTTCGTTCAATCAATCACATTCGATTAGAACGTCGAAAATGATGAATGAATTTGAACGTAACGGTCATCTGCGTCCGTTGCTGTTAAAATTGTTGTGGTTATGTTGTTTTTTTAAATAAGAGAACTAGCAATATGGGTAGAAATCTTGTTAACCCCTCCAACTAACCTTAATATTATACATGTGTCTGGAGTGAGTTCACAGCAATAGTGTAACGGCTAGGGTGCAAAACCATGACCTCTTGATCACAAGTCTGACATCTTAGACTTTAGGGTAATGACGCTTGTAGATGTGTTGGGTAGTTTTTTGATTTCCGGTGTTAAGAAGTGAAATGAAATAAAATATCTTAAATATCTCTCCAAAGATTGACAGCAATGAAGGATGTTAGAGTAGGCCCATTCCAAAAGGCACTCTAACTTAAAGACATCTTGTGAATTATCAAACGTAAGCCAAACAGAAAGTTCAGGATAAAAGACAAATTGATTGAATAACTAATTGAAAAGTTTTGTAAGCGAATGAACTAAACTAAAAGAGTGTCATAAAAAAACTGGCCCAGTGCGTGTCGGGCCACGTGCAATGTAAGATACCGTAGTTTAGGTACTATAAGGCTAAGTGCAAGCCGGATTAGCTAATCGAGAGTTCTACTCTGTTTTACACGAATCAAACTGGATCTAAATATTTTCAATCAATGAAATTTGTCTGAAAGTGAGTAGAATACTGTTGGTCCACTATGTAAAGCCAACTTATGTCTAGTAGTTTTCTTTTTACAACACAATATATACAAAGGCGGACTTAATGCCATATGCATTCTTCAATACCAGTCAACCATGGGTGGTGAACAGATAACATGGCAGGTGAATAAAAAAAATAAACTAAGTAGATAATATAACTTTATATATAGTTATATAACTAGAATAAACTTACATTACATATTTATCATAATACATACCAAATACATATATTATATATTAATAAAAATTAATAGAAAAGGGGTTACGAAAACTCTGCTTCCACAATTTGTTAAAAAAATAATCCCTCATCTTTCTCTCAAATGCATATTGCTTGGTGGTCGACCTGATATCGAAAGGTAGTGCATTCCACAGAAGAATAGACTGTATATAGAAGGAAGAATGAATAAAATCAGAAGTATGAGAAGGACAAAGTAAGTGAAGATTATTGGAAGAGTGCAGATTTTTAGCGTGTGAGGAACATAGAAATTGAAAATGAGAAATAAGGTAAGAGGGAGGGGTAGGAGAGTTCAGGAAAGAGAATTAAGTGAGAGAAACGTTGTATATCTAAAGAAAAACATTAACATAGTGTGGAAATCAGTAAAATATCTAACCTTTCTCAATATTTACATACCCGCAGGTAGAAGATATGATATTTACAGTGTAAGTAGTAATTTCATAAGGGTGTTTATGAAATTACGATTCAAAAGGGCAACATACAGTTGAACTGTAAATAAATAAATACGTAAACAGAAACGACGAAGTCTACATAAAAGGTAAGGATCTAAAAATAAATAAAACGAAGGAGCAAGTCCCATTTGTTTGTGTTGTTCAATCAATCAGCTAGGGTTGGTAGATGACGAATTGGCTCTCCAGTATTCTCTGTTGGGAATGTTTTTGCTTTTATGGTTTCGTATATAAAACGTGCTTATAGTGTTGTTAAGGTCAAGATGTTTGTTTGTATTTGCAAACAGCCTTCATCTTCTTTTCATGTCCCCGCAGCCTTTTTCTATTCCTGTGGGAAAAGTCACCATATGACTGATCGCTCTGAGTGGAGCAGAAGGAAAGAGGGTGTAAAACTTGTACTGAGTAAATAATTGATGCTGTTACTTTAGTTGCCTTGCATTCTAGACCAGCGATATCTCGTTAAAACATTCCGGCAAACTCGGTAGGTGGATCTGCATCCTAATTGGTACCTATATAAAAATTAATAGAATCTATCTATTTAGTATTAATTTTAACATTGTAACCGTATTTATTGCGTATTAAATGTCGTGAAACCGTAATTCTTTTAACAAGTTGAACGCCAACGCGGTCAGTGCTGACCGACAGTGAGCTTTCTCTTTAGGCCAAGCAAAAATCACAGTTCTATCCAAATTTAGACCAAATATTTTTTTAATTGTTGGTTTGACGAGAATACAAACTCAAAAAAAATTAGATACTTATATCTACTGACCAAATGTATGTTTTCATTAACAAAAGTCAACTTTAGTCATTAATTAACACGTTGAACGCCAAGAAAAAAAATGCATCTTCCCGTTCAGGCCGCGTCGGTCAGTGATGGCCGACAACTAGACTTGCTGTTCGGGCCGCGTCGGTCAGTGCTGCCTGGCGTTTAATATCTCCATAATTAATTAATAAATGACTAAAGTTGACTTTGGACATTAGATATAAGTATCTAATTTCTTATTTTTTTAAAGGTTCGCTTCCCGTCAAACCAACAATTAAAAAAACATTTGGTCTAAATTTGGATAGAACTGTAATTTTTGCTTGGCCCAAAGGGAAAGCTCACTGTCAGTCAGCACTGGCCGTGTTGGCGTTCAACGTGTTAATTAATTATGGAGATATTAAACGCCGGGCAGCACTGACCGACGCGGCTCGAGCGGCAAGTCTAGTTGTCGGCCATCACTGACCGACGCGGCCTGAACGGGAAGATGCATTTTTATTTCTTGGCGTTCAACGTGTTAAATATGAGGCAATGGGTTTGAATTTCTTTTCAACTGCTAAGTGATACGATGATCAACTGCTTATCCATCAAGATTCCGGAGTAAGAGAAGAATACACCTTTTTTCGGCCTCAGCCAATGGATCCTTCCACTCTGGGTGGAGTGGAAGGGAGTGTCAGACTTCTACTGAATACAACCCCGCCCTTTTCTTTCAATTGCATTCCGTTCATTCCGAGGCTGCGGTGTCTCGCGTTATTTTGTTTACTTTATTTGTTGATTTGCTTGTTTTATGCGAGTCGTACGAGTATAGTAATTATAATAATAATCTTATTGTGCCGGTATTATTATAAACAATATATAAAACTAAGTCGTGTCAGCTTAACCATTTATAACTCAATAACGGGTGGATCGATTTTTTTTTGTCTTTGCTATGATTTCTTCGATTTCTTCAGTAATATTGCGTCGACATAATCATAAATCTACTCATTCACTAACTGATAGGCGGTACGAAGTTCACCGGGTCAGCTAGTATTTGATTAAGTATTTGATAAAGAAACACTGTCTACAAGCGTACTTGAAGGACGGCAACGTCGCAATTTATATATGAATGCGTACGCATGTACAGAGTGTTTCTTTTACGTATGAATTTAACATTTTTAGTGCATATTTTAATATTAAGAAATTGTTTTCGAATGGTAATATTTTTTTAGCATGTATGAATGCTAAACTACTGCGGGTTAACGGGAACGCCCTCTGTTAGTTAACATACTGTATACACGATACCAAAACACCACCAAACTAGTAAATTTTGTTCTCTCTTTCCGATTATGCGGGCTACTCACTGGAACGACTGAATTAATTTTGATGGGACTTTCACTGCAAGCTAGAGGATGCTATTATTAATATGAACTCCCACGATAGCGAAGTTGCGAGCATAAATAGTACAAAATTATATTGATATATAACTTTTTACGAAAAAATTAAACCGGCTCCCAAAAAACACTGCAACGTGAAAAATAACTTTAATTTCGGTGGTCGGTGTCTTTAGTTTTGTATTTTCGTTTTTGGCACCGACTTCCGAAATTAAAGTTATTTTTCACTTTGCAGTGTTTTTTGGGAGTCGGTTTAATTTTTTGGTAAAAAGTTTTTATTTCACTCTTTTTAGTTGGTCTATTTTTAGTTTACCTAGTTACAATAGCCTAAATGTCGACTACTTGTAACCTTTTACAAAATATTGCTTTTCCCAATGCTGGCCCGTTAATTGTTGAGGAGTTCTCCTGGTACTTCACCATCAGCTCTACATCACCATATGCATTGTGACGAGCATAAAGTGCTTAACATCCGTATTCAAGTAATCGAATCGCAATCCACTCAATACTTATTATTGAGTAGTTTCGGTGGCCATCTGTGGTCTTCATCATCAGTTCCACTTCCTCAAATGGTACTTTTTGAGAGCAACGGACGAATTTCGAAGTATACCCTTTCAATCAAAAAAAGAATTTTCTAAATAAGTTCAGCCGTCTTCGACTAATCGATGATCATACATTAAAAAAAAATATATACGCGTCGAATTGATAACCTCCTCTTTTTGTCGTCGGTTGAAAACACGAATCATTTAGCTCTATATCCGTACTTCGATGTCTCTGACATCCTTACTGACATACTTTCTTTACGGCATCGTAAAGAATCGTATAAAATTCTCTGTCAAGGTTATCTTGTTCCCAGTTCATTTCCAATCGTTTTTGCCAACGGGGTGAAATCTTTATCTAGATCGCTCCAATATGTTTGGTAGAATATTGATTACGGATTCCAATATCCGTATTTATGAACAACTTTTTGGTGTATGCAAATTCAAATTATTTATTTCAGACAGGCGTCCATAGATATAGATGTTTGGAGCACTCTCAAAAACGAGCTAGATTCTATACAACGTGTAACGGAAACCCCATATCTATCCAAAAGGACTGAAGACAACATCTGGTATGGAGTCTCTATGCATAGTTTCAGCTCAAAATAAGTGACTCACAGAATTCACCCCAAATTGTTGATTTCGTATGTTTCTTGAATAACAATAATAACATACGTGTCACATCACTAAGAGGGTCATCACTTTCCACGTCACTTGCCAATAAAACGATAATTCTCTTCGTTCTTCTTAACATGAAAAATTCGGTCTCTGGTATCAATGTATTGAAATTTCTAATAAGTTCCACACATGTACACATGGGATTAGAAAACCCTTGACATATCGTTTATTATCATCCAAAGAAGCCGTGCACTTGGTAAGTATATACCTTTTAAATTACACGTTGTATTATATAAAGCTAAATTACCACTGACTCACTGACTCACTCACTCACTCACTCATTGACATAATTGTTCTCCCAGATGGTGGATGGGGAGGTGGGTATATTTTGACAGATTCATAAACAAGTAACTCTCAAACCTACGGGAAAAGTGCCAAACCTCCCCTTTTCACCCCCCTTCTCCCCCCCCCTATCGTATCTCGGAAACTACGAGACCCGTATTTTTTTTTTACGGATTCGTATAGAGGAGGCTAGGTAAAGTAAAAACCATTTTTTAGTGCCCCCCCCCGCCCCCCTTCTCACCCCCTTTAGGCGGATCTCGGAAATTAAGAGACTTGGAACATTTTTTTTTTCAGATTCATTTAGAGGGGCAATGCTTTAGTCAAAATACTTCTGCACCCCTCCCCCCCACATACCCCCCCCCATTTTTTTTTTTCACAAGCACGCGAGGTGCTTGCACCTCGCGCAACACGCAAATACTAAACCCCCCCATCTCCCCCAACGCCCCCCCCCTTTTTTTTTTTCTTTTTCACCAGCACGCGAGGTGCTTGCACCTCGCGCAACACGCAAATACTAAACACCCCCCATCTCGCCCCCCCCCTTTTTTTTTCACAAGCACGCGAGGTGCTTGCACCTCGCGCAACACGCAAATACTAAACCCCCCATCTCCCCCCATCACCCCCCCAATTTTTTTTTTTTTTTCACAAGCACGCGAGGTGCTTGCACCTCGCGCAACACGCAAATACTAGTTGTATATATAAAAGCGAAATACCACTCACTCATTAATCACGAAATATCATAAACTACAAGTAGTAGGGCTCTCAAAATTTGCAACCCCCATGCAAATTTTGAGAGCCCTACTACGACCTACTACCTTTTAGTACGTAGATGCTTGCTAAGACGAGATTTTGCGAAATTCCCACGGGATCGGAATTTACACGGGAAAAACTTCCCACCCGAACGAAGTTAGCAACTACTAGTCTATTATAAAACGGAAATTTTTGAGCGTATCATCGCAGATCGCCCCGTCAGTCACTTGTGCAGGGAGGGGCCGAACCTGGACGACAACCAATTCGCTTTCGCCGGGGGCGCTCCACCATAGACGCCATCATGCGCGTGAGGGCCTTGGCGGAGGAGACGGTGTCCCGGGGTGGGGTGGTGGTGGCGGTGTCTTTAGACATCTCCAACGCATTCAACACCCTACCCTGGAGTTGTATTCGGGAGGCCCTGAAATACCATCGCGTGCCTCCCTACCTCCGCCGTACAGTAGGGGCTTACCTGGAAGGTAGATGCGTCACCTATCGGGAACGTGACGGTGCTGGTCAGCACCTCACGTCGTGCGGTGTTCCGCAGGGATCGGTCTTGGGACCGCCCCTGTGGAACATCGGCTACGACTGGGTGCTGAGAGGCGAACTCCCGCCGGGCGCCGACGTGACGTGTTATGTGGATGACACGCTCGTAACTGCCCAGGGGAGCTCGCACAGGGAAGCGACGTTGTTAGCCACGGCTGCAGTGTCACAGGTGGTGAACCGCATCCGGCGCCTGGGCCTGGAGGTGGCCCTAAACAAGTCGGAGGCCATGGTGTTTCATGGCCCTCGACGGGCGCCGCCGCCAGGATCACACATTGTGGTCAGCGGGACCCGGATAGCTGTCGAGTCCACCATGAAGTAACTGGGATTGGTGCTCGACAGCCGATGGGAATTCAGGCCCCACTTCCGGCGGCTGGTGCCCAAGTTGATGGGGGCAGCGGGCGCGCTTTCAACGTTGCTTCCCAACTTGGGGGCCCGAGCGTCGCCTGTAGGCGGTTGTACGTGGGAATCGTGCGGTCCGTGGCCCTGTATGCGGCCCCTGTGTGGGCGCTGGACATGACGGCCAGCACTCTCGCCATTCTGCGCAAACCACAGAGGGTGATGGCCATCAGAGTCGTTCGCGAGTATCGCACGATTTCCTACGAGGCGGCTTGCGTCCTGGCCGGATCCCCGCCGTGGCACCTAGAGGCGAAAGTACTCGCGTCATTGTATCGATGGTGCGAGGAAGAGCGGGCACGGGGCTCGAGGCCGGTGCAGCGGCAGATCGCGCTGCGCCGAGAGGAGCTCCGTCAGGTCTCGGTGGCGGAATGGCGGCAGAGGCTTCTGCGCCCTACCACCAGCCTCGCTACCGTCGAGGCGATCCGGCCAGTACTCGACGACTGGCTCGGGAGAAGGCACGGCTCCCTGTCGTTTAGAGTGACACAGGTGCTGTCGGGGCATGGCTGCTTCGGCAAGTACCTGTGCCGCATAGACAGAGAGCCGGACGTTCGGTGCCACCACTGCGTCCATTGCGGGGAGGACACGGCGCAACACACGCTCGCCGAGTGTGTATCTTGGGAGGAGCAGCGCCGTGTCCTCACAAATGAAGTAGGAGGCGATCTGTGGCTGCCGGCCGTAGTGCAGAGTATGGTCGGCAGCGCAGAGTCGTGGGACGCGGTGGTGTCCTTCTGTGAGGACGTGATGTCGCAGAAGGAAACTGCGGAAAGGGAGAGGGAGATCTCCACTCCCTTCCCTGGCCGCAGAAGGCGCACCAGGTGCAGGGGAAGGGCGGACAACGCCCTTTTTCAGCCCCCGTGAATGGGTTCAGGGGCGAGGGACTTGGGGAAGTTCCCCGCCCCCTATTCGATGGACCCGAGTCGCAGGCGCACGCGGGTATCGGCGCGCGCCTCTGAGGCGATGCACGGGGTAGTTCAACACCTCACTACCCCGTGCAGGAGGCGAGGCTGGGACAGACCCAGCCAGCACTAGTGTGGGGCTGCGGAGGAATTAGGTTTCCCGCGGCCCCCTTCGCACGTGTGAGGAGACACCGGGGTGGTTTTAGCCAGTAAGAATCCGGCACGCCCCTGCGCCATTCCCCAGGCGGAGGTAGTCTATAAGGATTTCCCCCCGTAAAAAAAAAGGTTATAGGCTTACCCAACTGCAAAAGAAAGAGTGTTTTTATCGTGAAAAACTCTAAAGGAGCGAAGCCCCTCGCGACTGCTAGGAAGTAATCAAACCGTAAATTAATAGTTATATATTTTGGCTTGTGTACAAAACAATACACCACTATTAAGCGTTATACTATGTAAATTTTAAGGCGAGGTTATTCGAAAAAACGTCGTTTTCAATTGTGTTTTATTCGTAGATAACACGGATTTAAATTAAAAAAAAAAACATATTACATAATTCATACTTTGATCTTTCTATTTCGGTCATCCGATACACGATTACTTGCATTTCACTGCATCTAATTAAATCGCAAAGACAAGTCTAATTTACGCTCTTATTCCTATTTTATTTGAGTTTTATTAAGCTTTGAATAATAAAACTTATACCATAATAAAGGTCGTAAAAATTGTCATATATGTCGGTCGTCATAATGTGAAATTTTAAAATATTAATACCACTAATTTCAAAAATAAGTGTTTTCCTAATATTTTCTAGCGCGCGGCCGCGCGCCCCGCGTCCTTTAGTCCCGAGCGGAACGTGTTGGAGGTCGGACGTATGCCAATTTTTAGCGAACCTGCCACCCCCGCTAAGTTTGGTTCCGGTCGAGCCAAAAAATCATTATAAAATATTAATTCCTATCGTTTAGTTTTAAATAGTTGTAATATAAATTGTTTTTATTAGGTACTTTAGTTATAATTTTGGTCAGTAAAACTAATGGACAAAATTAACAAAAAGAAATTGTCATCGCTGTCTCTACGAAGGCTGAATAAACAAAAAAAGTAAGAAGGCTTTGACAATATAAATATTTAGACCTATATAAATATTTTTCTTTGCTAACTAGGTTCTTTCTGTATTCTGAGGTACCTACCTAGCTACGCGGAATAGATTTCGAAACCACAAAATAATATGTGTATAAATAAAGACGCCACGCGCGCAAAAGCTCTAATAGTTAATTTTTCTCGCGGAATAGATTTGCCAACCGCAAAAAGTGTGTGAAACAATTGAATTTGAACCCTATGTCAAAGAGCATAAAGCCGCCACGTGCGCAAATGTTATAATACTGATTTCAAATGTCAGACTCAAAGGAAACTTTGACAATAGTATTGTTATAGGTACCTATAATTATACAAAACAATATTTTACTTTACTAAGTAGATAATAAAAAAAATAAAAAAATAAAATAAAAAAAATACCTACGCGGAATAGATTTACAAACCGCAAATATGTGTGTAAAACTAAAACATTTTTGACTTTCTTTCTCCTATAAAAAAAATGAAAATGTTTCTTATTTTATTTTATTCAACAAAATATTTACAAAAATATCTAAATATAATATAAAAGTACTTTCAATAAAAAATAAATCACAAAAAGATATGATGAGATCTTGGGTTTGATCCAGAATACTGATAGTTTTCAATCCGATTCTTTACTAAACGCGCTAATAGAACGTTAGTAACCTAAATTGAAATAACTGACCGTATTCGATTGTATTTGGTTTTATTTTCGTAAATGTAATAATGGTTATATGGTACAGTCGATCATTCGTCGCTATGACCACAGTATAAAGATCATACAGTAGTTCGACGCCTTTGATCTTGTGGAAAATGCTGACAACGTCTAGACAGTATCGCAACGGCCAGGGTTGTCACAAGTCAACAATATTTATTACGCGCAGCACACTCGTGCCATAGTGTAGAAATATACAGCATGACCATTTCCTACAAAAATATCATTTATTATTTTCGGTAAACTTCAGTAAACTTTATAACTTTCTGTCTTCGGTGTTCGTATCAACTTTACGCTGATGATCTATAGTTGTATGCATCTACGCGGGTAGAAAGTTTGTCAGACGCTATAGGAGATGTGAACCGAGATTTAGATGCTATCAAAACTGGTCTGATTGATTTGGGGTGACTGTAAGCCCCTCAAAGTGTCAGGCCATTGTGATCTGAAGCTCACGTATGATCGTTAGAGTGACAACTAGTTCACTCCCTCCTATCATTTTCAATTAAAGATCTCGGTTTGCATCTTGACTCTGCTTGGCTAGCAAAGTCAGGTTTGCAGTGTACTGTGTAAGCCAAAGAGTCAAAGGGACTATGCGATGCCTGTATCGTCTGTACGCACGGCTAATTTTTTCAGTACTGTTTGCACATTACCTGGTTTCCAGGACATTGGCACCACTCCGGTTTTAATAGAACGCGATACAGGCGAGTACGCGATACAGGAGACAAATCCGGGGTACAACTCTTTAAGACTCGAGCAGGTATTCCTTCCGGTTCACTGGCTTTGTTCACAGCTTGACTGGAAAGGGCTTTGTGGACTTCTTTAACATAAAATGCAGTTTCCAGCATTACGGAGCCAAAGTAAGGTATTTTAGGTGGTACGTTAGACGCCGCGTCGAGACGTAAACTTGCATTTAAATTTGCTTTTTCTTGTGCGGTGTGAGCCAGTGTTCCATCCAATTTTATCATAACTAGGAGGCAGCGAAGGACGGTAAAAGTTCGAGTTTCGCTTCGCAGTTTCGGAGTCTGCTGACCCATACTTCCATACTCGCCTTATGTCCCTGGGGCATTTATCTGGAGGAAAAAAGGTAGATACCGTTTTCACCAGAAAGTGGTCATATGATCCGAGCGAGGCCCAGATCGATACTGACAGTCAATGGCGACGCAACATTTGTGAGTACTAGGTCCAAGCCATTGGGCGTGTGACCGTCGACTTCTGGAATGCAGGTTGCTTGGTGAACCAGCTGGTCGAGATCTAGTGATAAAGAAACCTGCGGGCCTCTCTACCAGCGTGCTCTGTTTGTTGGTACGGGAACAACCATTCTTTATGGTGGGCATTAAAATCTCTTAGAAAAACAAGCTTTGCCGTCGGATATTTGTCCTGGGCCAGTTCAGCTCCTGCAGCTGCCTCCGTAAGGTGGTCAAAGAGCCTAGTCATCCCCTGTTCACCGTTAAGCAACCAGTAAACAACACCAACAACGAGCATAGATGGTCTTGAGAAAAGTGCTTACATTTCTTTTTCATGAAAATTATTAATCAGAAAAAGTTTCACATCTTTGTGTATGTCTACTTTTTTAAGAGTTTTTCAATAAAGTATTCATGTACCAAAGGGAAACAGATAATATGTTGTAAAATGTCAAAAATGTGACATATCATGTCAGGATGTCATCTATGGCTTTTTACTGCATTTCGAATCACGCGCACCCCCTAATGTTCCCCGTCCAACCTCCATTAAATGCCTTCTCCCTCTTGTATTTACTCGATTTGTTTATGATCTATGTAGGTTCATTGAGATAATAAATAAAATAAAGCTGTAGCGTACTGTATTATCGTTTTAACAGTTCTATACCATATTTATAATTTTCTCTTATCATACTCATTTTATTTCTGCTGCCACTGGTAAACTGGTAACACATTGAGTGATAACACATTTGACATTGCAAAAGCTGTCATGTCATTTTTGCGTACAAAATAATTTTGGTTTTTTACTTCAATTTTGATACTTTTCATCATCCAAAATATTTTACCAAACAACTTCCAGCGTTTGTAAAATTGTGGTGGATCCTCCACAAAAGCCGCAAGAGTTGAAGTTGAAGTCGAATCATGGCATTAGCCAGTTGTGCATAAATGAATGTAGTTTTTAGAGAGAAAAAAAAGTGTGTAGTTGAGGGACCCTCGTCGTCTCTCTCGTCAGAAGACAGTCGTAAGTATTAACACTTTTGCGTTACAATTTCTGCCAGTTTAGAAGCCGCGTAAAATAAATTCGTTCGTAAAAGTGTTTGTATGTTGCTATTATTAAAATATTTATATTTTTTATTTAAAAACATAATATTTCACACAGATTACCTCTAAGCCATCTTTCAATATAACAATAATTGAATTGTAATACAACTCTCCTAATGTAAGTGTGCTTACCTAATACTTGGTTTTTTATAGTGTGCCATGAAAATTTCGCACCCTTTGGGAAAGTCGAATAGCGCGCGGCGTGTAATTTTGAATCGTACCCGTATTCATGATCTACGTGTCAGTCAGATTTTTTATTCACCTTATTCACAAAATTAAATAAATATACTTATTTTTATTTATTACTAATTAGGTTCAAGTTTATACAATACGTACCTATTCTATCTATAAACTTGTAAAACAAAACAAAATAAACATAAACTAATTAATTCAAGTTGATCTACTGCATTGCTCTATTCTGTGACGCATCTTAGTACCTACTTGAGTTCGTGAACTCATGAGCGGTGCGCTTGGCGCGCGCGTTTCCCGCGCGTCGTAATTTGTTACGTATTGCTATTCGTTGCGGGGGCTGGGGTAAGCGTCGAATACCTACGGCGCTCGGAATAACCCGGCCTTAAGGTGTGTCCAAACATTGAGCAGCAAGAGCGCGGCAGCAACACGCGGCATTTCTAGGACATATTTCTGCCACGCTCTAGTTAAGACAAAGCCGACTAATGTTTGCGCAGCAGTACTACGCGGCACAACCAAGATACGCCGCGTCCTTCATTTGGCTTCAAAATTGTTGGCTATTTCATTTCACAAGATCAAGGATCCCATAACTCTTTAAAAGATCCATATTTTTCAATTAAACGAATCGATGTTTCGTTGTCCATGTTTGTGCGCAGAAATACGTCCAAACACAAATACTGCCGAATGTTTACTAAGAATGTTCGTGCGCGGCAAGTAGCCAGAAGCGTTTGCGCGCGGCCGTCGTCTAATCACAGGATGACGGGCCGCGCGTGGCAGCCGCGCTCGATTACCGCTCGATGTTTGGACACACCTCTAATGACCTGAGTAGCTCCTAGCTACTAATATCAGCTTCATGAGTCGATTTTCAAGGTAAAGAACGCTTGCAGAGGTCAGCTCATGGAGGAGTGTCCAGCGGTCCGGTAAATTTTGTGTTTATCCACTACAAACAAACTAAAATAAAAGTAAAAAAGATTTTTAAACAAGCTTTTATTGAAATACGCTACAGAGAAAAACTTATCATTTAAAACTACATATTTACTTCAACTTCGTCATTACACAATTTACATGATATAGCTCGTTGCGAGATTTAAGTACCTACTCGTTTTATTTATCTACACTGTGAAAGGCTCGCCGAAAAGTCGAAAATTCCAAGGATTTGTAATCTTTTGTCGTAAAACTCGTTAAAATAACTAGGTACACAACACACAACTTTTACATTTCTTCATAAAGTCAATCGTTTGAAAGATATAGACTTCCAAACTAGTAAAATGTGTGCTCCCCCTCTAACTTTTAAAATAGAGTGCAGAATCTAAAAAGTATAATATGCTTAATTTTTATCAATTTTTTTTTTCTTTTTTTAATTTTTAGGCAAGCAAGCCTCATCCAGGCCCTATAAGTTTTTACTTATAGGGCCTGGATGAGGCTTGCTTGCCTCGTTGCCACAGGAACCACAGGAACGCTACGACGATTGCTGCTAGCAATACGTATGATATGGTATAGTGATGTATATCATGCGCAGTTATTGTCCCTTCTTCCAAAGTTGCTTTCTTCATAGCGGCTATCTGATTGCCAAGACGGGTTAGTGTGTTGTTGATCTGTGCATCCTCTGTCGTTGTTTCGAGAAATGGCAGCGTAATATTTACCAAATGATGGTGCTGTATTGGAGCTGTATTTGCTATTAAGAGGTCAGGTTTTAAAGTCAGCTTGTTTCCCTGCTGATATGAATAAAGAGTTATGTCATGGCCCTTAGCTATGCATTCTTTGTCGAGTTGAATGAGCCCGGCTTAGCTGACTCGGCGCGCTCGAGTTTCAGTGTCTTATATGATCGTAAATAAATAAGTATCACATGCAAAATACAGATAGGACGATAGGTCATGTAATTGTAACCACATATTCTTGCAGGTTTCTTTCTTAGGCTGGCAGGTACCTATTTGTTCGGTTTGACAGAACTTTTCTTCTGGATCCAGACGCTTGATTGTACCTCGTAGCTGACAGATGTAGCTTTTATCCTGATAGTTGCAAGTTTGAAGATCGTCGTCCTTGACTTCGAGATAAGAATCCCTCATCAGATTAGTTGCTATATAATCGGTGATTGGAATAATGCTGATCATGTCATTTCCAACTTGAAGAGGTACCGGTATCAAGCGGTACAGTTGAAAACTGTCTCTGCTAATGATTGGTACGGAAAATAAAGTACTCTTTGCTCATTCTTGCCTTGATCCTTAGTAGCTTGTAGATTTCATATAAATCGGCCTGAATGTTATGTTTAAATGATTTGAAGTTCGTTGCTGAGTTGCTCTGGAGTAAGTAGATGCATGTTAATTTTACTATGATAAATATCCGTCAAGGTGTCAATTAAAGTGTCTTGTACACGCTTTAAGTTTTGTATCATGTTTGTCGTAGTCATGGCTGCTAAGGTAAATTCTTGTAAAGTTGACGTGCTTTTAGTTTGCATCTGCACTTGCCTGGCTGCTTCATCTAAGAGGTTTAGATGTCTATTTATAAGCTTATACTGAGTATCAATGGTCTTCTCAGTTCGTTTCAGAACATTATACTCAGCTTCTACCACAGACGTTTGATTTTTCCAAAGTTGTAATAAGTGCTTCTCGTTGCTATTGATAATTTCAATATCACGTTGGTATTTGTCCGCGAAACTTTGATTGAGTACTCCAAATAAAGTATTAGCTATAGAGCCGACTGAGTTGACATATGTTTGTGGGACCAAACGGTGGTCCAGTTTACGAGTTAAAAAAGACAAATCAACGTCACCTATCAGTAGAAGACAATCGGTCTTTGCGGTAGATCTAGATAGAGATTAGCGATCATTTAGGATAAGAACATTCAGCATTATATTAACATTCATAAGCAAACTACTGGTTCACCTATTGTTTTGGGAAAATCAGGAGTATTAAATGAAAATAGGTTATTCCTTGAATCGATGTATTGTTAGAATGAACGTTAGAATATGGTTTACAAAAATAATAAATCTAATTGTCGGTGGGAGTAAAAAACTCATTACGGTGCCAAGTGACGATGTCCGATGTGATGTTGCATATGTATTTTTATCAGGCGTTTACAGATTTCAACATGCCCCCGCGCGTTGAAAGCTTGTCTTTCAACCGAATCGAAGCGCTCATCCATCTTGAAATAGTGGACAAATCTTATTAAACGCCCTCCGGACTGTTCCACTCGCCGTTTTTACGTCAGCGACGCGATTGACTCCATCCTTTCCTGGATAGACCGACATAATACGTCCCAGTTTCCATTTAAGTGGTGGGAGGTGATCGTCCTTCAGAACTACAAGAGTATCCTTCTCCAATTGACCAGCACATGATCGCCATTTAACACGTTGTTGCAGTTCAGCAATGTATTCTTTGCTCCAACGGGTCCAGAAATGTTGGCGTATTTGCTCGATTCTCTGGTAGCGTGTTAAGCGAGAGGTTGATGCGTCTTCGTAGTTGGGCATCGGTAGCGCAGTGAGCGGCCGTCCGATGAGGAAGTGCGCAGGCGTCAGGGGTGATAGGTCGTCGGGCTCCGATGAAATAGGAGATAGCGGGCGAGAGTTAAGAATGGCTTCGATTTGTATAAGGACAGTGTTAAGCTCTTCGTACGTAAAATGACAATTGCCCAGTACTCTATATAAATGAAATTTGATTGACTTCACACCCGCCTCCCAGAGACCACCAAAATGAGGAGAGTAAGGCGGAGAAAAATGAAATGAAATCCCCTCATTGGCCGCACTTTCGGACAGTAAACTGCAATTATCTTTTAAAAATTAACCGATCTCATTATATGCACCAACAAATGAAGTGCCGTTATCTGAATAAATATTTTTAGGTTTTCCTCTACGCGAAATAAATCTACGTAAAGCTGAAAGGAAAGTACTACTCGTTAAGTCACCAACCAACTCAGTGTGAATAGCCTTAGTAGAGAAACATATGAAAATGGCTATATATACTTTAACGAGTCTACAACCTCTCCCATGACGATTTGCAGCTAAAATAGGACCTGCATAGTCTATCCCTACACTTTCAAATGGGTGACTAGGAGAGAGACGCTGTTGTGGGAGATTTCCCATCAAAGGGGTAACAATCTTTCCCTTCATGCGGTTGCATAAGACGCACTGACGAAAGCACAATTTTGCTAAATTACGACCACCTATTGGCCAGTAATTTTCCTTTATGGTAGCCAACAGTAATTGAGGTCCAGCATGCATTAATTTTTTATGCTCAAAATTAAATAACAACTTTGTAAATATATGAGTGGACTGTATAATTAACGGATGTTTCTTTGCATAACAATAATCTGAATTTTCTAGCCGACCACCTACACGCATTAGTTTATGGGTGTCGAGAAATAAATTAAATTTGAGCAAAGGGCTTTTCGTTGGTAATGATTTTCCTTCTAATAAAAGTTTGTACTCAGGAAACGAATCCATTTGAGAAAGTCTAACTAATAAATTTAATGCATTCTGTAATTCATTAGCAGTTAAATGTTTACAGGGAATTGATTGCTTTTTACAAACAGCGATAAACCGCAAAACGTAAGCTACTGAACGTTTTAATCTTAGAAAATTTGAAAAACGAGTGAAATCGATTAGATCTACATGAGTATTTGTAGTAACGTGTAATGTCACTTCAGGCTTGACTTCGGGAAGTTCCTCAACAGTTCCCAGAATCAATGGCCAGTAAGAAGGGCTTAGTTTTAAATACTCCGGCCCATTCCACCACAAATTTGAAAACTGAATCAATCTAGGTTCGACACCGCGTGAGATTAAATCTGCTGGGTTCTCGTCTGTAGGGACATGCCTCCACGTACAAGATCCAGTTTTATCATGAATATCAGCTACGCGATTTCGAACAAAAGGTTGTAATTTACTAGGTAGGATGTTTAACCAACCTAATACTACCATAGAGTCAGTCCAAAAGGTTGTGTGCCTAACTTTAGCCCTAAGTGATTTTACTACCTTCTCATACAAACATGCTCCAATCAATGCACCACAAAGCTCTAGCCTTGGTATTGTCACAGGCTTGATTGGTGCTACTTTGCTTTTAGCCATGAGCAAGCGCACAAGTACGTTACCGTTATTATTGACACTTCTAACGTACACACAAGCTCCGTAGGCGCTCAGCGAGGCATCCGTAAATATGTGTAGATTTAAATACATTGGGGAATCAATGACAACCGTGCGAGGAATACGTACATGATTAAGTAATGGTAAATCCTTTATGATGTGAAGCCACTGATTATAAATTACTGGCGGCACGTTGTCGTCCCAAGAAAGCTTATGAAACCATAGCTTCTGTAATATAAGTTTCATTGTAATTACACAGGGTGATAAAATACCCATAGGATCAAATATTTGTGCAATTACTGAGAGTATGCTACGCTTAGATACTTTACTGGAACTTTCAATGGTTATAGTGAAACCAAGTTCATCAGACTCTGAATACCAACTTACACCTAGTGTTTTGCTCGGTTCCATAGATCCGATATTTAAATCGATTGCTGGTTGTGAGTCTGAAATTAATTGACGCGCATTTGAATTAAATTTTCTTAGTGGCATACAAGCCGACGATAGTGCGGCTGTAACCTTTTGTTTGATATTTAAGATTTCAGCGATGGTTTCCGCTCCCGTAAGCAAATCGTCGACGTAAAAGTCATGAGTAATGATTTCAGCAATCTTAGCGTCATCACACTCAATACCAATTTGTTTGAGACACCTAATAGCTAAAAAGGGGGCACTCGCAGTGCCATAGGTTACCGTGTTTAGTTGGTATGCTTTAATGGGAGACGATGGATCATCACGCCAAAGAATTTGTTGCAAATGTCTATCACTTGGATGTACAGACACTTGTCTATACATTTTCTCTATATCAGCGGCTAGAATGTATTTGTGTTGCCGAAAACGAATCAGTATAGATAATAAATCGTCTTGAATAGTAGGTCCCACCATTTGAATATTGTTCAATGAAACTCCTGAACTAGTTGGTGAACTTGCGTTAAAAACAACCCTTAGCTTTGTAGTAGTGCTACACTCACGAAGGACACCATGATGTGGGATGAAGTAAGCTAAATTTTCTGGATTTAATTTACTTTCAGACATATGACCAAGTGAAATGTATTCAGACATGAAATCACAATAGCCTTTTCTAAATGCAGATTTATTTTGTGTTCTGCGCTCTAAAGATAAAAGGCAGTGTTTAGCCCGTTGTAGCGAGTTACCTAGTATAGCTGGACTCTGCTTGAGAGGGATGCACACGCAGAAGCGACCATCCTTTAAACGAGTTGTGTTTTCATTGAAATGCTCTTCACATAATTTTTCCTCTTCAGAATAATACGATGACTTAGGGCTAACTTCTTCAAGCTGCCAAAATCGCGTTAATTGGATTTGAAGGTCATCGTTAAAAGGCTCACCATTATGGTTTAATTTAGTGAAGTTACATTTAATTTGATGCGACGAGTTCGATACATGGCCGCCATTAATAGGGCCAGAAACTATCCAACCGAGGCTAGTTTCGTAAAGTACCGGATTGCCGTTGCCTAATTTAATACTACTCGGTCTCAATAAATCCCAGAAAATATCAGCGCCTATAATTAAATCTACTGCAGACGGTGTATGAAAATTGGGGTCTGCTAAACAAATATCAGTCGGAATTTTTACCGCCGATATGTTTATTTGACGATTAGGAACACAATCAGTGATAGACGGTAAAACAAAACAAAATATTTTGTTTGAATAAGATTCGCTTAATGACCTCATCAATACGTTAACCATTTTACCTATTTGCGAAACAGAATTATTAATACCGAGAATAGATTTATCTACTCGGCGAAAGGGTAATTTTAATCGTCGACACAGATCGTCCGTCATAAGGCAAGACGTACTACCGCTGTCCAGTACAGCCCGACCGACATGTGGTCGATTATCAATATCATATAATTTAACTAAAGCGGTTGATAACAGTACATCAGAAGCGGAGCGCGAATTAGCTACACAAGACAACGTTAAGTTCTTAACACAATCATTAAAAGGTGACTCAGCTGACGTAGTCGGCTTCTCAGCGCCATCTGTGCTCTGGAATGCGCTCGACTTATGTTTAAAATCCGTCATGTGCATAAGTGTGTGATGTTTACGTTTACATAGCCTGCAACCATTCGATCTGCAACGATTAGCAAAGTGACCACTTTTAAAACAATTAAAACAAATTTTTAGAGAAGGTAATAGTTGTAACCGTTGGTCTGTGTTAAGTGCCAAAAACTGAGGACAATTCTGTAGGCTATGTTCACCCTGACATTTCGGACACAACTTAATTGGTGCGATACTAACATCCCGTGTGCTTATCTGCTGCTGTGTACTATTATTAATTGACTGACCCACCATACCTTTCAACTTAACATTTTTATTGCTTGATGTGTCCCGACTACCACGAGATAACTCCAATGTTTCAATCAAATCTGCCCTGCTACGTAAGAAGTCATATAAATGACATAATAATATACGCTTATCTTTGTCTAATCTAGCCTTAAACTCCTCCCACTCATGGTAGGTCTTGGCGTCTAGTTTATGACTAACGATTCGTATGAGAAGCGTATCCCAATGTTTAGTGGGCTCGTCTAACGATTCTAAAGCTCTCAAATTCTTGTTTAAACTATCTATAATACGCTTTAAACTACTTGAACACTCTTTAATTACAGGTTCAATGTTAAATAGGGCATTGACATGATTTTGTATGAGTAAACGTTTATTATTAAAGCGTTCACACAACAAATCCCACGCAATTTTATAATTCTTTGTTGAAAACTCAATAGATTTTATCACTAAGGCAGCGGTCCCATCCAAAGATGCTCTAAGATAGTGAAATTTATTTATGTCATCTATTTCATCATTTAAGTGTATAAGACTGCAAAACGTGTCGTGAAATTCCAGCCAATTATCATATGACCCACCAAAAGTTGGCAACTTAATGGTCGGTAACTTAACGAGTTGGTGATTACTACTAACACGTGAGCGCGAGGTACCTTTCTCACTTCCCTCATCGCTCTTCTTAATATTACGCGACAATATACTCTGTGCTTTACTAATAGATTTGTAATAGGTCGATTCAAAATCGTTCCTCTCTAACATTTGAGGGTCGACGTCATCCACGAGACACTCTATTCGTAACTGCACCTCATCATATTGTTCATACAATGATTCCATTTTATTGATACGTAATTGCAGTTCACATACCTCAGTTTGGCCTAATGACCTATCCAGTCCGCTTAAGTACGTAGCGAAGACTGTGAGACGACCTTTATAGCTACCCCGTTTCTTAATTAACTCCTTCAGCTCCTCCTTGTCGGTCATACTGGAAGACGAGTATGTGGTCAACCTGGAATTTATATAATAAAACGATCACTTAATGCTAAATAAAGGCTTATAACTTATCATAAAATTCGTTCTGAACTAAATTATAGAACAAAGGATCTCATTAAGTGGACAGACAATAATAAGATTGCAAAAAACTCTCATATACTTAATTAGTTATACATTTACAACATGAGGACAGTATTTAAATTAATAGAAACAGTAATATGCAACCAGTTATACCTCAATATGATTGGAAATAACTTTCAATTGCATAAAAATGGATTAACATAATTTATACGTTATGCATGATAATAAGTGGGTAAACTGGGGAAACATATTTCAATTACACTCTGCTCTGTCCTCGAGATCAAGAAAACTATGTAGTAACGCGCTAGGTGCTGCTATCCAAACCACTAAATTTGAGAAAAAAAAAAAAAAAAAAGAATTTGACAGGTGGAGGCGCCCTCTCTCGGTTAACTCATTCGCGTTTTAGTGCGTTCGCTATCCGCCGCGTACTTTTTTCCTCTCGGATATTAAAAAATAAAATTAAGTATCTTTCAACACTTTCAAGTGTTTTACAGTGTGTAGACTTACAATATCATTAAACAGCGCATTTTGTTATTATCATTATGCCTAAAAGACGATACAGTGACGAAGATATTGAGGCCTACGTAAACCGTAAAATGAGAAAGATCGAGAAAAAGTTGAAGAAAAATCGTCGACAACGCTCTTCTTCGCAAGATTCCTTAATGATCATAGGTAAGTACTACAAATTAAATAACAGTTTATTATAAAGAAGAAAATTTCTTTTCAAAAGTTGTAGGTACCTACCTCCTACAGAGTTTTATCATGATACCATAATTTTCAAAATGGCTTCTATTACTCGTGAAAATTATTTAAATATGGAATATATGGAATATTCCCGACTACGACAAACCCGTGTACAGTTTATAAGGACTGATACCAGTGATATAACCAAAAGATTGTGAGCATTGCATTGGAATGCCTCCGTCATGTTTTTTTTCCCGCTATAATTATCTGTCAAATAGACAATACATTCACTGTTGGTCGTGAACATTTTGATGGAATGTATCCGCTAATTAATAACACAAGGCTGTGTACAGTTTGTGGGGACTAGTACCTACCAGGCCACATTGTTTACAAGGTTAAAAAGACTACTTTTTTATATTAACAAGTATACGTTTACGTCTATTTCAGACGAACCACTTAGAAGCAATGATTACGAATCACGCTTTCCGTCCCCTGAGCTACCCTTACAATCCATTGAGAACAGACAGCATACTGACCTTCATATTGGGGAAGTACACCCACCCAATGTGGAGAACACATTGTTGGAGTCTGCAGATGTAGCACCCTCTGTAAATGTCTCATCTGAATCTGTTATTCCTGACACTCCCACTGCGGATGTCCAAGAAGTTATTAGGAACAGTGAAGCTGAGGAAATTCTTCCAGATGATATTTTAGATACATTAGGAGAAGCTCCCTTAAGAGATAAAGATTCGGTCCAGCCCCGAATTCAAGTATAGCTGTCCGGTGGGAGCATACAGCAACAAATGGCCTTTCTAAGGATGTAAATAAAAGAGATTTTCCCAAACTTGATATTCCTTAAAATTGCAAGAATATTAATGCTCCTTTGCTGAATCAAGAAGTGAGGGCATCTCTGTCAGAGGCTCTAATCAAGAAAGATAAAGCAATTGAAAACAAACAGAAACAAATTACCTTGATTATTGCTTGTTTACGAGAGGCTCTGTCACAGGTCCTGTCTACAGACAGTACAAATATAAAGCTTGTTAAATCATTAACAGATGCTGGAAAACTCGCCTGTGACTTACAACATACTGAGTCGATGATTCGCAGAAGTTTTGTTTGCTCCTCGATTAAGAAAGAGATAAAAGATCACCTTTATACTACATCAATTGATGTCTTAAAAGCTTCTAAAGCCATTCACAAGACAGGCGCGGAAATGAAAACTGGAACCTTCATACCTGGCCCTCCAAGACGATTTACAAATCAATCCCAGAATTTCAACATGAGACGCCCACTTCCACCGCCGTGCAGGCAGACGGAAGCTGCGGCAGGACATTCGACAGTGCCTGCCCAGAACGTCCGACCCAACTGCCAGCGCCAGCAGCGCCGTGCTCCACCACCGCGGCAGCAGCCGCGCGGACCTTATAAGCGCTCACAGACCCAAGCACCGCTCCGTCGATAGAACCGGTGAGTCATGCTGGACGTCTGTCATTATTTATCAATAGATGGCGTATAGTGATGCAGAACTTTTATCTTGAGTAAAAGGTTATAAATTACCTTTCAATATCATATGCATATCTTACAAGGTCACACGCCATCGTCACTATGCATAAACAAATCTGGTTTGAAGGCCCATAGAGAGGTAATAGATGATTTATTAAAAATAATATCACCTTGTCAGTCATGTTACGGTGAATATGTATCTAGCACTTTTCTTGTACCCAAGCCAGACGGAAGACTAAGATTTATCTGAAATCTTAAGTCCTTAAATAGATTTATAAATACAAACCATTTCAAATTAGGAGATTGCGCAATACAGTAAAATAAATTTCAAATAATTTTTATCTAGCCAGCCTCTTGATGGTAATTACTGAAAAAAGTTACTGAAGATCATATTTTTAATCCCAATCAATAAAAGATCTGGATAACACTCTTTATGAATTCAATGTCCTTCCGTTTAGCTTGTGTACAGCTCCTTATGTTTTTACTAAACTCCTCAAGCCTGTGATGGCATTACTAAGAAGTTTAGGTTATATATCAACTATTTATTTAGATGTTGTATTGAAAAAACATAATGAGGAATGGCAAGAAAATGTGCAAATAACCAAATTAATTTTCAAATCTTGGAATTGTGTTATAAATAATGAAAAAGTCAAGGACCTTGACCCCAAACACAAGTTGCAAATATCTGGTTTTTATTATAAACACAGAGTTATATCATGTTAGATTAACCGATACAAAAAAGACATATTACAAATGAAATAATTAAGTTTATGACCTTTAGACGCTGCAAGTAAAGATGTCTTGCTCACTTTTTGGGTCTACTTGTCTCGGCTTGCCCAGCTATTCAATACGGCTGGCTATATACAAAGGAGTTAGAAAGGTGTAAATACCTAGAGTTATTAAAATCAAATAATAATTATGAGTTATATGAATGTACCCTTACATATATATCAACATTTATTTGGTGGTTGAATGCAATTAAAAATAATGTTAACCCTATTCGGGATGAGAGATATTTGCTTGAGATATTCTCTGATGCAAGCAAAACAGGGTGGGGGGTGGCATGTGGTGAAGAGACTGCAAATGGGCTTTGGGGTGAAACAGAAAAGGACCTGCATATTATCTTGTTAGAATTAATGGCAGCCTTTTTTGGCCTAAAAATTTCGCCAAACAGCTTAAGAATTGCCAGATCCTTTTACGCATCGATGATACCACAGCCATCTCTTATATAAATCGAATGAGTGGCATTAGATTCCCGCACCTAAATAAAATTACTAAAGATCTTTGGCAGTGGTGTGAGGAGAAAAATATTCACGTATTCGCATCATATTTAAGTTCGAAAATTAATGAAATAGCTTACGCAGTCTATGGCCACACACCCCGACATAGAGTGGGAACTAAGTAACAATGCTTTCAGCAATATTGTAAAAATGTTCAGTACATCAACCATTGATCTGTTTGCATCAAGAATAAACAAAAATGCGACTTATAGGTTTCATGGAAGAGATACCCTGGCGCCTACGCAGTAAACGCCTTTACATTAAATTGGAATAACCTAAATTTCTATGCATTCCCTCCATTTGCTGTCACATTAAAAACTCTCCGCAAGATTATAACAGACGAGGCTACAGGCATTGTTGTTGTGCCATATTGGCCCACTCAGCCGTGGTTCCCGTTGTTCGAAAGACTTTTAGTCTCTAAGATTATCCTGTTTGAACCAAGTGACGAAGCTCTTTTGTCGTCTTCCCACAGACCACCACCACCTCGACTTATCCTGGCTGCAGGCAGGTTATCAGGACGGCATTACTGAAAAGAGGTGTCCCTCCTTCTTCTATCGACATCATGTAGGGTTCTCTTTCCAAAAATACTATGAAACAGTATGATACAGGTTTAAAAATGTGGTTTCTTTTCTGTCAATCTCTTAATATGGATTTTTATTAAGCTTCTGTTTCTAACATTATGTAATTTCTTGCAATGCTTTTTAATGACGGATCCCAGTATGGAACTTTAAACAGTCATCGATCAGCTTTATCCCTGATAATTGGATCAAAAATAGGATCAGGACAGAATAATTCGCTTACTTAAAGGTTTCTATAGACTTAGACCGCCATTACCTAGATACAATGAAACCTAGGACCCGTCAACTGTACTAGATTACTTATCTAATTTCTATCCCAATGATCAGTTAGACTTGTATTGTTTAACCAAAAAGACAGTAACATTAACAGCCTTAGTTACGGCCCATAGGGTTCAAACAATTTTAAAAATAAATATCAATAACATTTGCATTTACTCAAATCATATCTCAATTAAGATTCCAGATTTAATTAAAATATCATGTATTGGCACAACACAACCTTGTTTACATATACCATTTTTTGTCAGGCGACCTGAAGTTTGCCCAGCTGAAACATTTAGATTGTATGTATCAAAGACTGTGTCAATTAGAGGAAGAGAAGAATATCTTTTCATTAGCTTTAAAAGCCCCCATAAGGCTGTTAGCTCGCAAACATTAAGCCGCTGGATAAAAAATGTGTTGTTGATACAAGTAAATTCAAGGCTCACTCCACCAGGCATGCGTCTACCTTCAGCAGCCCTTAAATCAGGTGTCTCCATAGACCTAATAGAAAAACTGCTGGCTGGATTGAGTCTTCATCTGTCTTTGCCAGGTTTTACCAAAGACCAGTGTTAATAGACAATGTCTATGACTTTGCTACATCTGTTTTAGATACATTCATAAAATTATAGTTTACAATAATTTCCTAATTGTATTTCAAGTTTATAGTTGCAATGCCAAATTATTATTTTTTGTTAATAAATAACATACTTTTAATTTCTATTAAACGGTATTAATTAAGAAGCAACTCAAATTTATAATTATTATTATAATGATTACCTCAAAAATCTGTTTTATTATAAACTAGATACCTACTTACATTAATTACATACTTACATACAACGCATTTTAGGGCTTTCAAAATCTACATAGTTTTCTTGATCTCGAGGACAGAGCAGAGTGTAATTGATGATTAAACGAACTTACCTGAAGTGAAGTTCAATCCCAATTACACGAAGGCTCTGTCCGAAGAGATCAACTCCCACCCAGTCCCATACACTCATGATCATTTGTCTTAATCAATGAGTCCCTCTATGCGTCATGTATGTAAGTATGTCATAGGGGATCCCGTTCCTTTTACTTTAAACTAAATGAGTTAACCGAGAGAGGGCGCCTCCACCTGTCAAATTCTTTTTTTTTTTTTTTTTTCTCAAATTTAGTGGTTTGGATAGCAGCACCTAGCGCGTTACTACATAGTTTTCTTGATCTCTTCGGACAGAGCCTTCGTGTAATTGGGATTGAACTTCACTTCAGGTAAGTTCGTTTAATCATCAATTATAATTGCAATTAATTACTACTTATACATATTACATAATTATAAACAAACTGATCAGAGTTGATGTTACATGACAAAAAGATTCAACAATACGATAAAAAGGATCGGTTGGACTTTAGACTTGAACTTTTCAACAAGTAAATTATGTCACAACATGTAGTTTTTAAGCTTAATTAAAATGATACTGACCTTTTACATCGAAATAACACTATAAAATACTACCTGATGAAGAGAGTACTGGGTTAAATACACTAAATTAATATCTCGCTTAACACTGTGACCTTGCCGAGCCGCAGTCGCCTTTGTCCAGTCTTCTCTCCAATAATATTCCGCTTTTTGATGATATTATCATTGTTTCTTCACTGATTGCGATGAATATATATCGAATCCGTTCGTAGGACCATGTTTTGGGAAAATCAGGAGTATTAAATGAAAATAGGTTATTCCTTGAATCGATGTATTGTTAGAATGAACGTTAGAATATGGTTTATAAAAATTATAAATCTAATTGTCGGTGGGAGTAAAAAACTCATTACGGTGCCAAGTGACGATGTCCGATGTGATGTTGCATATGTATTTTTATCAGGCGTTTACAGATTTCAACACCTATGTATTACTAACCCTCTTAATTGTACAATCATATCATCTCTTTTCCCGTATCCTCCCCTTGGGAACATGTTCGATACTCATCGAACACATCATCATCAGCAGTTTTGGCTCAAGTAGATCACGCTATGGCACCAGCGGACAGCGCGATCTACGTGAACCAGTGCGCGATCGACCGGCATACTTGTAGCACTCATTATCATCATTAGCATTAATTAGCGTATAGTGTCGGAATAAACTTCTCTAAAATCTTACCTTAGACTTATCATTTAGCACCCGTAATATCTAGCAGCTCGAACATTACCGTTCACTCAAATTTGCGTGGTTATTTCCTTAAAAGAATACCACAGACATCAACCTACATGCTTCTCATATACAAATACAAATTGTCTGGACTTTAAAAGAGACTTTGACCTCTGAGTTTGTTTCGCTGTTTCTTCTCAGAGTAGTCAGTTAGGAAATACCGGCCTCATCTAGCTAAACTAAACTTAACACGCAAAAACACATGATGTGTAAAAGTGTTATTTATAACTAATTTACAGAATAAATATTTCATTTCATTTCATTTCATTTATAACGAAAAAAACTTGGTCGTTTATACAAACGATTGACGATAAACAAAGTTAATTTTCGCTAATCTATGCTTAGATACGGAACCTTTCATGGGTGAGTCCGACTTGCACTTGACCAGTTTTATTTTTTTTATTTTTCAGCTTTAATAGTTTGTAAGTAAAAATTCTGGGGTGGGCACCAGACCATTCTGGGGTGGGCACGGCCCACCCGACCTCCCCCCCCCCCTTCCTATGCGTATGCAAACCAGCCAACTAAAAAGAGAGAAATAAAAACTTTTTAACAAAAAAATAAACCGACTTCAAAAAACACTGCAAAGTGAAATAAACTTTAATTTAGGTGCCAAAAACGAAAATAAAAAACCAAAGACATAAGTTAATTAAGAAATATTACGGAACCCCGATATTTAAGAGATTATCATGCAACTCCTTAGGAAGGAGCTATTATCTATGAAATTACAATTAATGCATCAAAATACTTCCAAATGCAGACAACGGTATATAATTGTTCATAAATAGTTAACCAATGGCTATATAAGCGAGTTTTGCTAAAACCCATTGACACGCAGACGATTTCCATCATGAAGGCAATCGTTGCGTGTTTGTTCTGCGTAGTAATCATTGTGGAAAGTGTTAGATATCAGAATGTCACGTACCAACCCGCGGAGAGACAGTTGCTGGACTTTAAACGAGATCATCCGGTAGGTAGCAATTATTTTGATATGCTTCAGTTTTTTTAATAGAAAAGTTTGAAATTATGTCTAAAAATTTGACTTTGCTAAAACAAGACTGGACTTGTTTAAAAAAAAATTTAAATAACATAAGTCTGTATTTTAAGAGTTTATTATTATGTTTAGTTACTATTAGGTACTCTACATTCATGCAGTTTTGACATGTTAAAAACAACATTTATTAATTGTTCTCTTCTTTTTCAGTTACCAATAGGAGTATGGACTAAAAATAATGGAGATCCAACTGAAATACGAGACACATTAACAATCAACTCCGATCAATTTAACAATCAGCTTCTTCTCGATACTATGCTGACATTTGATGGAGAAAGAATTCCCGAGCGAGTGGTCCACGCTAAAGGAACTGGTGCCTTTGGGTACTTTGAAGTTACAAACGATGTCTCCAAGTATACTTATGCTGATGTTTTCAATGGAGTTGGCAAGAGAACACCATTAGTTACCAGATTCTCAAATGCAGCTCAAAGTTTGGGAGGAACGGACGTTAGTAAAGAATTAAGAGGCATGTCAGTCAAATTTTACACTAAAGAAGGCAATTTAGATCTTTTGTGCTTGCAGACACCAGTATACCTTTACAGAGATCCGTTTTTATTCTGGTCTTTGGTTCATGCTTTTAAAAGAAACCCGCAAACCAATATTTTGGTAGATTTGACAGCCCGTTGGGATTTCGTGACACAAAAACCGTCTTCCTTGCACACCTTCTTTTGGACATTATCCGACTACGGACGTCCGGATGGATACAGAAAGATGGATGCTTTCCCCATCCATACTTATGAAATTTCCAATAAACATGGAGAGACACATTATGTCAGGTTTAACTTTAGGACAGAGCAAGGGTTCAGTTTTATTACCAACGCTCAAGCGACTGTGATACAAGGCACAGATCCGGATTACTTTAACCGAGATTTGTACAATGCTATCGAATTAGGTAACTTCCCAGCATGGAGATTAGAGATGGACATGATGACACCAGAAGGCATTCAAAAAGTAGATTATGATCCTTTCGATGTCACTAGACTATGGAAAAATGGCACATTTACCACCGTGCAGATAGGACGTTTAGTATTAAACAAAAATGTGGAAAATCAGTTCAGAGATGTGGAACAAGGAGCTTTTAATCCAGCTCATTTGGTGCCAGGTATTCCTGGGCCACCTGATTTCCTGTTCAGAGGCCGAAGAATGTTCTATAGGGACACACAAAATTATCGTTTGGGCAGAAACCACAACAAAATTTTCATAAATACGCCATTGTACGCGAAAACATACGTGCGAGATGGGACGCCACCTACAAGGCTTAACATGAAAAATATACCAAACTATTATTCTAATTCTTTTAACGGTCCAATACCTTATGTGGATGAGAAGCGGCCGAGGGAGAAGTTACAAGTACTAGAAAGTAATGCTGTTGACTTGGAGCCGCTGCGGTATTTCTATAACAACGTTCTTGAGAGTGAGGCTCACCGACAGAGGTTTATTGAAACAATTGTTTTGTCTCTTGTATCGGTCACACCACCGGTGTTGCAAAATGTTATAAAGATGTTGTATCTTATTGATCGTGATTTAGGCACACGTGTCAGTGTAGGGTTAGAAGTAGCTCTAGAACAGAGGAGGGCCCAGCAAGCTGCCGAGATGGCCACTCCTCCACCGAACGTACCTTTAAGGAACACACCGACTGCAGAAGCTGCACCCAAAACTCACTTCTATGCAAAAAATGCACACGGCAATTATTAATAAATTGTAATGATAAAATGTTAATTCAGTATCAAATTGAATATTTGCAGAGACCATACAAAAATATATATAAACCGGTTTCAGTAGATTTGATAAACAGGTGAATGCAACTGTTTTTGTTTGATTTTAGTATTGGAATATGTGAAGATGGAGTCTAAAATCTTATGTGCAGCAATTTGGCCCTTTTCTGTTCCCCTGTTTACCTCCCATTTCAACTTTGACGCCTTCTAAAAATATTAAGAAGTGGTTTTCGACAACATTCTATACCTCCTTATAACAAACATGTTAAAATGAAAATAAACACATCATCTGTTTGCATTTCTATTCAATTCCTTAAACTTTTGAGAACATGAAGGACAATATGCGAATCAATAATGTTGCTAGTGTGATTAGTATGATAAGATATTTTGCAAGTGTGTCATTTTGCGTTAATATCTCATTTGCAAATGTGGCATTGCGCACCGAATCCATTTATGGTTAGAATTGCATATCCTCGTCAAATAAGTGGAAGGTAAACACATCCATTAAATGAATTTATGTAAGGTAATATAAATAATAATTAATTTCAATAAGCTTCAAATCATGTATAATATTTGTCTTTCACTCTAATTTATATAACCCATGTATTTAATAATAAAATGAAAACATGTCCTATCTTGTTGGAATGCCCAAAATGCCCAAACCCGTGTTTATTAGAAAACCTATTCCACGCCACTAAAACCGCAATCAGCGTGGCTACCTACTTGGCCAAACACACATAAAATATTCGAAATAATGAAATAATTATGTTTATTTTGCAAATAGGTTATAAATAACACTTTTACACCTAATTTTTTTCGTAAATTTAAACGAGATAAGGCCAGATTCATTCGATTCACCATTGATACGAAAAGGAAGAATAGGTAAGTAATTGAATGGTGTAAAATTTTATTATAACCTTAAATGAAGTGTTTCCCTGAGAAAACGTGATAAATGACGAGCTTATATGGAACATCTTTCAAGTTTTTAGAAACGAAAAAATAACAATTTAAAAGGCACTGATTTAAAGAGGCTGTTGCAAGTAGCGGTTTTGGTAAGTTAAAAATTATGAATGGCACGTCTAATAACTAGTTCAGCAGTTAAAACTAAGCAGTAAACAAAAATGAGTAATAAAAAATAATGAAATGGATCAGTGAATATATAATTGAGCAGGAAAATAATTAAATTAGCGGTAAAAATTATTGAAGGAGTGGTTACGTGTGGGTAGTAATAAATCGGAATTTGTCGGTAAGAAATCTCATTCTAACCTCATCTAACCCAAATGATTCACCAACAATAGAAGGGATCTGGCGCTAATGGTCATGGTTCTAACCTAACCTAACCCACACAATTCACCAACCATAAAGGGGATCTGACGCATGTATATTTGAGGCGGGACCCAATTGAACATATTTTTTTAAAATGGGATGGGTTCGCCTGCTTGTCACTTTTAAAAATAAAAATGTGCTTGTTTCTTACACTTCAGTTGAGCAGTCAGGTTTTTTTAGATTTATTAAATAAGTTTTTTTACAGTTCATTATTACTACTAGTCTGTACTGACCCAATGCTGGGCAAAGTCCTTCCAATTCTTAAGGAAGCCATTCTGGTGGTATATCTATAGGTATACACGTCTATTTTTTTAAATATTTCTAATATAAATTATAGTTTCCAAAAGTTGCAGAATTAAAGACAGATAGTTTGATAGAAATAAAATCCATGCTGTGTGATTAAGCTACATTAAACTTTTCTGCTTCACTCGAATCTTTCCAATACAACTAATAGCCGACAACAGATTACAGAGAACAGTTTGTCAACAATAACTTCATTCATACTGTTTTGTGAATAATATTGAATAAAAAGCATAACCTATACTTTTGCCAAAACATAACGTGATATTCTTTGCAATCGCTTTTTTTCTTGTTATTATGGCTCGCGTTTGATCATCATCTTGCCTGATGGTAAGTAATGATGCGGTCGAAAATGAAGCACGCTTACCCAGAAGTAACCATTTCACTCTTGACTTAAAGACTCCCAGGTTATACCTATGAGGAAACACAGACTACGTAAGAGAATTCCACTCCTTAACCGTAAGCACAATGAAAGCATTCCCAAAACGTTTGTGCGTATGGGTGAGATGTCCACCATGTAACGATGGTGCATCGCCGTATGTCTTGTAGTCCGATGATGTAACGGGTTTGGTGGAATTAGATTGTGTATTTCCATCGCACGCTCCCCGAAATGTAACCGATAGAAAACCGATAGACATCCAACTCATCGCCAAAGTTCAAGGCTCTGAAGCTTTTACTCGACCAGTGAATTGTTGCCACTGAGTCTCTTGGCCCGTTTCTAGCCCCTAACAATTACATTTATAAGTTAGGCAAAACATAATAATAACAATACAGTGTAAATACACTGTCACATAAAATAAGATTTCCTAGACTATAGCTGACAGTAGGCATCGTGGTTAGCCTAGGGCTATATATACGTATAAGGTATATCTATTCATACACGAATTATTTTAAGGGTATATATATATACCTATAGCTGGTAAAGAAACCATAGCAACAAAAAAAAACCTAGATATATTATTTAAAAAAATTAAATAATTTAATATTTCTTGATACACGTAATAAATACTGGTTCCTTCTTATTTTTTGACATCCAATACACCAGTTTACGGGGGCGGCGGCGGTATTTGAGACGGTGCACGGCTTGTATGATGATTAAAGAGAGTTTTTCTCTGTTTTCATATGAAAATTATAATAATTACGTAAAATAAAAAAACATTGTGATTCATTTTTATTTCGTGTTTATAGTTTCTTTACCAGCTATAGATACATCTCTTAAAATATTTCGTGTATGAATAGATACACCTTATATATTATATTATTTTTCATCCGTCTGTTTCTATTCTATATCATCGTCATCTGCTTCGTCTCTTCTAGACTGTGTCAGGGTCGGCTACCAGTCTAACTGGCTGTAGCTGAGTACCAATGTTTTACACAGATCGACTGCCTATTTGAGGATCTTTGAGGAGTGGCTAGATCGGCGTCACCGGATACGGAAGTTTCGGGAGGTACCGGTGTCTGATGGGGAAGGACGAAACGCCTGGGTGTCACCACTGTGAGGATCGCCCTGAGGACACAGTAGAGCATACGGTGCAAGACTGCCCCGCTTGGGCAGAGCATCGACGTGTCCTCACGGCGGCGATAGGCGGAGACCTCTCGCGCCCGGCCTTGGTCGAGGCCATGCTGCGGGGCGAGAGGGAGTGGGAAGCGGTCGCCTCCTTCTGCGAAGCAGTCATGCTATCGAAGGAGGAGGCGGGCCGCGCGAGGGAGAGGATAGCGTCCTCCCTCCAGCCCAGCCGCAGTGGTAGACGCCCACGGCGTCGGACGTCGGCCGACGATCTCCGGCCACCGTTGGCGCGGGCATGCGGACAGCGAGTAAAGAGCAACTCGCTGTCCGACCATGGACCATGCCCGAGTCGACGGCGCGTTGTGTTCCACGCGCGCCTCAAAGAGCGTCAGCAAGATGACGAGGCCCCCCCTGTAGAGGGCCGAAGCCTGCCGGGGTCGTGGGACTTATCTCGTTACCGTGACCCCGGAACGTAAAGGGCTATTGAAGGAACACCGTGGATTTTAGTCAGTACAAGTTTGACAGTCCCTCCGGCCCTGCCCGGGGTGGGAGGACTCATATGATGATTTTACCACGTTAAAAAAAAGAAAAAAAAAACACACACATAACCCATGCGGTTATTACAATTACGCCTGATATTCTGAAATATTCTGATGTTTTTGTGAAGTGTATCGCATTATCCTTTTTATTGCAAATAAACATACAAAAATCTTAAATAACTACGAAGGTGTGGCTAATAGTAATCGACGGATACACGTCTAACTGTTTTGTGTTCCAAATAGATAATTATATAATTGACTTCAGTTAGTAGATTCCTACATAATATTCAATGCTTTGGCCATTACGTATGTAATAGACTGGTGGTATCACGCATTTCCTTTCAAAACATACTGACATAATTGCAATGGATTTCCTCTATATCAAATGTAGGTAATAAATTTCATCGCTGAATAATTTATTGCAATTTTTTATAAGGCGGAACAATAATTCCTTAAGCGTTTTGTTTCAATTATAAATGAGATTGCCACGAAAATGAAAGAGCTGTATCCGGTTCCAATTAACTGTTTGGATTTTCCTGTAATCAAACTAGAGTGGGGAAAATACTTCTACACCTTTTTAGAATGAGGAGATATTTTTCGCGTTATGAGTTCAGGATACCTTGTAAAGTTTTCTCTAACTATACAAAACTTTAAATAATACATTGATTTACATAGTTTTTTATTATTAAATGGCTCGCGTTTGACCATCATCTCACCTGACGGAAAGCGTTGATGTGGTCGGCAAATAATGATTAAAGACTAAAGCAATACGAACAATACTAATCCCATAAAAACAATACTTGTCAAAAAACCAAGTCTCGCAACTCAGTTCTTCTACCGTAAAAAGTTGTGAGATCCATGTAATACCAAGTCGATTATTCGATTATTCAGTCCCTACTTAAGGGACCTTCTGTCTTAAGTTGTTACGTAATTATCTAACCTAACAACATCTTATAGTGACCATATCAATATTAAAAATCTTTAACGTTTTAAATAAATAGATTGGCTTGGCAATCGCAAAAACAATGTAATTTATATATAATGTATGTATTACTTGTGAGATATATTGTGTTTTCATGCGATGGCCGAGTCAATCTATTTGTTTAAAACGTTAAAGATTTTTAACGGGGGCACACCCCAGATATAAACGCAGAGTCACATACGTTATTGTACCTACTCACTGTTGATGTTTATAACAGTTCCAAGTTGACAATTTTTTATGTTGGTACCTTGTGGCCTCGAGATATTTATTAGGCCGTTGTTTTTTTTTTTCGGTGGGAAAATCATCAAATTACTCTTTCCGCTCTGGGTGGAGAGGAAGGGAGTGTCAGACTTCTACTGACTAAAAACTCACCCTGTTCCTTCAACTGCCCTTACGTTACGAGGCCATGATATTTTCCAAATTACTTTTCACTTTACACAGTTGGCACTACCGGTAAAAAAAGCCTTCGTTCTATGAGAGGGAATGGTTGTTTCACCACGGAGTGCAAGTATGAGTTGCGAATATGTGATTTTGCGAGTGAAATGCTTTGGGAATACTTTCATGGTGCGTAGATACCTATGTTTTCCGGATTTTTATATCGAGAGTGAACACTATACTTCTAGGCAAGTGCTCCATTTTGACCACATCATCTGTATGCTCGGTTGGTTTCTGGTCTAACGCAGAGACATCTAAATATATATAAGTCAAAGGTGACTGACTGACTGACTGACTGATTGACTGACTGACATAGTGATCTATCAACACACAGCCCAAACGACTGGACGGATCGGGCTGAAATTTGGCATGCAGGTAGATGTTATGACGTAGGCATCCGCTAAGAAAGGATTTTGCGAAATTCCCACGGGTTCGGGATTTACACGGGATCAACAATAAAAGAGCAAGGAATATAGTTCATGGATAATTATGCAATTGACATAACTACATAAATAAGGGGTGAAGTTTTCTATGTAAAAATAATTATAGCTAAGTCATAATATTGTGTTTAGGAAAACATTCAATTTAAACTTTTTCACACACCGTCTCATTGATATCCATTCATAAATCACAAACTAGAGATATTATAAAGTATAATATATAGAAATTAATTTATGTACCTACATTTTATTGTACGCCCTAATAATAATAATAATAATTTTCTTGAGTCATGTATGGGGCAATGGAAGACGGTCCTCTGCTACCCAGGATGTCGACAGATCCAGGAAAACAGCGAACCGATTAGTATTGAGCGTGGCATATTTCAAGGCGACAGTCTGAGCCCTCTGTGGTTTTGTCTGGCTCTCAACCCTCTGAGTACATTGCTGGATGGTTCGGGGCTAGGCTACCAGTTGAGAAGAGGTGGTCAGGTCATATCACACTTGCTTTACATGGATGATTTGAAAATCTTTGCCACCAGCAAATTGCAACTGATGGAGCTACTGAAGGTAACAGAAACTTTCAGTAGCGCCATCGGAATGGAATTTGGGGTGGACAAGTGTGCGGTCATGCATATAAAGCGAGGAGAGATTATGGAATCCGTGGGAACTCAACTCTCGGATCCCATACACCTAAGATCCCTCGGATCAACTGAAACTTACAAGTATTTGGGTATGTCAGAAGCACTAGGCATCAATACTGCTTATGTTAAACAGTCATTGAAGGAACGCTTCTTTGGCCGTCTGAATAAAGTACTGAATAGTCTTCTATCAGGCGGAAACAAGGTGCGTGCCTTCAATGGTTGGGTTATGCCAGTATTGATGTATTCTTTTGGCATACTCAAATGGACTCAGACTGAACTTGACGCCTTGGACAGGCGGGTCCGCACATAGCTGACTGCAAATCGGATGCATCACCCACGATCATCGGTGATGAGGCTGTATATCCCCCGGAAATGCGGTGGTCGTGGTTTTTTAAATACAAAGACCCTGCATAACCGCGAGGTATGCAGCCTTAAGGAATATTTCCTAAAAGCTGACGTGGGTATGCATCGGGATGTGGTAGCGGTGGACAAAGGCCTCACCCCGCTCTTCTTAGGTAACGAGAATTGGCGCAAACCTGTAGTATTAGATACTAATGACCACAGAGAAGTATGGCAGAGCAAGGAGCTTCACGGACGCTATTACCGAGCCCTTCATGGGTCTGAAGTAGATTTATTAGCGTCCGTAGCCTGGCTACGTTTTGGTGACCTCTTCGGGCAAACCGAAGGTTTTGTCTGTGTGATTATGGACGAAGTTATGATGACGCATAACTATCGGAAATATATTGTGAAGGATGGTACGGTAGACATATGTCGGGCATGTCACAAACCGGGAGAATCCATTCGTCACATTATCTCCGGTTGTTCTCGTCTGGCTAACGGAGAATATTTGCATAGACACAACCTCGTAGCCAGGATTATTCACCAGCAACTTGCTCTTAAATACAATCTTGTGGAATCAGAAGTACCATACTATAGGTATGTGCCCGACCCAGTTCTCGATAATGGCAATATTACACTGTACTGGGATCGGTCTATCATTACTGACAGGACTATTGTTGCCAATAAGCCTGACATAGTGGTGATAGACCGATTAGAGCGTCGCACAATGATTGTTGATATAGCAGTCCCCCATGACGAGAACCTCGTGAAAGCTGAGATAGATAAAAAAAATAAGTATCTTGACCTGGCACGCGAGGTTGTCGACATGTGGGATGTGGAGACAGCAATCAATGTGCCGATAGTCGTCACAGCCAATGGTATAATAGCCAAGAGCCTCGACCAACATCTAAGGAGGCTCTCGTTGGGCAGCTGGATCAAGGGCTTGATCCAGAAAGCAGTACTCCTGGAAACGGCGCGTATTGTGAGGAGGTTCCTCTCTATGGTGCCCTGACCGCCGGTAGCTTGGACCCTGTTCCCGATACCGGTGGGCTACTATTTTTTATATATTTAAATGTTTTTATTTTTTATATTAATATTTAAAAATGTAATTTATATGTTCATATATTAAATAAATGGAATAATAATAATAATAAGTACAAACCTCAATCAATTTTAGAAAACGACACACACAAACTATATTTTGATCGCGCCATACTTACAGATAAGACCATCCATTATAATAGACCAGATATAACACTGCAGGATAAAACATTAAAAATTACATATTTCATTGACATTGCCGTTCCTAATACCCACAACCTACAAAAAACAATATCCGAAAAAATTAGCAAATACGCCGAACTTAAAGAAGAGATCACGAGAATATGGAAACAAAATAAAGTTTACATTATTCCTATAGTTCTATCCACGACAGGGTAATCCCTAACCACCTCCTAAATAGTCTGAAATTAATAGATTTAGAAGAATCCGTTTATATAAACCTCCAGAAAGCAGCCATACTAAATACCTGTAGAATCGTTCGAAAATTCAGGCAGTTAGAAGAAGAAAACACACTCTTATAAAAACACACACCACACGTTACATTTATTTGACTTTGGTCCGTAAATGTAACAGAAACCAGCCTAGAGCTGAGAACAGAAAACGATTTGTAAATAATAATAATAATATATCCTTTATTTCAGGCAACTAGGCCCATAAAAAACAATAAACAAATACAAAATCTTCTAAATAAACTAATACATAACAAATTTAAAACACTTAAAAACAAAAACTCGTTAACACGAATAGATGGCGTCGTGTTGCGCTGCGAGGTGTTGCGTAGTCTTCCGCGAAATCGTCGATACACGACACCTTTCGGCCAAAATTCCTGCTTGAGGAATGTCTCTAATAGATGAGTTGGAACCCGCATCACAAACGATTTAAAATTCGTTTCATGACGCGACTTCAACTCCTCGACCCTCAAAATCCAGTTGGTCTTAGCTCGCACGTACTCTATGATCTCCTCATCCTTCGTAGCGTAGTGAAGCCTGGACACGTAGAGCTGCGTCGTTGGTACAGCTGCACGCAGCAGGAAGTTGGGTCCAGCCAGTGCGGTACCACACTGATTACGACAAGGAGGCTGCCTTCTCTTCTTTTTCTCCACTCTCATAAAGCCATCCTTGTTACACTCGCCATTTTCAGGGCCACGCTGTTTCGGCTGCTCGATGACAGCACTCTGCTTAACCCTCTTCACATGCTCTGCTGGTAGCAGTTTGTTTGCGACACAGCTGGCTTTTCTGCGGCAATTGCTGCGTAGGCACGTTTAGGGGACGACGTACCTACATGCGTCACTACCTCGATCGATGTCGAGTTGACGACGTCGGCGGATCGCGATGCAACGCATGCGATTTCGACAGCGGGTGGCGCGGTGGAACTCGGCGGCACTACACTGCTGATGGCTGCATTTTTGTCTCCGCGACATGCGTACAAGTTACAGGCGTCAGGTGACCCACTTACCGCAACAGCGTTGCGCAACAACACTACTTCGGTACGGAGCTCTTCTATGGTGTTATTCGACACCTCCAACTTGGACTGCACCTCGGCCAGGTTTGTTTTCAGGGTTGTTATGTCTTTCCTAAGGGTAGGACATAGCTGTTCTCAAAACATTAAATTAACACCAGCTGTATTATTACACTTACCTATGATCCACAATAAAGAGATTGAATTGAATTGAATTGAACAAACAGATGGATAATTCAGTACGGAATTTCAGTAAATCATCAACAAACCCTTTTAAGTTCACATTTATGTAGATATAATTATTGATCTCTAATCGTTGGTATAGGCTTTATAAGTACGAAATGCCCGATGCGTGTGGAACACGCAGTCGGTTTCCAACATGAAAGCGACGGTTGTGTGTTTATTTTGCTTAGTAATAATTGTGGAAAGTGTTAGATATCAGAATGTCACGTACCAACCCGCAGAAAGACAATTACTGGATTTCAAACGGGAAAATCCGGTGGGTACAAACTATTTTTTGACATTTAAAATCAATTGCTGTTCGTTATTATCGCTAAAACTTTAGAAAGTCAGATCTTTAGAAAGAAAAGTCAGATTGGCAATGTCTGTTGAGACAGCTAGTTTTATATAAAGTATTCAGGGACGGTACTATTTAATCTACTACCTAATACATAATTATTATAAATCGAACATAATCGATCTATAATGTTCCCACTGTTGCGATACAGAGAGGAGACTCTCTATGAGAGAAACGTGTATAAATATAGTCTAGCTAGTTTGTGTTTTAATCACGCGAAAATGGCTTAAGGGATAAAGACGAAACTTGGCATACGTGTAGTTAACAACCTGAAATTAGATATGGGTTATTTTTTGAAGGACTTGTTATGATTTTTACATATCTACAGTCTAATTATCAGAGTTCGCAGCTCCATTTGAGTAAATTTTACAGGAACAAGAAAAAACTGTTTTATTTATTCATTTATGGCAATATTTCAACTGGTGATTTAAGCGTAGAATTGATAGAGAAAATTATTTATATATTTTTTTTTTTAAATTTTGCATTGTATTTGTGGGAAAATTGACAAGTACGAACTTAACTACCCACGGTGTTTAAAGTTAGAAAGTGTAAATGCAGTACGACTTTTTATTTTTATAGATTGATAAATATACATACCTCATCGTATAATCATTTCTGGGAAATAAGAAGTATTCCATTGTATACATTATAAAATACTGCACGAGATGGCATTGGAAGGCCATTTTCGTTTTTTTTTGAGTTACATATTTTGATAATTAGACCGACGATATACATATTATAATTTCAATGCGAACAAAGGTACGGGCTATCAAGTAAAATTGTATTTTTAAAAGTGCATTTTTAAAACAGTTTACCCGAAAGGCGAACAAAAAGGAAGCAACATAATATTATTTTAAATACATTTTAGAAACAAAAGGTATTTGTCAAAATGATTAAAGCTTACGTAATACTATTCTATTACCTACTACGAAAGTATTTATAATCCGCAGGTAATTTAAAACAGTATATAAATTAATTAAATGTTATTCTTTTTACAGTTACCAATAGGACTATGGACGAAAAATCATGGAGAACCAACAGAAATACGGGACACCATAACAATAAATTCCGATCAATTTAACAATCAGTTACTTCTCGATTCAATGCTGACATTTGACGGAGAAAGAATACCCGAGCGAATGGTCCACGCTAAAGGAACTGGTGCCTTTGGGTACTTTGAAGTCACAAATGACGTCTCCAAGTATACCTCTGCTGATGTTTTCAACGGAATCGGCAAAAAAACACCAGTAGTTACCAGGCTGTCATCAGCACCGCAGAATATTGGTGGCTCTGACCTCGGCAGAGAATTGAGAGGAATGTCAGTCAAGTTTTACACCAGGGAAGGTAATTTAGATCTTTTGTGTTTGCAAACGCCTGTCTATCTGTACAGAGATCCCATGTTCTTTTTGAACCTAGTACATGCTTTTAAGAGAAATCCACAGACACACCTGTTCGATTTAACGGCGCAATGGGATTTAGTAACACAAAGACCGATTATAAGTCACAACTTCTTTTGGATATTGGCTGATTACGGTATACCAGACGGGTACAGAAGAATGGATGCTTTCCCTATTCATACTTATGAAATTTCAAATAAGAATGGGGAGCGACATTATGTGAGGTTTAACTTTAGAACTGAACAGGGAATCTCAGCAATTACGACTGCGGAAGCGGCTGTAATACAGGGAACCGATCCAGATTACTTCAACCGAGATTTGTACAATGCTATTGAACAAGGAAACTTCCCTGCATGGAAATTAGAGATGGACATAATGACACCACATGACATACAGAGAGTTGATTACGACCCCTTCGACGTTACCAGACTATGGAAAAATGGCACATTTTTCACCGTCCAGATTGGACGTTTGGTATTGAACAGAAATGTTGAAAATCAATTCAGAGATATAGAACAAGGAGCGTTTAACCCAGGACATTTGGTGCCAGGCATTCCTGGTCCACCTGACTTCCTGTTCAGAGGCAGAAGAGTATTCTATAGGGATACACAAAACTATCGTTTGGGAAGAAACCACAACAAAATTTACGTTAACATGCCATTGTATGCTAAAACGTACGTTCGTGATGGGACGCCACCCACAAGACTAAACATGAAAAATGCACCAAACTATTATTCTAATTCATTCAACGGTCCAATACCTTACGTGGATGAGAAGCGGCCGAGGGAGAAGTTACAAGTACTAGAAAGTAATGCTATTGATTTGGAGCCCCTGTCATATTTCTACAACCATATACTTGAAAATGAGGCGCACAGACAGAGATTCATTGACAATATAGTGTTGTCCCTAGTGCCAGTTACACCACCGGTATTGCAGAGAGCGTTCAAGCATTTGCACCTCATTGATCATGATTTGGGGAGACGAGTGAGGGTAGGTTACGAAGTAGCGCTCGCGCAGGCCCAAGCTGAGCAAGCAGCTCAAGCAACTCCCGCGCCAAACCTACCAATACGAAACTTCCCAACAGCTGAGGGACCACCGAAGAATCCCCCCACAAAGGGTGCTCAGAGCATACGTATTCTTTAATAACCATCTTCATTTACTTCGTCAAAATATTAAACGTCCCTCGGATTCAAACACAGGTATTTGCAGAAGCCATACAAAATTATTTTCCCTCAGTAAATAAAAACTGTTTATAAAATGAAGACTTTCTTTGATGCTTTACTTTGTTTGTCGGAAATAAATAAAACTTCGCTTTATAACCTTTTCAGTGATATAAATATAATGTTTTGTGTTATATTTGTGTATGGTTTCCTATTTTACCTGTTGTTGTCTATATGTTTAAGTATGTTTTAATAAAATATTTGATACGTTTTTATTTACCCTGATTTCAGGTGATTGATTATGTGGCTATCGGTTTTAATAATCTAGACTGCATTAGATTCGGTGTTTGCGTGTTTTGAAACAAAATCAAGAAAACCGGCTATCGAAACAAAGATGTTATTCTTGAAACACCAAGTCTAAGAAACATCACAATGAATCAAGTTTATTTTTTACTACATACTTAAAATTAATTATTTCCAGTACGACCAAAAGGTACAATCATTCAAACAGGAACTATTTCCATTTAGAATTCGATTAAAAAGACAAAACCAAATACTGAAAATTTTTATTATGTATTTTAAAACGGAATATTTAGAATTTGATTGATTTACAGATTCACCCCTGTTATTTTTCTAGAGGTAGTGAAGGTCCTCATGGATGTCCTCCTGGGGTAAAAGGATTTGTCTGACTATAACTCTAAAACCATCCAGTAATTCGTCGATCTGTCGAAAATGTAGTAACTAATTCTACTAGAACTAGCAATGTGGGTGGAATTCACAATAGGTTCTAGCAATCTTGTTAACACCTCCGCCTAAGCTAAATATGCTTATGTTTGGAGTGAGTTCACGGCAGTACTGTAATGGGTAGGGTTCGAACCTCATAAGTCCGACACCTAAGCTAATAGGTTATTGACGAATATTTGATTGTGCAAGGTAACTCAGACATAGAATGATCAATACTTAAATGTTCAGTTATTCTTAGGTTCGTAATAGAATATGAATTTACTCAACTTATAGTTTGGGCTACTACTTTTGACCATCGGGAATGTTCTAATGAAATACCGCAACCCTGGACCGAAAGGACAGTTGAAGGAACACGGTGGATTTTTAGTCAGTAGAAGTCTGCTTCTACTGACTAAAAATCCACACTGTTCCTTAAAACCCACCCTGTGAAGGCACCCTGTGAACCCAAACTGTGTAAACTGTGTGTGTGTGTGTGTGAAGTCATTAGATGATTTACCCACTGCAAAAAATTGGTAGCTTTTGGAATGAATTAAAATAAAATAATTCGGTATTTTCTGTGTATCATATTGCCATTTTAAAGTGGCAGGCGCTGTTATGTATTTTTATTTAGAAATTGGCTTGAACGCTTATAATTTACATAATTATGACTTGCTTCTTCTCGCGACTTCTAAGACTTCAATAATATTCCAAGATTTCAACTATCTACATACCAAATTTCATTAGATCCATTGAGTAGTTTTTGCATCCAAGAGATAAGATAAACATACATTTTGTTAACCTATAGCCTAAAACTAAGTTGTATTCAACATCAAAAGGATTTTTTTTTCAATAACACCAAATAAACTTCTTCTCGAAAAAACAATAACTTCTGTAGTTCCGATGTATTTTGAGTAGGTACATTAAAACAATCCTTACCTGAAATCGAAATCGCAATCGTATGTAAGAAATTAATATTTTTTTGCTTTCACGGACAACTTAATCTTAGTACTCAGCTGACTGGAGTCTAGGCAGAAGCTGTTGAAATCACTCTTATAAAAACTTGACTGTAAAATCTGTATGATTTCTTGCAGTTCATCATCATCATCACTATCAGGTGAGGTGGTGGTCAAACGCGAGCCTATTATCAATAAAAAAAGATGTTTTTACGTGATACGCGTATAAATAAGAACATTTTTGTACTGGGTTGCATTTTTTAGTTATGATTTGTATGAAAAATTGGACCTCGACTTAGGCGAATTCGATTAACGCAGTTATCACTAGGTCCCACCTGCCGCGTAAGTCTGGGGTATAATTGTATATTAAACTTCAAAAATTGTTAGATTTCTATAGCGCAAATTGTTGGGCTATAACAATTTGCGCTATAGCACCCAATGATATTTACATTAATATCTTCTGTGTAATTTGTAAAGATATCGGCCATTTTGTGTATGACGGTAGAGATTATATTAATATTTGGCATAATTACCGGAACTTCGTACATAATAAGGATCCGGCTAACAAGTCTTCATTAAAATAATCTGTTTATCATAATATTGACAGACATATCCTGTACCGCACATCAAAAAGGAGGGTTACAATATTGACCGATATACATGTTCGTTTATTTATTCATTCATAACTTCTAAGTACCTTTTTTCCTGGTGGGAAAATCATCAAATGAAACTCTCTCCCGTTCTGGGTGGAGCGGAAGGGAGTGTCAGACTTCTACTGACTAAAAACCCACCCTGTTCCTTCAGTAGCCCTAGTGGTTCGGGACCGCGGTATCTCATCTAGACACGCGGGAGCGTGTCAAGCCAAGATCTGGTGCGTAGCTCATCGTGTGTAATATTACACGAACCATTTGGAGCCACTTTTGAGCCACTCATAACTCGATAACTATTTCACCTAAACTTGTCAAATTTGGCCCATATATTGAAACTGGCAAGATACATATGTGTTCCAAATTTTATAAACATATCTCAAACGGTTATTTAGATATTAACGTCCAAAAATCATCATTTTTATGACTGACCTATAGATCAAAACTATAACCCAGTTCCAGATGACCTAGAAAGTTCAAATTTGGCATACAGATAGGTAATTAGGTGAATACAAAGGAAAAAATCAGAAACTGGTAATTTTTTATCATTTTATTATAATTTTCAGTAAACATATAATTAGTGCTTGTAAATGTCTATATGTGGATTTTAAGATCTTTACGTGAATATATAACGAGTTAAATACCACCCTTAAATTGTTTAAATCTAAATATTTCCGTTTATGTACTTATAAATAAGAATATAGTAGATTTTCGTAGTTATTACGCATAGCTAATCGTATTCTACAACCACTAGCGCCACCTAATATCTTAGAGGGTCACTACACCATGCCGATTCCATTGATTTATTTAAAAGTGACACTAGATGGCATTGTGCAATTACGTCACGATCCTGAATCAAGTCTGGAGCAACCAGAAATTAAATTAAACGAGCAAATTAAGTACTCAAAAAGAACGAGGATGATTCGTCGCTAACTGAACTGCTGGCTTAGAAAATGTCATCACGATAAAAATAGGTGCACGTTTAATGTTGCGAAGAAACGTAGATGTCAGTAAAGGACTGGCAAACGGATCCATTGGAAAAATAGAGAAGGTACATTGGGACGTCGACAACAGCAATAACGCACTTAAAATTACAATACAATTTAAACATAATTTAATTTACGAATTAGAACGAGTCAAGACCAAGTTTCAGATATGAAGTAATGTATATGTTCACAGGGAACAATTCCCTATTTGCTTAGCATATGCTATTACTATCCACAAATAACAAGGCCTTAGCCTTGAAAGTGCTCTTCTCGACATAGGCTCCTCTATATTTAGTAAAGAGCAAGCTTACGTTGGACTCTCTAGAGTTAAAACCTTGGATAGAGTACATCTTATCAATTCAGATCCAAGTCAAATCAAGGCACTAGAGAGCTCTATTGTAGAGTACAACCGTCTGCGTACGTTATACCGCACCGACTTGGCCAAATCTATACTAATATTATAAAGAGGTAAAATTTGTAAGTTTGTAAATTGTATGTATGGGGTAATCTCTGAAACTACCGAACCGATTTTGAAAATTCTTTCGCTTACATGTAGCTGCATTATACTTGAGTGCTATAGGCTATAAATTATCTTATTATAATATTTGTCAAGCAAGTCGGGGACGGGACCCCGTGGAATATTTTCGACTTCTACGCGGACGAAGTCGCGGGCAGAAGCTAGTTAATTATAAACAGAAAACGCGTAAAAAGAATTCCGGATACTGAATGGGCAATTCACTCGAACATTTTAAAGGTACAAGAAAATATAGAAAATAACACAAAAAGGATAATTATACCCCGTAAACGTAGGAAAATACAGTAGTTTAACAAAAAACCATTTAGTATTAATTTTGTTATAAATAATTACCTACTACTAATTTATGTACAAAAAGTAATGATATCCCATCAAAAACATAAATGTGAAATGAGAGCCAAGTTCAATATTATGATATATGCCTTGGTTGTTGACTTCAACGACAAAAGAAGTGAAATCTAAATGGGTGCCAAGTTCAATGGTCAGTCCTGAAATTTATAAAAATACAATTTTTTCTTATAACTTAGGAGAATATATTGTAGCCTAAGGTCTGACTTGGCTAGTTTTCATATACGAATTATATTATAGCCTTCGCAAGTTCTAAACCTGTTACTTGTCGGTTCTTATTTTACTATTCCGAAAATTTGGCTTGCTGGTAGAAACTAACCATCGAACATAATAATTCGTACAAACAAACGATATGGCAAGAGTTTTATAATCCTAAGTCTACGTGTGTAGAACTTATTACAAATTCCAATACACTGATACCAGAGACCGAATTTTTCAAATTAAGAAGAACGAAAAGAATTATCGTGTTATTGGCAAGTGACGTGGAAAGTTATTGACCCTCGTAGTGCTGTGACACGTTTGTTATGATTGCTATTCAAGAAATATATTAAATAATTTGTTATCAATTCATAGAGTCAGTTATTTTGTGCTGAAACTGTGCATAGAGACTCCATACCAGATGTTGTCTTCAGCCCTTTTGGATAGATATGGGGTTTCCGTTACATGTTGTATATTAACAAAAGGGCTTAATTACCTCATTTCAAAAAGTTAGGTTTTTCGATTTTTTCGCGATTTTCCTTGCATGTACCCAATAATTTGCCATAGTTACTAAAAACTCACGCGCATCAGACTGGAGCCAGCAATCTTCTTTTTATAGACTTGCACAAATACATATATAATTAATACTCATTAACACATATTTAAGTTTGTACTGGAACCTACATATTTTTTAAATAAAAAAAAAATAACAACAACAACTGAAAAACATTAAAATGAAAAGTCAGTTCAATAACTAAAACCTGAATGCTAAAAAATCATGCTTTTGAAAAGTAGTTGAAAAAAGAAAATATTCTCATTTGAAACTATACTTACTTATCCTTATACTTATTGTTATGTTCATAGGTACTTACTATTCACTATTACTCGTTCCTGCCGTCTGTTTCTGGTTCATTCGTACGGTTTGCAATATCGCGACAATTTTTATTTTACTTTCCTGATCATAATTACTTTAAAGCAATTGAACCAATTTGAATAACTCAAAAAGTAATTTACTTCCTACGTAATGAGCTTTAATGATTAAATAATTGGTTTGGATAAGGAATCATATGTTTTTTGTAACATAATCAAAATAATTACATTATATTGCCTCGAGGCCTCTTTTGTTCAATATTTAGTAATTGTATTTATGTAATATCTATAGCTTTTGCAGAGCACGCGATGGAACCATATTTTTACATTAGCATATTAGTGAAAGATTATCTATTTTGTCTACGCTACAGATTTCTTTTTTTTATCGGTGGGAAGATATTAAATGACTCCTCCGGCTCTGGGAGCGGAAGGGAGTATCGTACCAGAGATCTATTGAATAAAAACCCACCGTGTTCCTAGTTGCCCTTCAATTTCAGGGTCGCGGTATCTCCTTATAATATTCTCACAACCAGGCTGGCAATAGCCCTATTGGGCCCAGTCACAAGTGCTAGTTTTAACGTACCGTTACTGGGTACTGGTAGATATCTACAGGTAGTGGAGTAATCTTGAAGATTGTTGCAATAACTTTCCACGTCACTTGCTCACACGGTAATTCTCTTCGTTCTTCTTAATTTGAAAAAATTGGCCAAGTGCGAGTCGGACTCGCCCATGAAGGGTTCCGTAGTAACTATAATAAATATAACATACCTACTTAATATATTTATAAGAAAAAAAAAACAAAAAACCTTTCAAATTTCTTAAAACTAGCTTATTTACAATTTTTACAACTACGCCAAATAACTTTGTTTTTCATAGTATTTGTATGAATTACAAAGTTATATTTGCGGTTTTTGAAAATATACTGTATCTCATAAACTGCTGACTCGATCTTGTTCAAACCAATTTTGGTTGAAAGTTTACATTAATATCTACAACTTATGGTGTTTTTTAGATTTTTCACTTCATTATTATAGAAGTTAGAGGGGGGGACACACATTTTACCACTTTGGAACCGTATATCTTTTAAACGATTAACTTTATTAAAAGTCATTTTAAAAACCATAATGTCATTTTTAAAGACCTGTCTATAGATACCACACACGTATAGGTTCCATGAAAAAAAAAAATTTTCAGTTTCAGTTCTATGTATGGGGAGCCCCCTTTATTTTAAATATTTTTTTAAATTTTCTGTTAAAATCGGAAAGCGGTTCACAGAATACATCTACCTACAAAGTTTTACATGTATAGTCTTAATAGTTTCGGAATAAAATGGCTGTGACATACGGACGGACGGACAGACAGACATCATCATAATCATAATGTAGTATAGTGTATCGCCACTAACTGATGACATCAGTGCTGAAGTAATTGCACTGTATTGTATGATAAACGTGTAATTGTCGACTCCTTGCAGTATATTTAATAAGTCTTCACTACTCATATTATAGTCCTCCATTATTAATAATATTTAATAACAGTAAATATACTTCTCTATTTGAAAAAAATCCGCGTTTGACGTCATGGGATTGTCAATTATAGACGACTGCGGCGTCACCGGAACAGACAATACAACAGTGTGATAGAAATGGGCATTTCAGTCATTACAGTTAATCGATAATCTACTAACACTCGACTTTTAAAGAGCGTATGGTTCAGTACTATAATTTTTTCTTGATTTCTCAAACATAAAAGTTCAATATCAAATGTTTTATCTATTTATTAGTGCAGAATTAAGAGTAAATTAAGTATACCGTAGGTTGCCGTCGTTGTCGATATTCTTGTTTTATTGACTGGTATCTACATCACTACGTGTCCTGTTATGGTGACTGTGGCGTCGAGGACTCGAGTTTTTAGAACTTTATAACTGGTTTTCTTTTTTGTCATCTTATGTTACTATACATGAAACCTGACGAAAGCAGTTCACTTCAAATAAATAAAGAAGAGATAAGGTATATAATTAACAAGGGAAATGAACAAAACAATGCTGTTTTATGATATTTATTTACGTTTAAAATTCTGTCACGCAGTCGCGACAGTGGCGTGCTGGGCTCATTTTGGCTTGTCGTCTGTACACGACTGTGGCGGTCAAAAGGTTAAGGGTTCAAAAAGCAGTTCAAAGTTGCATATCTGCATCCGTAAACGTCTATAGCTATAAAAGTTACTTAAAGTGCTATTAGCTGAATCAAATACTACCCTAGCTTTCACAGTAGTTCACGGTAGAACTCATTTACCACTTACACCTTTATATGAGAGTTACGAAGGTCATTCTGCCACTCACAGCTGTACAGTGGTTTCCATTGTAACTTTTATAGGTTATAGTAATAGTAACCACTATTATACTACTATAAGTTTCATTATAGAAATAATAGATACTCTTATGCATACTATAGTTACAAAAAAATCATCAGTGTAACTAAAAACTACTACTCCCTTTAGTAGCAATAGTCATTCCTTGCAGGCTCAATCCATTCGCCATTTTACAGCCGGTTTTGTAACTATTATAAAACATTTAATAAAAATGGATGCCTAACGATGGAAATTAATAAAGAAAAGTGGAGGTTATCGCAGGAAAGTACGCAAGGTTTATGAAAACCTGCTAAAATCGTCAAACATTGCTGAACATTCCAGTGAATCTGCTAATCATCTAATACTAAAGTATTTTAATTTTTAAGCTTTTAATTTTAAAGAATACAATGTCTATATTAAGTGAAGCGTAGACCACGGGTCTCCAAAATGGAAACCATTCGAATAAGTACGTAACTAGATCTTATAACCTCAAAAACAGGAAAATAGGAGCTTTTTGTGGCTGTGAGTTGCACTAGGGGAACAAAAATCACTGGAAGCATTAGAAGGGTGAAAATTAGCGCTATGACTCTCAAAAGGGAGTTATTAGAGCTAAAACTGACTACATTACAATGACGCCATGATTTTTTAAGAAAACTTATAATTCACTTGCAAAATTGAGTTGATATACATTGGTTTTTCAGTTAAATGTGCATTAAATGTACCGGTAAACAATCGGCCACTTGCGAATAGTAAGTTATCGACACTTAAAAATACGGAAATAAAATTTATTCTGTATAACAATTAAAAAATATCACATATCTTTTGTTAATTTTTAGGGTTCCGTAGCCGAATGGCAAAAAACGGAACCCTTATAGTTTCGACATGTCTGTCCGTCTGTCTGTCTGTCCGTCCGTCCGTATGTCACAGCCATTTTATTCCGAAACTATTACGACTATACATGTAAAACTTGGTAGGTAGATGTACTCTGTAAACCGCTTTCCGATTTTAAGAGAAAAAATTAAAAAATATTTAAAATAAATGGGGCTCCCCATACATGGAACTGAAACTGAAAATATTTTTTTTCATGAAACCTATACGTGTGTGGTATCTATGGACAGGTCTTTAAAAATGATATTATGGTTTCTAAAATGACTTTTTCATAAAGTTAATCGTTTAAAAGATATACGCTTCCAAATTGGTATAATGTGTGTCCCCCCCCCCCCCCCCTCTAACTTCTATAATAATGAAGTGAAAAATCTAAGAAAACCATTTGTTGTAGATCTTAATGTAAACTTTCAACCAAAATTAGTTTTAACGAGATCAAGTCAGCAGTTTTTGAGATACAGTATATTTTCGAAAACCGCAAATATAACTTTGTAATTCATACAAATACTATGAAAAACAAAGTTATTTGGCGTAGTTGTAATAATTGTAAATAAGCAAGTTTTAAGAAATTTGTAAGGTTTTTTGTTTTTTTTTTCAAATAAATATATTAAGTATGTTATATTTATTATAGTTACTACGGAACCCTTCAAGGGCGAGTCCAACTCGCACTTGGCCAATTTTTTAAATACTATAAAAGCGCGTTAAAATTACTCGAAAATTATCTTATATATCTACAGTAATATATCTTGCTAATACAGAATACAAACTTTTACTTAAGTACTTTTGTTTTATTTTCATGATGGCGACGAAAACACTTTACCAAAATATTACAAATAATGTCAACTGAAGATATACAATAAAGAACTATAATCAATTCATTCGTTCAAAGTAGTTCAAAATCATTCAAAAGTAGCGCTACGAGAGCTTTAGTATAGCTTTAATAAATCGTTATAGCTATTAAGGGACCTTTATGCAACCGTTGTGCAGGTTACATGGAACTTTAGTCTGCATAAAATGGCGCCCAAATAGCGCTAAAGCGGCTGCTTTAAGTCTGTAGTAGCTGCTCTAGCGCTTACGTCTAATACCATAAGTAATAATCGGATACGCTCTAAAGCCCTAATGCAGCCCATTTGTGCTAGTTGGGTATACAGAGTACGACGTCACTTACTCAATATCCATGACATTGTCGACGGACAGATACTCGACTACATCACAATCCACATGAGACAATCTTTTCGTTGATCTGCCCTACAATTTCATTAGTCGGTGCCAAAATTGCTCTTTCACGCTGCCTTACTCTATCCCTCATATTTGTTTTCAAATCGGAATAAACGTGGTTTATTAAATTATCTGTATCTTGGACTATGTTACGGAATTCAGACCTCAAATAAATCATCCCGTTGATATCTGTTGCCACACGATATTCTCCTATTTTCAAAAGAGCAGCCGCATATTGCCCCGATTTGAAAATAGAAATGATTCGTATATTAAATTGATTGGTTAAAATTTAAACGACACGGTTGGCGTAACGGTTGACTGGTGCTTAACGTGGGTTCGACCCCAACCCTAGACAAAGATTTGTATGGCCTACATGTAGTTGTGTAGTTTAAAACAAATTGTTTCGAGTGGTTCTTGAATACGCAATTTGAATGAATTGGGAGGGGGGGGAAACAAAGTTCCAACACCCCTTTTACATCCTTAAGAGATGATTTCTGGGATAAAAGCCATTCTATGTCTTTTCCAGTGTCTAAAACTATCTCTATACCAAATTTCATCTAAATCGGTTCAGCGGTCAAGTGTATTATGTGCGTTGGGAGGGCGGGACATTATTGATTCCCTATACGAAATTCCAACATCCTTTTTCATAATTTAGGGATTATTTCCGGGGTAAAAACTATCCCATGTCTTCGCCAAGGTCCTAAACACTATTCCCATAACAATTTTAAAAATCAAATTTAATTAATTTGATTTAGCTTTTGCCAGCGACTGCGTCCGCGTGCAATTCGAAAGCTATCCCACGGGAACCTTATATCGGGATAAAACTATCCTATGTCTTCCCCAGGGTCCTAAACTATTCCCATACTAATTTTAAAAATCAAATTTAATTACTTTAATTTAGCTTTTGCCAGCGACTGCGACCGCGTGCAATTCGAAAACTATAGCACGGGAACCTTATATCGGGATAAAAACTATCCTATGTCCTTCCCAGGGTCCTAAACTATTCCCATGCCAAATTTCATCTAAATCGGTTCAGCGGTTTAGGCGTGAAAAGGTAACAGACAGACAGACAGAGTTACTTTCGCATTTATAATATTAGTATGGATTTCTGATACAAAACATCATCCTTAAGTATAACTACGCTCATCTGAAACATCCTATATAATTGAAACAAAACGGTGGATAATAGAAACAAAATATGCTAAAAGAATACATTAACTAAGTACTTGATAATAATACACGCAATTCTATCGGCATCGTGATTGGAACATCCTAGTCGTCACGAGTTTCTATTTCATAATACTGCTAGATAATATACCAATCACAAAATGTTGTTGAAAATAATTACGTTAAGCAGTTTAATATCATTGAAATTTTCATGCAAGATCAATTAGGACGATCTACAGAGTAAAGATGTTACAGAGGTGTCACCTAGGATCAGGATATATTTCAGGTTGACCCAAGAAGAATTCAATGCTTTGTTGGAAATATTTGTCTCAAACACGTACGTAAATTGATTTGGTTAACATGCGCGTTTTTCTACTTATTATTGAAGTAGAAAAACGCGCATGTTAACCAAATCAATTTACGTACGTGTACCGCCGATTAATTCAGGATAATTATTGTATCCTGAATTAATCGGCGGTAATAGTGAGTTTCCCTGCGGTTTCTTTATATAATACGGTGCTACCATTATGCAATTTTGCACTTGGCTTTTAAGAATAGAATGAGACAGCTTATAATCTGTTTTTGTGTCTGTGTATCTGTGAAATATGTGACAAGCTATCAATACTACAATGAGACTGTGGGGGATGCTGTTTCACAACAGTTGCCCGACTTTCGGAGACGACATCCAGTAAGTTGTAGACTACTTAAATATACTTGATACTTTGTTAATTACATCTCTCTGATTTTCGTTTTCTTACGTGTAATTATGAATCCGAAAAATAGTACAATCTTGCAAACCTGAGTTATTAATAAAATATTTATTTTCAGACACCAATCGGCGTATGGACAACGACAACGGGTGACCCAATAGATATAAGAGACACAATAAGCCTGAATACCGACATTTTCAACAACAAACATCATTTCCGTGCCAGTGCTCACTTTAACAGGGAGAGAATACCGGAGCGAATCGTACATGCCAAGGGCTATAGCGCTTTTGGGTACTTTGAAGTGACGAACGATGTTTCCAAGTACACTACAGCCGATGTATTCAACGGAATTGGAAAAAAGACGCCATTAGTTGGAAGATTCTCCACAGCAATACAAAGTGTTGGTGGAACTGACTTAATAAGAGAGACAAAAGGTTTATCCATAAAATTTTATACCAATCAAGGAAACTTGGACTTACTATGTTTGCATCTTCCTATATTTTTATACAGAGATCCAATAGACTTCCTCCATTTTGTGCATGCACTTAAAAGAAACCCCCGTACCGACGCTTTGGATAATATAGTACGTTGGGACTTTATCAATTTAAGACCAGAATTTTTGCACACAATATTCTGGCTTCTATCGGATTTTGGATTACCAGATGGATATAGAAAGTTGCATCTCTTCCCAATTCATGTTTATGAAATCTACAATAAAAAAGGTGAACAATTTTATGTCAAATTCAACTTCAGAACCGAGCAAGGCTTATTTAATCTGACCAATGAACAAGCAGACGCTATTGGTATTGATGATCCTGACTATTACAACAGAGATTTATACAACGCTATCGCTGCAGGAAATTATCCATCTTGGAGACTAGAATTGGATATTCTTACAAAAGACCAGTTAGATAAGTTAGATTATGATCCATTTGATGTTACAAGACTTTGGAGAAGGGGAACTTATCGTACTATTACAGTAGGACGTCTTGTTTTAAACAAGTTAGTTGATAATAACTTTAAAGACAATGAACAATCTGCATTCAGTCCTGATAATTTAGTTCCGGGTATACTGGGGCCAGCTGACGTAGTTTTTAAGGCTAGGCAAGTTTTCTATCCAGATACACAACATTATAGATTGGGAGCAAATCACGCCAACATAAGAGTGAACGCTCCATTATATGACAAGACTTACAATCGAGATGGCATGCCACCTGTGCTTGATAACATGAAGGATGTACCGAACTATTATCCTAATTCCTTCAATGGACCCATGCCTTACGTAGATGAGAGTCGTCCTACGGAGAGATTATTAATTTTGCATAGGTATGCTATAGATTTGCAACCCATGGCTGAGTTTTACAATGAAATAGTGGATACTGATGCACACAGACAGAGGATTGCCAATAATTTAGCAGATATGCTGGTAGAAGTACCCGATGATGTGGAAAGAAAAGCTCTCCGGTTGCTGACGTTGGTAGACATTGACTTAGGACGTCGAGTTAGAGCAGCGCTAACGGCAGCAAGGGCTGTGGTACCACAAGAGAGACTAAATCAACTCACGCAATGCATAGCCAATGAGTATCAGAATCGTATACTTAATAATACTAAAAGTAGGTACACATACTCGTAGAAAGGTACCCAAAATACTGCATTAAAATAAATACTTTAAAATCTGAGCCATATTTCTTGTCTGTTTTTTACATTTATACTGTTTCAATAAAAATATGGTTGGTGGATTATTTGTATTATTCTTCATTTAACATTATTCAAACCCAAATTAATTACGACAAATTAATCCATTGCGATAGTCAAAAAAGCCTATAAGAAATAAAAACAATAAAATATTATCAAACCTGCGAATCCAGAGAGCAACTCAGCCAGTACTATCAGTATTGCTTGTATTTTTTAAACTACTTACATACATCTCCTACTACTAGGCCAACGCCTCCCCTTCCTCTTTCACTTTTCCCTAAATATATAATTATGTACAATATAATAAATATATCGGAGATTAGATAATTAACTATTTTAGCCAATAATGTAACTACTACTCAAATATGGCAATGTCTTTTTTACGGCGATTGAAACGGTTGAAACGTAGCACGGAACGGCCGAGCATCGAACCTCGTACACTGGTATCCAGCTGTTTGGTTTAAACAATAATACAGAAAAGTAACAATTTTGATCAAGTTGTCTACTAAAAACTAGCATTGTCACCGATAAAAACTTGTTTGTCCTTCAACACTATGAAAATATGCTTTGTCTATCATATTTTCGTTGATTGTAAAGATTACTTAAGAAAATACGCCGAAGGGATTTTGTGGTAGGTTGTCTTAGGTTTATATAGAACAGATTTGATTTTAAATGCTCTCCACTCGTTGTTTTTGAGCAGAATATAACAGATTTTTAAACATAACGTAACAATATGATATCATTATTATGTAAGCATTAGTCACGATTAATATGCACAAAATAACAAAATAGTTTTTCAGGCTAATAACAGTTACGTAAACTATTGTATATATTCTGCTTGTATGTATTCTGCTTAGGAAACTTGGAACAGCTACTTCCCCTTCACTGCGCCGGTCACAGCTCCATCAGGTCCTGTTAGCGGAATGGGGGGACAGGCTTATGCGCCCTACCGCCGGCCTCGTTACCTACTATTGAGGTTGTCCGGCCAGTGCTCGATAAATAGCTCAGGAGGAGGCATGGCTTCCTATCTTTTAGGACAACGCAGTTGCTCTCGGAGTACGGCTGCTTCGGGAAGTACCTGCGTCGCATAGGTAGGGAGCCAGACGCTCGGTTTCATCACTGCGTCCATTGTCGTTGCAGAGTGTGCTGGGGAGGAGCCGCGCCGTGCCCTCGTTTCAGAAGTGAGAAACGACTTGACGCTGCCGGCTGTGATTCGTTCCATGGCCAGCGGAGCAGCGTAGTGGGAAGCATTGATTTTCTTCTGCAAAGCTGTTATGTTGCAGAAGGAGGCTGCGGAAACGGAGAGGGAGATCTCGAGCGCTCTTCCGGCCTGCAGAAGGCGCTTCGGGTGCCGACAGAGAATAGACAATGGCCTCTGGCGGCCCCCCAATATGGGCCCAGGATCGGTGGATTTGGGGATTTCCACCGTCCTCTATAACACGAGACCCGAGGTGGCGGCGCGTTTTGTTCTACGCACGCTCTTCTCAGAAGTCACAGGGGGAGCCAAACACTTCACTCCGCCAGCTTAAAAAGACGGGATCCGCAAAGGCGGGCCGGGTTTAGTCGGGGGCCGCGTTGAAGAATACGTATGTGTTTCCGCAGCCCCCGGCGCATGTGTACGAGGGAACACAGGGTGGTTTTAGTCAGTATGAAAACAACGTATTTAATTAGTCACGTGATATTTTATGAATTATTGCTAATAGTACCTACCTACCTACGTTACGATAGTATTTCTGCCAGTTAACTCCTACCCGAAGTTCGTTTCGTGATAAGAAGATTAAGCATTGACTAAAAATAGGACTACCTCGCTTAAGAACAGTCATTATTACTAGGTATTTAACTTAAGATTCGATGTTTTGTGAAACAGCTATAAAATATTGAACGTTTTATCCTGAGCAGGTCGTCTTATTTTTCGCAGGAGACTGAGATTTGGCACACCATTATACTAATTATCACATAATTTTTTAATGAGTTAACGAGACGTGCTGTGTGCCTTTCAATAGCTTTCGAAATAGTGAGCACGCATGACACAGGACTACGCCCGCTGCAAAACTGTGTACCTATTCAAGCACTGCAGCAACAAAATTGTTGAATGGAAATACCTAAGTTAAAAGTGCTTGAAGATTTTAAGTATTACGGCTAGTTTGGTGGCTGGCGGCCAAAACTTGGTGTTTGTACCATTTATAAGTCAAAAACCACCAACAGAATCCGAATTCAAAACCTTAACGCAATAAAATCAATTTTTTATTTTAATATACGCTGTAAATAATTTTGTGGATTCAGCTTTTTGGCTTGCCATCATCTTGTGACCACCACATGTAAAAGTAAAAATTTGACAACTAGAAATATGTAGTTAGTTCGATCGGTACTTTTTATTAGGGTTCCGTACCCAAAAGGCAAAAACGGGACCCTATTACTCCGCTGTGTGTCTGTCACCAGGCTGTATCTCAAGAACCATGGTTCTTGAGATACAGCCTATAGCTAGACAGTTGAAATTTTCACAGATGATGTATTTCTGTTGCCGCTATAACAACAAATGTTAAAAAATAAATATTTAAGGGGTGCTCCCATACAACAAATGTTTTTTTTTTATCGTGTTTTATAGATAATGGGACAGCACCCTTCGTGTGCGAGTCCGACTCACACTTAGCCGGTTTTTTTTTTATTGTTGTTAGACTCGCATTTGACCAGAATTACCCCTGATGGTAAACGATAATGTGTTTGAAGATGAAGCACGCTTGCCTTGAAGTGACCTATTCACTCTTGACTTAAAGACCCCCAGGTTATAGCTATCAGGAAACACTGACTAATCTGTTTCCCTACTCGTTAGAGTCGGCTTCAAATCTTACCAGATGCAGCTTAGTACCAGTAATTTATACAGAGCGACCGCTTATCTGACCTCCTCAACCCAGTAGCTGGTTAACACGTTACCCCTAAGCCAGACCAATGTTAGATTTTGTAGCTTCTGTCTACGTCATAGATGTAAGTACCTACAAATTACAGCCAGAAACAACGGCTTAGCGTGCTTTCGGCAGGCGCGTGCACAGGATTATGACAGGGTATGGGTATTATAGATTTTTAGCATAGCCACAGCCACGCATCGTCACCATGCTACGATGCGTGGCTGTGGCTATGCTAAAAATCTATAAAAGAAAAAGTTTTTGTGACCGATTACTTCGCCGCATACCCTGTCATAATCCTGTGCACGCGCCTGGCTTTCGGAGGTTTGGAGGGATATCAATATGTTAAGATGAACACCCATCTATGAACCGACCTCGGCCAGCGTTGCTTAACTTTGAAGATCGACCCGTGGGTCTCTTATTAAATAGACATAAGCCTAGTTCATTTGGTACTATTGAAATTATTATACATAAGTTACTTTGTACGGAACCGTCGTTCAATTTACACTTGGCCTGCTTTTATTGTTTGTTTTTGTTTTTTTTTTATTGTGTTTTCTATATTTGTTTTAGTTATTTGCGGTTAGATAAATACTTTTTTCTAGCATATCCTGTGTGTTTTTTTGTTTCATTGTTTTTTTTTAACCCAAAGGTTGACTCGTAGAGAATGCTTTGCTGCATTAAGTCCGCCCATATAACACAATTCTACAGACGCCAGCACATGAAGCTACCCGAAACTGTCAAATTTTCCCAATCAACCTTGAACCTAATTTTTTTAACAATAAAGTTGAAAATCTATTAAAGTAATTTGACAGATTGTAGCTGTAGCTTGATGTGCTGACGTCTGTACATAAAGTTTAAATAAATAAATATCCTTCATTTCTATCATTGAGTAGAATCCAGATAATTAAAGCAGCCGGAAAGTGATGCATTAAATATTGGTACGTCTATTATATAGCTTCCTGAAATTATTTTCATTAAGAACACACGCACGCTTCTTTCGATTTTACCACAGGTTTTTACGTCTCAAATAATTTGTTAGTAGGGTTGTTAATTAGTAGATATTGTATGCAGGCAAAGATAACGATCTCAATATAATCTGTGTAGAAATCAGATATGAACAGTCTCTATAATTATTTTTTTTTGCAGAATTTACTTACCAATCACGTATGAAATTAGTAGTTTATATTTTACCTAAAAATAAAAACGCTTTTAACTCAACATACATACAACACTAATGAATAAGTTGCTTCAGTTGCGTAGACGCCATGTAAATTCCCTTAAATTGAAAGTCGTCCGGCCCTTATACGTTTTTCTTTAATAAAAAAAGACATCGATATGGGGCCCTTACCGTTGTCTTTTTTATAAAAGAAAAAGGTAGGTATAGCATATGGGTGCGTCTGTTCTCCAAAAGAGAGTTACTCAATTAAAAGAAGGGGCATACAAATGAAGCAGTTGTTCTTTTTGCTGTTTTGTTAGAAAAGACGCTGTCGCAAAATAAATAGAACGTATTTTCCTGTAACGTGGAAAGAATATATCTATCTTCAAATAATTATACTATTTTAAATCGAAACGATATTAACAACTTTTTCGGTACTCTGTACTATTTTACGATAAGTTGTGCGGTGGCTCTAATAACTCACGTTTCCCTTTAAGTCTCAATTACTTTGCAAGTACATATATAAAGTTGATGAAACTATGCAACGTTTTCACTTAGTGAGGATGAGGCAACTTATCGTATGTGTTTGGGTGTGCGCTATTATTGCACATGTGAATGGTAATCGATACGAAAATGAAACGGTGGCTGATGCTTTTTCCCAACAGTTGTCGGAATTTAGACGAATGCACCCGGTATGTACCATATCTATATGTTACTATATGTATGTGTGTTCCGAAGAACTTTATTATGCAAATGTGCCTAGTGCCGTCGCTCGAACCCTGTCTCTTATTCTTCGCACATTCTCCGCGCTCAACACTCTTAGATGCCAAACCTTATTGTGATGTGTTTGCAGATGAATGGAAGAAGATCCAGTACAAATTCTTAGAATACGTTTAAATGAGTAGGTATAGGACTGCTGGTATTTATTTATTTAACAACTAACATGTCTTAAATTTATGTAATTAGCCTTTGGCAGGTAAACACAAAAATAAATCAACAAAATATTTTTGGTTTCAAAACCGGTTCGTTGTTATCTACTAAATAAAAATAAAAAATCAGTTATTGGCTTTACAATTGGGTGTCCTAGGTTATAAGCAACGTGTTAATTAATACCCGAGCTTTTCTTACAGTATTTATTTAGCTTTTATGTAGTATTCGTTTTCATAATTGCGAATCTAGCTAGCCTAGACAGCATAAAGTAGGTAAATTAAATTAAAAAAGAGCTGAACAACGGTTACTAAGTGCTGCGTACCAATTTATTAATGGATATTAAATATGCATGAAGTATCAAAACGAGCTGAACCCATCACAATCGCTAAATATATTTTCAACATGCATTAATTATCATTTTGAATATCATATTTCAGAGACCAATTGGAGTATGGACAAAGCTGACAGGAGACCCAATAGATATCAGAGACACGATTACAATAAACTCGGATATATTCAACAACAAACATCATTTCACTGTCGGATCTCATCTTAATAGAGAAAGAATACCCGAACGTATAGTACACGCTAAAGGTTATGGAGCATTCGGATATTTTGAAGTTACTCACGACATTTCCATGTACACCAAAGCAGATGTATTTAACGGAATTGGTAAAAAAACACCAGTTGCTACTCGATTTTCAACCGCAAGACAAAACCTTGGCGGAAGTGACTTAACTAGAGAGACTAAGGCTATAGCCATTAAGTTTTATACAAATGAAGGAAACCTAGACATGATATGTTTCCATATACCAGTTTTCTTATATAAAGATCCACTTGAATTCCCCGTATTTATCCATGCCTTTAGGAGAAACCCTCGTACGGGAATAATTGATAACACAGCAAGATGGGACTTCATCACACAGAAACCGGACTTTCTGCACGCAAATCTATGGTTACAATCTGATATTGGCATACCAGATGGTTATAGAAAATCTAATTATTTTCCATTACATACGTATGAGATATATAATAAACAAGGTGAACGATTCTATGTGAAATTTAACTTTAGATCCGAGTTAGGTGTGGCTAATCTGACAAATGCTCAAGCGGCAGCTTTGAGTATTGAAGATCCAGACTACTATAACAGAGATTTGTACAACGCAATTGCTGAGAGTAATTACCCAGCATGGCGACTTGAAATGGACATTTTAGCAAAGGATGAATTATCAAGAATTGATTACGATCCTTTTGACATGATACGATTGTGGAAACGAGGCACTTACCGTACCATCCCAGTGGGTAAGTTGGTTCTTAACCGTCGAGTGGACAATCATTTTAAAGATGTAGAGACGGGTGCTTATAATCCAGACAATTTAGTGCCTGGTATTACAGGACCCCCTGATCTTGTTTTCAAAGCAAGAAAGATTTTCTATCCAGATTCGCAAAACTACCGTTTAGGAGCAAACCATGCAAATTCAAGAATAAATGTTCCTTTGTATGACAGGAATTATAATCGTGACGGAAAGCTTCCTTTGCGGGATAATATGAGAGATGCACCGAATTATTACCCAAACTCTTTCAGTGGACCTATGCCATATATTGATGACAGTCGACCAACAGACAGGTTGATTCCTCTACAAAGAAACGCTGTTGATTTACAACCAGTGGCAGAGTTCTATAATGAAATCATTGAGAGTGATGCACATAGACAGAGGATTGCAGATAATGTTGCAGAATCTTTAGTAAACGTATCTCCGGATATTGTAAAGAAATCCCTCCGTTTGCTGACCATGGTAGATATTGACCTGGGTAAGCGTGTAAAGGCAACGTTGGGAGCATTGAAGATGTCTTCGAAGGAGGAGACACGAAACCAATTAGCGCAATGTTTTGCCAATATTAGTTAAAACACATATAGATAATTAAAACGATACTAAAAGTGTGTTAATATATTTTAAATGCATTCGAAATACAAAATAGTTAGTCAGTCAATCGTTCAAATTATAATTTGTATTAAAAAACGGAAACCAACGTTTTCGTTTTGCACTAGCAATTAACTAAAAACAAAGTTAAAAGCTATTGAGTTTTTAACATTGTTTAGTTAATTGCTAACTTGTTAATTACATTGATTGCAATTATGGAACAAAATGCTTCTTTATTCTTATTCTACTATATTTGATGTTGATTTGTTGAATCATAATGGGATGCTTTGAATCATATTGATAATTTAAATTTACCAGATTTCACTCAATTAAGTGAACATTGATAAACATACATGCGACTCTTCTTTACACACGTTACCCTTAATTATTACTCGTAATTTGAACCCCTTTCATCACGGCAATTCAGAGCAGTGTTTAAGGTAACTATATACAACGTGTAACTTAAAGGGTATATACATACCGAGTGCACGGCTTCTTTGGATGATAACAAACGATATGGCAAGGGTTTTCTAATCCTATGTCTACATGTGTGAAGCATATTAGAAATTTCAATACATTGATATCAGAGGCCGAATTTTTCAAATTAAGAAGAACGAAGAAAATTATCGTTTTATTGGCAAGTGACGTGGAAAGTGATGACCCTCATATTGCTGTGACACGTTTGTTATTACTGGTATTCAAGAAACATATGAAACCGATAAATTGGGGTCAATTCTGTGAGTCACTTATTTTGAGCTGAAACTTTGCATAGAGACTCCATACCAGATGTAGTCTTCAGTCCTTATGGATGGATATGGGGTTTCCGTTACACGTTGTATATAGATGTTATACATGAAACACTGTCAAATGTCACGTGATCAGTCCATATTCAATTTCAAATTTCAATGTGAATAAAATTCAATGATAGTAGTGGCTTTGGGTCTCCCTTGTTTGACCGAAAGGAATTTGACAAATTTTCACTTCCCAAAAAATTTTTCGCATAATTTCATCTGCCAAATTATTACTTAGCAAAAAATCTATTCATAAAAAATGTAAAGCAAACCTTATATTTGGAAAATGAACGTTTAAACTATAACTTGTTTACCAACTAGTACTTTTAACATTTTTTATTTAGTCAAATATTTCAGTTGGAATAACAGTTTTTACGCAAAATCTTGTAAGTTCTATCGTAGTTATAGGTAACAGTAACCTAAGTAGATATTAAACATAACTAGTAACTACCTGTACTAAGATAGGTCGACGGCACTTCTAACCTAACCTATCCGAGTCACGGTACTCTGAGTCGATTTCACCAAACGTTTATTTTCTGAAGATTGTATGCTGTAATAAATCATTTGATTAAAGACCAAATGCCACAATGACATTATACTTGGTAATATTTTGCCAAGTAAAAATTAGACCAAATAAAAATATGCGTACTAAAATCATTCGAAATATTGCAATGGTATAAAAAAAGGTTGCTAAAATTTGTTTGGGTAATGAAATTTTGTCAAAATCTTTTCGGCAAAACGGCAGGATCCCAGTGGCTTTATTTATAAAAATATGATTACGATTTGATCAATAGTTCGAAATTTTTAGGGGTATGTAAAACTATTTTTTTAATCATCATCCATACATCACCCCTAGTCATACATAAAAGTATTTTACTCGATTACTTGTTCATTCATGTTTGTAGATGACGCTTACCCAATCAATTTTAAAGTCATTTTCTATTAATAACTGATGGAATTATGTAAACTGTGTATTCCTTGTTTTAACGCCGAAGGACGCGCCCGTCCCTGGTTCAGTCCATGGTGCGAGGCGAGCGGGAATGGTATGCAGTTGCCTACTTCTGTGAAAGAGTCATACTAGCGAAGGAGGAGGCTTCTCGCCCCAGCAGCCGCGGGAGATGCCCCGAGCGTCGGGAATAGCGAGCTGATCTCCGGCCACCGCAGCGTGGCGAGGCGAGGGCTTGCGGATGGCCAGCAAGGGTAGCTCGCCGCCAAGAAAGGATCAGGCCCGGGTTGCTGGCGCGTCCTAGTCCACGCGCGCCTCAAAGATCAGTCAGCAGCATTGACGGAGCCCGACAGGGCCATTGCCTGCTCGAGCTGCGAAAAAGTTCTAACGAAATACTGCGGTCCTGGAATTCAAGAGCAACTAAAGGACCAAGGTAGATTTTTAGTCAGTAGAAGTCTGACACTCCCTTTTCCTCCACCCAGAGCGCGGGGAGTCATTTGATTTATTTTCCGACCAGAAAAAAAATGCCTTTGTTGGGTGACGATTTGATCATTTTCACGGGGCAAACTAGATCGCAAAACGCTCAAGACAGAGAGGTTAGGAATGAAAAGGGGAGGCCTCTGCTAAGCAGTGGGAATAAGACTAAGAAAATGAAACAGATTTTTTTCTTGATCAATCATCAATCGCGTTTGACCACCATCTCACCTGATGGGCATCGATGTGTTCGAAGATGAAGTACGCTTACCTAGAAGTAATTTACTCTTCCCCAGGTTAAAACTATCAGGAATTACAGATTCCTTAGCTGAATGCTGCTGAAGAGGGAATTCCTCTCCTTACCTGTACGTACAATGAAAGTATTCCCAAACTGGCATTTTACATATTTACGCACACATTTTTTCTACAATGTTATGTAATATAACTAATTGAACAATAATGGCATATCAAAAAAAAGGGAAAAAGCATCTCATGAAGTAACTTCTTTCTTCCCGGGTGCTACTATTTGAGGTCAGGTCTCATCTTTTTCTGCACCAAGTAGTGCAACTTTGGGCTGTCAAGTCTGGCAATGGGCCCTGTTCTCCTGGATACTAGACCTTAACAAAAAGTATCATTCCATCAGCTAATTCGGTTGTCAAAAAACTTTTTACCAAAAAATTAAACCGACTTCCAAAAAGCACTGAAAAATTACTTTAATTTCGGTAGTCGGTGTCTTTAGTTTTGTATTTTCGTTTTTGGCACCGACTTCCGAAATTAAAGTTATTTTTCCTTTGCAGTGTTTTTTGGAAATCGGTTTAATTTTTTGGTAAATAAAAAGTTTTTATTTCACTCTTTTTAGTTGGTCGATTTATAATTTACCTAGTTACAAAAGCCTAAATCTCAACTACTTATAACCTTTTACAAAATATTGCTTTTCCCAATGCTGGGCCGTTAATTGTTGAGGAGTTCTCCTGGTACTTCACCATCAGCTTCATTTCACCATATGCATTGTGACGAGCATATTGTGCTTAATAACCATATTGAAGTTATTGAAGCGGAACCCATGAAATACTTATTATTCCTACTTATATATTGCGTAGTTCCAGTGGCCATCTGTGGTCTTCATCATCAGGTCCACTTCACAAATGGTGCTTTTCAAATGCAACTACACAAGTCTCTATAAAAAATACTCAAATCACTATAGGTGTGCCTATAATATTTGAAGAGTTCCCTCGATTTCTCCAGGATCCCATCATCAGATCCTGACTTGGTGTCAATGGGACCAATTTCGGCGTATACCCTTTCAAACAAAAATAGAATTTTCCAAATCGGTTCAGCCGTCTTCGAGTAATCGGTGATCATACATAAAAAAAAAATATATAATTATATATACGCGTCGAATTGATAACCTCCTCCTTTTTTTTGTCGTCGGTTGAAAATATACAGACAGCTTTCGTCAACGTGCCACTCTCGTTTTCGCCACTCTAACTGCTAACTGAATGTCACTAATCTAAGCATCATTTACTTCTATGCGAAGCTATAGATGGATGTTTGGATGATGAGTAACAAATAATCATTCACGTCAAAACAGCTTCATTCAGGAATTCCGACGGGAGCGGGATTTACAAACAGAAACCGCAAATAAACTCACGAGCACAACTAGTATTATAACAATAAACGTTATTTTCGAAGATTTAACCTTAAAATGATGATTTCGATATTGATAGTAATGGTGATAATATTGTACAACCTGCGTAAGTTTAGGAAATTTCTATGACAATCGATTTCGTTTTCATTTTTTTTTGTTTAACACATCTGCATAAACACAATTCCTTCTTCTCTGAATAATAATAAAAATGCAAATTCATTACTCGATAGAACAGACTCGGCACAGAATACTTTTCCGACATTATTTCCGCGCCGGGAGTTGGCCTCGTTGATTATGATAATTCTGGAGATAGCTTCAACTGTGGAGCTTTGTTTATTTATCTCAACGTATTAATTATGTAGTCGAGTTGAGAGTGGACTGGATGTCAACATGGATATATATGAAGTTACAGTGAAGGGCACAGAAAGTCAGTAAATAGGCTGAAAATGTATAATCACTGGTAGACGAACATAAAATAATAACTGGTATAGTTCAGATCTTAATTCCTGTTTGGTGGCGAAAATCATCACATGACTTTTACCCCACTCCGTTCCTTCAGTTGCTCTTGTGTTCCGGGGCCATAGTAGGTATCTCATTTAACATTCCCGCAACCCCGGCAGACAATTACCTGTCCTTGCTGCTGACTGCTCTTTGAGGCACGCGTGGAACACGACGCGCCGTCGAGTTAGCAGTTCGTAATTCATTATAGCATACCATATTACCGAGCAGTAATAGACCAGAGATTACAGGCCAGAACTTACAAGTCAGTCGTGGGTTTTAACAAATGCATGCACATTCCTTGATGTATTTTTAGTCATCACCAATGCTCTCTAAAATGTAAAGGAAAACATCGTGGAAAAACCGGCACGTCCTAGGAACGTAGTCAAGATATGATATCTACCAACCCGTACAAATCGTGTGTCCCAGTGGGGGGGGAAGGTTACTGGCTGATTATATTATTATTTTTATATTATTGTAATCTCTTTAAAATTTGCCTAGGCTTAGGGCCGCCTAGTTTTTTCAAACAAAGAATATCAGTCAGAAAAAATGGGAACTGGAGTCAAATTAATGTCAACTTTTATAGTTACTATACAGTATGTTAACTAACAGAGGGCGTTCCCGTTAACCCGCAATACATGCACGCATCCATAAATGCTAAAAAAATATTACCATTCGAAAAAAAACAATGTTTATTTTTTTAATTAATATTAAAATATTAACTAAAAATGTTAAATTGATACGTAAAAGAAACACTCTGTACACGCGTACTTGAAGGACGGCAACGTCGCAATTGCCGTCCTTCAAGTACGCGTGTCTTTTTTTAGGATGTATGGATGCTATACTATTGCGGGTTAATGGGAACGCCCTCTGTTAGTTAACATACTGTATGTTACAATATTGGTCGTCTGGTACAGCTTTTATTTATTTAAAATGAATAAGTAGCACAAAGGCTTCACTTGACTTATCATCATCACTTACCATCAGGAGATGGTGGTCAAATTCGAGCATATTATCAATAAAAAAATTTCATAATACGCATATTTATCGTCATATACACCAAAATTGATAATCATCAGATTTTATCATTCAGTGTGTGTATGTGTGCGTTATTAACAGTAAATATCGTTGTCTTTCTGTACGCTTGATTTTGTATTGCAGGTATAATTAGTCAAATAAGTTATCCGGGCACTGAATTGGCTGACCTAGTTTGTACATACTTACCCTAAATCTAGAATCGGTGCCTAAATAAACCAGTTTATCAACTAACCAGTAATGTAGTTTTAAAGCTCAATTATGTCATTGCTTATAAAGTTTAGGTTCTTTGTCATTGTTATCTAAACGACAAGATTTAATAGCAAAGCGAATTTCGAAGATAGCAGTAATATTTCACTAGCAAAAAGTTGATCCCTGCGATAAAACTGGCTCGTTTCAGCTTATTAAGGGGGGGAACATTGTATATACGATTTTATTTTGATTGAATTAGAGTAAAAGTTGATGAAACTTTCATTTATTTTTCTATTGTTAATCCACAAGGAACAATCTACTTTATTTCTCGTTGCCATCAGGAATTAATATGTTCTTGAACACTTGGCTCGTATTTTGAGTTGTAATTTTAAATCCACGCTGAAGTATATACTTACAAATGATAATTATTTTATAAATAACACTTATTTTACACGCGTATTTTTTATGTTAAGTTTAATATATATGATGGTTTCCTAACTGACTACCGTGATAAGAAATATCGAAATATACTCAGAGGTCAACTTTTCTGTTTAAGTCCATATAATTCGTATTCATCAAATCATATGAGAACTATGTATCTAAGATATACGCCTGTGGTGGTGGTGGTCTTTAAATTACCGCCTTGCATTTAATAGTCATACTAAATCCCATATATTACCATTATCAATCAAACCTAAGTACCAGGCTGGCATAAGCAAAAAGGACACGGAAAGGGCGCCGTAACAGTTGGTTATATACGTGTCGCGTCTCATTGGATTATGTAAATAGGGAGTCTATAAGCGGAGGGTCGTTCCGTGCCCATTGTTTCGGAAAACTCCCCTCCCCGCATCGCTCTTTAGCTTCTTCCCCTCTATCCCCCCTCTTACCCCTCGACCTGTCCACTGTACTGGAAGTTAGCTCGACCGTCTATTCCACTGGTGTACACATAGGTAATTAGAAGTCTGTGTGGACTAGAAGGACGATTTTTTATGTTAGACTTCAGCATGAATGGAAGATCATGGTGTTATTAATGGAGTTAGGACGTTGGGCTGGGTTATGGAAAATTTTGTGGTTGCATGGTAAGCGATGAATGTAATCATTTTATCTTGCAATTTTTTGTTAAATCAAGATTTGCTTGCTCTGAAGCTAAGTAGGAGCTTATTTTCATATTCAAATTCAATCATGGGAACGTTTATAAACATATAAACTCACAGGCATAAATAGCCAGACCTAAATGAACAATCTGTAGGTCCTACATATTTTATTTGGTTCGTGTAATTCAGTAAGGATGGCCATGTAGTCACAGGTACAACATACGAGTTACAGGTCGTGGGTTCAAATCCGCAAGCACATTACTTCGTGTTAATTTCATCATCACCACTGCTAACACCCAAGAAAACCAGCATGACTTAAGACCAATAAATCCAGACATTCGACATCATCCAACCTACACTGTACCATTGTAACCAATTTTTTTTATAGCACGAGGTGAAAAATCTTTGCACTAGAGTGCAACATGTAACTTTTCATCCCACCTCAGCGAGGAAATGACTAAATGCAAAAAAAAAAACATTTACATTCACAAGATACTTTTATTTCAGTTTAGGTATTAACTACTACATTATGCTAAGTAAGTATTACAGAATAATCTTTAAATTATAACAAATAATACTTAGGTATAATTAAGAAAAATTGAAAGTAACGTTGCTACAGTTACTTAAATTAAGTGTAATATGTAATATTTTGTTAGGTAATGTAAATTCAATTTACTTTATCCTCCAGCGGATAAAAACGGCTTTTGCACTCAGATATCGAAGAACAAAAATACTCTTTCCGAGATCGGGAGATGAAAAGTATATTATTCTATCTATCTATCTATCTACACTGAGCCCGTGGTGGATTACGGCTCACTCCCTCCTCTAATTAATAGAGAAAAAGCCTGTGTCCCAACAGTGGGAATATTGTAGACTGGTTATATTTGTAGAAATTACAGACAATTGCTGCACCACTGCACTAATAGTGTAATTACAGTTACAGTAAGAAAAAAACCGGTCAAGTGCGTGTCGGGCCACGCGCAGTGTAGGGTTCCGTAGTTTTATAACAGCCAAGTGCGTGTCGTATTCGCTGACTGATCGTTTCTTACCATGCTTTAACTAAAAGCCAAACATGACTACCTAACTAATTTGACTTCCTATACAAATTCTCACCTGATCCGAAAATTTTGCACGGAAAGTTTCAATTTTTTTTGGGATTTGTATAAAACTTGTCATAGCCGTTGTTTTGAATTTTAATACAGACACAGAGCTACACCACTCAATCGTCACAAGAAGCTAGCACGATACAACTTGCGCTTAGCGCCATCTATCGACATTTCTATAGAGTTGTTCGAAATTTTCGAGTCAAATACAATTGGTCGACTATTACTCGTAAACTTGTAAAGCCCACTTATGTGTGATAGTTTTTCTTTAAATTTCGTTATATATAGGTATTACTGCCGTCACATTTTAATTTCTAACTATAACCGTTTAGTTGATAGAGGGGGGGACACTTGACTCTAACGAAAATTGGTAATTTAAAGCTTGATAAGTCACGAACGGTTTACTTAATCAAAAAACGGTCTTAGCAAACCCCTAATATTTTTGAAAGACCTATCCAACGATATCCCACACTATGGGAAGAACGAAAAAAAAAAGTTATCATCCCACTTTACATGTATTGGAGGTACCCTAAATAATTGTTTATTTCAAAATTTTATTTCACCACTTTTTCGGCGTCATTAACGTGTATACTCATGCCAAAGTACAACTTTATAGTACCAATAGTTTTTGAGCTAAACCGCGGACAGACGGACAGACAGACGGACATGGCGAAACTATAAGGGTTCCTTGTTGACTACGGAACCCTAAAAATGGCCAAGTGCGAGTCAGACTCGCCCATGAAGGGTTCCGTAGTAACTATAATAATATAATATAATATAATTTAATATGTATATTTATTTGACTAAAAAAAAGATATCACAAATTTCTTAAAACTATCTTATTTACATTTTTCACAACTACGCCGAATAACTTTGCTTTTCATAGTGTTTGTATGAATTACAAAGTTATATTTGCGGTTTTAGAAAATATGCTGTATCTAAAAACTGCTGACCCGATCTCGTTCAAACTAATTTTGCTTAAAAATTTACATTCAGATCTATAGACTTATATCTTTTTTAGATTTTTCACTCCATTTTTATAGAAGTTAGAAGGGGGGCATACATTTTACCACTTTGGAAGCATATATCTTTTAAACGATTAACTTTATGAAAAAGTGGTTTTAGAAACACTAATGTCATTTTTACAGACCTGTCTACAAATACTACACATGCATAGGTTTCATGAAAAAATATATTTTCAGTTTTAGTTCCATGTATGGGGAACCCCCCTTAATTTTAAATTTTTTTTTTTTCCTAAAATCGGAAAGTGGTTTACAGAATATATGTACCAAGTTTCACATTGTATAGTTCTAATAGTTTCGGAATAAAATAGCTGTGACATACGGACAGACGGACGGACAGACAGACAGACGGACAGACATGACGAAACTATAAGGGTTCCGTTTTTTTCCATATGGCTACGGAACCCTAAAAATTCGACTTAAGAATAGCAATCTGGAAATTCATTAAACGCTAATCAGGATAAACTTATATCACTTTAAAGAAAATGGCAGGGCGTCACTAACACCAAGTGAGACCAAGGTAAACCTCGAATTAACCCACCAATCTAGGCCACCATTTAAACGCTAACATTGTTAGGGCTTAGTTGCATACTGTCGGCGTAGTTGGAAACCTAAAGCGATGCTCAAACTTTGCCAGTTTCTATTAGTTGTAACTATTGTAAGCTTACTAATAGATTGCGGGTTGTAGAAGCTTGTTTCAATAACTAAATTTTCATTGGAACTGTTTGGTTTGAAATGTAATTATGTATCTGCATCTAATATGTACTATTTTGAAGAAAGAAGAAATTGACGGACTATAACTAGCCAGAAATGATTCAGCTACTGGAATTTCTCTGTGATTGCATTAATTAATGGACAAACATTTAGAAGAAAAAAATCAATTTTTAGATGTGTTTGCTGCCTGAGAAGAAACACCAATTCATACTCAGAGGATAACGTCTCTTTTGTAGTCCCCACAAGCTTTATATTCTTAATATAACTTTATAAGTTACCATGGTCACTAACGAGTTTCCGATATTTCGGCACTGTTGCAAGCGCCATGATCACGGATGAACTGAAGTAGTTGAGGGTGGACGTTTATGAGCAGACGAGTGGGTGTAGACCCTCTTTCTCGTTCGTTTTTTGTGATCGCCACCGCTACCACTGTCACATGTGTCACTCAAAACTCGAATCTGTTCCCGACACAAAATCCCGTTTTAAGTTCTAATGATATGGGGTTCTTGTTTATTTTTTCGCTCAATTAATCATAATCATGACCATGTAGCTTTATATTCTATAGGATTATTATATAGAATTTCTTTGTTTCTCTGCTTGTGCTTGCTTGCTTTTATTTACTTTCCCCAACTTAATGATGAAAATCAGATGGCTAGCTTCGTACGTAATCCAATGTTAACTACTATCAAAACAACGTTTCAATAAATTGTTTTCAGAGAAAACTCGGTACGCTGGAGATTGATCATATCGAGAAGGAAAACTACATTAAAACTAAGTGAGTGTACCTAATGATCTGTAACTAGTGATCAGTAGGGCCACTTAAGGAAATGAGACATTACTGGGGATATCTTTTGTGAGTATTTAAGTACTGGCTTCATTTTGGAATTTGATTTGGTAAAGATTAAATTCTGTTGTTATTGTAAATATTAAAAAAATAATATTCACTAAGAACTTCTCCTGTATTGTGAACGCACATTTACATACAGTCAGACCCGGAAAAAATCTTCCGATGCGAGAGTCAAACCACTGTATCAACACTCAATACATTTATTGCATTCCTCGATTATAACAATCATGTATGTTTTGTATCTACCTACAACCTATGCCACACCCTGCCAGACACAGCAAATTAGGAAATAGGAAGAGCTTATAATTATAATAAATAAAATATACAGTGTTCGGTAATTAATGGATAATCTTGAAATGGCTTATAGTAGAACATGTATAAGCCCATACAGAAAGTAATACGAAAATAAATGTCATAAGAAATACCTAAGATAAGTATTAAAAAAAACAATTATTTTTTGTTTTATTTTACTTTATTGAACACTGTGACTATAAATTAATGAAATTCATTGGATTCTTCATCAATGTTTATGAGAGTCACCAACTATTATTTACACCGTTTTCCTTTAAAGAACATAATAAATTGCACAGTGTAACGCCTACATCCTTAAAGGTAGATAGATGTTATAAATTAATTGCATCAAAAATTTTCTAAACTACGAACTTCAGCATAAAGCCCGATTTCAGTAAATGTAAAAAATTAAGGTAAAAATCAAAAAATTGATCACTCCATAACTAAAATCGAAAGCGAAAAGTTAAGAAATGTCATTAAACCTCTCTCTATCTCCTTGAAATTTTTAAAAGAAAATGTCTAAGAAATGTGCTCAGAATACTTTAGTTATAATCTTCAAGTAAAAGTTACTTTACCGAGTTCAAAAACTTTGACTAAAATACTTTTGCATAAAATTTGGTATCAAAGGATTTTTGTTAGGTAATGTATACCACTTCCCGCGGCTTCGCTCTGACGGCTTACGTGCTTGTTTTTGGTTTAGAACAACTTATTATGACTAAGACGGTCCCATATCATAGTTAAAATTTTGGTCAATGAGAAACAATATAGCAATATAATGCTTTTTAACCGACTTCAAAAAAAGGAGGTCTACAATTCGTCTTGAACATTTTTTTTTTATGTATGTTACCTCATAACTCTGAGACGGCTGGACCGAATTGAAAAGACTCTCCGCCCGACGCTCGCCCGAGACGGTCGTGCCGCTCTGCGCTCCCGATCGTTCTGTGTTTGTGTCATCGCTTCGTCGCGCTCGCCGTGACGTCATTCGTAGTCGCCGACTACAACTCCCGATCCGGAACCGCCTTTTTCAAGGCAGTGAAGGATATTTTGTTTCTATAACAGAGTATCGTCAAAAACAATTTTGTTTGGCCCCTTCAGGGTAAAACCACAGTTTCGTGGTCCTTGGTTGGAAACCTCACGGTGTCAACAATACCAAGGGGGTGCTGACCCGACGCACCCGCTGATCCCCTTCAGGGTGAAGCAGTCAATTGGAGTCGAGTGCTAGGTTTTGGCCTTGGGGGATCTCCTAGTCAAACCTAGTTACTGAGTTTCCCTTTCAGCTACACACCTAGTGTCGGTTGGGTGTGTCTACCCCTTCGCACTAGACCCAATAGGGCCCGGTTCGCACAATAAGACTGGCGACCGGTTACAAGCTTAGGGCTCACCAATAGGTACACACCTCCCAGTCTCCACCCGACTGGGAGGCTAACACATCCCCGGACCCATCCATCCGGGGAGTTAGGCCAGTTAGGCTTTAAATAGGCCCCCCGCGGGAGAGAAATCTCCAAAATTCCCCGATAGATATTCTATATCCCTCGTCATGGAGGACGCCTTGCAAAAGGCGCACCTCTTGGACGAGCTAAGAAAGGACCCCGACTTTTGCGCCAGATATGGCGGAAAGCTCGCTGCTTTGCAGCGAAATATTTCCCTGGCTACTAAAGCCAAAGTCACTGATTTTAGCGACGTGCTCGATAGCCCGCTATCTCCCCCGCTCGCGGATCAAGGCCCTCCGGTTGGCTCATTCACCGAAAAGTTTATTGTTTCGGACCCCATTGTTCATCGAACAATGAAAAACTCCGAAACTAATAGCCCCTTACCGCCGCCGCCCGCTGACAAAGACGTACCGACCACTCGATTCCCAGACCCAGCTATTGTTGCCGGCCCACTCTCTAATCCCATTGTTCATAGAACAATGGACGCCGCGCAGGTGTGCGCTGCACCTGAATTTTACGATATGGACACGTCGGCTCCGTTATCTAACCCACCTTCCGACCAAGACGAAGCCTCTTCTTGCCCTTCGTCCTCCGAAGACGACTTTCAAATCGTCACCGGAGGCAAGAGGAAGAAAGGGAAAACCTCCCAGGCCAGCAAGGCCAAAAAGACCACCGCGTTGCCCCCGTCCCCAACTCAAACGCCCGTACGACCCATTAGCCCAGTCCCAACTACCTCTGCTCACGCGCAGAATAGTCGTCCCTCCAGCCCGATAGCCCAAACTTCCTCAGCCCAAAGGAAGCAACGCCCTCCGCCCCCCTTTTACATCCAGGACAAGGGTAAATGGACTGATGTGTCCAAGATGTGTGTTGATCGAAAGATCAACTACACAAACGCCCGTGCCTGCCAAAATGGCATTAAAGTCACCGTCCCTACGTCGAACGACTATAGGGAACTATATCGCGCCCTCCGTGAAAGGAATATTTCCTTTCACACTTTCTCCTTCCCCGAGGACACGCCCACTCGTGTTATTATTAAACGTGTCCCTAAAGAAATCCTAGTACAGGATATTAAAGACGACCTTGCCGATCAAGGTATACCAGTGATCGCCGTCCATCGCTTACATAAAGCGAGAGGCGGTGAATTGTACGACATGGTTCTTGTCATTTGTGAACCAACCGAAGGTCATCACCCAATATTTAAGATTAAGTCTATTTGCTCCCTATCCGGTATCTCAATAGAGAAGCCCTACAAAACCGCAACAGTGGGACAATGCCACCGTTGCCAACTGTATGGCCATGCGCAGAGCAACTGCTATGCGACTCCCAGATGCGTCAAGTATCTGGGCGAGCATAGCACTGCGGACTGCCCACGGCCTAAAGACCGAACCCTCTGTTCGGAACCACCCAGCTGCGTTCTCTGCGGCCAGACCGGTCACCCGGCAAACTACCGCGGCTGTCCCAAAGCCCCCAAACTCGCTCCTAAATTAGCGAAGCGCGCGCACGCCCGCCAACAGAGAGAGGCACCTTCTTCTCAAATTCCCCAACGTCTCGCTCCTCAGAGACCGTCCCCGTGGAACAGGCTAAACCACGAAAAAGCCTTTCCCTCCTTGGCCCCTGCCAAACCTTTGCAGGCACTGATGGATATACCCATCGCAGCGCAGATCCTGCCTATAGCCGTGGCTACAGAGCCCACAGCCAGTCACAAACCCGCGCCTCAAACCACTGCTGCTCCTGCAGTCAAACAACCGCCCAATCCCTCACCCGTCGTGCACGGCGAGGCTTGCGCCCAGACTATACTGCGCCATTATAGGTTATTTATGACCCGCCAAGCCAGATCTCTCCGCGATGCCCTTCTGGCTGCCGAACAGCAGAATAACGGCAAAATTACGACGGCAATGTACAGCCAAATATTCAGCACACACAGTGATGTGGTGCTAGGTCTCGACCAGATGGATGCGATGGACTGATCCAATGGATTCCCAACGCACAAACCACACTAGGCCTCGATCCCTCAAATTAGGTTTTTTCAACGCCAATGGCATTTTCAACCAACGCGCCGAAATAACTAAATTCCTCCGCGACCACCAATTAGACGTCCTCCTTATACAGGAGACCCTTTTGAAACCCCACCGCGCTGATCCCAAAATTGCGAATTACCGTCTAGTTCGCAATGACAGAACACGTTGCCACGGCGGCGGTACCCTTATTTATTATAGAAAGGAGTTATACTGCATCCCTCTGACCCCACCCGCGCCTCTCTCTCACCTAGAGTACTCTGCCTGTCGACTAGGCATGACTGGTCATCCTCCGATAACCATCATCTCTGCCTACCATCCCCCATCATCGGTCGCGTCTCTTGCTTCAGACGATTCTATCGCGCTCACCAGCGATCTCACGACTCTCTTCGGCCTGAGTGACTCCGTCTTACTAGCGGGCGATCTCAACGCCAAACACCCCGCTTGGAACAGCAACACGACAAATGCCAGAGGCAGAATCGTGTATAACCTAGGCGCGACCCTAAACTACGACGTCATCGCTCCGATGACTCCCACCCACTACCCACACGACCCTAACCATAACCCCGATGTCCTCGATGTGGCGCTCCTAAAGAATGTAAACCTCCGTTTACACTCCATAGAAGCGCTTCACGAGCTCAACTCGGATCACCGTCCCGTTATCCTACACCTAGGTTCCCGCTCGGGTAACCATGATCCTACCCAACCTCCTCCGACCCAATTGATCACCGACTGGAGGAAAGTAAGTGAAAAACTGAAATCCACCACGTCGCCTCAATTGGACACCATTCCTGACCACATAGTCTCAGTCGCTGACACGACGGCGGCGATCGACTCGCTTACAAATCACGTACAATCCGTCCTGAACGATTGTTCAAGGGAAGTTCCTGTAGTGGAAGACCACCGCTGGAAACTCCCGGACGATGTACGGAATCTGATAACCGAGAAGAACGCAGCCATCCGTGCGTACAGCGCTTTTCCCTGCGCCGCAAACAAAGCTCACATGCGCAACTTACAGCGTGCTGTAAGGAAACGCATTACCGAGCAGCGTAATGCGAGCTGGGACAAGATGCTGAGCGAACTTGAGCCCACCCATCTTGCCTTCTGGCAGCTTCAGAGGAAGTTACGATCCACTGAAGAGGCCACAATGCCTCCTCTCATTCGTCCCGATAAGAGTGTCGCCTTCGATAACTCTGAAAAAGCAGAATGCCTAGCCGACAGCCTAGAGTCCCAGTGTACTCCCAGCTCTCAACCAGTAGACCAAGCCCACCTCGATATGGTGAACGCCGAAGTCGAACGTAGAACTTCCCTTCCGCCCGTCGAAGATCCCGATAATCCACTGGCCCCCATCACTCCTGATGAGGTCCAGGATATCATTAAAAGTCTCCAACCGCGAAAAGCCCCTGGCTCCGACGGCATCACCAATAGGGTTTTCAAACTTTTCCCCGCCCAGCTTATAGTGCTAATGACTGCCATCTTCAATGGTGCATTGAGCAATAATATGTTCCCCGCAACCTGGAAACAGGCCACCGTCATAGGTATTCCCAAACCAGGCAAGCCCAAGTCTGACCCGTCTAGCTACCGTCCCATTAGCTTACTCAACGTCCTTGGTAAAATCTATGAAAGGCTTATATATAAGCGGCTCAAAGATTTTGCCGAAGCAAAGAGTCTTATACCCAATGAGCAGTTTGGATTTAGAACCGAACACTCATGTATCCAACAAGTCCACCGCATCATAGAACACGTCAGCGCCGGCTTCCAACGGGGCGCAATAACGGGAGCCTTATTCTTCGACATAGCGAAAGCGTTCGACAAAGTCTGGCACAATGGCTTAATCTATAAGCTATACCAACTCGGCGTGCCTGACCGTCTCGTGCTCATCCTACGGGACTTTTTATCGAATCGCACCTTTCGTTACCGAATTGAGGGGGAGCTTTCCTCCCCCCATCCCATTCGCGCAGGAGTTCCTCAAGGCTCCGTACTATCCCCCCTCGTTTTCACGCTGTTCACTAGCGATATCCCCAAGCATAAAAATACTCAGCTAGCCCTATTTGCCGACGATACGGCTATCTATTATACCGGTCTTAAACCCGATGCCATCGCTCGCACTCTCCAAACTTCCGCAAACACTCTGGCCAAGTGGTTCCGGAAATGGAGAATCGAAGTCAATCCAGACAAAAGCCAGGCAGTCCTCTTTTCTAAGCCGCGGATAAACCCACCCTCCCCCCGTCCGATTACCATGTACGGCAAGCCGATCCCCTGGGAAAAGCAAGCCAAATACTTAGGCGTGGTCCTCGATAAACACCTTTCCTTCGCTGAGCACATAAAGCAGGCACGTTCGCGCGCCGCTTTCGCTCTAGGTAGGCTCCACTTCATTCTTAGCTCCCGCAGCAAGTTATCACTCAGGTGCAAGCTGCGTATTTTCACCGCGGTCATCCGTCCCATCATGACCTACGCCTGCGTTGTTTTCGCACACGCAAAGCCCTACCTCCTCCACAAGATGCAGACCCTTCAAAACCGATTCCTCCGTAGAGTCACGGGAGCCCCCTTTTATGTTCGAAATGAGCTTCTTCACGTAGACCTCAAGATGCCTACCATCCAGCAGTTCATGAAACGTGTCTCCAAGCGTTTCTTTGATACTGCAATCCAACATAGGAATCCCCTTATCGTATCGGCCGCCCAATACGAACCCTCGCGTATCTCTAAGATTCGCCGACCAAGGCATACCCTTGTCACTCCCGATGACGCAATCACCCTGCTCCAAGAGAGCCGTAGGGAAACAAGTACAGTGGCACACAAAAACAAAAACCGACCGTCCTTCCGTCCTCGCCGCCGAGGCCCGCCGCGACGTCCCCGTAATAGTCCGCCCCGACCCTTGCCAGAGCCAGCCCGCGACGCTGAGCCAGTAGCTTTAAATTCCTTTATTAATAATAAAAATGATATGATCCAGCCTGTCCCTAGCTGCCCTCCCACTGCGACGCCCTAAGCCGAGGTCCGTACCCCACAGGGGGTGCCCTTAGCGTGTAGTCGCCTAGTTTGTAAGTTTTCTAATAAGCCCTGGCTGGAGGCTTTAATTAATTTATTAATTAAGGCAACCACAGGCAAGCCCGGTTAAGCAGCCGACAACCTCAGAGGTTGACCTGCGAGATGCCACACACAAAAAAAAAAAAAAAAAAACCGAATTGAAAAATTCTTTTTGGGTTTGAATGGGTATACTTTCTAGTTGGTCCCTTTGTTACGAAATCAGGATCTGATAATGGAATCCTGGAGAAATCGAGGGAACTCTTCAAATATTATAGGCACACCAATAGCGTTTTGGGTATTTCTTATAGTACCTTGAGCAGTTGCTTCCGAAAAGTAACATTTGGGGAAGTTGAACTGATAATGAAGACCACAGATGGCCACTGAAACTCCTCAATAATAAGTATTTCGTGGATTGCGATTGGATTACTTGAGTACAGATGTTAAACACTTTATGCTCGTCACAATACATATGGTGATGTAGAGCTGATGGTTAAATACCAGGAGATCTCCTCAAAAATTAATGGCTATGCACAGGGAAAAGCAATATTTTGTAAAAGGTGATAAGTTGTTGACATTATGGCTTTTGTAACTAGATAAATTACAATCCGACCCAAGAAAAGCGTGAAAAAAATTTTTTTTGCAAATATAGAACCGACTTCTATATAAAAACACTACAAAGGCAAAAATAACTTTAATTTCGGAAGGCGGTGTCAAAAAAAAAAGAAAATACTAAATAAATGACACCGACTACCGAAATTAAAGTTATTTTTGCCTTTGTAGTGTTTTTATATAGAAGTCGGTTCTATTTTTTGCTAAAAAAATTTTTTTCTTACAACTTTTTTCTTAAAACTAAGCAGAGCTTGTGCTATGAGTACTAGATAACTGATAAACATACATATATATTTCTAAATACATACATATTATAGATAAATTGTGGTGATAATCAATTTGTGGTGTGTGACAGTTAAATTTGAAAATAGATCTTGAGCGGGTCACCCCGAATGGAGTTGTGATTGTCATGACGCTGGCAGCGGTCTCTGGGATGAAAGATCGCACGCAGTGCAGACGCACAAACCCATTGGCTCAATCCTGAATTATTTTTGTAATTCTATAATATTTGTAAAAATATTCAATGTTATTGTTTAACAATATAGTCCGTAGATATCGATTTTAGAGTGTTATTTTGAATTCCTGCACCAACAGGCCCATGGAAAACCAACATACAAAGGATCAGTCGTGGCACGAGATGCCGCAATCGCTCGGCGATCCGATATATCGCTGCCCGGCAAAAAAAGTGTCATAACATCAAAATGACTAATTCGAGATAACGAGACTTTTAAGATAGTATGTTTATATACACAAACATACTATTATTTGTAAATAAATGTTCAGCTATTAAACTCCTATAATTTTTACATTATCAATCAAATCATTATCATTAAGAATCTTGAAAGTCTCGTTGTCTCGAATTAGTAATTTTTATGTTATGACACTTTTTTGCCGGGCAGCGATATATGAAATTTGGTTCATAGATAATTTATTATACTCTTTAATTACACACACATACGCTTTCATTGCGAGAAAATATGGAAAATTTTGTTTTTGTTTTTGTTTGTTATATTGTCTTCTGGTGTTGCGGGAATGTTTTAACGAAATACCACTGCCCTGGACCACAAGGGCTACTGAAAGAACAGGTTGGGTTTTTAATCATTCGAAGTCTGACACTCCCTTCCACTTCGCCCAGGCTGGGAGGAGTCATTTGATGATTTACCCACCGAGATAATAAAACTAGACATATAAATCATAAATAAAATTTATTTATTTATTAAATCTACAGACCTATTAATCCTAGGTACTTATTTTTAATCATGATGATTTTTTGCTGAACAATATGGTCACCAATAAATGCCATGATTATTAAATTATCAAAATTTCATCATAGCTACAAATTTACTTAGCCGCTGTTTTCACAAATGGGTACCAACAGTACCAACTGTACAACATGTAATAATGAAATAAAGAATTTTGGATTTGGAATAATTATTATATCTTATCCGTCGGAATTCTTATATGATCATCTCGTTGTCCGTCTGTCTGTCAGGACTCTTTATATGCGTTTCTTTCAGCTGTGAAAAAATCAAACACCTAATCACCGCGATCAAAAGATATTACAGTTTATGGCGCATACTTTCACATACTTTGGGATTACACAAGGGAATTAAAACCTTTGGGGTCATACTTTGTGACATTCATCATGAATTTTAGTAAGAAACAATTTCATACAATAAGTAATATTAATTAATCGAATACAATAATTTTATTTTAATAATATTCATGTTAAGGAATAAATGTTAAACCGTAAATGTGTAATTAGCTCGGTACTATTGAAATTTTTATCGTCTTAGATAAGTTTGTACGGAACCATTTGTTCACGAGTCACACTCGCACTTGCTTGGTATTTATTTTAAGTTAAAAGTAAGAGTCCTTTTTGTTATGTAAAATAATCATCTAGATCAATGTACATAAATCTATCTATATCTTTACTTCTATATCTATACTAATATTATAATGAGGTAAAATTTGTAAGTTTGTATGTAGGGGGTAATCTCTGAAACTACCGAACCGATTTTGAAAATTCTTTCGCTTACATATAGCTTATCTTATATCAATTAATTATCTTTATATCATGCATATTAGCCGAGCTACTATAATCTTTGTCAAGCAAGTCGGAAAATTGTACCTCTTAAAATATAATTATTTGCATGCGTTGCCTAAACAGTTGCATAAAACTGAAAACAATGTATGGCAATCTGGTCCGTCTTAAATAATTCTATTTTATATTTTAGCAGGTATAGGAGGATTTATGTAAAAAAAATGCTTTTTCAACATACTTACGTTTGGATGATTATTTAAGCAAGAAAATATATATTCTTACCAAAAAAAAAAAAATATCACCACAGGACATCATGGAGATAAAATTTGCTCTTTACTGTATGTCAATTGGTTGTATAGTTTCGGAGATAACATAAAATTACTGAAACGCAAAATAACACTAAGGCCTGAAACTGCGAGTCGCGGGCGCCCGCGACGGGCAAACGTCGCGTGTCTGCGCGCGTGGACACGCAGATGGGCTCCGTGGGAACGCGACGGGCGCCGGGCCCCGTCGCGGGTAGCCGTCGCGGGAAACGGTTTATTTTATTTTTATAAATGATTTTCCTGTGTTAAGTTAAGGTGTACAATAAAATATATAATAATAATCACACTAATATTATAAGCTGAAAAAGAAAGTTTGTGTTTGTTACTTCTTCACACTCGAAAGGCTGAACGGATTTCAATGAAACTTGGTACACGGGTAGACCATGATTAATAAAGGAATAGCACATATGACTTTTTTCCGAGACTATGTTCCCTTGGGATAATTTTCTACTTTCATGCGGGCGAAGCCGCTGGCAGCAGCTAGTGTTAAATAAACGTAAAATATGTAGCACAATATTATTTATTTACACAGTTTTTATATTTGATGTTGATTTGTTGAATCATAATGGGATGCTTTGAATCATATTGGTAATTTAAATTTACCAGATTTCACTCAATTAAGTGAACACTGATAAACATACATGCGACTCTTCATAACGCACGTTATCCTTAATTATTGCTTGTAATTTGAACCCCTTTCATCACGGCAATTCAGAGCCTGCAGTGTAAGGATTTTCTAATCCTATGTCTACATGTGTGGAGCATATTAGAAATTTCAATACATTGATACCGGAGGCCGAATTTTTCAAATTAAGAAGAACGAAGAGAATTGTCGTTTTATTGGCAAGTGACGTGGAAAGTGATGACCCTCGTAGTGCTGTGACACGTTTGTTATTACTGGTATTCAAGAAATATATGAAACCGATAATTTGGGGTCAATTCTGTGAGTCACTTATTTTGAGCTGAAACTTTGATTAGAGATTCCATACCAGATGTTGTCTTCAGTCCTTTTGGATAGATATGGGGTTCCCGTTACACGTTGTATAGTTTTTAGGGTTCCGTAGTCAACAAGGAACCCTTATAGTTTCGCCATGTCCGTCTGTCTGTCCGTCTGTCCGCGGTTTAGCTCAAAAACTATTGGTACTAGAAAGTTGTAATTTGGCATGAGTGTACAAATTAATGACGCCGAAAAAGTGGTGAAATAAAATTTTGAAAAAAGCTATTATTTAGGGTACCTCCCCTACATGTAAAGTGGGATGATAATTTATTTTTTTCGTTCTTCCCATAGTGTGGGATATCGTTGGATAGATCTTTCAAAAATATTAGGGGTTTAGGAAGACCGTTTTTTGATTAAGTAAACCGTTCGTGACTTAACAAGCTTTAAAGTACCAATTTTCGTTAGAGTCAAGTGTCCTCCCCCTCTTACAACTAAACGGTTGTGGTTAGAAATTCAAATGTTACGGCAGTAGTACCTATATATAACGAAGTTTAAAGGAAAACTATCACAAACCCTACTATTTCCGCCAAATATGGCGGAAAAATCCAGCGTGAAATCGCTAATTGTCCCCCGGCTACCGAAGCCAACGTTGCTGATTTTAGTGACGCGCTTGACAGCCCATTATCTCCCCCGCTTGCCGATCAAGGCATCCCGGTAGGTCAGTTCACGGAAGTATTTATTAACTCCGATCCCATTGTTCGTCAAACAACGAACGACTTCCAGGTAGATAGCCCTTTATTGCCCCCGCCCGCCGACAAAGTCGTGCCGATCACCCGATTCCCGAAATCACCCATTGTTTCCGGCCCACCTGCTAATCCCATTGTTCCTAAAACAATGGACGCCGCGCAGGTGTGCGCTGCACCTGAATTCCGTGAAATGGACACCACTGAACCTGTGTCCAATAACAACTCTGACAATGATTTGTCATCATGCCCCTCGTCCTCGGAAGACGACTTTCAAGTCGTCACCGGTGGCAAGAGGAAGAAAGGGAACCTCCCAGGCCAGCAAGGCCAAAAAGACCACCGCGTCGCCCCCGTCCCCAACTCAAACGCCCGTTCGACCCGCTAGCCCCGCCCCAACTACCTCTGCTCGAGCACAGAATAGTCGTCCCGCCAGCCCAATAGCCCAAACTTCCTCAGCCCAAAGGAAGCAACGCCCTCCGCCCCCCTTTTACATCCAGGACAAGGGTAAATGGACTGATGTGTCCAAGATGTGTGTTGATCGAAAGATCAACTACACAAACGCCCGTGCCTGCCAAAATGGCATTAAAGTCACCGTCCCTACGTCGAACGACTATAGGGAACTATATCGCGCCCTCCGTGAAAGGAATATATCCTTTCACACTTTCTCCTTCCCCGAGGACACGCCCACTCGTGTTATTATTAAACGTGTCCCTAAAGAAATCCTAGTACAGGATATTAAAGACGACCTTGCCGATCAAGGTATACCAGTGATCGCCGTCCATCGCTTACATAAAGCGAGAGGCGGTGAATTGTACGACATGGTTCTTGTCATTTGTGAACCAACCGAAGGTCATCACCCAATATTTAAGATTAAGTCTATTTGCTCCCTATCCGGTATCTCAATAGAAAAGCCCTACAAAACCGCAACAGTGGGACAATGCCACCGTTGCCAACTGTATGGCCATGCGCAGAGCAACTGCTATGCGACTCCCAGATGCGTCAAGTGTCTGGGCGAGCATAGCACTGCGGACTGCCCACGGCCTAAAGACCGAACCCTCTGTTCGGAACCACCCAGCTGCGTTCTCTGCGGCCAGACCGGTCACCCGGCAAACTACCGCGGCTGTCCCAAAGCCCCCAAACTCGCTCCTAAATTAGCGAAGCGCGCCAACGCCCGCCAACAGAGAGAGGCACCTTCTTCTCAAATTCCCCAACGTCTCGCTCCTCAGAGACCGTCCCCGTGGAACAGGCTAAACCACGAAAAAGCCTTTCCCTCCTTGGCCCCTGCCAAACCTTTGCAGGCACTGATGGATATACCCATCGCAGCGCAGATCCTGCCTATAGCCGTGGCTACAGAGCCCACAGCCAGTCACAAACCCGCGCCTCAAACCACTGCTGCTCCTGCAGTCAAACAACCGCCCGATCCCTCACCCGTCGCGCATGGCGAGGCTTGCGCCCAGACTATACTGCGCCATTATAGGTTATTTATGACCCGCCAAGCCAGATCTCTCCGCGATGCCCTTCTGGCTGCCGAACAGCAGAATAACGGCAAAATTACGACGGCAATGTACAGCCAAATATTCAGCACACACAGTGATGTGGTGCTAGGTCTCGACCAGATGGATGCGATGGACTGATCCAATGGATTCCCAACGCACAAACCACACTAGGCCTCGATCCCTCAAATTAGGTTTTTTCAACGCCAATGGAATTTTCAACCAACGCGCCGAAATAACTAAATTCCTCCGCGACCACCAATTAGACGTCCTCCTTATACAGGAGACCCTTTTGAAACCCCACCGCGCTGATCCCAAAATTGCGAATTACCGTCTAGTTCGCAATGACAGAACACGTTGCCACGGCGGCGGTACCCTTATTTATTATAGAAAGGAGTTATACTGCATCCCTCTGACCCCACCCGCGCCTCTCTCTCACCTAGAGTACTCTGCCTGTCGACTAGGCATGACTGGTCATCCTCCGATAACCATCATCTCTGCCTACCATCCCCCACCATCGGTCGCGTCTCTTGCTTCAGACGATCCTATCGCGCTCACCAGCGATCTCACGACTCTCTTCGGCCTGAGTGACTCCGTCTTACTAGCGGGCGATCTCAACGCCAAACACCCCGCTTGGAACAGCAACACGACAAATGCCAGAGGCAGAATCGTGTATAACCTAGGCGCGACCCTAAACTACGACGTCATCGCTCCGATGACTCCCACCCACTACCCACACGACCCCAACCATAACCCCGATGTCCTCGATGTGGCGCTCCTAAAGAATGTAAACCTCCGTTTGCACTCCATAGAAGCGCTTCACGAGCTCAACTCGGATCACCGTCCCGTTATCCTACACCTAGGTTCCCGCTCGGGTAACCATGATCCTACCCAACCTCCTCCGACCCAATTGATCACCGACTGGAGGAAAGTAAGTGAAAAACTGAAATCCACCACGTCGCCTCAATTGGACACCATTCCTGACCACATAGTCTCAGTCGCTGACACGACGGCGGCGATCGACTCGCTTACAAATCACGTACAATCCGTCCTGAACGATTGTTCAAGGGAAGTTCCTGTAGTGGAAGACCACCGCTGGAAACTCCCGGACGATGTACGGAATCTGATAACCGAGAAGAACGCAGCCATCCGTGCGTACAGCGCTTTTCCCTGCGCCGCAAACAAAGCTCACATGCGCAACTTACAGCGTGCTGTAAGGAAACGCATTACCGAGCAGCGTAATGCGAGCTGGGATAAGATGCTGAGCGAACTTGAGCCCACCCATCTTGCCTTCTGGCAGCTTCAGAGGAAGTTACGATCCACTGAAGAGGCCACAATGCCTCCTCTCATTCGTCCCGATAAGAGTGTCGCCTTCGATAACTCTGAAAAAGCAGAATGCCTAGCCGACAGCCTAGAGTCCCAGTGTTCTCCCAGCTCTCAACCAGTAGACCAAGCCCACCTCGATATGGTGAACGCCGAAGTCGAACGTAGAACTTCCCTTCCGCCCGTCGAAGATCCCGATAATCCACTGGCCCCCATCACTCCTGATGAGGTCCAGGACATCATTAAAAGTCTCCAACCGCGAAAAGCCCCTGGCTCCGACGGCATCACCAATAGGGTTTTCAAACTTTTCCCCGCCCAGCTTATAGTGCTAATGACTGCCATCTTCAATGGTGCATTGAGCAATAATATGTTCCCCGCAACCTGGAAACAGGCCACCGTCATAGGTATTCCCAAACCAGGCAAGCCCAAGTCTGACCCGTCTAGCTACCGTCCCATTAGCTTACTCAACGTCCTTGGTAAAATCTATGAAAGGCTTATATATAAGCGGCTCAAAGATTTTGCCGAAGCAAAGAGTCTTATACCCAATGAGCAGTTTGGATTTAGAACCGAACACTCATGTATCCAACAAGTCCACCGCATCATAGAACACGTCAGCGCCGGCTTCCAACGGGGCGCAATAACGGGAGCCTTATTCTTCGACATAGCGAAAGCGTTCGACAAAGTCTGGCACAATGGCTTAATCTATAAGCTATACCAACTCGGCGTGCCTGACCGTCTCGTGCTCATCCTACGGGACTTTTTATCGAATCGCACTTTTCGTTACCGAATTGAGGGGGAGCTTTCCTCCCCCCATCCCATTCGCGCAGGAGTTCCTCAAGGCTCCGTACTATCCCCCCTCGTTTTCACGCTATTCACTAGCGATATCCCCAAGCACAAAAATACTCAGCTAGCCCTATTTGCCGACGATACGGCTATCTATTATACCGGTCTTAAACCCGATGCCATCGCTCGCACTCTCCAAACTTCCGCAAACACTCTGGCCAAGTGGTTCCGGAAATGGAGAATCGAAGTCAATCCAGACAAAAGCCAGGCAGTCCTCTTTTCTAAGCCGCGGATAAACCCACCCTCCCCCCGTCCGATTACCATGTACGGCAAGCCGATCCCCTGGGAAAAGCAAGCCAAATACTTAGGCGTGGTCCTCGATAAACACCTTTCCTTCGCTGAGCACATAAAGCAGGCACGTTCGCGCGCCGCTTTCGCTCTAGGTAGGCTCCACTTCATTCTTAGCTCCCGCAGCAAGTTATCACTCAGGTGCAAGCTGCGTATTTTCACCGCGGTCATCCGTCCCATCATGACCTACGCCTGCGTTGTTTTCGCACACGCAAAGCCCTACCTCCTCCACAAGATGCAGACCCTTCAAAACCGATTCCTCCGTAGAGTCACGGGAGCCCCCTTTTATGTTCGAAATGAGCTTCTTCACGTAGACCTCAAGATGCCCACCATCCAGCAGTTCATGAAACGTGTCTCCAAGCGTTTCTTTGATACTGCAATCCAACATAGGAATCCCCTTATCGTATCGGCCGCCCAATACGAACCCTCGCGTATCTCTAAGATTCGCCGACCAAGGCACACCCTTGTCACTCCCGATGACGCAATCACCCTGCTCCAAGAGAGCCGTAGGGAAACAAGTACAGTGGCACACAAAAACAAAAACCGACCGTCCTTCCGTCCTCGCCGCCGAGGCCCGCCGCGACGTCCCCGTAATAGTCCGCCCCGACCCTTGCCAGAGCCAGCCCGCGACGCTGAGCCAGTAGCTTTAAATTCCCTTATTAATAATAAAAATGATATGATCCAGCCTGTCCCTAGCTGCCCTCCCACTGCGACGCCCTAAGCCGAGGTCCGTACCCCACAGGGGGTGCCCTTAGCGTGTAGTCGCCTAGTTTGTAAGTTTTCTAATAAGCCCTGGCTGGAGGCTTTAATTAATTAATTAATTAAGGCAACCACAGGCAAGCCCGGTTAAGCAGCCGACAACCTCAGAGGTTGACCTGCGAGATGCCACACAAAAAAAAAAAAAAAAAGAAAACTATCAGACATAAGAGGGCTTTACAAGTTTACGAGTAATAGTCGACCAATTGTATTTGACTCGAAAATTTCGAACAACTCCATAGAAATGTCGATAGATGGCGCTAAGCGTCAGTTGTATCGCGCTAGTTTTTGTAAGAAATTTACTATCGTATAACAGTCCTTGCATAATATTTGGAGATTTTAATGAAGACTATCTCCGTAACGACAACACTGCAGTTTTCAAATTAATACGTGACGCTGGTTACCAGTCTATTACAACCACTTCCCTCTACACGCGGTGGTACTTAAATAGATCATATTTTTCAAACTTCCCTTGTGAATTTGGATTTTATAATTCTTTCTTCAGTTACCATCGCCCTATGTGGGCCCATTTTTGGAGTGAATTCAAATTAATATGTTTTTATTTATTTATTATTTTGCTATATAATATCAAACACAAAGCTCCCCCAGGAAACTACTTCCTCATTTTTTTTTGTGACGATTGAGTAGTGTAGTTCTGTGTACTGTTTTTAAATTCAAAACACCGACTATGACAAGTTTTATACAAATCTCTAAAAAAATTAAAACTTTCCGTGCAAAATTGTCGGATCAGGTGAGGATTTGTATAGGAAGACAAATTAGTTAGGTAGTCATGTTTGGCTTTTAGTTAGAGCATGGTACGAAACGATCAGTCAGCGAATACGACACGCACTTGACTGTTATAAAAACTACGAAACCCTACACTGCGCGTGGCCCGACACGCACTTGACCGGTTTTTATATTTCATGTTGATTTGTTGAATCATAATGGGATGCTTTGAATCATATTGGTAATTTAAATTTACCAGATATCACGCAATTAAATGAACACTGATAAGCATACATACGACTCTTCATTACACACGTTACCCTTAATTATTACTCGTAATTTGAACCCCTTTCATCACGGCGATTCAGAGCAGTGTTTTGGGTAACTTTATATAATTCAGAAGTTACAGGAATTTAGTAACTTGTGGTTAAATAATAACAGCCGCACGGGGTGATTACGAGGTTTAGCAACGCTTGCTTAACCTCGTAATCCTGTGGATGGATGAGCATCAACATATCGAAATTCCTCCATGCCTCGGAAAACAAGCTAAACCGTGGGTCTTAAGTAAAGTCTGGTGTTAAGTAAAGGCGCTTCTAAACGCGCTATATTATTCTGCAATTTGTGGCTGCACTATTGGCAACTAATTGCCTGGCCATTACAAAAACATTGCTCCGACACTGATGTCCGAGCAATCTATGGCTGGGCCATGTGTTGCGATATGTCGGCTATAAGGGTGGCTCATGATGCAGACTCTTAAACGGGCTACACAAATCGGCAACAATGCTTGACGAAATCACACTAGTCGCAGAAGCTTACATTATTTTATAATCAAAAATGATTTTAAAATAATTGATAACTCAAATTTTTCAGCGATTAAAATCCGTCCATCTTTTTTAGCATTTCTGTCTTTGTATATACCGCTTTTAACATCCCATAACTGAGAGTGTAAATGTACTTCATTAATGAAAACTATATATAACCTTCTCGTTAGTCCACGTATTAGTAATTTTTGTAAACATAATATAACCTCAAAAACAAACAAGCACAGGTCAGTCAGTCAAACAAAGCACTGAACATAGCAATTATACTCATAACAAACTTCATATCGGTAGAAAAAGAGACACTATGCCCTTACAATAGAGAGCGACTGAAACAACAATAGAACTGGCTGGGCAACATTGCAGTTAAATCGATTGCTCAGCGATCGCCCGGCAATCTATCGAACAATATCGGCCACACATGGCCATACCCAAAATGTTTATCAACTATTGCCGGGACATTACTGCAATATTGCATAGTCTGGCTGGTATTGCTGGCAATGTTGCCGGCCATTGTATTGCAGCCACATATTGCAGAAAAAAGGCGCTTCTAAACGGGCTATCCGTTTAGAAGCGCCTTAAAATTTATTTTAAATTACTTTGTCGCATTAGATTTAAGATCTGTAATGGCAAAGGAAACATGCGTGTGTGATAAACAATAAATAAAAAATAAATCTTTTACATTCGTTATAATCTTAGTTCATTATACGCTATTGCCCTAGTGCACACAGTTTTTTCAAAGAAATTTTGAAAAAGCTGGTCAATACTTCTCGTGGTTGGCTATCGCTTTGGTTAATAGGTATTGCAATACAATATGCCAATGTCAATTTCTTGGGTACATTACCTAAGTCACCTTCCCATTACTGATGAAACTACAACCAATATTTTCATGAGTGCGAGTATTAATTGAGCCCCAGTTTTAATTCAATTCAATTTATTTTTACAAGTTACTGTGACTCATTTGTTAGTAGCACTTGTCCTATGTTAGTAATAATATAATAATAATTTAATCTTAAACTGAAATACTCGAAACGATTAATTTTAAGAACTACATATAGACGCCGAACTTATGACGCTTTACCGCGGCAACACCATTCCATGGGAAATGGCGGAATTGCGATTCACGTACGAACAGTCCAGCCTGCTCGCGATTAAGGACAGGATCCTGTTATTACTGCCCCGCGGGGCAGTAACATTAAAAAAAAAAGTAAAGTAAAGCATTCAGGGATGCACAGCATTTACGCATTGTGGCAAAGAAACAATCCACAAGTGCGTCCGCGAACATTCCTGACGCACTGCAGTAGCGGGGCAGTCTCAACAGAACCCTGAATGTGTTATTGTATTGCACACGGAGGGCACTATACGATTGTTGAGAGTACCTAGCCCATGGGCTGCTCATGTAGAACGTAGTGCAGTACGCTCTGAAAAGAGTAATTTTAACTTCCACTGAACAACGAGCAAACCTGCAGGCCAGCATGTTCGCTCAAACCGACAATGCCCTCCGCGCACGTTTAATGTCCTCATCGTCCTTCAGGTCAGGGGTAAGTACATGGCCTAGATATTTAAACTTGTATGTCCTCTTTAATGGCATACCATTAAGGTAAACTGGTGGTACATAAACAGGATACCTACCCCTGACCCCAAAGACCATGAGCTCACTTTTCTTACAGTTGTAAATTAGACCATGTGAGTTAGCATATTCCTCACAGATGGCCACCAGCTTTCTAAGGCCACAGATTGACGCACTCAGCAGCACCATGTCATCTGCGTAATTGATATTATTAACACAGACTCCATCTATATAACAACCAACCCTGATGCTGCTGAGCCTGCCAATCAACGTATCGACATATAGATTAAAGAGCGTTGGTGAGTGCAACTCCCCCTGTCTCACCCCGCACTCCATCCTATATGGATCAGATAACGCACATTGTTGACCTGGTGTCTATACCAGAATTTAAATATAATATTAATTATTACAGGTGGGGCATTAGCTTTTTCCAGTTTATCCCACAGGATATCATAAGAAACCAGGTCAAATGCTTTGGACAGGTCCAAGAATCAGGCGTAAATAGGAGTTCTGCGGTCGGTGTAGTATGTGACAGCATGCTTAAAAGACAACACAGCGCTTTCCGTTGATAGCCCAGGTCTGAACCCGAACTGGTTATCATGAGGTGTTATATATATATTTAACTGTCTATTAAGCAAGCTGTCAAATACTTTGGATATAACAGTTGCTAATGAGATAGGCCTATAATTATTTATGTCAGCAAGATCGCCAGACTTATTTTTTACTATGGGCACAACTACAGTCCGTATCATTTCCCCAGGCATATAACCTTTAGCTATAAAAAAACATGACTTCTTTTTTGGAACGTTATAATGAATCTGGGATACAAAACTTTTAATTTTTAATGAATAAATAAATTTTTCCAGTCCAGCCCGATCGAATGATCGGACCAATGAGACTTACATACATGCAGGATTTAATTTGGGATCAGATTTGCAGATTACGCCAGTTAAAATTATCTCAACATGCAGTACTTTTCTACCATTTTGCTGAACCGAGCCTTTTTGGCGCAGCCGCAAGGCACACGCAATTATTTATCTTCGTGTTTGCAAGTACCTAAGTTATTTGACGCCCTAAGCCGAGGTCCGTACCCCACAGGGGGTGCCCTTAGCGCGTAGTCGCCTATTTTGTAAGTTTTATGATAAGCCCTGGCTGGAGGCTTTAATTAATTTATTAATTAAGGCAACCACAGGCAAGCCCGGTTAAGCAGCCGACAACCTCAGAGGTTGACATGTGAGATGCCACACACAAAAAATCCTAAGTTATTTTGCTTTCTTTTTACATCATTTTGTGTGCTTTGTGGCATATGCCGAATATTTTTTTCCTTTCTCTTCTTCTATGATATCCTAGGAAGTTTCACCCAAATCGTTTCAGGTATTTAGAAGTGAAGAGGTAACAAATAGACAGACATACTACTAATAATATAGAATAGATAGATTATAACATCAGCTATACGTACCTGTTATTGTCACTGTAATCGTTCGACCAAACAATTATAGTTTTCAAACATGTTGCTACTTCTTCTAATTAAAAAGACATTGTACAAACTAATTAATATTAGGTAATATACAAAACCTGCTAAAATTTAGTTCAATAAAACACTTTCTTCACCATTTCATATTATACATAGATATAATATTTATTTTACACCATAACAGGAACAAATAAGGACTTACTAACTAAAAAAGGTGCGGTCTTATCGTTATAAGCGATCTTTTACAGGTACAGACAACATTACTTTAGATTTGACACATAAGGAGAAAGTAAATTATGTCATTTTAAATTAGCTGTTACTATCATGTTTTGCAAATAGAATTACTGAAGTTCTCACTGGTAACGCAAGCGCATCCCCTAGTGAAATCAGCACTAGTCTCTCTGTCGCTCCAGAAACACTGCTGAAGGAACAAAACAACTTTGTGAGTTTCATTATACATTTATGTAATGTTGCACCAGAAAACATCTATACTGATATTATAAAAACGAAAGTTAGATGTATGGATGGATTACTGCCTCCGTGGTCGAGTTGTTTCCAGTTTGGCTAGGACATTGCAAGCCTGAATCACCTGATTGTCTGATAAAAAGATGGTTCCGTGCTTCGGAAGGCACGTATAAGCCGGTGGTCCCGGTCGTCAAATGGCGGTCGTCAAAATAGACCACGTCAGAGGCCCTTGAGGCGGTCTAGAAACTCTTACACTAGGGTGTATGGGGTCGTTAGACCTTACTACCCACACGATAAGATAAAATTGTTACTCAAACACGCCAAAGTAGGTAGATAGTTGACATAGGTACCCTCCCACACGAACAAAGTCGCTGGCAAGCTAGTGTTGTGTGTGTTGCGAAAATATTGAACAAGTGTCTCTGCTTACGTGAATTTTAAAAGCAATGTTGCATATATATACAGGTGTTTCAACAGTGCATGGTGATATTTCCAAAAATAAACTAAATGTTATTTTTTTATATTGTTGATAGTCTCACGTTTGACTACTATCTTATAGATGGTAGGCGATGATGAAAATGAACCACGTCTTGACTCAAAGATCCCTCCCTAGGTTATAGCTATCAGGAAACACAGACTCCGGTAGGAAATTCTTTCATTCATTCTTATTTATTACTGGTTAGCTGTACTCTAAATGAAAGTATTCCCAAATGTTTTGTGACTATGGGTGATATGTCTACCATGTAACGATGGCGCATCGTCATTTGTCTTGTAAACTAAAATAAATGCCATTAAACAGAGAGGAAAAAAACATGCCGTTATAAAACACAATCCACACTTAAGATTTTTTTTCTAATGAAAACTTATATTAAGAACTAGAGTCCGACCGAAACTGGTTTTCCGGCCGAAACCGAAACCTAATATTCGCCCGCGGCTTCAGTTTCGGCCGAAACCGAAACTCACGTGGTCAAGTATAAAATTCCTTAAAATACTAAAATTTGGAGCATTTTACCCATTATTCTGCATTAATTAGGACATGAAATGGAAACACAGTATATTAATTTTGTTGTAATATTTTATTTATTATAATATAAAAAAAAGTTCTCATAGAAAAATGTTTATCAGTTATCAATAATCAAATCACTAATTATTACTGTTTCATTGAATACTAAGTATTGGTATTTTGAAATCTTATTACAATCTCTTTTTTACATGTGACTTGATTTGTTAATAACAACAAAATAAAGTTACTGGCTCAATATTTAACTATATAAATCATTCAAGTACAGAAACGAAACAAAAACTTACATGTAAACAGATCCATCAAAACATAACCTCTAAAGTATTTTTGCGTCGGGCGATAACGCACTGACTAAGTTTTGTTGCTACAGAGATATCTGAACGGCGCACGACAATTCCCGAACAGGGCCGCTAGCGTCCGCCAAAGCGTTGCCGCAAGGAACGAAGTTAGGCGAGCGTGCACGACAACTTCCGAAATCAGTTTCGGTTTCGGCAAAAGTTTCGGCTAATTTTGGCCGAAACCGAAACTGCCACCGAAACTTGATTTTTGGCCGAAACTTGGCCGAAACCGAAACCGAAACGGAACTTTCGGTCGGACACTACTAAGAACCTCATAATGAATTTGCCTTTGCCTTGCGTTAACGCTAAACTTCACTTGATTATCAATTACTATTCCTCGAGTGCTGTTTGCAGATTACAGTGGGAATGTATGTACTCTCTTGATTAGTCAATACTCTGTAGAAATGTTTTGCCAATTACAATCATACAAAGTATTAACTAAACCTACACAATATCGTATACATTTTATCCGTATCAAAATAACCATATCGTCATGTAATTGTTTTAAATTTGATTTCAGCTGAACAAAAAATTATAGAGACTTTATTTTTAAATTCATTGCTCCATAATAAATGACAGGCGACTGGACGCCATCCATTTCTGACTTTCAGCTGAATCGGGAATGAATCGAATATTATGAGGTGACGGGATTAAACCAGACTGTTTTGTGCTGGTTTGTGATTGGGGCCTTTTTTTTTTGTGGGTCATTTCATATTTCCATATGTGATAATTGCTTTGAATCGGTATAGGTACTTAGAAAAGTGAACAATTTGTGAAAACTAATTGTCTAAAAGTCTGCATGTAATGAGTTGATATGTGCATACCAACGTACCTGTAACGTAAGGCCAACTAAAGGAGTGTGCGTTTTTAGTCGGTAGAAGTCTGACACTCTCTGCCGTACCACCCAGAGGAGGAGGAGTCATTGGATGACTCCTCCCTCCCAAAAAAAAAGAAAGGATTGACATACGTTAGTGAAATTCACAAAATAAATGCCAAACATAATCCAAAATTGCTATGCAAATCGTGACTAATAATAGCAAAGGACTCCTAGGTAAAGCAACGCTTACCAAGAGTGATCAGTGAATAGGTGACCATGTTAGAATATCGAGATTTTTCTGTGCTTTAGAAAGCCCGATAAACCCTTGGTCTTGGATGGGCTGTTATCTTTGAGCGCATTTACCGGTCTGAAGCCAGAAAATCTAACAGTAATCTTGTCTAGGAGTATCGTTACCCACTTGCTACTGAGTTCTGGAGGTCACATGTGCTTGTTGTAAACAAAGTACATGTCGTCTGGAAGCCGACCTCAAAATTTAATCAAATGCACGAGCTAAAAGTGAAAATAAACCATAAATATTTCGTTCATAAATGTTGCTTTAGTTAAACACCGTACTGGTGCATGTTTTTGGGGCGGAAATCAACTAATACCTCTTCCCACCGAGGGTGGAAGGGAGTGTCAGACTTACTGACTAAAAACCCAATCTGCTCCTACACTTTCCCTTGCATTCAGGGGCTGCGGTATTTCGACATAACATTCTTGCGACCCCGGTATATATATAATATATTATTCCATATATAATATGTCAATCCATTACTTTTTATCGTAAGCGACATTTTTCTGAAAAACAACTTTAATTTAATTAAAATTTATATGAATAAAATTACGTGTTGAATTGTTACTTAATAACCAATTTGCAAAATAGATTTCACTTTTATCACTTATCAAAGTGAAATAAAACCATCAACAGAACCAGATTAAACTTTAACCGTTTGTCACAGAACCTCAAAGCACTACACACAGACGTGTGTGTTAGATAATAGTAACTGATTATTATATTATATAATTAATATCATATTTTGCTAAAGATATTCACATTAATCTAATAACTTTATTGTATAAAACACTAATTTATTACTTAGAAATAACCCTTCTTTGTGTGTTGAATCATCTGTCATCGTAAGACTAATATGTAATTGAACTAATTAATTTCAACATATCTACTGTATTTTTATATCATTTAATCATAGCTTAATGTTAAAATACAAAGGTTAACAAATCTGTTTTAAAATCGTACGATGTGACGTCACTTGTTTACCACTGTGTATAAAAGCCGCCGCTCAGTCTTTACCATCCGACAAGAGAGCAGTAGGGAAACCAGCACTCTTAGAAAACACAAATACAGAACGCGTTCCTTATTCCGGCCTCGCCGACGAGGCCCATCGCGACGTCCGCGTACTTGTAATGAAAATCCTCCCCGACCTTTGCCAAACGAGCCAGCCCGCGATGCTGAGCCAGTAGCAATAAATACTCCCGAAAATAATATGACCCAGCCTGTCCCTTTGCTGCCCTCCCAAAATGACCCCGCTATGCCGAGGCCCGTACTCCACAGGGAGTGCCCTTAGCGTGCGGTCATTAGTTTTTAAGTATATTTTAGTTTGTAAGCCCTGGCTGGGGGCCTTTAATTTATCAGAGGTCACCACAGGAAAGTCCGGTTAAGTAGACTCACAGCCTTAGTGTGCTGATCTACAAGTGGCCCTACCTAAAAAAAAAAAAAAAAAAAAAAAAGTTCTAGAGACAGTCACTCTCAGTCGCTCTGGAGCAGTCACACCGAACGGACCTAAGTTAAGTGAACTTGTGTTGTTTCTAACTTTTATTAATATTTTATAATATTTTTATATATAGAATTATGTTGTTGTATCGGTGTCCTAATAATATTGTGTTAATTTTTACTTGAAATTATGTGAAAGTGACGATGTTTTGAAAAGAGTAACTGTGGAGTTTCTTGCCGGCTCTTCTCCATAGATAACTACTTTCCGAACCGGTGGTAAATTAATAAACTGATATTGCTATACAGACTACTAATTATTTCTATAAAACACCTAGTAATCATGTTTAATATATGTTTATATCTTTATATCTATCACTTCTAACATCAGAAGTGGGATAGTTCACAGCCCACTTATTTTGTTTCGGTATTGAGGTTAGATTCATAGCCCATGTGATTTTTTATTTTTTTTTTAAACGTCACTATTGTCAGATTGTTTTGCAGTTACTTTTCTTGCAAGTTAGTTTTGGTTAGCTGTACATTTGTTTTAGGCCTTTATTTCAAGTAGAAGGTACATGTATGTATATCGCTCTTGCCCAAATACTAATGCATTGGAGTGAAAGTTTCAGAATGAATCCTGCAATATTGGAAGGCCTCTTCATCCGTGATGCTATCTCGAGCTATTGCCGCCGTTCTGATGATTATGCGGCGCTTCCAGTCCAGTGACAGCGGTGCAGCCTGATGGTGCTATGGAATCAAAAAACTTTGCAAAGAAATTGGATGGACCAACATCATAACGGGAGTCAAGTAAGAAAAAAAAAACTACTAAATAACATTGGACCAATAAGCTATATATAAAAAAGTGTTATTATAAGTAATCCATATAAATTAACTAAAAGAAATATATCGGTAAATATGGAATCATTATTTTTAAAACTGTAACGATTATTATCGAGGAAATGTAATAAGTATCGATATTTTTTTTGTTTTCGTAAGTTTTGTGCATATTCTTGTTTAAAAATTGACTATAGATTCATTGAGATTTAATTTTTTTTTCTATATAGTCGATTATTTTATAAAAGAATATCGATATTTTGTTTTTCTTTCTCCAAACCCTACTTTTCAATGTCACTTCGTTACTACTGTTATGGTGTTTATTTTCGTTAACTTTTCGGAATGTGTTATTTTCTAAAGGGTTTATTACAATTGTACACTGTACTCGATAGAGATCTATGATAACGGATACTAATTTTGTCAAAGCACACGGTAAAAATATGCGTAAAATTGACTCCATAATGATATGTGTATGTTTCAAAAATAATTTAGATTTTTATGCTCCTGAGCTGAAAAATATTAAATATTAATTAATTAAATATACTTCCAACTAAGTACAATTACTGACTAACTTAAATTTTGTCATGGGTTGTTCAAATAATGGTAGTCTTGACATAAATTAAAAAAAAAAAATTGTATTCGGCTTTATATCATCACAATTTCTCTGAGAAAGTTTCTTGGAAAGTTCTTTGGAACCTGTGTAGGTATGTCATATACTTCTCATAAGATCATTATGATTCACTTAAAATCAGATACAAAGTATTGTATATATTTAAATAGTAATTATAAAGTAGTGTTCACTCTTGAAAAAGTTGGAGGCGATATGTTACTTTGTTCGAACATGCTTCTTCAGTTTATTTTTTATGGACGCTATTAGTTCGCTTCAAATCCTCCGGCAGACCAAAGTACAGCCGTACACAAACAATATAGTATTTTTCCCGTAATTAGTCTATGCACCTGTTAGTCACTAGCTGCAACTTATTAATATTCAGTTGTAATGAATTAATGGTGATGTTGTTATTAAGTATTCAACATGAAATTTTAAGAATCAGGCTCTTCTTTGTTTTCGATATTCTGTAGATTTGCATAACGCTCCTATCAATGTTTTTAATTTTGTTTTAACACGATCAATGTGTACTTTCCAATTGAGCCTATCGTTCAGCCAAAGTCCAAGATATTTTTTCTGGATATTTACTTGATTTCTCGTTTGTGAGAAGTGTAAATCCGAAACCGGTTTGTTTTTATTAAATAAATTTTGTGTGGTTTTTACTGAAGTATTTATACGTTTTGATAATGTACACCATTTGTAACTCATTTTTATACAGAAATCGCAAATAAATTTCAGAATGATGATAATTTATATCATTTAGAAAATTTGATGTCTGTTCACTTGTTGACGAATTAGTGAGGTAGTAATGCGACACGATTTGTATAGAGAATATTTAATTTGAATTTTTGAAGCTTACACTTATCACAATTGAAAACAAAATTCATTATGGGTTCCATAGTCGCTAATTATTAAATAATCAGAAATGGTTTTTAAAATGTTGCCATATAATTTATTTCAATAGTCAAATTAGGTCACATAGGCACTGATCTCTCTTTAGAACTAGTTTTGAGTCGAGATTAAATTTTAGAATGTTCCTCAAGTACAGATTCATTGAACATAGTTCCATAATTTTTGGCCATTTTCAGTTACTAGATGAATCCTGTGTTTCCTAAACTTAAATTGATTACAATAATTATTTATTTCAATAATGATTTGAATAGAAAAACAGAACTTCAGCATCCCATACAAGTTTGCTAATAAGTTTAAGGAATGGTATAGATTTTCACAAGATGTGATACAATTTACAATTTGTAATACCACCACCATATATTGACCAATATTTGTTTAAAAAAAAATGCATTTCTGTTTAGTTTTAACTATAACTTTGTTTTCTTTTAATATTTCTATTGACAGTTTTTTTTTTCTCTCCAATGTTTATTTGAATACTATTAAGTATATAATCAGTGAGCAATTTATAACAGCACTGTCATAGATATTATTTAGGATCTACTCCGTCCCAAAAACAAGTTAATCTTGCTATATTCTCATATGCTAGAAAAAAATCCTTAATACCACTTACCTTCAAAAATTTGCTGAGCAAATTCTTAAAAATTAATTTCTGTAGTGGAACTGTACAATACATATATTTTATTCTTAAAAATTTGGTACTGAACCTGAGTCACGTAGGTACTGTAATACGGACCTTACCACTTAATAACTTCAGGAAGCCCTAAAAGTAATGGAAAAGTAAACCAATGTGTCCACGATTACAAATATGATAAACACTTCTTGTACTGATGTATCAGACTGGCCGAGCGGTGCGTGGAAAGCTCAACTATCCATGAATACTGTAATTCAGCAATTGATTTTTGACCGTAGTGAGGCTACCATTCGTTAATTCCACCCATACAAACTTGATTAGTAATAGTGATAAATAATAATAACGATGGCTAAATTGTAGATGTTGAAGACATTTAAATTATTGTTCTAAATTGGATTCTTTTTTTCTTTTTATATATTGATATTTTTATGGCATTTTGTTTTATTATTGTATTACTCATATATTATTAAATGACATATTATCTCTAGTATAATTATAGATTTTATCTTTGACATTTTATTTTACAATTAGACGACATATTGTTAATATTTTTACACATTTTTTTTTATTTATTATTTTATTGCCTAATTTTTTTTTTAAATTAAGATTTTCATAAATATCTGATGTTGATCTTTTCATACCAATATGGTTTTCGATTTTCCTTTTTATTTTTTTTTTTGATTATTTGTTTTATTGTACTATTAATTATTTTTACGTTGAATGTGGGTTATTATCACTTTAAACTTGTTTGATATGTATTTTTTTTATTTGAATGGTACTGTTTTATTTTATAAAATCTCTATATAATGTATACTGTTTAGATATAAATGAAGAAAAATAATTGTATAATGAAAGACTTTAATTATAGAATTTATGTATATTATTGTATGATGAAATACTGATGGATTATTGTATGATGAAATACTGATGGATTATTGTATGATGAAATACTGATGGATTATTGTATGATGAAATACTGATGGATTATTGTATGATGAAATACTGATGGATTATTGTACGATGAAATACTGATGAAATATTGTATGATGAAAACGAAATATTGTATGATGAAAACGAAATATTGTATGATGAAAACGAAATATTGTATGATGAAAACGAAATATTGTATGATGAAAACGAAATATTGTATGATGAAAATGAAATATTGTACGATGAAATGATGAGAGATCCTTATCTTGACTGTTGTCTGCCATTCATGACCGCAGGTGATTGAGCTTCACTGATGGCGGGTGTTTGATGAGGCACAGTAAGATGAGATGATGTAAACACGATAATGTAAAGAAAATTGTTTGAAAAGTTAAGTGATAACACTACTGTTTTTGTTATGCTGTTATTATTATTTCAGGTGAATTGTATTATGAATATTTCGTAATTATTATGACCGATGAAATGCCTTAACTGTTGTCTGACATTCTCTGAACGCGGGTGATTTAGCTTTGTCTATTATTGATTTTTAATGTGATTATGACTTATTGATAGACGTTGCGAAGTAATAATGATTACGAAATATTGTAGCATTGCAGATGTTGCTAATTTATTTTTTCTTACTTATTGGTTTATTCTAATAATATGTACCTAAATTGTACGTTGAAATGATCGTGTTAGAATATTATAATTGTACTTCGAGAACGAAGTACATGTCAGTATGGCCGTGTTAGATAATAGTAACTGATTATTATATTATATAATTAATATCATATTTTGCTAAAGATATTCACATTAATCTAATAACTTTATTGTATAAAACACTAATTTGTTACTTAGAAATAACCCTTCTTTGTGTGTTGAATCATCTGTCATCGTAAGACTAATATGTAATTGAACTAATTAATTTCAACATATCTACTGTATTTTTATATCATTTAATCATAGCTTAATGTTAAAATACAAAGGTTAACAAATCTGTTTTAAAATCGTACGATGTGACGTCACTTGTTTACCACTGTGTATAAAAGCCGCCGCTCAGTCGTTCTAGAGACAGTCACTCTCAGTCGCTCTGGAGCAGTCACACCGAACGGACCTAAGTTAAGTGAACTTGTGTTGTTTCTAACTTTTATTAATATTTTATAATATTTTTATATATAGAATTATGTTGTTGTATCGGTGTCCTAATAATATTGTGTTAATTTTTACTTGAAATTATGTGAAAGTGACGATGTTTTGAAAAGAGTAACTGTGGAGTTTCTTGCCGGCTCTTCTCCATAGATAACTACTTTCCGAACCGGTGGTAAATTAATAAACTGATATTGCTATACAGACTACTAATTATTTCTATAAAACACCTAGTAATCATGTTTAATATATGTTTATATCTATATATCTATCACTTCTAACATGTGCAGGTGTGTGCCAATCCTACACTAACAAAAGCCGATAACCTGTATTTGCTATGGATGCATATAAAAAGGCGAATACACGGTTCACTGAATATTTGCCGTCTGCTTTCTTCATCCAAAAATGATCCGTCTATTTACATTAATTTGCATCGTAGCTACATCATGGGGTAAGTCTGTTTTTTGCTTTCGTAAATTTTTACGCTTGCCTTATACATGTTCTAAGTCATGACTAACTTCTTTCCTGTGGCTTAACCCACTGGAACCGTGAAATGTTCTACCTGGAAAGGAGTGTGTCACTATGCAATATTTTAGTTGTGAAAAGTTCATAATCGTATCAGTACTTCCAGATAATGGTAGCTAAATACCAAATAACCAAAGGTATGTCAAAAACTGCCTGTATATATAAAAGAGTCCATTTCAGCGATATATCGGACAAGCTGATTCTGTTAAGTTTTCACAAATTTTTTAATGAATCTCTTAAAGAACCTTATCGAAGATGTTTGCATCGTCTTGATATCTTAAAAAAGGGCGATGAGATTTTATGTATCAGCGGTTGAATTTTTTTTTTGTTTCAGGATTTTATGCTCCCAGCTTAAAAGGTTAGTCAAACTAAAGATACGTATATAATGAGATAGATAACATATGAATACTTCCGGGCAATATATACCGCTCGCGCTTGCACAGGTCGACGAGTTGACTTCCCCTGAGAATGCCCCGAGGAGAGGTGAATCTCGTGTTGAGTATCAATGGCTTGTATATTTTTCGTTCTATTGCATTAAACCGTGAAAAATTTTTTTTTTTGTGTTTGGGATCTCGCATCTCAACCTCTGAGTTTGTTGACTGCTTAACTAGTTAATTACAATTAAAGCCAGAGCTTATTAGAAACTTATAAACTAGGCGACTATACGCTAAGGGGTACACGTCGGTGTAAGGCATCTCCTGAAATATTCATTTAAGTTTTTTTTATTGAAAATAGGCTCGCGTTGATCACCATCTCACCTGATGGTAATTGACGATGTGGTCAAGGATGGAGCACGCTTGCCTAGAAGTAACCTATTAATTCTTGACTTAAAGACCCCAGGTTATAGCGATCAGGAAACACAGTCTCAGGCAGGGAATTCCACTCCTTAGCCGTACGCACAATGAAAGTATTCCCAAAACGTTAACTTAAGTAAAACTTGTGTCTCAATCTATCTCTCTCTGGTTGGTCCTACATGTTTGTGTTAGCTGCCTCCCACCACCGGTTCCTGTGAAGTATGCTGAATAGACATGTCTCTTAAGGCCGTATAGAATTAGGAAAACAATGAGCCTTTCGCTTTATTAGTCCCTAGCACTTATGCCTGAATACTCAAAAAATGTGAATGTCATGGCTGTGTTAGCATGACAGCTGTAAACTCAAAATGTTATGTAATACAATATTGTATAATATAATAGAATAATGTGATTTTAATATTATAATTACAGTGAAAGGCCACGTGATCACTTGGTTTGCCAAAATTTTGTACCAGTGTGCAAAGGAGATAAAATGGCTATCTTGAATGTTCACAGTGAGATTCGATTTCACATGTATGGGGATTGGTACGGTAGCGTTCATCGAATTGCCGCAAAATATCAGTTATGCCAAAACATCTGGATGGGTGAAGAAGACCAGACCTGATGGTCCAGTAGAGCTGGAATCTCTTGAATTATGGTGTCCCGAGACGGACTATACGATCGGCGTGTTATTTGATGATACGGGTTACATTGCTGGATTGCAGATTGCTGTGAGTAGTTTGAATTTTTTTTTGTGGTTTGGATCGAGTTTGAGCAACTCGCAACTCTCTCACTTGATGTAAGCAATGATGTGGGCCAAGAAGAAGTATGCTTGCCCAGAAGTAACCTATTCACTCTTGACTTAAAGACAACCAAGTTTTAGCTACTGATAGCTAAAACTTGGTTGATTATGTGTTCCTGAGAACACATAATCTGGCAAGGAATTCCACTCCTTAGTTGTACGCACAATGAAAGTATTCCCATAACGTCTTTTCCGTGTGGTTGGAACAATAAGAATAATTTATTTCACACACTTAGGTACATAAGTGTTGCCTTGGCTCTTGCACTAGGACAACCTGTATCACAAGAATCAGACCTCTCTCAAGATACATGGTATAGGTTCTAAATGAGTTGGATATTACCTGTAAGTAATTAATCTGGTTGTTTTAAGAGCGAATGTTTATTGCAGTTTGATCATGAACTGATTTCCAATGGTGTATACGACTGGACTGTCCAGGGTTTTACAAACTGGACTACCACCATGAACGGCACAGTGAAGACTTATTTTACCACTCAACAGTACTACGTTTCCAAAGGTATGAAGATACTTTATATGGTCACTTAAAAGAATAGAACAATTTGTTAGCTGACTAGAGACCCGTCATTGTTTGGCAATTTAAAAAATATGAGTTAATATTAAAGGAACCAACACAATACATTTACCGATTTCACTATTCTACTAACTTTTTAGCAAAAATTAGAACCGACTTTCATATCAAAACGCAATCTAATCGCAATCCACGAAATACTTATTATTGAGTAGTTTCGGTGGCCATCTGGGGTCTTCATCATCAGTTCCACTTCCTCAAATGGTGCGATTTCTCCATGATTCCATCATCAGATCCAAACGTAATGACAATGGGACCAACTAGAAAGTATACCCTTTCGAACAAAAATAGAATTTTTCAAATCGGTCCAGCCATCTGCGAGTTATGAGGTAACATACATAAAAAAAAATAAAAAGAAAAAAAAGTTCAAGACGAATTGAGAACCTCCTCCTTTTTTTTGAAGTCGGTTAAAAATATGAGTTAATATTAAAGGAACCAACACAACATTTACCGATTTCACTATTCTTACAAACTGTGTGGTTTATAAGAAACTAGCTTCCGCCCGCGACTTCGTCCGCGTGGAAAAAAAAATCCCCCGATTTTGAAACATTCTTCATTAGTGCTCCGCTCCTATTGGTCTTAGCGTGATGATATATAGCCTATAGCCTTCCTCGATAAATGGGCTATCTAACACTGAAAGAATTTTTCAAATCAGAGCCGTAGTTCCTGAGATTAGCGCGTTCAAGCAAACAAACAAACAAACAAACAAACAAACAAACTCTTCAGCTTTATAATATTAGTATAGATAAGCTAAAAATAGACACAGGTAAACAGCGAATTTGTTCATAGTATTTTGGCGTTAGAAAACTAGCTAATTACGCGTCAAATTCCATAAAAATTTGTACTCTCTCGCTTTTACGTATCTTTATTTTTTTTTAATTTGAGAGCTATTGGCCAACGTGTAGACGGGGTGTTTGTGCACCCAAGATGAACAAACACCCTCTCTAAGTGCATCATAAGGTGTCGGACTTATGATCGAGAGGTTAGAACCCCACCCGTTATACTATTGCCATGAAACCACTCCAGACACAAGCATATTTAACTTAGTTGGAGAGTTTAAGAAGATTGCTAGTAATGTGATTTGTAGCCAGATCTCTAGTTCTCTTTTTAAAAAAAGAACTAAACTGCGTATAACCTTCATAATCTCACAGACTACACCCAATTTGATTTCAGAAACGTTAGCCAAAGATCCAGCTTGTCGCGAAGCAAGACGCAACTCTTCACTTCTCCTGCAAGAGAACAGCTTTTGGGTGTCTGGTATTAATGCCAAACTCTTCGAAATATCGACGACAGCTAGTGACATCACCGATGCCAACAGTCCCTGGACCAAACAGCAGTGTATACCTAGGATGGGTGAATATATTTTTTTATACAAATTACCATGAAGAAATTATTGTTAAAACCACCTTTACTTAACTCTAAAAACAGCTGAGCACACATACACAGTTTACATTAATTAGGTACCTATCATGGTCTCCTATTATTATAATGTTGCACAAAATGATACATCGGACGTATAAAAGCACGTCAGGCACTTACATCACAGCTCTAAAAACATCGTTACCTAACTATCATTACCAATTGGAGGCAATACAGCTCGCCTTAATTTTTTATTACCTTCTTGTATGTTCCAAAGCGGGATTATAAATGCAAGTCTGTTTATTAGTTTCATTGTCCTTCTATCACCACCAAACATAATAAGATTTTTGGAGTGGCGGTACCGGTAGTTCAAGGGCATGGAGAGTACATGGCATGTCTACTATTGTTTTCGCTCAAAAATAACTTTACACGCAGAGCTCCAGGCGGAAGCAAATAGGTTGTGTATGTACAGGTGTGTGCCTGTAAATGTACCTGCTGGCCGTTTTATTGATGGATTTTTCAACGGATTTAGAGGCCAAAGTCAGTTTGCGAATTCAGTAAGATCTTCTAAAGCTACTGTGGCTGACGTCATGTTAAACTCAAGACAAATTAACTGTTTCTTTAATAGAATTTGTGTCTGCAGGCTATATACACTCTATCCCATATAAAAAACAATATTTAACTCTTTCAGGTTATCACTATTACCTTAACATAACGAAAAGCAGCGAATGCATTGACGAACTCATGTTCCCCTGGTTTCCTCTCATCGACCACGACCAGCTAATCGGGGTAGGGTTCAATCTATTCGCTCAATACTCCATTGTCAGTGGAGCCACGAACTGGTTCGAATACTCTGGGGAGACTGCTATGCGGGTAAGAATCGTTTTCTTCTGTATCACATCTACAACATGACATCATGATCTGCTTAGCCTTTTCCCAACTATGTTAGACTCAGCTTCCAGTCTTACCGGATGCAGCATCTTACCTCCACAACCCAGTAACTGGGTTAGCAACCCAGTTGGTTCCTTGGCAGGACCAATGCCAGATTTTCTGGGTTCTGACTATAAGAGATGTAAAAAAAATTGGACAAGTGCGACTCACACTCGCCCATGAAGGGTTCCGTAGTAACTATAATAATATAATATGTATATTTATTTGACGAATAAAAAAGACCCTTAAAAATTTCTTAAAACTAGCTTATTCACATTTTTACAACTACGCTAAATAACTTTGTTTTTCATAGTGTTTATATGAATTACAAAGTTATATTTGTGGTTTACGAAAATATGCTGTATCTCAAAAACTGCTGACTCGATTTCGTTCAAACTAATTTTGATTGAAAGTTTATATTAAGATCTACAGACATATATTTTTTTAGATTGTTCACTCCATTATTATAGAAGTTAGAGGGGACACACACACATTTTACCACTTTGGAAGCTAATATCTTTTAAACGATTGACTTTATGAAAAAGTGGTTTTAGAAACCCTTATATAATTTTTAAAGACCTGTCTACAAATATCACACACGCATAGGTTTCATGAAAAAAAATATTTTCAGTTCTAGTTCCATGTATGGGGACCCCCTTTATATTAAATATTTTTTTAATTTTCTTCTTAAAATCGGAAAGCGGTTCACAGAATACATCTATCTTCTAAGTTTCACATGTATAGTCTTAATAGTTTCGGAATAAAATGGCTGTGACCTATGGATGGACGGACGGACAGACAGACAGACAGACAGACAGACAGACAGACGGACAGACATATCGAAACTATAAGGGTTCCGTTTTTTGCCATTCGGCTACGGAACCCTAAAAATGACAGCCAAGACTTTCGGCTTAAAGTCATCCATCCGTGAACTGACCTCGGCATGATTAGAATGGAATAGAATTTTTGTTTCTCAAATATGGGTAATACATAATAGTTCTTAAGATTACATTTAGCTCAGCCACATTTTACCAATCGGCATGCAAACATTTGAAATTATTTATATCATTATTATTTAGATCAATTTATAAATTAATTAAGAGTTGCTAAAGCTTGAAAATCGTCTCGTGCGGCTGTTATCGAGCTCTGCAATATTTCTTTTTAATGTCTATATATAAGATGACCATATCACTCATATTTGCACTTTTCTTTCCAGCACTCAGTTCCCAACGGTCCAGAATGTCTGTACGAGTTGGCTGGGACTGTTGGACAAGTCTCGTTACACACTTACTTCATTGAGAGTCCATTTGCTGTCACTTGTATGGCGTGAATTATTTGTTAAGATTTGTGTTATGTTAAGTTAATTTTGTCAACTGTATCAATTACTTCATAAAATATACATTTAAAAATAAACTTAAATATATTTTGATTGTGAAACAATCCATACTTCCATACTAATATTCTTTACCTTTTCACGCCTTAATCGCTGAACCGATTTACATAAAATTTGGCCTGGGAATAGTTTAGGACCCTGTGAATGACGTAGAATTTTTATCCCGATATAAGGTTCTCGTGGGATAGTTTTCAAATTGTATCTTTGTTGCTCTTTCACGCAAAAACTACTGAACGGATCTCAATGAAATTTAGTAAGGAGACAGTTTACATTCTGGAAAAATACACAAGCTACTTTTTATCTCCGAATTCTCAGGTGATCGGGATTTACGTGGGAAAAACCTCCCACGCGAATGAAATCGCTGGTAAAAGCTATTCATACTTTAATACTAATATTATAAATCCATACTTCCATATCCATATTAATATTATAAATGAGAAAGTAACAAGGGAATAGTCTAGGACCCTGGGAAGGACATAGGATAGTTTTTTATCCCGGAATTCCCACGGGATCGGGATTTACGCGGGAAAACCACCCCATGCAAACGAAGTCCGGGCACGCCGCAATTGCGGCGGTAAGACCCCTCTTTGAGGAGTGGCTAGATCGGCGTCACGGCGTCCTGACCTACCGCATGACGCAGGTCCTCACCGGACACGGAAGTTTCGGGAGGTACCTGTGTCTGATGGGAAAGGAGGAAACGTCTGGGTGTCACCACTGCGAGGGTCGCCCTGAGGACACCGTAGAGCACACGGTGCAAGACTGCCCCGCCTGGGCAGAGCACCGACGTGTCCTCACGGCGGCGATAGGCGGAGACCTCTCGCGCCCGGCAATGGTCGAGGCCATGCTGCGGGGCGAGAGGGAGTGGGAAGCGGTCGCCTCCTTCTGCGAAGCAGTCATGCTTCCGAAGGAGGAGGCGGGCCGCGAGAGGGAGAGGATGGCGTCCTCCCTCCAGCCCAGCCGCAGTGGTAGACGCCCACGGCGTTGGACGTCGGCCGACGATCTCCGGCCACCGTAGGCGCGGGCATGCGGACAGCGAGTAAAGGGCAACTCGCTGTCCGACCATGGACCATGCCCGGGTCGACGGCGCGTCGTGTTCCACGCGCGCCTCAAAGAGCGTCAGCAACATGACGAGGCCCCCTCTGCAGACGGCCGAAGCCTGCCGGGGTCGTGGGACTCATCCCGTTACCGTGGCCCCGGTATGTAAAGGGTTATTGAAGGAACACCGTGGATTTTAGTCAGTAAAAGTCTGACAGTCCCTCCCACCCTGCCCGGAGTGGGAGGACTTATTTGATAATTTTACCACGTTAAAAAAAAAAAAAAAAATGCAAACGAAGTCGCGGGCAGAAGCTAGTAATACATATAGACGGTTTATAGGATACATACCTATAAAACTAAGTGCTCACGCAAGCGCCAGCGCTAGAATTATCCGATCTAGCCTGTCCCTAACTGCCCTCACCTGTGATGCCCTAACTAAGCCGAGTTCCGTACCCCACAGGGAATGCCCTTAGAATGTAGTCACCAAGTTGGCAAGTGTTTTTATAAGCCCTGGCTGGAGGTTTTAATGATAACTAATAAAGGCAGCCACAGGTAAGTCCAGTTAAGCAGCCGACATCGATAGGTTGACCTCCGTGATGCCAAACACAAAAAATTGGCCAAGTGCGAGTCAGACTCGCCCATGAAGGGTTCCGTAGTAACTACGCAAAATAACTTTATTTTTCATAGTGTTTCTATGAAATACAAAGTTATATTTGCGGTTTTATATCTCAAAAACTGCTGACCCGATCCACCACCAACCAATTTCTGTTGAAAGTTTTCATTAAGATCGTATATTTTTTAAAATTTTTCACTCCATAATTATAGAAGTTTGAGGAGGACACACATTTTACCAGATTGACTTTAAGAAAAAAATATTTTAGAAACCTCAATGTTATTTTCAAGACCTATAGTACCATACACGTATAGGTATGATGAAAAAAACATTTTTAGTTTCAGTTCATTAATGGGGAGCCACCCATAATTTTATTTTTTATTTTTGTCTAAACATCGGAAAGCAGTTTACATAAAACGTCTACCTACCAAGTTCCACATATATAGTCTTAATAGTTTCGGAATAAAATGGCTGTGACATACGGACGGACAGACAGACATAACGAAACTATAAGGGTTCCGTTTTTTGCCATTCGGTTACGGAACCCTAAAGAAGCTGCTTCTATCAGTTTTTAATGAATCATCATGAAATTAGTGTAGTGAAACTTGGACCCCGCAGTAGATAGCCGTAATATAACATACGTTTCTACTGCTGAGGTACTTACGCCTCCTCTCTTTGAGAGGGCATGGGCCGTTTTCCTCGACGTGGATTGGTGGATGTCAGTTGCCTTTAGATTGTTTGATCTTAGAACATATTGTTTCCTCAAGATGTTTTACTTCAGAGCTTTAATAGCAGTGGTGATAAAAAATTACACAAAGTAATGGGCCTGTCTGGGATCAAACCCACGCCCTTCAACTCGTAAGACGTTGTATGCCAAACAGAGGTAGGCAAAATTCTATCATCATGATGTCCTGTGCGTTTCAAATCTAGCAGATTTAAAGCAGGAGTGAACCTTCTGGGCTCGCTCGTCTCATTGTAGACCTCATCTATCGCTTACCATCAGGCCTCATCGAGGTAAAGATCTCGCAGTCATTGATCAACAAATCGAACACTCACACAGTACATATGACCTCTATGAATGCAGTTGGCTGACCAAACTGCATCAAATTTACAGGTTCACCGTAGATACAAAGTAACAAACATTATTAAGTTTACCTGTTGCGTTTGGAAGTAACTAATCACTGCTGGAAGCCGAGCCGATGATTGAACTAACAGTTAAATCGGATTTGTGCTACAATTGCCGTTGGCAGAGGAAAATGGCCGCACAATTTGACTGATTGGGCACTCTACCTATATTGTGCTTACGGAGCTGTTGTTTGATGGTAAAATTGGACATAAATGAGAGGATTTTCAATAGTATATGTAGGGTGTTGGTGATGGTCGAAATAATAATAATCAATATACATATATAAAACGCTTTCGTGACAGACAACGCACAGCCTAAACTACTAGGCCCAAGAAGCTGAAATTTGGCATGTATGTTCCTTGGGGTGCGTAGGGGAGCACTAACAAAGGATTTTTGAAAATTTTCAGGGGATCGAAATTTAAACGGAAAAACCTCCGACGCGAACGAAGTCGCGGGCATCAGCTAGTATAATATAAGACTTTTAATTTTCTCATCACAAAGTAACTTAAAGCTAAATATTAGAGTAACTAAATTCAAACTCCTAGGTTTGACTTTGTGAGAGACTGGTGCCTGAAGTGGGTTTCAATAATACTCTTAACTTCCCGAATACTCCTTTATGTTATTTTATCAACTTCTTACAATCATCATGCGTCTTAACTCCATTGCTTGGCTCGTTCCATTCTCCCTCAATTACTCACCGCTGCGTTCATACGTAATTAGTTTCTTAATATTATTCTGCGTTCTGAATGAATACCCTACATATATTAAAATAGATGCGTATGAAAATCCACGCGTATAGAAATATGTAGCTACCGATTAATACTGCTGTAAATCTTAAAATAATGTTGTGATGCTCGTAGATATATAATACAATTAATTATAAGACTGGAAAGCTTTTGAGTAGGTGTACTATTATATGTTCTGAAACGGGATAAATAAAACCAATCAATTTTACTTTTTCGATTGATTAAAATCTCAAAGGCACAATTGTTTAAGTACTTAAGACGGAAGCTTTTGCTTTCCTTATTTCGTTAAATACTGAGACTAATTATTTTTTTCACTCCGCTACTATTCATGGTCAACCAAGTGTTCATAATTTACAAAAGCATTGAGTTCACTTTGTACCTATTTGACACGTAGAGTTTAAAAATAACATGATCATAATTTCAAGTAAGCAAAAAGTTAATTGAACGAAACAAAGTAAGGCAAGTAATAAACTTGCTTACTGGGCAATTGTATTGCACTAAAAATGCACACGCGACCTATTTTCAGCCTTGAAAGTTAATATGTAGTAAAGTAAAGTACAAAAAAAAAATTCCTTATTATATATATAGAATTTTTTTATAAATTAGATTTTTTTTTCGATTCAGCCGTCTTCGAGTAATCGGTGATCATATATAAAAAAATTTTTTGCAAAAAATAGAACCGACTTCCATATCAAAACACTACAAAGGCAAAAATAACTTTAATTTCGGAAGGCGGTGTCAAAAACGAAAATATATACAAATCTAAAGACACCACCTTCCGAAATTAAAGTTATTTTTGCCTTTGTAGTGTTTTGATATGGAAGTCGGTTCTATTTTTTGCAAAAAAATTTTTTTCACGCTTTTTAGTGGGTCGGTTTGTAATTTATCTAGTCACAAAAGCCATAATGTCAACAACTTATCACCTTTTACAAAATATTGCTTTTCCCGATGCATAGCCGTTAATGTTTGAGGAGTTCTCCTGGTACTTGACCATCAACTCTACATCACCATATGTATTGTGAAGAGCATAAAGTGTTTAAAATCCGTACTCAAGTAATCGAATCGCAATCCACGAAATACTTATTATTGAGGAGTTCCAGTGGCCATCTGTGGTCTTCATCATCAGCTCAACTTCCCCAAATGGTACTTTTCGGAAGCAACTGCTCAAGGTACTATAAGAAATACCCAAAACGCTATAGGTGTGCCTATAATATTTGAAGAGTTCCCTCGATTTCTCCAGGATCCCATCATCAGATCCTGATTTCGTAACAATGGGACCAACTAGAAAGTATACCCATTCAAACGCAAAAAGAATTTTTCAAATCGGTCCAGCCGTCTCTGAGTTATGAGGTAATATACATAAAAAAAGGCGCATACACTCATGCAATGTAAGCGGCCGACACGCACACGAGCGCATTTCCTTGAATTAAAGATTGTATTAATTTGTCATGATACTGTTTCCATTTTAAGTTAAACGAAAGATTTTTCCGTCAAAATGTAACACCTATTTCTTACGACGAAAATCGATTCAGAAGCCGATTCTGAACCAACTACTTTCAGGAATTGTGTTTCTTCTGTTACATGTTGTATATAAAACGCTTCCGTTACTGACTGACTGACAGACAACGCACAGGTGAAACTACTGGGCACAAGAAGCTGAAATTTGGCATGTATGTTCCTTGGGGTGTGTAGGGGAGCACTAAGAAAGGATTTTTGGAATTTCCCACTAATCGGGATTTACACGGGAAAAACCTCTGACGCGAACGAAATCGTGGACAACTTTTAGTTTGTAATAGAAATATTTGTTTGCTAAAAACATGGTAAAAAAGGTGAGAAAAAATAAAAGTAGCTACTTACAAACATTTTTTACTTGTAAGAATCGAGAAAATTTTGTGTAGGAACATTCACATGTATGGTCAATGTAATCTGTAACACTATAGAAATGTTGAGTAGTTTGTATGTATAATCTATTGCTAAATAATCTTAATATAATGTTACGAGCTGGGGTTTGGGATAGAAATAATTAACGCCAATTAAACCAAAATTAATACTTTAATTAATTAAACACAAAATAAAAATTTAACACAATTATTCATACCACAACACTTGTCACTTAACACTTAAATCGCACTGAAATTCACTCGTATAACTTCGATTGTATCGCCTCGGATCTTCTAATAAGACTGACTCTCTGCGCCCCTTTGCGATCTATTTATACCCCGGTCTATGATGTATAGAACATTCTTATAAAATCGACTCACTGTTTATTTTACCCAGAATATTCCAGGAAGCTACTCGAGATACATAGTAACGCTATTCCCCGCTAGATGGCGCTAGTGTCTCGACTAGATATACACAGTACCGCTATTTGCCGCTAGATGGCGATAGTGTCTCGAACATTCTAGATTTATGTCGAAGTTTCTCGACGTACTTCACTAAGCGACTGGCGTAACAATAATAACAGTCGTCACGGGTAGATAGAAGTCAGGAAATCTGACCTTAGTCTCGCGAAGGGATATCGTGAAGCCAGCCTCTGGGTTATACTGCCGTGATTCTTTAAAAGGCAGTCATCTGACAATTTACCGATTTTGCGTTAAACATTGAGCGACATCAGGAAAAAAAGGGCACTGGTATCAAACCACTTCACAGCTTTTTATGACAAAATATCTCAAAAGCTAAATAAGTTTCAGAAAAAAACTTTTTATCAAAAAATTAAACCGACTCCCAAAAACACTGCAAAGTGAAAAATAACTTTAATTTCGGTAGTCGGTGTCTTTAGTTTTGTGTTTTCGTTTTTGGCACTGACTTCCGAAATTAAAGTTATTTTTGCCTTTGTAGTGTTTTCATATGGAAGTCGGTTCTATTTTTTGCTAAAAAGTTTTTTTTCACGCTTTTTAGTGGGTTGGTTTGTAATGTATCTAGTTACAAAAGCCAAAATGTCAACTACTTATCACCTTTTACAAAATATTGCTTTTCCCCGTGCAGAGCCGTTAATTTTTGAGGAGTTCTCCTGGTACATCACCATCAGCTCTACTTCACCATATGCATTGTGACAAGCATAAAGTGCTTAACATCCATATTCAAGTAATCTAATCGCAATCAACGAAATACTTATTATTGAGTAGTTTCGGTGGCCATCCGGGGCCTTCATCATCAGTTCCACTTCTTCAAATGGTGCTTTTCGAGAGCAACTGCACAAGGTACTATAAGAAATACCCAAAACGCTATAGGTGTGCCTATAATATTTGAAGAGTTCCTTCGATTTCTCCATGATCCCATCATCAGATCCAAAGGGGACAATGGGACTAACTAGAAAGTATACCCTTTCAAATGAAAAAAGAACTTTTCAAATCGGTCCAGCCATCTCCGAGTTATGAGGTAATATACATAAAAAAAAAGTTCAAGATGAATTGTAAACCTCCTTTTTTTGAAGTCGGTTAAAAGGGGTCGGTTAGACGTCGCTCAATGTTTAACTCAAAATCGGTAAATTGGCAGATGACTGCCTTTCAAAGAATCACGGCAGTATAGAGATCAAATAGACAGGTCTATCTTAACATAGTTATAAAAGGACTAAGCAGATAATAAAAGTTAATACGTAGCGACTAGCGACTTTAACTTCCCTAATCGTATTTGTGTAGTCTGTAGAGAAAGAAACAAGTACCTACAAAAAACTGATCAACTCAATACATTTTTAATTGAATCTAATTATATTATTGTATATTTTATTCATTGCTTTTTGTTGTTTTTTCCACTGATTATTATTTTTATTATTAATTATGTTATTTAAATTGAATTGAAACATGTTTATGATTAAGTAGTTCTTTACGCTACCTTTACTTTACACTCGTACCTACTGGAAGAATTTTACGAGGTATAAATAACGGATTACTTTTGGTAAAGTTTCTACCTTCTATTAGCATTTAACCAACTCAAATGGCATCCATAAACAAAGGGATGTTTTATTTACAGCACACAACATAGATATGTCTATAGGTTCTCCGGTTCTACATATTCAGAGTCAATGCACAGCAAAAGGTTTTATTGATCATGTAACTGAACCTTCTCCTGCCATTTTACATACTTATTTAAAGAGACCATAAAACTGATTTTAGTTAAATGTTATCATAGAAATACTAGCAAACCCAGCAAACGTTGTATTGCCAAATAAAATATTTCTAGTGACAAAAAAATGCCTACGACCTATTCTCGGACCTTCTCATGCCCACAAAAGATTAACAAAATTCGGACAAGCCGTTTCGGAGGAGTTCGACAAACACCGTGAAACGTGATTTTTAGATTATCTTTATCTGCTATATATTTCTATGTAAATTGCAACTGTTCGGAATGTCATACTCCTCCGTCCGCACCATCCATTCATCCAAGAGCCAATAGATGTCCACTACAGATATACGTCCCCCCGAGCATAGCTACTACGACCAGTCTTATGCTATTTGCATCCAGCAGGCTCCAGTAAACTTTATAATGTCTTTGGTCCACAGTCCAGTCTAATATTCTAATGATATTTTATTTTGCAAATTGGTTATTTATAAATAACACTTACACACGTTATTATTTGCCCTTCTAAGTTAAATTAGACGAGGCCGGTGTCTTTTAACTGACTTCCCTGAGAAAAACACCGAAAAATCTTAAACGTCGACGTCTATATTAAAGTCCATTCAATTCGTTCTGGTCAAATCATATGAGAATCACGTAGGTTTATTAATGTGATGATCTCTTTTAAACACAAAGCTATTATTTTGATAAAACACACATAATGTTTGTGCATAAATGTTGACATTTTCTATCTTAACAGAAACCTTGTAATGACGGAATGGCCTTGTCTGAAAATAGCAACCCCATCTCATAGCATGGGCGTTACAAAAGGTGACTAGGGAAAATGAAAATAGAGATTTTTATCAACAAAGACGTCATACATTTCAATATTGTGTGACAACGAACACCGGTCGTTGAAATATTGACGGCAGCCCACGATTCACTGGAATCACATTAAGTACAAATATAGATACTCTATTGGGTACACTACGGTTTTGATCGCGTGGAAATTTTACGTTTAGAAAAAACTAGTCTATGATTTAGACCTATCTTTTGAAGCGTCAATAGCTTAATGGCTAAGGTGTTGGTCTTGTGATCGAGATGTCGCGGGTTCTAATCCCGCCCATTACACTGTTCCCGTGAACCCAATCAAGACACAAGCATACTTGGTAGCTTAGTTGGAGGGATTAGCAAGATTGCTAGTAATGGGAATTTTACCCACATTACCAGTCCTCTTTTTAGAAAAAATAACATCATCAGTGTCACCCCGCAAAAGAATGAGTGTGTGTTTATGTAATTATACATCTACTACACCAGCAATAAATTCTTATCACATTTTGTACTCGTTTCTACACCATCTTACCACATAACAACACAATTTTACCACCCTCTGTTACTAATTAACGACATCGCTCTCAAAAAACCTAACCTAAATTGCTGAAAGATGAGTTATGATAGCTCCCAGGTAAGCTATTACGTAGACAAGCTAAGTACTAGGCATTTTAATTAGTGGCTTTCTCTGCGCATTTACCTCAAGAAGGTGCAATATCGATCTGGGTCGTTGACCTCGTAGAGTACGCTCTTATAGCGCGGGAAACGTAGGATGTCGAGTTGGAAAGATTCTCATGTGAGATACGGATATTGCGGATCTTTATGCGAATTTTTGAAAAGGAAGAGTATTTTGAGAAACTCTCTAGTACTCGTATCCATTTGATAGAATTCTAATGTTCAGGTTAGCTGACAGGGATGGCTAAGATTTTTAGATGATATATTTTGGAGTTCGTGGCTAATTAACAACAGTTCAATCTTCATGATTAAGTAACGCTTGCGAGGTTGGTTACTGGATGGGAAACCATATTAATATATTGACGTTCCCCGTGCCTCGAAAAGCACGTTAGGCTGTTGTTCCCGCCTGTTTTTCCGACATTTTTGACGAGTAGTCAGAAGCCAGAGGTTTGACTGGAAAGCGACCCGAAAATTGTTGAGAAAAGCCTATGCAGATGATGTTTATGTATACAGGGTTAATTGTAAAAATCTGGTGAACTAAAATATGACTAATTATTTAAAGTCATAGAACAAAAGTTGTTGATTATGATGTTAGTAACATAGTCCTGAGAGATTTTCGGTGTTTTACAATTAACACTGTATATAGCAATGAAGCGACTGTCAATTTGACTTCCATAACCCAGTGGCTGGGTAATACGATATCCATTAATAAATATATCAAAGATGAAATAACAAATCGCACGCTTAATCCAATACTGTCACTATCCAAAATTTTGCCAAATCGACTTTTTAATGCAATCTGTTGGGAAACGTAGAACTACGCGTAATCGCGCTTAAAGTAACAGAAATAACGTCACTAAACAAAAATGTTCCCATTCTCATTCCATTTTTTGCCTCTCCTGAAAAGTTGACTTTTTGGGATAGTGACAGTATTGGAATAAGCGTGCGAAGTATGAAATTGGGCTAACGACGAAGACAACCAGCATCAGCCGAGGAGTGGAATTGGGTGACTCAGTTTTTTATCTTCAACCTTTGCCAAGTGACGTTCAATATAGGACCCAGGAAATGGCAAATTAGGTCGAGGAAGGTTTTTGAACTGCAGAATAAAAAATTCACTCAATGTTTTCTCGAATGTTCTTTTGTTAGGTTTTATTGTTTTTTTTTTTTTATTAAAATTGATAGGCTCGCGTATTATTCCATCTCACCTGATGGTTAAAGATGATGTGGTTGAAGATGAAGCATGCAATACGAAGAATGTGCTATTTCTGGCGACCTCTTTGGTGAGGAATTTTTAATATTACTGGATCGTATTCTACAATGTGCCAAATGGTATCCAAATCCATTCAACTATTCTGGAGTGATTCAGAAACAAACATTCATACATCTTTCCATTTTAAACTTCTGCATAATATGAGGTAGATACTGTAGATAACCAATACAATTTTCAATTTTAAGGTGTAATATAGCTTCTAGTACTTATCTTTTCACTCATAAAACTCAGTAGGTAGTACCTAGGTACTACCTACCGAAAAAATGTTTTGAGGACTAGTCCTCAAAACATTTTTTTTTATTTTTGCGATCGCATAAATATTGTATTTGACCTGTACAAACTTAGGCTGGACATTGAAAACTGACCTTTACGAATCAAATAAAATATTCTAAAAAAGTAAGATCGGGTATAATATGTATGCAGCTCTTTAACATCTATGAAGTTGTGTGCCAATAATAAAATATGTACAACATGAAACATTCCTCTAGCAAAACATCTTCCTATGAGAAAAAGGAATATTATGAACCATTTTACATGAATGAATCCAGCTTACACAAAGAGGCATGTTAAAGGATTTTTCCAGGATATTGGGCAGCAGCGACCATCTGTGAACTAACCACATCATATTGCCATGACTAACCACTTCTGCCAAGCGTGGTATAGACACACGACCACAATGTATTGTGTAGGTGTTAAACAAAATTAAAAAAACCGTCGTTTTTGTGTTTTGTTGTAAATTCTTAAGATAAATTCTAAGTTAGGTACTTGGTTTGAAATATCAATTTTAAGATAAATTTGAAACCAAGATCTAAAAACAAAAACTTTGGGTTTTAACTGACATCTTCTAGGCCCGTAGGTTCGAGGAATTCTGGACACGATCCATCAGCATAATTTGAATTTCTCACTAAGAAAGTAATTTCTCCCAAGTCCAACGCATGGAATGTAATAGAGGATGTACATCATTTGTTGATGGAGTACGTCAAAAACAGAGAGGAAAGATGAAGACTAAACAATGAGTTTAATTTAAATATAAAAACTTATGGGTAGGTTTAATAGAATGAATTTTAGCTCAACCGAAATCATAGGTAGCAAAAAGATTTTTCACTTTATTGACTAGGATTCTCCTCGTAATTTAATTTAAGAAAACATTGTTTTGTAGTAGCATGTGTATGTGTAGGCATAATGGGGTTGGTGTATCCATTGAGATGAAAACCTCAAAAAGATTTAATAAAGAAAAAAAAACTATCATTTGGTCGAGGCCAAGAGCGGGAATAATTATCAGCACATCACTGTAATCCAGAAATATGAGCAGAAGACTAGCAGCATAACCATTCATAGTTATTTAGATCAAGTAAATTAGCAAAAGAGCCTAGAAATAACTGTATAGCAAAATGTCGGTAAAATGTTTCTGATTTCTAACAATTCCCGGTGTCTCATTTGGAATAAGCCTCGGCATCATTTGCCTAGCGTTAACCTCAGCATGTGGAGTCGGCTTCCAGTATTACCAGATCTACAACGTGTAATTTAAAGGGTATATATATACCAAGTGCATGGCTTATTTGGATGATAACAAACGATATGGCAAGGGTTTTGTAATCCTAATTCTACGTGTGTAGAACTTATCACAAATTCCAATACACTGATATCAGAGACCGATTTTTTCAAATTAAGAAGAACGAAAAGAATTATCGTGTTATTGGCAAGTGACGTGGAAAGTTATTGACCCTCGTAGTGCTGTGACACGTTTGCTATGATTGGTATTCAAGAAATATATGAAACCAATAATTTGGTATCAATTCTTTGAGTCAGTTATTTTGTGCTGAAACTGTGTATAGAGACTCCATACCAGATGTTGTCTTCAGCCCTTTTGGATAGATATGGGGATTCCGTTACACGTTGTATACGTAGACTAGTGCTTTACATGTAGAAACTGTCTAACTGGCCTCCAAATCCCAGGTATGTGTACCTATAACACATACTTCTTGGCAAGACTAGTGAAAGATTTTATGACTACTGACTACCAGTAAATACAGCCGAAGTGATAAAAATTAGAGCTTGCACCAATGGCTCGAAGTGGTTTCCCAGACACGGACGAATCTTAATAATTATGATAAGTTTACCTAACCACCAACGGGTCTCGGTAAGCCCTGCTTAACCTTTGGAGACCGACCCACAGGCTGTCATTGTTTTATCCTAGAGTTCCTAAATAATACTCGTAGAGTACCTACATTATTAGTCCAACTACCCGCCCGTTTATCTAAAAACGTTTGCTCCAACTATACATACAGAGAGCGGCCATGTTGAAAAAATGTATGGCCATCCATCCGAATACACAAACCACCCTAGCGCTGCAGTCCATTTTACTAAGACCCCTCTCGACCACGAAACATTGAACTAAATCGGGTCCGGTAGGAAAAAAGTCGCTAGCGCTAGGGCTCTTGTTATACTGGAGGCTTTTCCTTTTATTTGCCGGTGCCACCTTTATCGACACTGCTCTTTAGCTCTACTGTAGACGATTTTGATGAATCAATATTTTGCTGACGTTCTTTTTCATTATACGATCAACATTAATCAGCTGGCTACCAATAAATGTGTATCAAAATACAATAACTATGTTAAAAAGATAAAACTAAAAAGCTAAAAGGATTTTCCCGTACCGGGAATCGAACCCGAGCCTCCTGGGTGAAAGCCAGGTATCCTAGCCACTAGACCATACGGGATACTGACAGTTTTGTGAAAATTAACGTTTAATCGTTGCATACGTCTTCCTTCCTTATATAGAAAAAAAGTTTTGCAATAGGCATGCTCAAATTAATTATTATTGTACATACCTTAGAGGTCGCTAGAAGAAACCAATATATCTGTATGTCGATCAATTTAAAATCATGTTAGAACCTCTATAACTTGACTGCAAAATTATTGTCAGTAATAAAATTATTTGTTGTTTAAAGTAGGTTAGTATTAGGTAGTATTATAACAAAAATTTTAACATAAATATTTAAAAAATAAAAAATGGACGATACTATGTCGCCGGTATACTGATTTGTAATTTAACTTCGGTTTTGCACCTAATTTCATACGCAACAAAATATCGCAATGCGCAATCTACGAATCAATAATGGTTGATTTATTTTCCCAATTGCAAAAGCTTTTCAATTGAAACAAAATATGGTAATTTGGAATTGCGAAGAGATATTGCAGCAGTAGGGTACAGTACTTCCACCTATTTGGCACGGTGTAAATTAAGCCAAGACGTGGCGCCCTCTTGTTGTAAGTACAAGAACTTTAAATAACGTTATGAAATATAGTGTGATAAAAGTAAATCATAAATAAACTAGATGTCGCTACTGATTCAAGCAAAAAGTTTATCACTATTCCCAACAGAAGGCGTTGTTCTCAAACAAATTTTGATACAATTAATTTTTTATTTTACTTAAAGTTTATAAAAAAAAATAAACATTAAGGATTATATATTAATAAGTACTCGGGGATTTCATTGAAAAGCCTTTGTTATTGCAGTAATAAGTGATATTGCGACTTATAATATAGACAAGATATAACAAGAAGTATTAATATAAACACATTTATATAAATATGAATATCTCTTTATTATTAACAATAAACTCTAGACAGGAGGTATTTATCACTTATTTTTATCTATTACTAATTTGCCACGTACATATATAGGAATGGTAACATTGAATTTATAATTAGTTGGGATTTATTAAGAAATACTGTAGGTTCTAATTTACAACAAATATTAAGCGTTTTAAGACAGCATTCGTGATTAAATCTTACAAGTTGAAACAGTTTATAATATTTTAATACTGAAGGAATACTGACACCAAAATGGAATGCAAACAATAAATAAAATACGGTACGACTAGTGATGACTAGAATGGGTTAAGGTACACTCGTAGAAAGGTATCAAAATCAGTCACATAACATATTTTTGTCGTTCATTTAAACTTTAACTACAACTTCGGGGTGGGAACATTAAAGTAATTTGTAAACCATAACCAACAGAGCAAAACTAGCTATTGAAATCTTCAATGTATTTTCCACTACTGACTTTAGTAATTAACATTATAAAAATGCTTACAAGAACTGACCAATGGATACAATATAATTCAACTGTGTTGGAATCGTTACAAGCGAATAACAGATCATATTATAATCCATTTTGAAATACATCATTATTACAATATGTATGTAATTATAAATCTCTGACTAGAAATATATCACGTTAAGCGTTAATTGGAATAAAGTTGATTATAAGCTATATGGATGACATGTCTGTTAAATGGAGCCAGCCAGATGGTGATTGATCTAAGCTTATTGAGTTGACTACTGCATAGAGATGTGGTTATAAGTTATATTGGTTGTACTGTAGTCCACCTCAGTGCAGTATTCAGGTGGTTATGCTAAGGGCTTAGTGGGCATCTCGTCGCCTCCTTCCGGGTCCACCGGCGTAGTTAGCTGCTGCGAGTCCCATCAGATGCTTGGCTTGAAGGGCGCCGGAGTAGCCACGGCTGAGACCGAGGTCAAGGGCACGCTTCTCGCTGGAAATAGAGAAATAACGGTTAGTTGCTATGATATGATGAGAAAAATCAAGCAAAACTAAAAGCAGTTTTCGGTCGAAATTGGCGCCTCACATTAAATGTATAGTATGTTATCAAGAATGGGTTTAGGTATGGCGATAATCATGCAACCAAAGATTTACCATGCATCTAGATAAACGTCACAGTACTACAAACTAAGGTTAAATAACAAATACGCCATTCAAGTGGAATAGAACTTATATAGTACAAAATAATATTTCGACTTTTTGAAACATTTTGTCAAGCAAATTCGAGTTGGCAGGAAAAAATGCTGACTTCAATGTGGACAAGGATGTTAATGTAAATGCCTATCCGGAAACGTTGTAAATTGTTTCACGGGTAGCGCTTGAAAAATTTTTGTGTAGACACGCCTAAACAAATGCTTGCAGTAAATTGCAAGATATTTATTTAATGCTTCTCTCTTTGTCATTCAGTACGTTTTTTGAAGCTCTCTCCAAATATTTGTTTCCTTCAGTTTGTTTTTTACTTCGATTAGAAATCACGATCCTGTTTCGTTCTTTTTTTCGGATCAAAACAAAGATGCCTTGATTTATTAAAAAATATACGCGGGCGTGGAAGTATGAAAACAAGGGTTGTGTAGAATACTTATACTGTTATAATAACAAACGAACTAAACATTTTAATGAATTATAGTCAAATTCGAACCTCGGGCGACCACTAATAAATATTATTATGTATAGCTACAATAACTTTAGCTGAAACAATATCCGTATATGGCGATGCTGCAAAGGATTTGTTCAAATTCATGGCCAACATATTGTGAAGGTATAATTGTTCAGGATACGATGGGACTGACATACGCTATGCGTAAAAGTCCCTATTAATAAATAAAGAATTTAAAAAAACGATGCGTATAATTATTGATTTACTAAATAAATTAACATCAGTTTTCTATTATGTAAAGACAGAATACATATGTTATACAATGGATATTTTTATTACATGAACACAACATTCTGGTAGAGAAGTCTTTAACAAGTACTACCGGAAGTTACCAAAGTTCAAATCAGGTGCTCTAGGGAATAATACCATATTGCTTTTGGTCTATTCTAGGGCAATAGTTTTGCTATATTGCTTTTGTTTGTCGGGAGAATTGTTTTGTAGGAAAATATGTCAGATGAAATTCTTATTTGAAATTATTCGTGAAACCCTATTAAAATTCAATGAAAATGAAAGTTTTATCAAATACGATGATCTATAATTTAATCATAAATAAATGTTTTAAAAAGTATAGAGAGTTTTGCTAATTATGCAAGAATACTGTTATTCAATTTATATACTCCAGAGCAATTCACAATGATCCTTGATACTATTTAGCTAAAACTAAGTAAAATCAAGCGGTGAAGATGCTAGCAGATACAGCAGCTAATATAATAAAGCTAAGAGATTAACTAAATATAACTCTTTGATTAACTAAAGAAAGGAGCATTAGAAATTTTCGTAGTCGAAGTTAAACAGAATTATTTCATGCAATACAATATTGCGTAATTTATAACTGAAAAATGAAGCTTTTAAAATGGCAGGTAAATAGGTAAACACAATATCTACAGTAACCTAAGTACGACATATAGACGTACCTAGTAATGTCTTCTTTATAGCTGTAAAGAGATAAAAACAAATATTACATAAGTAATAAACGATCAGAGTGTGGGTGGTGATAAAATTACCATAGACTATAAATTATATCACAACAGAATTCATTATGTTCAATCTAAAACTGAAAAAGAATCAGTAATTAATTGGGATTACTATTATTAATAAAAAAAATGAGTCTTGTAATATTCATTAACGTCCATAATATTTAACGGTTGATCCGTAAAGAATTGAATAATGAGACGTTTTAAAATTTGGACGAACCAGTCTTTCAGTAACCTTGAAAAAAAATGAACAAAATAAATGAATGGAAGATGAAAGTATTTCACAATCGATATGGGAATGTAGAAATTTTAGATAGACACATTTATGATAAAAAACACATGCAGAACACTGAAATCACGAACAATAAAACGTGAAACAATAAAACCCAGCTCTAAATGTGACATGAAGAATCTTGATATTCCAGAAAGAGACATAGTGTTTGCGTAAGTGTTTGAATAAATAGTTTCATGGGAATTAAAAATATTTGAGATCATATACGGCTTAATCGGGTACCTATTAATTCCTATTTTGAAAAAGATTGTGATGTGTACATATACTATGTATATTATAATAATATTATGCATGAAAATTCAATACTTTGTTTACTTACTTTTCCATTTTGCGTTCCATTTGGATGAGGTTGCCGAGGCGGTTCAGCATATCCATGATTTCTTCAGGTTCATATTGGCCATCTTCGCGGAAGTAGTTGCTTGGACTGAAAATGTTGAAAATCGTTTATTAGTATCGATATAGGATAACTGAAATCAGATGTCTCAGGTATAGATACCCCGATTTAATGACTAGTTTTGTAAGGAATTCCTTGCTATTGTATGTTTCTATCGACTGACTCCCAAACTGTCATTTAGAATGATGAATGATTTGACTCTTCACAGATTTTTAGACAAAAGACTCAAGTGTCTGTCTGTTTTATAAATAAAATAATATTATGCAAGAAAACACATAGCAATTTAAAAAAGTGTGGCTACAATTTCAATTTGCGCTTAGTATTTATAATATTGTTCTATAGGCATGTAAATAAGAAACAGTAGTCGGTTATTACGACGACATATTTAGTTAGTCTGTAGGCTAACTTATTAAAGTTAATGCTAGATGAGAGTAATTTGAGTATAGTTCAGAAGAATTGAAAATTATACCACTACCTGGGGTAAGCAGAGGCGGGCACAATGAGGAGTACAGCGAAGAGCACGCAGCTCGCTAGCAGGCAGGTCGCACGCACCATCCTGGAACAAGAAAATACATATAAAGCTGGTTGATAAAAACATATAAGTCATTACAAACGGCGATGCGCCATCGGTACATGGTGGACATCCCACACATACGCACGAAACGTTTTGGGAATTCTTTCATTGTGCGTACTGCTAAGGAGTGGAATTCCCTGCCGGAGTCTGTGTTTCCTGATCGCTATAAACTGGGAGTCTTTAAGTCAAGAGTGAATAGGTTACTTCTAGGCAAGCGTGCTCCATCTTCGACCACATCATCACTTACCATCAGGTGAGATGGTGGTCAAACACAAGCCTATTATCAATAAAATAAAAAACTAAACTTTGAACATCGTCATTAACATTAGATAATTTCTCAAAATCGTTTACTTGTAATTGTTTCTTCAAATTTTAGCTGTATGTGAAAAGAGAATAATGTATACATACAAAATCGATCTTGACAATCCAAAAAAGCTTCCATAGGGTTTATTAAAGAAATAAAGAGTTATTTTTATATTCGAAGCAAAAACTACATTTGCAATAAGGAAAGCAAGAAAAACTGATATCCATATTGTGCAACGGGGAATTGTTTTAACAGCTGCAATAATTGTAAACTCAACCAGTAATGTGGTTGTGTGGCAAACCTGTGTAGTGTGGTTAGCATATGTAGTAATTTCCACTTTCTCATAATGGATGCTGTTCTGCATCCATCAAGGAATAATCAAGTTTACATCAAGGAACAAACTATTCAACAATTTTGATGTCAAAAGTATATCAAAGCAAGGTCTGTTAACGTAAAACACGCCATTATTGACGTGAATTTTTATTAAAACTGACGATTTAAATTTTGTGGTAGGGTGTCAAAAGTTGCATGTCGAATTTTATCGTAGTGCAGATGGTTTTAATTTATTAAGACAAAATATCGGACTCACGTTATCTCATCTAGCAAAAGTGAAACTAAAACTAATAATTTCCTCGAGCGTTTTAAAAATCAATATATAAAAAATGCTTCCGTTGCTGACTGACAGACAACGCATAGCTGAAACTACTGGGCGCAAGAAGCTGAAATTTGGCGTGTATGTTCCTTGGGGTGTGTAGGGGAGCACTGAGAAAGGAATTTTAGAATTTCTCACGGGATCGGAATTTACACGGGAAAAACTTCCAATGCGAACGAAGTCGCGGGCAACAGCTAGTAGTAGATAATTTCACATTTAATGGATTAATTCTATTTGCAAATGACAAACTTAAATGGTGATACGTTCAAAAAAATGGTGAAAGAGCCTCTCACTATAAATTTCTTCCCCTCCTTTCTCTATTATAATTTTGATATCTATTAGTATATATTAATATACTATATATATATGGTATGTATTTTATATTATTATGTTTAATTAGTATTATGTATGATGTTGTACACTGACAGCCCTAAATCTATCTTCTTTAATTTCTGTCCATCCAAAGGTTGTCTGTAAGAGATTGCCCTGTGCGATAAGACCGCCCATTGTACACTAATTTTATTACTTGTATCCTTAAGTGTATTGTAAGGTGTACAATAAAGTGTATAATAAATAAATAAATACATACTTTCTGAGCTTTGTCCCGTTCTAGAAGTGTACATTTTCGTAAATGTACACTTCTAAAATGGGACAAAGCTCAAAATAAATCACTATAAGCTCCAGGTAAACCGGTGAAATACAGCCAATTATGATGTTTAAGAATGGATTATCATTTTGATGATAAATTAACTCATTAACTGGTATAAACCAAGGACAGTGGTATTGTTTGTTATTTGCATATATTCAAACATAAAATTAAAAACATCATCGTCTACTTAGTCGTTTCGCAAATATGTTGTGGTTGGCTTTCAGTCTTACTGGATTGCAGCTGAGTACTAGAGCTTTTGGATGGAGCGACTACCTAGTAACCAACCAACCACCTACCAATCCAGTAGCAGCTAGGTTACTACGATATCCCTTGGCAAAATTAGTGTTAGATTTTCTGACTGCCCCTAACGGCTATCAAAGATATACAAATGACAACCGCGCCCAAGGAATTGAGAAATTGCTTTCCGAGGAATTGAGGAATTTCGAAATGTTAATATGGTCACCTATCTACGGAACAACCTCGGCAAGCGTTACTTAACCTTGAAAGTCAATATAAATGAATAGGTATTCGCAAACATAGACTTGAAATTATACATTATAGTCGTCATTTTATCCTTTCCTTATCCTCGTTCTACCCTATAACATTAATAGGTTTTCCGAACACTATGACTTGATAATGTGTTAATTTTTACTTGAAATTATGTGAAAGTGAACGATGTTTTGAAAAAAGTAACTGTGGAGTTTCTTGCCGGTTCTTCTCCATAGATAGCTACCTTTCCGAACCGTGCGGTAAATTAATAAACTGATATTGCTATACAAACTGCTAATTATTTCTATAAAACACCTAGTAATCATGGTAATACCGATCAATAGGTAATTAATCGGTAAATACGTAATAAATCCATATTGATAATTAATTAATTCTATAAATAACAACATTCTCTATATATCTTTATATCTACCACTTCTAACTTTAGTTTCCATTCAAGTTTAGCTTCCATAGTAATCTGTATAAAAGATTGTTGCGCTGCACTTAGAGCTTTGCCTTTAAGTTCCATTTACATTTCCAAGTAGGGCTTACAATCGGATAGCAGTCGCTCGTCCCACCGATCGGCCGCAAAAGTCCCCGTTCAGCTTAGATACACGATAGGGCAAGTTACCCAGATTAGTGGACGGCATAAATTGTTTGCCATTTCGCAAATGGTCGCAAATGTTTTGAAGTCTGCTTTGTACGTATTTTGTTGAAATACGAGCAGTATCAATCACCTAATTTATTCGGATATTTATTCGGATATAGAAAGTGGGTACATTTCTATATCCGAATAAATTGGGTGATTGATATTAAAATTTGACAAAACTGTGTTCGAGAATCGATCAATCAAGAACTTTTTATCGATAAATTATTATTTTACACAAATCCATCATTTAGATCGTAAAAGTTAGTAACATATTTTATATCCGCTGAATAATTTTTTATCTTTTCTTCAGTGTATTGTCTCCTCACTCTGACAACTTATTCATGTCTGACAAATTACGTACATTATCATCATTTAAAATTATTCCACTAGTTTAACAAGCTCGTCTATTGTACTCGCTTCCTAACTTCAGAAGTATATTAGCATGCTCAATGAGCTTTCTGCATAATTGGCTTAGGCTTGTGAATAGTCTCGCTTGCTTACGGGCCTATTACGTCGGTCATTATACAAGCAGCGCTGACCGAGTCTTATATGGGGTTAATTTGTTTGTGTTGATCTCAAGCCTACTGAGCTGCGTTGAGAGCTAATGTAGCTACCATCGAATTAGAACAACATATTATTATACACTAAGATCTGTGGTAAGGGTTTGAGATAATCTGGTCATTATCTTGAGTCTATTGTCAATTAAATGTACCGGAAATAAGGATCAATGGCACAGAGTACGCAGATGAATTTGCTGTTCATTGAATAGAATATTCTCGCATTTTGACTATAAACTATTACAAAAGTTCGAATAGGGATTTGTGAACCTCGTTTGGCTTTGGTATTTAAATAATTGGATGCAGATGATATTGTTAGGATAAAATGTAATATACTAACATGGATAGAGATACATTATCATTAGAACTTAAAACGGGATATTTACCAAGTGTATCTTTTGTTTCGAGTGTAACCATTGGATTGAGTTACATAACCCTCAAGTCAGGTCATCTCGACATAATGCCACTATGTACCCAGACTGGTAAGGGAAGCGATTGAAATTACCAAATACGACAATTTCAACCGGGAGGATGGGTTTCAACTGTCGTTCAAATGTGTAAAAACAGAAAAAAATTCTTAAAAAATTCGCGAGTCGACACGGTGAGTTTTGTGTGTCGAGAACAGAATCGAGTGTTTAGTGATACATGTGACAGTGGTAGCGGTGTCGATCACAAAAAACGAACGACAAAGAGGGTAGACCGATGCATCTGCTCATAAACGTCTACCCGCAATTAGGTACTTCAGTTCATCCGTGATCATAGCGCTTGCAACAGTGCCGAAATATCGGAAACTCGAAACAAAAGATAGACATGGTAAATATCCCGTTTTAAGTTCTAATGATACTGTCAGAGATATATTCAATAAATAGCTGACCTGTTGGTTTTGCATGATAAAATGGGGTAAATATAATATTTTCAAGAGCGCTATTTTAGTCGGCGTTAATTTCCAGTATCGTTATATGCATTTTATGAATACCAGTATTCACTGAGTGGTTGAAATTTGATCATAACTGATTTAAGTTTTTAGTTTGGATGTTGTTTTTGGTTGATAAAATATTAGCTTTCTGCACGATTTCTATATATATAATTATAAACTATCATTGTGCCAAATTACTCTACTACAACTTACTCCTCCGATCGCGTGATTTTCGTAAAACAAAGGTACGAAATTTACGATTCCAAATTTAATATTAAGATAACCATGTATATGAATAAAAATGAATAAAAACCCGACTGGAAGGAAAGGGTTATGTAAAACTGGAATAGTGGAAACTGTAATAGTGGAGCATTAACATACAAAACGCCTCGAACGACGCGCTCAAACTTTTAATTAATTAGCAATTGAGAAGGAATTACGGAAAACGATACGCAGTTACACAACCGTACGATTAACCCAGTTTTACTTTAACTCCTTTTTCTAGTCAATTTCTTTAAAAGTTTATACAACTTGTAACGGAAAGGGTATATACATACCAAGGGCACGGCTTCTTTGGATGATATCAAACGATATTGGAAGGGTTTTAACTCAAAATAAAATACTCTAAAAATTGATACCAAATTTTTGGTTTCGTAAGTTTCTTAAATTGAAATCATAACAATCGTGTCACCGCACTACGTAAGTCAATAACTTTCCACGTTACTTGCAAATATCACGATAAATCTCTTCCGTAATTCTGTGCGCCTAGTACTGTAGTAGTCTACCGTCCAGGCGGTGACTTCATTACTTCCGAACATGTAAAGATAGGATTAAAAAGCCCTTCCAATATCGTTTGATATCACTCAAAAAAGCCGTGCCCTTGGTATGTATATACCCTTTCCGTTACACGTTGTATAATAATTGGACTTAAAAGTCAATAAATAATAAAGTAATAAGTTTTTAAAGATTGTTGTGTAATTGTTTCTGATCCATTTGTACGAAACAAGTTTAAGTCATTAAACATTTTGCAACAACTGTTTCGTTTCCGGTTATTTCTGAATTCATTTTCGTGTAGGTAAGTATGAATTCTTCAGATCTTTACAAGCAAATTTTGATAAAATTATTATATTAGCGTGAGTATGATAATTTGTCTTAGATACCACTAAACAGAATTTACATGGGTAAACATCTCATTAGAGCTTTGACAAAATCCAAGCAAGAGGCTTGGAATTCCAAAACTGCTTCAAATAGATACCTATGCATACATCCTTATTACCACAACTAAAGCCACAATTACGAAATTAAATCTACACTTGATTTAAATTTACATTCGTTACCTTGTAGAACAAGAAATGCAAATTGACACATACAGTGAGAGTATATTATATCAAGAGTATAAAATAATGTTTCTGGGGATGTAAATTAGGCACTTGCTGTTGGAATAACAGAATAACATCGCAAATATAATGCGATTTGCCGAAATGATATAAAATCATAACGCGGCCCCGGAAAGCAAAGGCAACTAAAGAAATGGGTTGGGTTTTTAGACAGAAAAATTCCTAAGCTCCCTTCCGCTCCACACAGACCGTGGCGGGAGCCATTTCATGAAAAATAAAAGTTACAATATGCTCAACTACTCATATAATTGAAATTGTAGCAAGAAATCTTTTGGTGATTGTAAAGGAGTTTTAAAGGCGTTAAACGATTAATAAAGTTACAAGCTACAGCGGGTCTCAGTAAATATTTTGGCCGCACCCATGTTGCAAAAACACGTTAGATTATTTTCATGGTGCCAACTGATATTTTTTACAATAATAATCATAACATAATCAACCTTTAACTTCTTGCTACTAGGACACATGCTTCCATCCTATGAAATTGTACGGGTAGTAATCCACCACACAGCCCCAGGATGTCCTAGGAAATGCCGGTTTCCAGATATTTTTATTTTTTATTATTTTATATTATTTTTTATTTAAGATTTTTTTATGATTTGATTGGCCACCACTGCACTGCTCTCTTTATTAAAGAGAAAAGCTAAAAATAAATTAAAGTCTATCGGTTACATTTCGGGGAGTGTGCGATGGAATTAAATCGGACTACGAGACAAACGGCGAAGCGCCATCGCTACATGGTGGACATCCCACCCACACGCACAAAACGTTTTGGGAATACCTTCATTGTGCGTACGGCTAAGGAGTGGAATTCCCTGCCGGAGTCTGTGTTTCCCAATAGCTTATAGTATTTGTTATTACAAATACCAAATAACTTACGTTTTCTTTGTAATCATAATCCATAATTCATCCATCAAAACAAATGTCATGACATTTTTTACGTCAAGGCTGACAAACTGTAATTTTTCCTTCTTGTAGTCACTTAATGGCTAATAGACTAAAAAGGTTGTTCATACTTTTATTATATAATTGTTATTCACTTTTATCGATAGGACTAGCTTAATATTGTATACTATATTGTGGTTGTCTACTGATTAACGGCATTTTAAATTATAATTATAAATTTCTAAAACACACTCTCAGATTTTATCGAAGAGGTTTAATAAATTATGCTCGAATATAACTGGCTGATCAAATAACTGGCAAGATGGACTATTTTGGACTCTACAATTTGAATTCTGGTACAGAATGAGAATGGAATGGACTTTGAACGCTGAGCTGGGTATAAAAGGCGCTGGGGGCCATCTCCGGGGAGTTCAGTCTTTGACCAGTTTTTGAAGAGTTTAGTTCTCGACGAGTTTTGACGAAGAGTGATGGAAGAGGAAGTGCAGTACCCGCTGCCCTGACTCCTTGTTGGGAGCCTGCTGCCTTGATGCCTTGTTGGGAGCCTGCTGCCCTGACGCCTTACTGGGAGCCTACTGCCCTGACGCCTTGCTGAGAGCCTGCTGCCCTGACGCCTGGCTGAGAGCCTGCTGCCCTGACGCCTGGCTGAGATCCTGCTGCCCTGACGCCTTGCTGGGAGCCTGCTGCCCAGACCGCCTTGCTCGAGCTGCTGTACGACGAAGACATCGTGGAGGAGAAGGCGATCCTGGAGTGGTCTGCCAAGCCGTCCCGCAAAAGTTAATGGCTTTGGCGGCGTTGGTGGAATTGGCGGCGTGGGCCCTCGTGGTGTGTCTCCAGGAAGACCTTTGTTAACGGCTGCTGAGGAAGCCTCTCTTGTACCTCCTCCTCCGGCTCCTCTTGTGCGTGCCACAAAAGCTACACCTATGCATATTCGTTACAGTTTGGCGCCCAACGTAAAATCATAGCTAGTCGGTTTAATTTTTTTTTTTCAAAATTCCAAAAAAACTATTACTAGTAACTTTTTTCTTTGGACTCACTTTTTGGCTTAGACTCTTTTTTAATATTAAGTTCTAGGATAGGAGACTCACTCTTTACACTAACACTATACTAGACTTCCTCTTCACACGAACACTAGTTTATCACCTCTTTTACCACTAGTTTATTCCCTCTTTAACCTCTTATAACACTTTTTATTTTTTTGTGATCTTACTCTTACTCAACCTCTTTCTTATATTTAATTTATCCTCTTGAGTTTTTTTTAGCACTCTTTAACCCTCTCATTTACCTGCCCTCTCCCTCTTTACCTTCTTTTGCTATCTATAATATTAATTTTCAGTCATGGATAGAATTATACTCCACTCATCGTCAAAAACTAAACAACGATTTAAGTATATAATCATGTAAATATATTCACCTTTCGTACTATATTCATGACTCATCTCTATCTTCTTCTCTTCTTTTAACTATCGAGTTCTTTTCGGCTTATTGAAACTCAATAGTTTATTTTATTTCTTTCTTTAACTTTGTTCTTAAACTTTAAGAGGCTTCTCTTAATTTTTATTTTTTCTCTTCTATCTGAACTAATCAGATATCACTTAGAAGTGCGTTTAGGTACATATTACCAAACCTTCTCCCTTTCTAACTCTCCAAGTTAGTTTATTACTATTTATCGACTCTAAAGTTGATCGAAGCGGCTAGCAACTTCGTAAAAATAAGCCTTTGCTAAACCTTGTTTTTTATGTTATCGACTCTAAAGTTGATCGAAGCGGCTAGCAACTTCGTAAAAATAAGCCTTTGCTAAACCTTGTTTTTTATGTTATCGACTCTAAAGTTGATCGAAGCGGCTAGCAACTTCGTAAAAATAAGCCTTTGCTAAACCTTGTTTTTTATGTTATCGACTCTAAAGTTGATCGAAGCGGCTAGCAACTTCGTAAAAATAAGCCTTTGCTAAATCTTGTTTTTTATTTGATGGGTTTTCGACGCGAGCGGACTGACAGACTCCGAAAACAAGCCTACTGTCATGTACTAATCCGGTCGAGTAGTGATCATTGAATGTGAATCCTACCTGACCTAACTTCGTGAGATGTTAGTGTGATTGAATGAGGCATGTAAGTTATATGAATGTGGATAAACTTTAACCTTACAAAATTTTTGTTCTAGACCAAAAATTTTCTCGGGGTCGATGGGGAAATATAGTATTTGTTATTACAAATACCAAATAACTTACGTTTTCTTTGTAATCATAATCCATAATTCATCCATCAAAACAAATATTTTCTTGTCATGACATTTTTTACGTCAAGGCTGACAAACTGTAATTTTTCCTTCTTGTAGTCACTTAATGGCTAATAGACTAAAAAGGTTGTTCATACTTTTATTATATAATTGTTATTCACTTTTATCGATAGGACTAGCTTAATATTGTATACTATATTGTGGTTGTCTACTGATTAACGGCATTTTAAATTATAATTATAAATTTCTAAAACACACTCTCAGATTTTATCGAAGAGGTTTAATAAATTATGCTCGAATATAACTGGCTGATCAAATAACTGGCAAGATGGACTATTTTGGACTCTACAATTTGAATTCTGGTACAGAATGAGAATGGAATGGACTTTGAACGCTGAGCTGGGTATAAAAGGCGCTGGGGGCCATCTCCGGGGAGTTCAGTCTTTGACCAGTTTTTGAAGAGTTTAGTTCTCGACGAGTTTTGACGAAGAGTGATGGAAGAGGAAGTGCAGTACCCGCTGCCCTGACTCCTTGTTGGGAGCCTGCTGCCTTGACGCCTTGTTGGGAGCCTGCTGCCCTGACGCCTTACTGGGAGCCTACTGCCCTGACGCCTTGCTGAGAGCCTGCTGCCCTGACGCCTGGCTGAGATCCTGCTGCCCTGACGCCTTGCTGGGAGCCTGCTGCCCAGACCGCCTTGCTCGAGCTGCTGTACGACGAAGACATCGTGGAGGAGAAGGCGATCCTGGAGTGGTCTGCCAAGCCGTCCCGCAAAAGTTAATGGCTTTGGCGGCGTTGGTGGAATTGGCGGCGTGGGCCCTCGTGGTGTGTCTCCAGGAAGACCTTTGTTAACGGCTGCTGAGGAAGCCTCTCTTGTACCTCCTCCTCCGGCTCCTCTTGTGCGTGCCGCAAAAGCTATCGTTACAAGCTATAACCTAGGAGTCTTTAAGTCAAGAGAGAAAAGGTTGCTTTTAGATAAGCGTACTCCATCTTCGACCACAACATCACTTACTATCCGGTGAGATGGTGGTCAAACGCGAACCTGTTGTCAATAAAAAAAAATACAAATGGCATCCCAATGTCGTGGGTTCCATTCAACAAAATCAATAAAATTTTCTATAAGAGAAAAACAAAAATTCAAACATTTTAAAACACAATCGAGTTCAAAGTCACGTATAAGCCATTACGACCTTGTCCAAATCCAAAATACGGTAGCGCTGACTAATTCAGAACTTCAACAAGCATTGTAACGTAATCACGCACTATCATTATCAGTGTGAAGTCAAACAAGCGGAATATTGACAAAGCCCTTCACGTGGTAATTAGACAACGATCCGATTAAAACAAGCCGTAACATGTTACAGATTCGACCACTCTATAGGGTAGAGTAAACTTTTGAGACCTAGATAATCTAGGTATTGAAAGGTTATGTGACCTTGAATCTCATTCATACTTTGTTTAGGTAGAATGTTGCGCCTTTGATCATTAATGAATTGAAACATGATAAAATTGCATCACAATATGTCACTGAGGTGACACACCAGGAGAGCCATAAATTAATTGATCATTAAAAATAGGAAGGGATTTTTTAACAGTAATATTAGGCTAGTAACCGTGTATACTAAGGTTTAAAATAAACGTTTGTTTAATTGTTTTTCTTTGTTTCATGTGATAACTGAGCATTGCCATTAAGGAAATTCCTCTTGTATATTTGAATAAGTTGATATGCATAAAAATTGCCTATTGAAATAGGACTTGAAGATTTATCCAAAATAGATCACACGATAATATTAATTTAATAAATCGCAAATTTAGCACGCATGTGTATCTTTCATTCCTTTGTAATATTTTAAACGCGTTTGTTTGGTCCTCCATTTTTCACGTCAAAACATAAATAATATGTATGATTTACTCGTTATTGTACACCATACAAAATAAATAAGAACTCAACAATTTAAAATCTTTCACAGTCAACCTTTGGATGGATTTGACACAGGAGGAGAAAATAAATAATAAGTTCACGGTGTACTGTTTACCTACATGTAAAACATGATTAATTTATTTTATTTATTTATTTATTTATTTATTTATAGTTAATTAAAACGATTAAAACCAATTACATTAATTAACTTAGAAATAAAAGGTACATATAACAAACACATAAACTAGTATATACATTACAAACTATTACAAATTATTTTGAAACTAACACGGAACCGAACTAACACGGAACAGTGGACACTCTCGCATACTTTCTCTCGCAAAACATCAAACACACTCGTATAATTTCTCTCCATCCATCAACAAACACATCACATTCAGGATATTCAATCAGGAGGGCGTTGAGCACCTCAAGGGTGCGACAGATTGGGGACTGGGCTCTGGCGACTGTATGACATAGTGGCCGCGCGAATAATTTGTGACGTTGACTCCGACGACCAAGATAGTTACCGGGGACATTCAGTCTACAGAAACGATTGTGGAGCTCTGGGCAGTCAATTTGTCCACGTAGAGTTTTAAAGGCTACTGTGAGCTGATCGAAGCCTCTTCTTACCTCAAGAGAATTAAATCCCAACATTCCCAAGAGATAATTAGTAGGGTACATATAAGGGTAATACTGGTACAGTTTTTTAAATAGGAATCTGAGAAAGGTCTTTTGTACTTTTTCAAGCATCAAGATTTGGTTTGCAGTGTAGGGGTTCCAAACACAGGTGCTAGTCTCAAGCTTACTACGCACCAGAGTGGTGTATAGAAGCCTGATAACTTGTGGGTTCGTGAAATCATGGGCATTACGCATAACGAATCCTAAGCGCTTAAATGATTCCTTAGCAAGGTCAGAGACATGATCCCTAAATGTCAGACCACGGTCGAAAGTCACTCCCAAGTCCTTCATGTTGGTGGCACGAGTGATTTCTTGACCATTTAATGTGTAATTATAGAGTATTGGTCGCAACTTTCTACCGAAAGTCATGATATAACATTTACTAGTGTTGAAGAATAGTTTATTCTTAATGCTCCATTGGTTAACGATGTCTATGTCATTTTGTAGGAGAACACAATCTTCAGCCGATCCTATTTCCATAATTAGCTTCAGATCGTCAGCATAAAGTAGACATTTCGCGGATTTCACATTATTTACAAGATCGTTGATCATGATCAGAAAGAGCGGTGGACCCAACACGGATCCCTGACTCACACCTGAAGGTGTATTGTACGGCTGGGATTCAAAGCATCCATGCCTAACCGACTGCCTCCGATCACGCAAGTAGTCCGCAAAGAAGTTGAGTAGACCTGGAGAGAAACCAATGTTGCCTAATTTAGTTAAAAGGATGTCATTATCGACCCTGTCAAAGGCTTTGCAGAAATCAAAGTAGACGACATCCACTTGCTTTCCATTGTCCAAGCCTCTAGATATAAGATCGACGTGAATCATTAGATTCGAGTTGACTGAGCGACCTGACCGGAAACCGTGCTGAGCATCTGTTAAGTACAAGTTAATCTGTTTATAAATTATCGTGTGTAGCACGTGTTCAAAAACTTTTGCCATGGTAGGCAGGACAGCGATGGGTCTATATTTTTCCACACATAATTTGTCACTAGTTTTAGGGATAGGTGTAACTCGGGATAGTTTCCATTGGCTAGGGTACACACCAGACCGGAGGGCTAGATTAAAGACATGACACAAAGGAGTTACCAGGGTTTCTTTGCATCCCTTCAGAACGTAGGCGGGAACATTGTCAGGACCTATCGAGCTACAGGGTTTAAGTTTGTCTATCCCATCTCCTACATCTTTAGGGGTTAGAGACGGAAGGGGTATATTACCACCCTCAGTCCTCAGACTCAGGTTGTTTGGGTCTAATTTAGGTTTGTCGGGCAAGAATACGCTAGCAAAATACTGAGCAAATGCCTCAGCTGCTTTGACACCTGAAGTAGACTCTCCGTTGTGTGTAACATGTGGTTCGAAGCCACCCTTTGATCTCAGGCTGGATATATGCTGCCAAAACTGACGTGGGTTTTTCTTTAAGTTATTTTCCACACTAAGACAGTATAGTTTATAGGCGTTCTGAGTTCGTACTTTTAACTCTGACCGTAAGGCACTAAACTGTTCGTATATGAGTTCGCATCGTGTAATTTTCCATTTTTTATGAAGTTTGTGTTTATACTTAATATTACGGACTATGTCTCCAGTGAACCAAACTGAGTATCGCCTGTTACCGATAGAGTGTCTCTTTTTCTTTGGAATTGAAGAATTAAATAGGTTGTAGATGATAGTGTAAAACTCATCCGTAGCTGAGCATGCATCATTACATTTAAGAACCCTGTCCCAAGAGACTAAGCTTATTTGATCGTAAAATAACGCGTAATCTCCCTTGACAAAGTTCCAATCATTTCTTTGATCAATGTTGCTAGATTCTAGTTTTTCACTACCCTTGTGTACCCTGATGGGAACCACGATATCTAAAGGAGGGTGGTAGAGATCGATTGAAACCAGCTCACTGCCCACAACATATTCACAGCTTACTCCAGCGCCCTCCCGAGTCAATACCACGTCTAGCTTACTCCCCCGCATATTCATCACTTCGTTCATATCAGCTAGATTACAAAAGTTAAGAAAATAACAGTAATAATTGTTTATATTTACAGATGCACTCTTTAAGTTGAGGTCACCTAAAATAAGTACAATTCCGTTTAATTTTAAAATGAAGCTCTCAATCTTGCAAAACCATGTCATATAATCATCGTCGGTTGCAGTAGGCTTGATGTATACGATACATAGAGTAATATTTAACCCATGGATTGTGAGGGAAGCCCACATATCCTCGCCATAGGCCGTCTCGAGTTCTAGCCGTCTTCTTAAGGTGATGCCGGGGCGTACAGCCAGTAATACTCCACCTCCTGCAGTCACTCTGTCTCTGCGTAAGATGCTCCAATCTCCACATGATACCTCGGAGTCATCTACCGATGTGTCAAGGTTAGTTTCTGTCACAGCTACTAAATCATGTTCGGTGAGCATTAAACTTGATCTCCATGTGGGTAACTTGGTTTTGAGCCCACGCACATTTTGGTATAATAATCGTACACCCTTATTACATTTACTACGGATAGGTGCAACAGAAAGGTTAAGAGGACTGCTGGGCTTCATCATTTTTAGCACGAAAGGTACGGCGCCATGGCTTCACACAGATATCCTCAGCCCAATTTTGTGCAGACATAACTTTATCAGCCAATCTCGACGGTACTCCTAATTTGAAGGATGCGTAATTACCACGGGCTTTGAGAACGTCCACGGTGCACACATCACTTCCACAAATATTAGTCAGATGCTCACGTACCTGGTTGACAGATGTACCTTGCTTCACATAGTAGAGGTGCAGATGTCTCCACCTTTCCGAGGCCTCCAATTTGGTGGTACCAGGTGCCGCGTTTTATTATTTATTATTTCATTAATAAACTACAAACAAGACACATATATAACAATTTAAGGAGAAAAAATAGAGATACTATGTTTTTGAAAGAAGAAAGGGTTTGTGCTTGTCTTACTGATACGACTAAAGCATTTCATTTGATGAGAGACTTTGATGTGATTTTTGGTTAGCTTAAGAGAGAGGTAACTTTTTCCTAAAAAAATTACTTTTCATGCAAGTAGAACAGTGGGCAGAATCTGGTTTGAAAACGTGTTACATTTACGATAAAATAAAATCTAGTTAGTGCGAACCAATTCGAAAACAAAAACATAGACGACAGTAATTAACCTTTAATTAACTATTGACCTTTTACTAAACTTAATTTCAATTTTGCAAATAATTGAGCAACTTTTAATTAATAACTGTGTGTAAGTTCAACTCATAAAAAAATAAAAATACTAATAGAAAAATGTTTGCCAATGAATACGAAGTTACAACATTTTGTCAAAATTATTTGGATACGCTACAAATAGGGCCATTGTTTCCCAGTTGTCATTTTAGCCTTGTTTTGAGAGTAAATTCTAGTATTAGTTTCAATGAAGATGGACACAATAAAGGTTTTGGAGAAAACAGCCTTAAGATTTTTGTCTTTAGAGCTTAAATGCTCTATGGTCGAAATACTGTCTTGGGTCTTTCTCATCATTTACCATTTTATCCTTTAGTTGCCTCATTCATCCTATGGCTTTGGTCGTTTTATTTCGGGCCGAAATTCACCAAATGACTTGCGACCGCTCTAGGTGGAGTGGAACGGATTGTCAAGCTTCTACTAACTAAAACCCACATCGATCTTCCAGTTGCCCTCGCGGGCTGTGATATCTCGTTGGAACATTCCCGTTACCCCGGGGTTCTAATAGTCCTGGTGTAGGCAATCTTCTCCAATACTTGAGATTTATCTGCCATATTACAGAACAACTCACAGAAAAAACTACACAAGTTTGACATTTAATTTAGCTTTGCTTTAATCTACAGCCAACATAACGACAAAAATATTCAAAAGTGTCAATTATTTTTTGTTACACTCACGCTGGATTTTGAAATAAAGTTCTGAGGAAATTACCAACGTAACAATCTCATTTACATTAAATATCACGGCCTACGGTGTAATTTTTTCGGTTACGGGGTATGTAATGTTTACCTATATAACATACATATATAAAAATTGCAAACATTTTATGTTTTTTTAGAAGCTTATACAACTTGTAACAGATTAAGCGCAATACCTCAGACACTTCAATTAGAATATTAAATTATAAGTCTATAACAACATCCGTAACTAAGTAAATTGATACCAAACCTAGGCATTTTGTATATAATAGTTATCCTTACTAAACTCAAAACGTATGTGCGTCATAGAATATCCTTATGCAGACGCATACACTCATGCATTGATAGCGGCCGACGCGACACGCACACAATTTCTTTGAATTAAGGATTGTATTAATTTGTCAAGATACTGGGTTTCCATTTTAAGTTAAATGAAAGATTTTTCTATAAAAATGTAACACCTATTTCGTGTGACGGAAATCGATTCAGAGCCGATTCTGAACCAACTACTTTCAGGAATTGCGTTTGTTCTGAATTTCTGATACACGTTGTATAGTGATACTTATAATTTTAATTATATTGCTAAGGTTTAATTCAAAAACTAATTGTGTTTACTAACTATCATTCTAATTTTATTTTATAATAATTTTTATCACATAGTGTAGGATAACAAATGTTTGTGATGTAGTACTTTAACTAATTAAAAATCCTTTATCTAAGAAGTATATAAATTCAGAGCTACGTATGTACTAACTTAAACTAAGTAAGTAGGATGTTACTAAACCAGTGAACAACAGACAGGTGTAATTATGTCACACGTGAAAGAAATAACCATTTTATCTAATCCTTTAGTCCTTAACGGCACAAAATGAACTATCTTAGGTACTCGTAACTAAAGCACGCGGAAAACCTTAAGCTAAAAAAATCTAAGATATAATTCAGAGTTAGGAACCTAATCAAATATTTAAGTACTAGACCGTAACTCCCTTCCAATGCCAAGGCTAAAATGCTTGAGTCGATTTTGATGAAAAAGAATAATCTAATTTTAAGGACTTTCAGCAAACCGATGACGTAATAGCACTATGCATGATTGGTTATTAAGTCATGGTTCAATGTAATCTTATAAAACTCAACTATTATACGTTTGTGATAAGGGAAATCGCATGTGATACCGAAAGCACATGGCCGTAGTGTTTTTTAAACTGATTACTTTACAGGAGGTTGCAACAGTTTTGCGAAATCTACACATACCTACATGCATAAAAAATTAATAGTTTAAAAATACTAGAAAAACACGCTTTTATTACGCACGTAAAAACAAAAAAAGAGGATTTGAAAGTGACATCTATGAAAAATAAATCTATGGATTACGCGGTAATATAAAAAGGTTAAGAAAACCGATAATGGATTTTCTTTAGGTTTGTTATAACCTTGAAACCTGATCGTGTTCAAAGTCCATTACGCGGCCTTTCTCACAAGTGCAAAAACGACTATGATACGATATTTCATCATGGAATGCCAGTGCCTATCTTCCGGCTTCATCATCAGACCTTGAAACCTAATCGTAGTCAAAGTTCATTACAAGACTTTTCCAAGAAATCCAAAACAGCTATGATACGATTTTCCATCATGAAGTTCCAGTTCATATCTTTCGGTTCCATCATGAGATCAGTTCGACAGTACCATATTATTGTATTGTCATCAGAACTACATACAGCTGCCAATTTTCATTACGCTACGATCCTTGGAAGAAGGTTAAATTAGTTACCTTAGATTCCATTACATAGTTAGTTACATACAGGTCGACCTAATAAAAGCGTGTTAATAAGTAAAAATGTATGTATGTGATATCAAAATAAGTGCATTTTGGCAAGTACTTATTTAAAGATATTTGCATGATACTAAATAGGAATTAATATTTAAAATTCATATCTTTATGTTCTCGAGTCTAATCTCTGGAACGGCTGATTTTTATTTGACTTTCATTGAAAGATAGAAGAAAGTTTTTCTCGGAATTCCCACTAGATCGGGAATTAGGCGGGACAAACCGCGTAGTTAAAATAGACCCCCACGCAAACGAAGCAGTGGACACAGCTTATATTAAATACATACTTTATATTAAATACATATTAAAAAATCAATGGATGCAATTATACAAAAATATCAGAAGAAACAGAAACAAAATCAATGACATAAAACTTTTGACTATAATAAATTACCAGATGCATGTCGTGTCACGTTAAAATGGCAGCGCGAAACTATGAATTTTCTTCATACCTCCGACAGTTTCATTGACGCGCGCATTATTGAAAATGGAAGCCACATGTCACAACGCTAGTTGGTAACAGGACATTCTTGACGAAAATCAATAACATTTTCCAAACAAAACAATTGACTACCTTAAATTGATTAATAATTCCACATGAGTCTTATCCGTTAGTGCTGTTAACACACTTCTATAACTGAAATCCAAAATATTTTATTTCACATAGACCTACATGGACACTTATAAAACACCAGAAGCTAGTGTACATATTGACAATGTCCAAATTTGTATAAAATTGTTGGTCGTATAAGCAATATAGTGAATAAGTCATTGAAGTAAAGCTTAATCCGTTTAAACTATATACATACACTATCAGCCAGGAATGCAGTTGAAACTGGACACAAAGGTGCAAACGAACCTCCGCGCTACAATGTATCTACAGGAAAGGCTCATACTGCATAACGAGGGGAGAGTTTTTTGCTTCGGGCTAGTGCAACTCAACGAGGCTTTGAAACTGTGACAGTGGGACATGACGCTACGGAAACTCTACGGAAACTACATAAATATGACTGCTTCTATGCGATGAAAGACAGTGAAATGATTTTATTATTTTTTCCAGCAATAATGTTTCATTGATTAGTAAACAGTATTATAATTTGTTATTAGTATAATTATTTAAAATACGAGAAGTAGACAGAATAAATTGTATTATGAAAAGGATATCCCCAAATTAATGTTTAATTATTATCCCTTTCTCAGAATTTTTAATATTCGGAGAATCGATAAAATAAAATCGATAAATAAGTCAAGAGTGAATAGGTTACTTTTAGGTAAGCGTGCTCCATCTTCGACTACATCATCACTTACCATCAGGTGAGATGGTGGTGAAACGCGAAGTAATTATCAACAAAAAAAAGTGAAACATGGCGTGACGTCACGTGAAATCACAACCTACTGTATCGTCGCATCTTTTTATAACCTACTTGTCACTTGTTACGTAAGAAACAATACGTATCTTTTTTTTTTGCTGTCTAAAGATGGACTATAGGACTCTATTAGGACAGTATGCACTAAAATTAATGCATTAAAAAAACCTTGATACACACAGAAAATGTCACTGGTAGCTTAGTTTTAGCCAATTAGGTTGGGATCTCTTTTCAAATATTATGTCTGTGCCTGTCTGTGCACATACTTTCACGAGAACATTTTCCTGTAAAAGAAAAGCGTCACTTTACAAAGTTCTATGATACCTTTGTGGCAGTCAGTCGCTTTGTGGTTGCTCGACCGTCTTAATTTCATAATTATATCTGTTCATTGTATGTTTGTTTATATTCTCGGAATATTTTGTGCTCGAAAATGAAAATGAGAACAGTACCTACTTTTAGAATTAAAGGATTTAAAAAAGAAGTGTTTTTGTTTGCCAGTGCTTATTTTTGTTAAATTTTTATACATCGTATTTTTATGCAGTAGTATGTTTTCTGAAAAAATGAAGTTTATATCGCGGACTCCCCATGTATTTATTCTCTTCGTCTGTCAAATCCATCCCAGGTTTGTCTATAAATAATTGCTTTTAGGGATAAGGCCACCCATTGTTACAACCTCTTCTTTTATAAGCTGTTATTAGAATTTGGTATGGTGTACGATAAACTATTTATTTAAAGGAAAAAACTAAACTGAGGTACCGTAGAAAATGTAAATCCCACCCATACGTACAAAAAGTTTTGGGAATATTTTCATTATGTAGCTAAGATGTGGAATTCCTTGTGGTGAAACTCACTATTTCTGAAATACTATTTCCTGATAGGTTTTTAAGTCAAGAGACGTTTACATCGTCGCTTACCATCAGGTGAGTTATTGGTCAAACGTAAGCCTATCATGAATAAAAATAACTAAAGTAGTCAATTTAATAAGCTGACGAAGAAGATTTATCTTTATCGACTGATATCTAAAAAGCAAGTTAATGAAAAAGCAGGTTTTCATATTATAAAACCATCAATATATTGTAGAATCGGTTCATTAAATCTGGAACCTAATAAGATTTCCTCTCCAACCATAAGACAAGACCTATCAAATTTACATAAGATTACGAAATGCTAGAGATTTTGCTTCGTAAACAACCGTTCCTTGAGTTATTTTCTTAATTAATTTATACATTTTAGCCATCTCCGTATGAATTACGAAATACAAGATTTATCTTAATTACTTTAATGTGTAAATTCCTTTAAAGTAGATTCATCAAAGGACATAAAGGGGTTTACTAAACGCAGACTACAATAAAAATGTGTTACTGTGGGTGAGTTACGGAATGATCCACTATAACTATAAACTGTTCATGAGGTTAATGTATTAAATGTGAAGAGAAAAAGAAATGAAAGAAAACATTAAAGCGTTTGTGAAATTCACATTTTGTATGAATTTGATAGATTGGATGATTATATTCAGGATGAGAATGCTTCGAATTGTGCCTGTCTTGCTCTATTGGAAAATTTAGGGGGTACACAAAATCAAACGAATTAATTAATTTATATGCTTTTATGAAACTTTTATATTTTTCTTTTAGGGAATTAAATCGCATCAATCTGTTGTGGTTAACAATATTTAACAATGGTTGCAATTACTGTAAGTATCTATGTAAGTCAGTTGCTCAATCTCTATCAAGCCCAGGTTCGGTCGTGTATGGAGTACTGCTCTCATCTTTGGGATGGATCTGCTAAATACCAACTGGACGCGCTTGAGTCAATCGAGAAGCGGGCCAAGAGACTCATTGGCAACGATGCACTGGTCGAGTCAAAGCTCCAGAGCCTTGAACATCGACGACGAGTTGCAAGTCTATCGGTTTTCTATCGGTTACATTTCGGGGAGTGTGCGATGGAATTACACAATCTAATTCCACCAAGCCCGTTCCATCATCGGACTACGAGACAAACGGCGAAGCGCCATCGTTACATGGTGGACATACCACCCATACGCACAAAACGTTTTGGGAATACCTTCATTATGCGTACGGCTAAGGAGTGGAATTCCCTGCCGGAGTCTGTGTTTTCCGATAGCTATAACCTAGGAGTCTTTAAGTCAAGAGTGAATAGGTTACTTTTAGGTAAGCGTGCTCCATCTTCGACCACATCATCACTTACCATCAGGTGAGATGGTGGTCAAACGCGAACCTATTTAAAAAAAAAAAAAAAAGTGTTGATCATATTAAGTCAATTAATGAATTTATCTTTATTTTGGTGTCATGAGTAAATACCGGTGTAGTGATATTTTCATAGGCGCATTGTCCTAAATACCACTACCATGAGATTGATATTATGTCATAGTAAGAATAGTAAGCAAATGTAGATTTTGGATGGATTGGTGTTGGTACAGGTTAAGGCTTTGAAATTGGCAAGCACCACTGAACGCAGTGTTTTCCTTTTGATCTCGGCCCTAAGAGTCCGATTTCAAATGAATCCTTTTATAATAAACAATTTGTTAAAAAGCAATCCGATATCACATTAGAGTTTCGAAACCTCAGTTACGTTGAAAAAAAATGGTGATTTATAGCTTATGAGAAGTTTTGTGAAAATAAACAATCAGGGATTCACTTTGACTTAGTGTTCAGTTAATTGATGTGAAAGAGTGTGTAAATCTGAATAGATTAGAAACCTAGTAGATGAGACATACAATTATTGCTTAATCAACGGCTGGCGTGTCTTGTAAGTTTTGTGATACTTGACAATTTAATAAAATTTTACCCTCAAAACTTGAAAAATAACGCAGATATTTCAATACAGCTAATAAATGGTACGGTATGGTATTTACAACCGGAACAATAAGTTGTAGACAATACTAACATTTGTTCCGGTACGGAAGTCTAACCCGCACCAAGCTGCATCAATTGCTTAACCACTGCGCCAAACGTGACATCAAATTGATTCACTGTGTTTCAATGTGATAGGTCGTAACCAAGAAGGAAATTAACAAGGATAACAAGAAAATTATACTTCAGAAAAATATCTCGTATTAATAACTACCAAAGTATTTTTCTAAAGTATTAGTTGGTATGGGTTTTCACAAAGTAGCTGATAGTTATTTATGTATTAAAGCAATGAGTTATATTATACTGACCTAATAATTATAACGTTAAGTGCAATTCTTTTCCCAGAATTTTAATCCATCAATCGATAAGTTTGATTGGAACAATAATGATAGAAGAGATAAAATATATTTTTCTATAAGTGGACAACTAGACAAATTATGTAGTCGGATTCCAGAGCAATAACCATTAACGGTCATTCATAAAATAGCCCATAACCCCGACCTTAAGTCATAAATTCTGGAATTTCTGTTTTATTCCATTCCAGGAACGATTTAGGTCCTTAATGAATCCTTTAATATTGTTGTTTATGATGCTTGAATTTGCGTGTTACAACGTGGAAGAAATAAATTTGTTGGTGGATTTTTAAATGTATGTTATTCTGGATTAGTTTTCAAGCTTGAATTTGAGTGGAATTATGTTCTCATGCTGGCTTTTTTACCTTAATAGCTCACCCCGGTAGACGATAAATACCATGACGATACACCCAAATAAATACCATGGTGAGTTTTGGGACTTTGCATTAGTATACAAAAATGTCAGCAAATAGGGAGAGATAGCGAGACATCGTGAGGCGAACTACATCGGCCACTCTGGTATAATCTGGCCAGAGTGATACGACTCGGGGTTAAGGAATTGTTCGAAAGATTTACCGCGGCCTCGGAACACGAAGGGCAAATGACGGAACACGGATGGGTTTTAGTCAGTAAAAGTCTGACACACCCTCCCGCTACGCCCAGATCAGGAGGTAGCCATTGGATGATTTCCTTAAAAAAAAGAGTGATACGACTGAGAAGAAGGAGAGAGCATTAACAACGATTGATTGATTTGGATTACTCTGGAATATGGAAGCGGTAAATATCTTTTACTGCAAAATATACTTTTGGTCTTCTTGTTACTAGCGTGGTAGAACAAACTTCAAATATTTTACAACTGACTTTGGAAATTCACAGCCGTCAGTCTACTTTAAAATAGTTATTTTAATTTTGATATTTACAAATTAATATGAAAATAAAGACGTTGCTCTTCATAAGGAATTTCTCCAGCAGTGTAGGTGCATTTACAAATATTCATAAACACCCAGATCCGGAAAAACTATCACTGTAGGCTATACAAAAATTTATTCCAGTGCAAGATTCGCGCTCTTGACACGCAGCACAGCACCCAATCATTCAATTACTGCGCTAACCGTATCGTCAATGCTTTTTTAGGATTCATATTTTGTAAGAAAATATATTTATGACAAGAAACTAAGAAATATCTAAAAGCCTTGCGTACTGGCATTACATGTATGAAGTAAAAATAACACGTGAAAATTTTAAAAAACCATGTCGCCATAAATCTCTTGTGCACAATGAAACACGAGGAAAAATATTAAAAAATTTGGGTCGTGTAACAATAGCTTATCGAAAACTAATTGTGACATCAAAAACAGATTAATTAGATGATTGAGCAATCTTATCAGCGACAGATACACGTTTAGTAACTATAATATTGTACAAAAGGTTACGGAAGGTATACATATCGATGTCTGCAAAGCATAACGAGATAGCTTGTCACAATGATATATGCTTGGATATCTTTTAGACGTTTTCCGACAAATTGGGAGCCCCCGCAACGGAATCTTTTGTGAGATTGAATAGTCGTTTGTATTGAAAAACATGTTATATTAAGTTACTGTTGACCTTATTGGAAATCCTACGTGTTTGTAAATGCGGAAAACGCTCTTATAACATTTTAAATTCTCCTCACCATTCCCGTGTATTGCGTGTTGAGGAAACCAGCACGCCTTGGGCCAAAAAATTGGAATATAAGCGACTTTCCATTAATTTTATGGGCCCGCGTGGTGAATTATGGCCTATTCCCTCTTCTAGAAAGAAGGCCAGTAGTTAGAACTCCTTCCAGCTGACATGCTTCGATTCCTATATAGTTTATGCATTTGAAAAGAAGTTTATACTATGTTTTAAGTGCTTTGAAGAAAATATACCCCCTTACAATCCTGTCAGCCTCAATGACAATGGAAAAAACCTTATTCATGTCAATAGATCATGAGCTTCCATTTTGATTGATTTCAATGCAGAAAATGACTTAAAATATTTTCTTTTTTGATTTTAAAGAAACTTACGAGTGTGTAGTAATTGAAAATGTGTAGAAGAAGGCTTATCACAAGCTTGCGCTAAAAACACGAATGTATGATAGTTTTCGTAATGGTTGTAAGTACTAATTAATTGTAGAAATTAGGTACATGAATTTGAACAATGTTGTAAAGAAAGATATAGATAGACATAATTCAAAAAGACGTTTCTTCAATTCTTGGACACTGGTTCTAAACAAATGAAAAACATCTGGTCGCCGAAGAAACACAGACGGGGATTGGGGTATAATAATACAAATAAAGCATAACTGTTTCCTTGCAATCGGATAAAACTACATGACTTTTAAACTAATGAAAAATTACTGTACAGAATCGTGACCAGTTCACATTATTTACGAAACTCGTAACGTAAATGCCTGGAGGTATGGAGGTAGTTTTAAACACTGATACATGAAGGATATCTGGTCACCTAAAAAACAAAGACAGGGATTTGGGTCATAATACAATAATAAGATGCAAAAATACACTTCTTTTTAACTTATGAAACTTAGTGAAAGATTCTTCTCACTAAATCATTTTGACATTATGTACCTACTATTCATACTTATATTATAAAGCGGAAAAGTTTGTTTGTTTGTTTGAACGCGCTAATCTTCGAAAATACTGGGTATATTTATATGAAATTAAGGAAGGTTATAGGTTACATTTTACTCGACGGCAAATGAAAGAGGGTAATGTTTGTATCGTGATATGCCCACGAGAGCAAAGCCCCGCGTGTCTATAACATATTAAACTCTTAACTTTGCTAGTTTTCTTTAGGTAGTGTTTTATAGAAATTCACGTTCATGATTTATTTATTATTCATTTCTTTTCCGCATGCACGTGTCACTTCACAATGCACGTTATCTACATCAGCTGATATTGTTCTGCACAGCTTTGTTCAGTCCGAGCCATTCTTTATCAACGTTTTCATCTTTTTCTTCACTTCAAGATACTTCTAAGCCTTTTTTAATGTCACGTTGTGAGTTTATATTGCAGTTTATGGAAAGAAAGAAACTGTAATGTTTTGTTTGTGATAGGGCCCAGGAATTATATAAAAACCAATCATAAGCTGCTTAGCCTTTTCCAAACTATTTGAGTCGGCTTCCAGTATTACCGGATTCAGCTGAGTACCAGTTTTTTACATTCAGTGACTGTCTATCTGACTTCCACAACCCAGAACCTGGGACTTTCCCCAGCAAGACCAGTGACATATTTGCTTACTTTGAAATGAAATTAAATTAAATTAAATATTTATTTTGTAAATTGGTTATAAATAACACTTTTACACGTCATGTTTTTTTTGCGTGTTAATTTTAGTTTAGCTAGATGAGGCCGGTATTTCCTAACTGACTACTCTGAGAAGAAACACCGAAACAAACTCAGAGGTCAAAGTCTCTTTTAAAGTCCATACAATTTGTATTTGTATATGAGAAGCATGTAGGTTCATGTCTGTCACTTCTGACTACACGTAAAAAATCTCCTTTTGTTAAAACGTTCACCCATCCACGTACTGACCTCAACAAAGCGATGCTTAACTTTATATCGACCCGTGCTGCTATTATTATTTAGACACTAGCTCCTTGAAAAATATCTTGTAGAACAAATACATGTGCGAACCAAAACGGCTCTTATCTTAGCATGATGCGAAAAAATACCGCAGCTCTGGTATTCTAATAAAGCCGATAATTTGATAAAACTGAAATATTAAAATCTTAAGTAAATAACGCCTATCTAATTTGTGTAATTAAAACAAATGTATTTAATCCTTTTTCCACAGTCTGGCTAATCTCAAGGTTGAATTTCGAATTACGTTACTACTATAACCTAATTTATTTAATTTATCTTTGTTATTCTAGATAATCAGAATAGTAATTCAAAAATAAACATAGATATTTTAAATGAAACGGATATAATTAAAGAGAAAAGAAGTAAAATATCGGTTATACGCAAAATTATGTGAGTGAGAGGTGAGAGAAAAATATACATAAATATCTAACTTGCTTCTGCCCGCAGCGTTGCTCACGTGAAATATTTTGTCAGTGAAAAATTATAGCCTATGTCCTTTTCTAATGTCTAATGTATCTCTGTACCATTTTTAATCAAAATCAGTTTGCTGGCTTAGACGTGAAAGCGTAATATACCGACAAATGTAACTTTTGCATTTATAATATTAGTCGACATTATGGATATGGATATATTTCATGAAACGTACAACGTAGAACTGGGATTTCTGAATGAACAGCCTAATGAAACACATATCTCGCATAGAGAATAACTAGCGTTCATTGTAACTTATTTCCAACATCTCCAATGAAAGGCAAGTCTAGCCAATTTTGAAAGCGTCCCCAAAATTTCCGTTTCTACAAAAATACAATGTTCACATTGAGAGTTTTTCGGAAACGCCTATTGAAGATTGGCTATTGAAAACTATATTGGATTCGGGTCCCTTTTTGGCAAAAAAGTACACCCAGTTTTTCAAAAGTGTTTGTGAGGTTTTCAAGTCATTTGATCTGAAGTTTGGGTAGACTTTTTGACCACCTTTATAACGTAAATTCTATACGTTCGAGCTCATATTGAACCAAAAATTACGTTTACTTTTCAGTTTAGCTTGAGTTATACATCTTCTATAGATACAAATAAAATTTAAGTAGATATCTGTTAGGGATTTAAAAATAACTGGGTCTTTCGCAACTGGTTTTAGTTATTTACATGGTACTATTAGGACACAAAGAAACTTTTTTAAATTAAAATTTGTCTCTATGTTCGTGGGAACGGTATATGTGGAACGGTAGAATCGATTTTTATTAAACTTACACTGGAAGATAGACAAAGTTATAGGGTTATTGTGATATATATACATATATGCTCTTTATCCCAGAATTCCCACAGGAATAGGATTTACGCGGAGAAAACCGCACACTCGAAATCGTGGCCCCAGCTAGTTTATCAATATTCATAACGAAAAAAAGAAAAATATGGCGACAGAACTTTCTTCCCTACTGAAAACGAAATTCCTGGCACAAAGTTCTTAAAAGTAACTATTATTATTATAACTGTTTATTTATAGCATCTTGGCCCAATTGTTTGTTACGTCGTTCTTATAATAACGTGAAGATAAAACATTTGAACATCATCAACCGACTAAAATTTGAGACACAGAGATATATTTTAAATAATCTGAACAGCCAATAAGAAATCACAAAAAAATATCTTGCTTGTACTAGTAACAGAACATGCAATAGTGGCCAATAATAAGCTGTCGCCCTGTGATGGATGAGCTTTATACATATTTGTATGTGTGACTGATTACATGACTTGACTCGCTAAGTTGTACCTACGCTGACAGTAATTCTATGGATTTATGTATTTTGTATCAACTAAAAGTTTTGTGCTGATTATGCTCGATTTAGGTTTTAGATCTACATAGTTAGTTCTTACCTCAATATTACATGAATTATATTTCCATTTTGTTTCAAACGTTTGCAATTCTCAGTAAGCCACTTTGACGCTATGACCTGTTGACATATCGTATTGTTGCGAGGGTAGATCTCATTTTTATTGCTTCTCTAATGACCAACTTTATGTTATTACGTTTTATGATTGAATAAAGTTATAAGACCTGTATTCACAATTTTTTTAATGTTTGCGGTGATACAATCAGTGGTTTGCATTACTCTCTACTTAAGTTCTAAGGTAACAAAGGGTATTGACACTATTGACTGTAATCTTATTGAAGTGACACATTTTACTCTTCTTCTGACACCCATAACACAAGTTTAATCTTAACTTGGGTGTAATAACTCGGGATACTAGCTACAATTTATAAGATGAAATTTTTTGTTATTAGTGAGTTATGACTAACTATATGTAAATTGTAAACTGGAAATAAAGATTATATTATATATAATATTTTAGTTTTCGACAGCCATGCAAACGATGTTTCGGGCTCAGCTAGTATAAAATATAATGAAACTATAATGAATGACACAACGTGATATAAAAAAAGTTTTCTGTGTAATTAAACCTTATAGTTTTTGTAAGTGTTCTTTATTTAATAGCAGATCCTATATATTTTATTTTGGTTCACATTACTCGAAGTCCTAACATCCAAATTAAATGGATTGGTAAAAAAGTCCTTATACCAAGCGGTGTCATGTATTCTGCGACAAGAATTGTTAATTTTTCACGACATTTAATGGAACAAATGCAAGGCACGTTTCAGCGTTGTTGACAGACAGACTGCGGCCTCGGCTAATTGTCTACGAGCATTTAATGACAATGGAAAGAAAAAATAAGCGGATTCAACAAACATTTAAACTTCGTGGAAATAATAATCTGAGGAACGCTTTTAAGGCGAGGAATTTGCGGTAAGTCGGGAATAATTTTGGTTTTGTTAGAGGATTTTAGATTGAGCTTGGCAATGATGAATTTGATCAGTTTAGTAACTTTAGTTATATAGTTATTATAAAAAAGACGAACAAAGACGATTAAGGAAAGATGTAATTTCTTAACCGTCTTAACTTTAGTTCTATACTTTTTTTTAACTATTATTGTAAATTATTTTGTACGTATTTGTTGAAAGTACTCTGTTTCTAGTCACTTTAAGTGACCAAGAAGTCTACCAGTGCATTTATAAGCCAAATATAGCTGACAAGCTGCCCAATTTACCCCTTGATTCTTTTATAGCCTCTATTAAATTAAGTCACAAATTGAGTAAAATGGAAGGACCTACGTGCAAGTAACAGCAAGTATCAGAAAGGCTCTTATAAACCAAAACCGTACATTAATTGGACATCTTGCCCAGTGAAAGACTATACACTAGTGACCAGGTGTTTCAAATGTCAGCAGTACGGACATGCTGCCAAGACTTGTCGGGAGTCTGCTTATACGTGTGGGCATTGCGGAGAACATGGTCATCAGATTAATGAGTGCTCTAAAAATGCTGAAAATACAAAGTAAATGTGATGATGTGAGTTTTTATGTTATTTATTAGACATAATTTTATAATTTAGCAGTGTAGCTCATAAGTTATATACTAAGTATTTGTTTAAGAAATTTTAGATAATATTTATGTCAGCACTAGAGTGAGATACAGGTTTATTGTAACCTAGTTCAGATAGAATATATTTATATTTAATACCTTTAGTTATAAGGCCCTAATAAAAATACTTTGTACATCAATTATTTCAATAAACAATTTCATAAACAATTTAATTTCTCTTTAAAATCCGTTATTAGGATGTTTTTAAAGGATCTGTTTCAGCATTAAGGCCACCCATTGTATCACCATATCCAATATGTAGGGATTTGAATTTTTCGTAATATCCGTACAATCGTACATAATTATGTGGTACATCATAAAGAGTTTTTTTTTATTCTGTAACATACATTACACCAAGTAGTAAAGCAAAACTTAATTAATTTGCAACTCAACTCAACTAAAATAATACAAAATGAAATTGTTCAATAAAAATACAAAGTACACTCGTATCTTGTTTTCAGACAAAAATAGATGAAATTCGTTGGTATCGTAGTCTCCTTAATTCTTTACAATTTCGTGTATTTAAAGTAGCTATAAAATCTGACGCTCTGTTGGTTTTCTTATAATCGTTAAAGGGAATTATTTGACCGCCTCCTTGCTCTCAAACATTTTCCTTTTCTTTCATTACGGTATTGGGCGAAGTTACTTTTGTGTTTAAGTTTTTCAAAGACGTTAAAATTACATGGGTTTTGGGATCGTTTTTTTGAATTATTTAATCAAATAAGATTAATAAGGGATTTTAATACTAAATGAGCGAGCAATATTGAAATTGTTGATATTCTATCCGCCATCTATTTGTTTATCGTCTGTTTTACCTTACTATATAATTTGACCAGTACAGATTGTGTGAACTTCAAAAAAGACGTTTTTCTTCTCAGGGTAGAAAACACCGGCCTCATCTTGTTTATATTTACGAAAAAAAAATGACGTGTAGTGTAATAACCAACTTGAAAAATAAAAATCATTTATCATTTACCGAATATTGATGAACCGTAAAACCATAATAAGTTTACTATAGTGATAAGAGAATGATGATCAAGTTCAGTAAAGCAATAATAATATTATTTGTTGTACGTGATTTTTATTTGTAATCGTAGTAATTGTTATACAAACTAAAAGCTAAAAATTCAGAAAACTAAATTTATATTTCATAGAGGGATTGCAAAGTTCACAAATGTTAACATTAATTAAATGCAGAAATATATTTGCCTAACAGTCGCGGTGATGAAAGAAAATCATCCCTATTTTAAAATATTCTTTCTCCAATTTATTTGTTTTTACCAGTTCCCAGTATTGTTAATGTTGATTAACAATCCTGGGCTGAGCTGCCCTAGCAACCATATTGTACTCGCTAATGGACAATTTAAATTACCACTGACATAGACCTGTTGCTTTAAATTGTTTTACCTTTTTTTGGGGTGCCTGATACAAAAATGCAAATAATTTAACATTTACTTTTACTATTTAGTAAATTTTATTTTTGTTTATTTATTAGGTAGTAGGTACTTACGTAACTGTACTATTAATAGTGTTTATTTAGCAAACTTTATCCCATTTCAAAATTAAAGCAAAAGTAAGTTTTTCATGAAGTTTAGAACATTTAAAACCAGAAAACAGTCAATAAAAAGTATATATTATTAAATACTAGCTTCTGCCCGCGACTTCGTTCGCGTGGGAGGTTTTTCCCACGTAAGTCCCTATCCGTACGAATTCTGGGATAAAAACTATCCTATGTCTTTTCCAGGGTCCTAAACTATTCCCATGTCAAATTTCATCTAAATCGGTCGAGCGGTTTAGGCGTGAAAAGGTAACACATATAATATTTTATTAAATATTGTATGTTTGCTTGAATTTATCTCTGAATATACAAAAAGATTCCGAAAAACCTTAACTAGTAAAAATTCCGTGTATTTTACTGTCATACATTGTCATTAAAGAATAAAGATTATGATAAATAGTATCTTAATTAAACTCAATGTGGTACTAGATAAGGGTTAGTAGCCGCTTACTCCTTCCGAATCGGAGATTGGAGAATGCAACTGCATACTGATACTACCAGTACTATCCAACGTTACTAATAATTATGCCAACATGTCCCTACACCCCAGTAAGAAGTGATGAAGTGAACACCGCGTGGTTTTAGTCAGTGGAAGTCTAATAGGCAGAGGTCTATCAGACATTCACTTCCTCCCAGATCCTCTACCTTGAGGTAGAAATAGAGACGCCTACTCCAAGGCAGTAAGGTAGTACTAGATACTGTTACTGTGGGTAGATTAGACAAAAAAAAAAAAAATGAAATAATGATGTTTATTTTGCAAATGGGTTATAAGTAACACTTTTACGCGTAATTTTTTTTTTTCGTAAATGTAAACTAGATGAGGCCAGTGTTTCCTAACTGACTACTCTGAGAAGAAACACTGAAACAAACTCAGAGGTCAACGTCTCTTTTAAAGTCCATACAATGTGTAGTAATCAAATCATATGAGAGCCATGTAGGTTTATGCCTGTGGCGCCCTTTAAAGGACAGAATCATACAGATTTGAGCAGGTCCGTCCAAACAGTGCAAGCAGTTGTCAATATCGCGTAGCGCAACTTATATCTAGGAGCTTCAACGATTAGACGAACAATACCAAAGTTAGGACATTTGGGTGGGCCGTATAAAGCACTCAAACTGCCAGACAGTGCGGTATATTTTTTAAATTCAGAAGAAATATAATATAGCGACGATAAGTAAGTATACACAGTAAGTAACCAACGTAAAGTTTATCCAAAACTAGGCGGTAAATTAAATTTATCCAAGTTATCCACAAAGCCGACAATTTGGAAGGCGCCCGCGATCCCTTCTTATTTAATAACCGTATAACTTGCACGATTTACTCGCACTTAGTAACTTACTAATTGGTTTATTGTTGTAACTTATTATTAGTTTACTATTATGTAGGTGTATGTTTAATAGGCAATATATCCTAATAGGGGTTGAAAATCGAGGTTAAGATACGCTTATTGAGGTCTTCTATATATGGGTGACCATTATTTACATATCAGATTTCCTTCGTTTTACGGAACGCCATTTGTCCCGGCTATCATTTGAATATTTTGAGATAGTCTTTACAGAAAGAGAATCCAGACAATCTGATAACTTGTATATATGTGCTTTACATAGGCAGTCACTAGAAGTAATATATTGGTACTTAGCTGCATCAAGTTAGAATTCAACTAGGCAATATAAATAATTACTTCTCTTGAAAGCACAGAACAGGTAAAAGAGGTTAGAAAGGAAATAGTTCCTGATTTGTATGAGAACGCGTGTCAAGCAAGAGGCCCGTTACGTATGCGAATTACGCACACAAATAAATTACATACACTTAAATTGAGAACTTGCTACTGATTGTAACTCACTGTCGATAAACATGCGCCGTGCATTACGGCCAATTAGGGCAAAGGACGAAATGTCAATGGTTGAAGTGTGGAGGATGCAACGCATGCAGTACATTGTAAGCGGACTTGGTAATTGAGTTGATTAAGCGAGTACACATCGGGCAATGTATAGTTTTTGTAACGTGTTGCAATAATGTTGTTAACGTTCGGAAGTTCATAGTGATCAGAATATTTTTATGCTTTTTACAAATAAAATTGTAATTTAATGTTATTTTCGACTTATGCGTCGCTCGAATAACGTCATTCGAATCTTCATACCACTCCAGATGGAAAGATATACCTCCTCGCTCTATACTTGCGGTCTAACTTTTTGTTTTACAGGTTATAATTGCACAACACGGCATTTTAAAGCAGAGCTCTGTGTTTTGAAGTAATCCGAAGCGCACTAAATGCGGTGAATGTATTAATCGGTCGAGCTATGATTTTCGTATCATAAATGTGGCGCGCTCGCCACGCCCATACCAACCATTCCAACCTTATTCATCTATTCCGTGCTTGAAAGCATGACATAATTTTATCCTGTAATTGACATCTTTAAATAAACTCTGCGGTAGTTCACTTTGTTAACAAAAGACTTTGTAAAATTACTATTATCTGTGGAAAATACTGAGGATGCGCATTTCAAGACAATCTTCTTTCAGCAAATGGTGCTGTCTATATTGGCCATAGCTTTGCATACGATCTTACTTATCAATCTGTATTCCGATTATTTAATGAATGTTATGTACAAGCAATACAGTTCATACGTTAATTGTCAAAAATCAAAAATTGTCTGACGGAAGGTAAGCCTGGTGATCTGTAATACAGGCTTTACCAACAACAAACACCAGTCTCTATGTAATGTTCCATGTGACTCTATACCTACTGTATTCGTTCATGAGAAAATAAATAAATAAATGTAATCATAAATAAATAAATGTTACTATATTATTTTAACGGTGCAGTTCATAAAGGCAGGCAAAAGGCAGTTTAGATTGAGCGAATGAATTAATTTAATGCTTTGATTTGAGGAAGATACTTGAAGACCCTCTGCTTATTTTTTGCTTGGAGTACAGATATCATATAAAGCATATATTATACATATTATTATGTTAATAAATGTCTATGGACATCAATTAAAGAAAAGCATTTTTTTATATCTAGCCAATTTTCGACCAGCACAAATTTCAACGCATTTCCTTGCATTCCGTTACCAAAACAGTGAAATCTCGAAGGTTCTCATTTATCCGAAACACGAAGTTGAAAAGGTTGCGTAATTCAGTTACAGTTTCTGAAATGAAACAAGTTCCGCACAGTTCCGGGGGGAATTAACTTACACCCAAATGCAGTTAAAACAACGGAAAAATAAAAGACAAGTCAGTAATAAACTTAACCTATTGACAAGGATGGACATCGAATTAGTGAGGAGATAAAGCTTTCAATTAGTGATCATAAACTAACTTAAACAGATTCTTGTTTTTATGTTACATAACTACGCTGATGTTGTCAGTACATAATGAATATGTTTATGTACCAAATAATATAAGTTCAGCATTCAATTTGTTCATTTTTTGTTTCGTCTAGATAAAGCAAATAACACATTAGAATTCTCATTACGCAAAATTTATTATGCCAAAAAGAAAATAGTTTGTAAAAAAAGTAATTAAATAAATCAAAAATCCCGACTGCAACCTTATAGTAAAACTAACTGAAAAGCTAATAAAAACAAGCCCATTTTAAATTAAATAAAAGTTGGAAGCAGGCGGGACCCATTTGAGTTTGAAACTATAACAATGGTATGGGCCCCGCCTGCTTCCCACTTTTATTTAATTTAAAATGGGCTTGTTTTTATTAGCTTTTCAGTTAGTTTTAGTATAAGGTTGCAGTTGGGTTTTTTAATTTTTTTAATTACTTTTTTTTATTTCCAACTTTTTAGTTTACAAATGTGAAAGATTTCGCAGACGATTTAGTTCTTGATACATGTTTTTGACGATTTGTCACTTTGAATTACTTTTAACCATATAAGTTGTATATATGTTTGTAATCACCTTATAAAACCCTTTATTTTGATATCCCACTCGATAGGTTTTGAAAAAAAAAACTTTTTTGAAGGCATAATATGGCGCCAAAAATCCGCCCTTTTGTTTTTTTTTTTTTATATACCCAGTGTCACTTTCACAGTCAATACGAATCTAACGATACCTCTCAAGCTAAAATCCGTCGAGCCGTTCAGGCCACAGAGCGTGCCAAAAAATTATACATACATACTCTCGAAAAACATAACCCTCCTTCTGGCGCAGTCGGGTAAAAAGAACCCACTTTAAATACGGCAGTCAGTTAATAATGATTCGCAAAAGTAAGTATTTAATTGATTTGCAGATTCTAAATTGGAAAAAGGAATCTAATCATTGAACTAAATATATGGCTAGATTTGTAAAGTACTCCTGTTTATTTTTCTAACGGACTAGCTTTAAGATTCAGCTTATGTCACTATCAAATCATTTAAATGTCTCCACAAAAAAGTTGCGGCGATCTGTTCTGACGTGGACGGACAAAGAAACAAACACATTCATAATATTAGTAAAATATTTTAAAGAAACTTGCTTAACAACATACAGGAACTTTGTAAAGAATAGTTTGTTTGATAAAAAATACGTAAGTATGCTTATTAGAAAGTTTCGTGGTGAAAACTTACTCTTTAAGAATTCTTAGAGCGAACATAATAAGGTTTGCATATGAATGCATATAAGCATAATGCGATTAGAAGTTTACAATGTAAATTGAGCAGAGACTTAAAATTTCATCAAAATGATAATTCTAAGGTATTCAAATTATTTTATGACTTTTACGCTTTTTATGCAAGCCGTGGGTCTGGACATTCTTTTTCTAATGTTATGTGTGAAGAAATGTTTTATGCAATGGAAATTTTTTGTCTTATACGTAACTGCGAAGATGAATATCGTAAGCTGGACTAGTATTGCAACCATAACATACATTAACATAACTAACATTAATTAACTTATAACGTTTCCACAGCTGCGATACGGGCCTTCTTTCTATGAGAGGGAATGCAGGGCAGTAGTCCACAACATCGGCCAAGTGTGGGTTGGTGAATGTCGCATCTATTCGGAATTTTCGGACATTCCCAGTTTTTTTTTTTTTGAGTGTAACTCGCAGGTCAACCTCTGAGGTTGTCGGCTGCTTAACCGGGCTTGCCTGTGGTTGCCTTAATTAATACATTAATTAAAGCCTCCAGTCAGGGCTTATTATAAAACTTACAAACTAGGCGACTACACGCTAAGGGCTCCCCCTGTGGGGTACGGACCTCGGTTTAGGGCGTCGCAGGTGGACGGCAGCTAGGGTCAGGCTAGATCATATCATTATTATTATTAATAAGGGAAATTAAAGCTACTGGCTTAGCGTCGCGGGCTGGCTCTGGCAAGGGTCGGGGTGGACAATTACGGGGACGTTGCGGTGGGCCTCGGCGGCGAGGACGGAAGGACGGTCGGTTTATGTTTATGTAAACTGTAATGGTTTCCCTACGGCTCTCTTGGAGCAGGGTGATTACATCACCGGAAGTGACTAGGGTATGCCTTGGTCGGCACATTACCAGTTTCTTCATGATGTTTTCTTTCACCGTTGGAAGCTCTTGTGAGGATGAAAATTACAAATAATAATCTGTCTGCCTGGGTTTGAACCCTCGACCTTTCGAACCCTCAACTCGTTAGTTGAGCCAGTAACTACTGAGCTACATCTACGCTGTACTAGTATTGAGAAGATTGGAGAAAAAATTAGACTTTTTAAATATTGAGCCACAACAGCAAACAGGGTTAAAAAGAGAAAATGTTGGAGGGAAATTCGTGCCTAACTGTAGGAAAATAAGGCTATAAATCTATTTCTGTACCTAACATTATTACAAATTCAACTATTCCATATATGCATATAGTTAGCACGTAACACAAAAGCATTGCACAGGTCAAAAGGAATAGCTGTCGTTGCTGCCATACTAAAGGTCATAACTTCAAACTTTCACGTTTGCGTTAAGCTGAAAATGCGTGGACCGCAATAACTTTCATGAAACGTGGGCACTACAAAAAGTGATGTTGTGACTTGAAATTTGCACTGTGTAAAAATACTTTGATATTCGAAAACTATTATCATTTACGAAGAGCTTATAAAAGAAAGACATGAAATAATAACTTTAGTAGTGATCTGCTTAGCCTTTTCTTATGTCGCAGTCAGCTTCCAGTCTTACTGGATGCAGTTGAGTATAAGTGTTTTACACGTGTGTGGAGCGTCTATCTATCTGACCTATACAACCCAGTGGCTGGGTAACACGTTACCCCTTTTGCCAGACCGGTATCAGATTTTCTGGCTTCCTCCGTAACGACTGACAAAAATATCCAAATGAAAGCTGAGCGCAGGAAGATTCTCAAGACACACTGAGCTCAATAAAATTTCTTCAGCAATCAATGTCCAGCATTGAAATTCCTTCAACTTTAGAACCTGTTGGTCTATACCGAGATGACGGTAAACGGCCAGATGGAATGACTCTTTGTCCATGGTCAAAAGGAAAATGTCTCATTTGGGATGCTACTTGTATTGACACTTTTGCGGCAAGCTATATTGAGTCCAGTTCGAAGGAAATAGGAGCAGCAGCGATGGCGGCGAGCAAAAGAAAATTCATCAAATACGAATCTCTTATGAACAATAATCATTTCGTGCCTTTCGCTGTCGAAACAATGGGCCCATGGTCAACCGAAGCTAGTCAGTTAGTAAATGCAATAGGAGCTCAACTCATTCAGCGAAGTGGAGATGTGCGTTCGAAACACTATCTTTATCAACGTATCTCTCTAGCCATCCAACGTGGCAATGCGATCAGTATTATGGGAATGCTTCCTTCCTCCATCTCTATGGAGGAAATTTTTTACTTATAGTCATACTATTTTATCTGTGATTTGGAATGTTCGTAGTCATATGTTTAAACTTTATTGTGTTGTTAAAAATAAATGATTTTTTTCAATGAAAGCTGGAACCAACGGTTTAACGAGCTTTCAGGGACACGGAGGCATCACATTGCCTATTTCTAAACTCCGAGCTACTACTGAGAAATTTCTATTAGAAAAAACCCAATAACACTTTCTGCCCAACCCGAGAACCGAACTCAAGACCTTTGCTCAGCAGTCGCGTTTCCGACCACTAGACTAACTGTTATCTTTACTTATCTTATCTTAGGCAGTTCTAGAAATAGTAACTTTAGTAGGTAAGTGGTTTTTTCATGAGACAATATGTGTTTTGTTATAGATAGTTGAGAATAAGATAGGTCGTTCAGGCATGTTGATCTAGTGCTCAGTGGCCCTGACTGCTATACTCAAGGTTGTGGGTTCGATTCACACACAGGACAAATGTTTGTGTGATGAGCACGATCGTTTGTTCTTTGTCTGGGTGTAATTTATCTATAATATGTATGTATTTAGAAATATATATGTATGTTTATCAGTTGTCTAGTACTCATAGCACAAGCTCTGCTTTGTTTGGGACTAGATGGCGTTGTGTGAAAGTTGTGGAATATTATAATTTATTATATTATCTTCTCTGCGGTCTGCCGTTCCCCTTTACTTTTTCAAGCAACAAATTCTTGCGGGCCCACAGCTTGTCCGGTTATCATACAGCAGTCGTGTTTTGCTCAGTCCCGTTTATGGTGAGCAACCTTTTGAGCCACACACAGAACAAGAAGACCGCACTGACATTGTCTTATTAAACTATCGATTGTGACAAGTTATTCGACGAGGAGTCAACAAATATTAAATAATTTGCCTGCCTCGCGATAAGCGAGTAGTACTCCGGCAAAGTACACTATTGACGTAAACCCAATCCAGACACAAGCATACTTAGCTTAGTTTGAGGGGTTTGAACAAGATTGCTAGTAATGTGAATTCTACACACATTACTAGTTCTCTTTAAAAAAGAAAGAAATAATGGTCGTCAAGTCGTACAAGACATTCTCAGTTTGAAAAATATTGGAACTTGTCAGTACGCCAAACGTTATTGTGAAATGGTCAGTGAAAGCAAATGTTAAACGAAATACTTGCGCAGTGTAGTATTTAGAATGCGGTCTGTTAATTTAAAATCTAGAATAATAAGCTTCATATTATGTAGACTAGTTATAAAACATAACATATCTCAAGTTAAGTTTACAGCTTTTGCAAAACCTTTGTTTTCTGAATAGTATTCTTGTGTGGAGAAATTATAGGATAGAATTTTAGCGATAAGACCGCCCATTGTATTTCCCTTTTTAGTTATTAAGTCCTTATTTGTTCTTCTGTTATGGTTTACAATAAAGAATATAATTATCTATCATATCACAAGCTTAGCAACAAGATGAGAACAATGTATGTAAGTGTCTCTGCGACCTCATTTGAGGCCAATGTTTAGGTTAATTTTGGTAACTCGTGGCTTGTGGGTGGACTCACCTCCTCATATTGTCTTTGATATCCTTTATAGTTTGTTGAGAAATATTCAGTAAAGGTATTTCACTTAAACATAAACCGTTTATGGCTGCTAGTGTTAAAATTTAGCTGATAATACATATTTAACGCTTCAAAACCAAATTTTCGTAACGCATGCATGAGCCAAGTCTTCTACGGGTTTATTTATTAAAAAAAATAAAAGCATTTGTTGATCAAAGTTTTGAAAAAAGAATCATCAATATTTAAACTAACCGTATAATTAAAAAGTACTTTATGAATAGTGTTGTTAGACTCTAACATCGAATAAAAATTGAAGTGTGTTCCACCTCGATAAATAATTTGATATTTTAGTTAGCTAGTATTTTGAAATGGTCTAGAAGCTTGGTTTGTTAGAAATATTGAAGTACCTACTATATTATTTATGTGAAACTAACTGATAAGGAGTCTGTCAAAAAAAAAGTCCAATTTATTCAAAAGCATACTAATAAATACAAACCTGTTTTCAAAAACTAACTAGTTTGTTTGAAAAAATGAACACACAGTTCATCATGGATAACCCACATAAACAACATAGAGTAACCCGATTCTCTTTCAATCAAAATTGATATCACTATTCAATATATTAAGACCAATCGGCGTCGGACAGACCTACAGGGATTTCACACATGATCTCATTCATCATGAAATTGGTTTTTGCGGGATAAACTTGATGTTTCTAAAAGCCGTCATGGTTCAGGTAGAATTTTCGATCAGGTCACGTGTCCTGACGCGAGTTTAACATTTTTACCCATTACAAAAAAGTGCACAACGCCGCTTTTTTTTTTTTTTTAACGTGGTAAAATTATCAAATAAGTCCTCCCACTCCGGGCAGGGTGGGAGGGACTGTCAGACTTTTACTGACTAAAATCCACGGTTTTCCTTCAATAACCCTTTACATACCGGGGCCACGGTAACGGGATGAGTCCCACGACCCCGGCAGGCTTCGGCCCTCTGCAGAGGGGGCCTCATCATGTTGCTGACGCTCTTTGAGGCGCGCGTGGAACACGACGCGCCGTCGACCCGGGCATGGTCCATGGTCGGACAGCGAGTTGCCCTTTACTCGCTGTCCGCATGCCCGCGCCTACGGTGGCCGGAGATCGTCGGCCGACGTCCGACGCCGTGGGCGTCTACCACTGCGGCTGGGCTGGAGGGAGGACGCCATCCTCTCCCTCTCGCGGCCCGCCTCCTCCTTCGGAAGCATGACTGCTTCGCAGAAGGAGGCGACCGCTTCCCACTCCCTCTCGCCCCGCAGCATGGCCTCGACCAATGCCGGGCGCGAGAGGTCTCCGCCTATCGCCTCCTAAATTTTATAAGATTCCTCTGTCTCTCGGAAAAAACGTTAAGCCCGGCTGTTATTTGTACAGACGACAGCACATCAAGCTACAACAATCTGTCAAATTTCTTTAATAGATTTTCAACTTTATTGTTAAAGAAATAAGGTTCAAGGTTGATTGGGAAAATTTGACAGTTTCGGGTAGCTTCATGTGCTGGCATTTCATGATATTTGTTACGGCCAGTCAGATTCAATTTAATCTGACGCTAGTCTTGCAAACTGACATCGCGTTAACCAGCAAGCAGATACGCTGTCGGCCCATGTAAATCACTAGTGCTTAACTGCGTCCGGTTAGACTGACAAGTTAGAAAAAGGTTAAACAGTTGATGAATCTTCAGTCCTATCCCAAGTAGCCTAATTTCATCTTTCGGTTTAGAAATAAATATTATAAGCTTCATTCCGATATACTGATATACTAGAAGATAGAAAGAAAGAATATAAAGTATCAAAACTAGGTACACCACAATTTTAAGATAACTTTTTTGTTGTACTAGAAACCAACTCTCCTTTCAACGATAGGCCAACAACACATTCTAACGTATTCGGCCACACAGGGCGCAGAGGTGGCAAAAGTTTGGTTAAACTTATTTTGTTTGGGAAGATTGATGACAAAAACCGGTGAAGGTAGATCATACGCTCCAGATCCAACCTTGATGCTGATTGCTGACCGTGTTTCATAGACATGAGGGACAGATCATAAAGAGAAGTTAAACAAAGTAAAATTCTACTGAATTTATGGAAAACACTGGTCATTAATCATCACGAGTAGATGCCTAAAATTTTAATCAAGCTAAGTACATTAATGAGATGAAATGATTTATATTCAACCGAGTCGCATGGTGTTATGTTGTGGTTAGTCAATTTGAATAAATTAAAAGGCTGTCCGCAAATTAAATAACCATAATTATTGCAATAAGGACGATTATGAATAAAACATACGTTCGTTAAAGTATAAATTATACTAAATTGCGAAAGAATCATGAAACTGTAAAATGATTCAATTTTGATTCTGCGCTTTCGCGACTATGTACCTATATTTGGGTTGGCTTCAAGTCTAATAAGATACAGCTTAATACCAAAATTTTATATAAAATAACTGCTCAACTAACCACCAAAAATCTTTCTTAAAGTATCTTTAATTGTTAGAAAATATTTTCTCTACATCGAAGAATAATACCTATCCTTGTTTTTTTGGCATAAAACTTCAAGAAAATGCTATGAAACATAAATTATAGCATTTTAATTCGCCGACAAAAAGTACGAGATTAAATTGTGCTTGAAAACTTTTTCAAAGCCTGAACGCTTTTTGAACAATTGTTAGATTCGCATCCCACGAATCTTGAAAGATATGAACGTTCAGGTGAAAAAAATAAAACAAATTTTCAAAGAATTTAAGAGAGAAAACGTGGCTCACTTAAACGTTGCTTTGACGACGCAAGTTTGTTTCATGTACTCACATGGTTACTAGAATTCCAGACGTGCATTTTTGTAAAACAAATGTTCACGTAAATTTTGAGAAAAATGTTACAAAATATTAAATTAATGACTATGACGAAATGGACTATAAAATGTATAGATTTTTTATCGTTTAAGCTTAGAACTGCAGGCTTGCGGATATGTTTTATCGGGATACCGCTATCTTGGAACACAAGAGCAACTGAAGTAACAGAGTGTGTTTTTAGTCAGTACAGGTCTGACATCCCGTTCAGCTCCACACAGAACGGGAGGAGTTATTACATACGTGTTCATGGTGTACAATATAATAAGTCACAAATGCTCACCGTGTGCAGATCACGGTTATGCTCGAGTGGATAAAATTCACTTGTAGATAAAACACCCGCCACATTTAATCCTCAAGATAAAGTGACGGCTGGTAATAGATTTCTGTCCATCTCTAAAGGGACCTAAATAAAGTGGACGAGTTTTGATAAACTGTTCACAATTACAACCACCTGATGTGTTAAAAGTTATTGCCTGGAATTAATCTTCATGAAGTAAAAAATGGACTTGACAAAAAGGTTTTGTTTTTGTCTCTTACTTGAGCGATATTGTTAGTGGAAATCCTTTTATACTTAGTAGCATCATGTTTTAATGTTAAAAAGCTTGACGACAATAAAGTGTTTGTGAAACTTGAGTAAGCTGAACGATATTCACTTTTAAGTAGGTAAATATTTGCATGCTAATACATATATTGTGATGTTCGGGTCAACTTTGTGTTTGACACAAGTTTTGTGTATTACTTTTTCTGCTAAAACTAACAAAACATAACGTACTGATATTTTAGAACAAGAACACAAATATTTTGTATTTCCTAAATACTTATTTGTTTGTATCCCCACTTAATGACATGTTTCAGAAAAAGCCTGCTGAACGGAATCGTGTGTGGCCCGATCCTGCTCTGAGAAGCAGGCATCGTGGAGGCAATTGCCACGGCGTACATGCCTCGCACGCTGAAACCTAGCGGGAAGTTGGCATATGAGGCATGTGCGTACGTTAAGGCAGATCGCGAGCCATTTGTTGACATGACAATATTTAGCTTGATTTACTTGTATAGCGCAACGGTCCAGGGCCTATTCCAAAATAATATGTCTAATTTATCTATCAATGTCACTAATGTTAGAACTGAATAAGTAATGATTATACCGAACACACTATCATATTCTTTGGGTGAAGAATCTGCAGTTTTATTATTTTAAGTAGTTTATACAGACAAGTTCTCGAACACCATTCACATCTGTCACTTGCTACCGTACGCAGTGAGACTGATGGGACTTTTTTACATTCTCTCCAGGGAGGTGCCTTAACAGCTGTTACACAGTTATCTGTGGCTTGGTCTTCCATGAACCCTGGGCTTCTTCCCATGTGCTGATGATGATTACCGAGTTGGGTTTAGTAAAGTAAAAATCTCTCACACCTCGGTGTTAAATTATTACCGCAGACGGAAAGCCTTTCAAAGGATTAAATAATTTGCAATGTTTGAAGTGTCAGTTACCATAACTTTTTTATGATTAATGAATCCCTCATGCTTAGTGACAGCCATTACCATTACATTTTACCTTAATTTTGTTTTATGATATTCGCCATTCTTGGCACAAATAAATGTTTTTTTTTCTATTCAGTCCACTATAAGGCTTCTCGAGGTACGTGTGCTTAGCTTAACCCGATCGTAGTAAATACGATAAAAAATTACATCAGTTTATTTGACCGACATACTTAGTAATTCCCTTTTGATATTCGGTTTCCTTTGATATGGAGTAGGTTGACCTTTTATAGTTTGATGTTGGTATTTTTGTGTGACCTGTATTTGAACCTAACCGTGTATAATATTTCTATTACCTATTAATATTAAATTGAATTGATTCTTTTATTGCTTCCTTGATCTAGTTTGTGCTATTTTATTTCTAAGTTGACCTTGCGAATGTTAGTTAATATGCATTTTATATAGGTCATTTTATATGCTTCCTAAATATAATGGTATTGGCAGAATAAGATAGGTGCATAAAATGCAATAAAAGAAAAGAGCACATTAAGTTTTAGAGTGATCATAGTTTAAAGAAAAATTAAATGAGTATCTAATTGTTGTTTTTATGAGTAATGAGAGATATATAATGCTTTTATTTTTGTAATCAAAGTATGTATTTATTCACATTGTGTAAAACGAAATACATTTCTTGTTATTAATTTCAAATGAAAAAATGTTAAATAACTTCTTGAAACAGGCAAAAACACGGATGTTTACGCTCTTCTAAGTATGCCTATATTTGTACCTAATTTTTTTCAAATATTTTATGGTATGAGTACATGTCTGCTAATATTGAATGCCATTGATATGAAGTAAGATTTTAAATGATAGTGCAAATTTGGAGTGGCGTTACAAACAATCAGTGCTGTCTCTGTTAGCCTTCGATTTTATTATTTACTAGTATTCACGCGGGGCTTCGCTCCCGTGGATTCTATCATGGTAAAAACATAACTCTCCTTTTTTGCAGTCGCGTAAAAAGTAGCCTATAACCTTCCTCAAGCTTCAAGCTACTTCCATACCAAATTGCATCCAAATCCACCCAGTACTTTCGAAGATTAGCGCGTTCAAGCAAACAAACAAACAAACTTTTCCGCTTTATAATGTTAGTATAGATTTATTTTATACTTTATTGTACACCTTTCAATACACTTAAGGATACTAACAATAAAACTAGTGTACAATGGGCGGTCTTGCACAGGGCAATCTCTTACAGACAACTTTTGGATGAACAGAAACTAAAGGAGATAGATTTTTATTTTTATGCATCTTATCATTTGTCTGGGTTCTCAAAAACAATTTTAGAACAGGCACGCATGATTCACTTAATTCTTGACACGTAATTATAACATTACAGACAAAGATTCCTAGCGACAGATTCCGTAACATTACTTGACATAAAACTCTCAACTTGAAAAGGGTAAAGTAATTTAAATTTAGTTTGGTTTACTACGCATTACTTTATAAATGTTTTCGTCGAGATGAATATACTTTGACCATTTCATGTAGAAATTCAAATTGGAACAAACTTTTTGTTTCATCTTTTGACGATTACAGCAAAACTTGGCCTGGAATTAATACAAGAGAATTTTTAACAATGAAGTTATTTTATATTCATTTAGCTGTGATTGATGTCCTGAGACATGACAAATAACAGTTTAATAGCATCAACATTCTCTAAATAAAGCATCTAAGTAAAGAATTGGCGAAACAAAAACATATATACGTTTTTTAAAACGATAAAAAGTCCAGATTAAAAGTCCATGACACTAATTTTTATCAAGGCAAGAGATAATTCTGATCAAGCCTTATATTTTTTCTCGATTCACGCAAATTTATTTATACTGTCATTGACTTTGTTAATGGAAGTTGTAAAAAATCGTATTTTATTAGTATATGTAAACTTTAGATATCATATCTAAAGTCTACTAAAATTTTGTATGTAAATCCTAAAGGCGGAAGTAAAATAAACAAATATTAGGAAGGTACATATTTATTTAGTTTAATGAAGTTAAAAATGGATGTATAGGTCAAAAACAAATAGACAAAAATTATTTAAAGCTAAAAAACAATATAAAAAGAAGTTGGAATTCAATGGCAAATGAAGTTGGAGTAAATAAGTAACACCATTTTATACCTTAGCAATATTTCTGTCTAATTTCAATTGGACTCTTGAATTTCTGAAATTCAAGCAACATGCTCAGATATAGAGTAATCGTGGTATTTTAACACGGTCACCTATCCAGAACTCAACCTCGTCAATCTTTACATAACTAGACCAACCCGGGCAGCTGCTATAACGTAATCATAGTGCGTTCTTTTCAACACTGACAACGCAAAAATTGAAGCTACTAAACATTATATCAAACCATCAATGGACGACACTTTATTAATTATCCTCATGAAATGTCGAAACAAAATGAATTGCCGTTTATTCTGATCGATTCGATAACTGTTTTCAATTAGTTATATCACACTCAACTGTCAAATAAACGTATGAGCTAATAATATTTGGAGGGCCGTTCCGTCGCACGCTGGGTTTGAAAACCTATTTCTAGAGTTTATGATATTACAGAGAATTAAAAATAGAACTCCATCTAACATCAAATGAATGGAGATTTCTTTTTTTTGTGATACTAATTTTAAAATATAGAACGTTATATTTTACGTGGATGTGAGATCTCTCGAAATATCAACTCACTGTATTATCTTTATGAATAGTGCCAAATATTTTTGTGTAATCTAACTACAAAGGGCCATACAGATATTATGTTCTTTCGATTTTTGTCGACGTCCGATAAATATTGAGTTTTTAATAAAAAAAAATGGAATTGCTTTTAAATAATGTCACGTTGGAGTGATAAAAATCTACAATGTTGCGTGAAAGCGATAACTTTTTTATAGGACGAAACTTGGCTGAATTTTTCATGATAAGGGTTCTTATTGTTTACGTTTAAAAATAATTATCTAAAGCTTTCAAAAAAGGTATTTTTATAAGAAAAACAGAAGAAGTGCTATCTAAATATCTTGCAGATAGTGTAATAACGAATATATAATAGCATTAACTCATACGAGTAGGTATTTAACGCCGCAGCCAAAAAGAAACTAAAAAAACTATTGGACCGACATTATGGCCAAACAGAAACTTTACTTTGTTGCACAGGTTAATACCACACACAACAACACACATCCTCACATTCTTATCACACTTAACCTACACACCATAACGCACCCTCAGTAATATAAGGAATCAAGTCAAAATTTTTACAAACTGAGGTTTTAAATGCTAAGGGCTCAAAATGAAATTCGCTACAGGTTAACTAACCAGTTAACTAACCGGTTAACTAACTTACCGGTTGGCTAACTTAAATAATAAGCATGTTATATGGAAAAATATCTGTAATGTAGGAATCCAGAATCTTGAAACGCGATTTCTCAAAAATCTACTTTTTTGAGTTGTGCCCTTATATTACTAAGGGCGCGATAACCATTTTTTGTATTCTCTCTGAGTGGGTACAGATAAAGTTCCCTCTAAGGCTGCGTTTCCACCAGAGATGTGCGAGGATGCGTAGCGAGGGATGTGTTTGTAAAAAACCAATAGAATCTCTTCATTTACCTCGCCTCGGTCAGCACAGCTCTGGTGGAAATGGCTCAGCGGAGCTAGATTTTTGCGCATACAAAACAAGCGAGGGATGTGTGCGAGGAATGCGCATTTTCACAGCTCCGCTACACATCCTCGTAGGCACATTTTCATCGCACAGCTTTGGTGGAAACGCCCACACATTTTCACAGCACAGCTAGACATCCTCGCACGACACATTTCCATCGCACATCTCTGGTGGAAACGCAGCCTTATTATATTAAGGCTTCTGTTTAAACGCTTATCAAAAATACATCTATGATTCTACTGATAAATTCGAAATATAAATGCTCACAAAAACCGTGGACTGGGCCCCGCTTCGTACGATACAGCTGCTATTTAAAGTAAAGGGTCAAACGTAACCTAACACGTCCGAGTTGGGGTGCTCCTAATTCCGTTTCGGTATTAGTTTGTTTCAGTAAAATTGGTGACCATTTAAATTGATAGGCTTATATTAATTCCATGCTATCGAAGAAGAATAATACCTATATTTCATTATCATCTGGTTGGTCTTTTCCCAACGATGTTTGGGTCGGGTTCCAGACTAACCAGAAGCAGCTGAGTATTAGTGTTTTACATGGAGCAACTGCCTATCTGACTTCCACAACCCAGTAACTGGGTAATATGATACCACTTGGCCAGACCAGTATCAGATTAACTGTCTTCTAACTACCCTTAATGACTGGCCTTCAGTAAAAGTCTGACACATCCTCCCGCTTCGCCCGGATCGGAAGGCTGTCATTGGATGACTTACCATCCTAAAAAAAGGGCACGGGGTTATCATACCGCTAACTTCCAAACTCTGGTCTATTGAGATATTCCATACAGAAACACCTAAAAGCAATCGCGCTTGCGACAAGACCAAGGAAAATCGAGCAAGGTCGCAAGCACGTTACCTAAATAATTATTATGTCTTTAACTTGGTTGAAATTACGTAACGCCAGTACGACATACCTGTAACCACTTTGTAAATTTTGGGTCACCAAGGCACAGGCTGCGCCTAGTCGGGAACCCGAAGTTTAATATGCTAAGTTCTTGTCTTACTAATTTTAGGTTAATAATTTAAAGTTGTGAGCATGGATGTACGGATGTTTGTTACTGTTCACGCAAAACTACTGAACGGATCTAAATGAAATGTGGAAAGTAGATAATTGACATCCTGGAATAACACAGGTTAGTTTTGTGTCTAGGAATTCTCACTAGATCGGGATTTACACGGGAAAACCCTTCCATACGAACGAAGTCGCGGGCAGAAGCTTGTCAGTTATATTTAGCCAACTAGATATAAAAAATATATCTAGATAGCTTTCAGGAAACTGTTCACCAACCTGCACTGGTTCTACGTGGTGGATTATGATCGATAAAATACAGGCCTCTTCTCTAATTTATTTTTATTTATTTATTTATTTCAGGCTATCAAAGGCCCATAGAAAACTTTACATACATAAGAAGTGACTATAAACTAATACATATTTTATAATTATACAATGAAACTACTATTTACTATCTACAACGTGTAATTTAAAGGGTACATAAAAACCAAGTGCACGGCTTCTTTGGATGATAACAAACGATATAGCAATTACTTATATATAACTTATTAGAAATTTCAATACATTGATACCAGAGACCGAAATTTTCAAATTAAGAGGAACGAACAGAATAATCATGTTATTGGCAAGTGACGTGAAAGTTATTGACCCTTGTAGTGCTGTGACAAGTTTGTTATGATTGGTATTCAAGAAATATATGAAACCGATAATTTGGTATCAATTCTTTTAGTCACTTATTTTTAGCTGAAACTGTGCATAGAGACTCCATACCAGATGTTGTCTTCAGCCTTTTTGGATAGATATGGGGTTTCCGTTACACGTTGTGTACATCAATAAACTAATACATATAACATAAACATAAAATCAATGAGAGAGACACATAGAGAGAAGGCCTGTAACCCAGCTGTAGGAACGTTATAGGATGACTATGAAAGTAAATCAGTTTTAGACCGATGAAGCACTTTAAAACATGAAACAATACAAAACTGTCATACCTATACACTCAGCTACAGTGCCTTGCAGAAAAAAGGCTCCACTTTTTCTCGTGAATAGCGAGCCTGAAAACTTTTCGTTTTTATTCCTAGCATGTACATATGCTTTGTCTTTTGTTTCTTTGGCAGCTGGGACTGTCATAACTGGCTTCTTTGTTCATTTTGGCTAATTTATTTCATACTTATAATAAAAGTGGCTTCAGAATTTTTAGGACAAAATAAAATTTAAGATAAAGGCACCTACAATGCTTAAAATTACCATGAAAAAATAAATTATTTAGTAATTCTGTCTTAAAACGATAAAGGAAAACATCGTGAGGAAACCAGTATGTCTAAAAACCGAGAAAATGAGGAATTCTGAAATCCACCAACGTACTTTGGGCCATTGTCGTGGATTCTCTCTTATGAAGAGGAGGTTCCAGTAGCGGGAACGTTCGGCTAATTAAGGCAAGGCAGACAATCTAAGGTGATTTGTTTATCGCCAAAAATTAATGTTCCTAATTTATCTTGAAATAACTTTTTAACTATGCATAAAAACTAGGATTTACAAATGCCGTTGTCAGCATCTCCTTTAATCTAGCTTACACCGATACTTATCTTGGGACAGTGGGGCTGACGGGCATAATTTAAGTCCTTCAGGCCTTAATTTATTAAATGGAAATGCAAATCTTTACCGAGATATACATAATTTTGCACTCATGTTTACCAATTTTGGTGTTGAACCCTTAAACAAATTAGAAAATATTAGATAAAGGAAAACTTAAATGAATTGCGTGAGTAAAGGTAACAACATAAAAAACTTAAGAGTGCTTTACCGTTACTAGCCGGTAGTGTATTGATCATCAAAATCATTAAAGTATTTGTTACTTAATAAAATAAAATATTTTGTAAATTAAAATTAGATAATGTTGCAATTTCTAAATTAAGGATAAACCTTTATAAATGGTGTCTAAATCCATTACATGTTATTAACTTTATTAATTTCAAGTAGCAATTGACACAGGAACATGGTGAACAGTGTAGCCTCCACTACTATCTCATATAAATTTAATTTAATGGAACTTTATTTTCTACTAGTCATTTTTTCTGTTTGTCTGTTTGTTTAAATGCGCTAATCTTCGAAAGTACAAAAAGATTTGGGCGAAATTTAGCTCGGAAGTAGCTTGAAAAATGTTATAGGCTACTTTTTACTCGACTTCAAAAAGGAGGGTTATGTTTTTATTGTGATAAAGTCCACAGAAACTAAGCACTGTACGACTGCTAGTTGTTTACAAATTTTCAACCGACGACCACAAGAGGAGGTTATCAATTCGACGCGTATATTTTTTTTTCTCTTTTTTTTTTTTATGTATGATCACCGATTACTCGAAGACGGCTGAACCGATTTGGAAAATTCTTTTTTTGTTTGAAAGGGTATACTTCGAAATTGGTACCATTTATCACCAAGTCAGGATCTGATGATGGGATCCTGGAGAAATCGAGGGAACTCTTCAAATATTATAGGCACACCTATGGCGTTTTGGGTATTTCTTATAGTAACTTGTGCAGTTGCTCTCAAAAAATACCATTTGGGGAAGTGGAACTGATGATGAAGACCACAGATGGCCGCCGAACCTACTCAATAATAAGTATTTCGTGGATTGCATTGCACAATGCATATGGTGATGTAGAGCTGATGGTGAAGTACCAGGAGAACTCCTCAAAAATTAACGGCCCAGCATTGGGAAAAGCAATATTTTGTAAAAGGTTATAAGTAGTTGACATTTAGGCTCTTTTAACTAGGTAAATTAAAAACCGACCAACTAAAAAGAGTGAAATAAAAACTTTTTACCAAAAAATTAAACCGACTCCCAAAAACACTGCAAAGTGAAAAATAACTTTAATTTCGGAAGTCGGTGCCAAAAACGAAAATACAAAACTAAAGACACCGACTACCGAAATTAAAGTTATTTTTCACTTTGCAGTGTTTTTGGGAGTCGGTTTAATTTTTTGGTAAAAAGTTTTTATAACTTTCTTATCCTTATTACTTGGCGAAATGCAGCTGCCAACAGCCATAGCAGCGATGGATAACCACGAAAGTTCTCAATCAGTCTACGTTTTTTTGAAGTGAAAACTTCTTTAGCGGCGCTGTGCACTTTTTTGTAATGGGTAAAAACTGTTAAACTCGCGTCAGAGACACGTGACCCTGATCGAAAATTCGTAAGACGGGCACTTTTTACTACAGTGACATCTATGTGACTTTATTGAAACTAATACAGCCCCAAATGACTTTGTTTGCCACAGTCAAAGCTACAAGCGTGCATCAATTACTTCGTTACAATAGTTATAAGAAAACTGTCTAGATGGCGTTGTGATTGAAGTTAACGTGTCGAATATTCTAAGAGATAAACTTTTAAATGTAATATAAATTGTCATGTATGTGTACGATAGTGCAATAAATAAACATTGTATTCTACCACATAAATGATAGTACTTTTATACTGATAATTAAAGCAATTCGTGCAAAATTATTCCCTAACCATTCCAAAATATCAAAAATGCACAACGTTAATATTCAAGTTTTCACTTACAGTGCAACCCGTTTTTTTTTAAATAAGGTCCGTTTGACCACCATCTCACCTGATGGTAAGTGATAATGTGGTCGAAGATGGAGCACGCTTACCTAAAAGTAACCTATTCACTCTTGACTTAAAGACTCCTAGGTTATAGCTATCGGGAAACACAGTATTCCCATTCACCATGTAACGATGGTGCTTAACGTTGCCTTATCCTAACTACTTAAAGCTAATTATCAGACTAACCTTATGTAGTTGGGCACCAGTAGAAGTTCCAATAGAGAAGTCTCCATTGGAGCTTTATTCCAGTTACTGGGCTTTGCTTATCTGACTTCCAAATCCTAGTCACTGGATAGCATGAAGATTCTGTTTCCTTATTTTAGTTTGTAGCTTTTCCTCAGTATCCTTAAATAATGGACTTTATGCCACTTACACCAAAATTCTAATGTATTAACGATAAAACGATACCATAACATCGGAACGTTTACACTTTTCACTCGTCCACCCTTTTAGTTCTATAAATGTCGCCCCTACGTGTTAGTTTTCTCGAGCAATTCACATCAAGGGTGCCTCGTTGTGGCGTGTGTAGTGTGTCTCTTTACTTGTAGGAGACTTAGCTACTGCTAAGTGTGAAAGAGGAAAGGATACCTAGACCAATTCTGCTAACTTACCACTTTTGGACTAAAAGCAAAAAGAAAATATGGCTACCACAAATAAAGATATAGTATGATGCTTGTCCAAAAAACTTTACTTTTAAAGTTGCCACAATATTAATGCAGTGAATAGTGATATTGCACGCTCAGCTAAAACGAAATATAGCCATTTGTAATGTATATTTTTTGCGGTTCAATGTGTTCTATTTTACTCATATGACACGTAACCGTTAGGCATATAAATTGGAAGAGCAGACCATGTGATAATGGGTTGTTAGAGCTTTTGTTACTGATTTGGCTTTTGTTATGCCGAAAACGATTTTCAAAAAAGACAGTTATATTTATTTATTTTTTTTAAACTGATACTTACGCTTGTTCTAAATTCAAATAGCAAATTTATGACATTCAGATCTTCTAATTAATCCGAATGATCGGAAACAATTTCTTCACAAAGTCATGTTGCGTATTAAACGAAAGAGGTGGAAGGTACAATTCCAAAAAGTTTATTAAATATTAAAATGAAGGAAGGAGGAAATACTGCTAAGTGTAGGAAATTCTGACTGCATAAAATTACCAAAAAATCTAAACTTGTCACTCTATACCAATAATGGTAATTGTTCGGTTCTTATGTAATTGGTAGCCTCTAATCAGTAATTGAACTTAAATAAACGCTACCAACTGCATCGAACTCATCTTAATACCTACATATAAATACGATTTTATGTCAATCTTTTAAATCAAAATTTTATCAATGATTACTATCACAAAAGCGAAAAATGTAAATACGTTTAGAAGCAATCCTTTCACATACAATTCAACTACTTATAGCCTACGAATTCAGGAAATCGATTTTCTGTCCATTGAAGCTTTCTCTCTACCTCGTTATTGAAATAAAAATAGAAATATTTTCGCAATTGTAATAATTTTATATTCAAAGGAAATTTTACATATTGTGTCTACGATTCGTTGATTATCATAGCAGTGAAAAAAAAAGTACGCAGGTTTTATTTGTGGCTATCACGTTTTGTTCACATTCTTTTAAAATACAGACGAGCTTTGTTGTAAATGAAAAGTTTTGTAAAATATGTGCTACCACAAGGCTGGGGTCGGTCCAGACAATAAATAACAACTTCGGTAGGTTTCAACGCGTTCAAATCTCATTCTTGTGTAGACTAATTTATTTCTTTCTTTTTCTCATTTGAAATAACTGAACGAGCTCAACTATAACTTGTTAGGAAAAGATGAGAATAACTGAGTTGCTTGTACAAACATTTTATTTATGAGAAATTCCTAATTGCTTTTAAAATGGTGTGCAGTGAGCGCATTTCTCATCTCCCCCCTCCCGATCCACAATGAGGGCCGAGACTGGCTGTTAATGAGAGAAACGGCACTGTTCCTTATTTAAAAAAAAAAAAACACAAAATACAAAAGTTTTCTGAATAGGAATCATAAGTTGCTGCTCTTTAATATTGGAACGCAAAGTTTTAATATACTTTGCGCCGATAGATAAAAATAACTTAAAAAAGAAAGCGAAAAGATTATGGGTGTTTCATAAGAATGCATGAAACATTATTGCAACTTCTGTTAGAGCTATATTGTATTTCAGAATATGCGTGTTACAAATGGAGCAACAGAAGCTCTCAAGTTGTCTGATATTATATTTATTTGAATTAATTTTCAAACCCTTTTCAAAATAAAACAAATAAAGATGATTGACAAGTGAGTGATTGATATAGTATCCCTTACTGCTCATTTATCCAAGTCTAGACTTTTTGTCCTACCAATATTATATTTAAAATGTTTGTTTCATGTAGTCAGATTGTCGAAATGTCTGAACGGATTTGAATGAAGCACACATATAGATTATAGTCTGAAATATCACATAAGCTATTTTGAATCACGGGAAAATGAGAAAAAATCCAGACGGGCGAAATTGCCAGCAGAGGCTAGTTATTTGTTATTTTTAGAGGACAAAAATTTATCACGATGCCCAGATCTACGCCCATTTTTTTCCAAAAAATTATACAAAGAGACTTAATTCTCTAAGCTCCATAAAGTTTTAGTTACATACTTAACGCAAGCCTGCAACTCACACATTCTACTTCCAACACTTTCAACCGCAACTTTATTTACATCTATCATAAAAAAAGCCATTTTATTTTCACTTTGACATCGTTAAAGTGACTTCGTTCTACGCTAAGGTGCGAGACTGCAGTTCTCTACTAACAAGAAATGAAAACATTGTCTCTGTTTCCACCACAATAACTGTAGGTACTTTTAAAAATGTTATTTTCTTTGAACATCTGTGAAAGCTTGTCTAGGTGTGTAAACTTGAGAATGTTATGTGTCAATAGTGTCTGCAAACAAGATTATTTGAGTGAAGGTATTGTATTAAAGTCTCTTTTTGAACGTCTTTTTGTTGGTGACTTGGTGTCTTCTGATTGAAAAAAAGGATTAACTCTGATTTCAAAATGAAATGTGGATTTAAACACACACAGATATATCGCTTCCCGGCAAGAAAAGTGTCACAACACATATTAGGTACAAAATGACATAATTACAGCATTAAATAGCGCATATTTCATTTGTCCGTCTCAAAAAATGTCGTTATTTTGTTGCGCATGGTTACTATTAGAGGGCACTAAGTTCTCTTTTTCACGGAGCCGTTTCGCTCCGAACACCGGCGTGAACAATGTCACATTTGTGTTAATACAGAGTAGACGTGTACTGTGTCGCCAGAAAAGTGTTTTAACGTGTGATGTGACTTTTTATCGGTAAGTTTTACGTTTAAATATTAGAATTGTTACTAAAAAGGCGGCACAATCTGTGTTATGACTGTATTGTTGACGAAAAAGCATTATAGATATTGCCAGATCATACAAAAAAACAGACATAACATGTAAAGTGTCTCTGTTTTTACTGTTTCTGATCTATAATCGCGATTTAAGGGAATTTATAGAAACGCAACAACACATGTAATGTCGTTTTTGTTGTAAACTTTTATAATAATCACGAGTTATATGTTGTGTTCGGTCTTTTTTCTGTATAAAATTGAACTCAATCTTAATGCCACGTTGCGTAATTTATTTATTTATTAGTACTAATTTTAGTAACTGTTTATTTTTTTAGGATCAATATGAATAATAATAGTCGGGCAGCATTAATAATACAACTGGCTAGCGAGAAATTTAACTAACAAAATATTGTGAACAAAATTATTTGAAAGATGATGATGATATAATGCAAGGTTAGTGTTTTATATTATAGTCAAATATAAATAAATGTAATGTAACGCCCCGATGTTCTAGCGGTTTATGTACCGGACCATGATCTTGGGGACTTCGATTCCCGGATCAAGCAAAAAATATCTCGAAATTTTGAACTTTGCTCTGGTTTATAATCACCAACTGGCATTTGCTAAGCGTATTAATTTTCCCAGATCCTATCATTGTAATGGTGACATGAATTCAATAATGGAGGTCTTTGCCTTGCAGTGGGACAGGCTGATTACTTTACTTTTATGTATATTTATCAGCTGCTTGATTACCATAATACAGTACGGAATCAGACGGCCGCATGTCAGTGGTCCAGGGATACTTATTTATTTTGTTTTTTTTAGATCTCGACACATCTACTTCGAAAAAATGTGAAAATAAGCAGTACGAAACTGAAGATCAAAACATAATGCATACGCAATGTACAAGTACAAATATTATTGAGGATATAAGAGAACCTTTTTGTACAGGCTTGTTAATATTGAACTGATATTTAAATTGTACTCTAAATCAAATTACTCTCATTGTTTTAGATGGAAATACAACTCAGATAAAGAAAATGTTTATTTCGAAGACAGTGATGCTGATGACAGTGTCAAAGACTCAAATTTTAAAATTGACTGTGGGTATAAGAGTTCTACCTCAGGCAGTAGAGTTGGTCGGCCGACTATAAGAAAACGTGTTAAACGGAATTCATCAATATTGTCGGAAGAAGAGCAAATAGAAAAATAAATACAAAGAAGACTCAGGTCAGGTCCAATTTATGTACCCAGCCAATACGTTGAAGCTATTAAATGTGCTAAGAAGAAAGGCAATCCCTACACCATGACAGAAATGTCATCTAGTGATTTTTATTCATTGAAGCGTCTGTCTGAGGATATTGGGTTAACTACAGCAAAGTCTTTTAAAATTTCTGAGGTGAAGATTTTCAAACTGTTGCAGGACGATCCTACGAAGCTGATGTTTAAAACCTCTTTTAAATATCATCCGTTCTACGAAACAGTTTTAACGCAAAAAAAAATCTTAATTCAATATCCCTCAAACTCCCGTATTGATCTAAACCGAAACTCAAAGAAAATAAACCCTTCAGTTTATTTTCTTTGAGTTTCGGTTTAGATCGATACGGAAGTTTGAGATCTATTGGATTTATTACAAAATAATCATATTCCCCCCCTTTTATGAGTCTTTTTATGAGTCTCTAAAGTGAATAATTTAGCTTTTTTTTTAGTTGAATGTAAGTTCACGTAAAAAAAAATATTTTTACTTATAAAGAAGTTTGTTTTGAATTTTTTTCTTATTTTAAAAACATGTTAAAGAGAAGGTTTTAATTCGTTATTTTTTCTTATTGTAGGTGCCTAAATTTTATAAGTAAAGACAGTTAACCAATAAAAGTAATGATGATGATTGCATTTAGACGTATGTTTAAGAAAAATTATTTCATGTTAGATCTAAGATTAATTTTTTATATTGTTATCGGCCAACGAGTGAATTAAGACTGATTGTTAATTAGGCCAAAACTATTAATTTATAATTAAGAAGTTATTTTTTTATGTTTTTATTTTATTTTAATGAGAAGTTTATAATTTGGTTACTTTTTCTTTATTTTTAATTAATATAAAAAACTTTTAATAATAAAAGTAATGGTGATTACATACAGCATAATGTGTATTATTTATTAAACTACAGAAATTTTAATCGAATAAAGAGTCATAATATTCATCAAATTAAAAGTTTCTTAAAAGTTAGTTAAATAAAAATACAATTTTGTTATTAAATTTAATGCCCTATAATAAATATATAAATAAGCTATTTACACACCATATTTCAGCGATGTGACTATTATAGTTTTTAAATTATTGACGTCTAGATGAACAAAAAACTATTAAAGTTACATTTTCTCGAAACAACTATTTTTGTATTCTGACACTTTTTTTGCCGGGAAGCGATATTATCAGTCTATTACTTTCCCAGCCCTGGGGCACAGGCCTCCTATCTATGCGAGACACTCCCTCTGTGATAGTGAATGGACTGCAATCAAACACGCGGGCCCAGTGCGGGGTGGTGAAAGTTGCATGCCTTTTGATTTTTGGTCCTAGAACATGTTGCAGGTTTCGAGAGCAGTGGTGATGGTATTTATAAATTACACAAAATAATTCGCGTATACATAAAAAAAAAACGACGGGTTGCACTCCGGGAGTGCCGGCAGAAGTGAAAACTTGAATATTAACGTTGTGCATTTTTGATATTTTGGAATGGTTAGGGAATAATTTTGCATGAATTGCTTTAATTATCAGTATAAAAGTACTATCATTTATGTGGTAGAATACAATATTTATTTATTGCGCTATCGTACACAAACATGACAATTTATATTACATTAAAAAGTTTATCTCTTAGACTTTCCGTCCGTCTTACGAATTTTCGATCAGGTCACGTGTCTTGACGCGAGTTTAACATTTTTTAACCGACTTCAAAAAAAGGAGGTTTACAATTCGTCTTGAACTTTTTTTTTTTTTTTATGTATGTTACCTCATAACGCGGAGACGGCTAGACCGATTTAAAAAAATATTTTTGCGTTTGAATGGGTATACTTTCTAGTTGGTCCCATTGTTACGAAATCAGGATCTGATGATGGGATCCTGGAGAAATCGAGGGAACTCTTCAAATATTATAGGCACACCTATAGCGTTTTGGGTATTTCTTATAGTACCTTGAGCAGTTGCTTCCGAAAAGTACCATTTGGGGAAGTTGAACTGATGATGAAGACCACAGATGGCTACTGAAACTCCTCAATAATAAGTATTTCGTGGATTGCGATTCGATTACTTGAGTACGAATGTTAAACACTTTATGCTCGTCACAATACATATGGTGATGTAGAGCTGATGGTCAAATACCAGGAGAACTCCTCAAAAATTAACGGCTATGCACAGGGAAAAGCAATATTTTGTAAAAGGTGATAAGTTGTTGACATTATGGCTTTTGTAACTAGATAAATTACAAACCAACCCACTAAAAAGTGTGAAAAAAATTTTTAGCAAAAAAATAGAACCGACTTCCATATTAAAACACTACAAAGCCAAAAATAACTTTAATTTCGGAAGGCGGTGTGAAAATAAAAAGGAAAATCCAAAACCAATAACACCGACTTCCGAAATTAAAGTTATTTTTGGCTTTGTAGTGTTTTAATATGGAAGTCGTTTCTATTTATTTTGCTAAAAATTTTTTTTACCCATTACAAAAAAAGTGCACAACGCCGCTAAAGAAGTTTTCACTTCAAAAATTCTTAATCTTATCTTTATTCAAATTTCGGTAAATTTATACTTTTGTTAATTAGTTTGTTTAATCGTTCAGAGATGTACGTGAATAAGATTGTATATTTTTTTAAACTGGAGTCGGTTTTAAAGTTGGAAAAATAGGTAATAATTTTCATGTTACTAAAAACAGAGGCTGTTTAAATTGTCAAAGAATTTAACAGATAGGTGTTTGATAGAGAGTAACTTTCTGGAACACCTTAGAACTTAGGCCTACCTAATCTTAATAATTAAATTAGGGCACCAAAGCAATAAGAAGTTTCTAAAATATTTTACATTGCTTATAAAGATACTATAAATCAAAAGAACTTTCTAAGTTGGAAAAAGCTTATAACATCACAAGTTTTAAGATTTACGTTGTTGGTAATGTAATAGATTTAGCTATAATAATAAATAAATGAGAGGTAAGACCTTGGTGCTAAGTAAAAGCCTCACGGGTTGATCTACTAGCTTGAGCAACGTTTGCAGAGGTCAGTATAAGGATGAGTCACATTCGAATCGAGGTCCCTCCATGCCTTGGCTATCATTTGAACATCTTTGACAGTCGTTGAAGGCAGTCAGATGCCAGAAAAATAGTTGAGACCAGTCTTGTCCATGGGTTAGGTTTTACCATGAAGCTGAGTTGTGGAGGACTAGTACCCAGTTGCATGCTCATAGACTGGAAGATGACTTCATCTAGTGGGTAAAGGATCGATGATAATATACAGTATGTTAACTAACAGGGCGTTCCCGTTAACGCGTAATAGTATAGCATCCATACATGCTAAAAAAATATTACCATTCGAAAACAAAGTGTTTTTTTTTATATTAAAATATTCACTATAAATGTTAAATTGATAAGTATAAGAAACACTCTATACACGCGTACTTGAAGGACGGCAACGTCGCAATTTATTTATGAATGACGGGACGCGTGTGCGGTGATCTAATTGATGTGCTTATACTCGTACTATTGCGGGTTAACGGGAACGCCCTCTGTTAGTTAACATACTGTATTCCTATAAAAGTAAAAATGGAATGGGTATAATGAAACCAGAATATGACAAGATATATGACATTCAGCAACAACTCACTATCTGGGCACGCGTAGTGAATATCGAATCAGGCCATCTCCCGGAAAATGCCCCAAGCCTTCTGGTTTTTTTTTTTTAATAAAAGGTATGCGACTTGCTCCATATTCAATACAGATGAGACCGAAATAAAAACATAACTTAAAATAAGGCAAATTAGTCTACTACTCGAAGAAACATATTTAGAAATAAGTTTATAATTAATCAATCCACCAATACATGATTGATTTTGTTCAGTTGGTTTTTGATGAATGTGTTGATGCGTTAGACTAGGCAATGAATGCTAAAAGTCAAAGCATATTTCAAAAGTTAGTAGCTGGATTCGTTTGCTTTTTAGAAATGACAGCCGGAAAGCTTAACGTACACGTATACAATGTACAATATGCTGAGATGGTCCACACGCACCGACCTCGCTAAGCATTGCTAGCATAACTTTGATGATTGATCCGTGCAGACTGTGACTAAGTATATGTGACATTTTGGACTTAATATTTCAACACTTCAAAACTTTTTGTTTCAATTTTATTATTAATTTATCCTTCATTATTGAAGTCTAATGTTGTCGCTTCTCAAGTTTATTTTAATATAATATAAAGATTTTTTTGTGAATGGGAGAACACTGTAGACTCTTAGATTTGTTTTACAATTTTTTATTTGTAATTCCATTGTGCTGTATTAATTGGTCTATACTGTCCTCTCATACCTAATTAACCAGTATTATGGATATATTGTAAAAATGATAAATTGATTTGAAAAGAGTAACTGTGGAGTTTCTTGCCGGTTCTTCTCCATAGAAAAGGACCAATTTCGAACCGTGCCCTAACTGCTGACGTTTTGTAAGTGCCCATGTATGCCTATATGAAATAAAACATTTTGAGTTTGAGTTTAACACCAGCATTCTAGTTCTGACAAATATGAATATACAGAATTGTTGGCTGAGCAACATATTTCACGCACAATTGTCGAGTAGCTAATAAATTCTGCAAGACTGTAATTCATTCATACCGAGGTCTGTCGGATAGTCCTGATTAAAATTTAAATTGAATAATATATGTGGGCGGGTGAAATGAGAAATACTAAATTTTCACAATTAATTTGGCAACACGCAACATTTTGTTTTAAAATGTTTTTGTCGTGGTAAAAGTTTAAGTTGATAATTAAGGATAAATTTGTTGTATTCAGAATTAATTGGATTGTAAGCAGATAAATTGGATGTTTTTGTGCGCTTTGGTAATTGTTATAATAAGTCACGACACAATTTCACAAACGCCTATCAGAAATGCACCCTTTTACTACCAATAGATCCCAAATACCGGTCATAATCTCCTTCTAACCTAACCAAGTCAGGGAACCCCAAAATCCTTTTCGGTATTAATGTAAAATTGATGAGCATTTATCACTTTTGCTAAGTAAGAATGTAAATTGTAGCCATTCTATAATATAGTGTTACTTCGAGTTTTAAAAATGTTAATAATTAAAAATTTGCGTATCTATTATTTATTTGACTAAAAAGAATTGTCATGTTCAGATTGTATTTTACTAAGTGTTATTTACAATAATATTTTGAAGATTTATTATTAAATATATTTAACAAAATAATTAAATATTTTCGTTCACCGTTATTTCTCTTAGTAAAACCACTTCAAGAGAGAGAAAAGAAGAGGTACAAGGATATTACTGAGAAAAGCAGAAAACCGTTAAGAAGAAAAGCATTCATATTTTGTTTAATTAAAAAAAAAAACAATGCATTGGTGTTTTCCCAATGGAAACAGAACGCAGCAATCTGGGTGGGACAAGAAAAAATTGGATTCAAAACAATAGGCTGGGTTCCAAAAAGGGTGTAGTAGATGTAAGAAAGAAGGCTGTTAGGCTGAAATGTGATTGGACGGTTCACGTCAGCCGCATGTACGAGGACCGCTGGGAGAAAATCTCCACATAATGGGTACCGGAGGATGAACTGCGCTACTGAGGCCGGCCTAGAAGGCGGTGGCGAGACGACTTGAACGTGTAACACCAGGGCTGGTTTGAATCAGCGCAACAAAAGGGTGCTTGAAAGGAATCGAAGGTTGCCTTTAGGTACCCACCCTAGACAAAAGGCTAGAAAAAAGTTTTTTTCTATATTTTGCCAAGTTTCCCTCGCAGTTTTTTGTTTTGGGTAGCATAATTATTCCACAGGAACTAGGCATTTTCTGGGTTATAAGCAGTTCTATGATACTTGGTAATAGTAGGTACCTACTCCACTTCATTTGCATAATCGAATGTGTCAACATTATTCAGTGTGAAAACGGGATGGTGCTATGTGTCTTCATACCTCTGATCCTTTCCCACCGGTATTGTAATAATTTAAGATGTCGCATTAGGTACCAACTCCCAGTACTGCCACAGAATATATCCACACATTTTTGTACCAAACTTGAAAAAAAAAAGTAATTTTTTCATATATATCCATTTAGTTAATAAAGCTGCTCATAAATACATCTATTTGGAGTTGTGACGTCATCATAGCCCGTCCCGTCACGTTTCAGCCTCAGTATTAGCTGACTATCATACTCAACCCTTGATATTGGATAATAAATCAGAATTATGTTACGAAGATGAATGTATGTATTGGCCAATTTACTGTGTTAACAAAAATTTTGAAATATTGGTAGGGTAAGTATTGATGCAAGAATTAGATTAAAGTTACTACTTTATTGCTGGTTTAGTGATTCTTATTAGGTGTCTTAAAAGGTTTACGTAGACTCAGGGTAGTTGCGGACATGCAGAGGCGGGCACCAGTGGGCGGCCAGTTTGAAGAGTACTTAAGAGCCTATACTACCTCAAATGGCGTAGCATGATCCTCCGTTATGTCGAAAATGCTACAGCAATAATTTTGAAATAAATATATGGTAAAGTTGAGGATTAAAGTTAGGTACTATGTTTGACGAAAACACGATTCCATAAAATTTTCTTGATAGATAAAAAATCCAAAGTTACCTCCAAACCGAACAATAAACCGCTGGTATTCAAAAATAACTTCAAATTAGATAATGAAACTTTGCATATTAATTGGACTAACTATAAAGCAGGTCTTATGTTATTTACTTTTTTTAAAATTACCATTATTTTCACCGTAAAAAGAAATAAACTAAATTATCGGTGTCTTGGAGTCTTTTCCCTGCCACCCTGTCTCGCTTGGTCGCGTGACCGCGGGAATAATAGCCTTTCTGACTAATTTTGTGGAGATTAGCCATCTGCGCAAGAGATATTATAGTGCACAAGTATGTGCACTGGAACAGGTGCACTCTGTGTTCCTTTTTCTCTCATAGCCCGAAGGGACGGCAATCCGACACAACTGGAGAGAGACCAGGCACACGACCAATAACTTAATGTGCTTATCAAGGCACAGGGGTTATCACACCGCTAACTGACTGACTGACTGACAGTGTGTACTCGCAATCACCACCCTCATACGTCCTTTATTCGTAAATATTTTGCCTTTTTAGGCCCTTATATATATAACAAAATCAATACTTCAATTAATATCTACTCTCTGAATAAGACCCAATGCAAAACTAGGGTAAAAAATTACTTACTAACACTAACCTATGATGAGACAGAAAAGCTTATGGAAGTTACTGAATAATCAGGAGTCCTAAATTTGTTCCTATAGTTAACTCGAAAGATTGATACTCTTTGGCACAATGTAAGAATACAAACACTCTCATACACACTACACATGCACATACACCCTCACACGTACACTGACTCACACACATACACTCACCCTTACATCCATACTCATACACACTCGAAATAAACCTATAACTGACTTAGATTTTAAGTAAATTAATTCCTAATTCTAATTTTGTAATTATTTGTATAAAGTATTACTTTTAAGTGTTTTTTTTTAAGTTTAAAGAAAGACTGTACATGCTGATTTAATAAAATTTCAATGTCATAGACTGAGAGGATTGGCGCTGTATGCCGAGATACAGGTGTTTACCTAGTTCGGCTGCAGATGATCCTATATTATTTTTACTGATACTTTTTTCTATGTGCTAGTTTTTAAGTAATATTGTAATCCTTTTTGATGCAAATAAATAATTGAATTGAATTGAACTTCCAAACTCCAGGCTACTACTGAGAAAGTTCTAATAGAAAACCCCAATAGCACATTTTGCCCAACCCGGGAATCGAACCCACGGCCTCTTGCTCAGTAGTCGCGCTTGGGACCATGCGGCAGTCCAGTTTAATACCAATACCTATGTTCTGGCTGGAGGTTTTAATTACTATTAAGGCCGCCACAGGTAAGTCCGGTTAAGCAACCGACAACCTCATAGGTTGATCTGCGTTAGGCAATTCACAAAAAATAGCTCGGTGCAAGTGTGGAAGAGATCACGTGTTGGATTTAGTCAGTTAGTCCGTCAGACTCCTACCCCTACCCCAGGGTGGAGGACAACTATGAGGATTTCCAGCTGGAAGAAAAAAGAGTGATTGCAAAACACACAATTTAAACCAAGTGTTATTAAAATGGCATTTGCATGTTTTTTTTTTTATATTTGATAGGCTTACGTTTGATCACCATCCCTCCTGATGTTAAGCGAGGGTGTGGTCGAAGATGAAGCACGCTTGCCTAGAAGTAACCTATTCACTCTTGACTTAAATACTTCCAGGTTATAGCTATCAGGAAACACAGACTCCGGCAGGGAATTCCATTCTTTAGCTGTACGCACGATGAAAGTATTCCCAGAACGTTTTGTGCGTATGGGTGGGATGTCCACCATGTAACGATGGCGCATCGCCGTTTGTCTTGTAGTCCGATGATGGAACGGGCTGGTGGAATTAAATTGTGCAATTCCATCGCAAAATTAAATTATCATAATAAAGATTATATGATTTCAATTTTTTTCTCATAGTCGAGTTTTTCAAGAAATTTTATATGTCACATTAGCTGTTGTAAAATTAATATAATTTAATACATTATTTTTGCAGACAGCTATTATTTTTATAAAAATTATGAACAAAATGCTACTAGTTACTTGATGTTTTTTAATGTAATGTGAACAACTGCGGCAAGTTATCAAAAACACCTTGTCTAATATCATAGGCATGTAGGAATGTTTTGATATAAAAAAGAAAGACCAACATTAAAAAAGTTTTTATAATAAAAATAAAACTAAACCTATTTAAGGCATCTTAAAGATTACAAAGAATTCAATAAAACTTTTGTTTGATGGATTCTTTATTTCCTAGAAAGTTTATATTAAAACCTTTGTCTTTGTGTTATGTTCTTAACTTAAAGACTTTGTAGGTAAACTTATATACTTTTATTTTCAAATTTTTATTGCTTAAGTCCTTTACACAAAATGGCTGAAGAAATTAAATTGTTTACTTTCGACAGAATTGATTTATTAGCCTTTTGTGTTCCAATTCAATTAAATTTTATTTACAAACGTTCGGATGGAATAAATATACTTTACTCAAACGATAAAACGTTAAGATAAACTTTAGAAATTCTTGGACGGGATCACTTTTTAGGGTTCCCTTATAGTTTTGTCATGTCTATCTGTCTGTCCGCCCGTCCGTATGTCACATTTTATTCCGAAACTATTAAGACTATACATGTGAAACTTGTTAAATAGATGTATTCTGTGAACCACTTTCCGATTTTAAGAAAAAAAAATTAAATAAAGGGGAATCCCCCATACATGGAACTGAAACTGAAAATATTTTCATGGAAGCTATACGTTTGTGGTATGTATAGACAGGTCTTTAGAAATAACATTAACGTTTCTAAAACCACTTTTTCATAAAGTTAATCGTTTAAAAGCTTTATATGCTTCTAAATTGGTAAAATGTGTCCCCCCTCTTCTAGTCTAACTTCTATGATAATGGAGTAAAAAATCAAATATATATATGCTGTAGATCTTAATGTAAATTTTCAAAGAAAATTGGTTTGAACGAAATCGGGTTAGGAGTTTTTGAGATACAGCATATTTTCTAAAACCGCAAATATAACTTTGTAATTCACACAAACACTATGAAAAACAAAGTTATTTGGCGTAGTTACAACGGAAACCTTCATGGGCGAGTCTGACTCGCACTTGGCCAATTTTTTAGTACTGTCATTATTTAGCTGTGAGCTACTCGCACAAATACATATTTAAAAAAATTCAAGCAAATATGAAATTCAGGGTAGTAAGTTAAAGTATGGCAAAAAGCCACAACAATCAAACAAGATTTTTTTATTGTTGTTCAAAAACAAAGACGAAATAAACTTCAATAAATGGTAATTAATTGACCTATTATTGGCTATAATTGACTAACGGTTTATTTTATATTTGTAACCTATTAATTTTAATTGAAGTTCTGACGAAAGAGAAATAAATTAAATGCTGAATATTTAATTAAATCCTACACTTTCAATATGAATAATAAACATTGTATAAGGAAAGGTGTTTTTTAAGTATACCTATTATATTCATGTTCTAACTTTTGAAGCTTAATGTATTGGTAGTTTAGAAAAACCTTATAGATAGTGATCACCCAACTGCTGGACAAATTGTTCTGTCCAGTACAACGTGGACCACTAGTCGTTAATTCTGTCCAGTCCATTATTTTGATTTCTTAGGTTTTATTTGGTTAAGAAAAACGTTGAATAAAAATGATGAACAAATAAGGTTTTTATCGTAAATACTTACACTAATGTGAAATATTTGACTGATATCTGAAGGAATTATGGAAGTAAAGCCATGTCAAACCCCAAAGTATACTTCGTCATTTTATTTTTATCTTCAAAAAAGGTACGAATAGTTTTGTTTGCCAACCAAAGTGGCGCATCGTGTTCTGATCCATTACAGAGTGTACTGCCATCTACTTATGTTACCGACACACAGACAGTTTGCTGTAGTCAACAGGGTAGTTGAAAAAAAAACAAGATTTAACGAGAATGTCTGCCAATGGTTTACGAAAAACTGAGCGCTGAGATCTTTAGCTTTTTGTCTCTAGAACCCACAATATCTATACTAACATTCTATAAAGCAAAAGTTTTTTAAATACAATAATTTTTAAAAGTACTGGTGTGAGAGGATTTGGATGGAATTTGGTATAGATGTAGTTTCAAGTCTGAGAAAAGTTATAGGCTACACTTTACCCGACTGAAAAAGAAAGAGGTTATGTTTTTAACGTGACAAATTCTACGGAAGGCTGCTAGTCTAGTATACCTACTGCTATAGCTATTATCTATATTACGTTTATTGAAGTACGTTATAACTCCTTTAGAATTTTTAAATCATAGTTCGGCATCATAATGTACAAATTCAAAAAAGGAATTCGTTTTGCATAGTATCCTGTCAATGAAAAAACGATCAAAAATGATTTTTTTTGTTTACTTGAAATAATTCGTATCTAAAATGTTACCCATTACCAACCAGGTATTATTTTATTGACCTATAAATGTGTACCTAAATATTACAAATTAAAATTATTTATGGCTCCACAAAATTTTCAAACTTTTTGCCAGCTTTCAGATTACCTACGGGAATAAATACTTATTGTAATACGAATTTTCGTGCACATAATAATACTTCTTTATTTTTTCTAAAGTGGAATCTAGCTAAAAATGTGTAGGGGTTATTTGAGAAGTACTTAGCCTAATAAGTAAATACAGGTCGTGGTTTACTTTAGTGGAATCCCAGATTGGATGTCACTAAATTCATTAACCTCTAGAGCCCCACTGGCACAAAAACGTGCCAGTAAACCAATATTAGTTGAGCCCAGCTGGCAACAAATTTGTGTGCCAGCGGGGCTCAACTAATAACAAACGTGCGACAAACGACGCAATTGCCGTTACAGACTAATCTTGTGAAATTGTGATTATGTTATATATTAGTTTATTTATAGTATTTTTTTTATTACGAATGAGCCCGCTCTAGACCTCGATCAAACCTGATGGTAAGTGTAAGATGAGGTCTACGATCGAAAGAGCGAGCCCAGAAAATGCCTATTCACAGGGAACACAGAAGCCGGCAGAGAGTTCCACACCTTGGCTGTGCGCATAATGAATGTTGAAGAAAAGCGCTTAGTACGAAAAGACGGTATATCGACTAAGTGTGGATGGTAGACCGGTAGTAAGAGGGTGAAGAAGGAATTAGGTCGTGGAGCTCCTGCGCACACTCTCCGAAGTATCTTTTGAAATAGAGTATATTTATGTTATTTGTATAGGCCACGGATGGGACAAAGGTCTCCGCTCTATGCTTTCAGACGCGCAATGTAAGTTGGTGGATATCACAACACAAAAATGTCGGCCATTTTAGTTCTAGGATATGTAAAATGTGTCTGGTTAAAACCCACGACCTACTATTTGTATGTTGTGCCTGTAACTACTAGGACATCACTGCTCTCTTAACAATTTTCGCTTTATTTTAGTTATTATTTCTTTACTGTAAATCAGATACAGAACATTAGTCTTAAATGTGATCAAGTACCGATTGACACTTTTATAACTAACTCCTGAACACAGTCTATGAAAAAGATTTTCAAGAAAAAATGTAGCCAGTGTCACTCGATAACGTAGCATTGTACTGGTAAAATATGTTTTTAAATCGGATAAGTAGTTTCGACTATCTTTTGCTACTTACAAACTCACTTATATATTTATTTAAAAAAAAACACTGCTACATCACGCACATTTTGCATTAGATAATTAAAAAAATATATCGTAATATCCTTGGTCTGTACATCAGTTATAAAAATTACAATTAAAATCCAGCTCACAAACATTATTCCTTTATAATACTATATTAGCAAGTATAGACTGTACCAATTTGAAACTCGCTAAAGTTGTCAGTCCATGAGCGAGTCTATAAGTTCCATCATTTTGCAACAACCCTAAAGCGGTCAAAAATATATATTCCGCGAGCGTCGCTGCTAAAGTTAATTGCCCTGATAAACAGTTACTGGATCGTTTGCTTCTGTCCCCAAAAATGCTAGGGCTTACAACATCTGTACATAAAAATTATACTGTTGATAAAATGCTGAACATAGAGTTATTTTTTAAAGGTTTACGACAGCATAAAATGGATGGGCATACATTTTTGATTTATCATCGATTTTTTTTATAGGCTTTGATATAGCAAAACGGCAATCTTACTAAAGTTTGTAAGAATGGATGTATGTTACTCTTTCACGTAAAAACTACTAAACAGATAAAATTTGGTAAGTATATGTTTGACATCCTTGACATAGGCTACATTTTATCCCGGAATTCCCAAGGGATCGGGATTCACATGGGTAAACCCCCGCGAACAAAATACTAGCTTTACCCTTCGTTCGTTTTTCGGTTTGTTCAAGTGTAAGTAGACAAAAATTAACCACTAAAATCGGTTCAGCCATTCTAGAGATTAGCCCGGACGAACAGAGAGTCAGACAGACTCAGTTTTAAAAAAAGTTCGTTTGTGTTTTTGTATCGTTAACTCTTGAGAAAACAGAGTTATTTTGAAATCACAGATCCTGCCAGGATTGAAGGAATGTTCCAACGAGAGACTGCCGATCCGGAACAACGGGAAAAATTACAGGATGGCAGAGTGATACTCAATTGCAACTAAATACTAGAAGGTATTTTCACGGAGTCTTTACAACTCAGTGATTACCTAACACAATAAAAATTCTTGGCAAGACTGCTTTCATACTTCGAAATACCCGTAGCCATTGTCAAAATTATACAGAATTGATTTGTCAGTCGAGATTAGTTGCTTAGCTCACAAGTCGCAGAAGAGTCTTTGCATGTAGTCGGTTACCTATTTATGTTATGACCTCAGTAAGCTGTGTTTAACCTCAAAGATCGACTCATATGACCATTGTTGTTTAGCCACGAACTCCTAGTGCTACTAAACATACATGCAGTACTAAAACGACTATACACCGTCCACTGGGATATAGTTCAATGTTCCGTTTGCAGTCACAATATATCTTTTTCAATGTCGTACTTAAAACTGGAAATAGTGCCGTAGAGAATTTAGATTTTGTGTTACTGAATAAAGTCACTTCGTATACATGAATAGAAGATACAGTCTTAAGACCACACGTGTTGTTTTTCACTTGGCTTTGTTTACGTATTCGATCGCCTTAACATAAGATTGAGGACAGATCCTCCTCGTAAGATACGCAAAGACAGTATTAATAATAAGACATCCGACGAACTGAAAAAAAAAATAAGAAAAATGTGAAATCACAACACAGCAATCATTGTCCCTAAAACCAATGGTTTGGAAAACCAGATTAGGCTAAAAATAGCAAACTAATTCATTTTGCCAATATTTCACTCAGAGAGGCAGTGAACAAAGAACGTTTCATTAAATTCGATTTAAAAGTAATTTGAAGGAATTATTTAAATCTTATAGCTATAGACCTTATAAGATTTGACCAGTATACAGATGCATAGATGGTGGTTCTTATATGATTTGCCTTACGTTACGGAGTGTCTGGACTTCAAAATAAACGCTAATTGTTTCGATGTTTTTTTCAGGGTAGTCAGATAAGAAACACTGACCAACCAGTTTGAATTTAAAACAAAAAACAATACGAGTAAAGTGCAAAAAAAATATAGCATCCGAAGCAGAACCTTAACCTAAAAAAGTCTATAATGAGCTAAATGCCACCTTTAAGATAAACATGCCAAAGTTAATTTCGTTGATAAACATCTGCCTGTGGGTAAGAGCTCATCCGAGACGGTGATCCAATAAGAGGGAATAGCGTTACGTCGTCTAACGAGATCGCACCTCACTGCACAAGTTTGAAAAATAATTAAAAATTATACGAAGGAACTAGCTCAAGAAAATACCAGAAATCTACTAAATGATAAAGAAGAACAAAAGTATTATGACAGTTCTAATTGCAGGAAGCACTTCCTCTTGTTAATTGTCTTGTCTGGCTTGAAGTCTTTCATTGATTTTCTTTTCTTGGAAAAGGTTCTTACTACTTAGACTAGCAAAAATATCAATGTAGACTAGATTTTTTCTTTTCCTTATTTAACATAGTTTTTAAGTATTCTTTACTAATTTGATGGAAATAAAGACTAAATAAATACATAAAGTTATTATTTCCTTATCTTTTATATAAAATAAGTGTTTGTATGTGTGTCGTCTATGCAGTATTAAACCATCGATTAGATTATGATGAAACTTTGACAAGGAAGTTTTGAGGAGACACCAGAGAGTTTCGGGATCAAAAAGTCACTTCCTAGAAATTTCCACGCGAACGAAATCACAGGCAACAACTAGTTATTACATAAATGTAATATAGTACTACTATCGCATATTGTTTCCTTTCTCCAATATGTCTCGTTCTTTATTTTACCTACAGACTAATTTAAATTTAGACGTCTTCGTTTTATTACAATGTGTAAAGAAATTGCAATACAATTTTAAAATATACGTATAAAATATGATATTCTTTGTCGGCCTTTAACCTTACGTTGGTTTCAAACTAAGGACTCTTTTTCATTTTATTTCTTTTCTCAATAACGTGTTTCCGTACAAACATTATCAGATTGAATTAAATTACTATGCACTATTTGTTTAACATCTTAGCCAGCAGACTATTGTTTCATTCTACTGGTCCCTTGAGACTGGCTTATTTTACTTTATGACATCGTAGGATTATGCTTAAGATGTTCACGTGGATTGTGGCTAAATGAGGACCTTTATCTTTCAGCGCTGTTAAATGTAGTTGACCCTTTTGTAAAACATTTAAGTGACTCAGTATACTGTGAAAGTGTAAATCTTTCTTGTTGGGAGTATTAAAAGTGTTTTCACGACTGTTGACACGTAAATACAAATCTCTATGATACCACTTTACTTTCAAGCTAAGATTATTACCAAAACAAATTGTCACATTATCAGGTAGTCAAAAACTCCAAAATACTGTGTGGCTGTTACATATTTGACGGTCGTATTTGCTGATATACATAGTGCTACTATGAACTGAATGAACAAAAATGTGGAAATATTCAGTTATCCTTCTATTCCAAATCAGATATGGTAAATGTATTTTAAAATAAATGCTTTAAAATTAAGTTGCAAGATGCGACTACTTAATCTTATAGTATTTTAGACTATCTGATAAGTTGTTTAGGTGCGTATAGTTACAGAGCTTTCGAATGTAAGATCTAGCATGATATACCTCATAACCTTCTACTCAAAATATATAAGTAAAAAGAAGACATCTTTTTCTCATAGTTCCGTTATGACATATCTATGTATAAAACAATCTCACAACTACCAAAAAGTGCTACTTTGGGTAATATTTTATGAGTTAGTCCTAAGTGCCGTGCGTTTTCATTCAACATCAACATAATCATAAAATTGTGTTTTCTTGTACACGGCCATAATGATAAAAGGTTGCAAAATAAGGTTAATGTAAAGTGATTACAATATATTCGACGATCGAAAGTAAAAAAGTGAATAAAGCCTTTTCTAACCAAGGGACTGGGTAGAAAACCACTTCAGGCAGAATTTGTTTTTACTCAGAGTAACTGGTTTCTAGTAAGTTAACCGATTCATACGTACTATTTTTACACCGACAGAATCCTGAGCAATCTAGCGGACTGGTGGGACAGGCCTTTACTGGGGCATAGGATGCTATTGTGACGTATGATAATAATTATATTTTTTTGTTTTTGTGGTACTTGTAAGTACCAACACTAGTTTTATAAGTTGTTTGTATACTAATCAAATGGATTCAGTCTGAAATTCAATTATGTAATTCAATTCAATACGTATTCAAACAAAGACAGCAAAGATCCATCAGAATTGTTCAAAAGATTGCGGAATAGTTGTATTATGCGGATGATTATATGATTACGGAGTAAATAGAACACAGATGGGTTTTAGTCGGTAAAATTCTGACATACCCTCCCGCCCAGATCGGGAGACACACATTGGATGACTTTCCATCCTTAAAAATATGTTTTTTTTTTGTTCTAAGAGAGAAAATTAGAACTAACATTTTCGTTTAACCATGAAAGAATGTTTGAAAACGAAAAACCCAAAGCTTAACAAGAAATTTGTAATAGCAATTTTAGACAGGTCTTTCTTTTTGGTTTTCTGTGAAAAAGGGAAATTACCAACATCGAGATCTTTTGTAGTCTCTAATCTTTGACAACCACCCAACTGTAGGTAATTGAACTTTTGACAAGTTTTAATTTAAAATCCTAAACCTTTCAAAAACCGTATGGAAGGTTGATGATGACCTCATCATTTGCGGCCTTTTTCCAACTATATCGGAGGAAGGTTGATGATGACCTCATCATCTGCGGCCTTTTTCCAACTATAACGGAGGAAGGTTGATGATGACCTCATCATCTGCTCAGCCTTTTTCCAACTATATCGGAGGAAGGTTGATGATGACCTCATCATCTGCGGCCTTTTTCCAACTATATCGGAGTTAGCTTCCAGTCTAGTCAAATGCAGCTGATTAACCCCTCGCGCGTCGCAAGTTAAATGTATTTTTTGATATTTGGGTTGGACTCCAGCAAAAAAAAAATATGGGCATTATCATGGTATATATTATACCTTCCTGACTTCGATATGAGTTTACCTAACTATTTATATCATTCAATAAGCAAATCAAACTGACTTTATCTCGCAGTGATGTGATATGTTTTCACTTTTATAATTTTCACTTATATTTATACACACGAAAAAACACATATTCACACAAAAAAAAACTCACGATAACACAATAATATGTAGGCAATGTTAACGCATATTATTCCACTTAGACACTGTAAGCAATAATAAAAATTATTTGATGACACAACGATAAAGTCTGCGGCGTCACAATATAAACAACGGATGCATTTTGTAAACATTTTTTTTTTCGTTCATTTGATCGGTGTTCCCTTTAAAATGTTACTAAAACTGGTCAAGTATGAATCGATTAGTCGAATGATACAGCCACATCATGTAACTTGCAACAGAAACGTAAAATACATAGTCAAATGCGAGCCGTGACGTTTTGTACATACGCTGCACCGTTGACACTTGAGGGGTTAATAAGACGGCTGTCAGATTATCTAGCTACTGGCTACCCGTTATGCCTGGTAAACATGTGCAAATGACTGCCGAGACCAACGTACTTTCCGAAGATTGGAGGAATTCCGGTGCGTTAAAAAGGGTACTCAACCACGGACTGATCTCAGTAATCGAGCTTTACTTTAAAGATCGTCCCATCCGGCTGTTACTATTAAGCCACTAGCTTTTCCTCCTAATTGGAAGGAATTAGTAATAATAAGTAATATAGTAATTTTTTTTTATTTTTTTTTATTTTTATTTTATTGTACAGACGCCAGCACATCAAGCTACATAAATCTGTCAAATTTCTTTAATAGATTTTCAACTTTATTATCAAAGAAATTAGGTTCAAGGTTGATTGAGAAAATTTGACAGTTTCGGGTAGCTTCATGTGCTGGCGTCTGTACATAGTTAGGTTTAGCAGTATTTTTTTTTAATTCAATGTTTTATTCTGTTATGGTGTACAATAAAATACATAAAAAAGTAATTATTTTTCAAAAATAAAAATATTTACAATTTATTTTCATGCCAAAAAAAAATAGTAATTTCAATGCCTATGATTATAAAACGTATAAATAACCATAGTAACATGTGCCGTCCTAAGACAAGGCAATATCACCTTGATTCCATTGCAAGAAAGAGATAGTGCTATACGTCTTTTATATTTCCGTGTCTCTCTTACACTAGATAAAGTAAAAATAGCTCAAAGGCTAAGTTGTCGGCCTTATGATCCAGAGGTGTCGGGTTTCAACCCCACCCTCATACTATTGTCGTGATCCCATTCCAGACACAAGCGTATTTAGCTTAGTTGGAGGGGTTAACGAGATAGCTAGTAATGTGAATTATACCTACATTACTAGGACTCTTTAAAAAAAAAAAACCTGGAATCATCAAGGTTTACGTTTTAAAACCTTGACCACATGCTTTGAATGTTTGGAATAAGGGTTTGTATATTTAATTATATTATTGTCTATTTATAAAACCTTCAACATTTAATTAAGAGTACAAACACTGAAATTGACTAGTGACCCTTCATGTTTTATTTCCTGCCTCTAAAATGTTTATTATGTTATGTTGTACACTATCAAAGGGTTTTCTGATTTATACATTCTGCAATATCCTGTTTTGGTAGGATTAGGATATTAGGAAATTTTATATAATATACATATAAGTAGCGGTTACCAGGACTTTTTTGCGTGGAAATTTTGCACATACTTTCGGGATAAAAAATCCATGTTTTATTCTAGATTGTAAGAACTAGACGTTTCCTCTAAATCCCTTAAGCCAGATTTGCGTGCTTTTTTATTATAAGATAAATACCTATTCAAAATCGAAACTTAATATTGTGTAACGTTTTCTAATCAATGTGTTTCTTTAACATTCGTAATAATTTATTGATAAATAAAGGTTGCCTCATCTATGTTAATCAAAAACACAACGTACAGAGAAAAAAATTAAAGTTAAAATTAAGATAGAATGAAACGTTGGTGTCCGTTCTGGTTTGAATTTTGTACCAGATACCACTGTACCACTTTAACGAACAGGGTGTTCTGTAAGACAATAATATTGAAATAGCATTTTAGCTTGCAGAAAGCTAATCTTTTTACTTAATAATGCATTCGAAATTAATTATGGGCGTCTGCTAGTATATTTAAACACATAAGGTACATTGTGCATTTAATGTATATCAAAATTGCCATTTACAACATCAAAATGAATATCTCAAAGGATAGGAGACATTTAAACGTGAACAGAGCGGACGTCGCGTACGACCGTAGTTCGTTTCGGGTGGCGGCAGTCGGCCATCACGAAAATCATAAAATGACTTCTCCCGCTCCGGGTCGAGCGGAAGGGAGAGTCAGACTTCTACTGACTAAAAATCCTGCCTGCCTGCTGACCGACTTCTTTTATAACCCTAGAGTCTGCCTACCGTATTTTCCTAGCTAAAACTATACAATATTTTACTTTTATTTTCACAACATGAACATATCGTCACAATAAACTATGTGGTATTTCGCTCAGTTTGGACACGTCAACAAATCTTTGCTTTTATAGGCACATTGGGTAAGATTACTGGGATTTCATGCATTTGGAAACGTCTCTTGTTGGCCTTCTGAGGCTTGAGGGATCCGGCTATGTGACATAACTTACAAGCAAAAGGAATTTAGAAGCAAAACTAGACAACAAGTATTCAGATAGGAACGTAGTTAACGATAGGTTGAAAGCTTGTGTATTGTATTCACGAAACGATTAATGCAGTGGTTGAATAATTGCCTGCAGAGCTACGTGTCGCGGGTTCGATTCCTGAACCAGAAAAATGTTTGTATGGCTTATAGATATTTTTCCGGGTCTGGGTGTCTGTGCAAATACATTTATATGTTTGTAAACGCAGCCACGATGCAGGCAAAATCTCTACTGTAATATTAAAAAAAAGACGGGTTGCACTCCGGGAGTGCCGGCAGAAGTGAAAACTTGAATATTAACGTTGTGCATTTTTGATATTTTGGAATGGTTAGGGAATAATTTTGCACGAATTGCTTTAATTATCAGTATAAAAGTACTATATTTATGTGGTAGAATACAATATTTATTTATTACGCTATCGTACACAAACATGACAATTTATATTACATTAAAAAGTTAATCTCTTAAAGAAGAATCAACATTCATGTTAACACACACGAACATTCGCGCAAGCGTCCTGCGCCGCCTAAACGAAATAGCAGGCGCAGGCATTCTCGCCGCGCCGTAGAAAGAGAGGATACTTCCTCTCCTACGCCGCGCCGGCTCTACTCTCCGTCCGTCTTACGAATTTTCGATCAGGTCACGTGTCCTGCTGACGCGAGTTTAACATTTTATACCCATTACAAAAAAGTGCACAACGCCGCTAAAGAAGTTTTCACTTCAAAAAAGAATTTTTCTACAAAGATTTTGTGAGCATGAATACAAAACATAATAAATGTACACTCGAAAGTAACAAACCTAAAACTTTTTGTTTTGTTTCAAATTCATCATTACCTGCTTAGCCTTTTACCACCTATGTCGGGATTGACTCCTAGTCTAACTGGATATAGGTAGCTGAGTACTAATGTTTTATATGAATTAATGCCTATCTGACCTCCATTACTGAGTAGCTGGATAACACGAAGATGAGATAAGATATGTAAAAAAACCAAAAATAAATATAAAAGTGATTATTATAAACTATTTAAGCTTTGTAAAATATTACCATATTGTCAGTTTAAAACATAAGTATATTGTTTTAACCAATAACCATGGAAGTCGAGTGCATGATTCTATATTGATAAATGTAAATAATAAATATAATACTAGAGCAATGACCTCGGGTAAATATGTTGTGCCAACGTTTATGGAGACAGGACATTAAAGAAACGGATCCCATATATACTTAACGGTTTACCCGAGGGCATTAGAGAAGAAAATAATATTAAAAAATTCAAAAATAAATTGATTTATTATTGAATTTTTTAATATATTTTATTATCTATTTACTTAGCACCCTACCTTAATGTTATTATTGTATTTTTAAGTTAATTAGTTATTATAATATATTTATTAATTATATACATAAGTTAAAAATAGATATAAATTGATCCCACAGTCAAACTGTCCGTTCAGTTTTGTGGGACATTGTTGTAAATTATAAAAATACCTTGTACCTTTTAAACAATAAAAATAAAATAAAAAATCTCTCTTGGCAATACCAGTGCTTCTGAATGCCCGTAACGACTGGCAGAGATGCACAAATGACAACGAGGACCATCGGCTTAACGAGATTTCGAGACATTGAGGAATCTCTATATGTTGTTGATATCGCTCTCAGCGATAAGAACGCCATTGTAACCTGTTTACAATATTGTTATTTAAGTGTGATCCAATTACTTGTGTACAATAAAGTATATTCTATCTATCTATCTATGTTAGGCAGATGCCCGACTGCCGGCGAGAAAACGACTAACTATCGGCAATTTTCTCACTCAAGAAACGCACAATAAAATACACATTTCGTGTAACCGAAAGAGATGCATTAATAAAGTTGCTCTCCGACTGTTCACACTGCCTGCGATGACTCGCTTCACTAGTTTTGTCACTGAGCGACTAGAACTGTCAAAGATAGCACTCACTCAGCGATGCTCGCTTGGCGGTCAGAACTCACGCCTAACTAGTGGTCCAGCGGATCTACTAGCGAGTAATCGCCCGTCGCACTTGCACACTCGCTTATAGCTCAGTGGCAAAACTATCGGAACTACTCGCTCGCTCTTTTTGCGTTCTTTTAAAATAATTTCGTTCAAAGTTTTAGCTAATGCAATATGAAAAGGATTTTAATCAGGGATGCTATTTTTATATTATTAACATTTAGTTATTCATTTAATTAAGGACATACATGTATTAGTGTCTTAAATCTAACTGCACAACCAATTACAGGCAAACACCACGAGCAATATTCTCTTGGTAATTTAATAAAAAAAATGTATGTACTTAAATCTATAGCAATATTATAAAAACATAAATTTGGTTGCAATTTTGTATATAGGGAGTATTCTTTGGAAGTAATTATCCCAAGTACTTACCAACGTCCAGTTCCGTAAAGTAAAGGTCCTGTCACTGTAGGTATGGATCAACTATTTTCACTAATATTTAGTTGTAAGTTCACTTTTACCATAGATAACTTTCTCACAGTTTGTTAATACGTCCCTATTCACTTTCCATTCCGTTGTCCGTACTAAAAATATATTTATTTACTTCAATCTAATCAATGTTTTGCCAGCGCCACCTAGCGGACGATCGTTATAAATGTAATATCTTAAATAATTATTAGGTATCAGGATAATAGTAAAATTATCGAACATCTTTTAAAAATGTGGGCCTATTTTTATAGCAAATAGGTACCTAATTTAATCAAAGTTAAACCGTCCATAGTTTCCATTCGATCAAATAATTCTCTAAACAATATTTTTACAGTCTATTCCTTTTTTGAAAATGTTAATAGCTTTGCTTAGATTTTATACTTATTAACTCTGTTTCAGATCAATTCAAATGAATTTTTTTTCGTTGAAGTACATAACTAATTTATGTATAAACGGGTTGTATTCTTTGAACTCACTTTTTGATCGTTTTCTTCATTAAAAAGTCACGTGAAAGTAAGTTTTTAAACTGACAAATTCACTAACAGTATACATAAAAATGGTATATTGTTTCGAGTTTCCAATATTTCGGCACTGTTAAAGCGCCAAGATCACGGATGAACTGAAGTAATTGCGGGTGGATGTTTATGAGCAGAAGAATCGGTCTACCCTCTTTCTCGTTCGTTTTTGTGATCTACACATGGTAAATATACTGTTTTAGGTTGTAATAATACAGTCATGTGAAAGTGTTTTATATGTTTTATAAATTGTCTCCATTTCTCACGATGTTCGGCTTCTAGATTCCTTACGGTGGAGTTTTAGATCAGTTATATAATTGTTTATATTTATATTTTTCTAGGTAACTGTACCTCTTAGATGGCATTGAGCTCACCTTGATATAATCTTATGTACAAATTCATTATTGTTTTTAAAATACATGTGAAAATTTATTTTTTTAAATTACGAATGAGCCCGCTCTTGACCTCTATCACACCTGATGGTAAGTGTAAGATGAGTTCTACGATCGATAAAGCGAGCCCAGAAGATGCCTGTTCACTCTTGCTTTAAATTAATGGAAACAAGCCTTTTCATGAAAAAAAAGAATAAATATTTCCATCCATCCAATTGTTTAAAATTTGTCCATGATTTTTACCAACAATGTTAATATGTATATAGTTATTGTTGAGTGTTTATGGTTATGACAATATTACTATATCTTGTTTAATGAATATCACAACCACTGCTATTAAATAAGGAAGGAAAACAGAGTGAGGAAACAAAAATCCAAAAATATCCTCCAAAAATTCGAAGACATGCGACATCCACCATTCCGCATTGAACACGCGTAGCGCATTACGGCCTGCGTCCAAGCAGTTAGAACGTCCTGCCGAGGTTACAGAATTGTTCGAACGAGTTAACGCGGCCTCGGAACACGAAGGGCATATGACGGAACACGGATTGGTTTTAGTCAGTAAAAATCTGACACACCCTTCCGCTTCGCACAGATCGGGAGACAAACATTGGATGATACCCCATGCTTAAAAAAAGCACTTAGAACGTTAAAGGCTGATTATATATACGTACATAATTTATGGTATATATATAGCATGAATATTGTATTATAGGTACATATTTATATTATATACCAGCAATCTGTTTGAAATATAACGACAATAATTTACTAATTAAATGTGGACATTACTTCATGTATTTTTTTTTTATTCTCAGAACAAAAACTGGTATAACGACCAATCTCGTACGCCCAACATTTTTGACAGTGTCAGGTATACGTTCCATCACTCACTGCGATTGTTGATCTGTCAAAAATTCGATAGCGTTGATCAATCTCATTCACTTTTGACGGTGACAGAATGTGACGCGATTAGAGCGTCTACAAATTGTGCAATTGTGCGACATTGCGGTCTTTTATATAATTACTAGCTTCTGCCCGTAACTTCGTTCGAATGGGAGGGTTTTTTTGCGTTAATCCTGATCCCATAGGAATTCCGGGATAAAAAGTAGCCTATGTGTTATTCCAGGATGACAACTATCTAATTACCAAATTGTATCTCTTATTAGTTTTTTAGATAATTTTAAGCGAATTTTAAAATGAAGCATTCTATTTTATAAAAATAGACTGTGAAAAAGCATTGAAGTTATTTCTGACGGTTGGTTTTCTTTTTTGTTTTTAGATAAAAACTAGATAATAAGATACATGTTGCTTATACTTTTGCTCAATAGTTGTAAGTCGGCTTCTAGTCTAGAAATGCGATTGCTTATTTAATATGTAGCTACAATCTCCCCAACTGGATAGCACGACACTTGGCAAAACTGTTATCCGCTTTTATGGCGTTTTACAACCATAGCGACCGATGTCTTAGTTTATAGTTTTTTCTTATCGGAAAGAAAATCACGTTTAATGTTTTTGTTTTATACAACTTCATAACAGTTTCTTTATTGAGCATGCGTGCTTGCGTTAAATAGTATATCAGTATCATAGTCTCCATGATAAGTTTTTTTTTACTAATCATAGGCTCGCGTTTGACTACCATCTCATCTGATGGTAAGCAATGATGTAGTCGAAGATGAAAAACGTTTACCTAGACGACATCGATTCTCCTAACTACATTAGATACCGCTGTATGTTTAGTATAGGTAGGGGTATAGGTTAATACGAAATGAATAAATACGAAAGACATAACTGTCAAATGTTGCAAGAGTTATCATATCAAATAATAACGGAATTTATTACAATCTTTATCAAATTCAAACCAGTCAGATTCTACAGCGGTATCTAATGTAGTTAGGAGAATCGATGTCACCACAGCGGTGACGACGAATTGAGCCATCGAATCGACTAAACCACAAATGGATGGCGTCGACCTCCCGAGGGCTGCCATTTATCGAGTGCAAGTACTATTTTGTACACAATCAAAGATAGGTGACGGATATTGGATACTGAATCTCAGTGAACTTTTCAACACAAATGTAGGTACACATCGTAATAAAAATATTATTGTTGGCACACATTTTTGAAATATATGAAAGGTGATAATTATATAGGCCAAAAGTTAATACAGATAGGATCAAGGGTCACGTTGAAAAGTATTTAAGGGCTTGCGGGAGTAAACCCCCGCTACAAGTCTGCAAACACAGCCCGTATTTTAGTCAGTTTGATTCTAAAAGACCTCTTCACCCACGGACCGCGACTAAAAACTAGAATGAGGATTTCCACCTCGAGAAATAATAGTAACATAGATAGCCAATTGAGTCATCCTGCTATGGAGTGGAGTGGAAGGGAATGGCAGACCCCTTTTGACAAAACACCCACCCCGATCTTTCTGTTGCTCTTGTTGTTGTCTTGTTGTTACGCGGCGGTGGTTTTTCATCTAGACATTCCCGAAACCTGGGCAAGCATTAGACCTAACAGGTAGACCCCATCATTAGTGCTGACCTTAGAACAACAACGCATAGAAGGATAGTACGAGTGCAAAAAGTGAGGCAACTAAAACTTTGCCATTTTTGGCTAACTTTGCTTGACGAGCCGTCAGTACTCAATGTCACATTCTGCCGAACAGAGCTCGCGAGTAAATAATTTAAAACTACCGTTTGTAGCGTAAAGGGATGTCATGGTCCTTCAGGAAAACAAAAACGTGTAATCAAATTACATTTCACAAGTAAAAACTTACATTTTATACATTATATTTAAGTAAATCGACCATCAAACAAAAATTCTAATAACCTAACTTATCACAATTCAATGTTGCTATCCATGAGGAAAAAAATACCCATATTGATTTCTTTTGTGCTTATTTTTGTTTAAAAAAAATATAGTTTTGGCGGCAATTATGTATGCGTCAAACTAAACGATATTTATTTACAGCTACTACCTACAGTGTTTTATAACTAAAAGTTACTGTTGTTCGAAGAGTGGCATCATAAAGATGACAATTTTATTGATTAAGATTTTTTTTATTTAAGTAATGTTCTCAATAATATTTTTCTATTTCATAAATACAACACATACTTTTAATTGATATCAAACGAGATTTTTCAAGCAATTAATACATTTCTATAATATCATTATAACACATTACACATCAAACATTCTAAACGCAATAAACGATATCTCATTTCGTTTACTTGCCGTAAATATATGTCATATAAGTCATATTACATGAAAAAAAAATCATCTTATTTAGTTTCATAACAAAAAATACTTGATTTGATCCAGCAACATAATAGTGCGTTTTCCCATTTTTGTGGTAATGGTACTGGTAATGGTATCACTGAAAGCTATATTTGTGTGCGTTTGAAGAACGTAGACACATTCGGCTCACGCACACAAAGAAAATAAAGTGGACACACGAAATCGCTCGTGTTTTGTTCTAGACGCCTCTTCTATGCGTTGTTGTTCTAAGGTGCTGACTGACGTTTGATTAGAGGCGCACGTGGAACACGACGCTCCGTCGTTGAGAGGTCTTATCGCTGATAGTTCTGCCTACCCGACAACCTTTGACTGAAAGTCAACCAGTGCGACGTCTGCCAAATAAATTTGGATAAAATATAAATACGCTATGTTCAAAGTCCATACTATTTTTAGTAACAACCAGCCTGTAAAACAATAGTAACATAACCCAGAAGAGATGTGAAATATATCGAGACAAGTTAAAGTTAAAAAACTTAAAAATTGGTAATTTTTATTTTCTAAACTGGAAATAGAACTGCTCGCCACGTCACTGCCACGTCTGATTTTTGTCTGACAAAAAGTATTTCCATATTTTAATCTAGCTGACCTATTTCTTTAAAAATGAAAGTGAAAAATCATTGGCTAAACCTGTCAATATTGTGAAAATATAAATCAACGTGGGCACAAATTATGCAGTCGTACGGGATTCGTGTATCATTCACCTCGCTTCATCAATCATCTTCACTCCCTGTCCAAGGTTCATTCGTTCGTTCACCCCTTCAAAACATATGTATGTATTGAACGACATAATATTATACCCATTCATTATAAGGTTGGGTTGTCGTATATCAACAATTTGGTGAAATCACTCGTATGAAAAAGTACGTGAAAATTTAATTATTTATTTATTGATTCATCTCATTGTCAATTCATTTAAAAGCTTCGTTTAATATCAAATCAGACGTTAATATGTGCTTCCGGATGGATTAAATAAATTAAAGGATTTTATCATTTAATTACGTGCTTAATTAGTGAAAGTCAAACCGTTTTCTGATGATGCGAGATGATAATCATTCATGCAAAAAATTTATATTATTATTTGCAATCGTTTATTTTGTAATAATGTGAGAATTGGTTCATACTGACTGGCGTAGTTACGGCGCGGAAGGATGCGAGTAAAATTGAACATTTTCACCAAATTCGCACATACGAGGTAGAAAAAATATTAACTTCAATAATTTCTGAATTTTCTTTTTCTTTTTAATCGAATTTAATTTAAATTTCACATCAGAGACTACAAAATCAATTACTCTACATATTGGTTGTTTTTTTTTTTTTCATACTGTTTATAGGCTCGCGTTTGACCACCATCTTCCTGATGCTCAGCTGTGATGTGGTCGAAAATGAAGCACACGGGAATTCCCCTCCTTACGCGCACCATATTTTCCAAATACATTTCTAATTTGAAACACGCACTTCCCAAAATTCACTGAACAGTAAAATAATAATTCTACCTTCATAATAATTGAGAAAGAACTTGAAATTTGTATCATTTTCAGGTGTGGTGAACATTTTCTCGACCGTTGTAGTCTCCTTGGAATATTGGAGTTTCGTTTGCCTGGTTTAATCTGGCACTGCTGTCCACAGGGACCGAACTAATATTTGCTACAACCCAGTTGTTGTTTCAGTAAAAAAAATACTTCACGTCCGTCATTTTGGACTTTGATTTTTTCTTAGCTATGGATTTGAATTTAATGTCTTTATTTCATTATTTATGAATCAGTTTCTTTATCATAATACGAGAAGCAAAATCTTTGTACATTTTTTGAAAAAAATACCACGGACAGATGATTTTGGTGTTTGGCAGAGTTTAAGTTTATAATTATAGAGGAGTGCAAAAAGATAATATATTAACGTTTAAATGAGTAATATTTGAATTTCGAATACAAGGCAATCTCTAGCTGTATATAATCTATACTAATATTATAAAGAGGAAACCTTTGTATTTTTGTATGTTTGTATTGAATAGGCTCAAAAATTACTGGACCGATTTCAAAATTTCTTTTACCATTACTTAGAGGGATTCTTCCGAATCCGTATAAGCTATATTTTATCCCGGAAAATAGATAGGATTTTTCGTGGTAGTGAAAATTGTGGAGTAAGGCGTCGAAAAAACTGCCGTATGTTAACGATTCTCGCGAACGCTGCCTCAATTGTTAGAGATGTATGGTTGACTTCTATAGAAAAGTTGTAGAACTCAATAATGCCTACAAAAAAGAGAGCTTAAAAAATAAATGTCCACCCGTGCGAAGCCGGGACGGGTCGCTAGTTGTTGTATATATTTTCAGTAAACAATATCAAGCATACTTATCGTTAAAACATGCAATACAATACATACAAAACACTTCACTGTTAAAAAATCTTGAAACATATGGATAACAATAATGCTTTCTACTGAAAGCATTATTGTACTCAATAATGCTTTTTTATAAGCAAAATAGTAATGCTTTTAGTACGAAGACTGAGCGTGATCATGATTCATATCTTCAACTATGATATTATTTACAACAAAATGTATTCATCCAAATAAGCTTTAATAAAATTACTCGCTTCGTTTGAATCAATTTGGGACTCCTATCTATACTTATAATAAATCTGTAGAGAGGTCAATTCTGTACATGAAATATATTTACAAAATAACTATCAGGAGGTGATTAAGGATCGATACTCATGCCAAAAATGCAATCAGTTAAATTTTTGTCTGTCTGTCTGTCTGTCTGTCTGTCTGTCTGTATAACCGTTATAGAAACAAAAACTACTCGACGGATTTTAACGAAACTTGGTACAATTATTTTTCATACTCCTGAGCGGGTTATAGTATACTTTTCATCACGCTACAATCAATAGGAGCAGAGCAGTGAAGGGAAATGTTGGGAAAACGGGAGAAGTTACTCCATTTTTTAAGCTTCCGTCGCGTGTGCAACCTTAATGGTTAAAGCTACACAAATCATTTCATGACGGAAATGTTCTCCTTAAAATTATATAAAAAATATCCCACGACAGCATATGTCTAACTTTTATGGTTGACTCACAATAACACGTGTAACTCCCGATAGCTTAGCAGTTCGAAGCTTTCTGATTATAATATTTGTCTACTCTTACGTTTATAACACTCAGTCACCCCTAATTGAAAAAGTTAACATTATTAACTATTCCATAAAAAATTGGCCAAGTGCGAGTCAGACTCGCCCATTTAGGGTTCCGTAGTAACTATAATATAATATGCAAATTTATTTACGAAAAAAAAAACCTTACAAATTTCTTAAAACTAGCTTATTTACATTTTTTACAACTGCGCCAAATAAATTTGTTTTGAAAAAAAAACCTTACAAATTTCTTATAACTGGCTTTTTTACATTTTTTACAACGGCGCCGAATAAATTTGTTTTTCATAGTGTTTGTATGAATTTCAAAGTTATATTTGCGGTTTTAGAAAATATGCTGTATCTCAAAAACTGCTGAACTGATTTCATTCAAACTAATTTTGGTTGAAAGTTTATATTAAGATCTACAGACATATATTTTTTTTAGATTTTTCACTCCATTATTATAGAAGTTAGAGGTTGTGTCCGCCACACACACATTTTACCACTTTGGAAGCTTATATCTTTTAAACGATTGACTTTATGGAAAAGTGGTTTTAGAAACCCCGATGTCGTTTTTAAAGAACTGTCTATAGATACCACACATGCATCGATTTCATGAAAAAAAAATATTTTCTGGTTTAGTTCCATGTATGGGGAGCCCCCCTTTATTTTAAATATTTTTTTTTTTTTTTTTCTCAAAATCGGAAAGCGGTTCACAGAATACATCTACCTATCAAGTTTCACATGTATAGTCCTAATAGTTTCGGAATAAAATTGCTGTGACAGACGGACGGACGGACAGACAGACAGACAGACAGACAGACAGACGGACAGACATGTCGAAACTATAAAGATTCCGTTCTTTGCCATTCGGCTACGAAACCGTAAAAAGAATCATATAAATCGGTATAGAAACACCAGTTATACATGAAATACGCTTATGAATACTGAATCATGCTATAAGGATTATTTTTGAGAATCGGTCGCCGCGCTCGACGCGTCTCGCGGTCGAAACGTTCTCTAGGTACTTAAGCCTCATGTGAACGTGATCTAAACAATATTACCAATACATTAACTTACGCTGACGGAGTCGCGGGCACAGCTATATTGTATCATTACGCTAAGGCCAATAGGAGCGGAGCGCCAATGAAGAATGCTTCAAAATCGGGGTTAAATTTAACGTTAGCCCAAAGTAACTATTCCACGCGGACGAAGTCGCGGGCAAAAGCTAGTGTAGAATAAGTAATAATCTATTTCGTTGCTATTGTTGAGACACACTACGGCCCCTTCAACAACCAACAACCAATGTGTTTTTTTTAACCCAAAGGTTGACTGGTAGAGAATGCCTTGCTGCATTAAGTCCGCCCATGTAACACAATTGTACATAAAGTTTAAATAAATAAATAACAACCAACATTGCTTTTCCTATTTTAAACGATATTCTTTATTCAAACATTAATTTTTGAGAAAAATAAAACGTATCATGTCAATCAACCAAATAATTATTTATTTCCTTATAGGAAATATGAGGGAATATGGGCAATATGAGTTCTTTTCTGAGCAAAAGCAATGGTTGATTGTTAAATTAATAAAGACATTTTACGAAGACTTTTCGAGGTTTAGTTATTCGATATTGCATGGCTACGGTGTTCAGTTTTTCTTGGTTGTGTGCATTCGTTGTTAAGTGTTTCGAATAGGTGAAATAAGAGATTTAGTTATTCCAGATCCCATGGCTATGGCGTTAAGTTTTTCGTGGTAGCGTGCATTCGTTGTTAAGTGTTTCGTATTCGTGACCTTACGGGGACGTGTTATTCGGTGTTTCACTTTTCAAAGTCACGTATCACACTCATGTTGGTGTAAGTAACATATCTTCGAATTTTTGGTCCAAGGACACGCCGGTTTCCTTACGATGTTTTCCCTCGTCAATTTGAGAACAGTGGTGATAATTACACAGAGTAATGCGATTGATTGGGATCGAACCCCTATAATAATATACTGCCTTCAAATTTACTCCAAAGAATAATTTTGTTACAAAAATTCAAAAGGAAAAATTAAACGTTCACAACAGACCATTACGTAATCAAGGAATCATTTGAATTCTACGTTCGAACAAGGTAAATGCAATAAGAATACCGTCTTGCTCCAATTTTTCTGAATATGTTAAATAATTTGCAAAGCCCTTTCGGTAAAGCCTTTTACAGAAAGGTAACTTTTAAGGTAACGGTACTGTATTTCTTTCCAATGTTGTTTTGTGGAAAAAGCAAGGGTATTGAAACTTTATTAGCATAGGTATACACATAAATATGTTCAAACACTCGTGGTTAAGTAATCAAATCTGTACTGATCGATCTGCAAAGTTAAGTACCTACCGCTTGCCGAGATTGGAGCGTGAATGTTAATGGATGTTAACAAATAAAGATTTAACCTTGTCTTGTCTCATGTTAAGTCGTTGGTACCACTACCAACTATCATTTGTTTATTCGTTACGGGTAGATAGAAGAAGTTCTAATAGCAGTCTGGTTAAGGAGTATTATTTAATTACCCAGGTTCTGAGTTGTTGAGATCAAATAAGCAATGTACAGCTGAATCTGGTTAGACTCCAACATAATTGGGAAATAGCTAGACAGAAGACAATGTATATGCTTTGTTAAATATTGTATATACCTATTTATTTTCTTTTTCTTTTCATATAACTATATCATTATTGTAAATGTGAGGAATATTTAGGTTATTCTTTCTTCATTGTTTTTATTTTCACTATAATTTATTTAATGATGTCAAGCAGTTTGAGTACTTGTGTGGCCTACCCAAATGTCCTTACTTCGGTATTGTTCGTCAAATTGTTGGACAGGTCCGCTCAAATTTGCGTGGTTATTTCCTCAAAAGAACACCACAGATATGAACCTATATGCTTCTCATATACAAGTACACATTGTATGGACTTAAAAGAGACTATGACCTCTGAGTTTGCTTCGGTTTTTCTTCTCAGAGTAGTCAGTTAGGAAATACCGGCCTTATCTAGCTAAACTAAATTTAACACGCAAAATACTATGACGTGTAAAAGTGTTATTAATAACCAATTTACAAAATAAATATTTCATTTCATTTCAATGTGTGCGCATGTTCAGAATTTTTTTATAATATCTTCTGGAATAAATTTGGAAAAGGGTGAAACAAAATATAAGTGTTGGTTTGATTAAGTTCGGTTTCCATATTCCACATTTATATCTATTATATTCTAATGTTTATCTAAAAAAACATATAATGATATAGTATTTCTTTCCCTTTTTTCCTTTTAAAACAAAATCTCGATGGGGTGACATTTTTTACAAGAAATTTTTATACCTCGGAATTCGATTCACCACAATATTGAAAGAATATATTCAAATTCGTATCTTCAATGATCGTCCTGTGGGAATGGTTGGTGGATTTTATACATGTATGCTACTGTATGATATCTACAATAATATATATTGAAGGTATGTGTGGGTTATCATGACATTTTACATATTTGCATGTGAATAAAATTATCAGAGTGTAAAAAATGTCAGATATTATTATTAAGGTAAAAATAGTAGCTAAAAAAGTAACCGTGGAGTTTCTTGCCGGTTCTTCCCCATTAGGACAACCAATTCGTACCGTGCCTTGCACTAGCATCTGAAGTTTTATATGTGATAAATAACATATTTTTGATTGATTGATTCAATTACATTTATGGTAAATTATTTCGTCTGTAATACCTATTAGGTAAGTCAAATCAAGCCCAGATGGAGGAGGATGAAATTTGGCACAGTTAAAGTTTATATGGAAAAGAAGTGCAACAAGCTTATAATGTTTATAAAATAATGCATCCCGACCATTTGTTTTCAATAACGTCGATTTTCGTAAATAGTTTTATACCCATATTAACTTATACTCCATAAGATAATAAATAGTTGCTAACACATAATGATGGTTGGAACTCCAATTAAAATGGTTTTCTATGAAACTTGGCAAAGGGCAGAAACTGTACAATGATGTGAACTTATCCACAGTTGCTAAATTTCATACAGCTTATAAAGCATAATATTTGACGAGAAATTTCAAACTTGATACGTTTACCAAGTTTAAGCCTGACGTATTTATGAGAAATCCTGAAATTACTGTAATTTTGACACAATTATTTTTAATTGAAGGTTTATTAGCGGTTATTCGCAGCTTATTAAAGCATTTTAAGCCTATACGGGTACTGTGTACGTAAATAAGCGAATCTGTGAAAATATCGAAGGGTGAAATGGATGATATAATTAAAGCTGGGTGTAGAAGTGCAGACGCGTGAAATTGACGTGGCCGTCCCCGACAGCACGTGCAACTGCCACTATATTATTAAATTAAATTTATTTGGTGTTATTACGGGAAGTGAAATTTTAAGCCTTTTACCGGAGCGTTATTAAAGTTGTTTCGATATTATGAAATGAATAAAATTTCACGCACATTTCCCTTGTATTTCTTACATTAAAATAGTGTCACGCTGTTGGAAAATTATTTGATTTTCTGCTCGTGGTCTAAACAATCGCTTTGGTGTAAGGGCTGTACTGACAATAATATTCAACGATACGATTGTAATTAATATTCAAGTTAAGTTATAAGCTGATCTGTTATGGTAAAGGTCATCGTGCGATTAGCTACATCTATTGATACCACAGACTATACAGATAAAGGAAAAGGACAGGGTGTCACGTTTTTGTGACGCAAAAATTTGACGCATACTATTATCGCAATCTTCGGAAGCAATCGGTAATCTTCGGGAGAAATCGCGACAACTTAAAATGTTAATGGTTGCCGCTGCCGCAACGCATGTCGCAACAAACGTTCGGATAGCTCTGACTTTACTTAAGTATTAAACCTATGAATAAGTACATATACATATATATGGTCAAAAAGATGATCTATCTTCTTTTATTCTTTTTTTACTTTCTTTTACTAAGAATCTACTTATAAAGCTTTCACGTATAGTTTCGTATTTGTTTTTATTTTTATATGTTTGAAATAAAGATTTATTTTCCAAAATACAGCAGATATATTATGCGGGCTGAAAATAAACGGGAAAAAGCGGCCGACGTATTGTATAGCTAGAAGCTACGGCCTTTTTTTCTGGGTGGGAAAATTATCGAATGACTTCTCCAGCTCTGGGTGGAGTGAAAGGGAGTTTCAGACTTTTACTGACTAAAAACCCACCGTGTTCCTTCAGTTGCCTTTAAGTTCTGTGGCAGAAGTATGTCATTAGAATATTCCCGCAACCCCGAAGGAGTTACGCCCTGCATCTCCTTTTTAACCGACTTCAAAAAAAAAAGAAGAGGTTCTCAATTCGTCTTGAACTTTTGGTTATTTTTTGTATGTTACCTCATTACTCGCAGATGGCTGGACCGATTTGGAAAATTCTTTTTTTGTTTGAAAGGGTATACTTTCTAGTTGGTCCCATTGTCGTCACGTTTGGATCTGATGATGGAATCATGGAGAAATCACGGGAACTCTTCAAATATTATAGGCACACCCATAGCGTTTTGGGTATTTCTTATAGTACCTTGTGCAGTTGCTCTCGAAAAGCACCATTTGAGGAAGTGAAACTGATGATGAAGACCCCAGACGACTAATAAGTATTTCGTGGATTGCGATTAGATTACTTGAATATAGATGTTAAGCACTTTTTGCTCAGCCTAATGCATATTGTGAAGTAGAGCTGATGGTGATGTACCAGGAGAACTCCTCATAAATTAATGGCTCTGCACCAGGAAAATTAATATTTTGTAAAAGGTGATAAGTAGTTGACATTTTGGCTTTTGTAACTAGATACATTACAAACCGACCCACTAAAAAGCGAGAAATATTTTTTTTAACAATACTGGGTGAAAAAATATACACTGACTATAAATATACAGGTGTTTAAGAAGTGCGTAGTTATATGACTGTAAGGATTATTTTCGAGAAAGTTCATATTTTCGTCAATCTTGTTTTTATCCTGCTCCGTATAAGGAAGGGGGAGAGTACTCCGTAGGAGTTCCCCCGAGTTTTGTAACTATGCTATACTTTAAAACTGTATCGCCACAAAACTCTGAGAAACTCATATAATAAAGAAGCCAAAAAATATATAACTTGATTATGCAAAGTTTCTAACTAATTATTCATTAAGCAGCCTGAGCCAATGGTCTGATTGGTTTACTTGATAAACATTTTAATTTATTTATTTTTCAACAAATCACATCCACCTTAATTCTGTTTTTGAACTAAAATTAATGTTGTAAATGAAAAACTGCTTAAGAAGTGATTCGTTATGTACTATTTAATCATTTCCTGCGAAAATAATCAGAAACAGAGCGCGTATTTGGTCTCCTATAGCATGAAAAGGCAACCTTTTAGGTCAATTTATTCGAAAGATATATATCATCGACCTTAGAATTGTGAAATTTGACAAATAGCATATAGTAAAGGAAATAATCTGAAATCGCAAATATATAATTTGAACTTAATTATATAAGTTTAGTTTAGTTAGTTCCAATGTGTCCCTGAGTGCTACCATCCGGGTAAACAAAGTAGACTGTTAGGTGTCCTCATTTCAACTCGGAAGACTTCTCGGTCGGCTAAGCCGGCCAGCAAGCCGAAGCCGCGGCGGTGAGCGTGTAACACATCTGCGACGATAAGCTTGCATGGGACCGCAGGAGCCCTGCAGCGCCGGAGCCGTGACAGAAACCATGCCTGCTGCATGTTGCATGCTTGCTTGCGTGCTGCATGCTTACTTGCATGCTGCATGCTTGCATGTATGGTGTATGCTTGTTTGCATGCCTGCTGCCTGCATGGTGTATCCTTGTTTGCATGTTTTTACAGGGAAATAAAAACTAGGCATTTTATCATATTATACTAAATAGGCTTTATGTCTTTTGAGTGGTATATCAAACGATTTTATATTCAGTGTATGGTATGCCTATACAAATTAATTGCTTTAAAATTATATCAATCGTTTATTATATTAACTGGTCATTATATCAAATAAAATTATAGATTCAGTTGTTATATCTTGTAAATATTACAGATTTAGTAATTATATCATATATTACTTACTCATACTGATAAGAGCAATCAGAAACCGGTCATACCTCTGTTTAATTTCCGAATTCACATGACAGCTAAAACATAGTCTGTTTTATCTGTGCAGCTCTTCATAATATCTCGGCATAACTATACAGTATATATCTGTGACAAGTATTCGATCCACATTGATAGACGTTCATTTCGTGTTCCGCAAATTTTGCTTGATACTGGGAAAACGTTGGTACGAAAACGATAGTGTGTTTGTATTTATATTAATACGTGAAGCAAAACCTTAGTTTTACCTCTTTTTGAGAAAGTTTTGCAATCAGAGGTTTATAAAATTTGGCAGACTAAGAATATAGGTAATGAGTGCCGAGTGTATTTTTATATTCAAACTAGCAGTTGCTCGCGACTTCGTTCGCGTGGGAAGTTTTTCCCGTGTAAATCCCGATCCCGTAGGAATTTCGCAAAATCCTTTCTTAGCGGATGCCTACGTCATAACATCTACCTGCATGCCAAATTTCAGCCCGATCCGTCCAGTGGCTTAGGCTGTGCGTTGATAGATCACTATGTCAGTCAGTCAGTCACCTTTGAGTTATACAACGTGTAATTTAAGGATATATACATACCAAGTGCACGGCTTCTTTGGATGATAACAAACGATATGGCCAGGCTTTTCTAATTCTATGTCTACATATATGTAACTTATTAGAAATTTCAATACATTGATACCAGAAACCGAATTTTTCAAATTAAGAAAAACGAAGAGAATTATCGTTTTATTGACAAGTTACGTGAAAAGTGATGACCCTCATAGTGCTGTGATATGTTTGTTATTACTGGTATTCAAGAAACATATGAAACCAATAATTTGGGGCCAATTTTGTGAGTCACTTATTTTGAGCTGAAACTTTGCATAGAGACTCCATACCAGATGTTGTCTTCAGTCCTTTTGGATAGATATGGGGTTTCCGTTACACGTTGTATATATTTAAGATAAAGGAACTTGAATTTCGACTCATGTCAACTATGTGGTCACTTATAAGCACAAATGTTTTTGAGAATACTTTCATTAGGCAGCTAGCTTGTCCTATACGCTTTTTTTTCTTCATTTCTTTCTTATAGCATTACTGTTCAATCAATAGTGACCATAATATTATGGACCATCGAACAATATGTGATAAGTAGGTATAGATATAATGTCATTAATATAATGAATGGAATAATCCGTTTATTTCTCGCCCTTGGCTAGTATTGGTAATACATTATGGTTCTGCATAGATATAGCTGTAGCAATATACTAGACTATTAGTCGCGTAGGGCTTCGCTCCCCAGGACTTTATCACGGTAAAAACATAACCCTCTTTCTTTTGCAATCGGGTAAAAAGTAAACCCATAACCTTCCACAAGCTTTAAACTGGGTACTTGTACACTTTTCAAGTTTCATCCTAATCCACCCAGTACTTTTTAAGGATAGCGCATTTAAAAAAACGAACAAACAAACTTTTACACTTTATAATATTAGTATTGGTAATCATTAAAGTGTTAATATTTATATGCTTGGAGTTTATGTAAGCGCATGATTATTTTATAAGTAAGTACGATTTTAAAGACACATACATAGAAATCAGAATATCTAATATCCCACTGATATTATAAATGCGAGAGTAACTCCTGACTGTCTGTGTCTGTTAAAGTTTCACTTCTAAAGCACTCAACCGGTGTTGATGAAATTTAGTGCAGAGATAGATTAGACCTTGGAAAAGGAAAGGCTACTTTCTGTTTTCACTGAAAACAAATCTTTTCTCGTGGTCGAAGACGCGGGCAGGAGCAATTTGTAAATTAACTTAAAATGAGTTGTTGATTCAATATCGTCTAATTTTGCCGACATACAATATTTTTGTAAATATTTAATTTTGTAGGGTAAAATGACATCATAATATTTACGACCAAAATATTGTGACTTATACACGGAGCTGGCTTTCTTACATTTTAAAGTAACGCTTTCAGAAGTTAAGATACTCTTGAATGAAATATGCACCATTAAGCGAACCATTAACTGCTAATTAACTGCTATTATGAATTACCCATGCTTTGAGATTTAACAAAGAAGATATTTTGTTTTCAAAAAAACTAAGAAGACCACCTTTTTGTCAAAGGCGAGCAAGTGTGTTACAAAACATAGTTGACATTTATGAATGTTCCAAAAAAGATTCAAATAAAGTCTTACATTTTCAATTTTAATTACTACGGAACGCGTTACTAAAATCTGAACTTGAAATCACTTCAGTAATACTTTGATTCTTTGTTTTATTTAATTTTGTCTTTCAGGTTTTTCCCGAGATTTTGAGTGTTGCACCCAGTAGCATAACTCTGTCACTAACCAAAAAAGTTCCAGCTCGATTGCGTCACGCATTTGAAGCGGTTACAAAGACAAAATGAAAGCACACGTGATAGTTCGCAAGAATTTAGGTACCTAATACGCAGTAAGTTTATTCTAAAACCCTACTTAACCTCATGAAAAAAAAAAGTAAAGCAATTTTTCATAAAAAATCATGTTATTGTTTAAAGTTGTCTCATACGTCACTGATAAACACTCTTTGTCAACCCTTTTCATCTACTGGGTTGTTATTTGTTGTTATTTTGAAAGGCCATAGATCATTTTAAAGAACAGTTTTGATTTTCGATAATTTTATTTAAATACGCGAGTTCGCATTCCAATTTCTAATCGTCATTTTTCAAAGTTTAAAAATGAACCTTACTGAATAGTGCCGCTTCAGGGAGTAAAAATACTTCTGAATTTGAATATACATTTATAATGGGAGAAACCCTAAACTACAAATTGAACTCCCATTTTTTCAGTACATTATAGTTTAGAGAAGTACCTTTATCAATAAAAATATAATGAACAACTATTTTTCTTCAAGATTTCAGGGTTAGTCCACTAGTAGCTAAAAGTTTTTCATATTCATACATCTTAAGAATTTTTGCTCCCCAAAATATTGAGAGCAAAGCCTTAATAACTATTAAATTCATGTACTTCTAGAACATAATTTTGTCGGTGCTATCTTTAATTACGAAGGTAAATAGATATTTGAATATTAACAAACTAAGCACGTGCATTAGTGCACGGTGTTGTAACATTTTATTTTTATTACAGCTTTTCATAGTTTTCACTCAACTTTAATCTATTATTATATCTATAACTTTATTTTAATTGTCTTATTTTATTAATTTCGTTCTCATTTGTAACTAACTATTAAAATACTATATAAAAACTATAAGTTTTACTATTAATAAATTATTGGTGTTATTCAAACGTAGAAAATTTAAAAAAGTAAATAACTTCTAAGGAACTACACTATACTATAAAAATTTCCTTTTTTCAGAGAAAATTTCATGTGGCTTTCAGTTCTATGAATTAATTTGACAAATCTCCTGCGTTTTAATAAAAAAATTACTGCATAGGAAAGTGGTTTCCAGTGGTTTGTTGAATTTCAAGATGAAAATATTGAAACATCACTAGGTACCAACTCACATGGCTGAAGTCACTGCCAAAATAAATGAATAGGTTTAGTCACCTCGGGCGTACGCCGGAATGCGGCATACTTAGCTTATCAAAACTAATCATTGGCTAGGCACTGACTATAATCCTGTGAAGGTACCTAGCCTTATTTTAAATGGAATTAGACATCCAACTAAAAAATCTTTAAGGTTATTTTTCACTGTGTAGTGTAGTAATGTTTTTGTTTGTTTTGAAGTCGGTTCAAATTTTTGTTCAAAAGGTTTTGTCTTCTTAATATTATTTGGAACCTAGATAGACTTATCTAGGTTAGGTCCACTCAGTTAAACTAATAAAGTTCTATGTTAGTCTACAATGATGCATACGTCAGATCGCATTGTTAACCCTTCATGTGTTGACAGTGACCCACTTCTTCCTCTTCGATGCTGAGTAGGCGACACGTTATGTCATTGATTCGTTTACATTCAATGATTGGCATAATAATAACATTGATTATAGAAGGGAACATTATTGGAAGAAAATGGTTTGGGCGCAGATTGCGCCCTGTACAAAGTGGATACAGAAAAGTGTATTCAAACGTTTTATCTAGGGCTACTCTCAAGTCGTATGTTAGCGCTAAGAAAACTTTACTATTAACAAGCTTAATAACTTAAATTTTTGTACAATTGATTTTAACTTAGACGCACTTGTCTCTCTTACCATAGACCCGAAACTCTATCCTATTATGTTATCTTATTAAAATACAAACCATAGTCATAAAATCTCTGAGATCAAAAATAATAAAAATTGCTTATAGAGGATAGAAAGAGGTAGAAACATTTCCCAGCTCTGAGACCTCGGGAATTAGTTTCATCCAGAAATATTTCAAAAATTGGTTGTTAAGGCAGACTTTCTTTTATTGTTGTTTCCAGTCAAGATACCAATAGATATATGTATATAACGACAGTTAAAAGGGTCCATAACTGAGTGTCCATAATCTTTAATCAACATCCATATCGGTAAGGAAAATGTTACACTATACCCACTAAACAAGTCTGGCAACACCACGTTTTGTGTTACACTATTGACTTTTATTATATGATTACTTTGAAGGTGCTACCTTAGACCACATTGTAAGGGAAGTAATTAGCCTGGCGTATGTTTTATGTGACTCATATGCAAATCCAAAGAGGGTTAATCTAACTTTTTGTCATTAGCTACGTAACTTGAGATGTGGTCTTAATATTATTAATAGGTTGATTTTTATTGATCTATATTAATAATATACTAAATTCTGTCTGTTAGACTTTCACAGCCAAACCGCTAAACCGATTTGAATGAAATTTGACCATGATATCGTTCAAGAACCAATGTCGACTATAGATTGCAATATCTGAAACTGCTTAAAAAATCAACCTCTAAAGGGCTGAAATAGAGAACGCAAGTTTGTATGAAATATCGAAGTCGCTGTTAAGCTAGTATTGTATATCTTAAACGATCTTTGTTAGTTAAAGCTAATTATCGTGACGGTGACGAAGCAGACTTGAGACTGTGGCAAATACATGTATGGAAGAGACAGACACACATAGTATACGTATAGTTCGGTTAAAAGTGCGGTTGAAAATACTGGGAATAATAAGAAGATTCACTGAAAATGAATAGCGCAAACAATGAAGTATCTACACTGCATGAGCTTAATCTGTCAGTTAGATAAATGAACATACCTACTAGACAATGTGTTTCTTTTCATGTGAAATTTCGTGTAACCACATAGTCTTGGTAAAGAGATTTGTTACCCACCCTCATTCCGAAAGTGTGTATTGATGCGCTTTTTTTTAAGAATTGATTTGAAAAGATAGTATACAGGTGACCTGTGTTCCAAATATTTTAATTTGTTTTAAATATCGAACGGTCGTTCCATATTATACAACGTGTAACGGAAACCCCATATCAATCCAAAAGGGCTGAAGACAACATCTGGTATGGTCTCTATGCACAGTTTCAGCACAAAATAAGCGACTCAAAGAATTGATACTAAATTATTGGTTTCATATATTTATTGAATACCAATCATAACAAACGTGTCACAGCACTTCGAGGGTCAATAACTTTCCACGTCACTTACCAATAACACGGTAATTCTTTTCGTTCTTCTTAATTTGAAAAATTCGGTCTCTAGTATCAGTGTATTGGAATTTGTAATAAGTTCTACACACGTAGACTTAGGATTACAAAACCCTTGCCATATCGTTTGTTATCATCCAAAGAAGCCATGCACTTGGTATGTATTTTTTTTTTTTGCCCTTTAAATTACACGTTGTATATATTTTTTCTGTCCGCGAAAATCCTTGTAGCATTCGATACAAACATACTAAAATGGGATCTTTAGAGTAATGCGAACTAGGAAGGTTTTATATGAGGCTTAGGGATGGAATAGGATATTTACCCATGAATATTGTGATAACGAAGGAAAAATGGTCCAAAATAATTAAGGCAAAAATGTTAAAACTTTCAACACAAACAAATTACCAATCAAAACTAATTTAAGAAAGACCTTGTGAAAGAAAACCGAGAATATTTCGCACCTATGCACCTAATCATATTTACTTAAATTTTGCAAAAATATACAGGTTCGGATAACATTTTTGAATACATTGGGGGCATACAATGTAAAAGTCAAAAACTACATAATTTCACAAAGTTAGGAACTGTGAAATTAAAACAATATTTGCATTATTTCTGATGTCAAATTTTCGCTGCCTCTAACGTTAATCGCGTTAGATTCCAAACCAACTCAATTCTTCAAGTTCCCACTCACGGTCCTAACTTCATACACAATGACACTTAGTTGTATTAAAATCACTAACAGATTAACTAAAAAATGTGCAAAGAGTGTACATGAAAACCACACTCCGAACGCGGTAGCTTTTCCGACGCGGTAAGTTGTAAGCCTAGTAATAATTTACACTGGACTTAAAACTACACAGTTACTACGACAGTTACTGGTTAGTGGTGGCACAGGTATTCTAATTAAATACAGAAAAGACTATCTAAAAAGATTCTAAGTTGGACTTTAAGTTATACAAGATTCATTAGGCACAGAACTCATGACGGCGAAATATTTTTTTAAATTCAATTGTATCATTTTTGGATATAAATTTCGAATGCTTTCTTTCAAATCATTGCGATAAGAAATGTGAATATTTTTCAAGTAAAATTCTATTCCTTTACACATTTTTATTGAACATGAAAGCTTTGAATGCCGTGATATTAATCAATTCTTTGCTGCCCATTGTATTGTTTTGTTTGTTATGAGCAATATCTAAGAGAATATTAAAACAATTTTATTGAAGCAAAAAAGAAGGAAAAATGTTGGTTAAAATAGGTTTTCCCGATTGGTCAAGGTTTTTTTTTGTTATTAAATTTAAGATAATGAAGCAAGTAATATATATTTTTATAAAATAGCATTAAATGAATTCATGACATTTGCAACACATGTTTAAACTAATAACAGGAAAATTTATTGTTGAAAAAGCAATATATTGGTTTGTAAACTTTGAATAAACTCAAAATACTTATTATTTTTTAGTATGAAGTAATATATAAAATTTTTTACAAGGATATTGAATAACTTAAGCAAACGGCTTAACCAAAGCTTAAACGAAACTTTTCTAATATTTTCTCGACAATCACTTTGGTAACGTTCAGAAACTTTTTTATAGTTTTTCCAACTCAGTAGTACGGGGTTTATTAGTTCATAAGTTGAAGTGGAGCGGTTAAAAGTGAAGTTCGAGTTACTAATGAAATAATTATGAAAGTTTAAGGTAATTTTCGTCTTTTGGACAAAGGGGGATTATGTTAAGCATCGTTTCGACGATTATCGTTTGACGCCGGTTCTAAATTTCTTAAAAAGTTCTTACAAGTTGAAAGGTATTTTAAGTTTTGGTATAAAATGTTATTTTTGTTTGTGTATTCATTTAATATTTTGACGTGTTTTGTAATTTTGTCTTCATTTTTATCGCTGAAGGTATTTGTACAAACGACCCGTTTCAGGAAGTAAAATACAAAGTTTTTAAGAAATCATAGTATGAAAAAAAATACTTGTCTTAAAATTAACTACCAATATTTTGACACAATATGTCCTTTTAAGATTATTGAATACAAATGCGATTTTGATAATTTGTTTTTTATATAGTAAGGAAAATTGGAACTTCAAAAGTTGTACGTCGCTTCACTTTTTGCGCACTTAATATAAAGCCTCCTGTCTTTATAAAATTTAAGACTGTCCTATATCTTAATGTTATCATTATGTAATTTTTAAACTTTGCAACTTATTGTATTGTTTCGAATACCAACTCTTATATGCATAGTGAGTGCGATTTATTTAAATATATAAACAGGTATTTATTTTATATTGTTTTATTTATTTTTATCCCAAAAATATATATATATTTTCGTATTTCTTTATGCATCAAATCAAATCAAATTTAATTTAAAAAAACTTTTAAGTGTAAGTTTGAAGAATTTTCAGTGAAAAAAGGAAAATATTTCAGGAAAATTAAAGCGATTTTTCCGGTTCACTATTTCTTTTTCCACTTACCTGAATCGTATGAAGTGTTGTTTCAGCAAAGTTGGTAACAGGCAGGCACTGGCTCGGCAACAAGTGGTGCTGTGCAGTCGTCGGGCTTGGCTCGAGCTTATATAGCGCTAGGCGAACGCCGTTCCCGCCCACCGCCCTAGTCATCGCCCCAATGCTACTAACATAGTTTGCATTTCAATTTTAGGCAACAAAATTGTATGATGACATTAAATTTAATACTATTTATACAGATTTAGGACTTTTTGCTTAGGTTTGCAAATGCAAATAAAAACCAAATATTTTCAGTGAAATAACTGTTAATATATACTTTGCACTGAAAATATTTGCTTTTTCACAACTGTGTCGTGTATTTTGCGAAAACCTTTTTTTATAATATGTTTACGTGTTACTTTAATTGTTAGCCGTACCGTTTTACGGCGATAAGCTTTTAGAGGTTTTAAGTGCCGGTGCTTTTTATAAATGTGTAATATGTGAACAGATAGTGTGATTGTAAATAACGTACGAAAAATGATATATTTTCATAAGCAGCTTAAATAATATACGTTTTATCAACTTTTGTCGTTGAATGTGATAATTATGATTCCAGAAAAAAATCCCTTCGGAAACGGTTTTATTTAATATTTTTTTGCAAAAAATTACTATTGACGCATTGAAACTGTAATGGGTTGAGATTTTTCATTTGGAACGTTTTTTAATGTGACGATTAAATGTTAAATTTATAGATTTATAAAACATTTAATCCTTTTCATTTGTATTACATAGATTTGTAACAGATTTTATATTATATTGAGCATCGTGTTTTTATATGTATGTGCAACGGTATTTGTCAATTTCCAGCACTTAGAAATTGTGATCGCCTGACTCATGACTGTTCTCATGTAATCGTACTTTTTAGTACTAACGTCAGTTATTATATCTACTACAGTATCTTGGTAGCACGGATCAATTTCAGGTTAAGGAACGGTTGGTGAGATCAATTTTTCAGGTCAAGCAACAGTTGGTGAGGTCAATCTATAGATGGGAGACTATTTATACCACAACTTTACTCCTTCCTGCGTTAAAAAATACGCGTGCTTCTTTTTTAAATTCTTTTGTAAATCAGCCGAAAGTCGTGACGCGTAATGAGAATCCAAAAATTCTTATACCATAGGTAACCCAGTTAAACATAACCAACCTATAATGTACGAACTGCTGGAACAGGAGTCTCCTCGGTATGAGAGGGACTGGGCCGAAATCCACCACACGGGTACAGTGCGGGTTGGTGGATATATAACCCAGTTACTGGGTTCTTATTGCATTCAACTGCTTTCCGTTACACTGGGAAACTGTTTTTCAGTAAAGGTACTGTAAATTGATATAAAAACATTTCGAAAAGGTATTGCGTTAATATTTATGACCAGTATATTCATAATTGCAGTAAGTACCCACTTGATTTGTATTGAATGATGTAATTTACATAATAACTTAATCCTCTACTTGACGGGTTTATCACTCTGGTCCTCTGAATATTACACGATTAATGAGTAGTGCACATAGATAATGGTCAGGTGTTTAAATTATCCTGGCTTTACAAAATTACATACTCGCCTTTTCTTCTAAATATACATAACACAAAGGTGACTGACTGACTGACATAGTGATCTATCAACGCACAGCCCAAACCACTGGACGGATCGGGCTCAAATTTTGCACGGGGGTTCCTTTTCAGTACATAGATGCTCGCTAATACGGGATTTTGCGAAATTCCCACGGGATCGGGATTTACACGGGAAAAACTTCCCACGCGAACGAAGTTAGCAACTGCTAGTGTTACATAAATTTAATGGGGTAATTTTCATGAAGTAACATCACGCCAGCTTTCCTCGAAGGGTAAGGCAGTCGCTTCATGTATCTCAGCTCAGCTACCTTCTGTTAGACTGGAAGCTACCTCGTCGGTCTAGGTTGCAAGCGCGACTGTTCAACATATGGTCTCGGGTTTTATTCTTCCTATTTATTTCTTTCTCAGTAGCAACCACGGAATAGATGAATAAGGTTGGAATGGTAATGTGGGCGGGTCGAGCGCGCCACATTTATGATACGACAATCATAGCGCAACCGATTAATTTATTCACCTCGTTTAGTGCGCTTCGGATTACTTCGGAATACAGAGCTCTGCTTTAAAATGCTGTGTTGTGCAATTATAACCTGTAAAACAAAAAGTTAGACCGCAAGTATAGAGCGAGGAGCTATATCTTTCCATCGGTAAGTCGAAAATAACATTTATTTACAATTTTATTAGTAAAAAACATAAAAATATTCAGATCACTATGAAATTCCAAACATTAACAACATTATTGCAACAAGTTACAAAAAATATACATTGCCCGATGTGTACTCGCTTAATCAACACAATGACCAAGTCCGCTCACAGTGTTCTGCATGCGCCACACTTCAACCATTGACGTTTTGTCCTTTGCCCTGATTAGCCCTGATGCACGGCGCGTGTTTATCAACAGTGAGTTACAATCAGTAGCAAGCTCTCGATTTAAGTGTGTGTAATTTATTTGTGTGCGTAATTCGCATACGTTACGGGCCTCTTGCTTGTAGTAGAGCTAAAGAGTGGGGAGACAAGTGGCGACACGCGCTCTCATACAAATAAGGAACTATTTACTTTCTAACCTCTTTTATCTGTTCTGTGGTAGCAACCCAGAGTTTGGAAGTTCTGGTGTAATACCCCCGTTCCTAGAAAAGCAAGTTAAGCCGTTGGTCCATTTATCGGCTATCATTTGAACATCTTTCATAGTCGTTACGGATAATCAGAAGCCATAAAATCTGGTACTGGTCTGGCCGAGAGGTATGGTTAACCAGCTACCGGGTTGTGGAGTTCAAACAGTTGCTTCTCGTAAAACACTAAGCCAACCCTCTCATAATTAGGAAAGGGCCAAGAAGATAATGACTCTGTTAGATTGGAAGCTTCCTCCAAAGTAATTGGGAAAAAAGATAATGATTGAAGATTGTGTGAAGTGCAAGGGTAGCCGTGTAGTTACAGGCCAAATTACAAGTTGTAGGTCGTGGATTTTAACTTGAACCCAGGCAATCACCTAACTAAGGCTCAATTTACACCGCCGCGAAATGGAATGGAAGCGACTTTTTGCAGCGAAATTATACATATCATAATGAACTTTATGTCAATTGTATAACATACAAACTAAATAGGAGCCAAAAATTCTCGAGAATGCGCGAGGATTCCGCGGAAGACGCGGGACCTTTTTTTGGCTTCTATTTAGTTTGTATGTTATACAAATGACATAAAGTTCATTATGCTATGTGCAATTAAAGTCGCTTCCATTCCGTTCCGCGGCGGTGTAAATTGAGCCTTAGTCTTGTTTTTATAATCACCACTGCTCTCTAAATGGGGCAAGAATACATCGTGAAGAAGACATGCGACATCCTCTAACTTGCATTGGGCCCACGTGGTGTATTAGGAGCCTTTTCGCCCCATACAGAGGAGGTATACTACCTATGTTCAACAAATAAAATACTTTGACTTTGACTATAATGGCTGATTATGTAAGAGTCTTCCGTCTCCAATAAATCCTGACTCTAGGCTGCTATTGAACATTTTTAAACGAAGTCCGGAATCTCTCGCTCAGCAGTAAACGCTGTAGTTGACAACGCCACCAGGTTAATTTAATTACTTGTTTAGTAATTATCAAACTGACCAGGGATTCAAATGATCCTTATCACACGCAAGTTGTAAAAGTCGACCAAAGCCTGAAACTATTCACAACGCGAAACTTGGTTTCACTTCGAGTACAACTTTTTCTTTGAGAGAACTCGGTTGAGGTAACCTTTCCAGAGAGATAAAGGGTTATAGCGACTATTTCAGGTCTTTAACTTGCGGGTACTTCTTCTTCATCTTACTTGGATAAACGAGGGTAGTTTATGCATTTTCTCGTGGTTTTTGTTGGCAATTTCGTTTGCTGTATTTTGTTTAATGGAGGAGTGTTGTGTCTTGTTTCAATTGGCTTCTGTCTCAGTTGCCTGTAAGCAGCAAATGTTGGCATGGCAATATATCGAAGTACTGAATTCGTTCCTACAGTTAAAGTGAAGTTCGTGGCTACATAATAATTATAATAACAACAAGGTAGGATCTCTACACTTTCTGAGATCGGTCTTTAAGATGTCGATTGGATTTTAAGATGTCGAGAATTCTTTATGTCTCGGAAACGTTAATCCATTTGTCCCAGCTGTTATTTAAATATCTTTGACAGTTGCTACGGGTAGTCAGAAGCCAGAAAATCCGACACTGGTTTAGCCAAATTACTTATGAACAAAATTACTTTATTATTACCTGATTCCTCCATCTCCCTTTCACTAGCGGTCTACCAGACGCACGGCTGGGTACCATCCACACTTGGTCGATATACCGTCTTGTCGTACCAAGCGCTTCTGCTCCACATTTATTGTGCGCACAGCCAAGCTGTGGAATTCTCTGCCGGCTTCTGTGTTCCCTGCCACTTATGACCTTTCAGCCTTTAAAGCACGAGTAAATAGGCATCTTCTGGGCTCGCTCGTGAGTCCCATCTTAGACCTCATCTATCGCTTACCATCAGGCGAGATCGAGGTCAAAAGTGGGCCCATCAGTAATAATAAAAAAAATAAGTTTCATTTTTACGTCCTTACAATGTTACATTCTTCGAAAATTGATAAGAAGAAATCGTTTTCGGGAAAACCGAATATAAACACGTCAACAAAAGAAAATGTATGAAACTGACGTGACATGTGACTATCACGTGGCCGTTCTATAACTTATAGGAACTTTCCTGAATGATCCGAAGATATTTTTGTGAAATACGCGAAAATATAATAGTATACCTCTATTAATATTATAAATAGTCGCAGTAACTCTGTCTGTTACATATTTTTAAAGTCTAAACCACTTATTTTTGTTTAAATAAAACAAGGCTGCAGGCAGTATCTACACGACGATTGCAGGGGTTCTAACGAGATACTGGGGCTGCGGAACTTAAGAAATAGGATGAGTCTTTAGTTAGTAGACGTCTGACACTTCCTTCCTCTTTACCCAGACTGGGAGGAGTCATTAGATGATTTTAATTAACAAGGATGCCTCTTCCAATTTCAAAAGACGAGAGAGGGTGATATGAGCTCTTTTGCAACTTTAGAACTAGGCTAGTTCTTAGTTAGCTAGTTCAACTAGCTAATTAATAAACAACGTGAGTATTTGATTGCAGCAGGAGATAATACTTAACTGGAACTGGGATGACTACATTTATCGCATGCCAGTGGAGCTATGGGCAAAAGTGACCACAAAGTAGGTCCCAAACTGCAGTAAACGGCAACGTGGCAGGCCCAGGCGAGAATAGGAGATGGGTAGCTCGACTCTTATCTAAAAGTTTGAGTACGAACAGCTCTGGATAGAGATAAGTGGAAGGAGCAAGTGCGTTCCACTGCAGGGCAAAAGACTCGTCCTATCATAACCTCTCTAGTAGTAGAGAAGTATGAGAGTAGTATTTTTTCCTCATAAATTAAAACCTCAAGAAAGGCCATTTCACTTTTCTGCTCGTGTTACCTTCCTTAAGCGGCAAGTATTCCTGCCATCATGAAGTAGACACCTAACTACTTGTAAGTCTTAAGTAACGACCCGTAAGTCGTCGCTCGGTAAAAGTCGCGCTTCTTTGAGAAGCGACACAGTGTTCAATTTATTGGATCCGTAGATTGTGCTAGTGTTTGCTCTCTTTTGGATCGCAATTTATCGGATTTTTTCTGTTCCAATCGAAACTTCAATTCAGTGAGATATTTTCCGATTCACTTCTTTGCGGGATCTACTCGTAAAGTAGTTAGATCACTTCTCTGGGCAAATTCATTACCTGGAAAATTGAAAGAAAAATATTTAATTCAAAATAAAAGTTTGGTGATTGCCACTGTTGATTCTGTTAGTTTCAGGTGAGTAATATAGATAATTATACTTATTAGGCATCATAACAGAATTATAACGAAATTAAATAATGATATTTATTTTGCAAATAGATTTTAAATAACACTTTCACACGTCATTTTTTTATTAAATGAAAACTAGATAAGGCCAGTGTTTCCTGACTACTTTGAGAAGAAACACTGAAACATACTCAGAGGCTCAGAGGTAACGTCTCTTTTAAAGTCCATAGAATCTGTATGATCAAATCATATGACGAAGTAAATAAGGATCTACACAAAAAACTTTTTAGCAAAAAATAAAACCGACTTTCATATAAAAACACTACAAAGGCAAAAAGTTTTTTTTTCACGCTTTTTAGTGGGTCGGTTTGTAATTTATCTAGTTACAAAAGCCAAAATGTCAACTACTTATCACCTTTTACAAAAAAAATTTTAGCAAAAAATAGAACCGACTTCCATATCAAAACACTACAAAGGCAAAAATAACTTTAATTTCGAAAGGCGGTGTCAAAAAAGAAAATATATACAAAACTAAAGACCTTCCGAAGTTAAAGTTATTTTTGCCTTTGTAGTGTTTTGATATGGAAGTCGGTTCTATTTTTTGCAAAAAAATTTTTTTCACGCTTTTCAGTGGGTCGGTTTGTAATTTATCTAGTTACAAAAGCCATAATGTCAACAACTTATCACCTTTTACAAAATATTGCTTTTCCCGATGCATAGCTGTTAATTTTTGAGGAGTTCTCCTGGTACTTGACCATCAGCTCTACATCACCATATGTATTGTGACGAGCATAAAGTGTTTAACATCCCTACTCAAGTCATCGAATCGCAATCCACGAAATACTTATTATTGAGGAGTTTCAGTGGCCATCTGTGATCTTCATCATCAGTTCAACTTCCCCAAATGGTACTTTTCGGAAGCAACTGCTCAAGGTACTATAAGAAAAGGTACTATAAGGTACTATAAAAAAAAAAAGTTCAAGATGAATTGAGAACCTCCTTTTTTTGAAGTCGGTTAAAAATATTGCTTTTCCTGGTGCAGAACCGTTAATTTTTGAGGAGTTCTCTTGGTACATCACCATCAGCTCTACTTCACCATATGCATTGTGACGAGCATAAAGTGCTTAACACGTTTATTCAAGTAATCTAATCGCAATCCACGAAATACTTATTATTGAGTAGTTTCGGTGGCCATCTGTGGTCTTCATCATCAGTCCCACTTCCTTAAACGGTGCTTTTGAAGAGCAACTACACAAGATACTATAATAATAAGAAATACCCAAAATGCTATAGGTGTGCCTATAATATTTGAAGAGTTCCCTCAATTTCTCCATGATTCCATCATCAGATCCAAACGTGACGACAATGGGACCAACTAGAAGGTATATCCTTTCAAACGCAAAAAGAGTTTTCCAAATCGGTCCAGCCATCTGCGAGTTATGAGGTAACTTACATTAAAAAAAAAGTCCAAGACGAATTGAGAACCTCCTCCTTTTGTTTGAAGTCGGTTAAAAATAGTTACAACGGTTAATATTATGCACTATTGACCTTCTGTTTGTGGGCATTATTGGCATGTGGTTTATTAGGTTCAATCATTTATAATAGTATTCTTCTAAAAAAGGAATATAGGTTAAAAACCGGCTAAATATGAGACTGGACTCACGTACCGAGGATTTCGAAAAACTTATGTAACTATATAAGTTCAATAGTAACGAATTACCTACATATTTGCGGTTTGAGATGTTTTCCTTTACATTGCATTTTGCCAAATTTGATGAACGAAAAGTACCTATTAAGTTTTAACTCCGAGTCTTTGTCAACAAGGTGGTTGGACCGAGTGAGAGGAACATCAGCCTCAAATACATTTTACCATTGACGAACAGCGACCGACGGAAAACCTTTATTAAAGCAGCAGCAGACGATCCTTATCCTCAGTAATGAGGGAACGATGAAATAGAGTTAATTGTTAAAATACTGTTTGCATAGTGTGTTCGAGTTTTAATCAAAAGACATTGCAAGTTTACGTACCTGCGTATACCTAATAAGCAATAACAATTAATGGACGGGCAACAAAATGTTAAGGGCTTATAATTTTGACTATACTATAAGAAGATACCATTAGTACATAACTATGTCATCTTATGGGACATTCTCACCATACGTGTGTCTAAGAATGAGCTTCACTAATTGTTAGTTCACAAATATGTAGGTATAGTTATCTATTTGATTAGGCGTCCCTTACTACGGGATTCTTTGGGTAAACACTTTATTATCATAAAATACAACGTGTAATGGAAACCCCATATCTATCCAAGAGCACTGAAGACAACATCTGGTATGGAGTCTCTATGCAAAGTTTCAGCTCAAAATAAGTGACTCACAGAATTGACCCCAAATTATTGGTTTCATAGGTTTCTTGAATATCAGTAATAACAAACGTGTCACAGCACTATGAGGGTCATCACTTTCCACGTCACTTGCCAATAAAACGATAATTCTCTTCGTTCTTCTTAATTTGAAAAATTCGGCCTCTGGTATCAATGTATTGATATTTCTAATATGCTCCACATATGTAGACATAAGATTAAAAAACCCTTGCCATATCGTTTGTTATCATCCAAAGAAGCCGTGACTCGGTATGTACATACCCTTTAAATTACACGTTGTATATCATTCTTGTGTACGAGTATTTTTACCTATGTAATTCCTCCTCAACGGCTTAACCGTTTTGGATATTTTGTGTGTATATTTCAATGGATTCCTGAGTGGTTTGAATAAAATAGAAATAATAGAATATTCATTTATTTGCTCAAAACGTGGGTATTTACAATAATGTGGTTACAATAACAAAGGAATCCTTGTACATTCTATCATTTTGGCATGCAAAGATTGATTCATCATGAAACCTTGGTACAAACCATTGATACTAAACTAAAAATTCATCAGATAGAAAATTCGATACGGAGTAGTAACATTTATTTAATAGAAATACAGTTAATATCTTTTTGAAAGCAGATACTGATAATACAATTAGACTTGGTAGGTGGCACTGCTTTTAGTTTTTGTTTAGAGTCTTATAAAAATGATCTGCCTGCAAGGTAAATTTTACGCAAATTTCGGTGAAAATAGCTTTCGATGATATGATTGATTTTGCGGCAAGTTTGACCAACTAGCTACTACGCTACATGTCATGGTTAAAGTTTTTATAAAGAACACACACACAGAACACGAACACTTTTTTGTATGGTTTACATATTCGAGAAGTAGTTCCACGTCTAGCTGATTATGTGTGTGAGTTTCAATACGAGTAAACACTTAAAGGAATACTGATTGTGAAGCCTACTTGCCCATTTCTTACCCTTATACTCAGAGGCGTAAAAGAAAAAGCGTGGGCTCCTAAAAGTTCTTAGTTGAGCTATACGGCAAATTCTTGCATGGTCTGGATAGCCCACTCAAATCTGTATGCATCTTTCCTCAAAAGATCGCCTCAGCCATTAACCTACAAGGTTTTCATATAATTTGACAAATACAGATTGTATGGACTTTAAAAAAAAACTTTGATCTCTGAGTTTGTTTCAGTGTTTCTTCTCTGGGTATTCAGTCAGGAAACTCCGGCCTCGTCTAGTTTAAATTTACGGAAAAAATGACATGTAAAAGTGTTATTTAATAATGAATTTACAAAATAAAGAATGATGATTTATCATAAGAAAGAAAAGTACGTCTATTAATAACAAAATAAAAAAAGAAACAAGACTATATTAATACCAAGAGAGCCTCAGTTAAGCATAATACCAGAAGGCAACACAAGATAAGCCACCTGATGCTGATTTTCAACTGCAGAACTTAGTTGCGGAATTGTTCGAAAGACTTACCGCGGCCTCGGAATACGAAGGGCAAATGGTGGAACACGGCTGGGTTTTAGTCAGTAAAAGTGTGACACATCCGCCCGCTTCACCCAGATTGGTAGGTAGTCATTGGATTGGATTGGAAAAAGCTGAGAAAATTGTACGTTATTGTGAAAATCAAGTGATGAAATCTTCAAACCGACTGGACATAATGGGATTCAAGCTGTTTTGATAATGTGGTAAGTACACACATATTTTACAGTCACGTTACCTGGGAAAGTAACAAAATATTGGTGAATTATTCAGTGCTTATACCTCAGTAACTCATTGAGAAATCCCATTTTTAAAGAAAGCAGTGTACAATTTTCATTCAAGACAAAAATGTTCCATATTTTTGCGCCCCAATTCGTAAGGGTATAATTCAATAGTAAGGAAAAAATACGGCGAATGTGGAATTATCAGGCAGAAAGTTTCTAGTTATTACAATCTTTTATTTAAGATTGCAGCTATATTAACTCAATTTTATACTGAAACACAGGCCTCCTCTTTGAGGGGGAATGGGCTAAATCCACGACGCGAGCTCAGTGCGAATTGGTGGATGTCACATGTTCGGATTGTAAATTCTAAAACACATTTCCTGACAAGGTTTTCCTTCGTATTTTTGAGAGCAGAGGTAATAACTGCATAAATAATGAATGCGTCGGGTTCAAACCCACGATCTACAGCCTTCCTTACCTTACCCTAATGGTAGTGTCTGTTGAACACTGTTGCAGAACTACAGAATATTACATAATATTTAATAAAAATATATGAACAATTTTTATTGTTTAGTTTTGCAATTATTTCCATTCTCTACTATATTATTAGTAGAGAGTGAATAGGTTACTTCTAGACAAGCGTGCTCCATCTTCGAACACATCATCACTTACCATCAGGTGAGATGGTGGTCAAACGCAAGCCTATTATCAATTAAAAATATAGAACATCAGCTTTAACCACTCATACTCCTGAAATATCCTGAATAAGAAACAAATTCTAAAAAAAATACCTACCCCAAACATTCAAGTACAAAATTAAGTTTTTAACTTTTCGAATTGGAAGAAAGAAAATAAACTAAACGTAAAAGTTAAGGCCTATTTAAAAGTAAATATTCAAGAAAGTTAGATCGCTATAATTTAAGAATTGTAAGTAGTATAAAACCATTTTTTCCGGAACACAATTTGGAAGAGATTTGCAGAAAGGACGACAATTTAATCTGGTTTTTGCTTGAGTGTAAGGTGTCCAGATTTGGAAATACTTCAGGGCCAATGATGGACGGAATCCAATGAGCCGCAAACAGCTTAGTATTTGCGACATGGGAGTTGCTCCTACAGCAGAAATGATTGATGCGAAAAGGACCTTTAGGAATATTCAAAATAGCAATAATATTTTAATCTATTCTAAGGTATTTGTTCCATCGAATTTCGAAGTCAGTAAGTTTTTATTAAAAACTGAATTTAAGGCGCCGAATTCGTCGTCGACTTTATTGTTCGGTAATCCCGAACGTATCACAGCGCAGACAGAGTATGATATCCTGTTTTACCGAACTCTTATTCATGTGATTATTAGTTTTGACGACACGTTTAGCATAGTTGCAGAGGAGTCGCGTATTCCATTCTCGCATCGAATCATAATGTTTGTATGACTTACGGATAGCTGCTCGGGTCTGGGTGTTTGGTCAAATGAATTTAAAGGCATTTTAACGCATCCACAAAACAGGAGAAAATCAAAGTGTGAGATAAAGTTTTTTTAAAACAAGCAAAATAAATAAGATGGTATTTTAATATATAATTGAGCCAGATCTACATTATTTTTATTTTATTTTAGAGCTGACATTACCTAATCCTGCATGAATTTAATACATTCAGGTGTGATGTTGGCGATTTTGTACACAGAAACAGCCAAAACACAGTACCGCTAATGAGGGATTCCCTATCGGAAAAAGTCTGCGTTTCCTGATAGCTATAACTTTAAGACAATATACAACAATATTATAACATAATCTTTATTTATTTTCTCTCAAAAAGGTACAATATTGGTCCATAAATATATGTACAATAATAAACTATCAAACGCATCAAAAAGATCTATTTCCCCCAAAAAACTCGAAGACATAGTAACGTATGGTAGGGGCTTTCTATTTTTCCTGTTCTGACAATAGCGGCGGCCGACTATGGGGAGACTGTGAGCAAACAAAAGGAAATATGATTGGTGCGAGACGACGATAAGACGCCCACGTGCCAAGCCGGCTCGCTAAGGTGTCGGATAACTAAGATCCGACATGGCAGACTTCCTAACACGTCAAAGGTGGGAATATAGAGCATTATATCACTTTATAGGTGAACTACTTAATTGTATCGGTGTATATGTAACTTTGGTGGGCGGGTGAGGAAATATTGTTGGATGTAGGTAAGTTTCACAGATTTATACAAAGTTTTCATAAGATTTACAACCTTATGAAGTAATTAGTACTTATTAATTTGCTCGCATAGGTAACGCAATTGTAGGTATTGTAATTATGGGGCAAGCTCACTGTGGGGGATGTTAAGAAAGTTGATGAGTACAGCTCAGGAATGGAATTCCCTGCTGGAGTCTGTGTTTCTTGATACCTACATATAACCTCTCTATTTAATACACATTAATTACGCCAACAAAGCAGTAGGTATAATAAAATCATGAAAAGACATTATAGTAAACTACGGAACCCTACACTGCGCGTGGCCCGACACGCGTTGGGCCGTTTTTTTTTTCATTCTAATCACCTACCTATTTTTAGATGACCTTTCATGCTGACCGACCTGGTTGAGTTTGCACAAAAATCTACTGAGCATTCAATATTACTGGAAGCAGTCTACTTTAGGTATGTATCAATTCAAACCGAAATCATTTTTATTAGTTACCGTGATCATTTCTAAGTTCTACTTTAAATCATTAAAAATTAATCTCCACTACTTATATTATAAATGCGAAAGTAACTTTGTTTGTCTATCTGTTACACTTTCACGTCTGAACCACTTAACCCATTTTGATGAAATTTGGTTCAGAGATAAATTAGACCATAGAAAAGAACATAAGCTACATTCTTCTCGCTGATAAGACTTTTATTTATTTACATTTCATGCAAATATGTATAAAGGTGGACTTAGACTTTTGACATGAGCGAAATCGCAGGCAGACTCCAGTTAGGATCAGGGCCGCGACAACGGCGCGTCGTTTTCAACACGTGCTTCAAAAAGCAGTCAGCACCATTGACATCTAATTACTCCTTCCGCTCTTGATGGAGCGGAAGGGAGTGTCAGACTTCTACAACGTGTAACAGAATAAACGCAATTCCTGAAAGTAGTTGGTTCAGAAAACACAGGAACATTGGAAACACAGTGTCATGACAAATTAATATTCATATTCATTTATTTATCAAATATAAGCTAACAGTTTACACCAAATCGCTTATATCTATGCTAATTCTACAAAATTACATAAAAATTAAATTAAAACTTCTAAGGCTAAAAATAAATACAAAAAAAACAGAGTAACATAAAATTTGTAAACAAAAACAACCTTAAACATAAAATTCGAAACTTTCTAACAATTACTTCTTAATATTTAAATAAATATACATATGTTTAGCGATTGTCCATTGAGAGTCAAAAAATAAATCTGCCTCAGGAATATATTTTAAAAAGTCATTTAATAACTTAATTGCTATAGCAGTGGGAGTGTTGTTGGTTCGGGGAGCACGCCATGTAGGTAGGTAGCAGAGGAGTCTATGTTGTCGTCTTACAACGCCACGCATATACTGGTCAGGAACATAAAAATTTATTGACTCTCGTAGAACGGGACTATCTATCTTACCTACTAATATTCGATAATAATTAATTATAAGTGCGGATTCTCGTCTGAGTTTGAGTGTGTCTAAACCCACCATTCCTGACACGAACAAAAAAGGATATAGAAAGGGGTAGTATCCGTATTGACGTTTGTATAGGTATCTACAGAATTTACGTTGAATTTTTTCTATCATAATAGTGTACAGTGACTCTTGAGGACTCCAAACTATTGCATTAAATTCTAATTTACAATCAATACAATCCTTAATTCAAGAAAATGCGCTCGTGTCCGTGTCGGCCGCTAATATTGCATGAGTGTATGCGTCTGCGTAAGGATATTGTATGACGCACATACGTTTTGCGTTTAGTAAGGATAACTATTTTATAAAAAATTACTAGGTTTTGGTTTCAATTTATTTAGTTACGGATGTTGTTTTAGGGCCTGTGCACACCACGTTTTTTAAACGTGCCGTCGACGCGCGTTTTAGAAACGCCCTACAGAGCAGTTTGTTGTCGTTTGTATCGATTCAAACGCGCGGCACAGGCGCGGCGCGATACAGACGCGCGTTTAAAAAACGTGGTGTGCATAGACCCTTAGACTCATAATTTAATATTCTAATTGGGGTGTCTGAGGTATTACGCTTAATGTGTTACACCTTGTATAGACTAAAAACCCGCCCAGTTCCTTCATTTGCCCTTACATTCCGGTCAGCACATTCCTGCAACCCTGGCAGGACTTTGAAGGGTCCGAAGAATTAGTGATATCATTGTGAAGACCCATTTAGTGACAACACAAACAATATATTAATGTTTGACCTTCTCCTACCTACCTCCTATTCTCGAACCACGGAAGTAAGCATAGAAACTGAGGTAACGCGTGCGTTTTGTTCCGTAGAACTTGTGACGTGAAAAAAATAGTAGTTACTCGTATACCCAACCCCATTGTGTATAATCAATATATATAAAACGCTTCCGTTACTGACTGACTGACAGACAACGCACAGGTGAAACTACTGGGCACAAGAAGCTGAAATTTGGCATGTATGTTCCTTGGGGTGTGTAGGGGAGTACTAAGAAAGGATTTTTGGAATTTCTCACGGGATCGGAATTTACACGGAAAAAACCTCCGACACGAACGAAGTCGCGGGCAACAGCTAGTTTTATTATATACACTTAAATAAATAACCTAAACTAAAATATGGCGTTGAAAAATTCATAGTGCGTATGCATCGCTGTCCACTGGTAATGTGTCCAAAACTGTCCAAGGTAAAAGCCAGCCCTTGGGTCATGCATGCGAAGAGCCAACTAGCCGCCTTGAAAGATCTTACGTAACATACGACCTCTCGGACCCTGCGGTCTGCGAGTTTCAATCCCAATCAGGCAAAACATATAACTACCAATAAATAAAATAAAGGAGAAGTGTTTAAAACATTTCATAGTCAGTCTATTACATCCACTACGCGGAGTTTCTCTCGCCAAATTTTCCTCTATTGTTTTTAGAGCAGTGGTCATAATTAAAATTACGCAAAGTATCTAATGCACCTGCCTACCATCTACAGTTCGTAAGTTGTGTTTTACCGCAGAGAAGTGTACTTTTAGTGTCGGGCATGCCGCAATTGCGACGGTAAGACCCCTCTTTGAGGAGTGGCTAGATCGGCGTCACGGCGTCCTGACCTACTGCATGACGCAGGTCCTCACCGGACACGGAAGTTTCGGGAGGTACCTGTGTCTGATGGGAAAGGAAGAAACGCCTGGGTGTCAACACTGCGAGGACCGCCCTGAGGACACAGTAGAGCATACGGTGCAAGACTGCCCCGCTTGGGCAGAGCACCGACGTGTCCTCACGGCGGCGATAGGCGGAGACCTCTCGTGCCCGGCACTGGTCGAGGCCATGCTGTGGGGCGAGAGGGAGTGGGAAGCGGTCGCCTCCTTCTGCGAAGCAGTCATGCTATCGAAGGAGGAGGCGGGCCGCGTGAGGGAGAGGATAGCGTCCTCCCTTCAGCCCAGCCGCAGTGGTCCGGACGTTGGCCGACGATCTCCGGCCACCGTAGGCGCGGGCATGCTGACAGCGAGTAAAGGGCAACTCGCTCTCCAACCATGGACCATGCCCGGGTAGACGGCGCGTTGTGTTCCACGCGCGCCTCAAGGAGCGCCAGCAACATGACGAGGTCCCCTCTGTAGAGGGCCAAAGCCGGCCGGGGTCGTGGGACTTATCCCATTACCGTGACCCCGGAACGTAAAAGGCTATTGAAGGAACACCGTGGATTTTAGTCAGTACAAGTTTGACAGTCCCTTTGGCCCTGCCCGGGGTGGGAGGACTTATTTGATGATTTTACCACGTAAAAAAAAAAGTGTACTTTTAGTGTTAGTAAGTAAATAATACAAATTTATGTATGTAGGTCGGTTGTGTGAGAAGGACTGCCATTATAAACCCTTTTCCTCAAAAATATAGTTTGCTAATAGCAGCTGTTCCTTTCCACACATAAACAAAATCGAATAACTAATCGTACATTACGAAAACCAATTCTCGATCATCAATTCGCCCTGAAGCTTTCAGTGCGAGTTTTTTAAGTAATACTCTGATGTAATACCGACGCCGACTGGTAATTCACTAAGCAATCAAATGAGATAGGTCAATAAGCCTAAGAGTGGATCGCAAAACGTTTAACGATGTTAGACTGTAATATACGCTCACAAGGTTCATCTTATCGGGGTGAGGAAAACGTCATACTACGTGGACTAGACTGTTGCTAAGGCAATTAGTCCAGGCAATTGATGGCATACGGTTGCCTTGATTTTTTATAAAAATGGATCGATATACAAGTACATAATCATCAGTTGTGTTTTTGCAAATATTCATAAGGTAAGTCACCTTTATTTTGTAACTAGTTTCTGCCTGTGGCTTTGCTCGAGTAAAAAGTTTCTTTTTTCATTGTTAAAAAGTGTAGCCGGTATCGTTCTCTAAGGTCTAATCTATCTCTTTACAATCGGTTAACTGGTTTAGATGTGAAAGTGTTACAGGCAGACAGAGCTACTTTTGCCAGTAAAAAACTATTTAACATGAACATACCAAATTTTATGACCTCCTTGAAACTTCTTAGTTAAACTAGTTACCCAAATTTCCTAAAAGATATCTTAAACGGTTATATGTCGACGCTTTCCGCTACAAAGGGCGTAACTCCAAAACACATAGTTTTGGCTATGAGCAAAAGAGTAAACAAAAAAAAATCTTTCTCAAATATCTCTTTCATTTTTATACTTATAAAATTGAGTCCTAGGATGAAAGTTCTTAAATTTTGGATGTCTTTTGCCTCATTTAATTACAGTTATGTACGATAGTTATTAACGAAGTTAGCATGGAGTTACACCCCTGGAATCGAAAAAAAAATGTAAATACACCCCTAAATTAAATGGCTTGATAACAAACGTATGCGGTAAAAACCAGTTATGCACATACAAGGGTAATTTACGTAGTTATAAAGACCATGTTTTTTCGCAAAATATGTACATACACCCTGAAATTAATACTAATGTACTGAATCAATAGGCAATTTTATTAGTAAGGATGAATATAACTGAATTAATAAGGATGGGTTGTAGGTAATTTTAATATAAATAGTAATAAGTTGAGTAAAAATTAAATAAACGGTTCTAAATATCTAAACATATTTATTGTTAATTGGTAATATCAATTGCAATCAAATTGGAAGTTACAGGTGCCGTGAGCAAGTTGGGTTCTGGATAACACAATTATTTTATTTACTAATATATATATATTAATTCAGAATCGGCTCGCGTTTGACCAGCATCTCACCTGATGTTAAGCAATGATGTGGTCGAAGATGGAGCACGCTTGCCTAGAAGTAACCTATTCACTCTTGACTTAAATGCCCCCAGGTTATAGCGATCAGGAAACACAGACTCCGGCAGGGAATTCCACTCCTTAGCCGTATGCACAATGAAAGTATTCCCAAAACGTTTTGTAAGTAAGGGTGGGTAAGCATCTGTTCCGGTGTGAAGTACCGTCTCACATTTGCTAGGATTCCCAACTTTTTTGCTGCTAGTTGAGCCTTTGCCTCAATAAACAAACCAAAATTGAGGGTAAAAGTTAGTGCTACCCCAAGCTCAATACGATCGGTTATCGGCACGGTTACATCGCGGAAAGTAGGTGCCGGTTGGAATTGGCTCCTTTTTGCGGAAAAGAAACGCCTGGGTCTTACCTGCATTAAACTTGACAATGTAGGCATCACCTCATTAGGAGACAGCCTTCAAGGACAAGTTCAAGCGGCCATCCTCACGGAGAGACTGGATGTGTGACTCACCAGCACGCGCGCTAGACACATATCTCTCAGCAACTGTGCTGTCGTCTGCATACCCAAAAGTACAGAGCATAAGCAGATCATTAATGTGCAGCAAAAATGAAGTTGCTGAGAGAACCGACCCCTGAGGGATCCCTGCATTAATTGCCAATTGGCCAGACGAGCAGCCATCAAAAACCGCTCGAATAGACCGATCACTCAGGAAGTCTTCAATCCAAACGCATAGTTAAATGGGTAAACCGGAAGAAGGAAGTTTAGCAATAAGGCTATCGTGCCAGACCCTATCAAAGGCCTTGGAGATGTCAAGAGAAACAGCAAGTGCTTCCCCCTGCTTCTCAATGGCCTCGCTTCAGATGTGAATGGCACACGCTAGAAGATCCCCAGTTGACCGGTTTTTGCGAAAGCCGTATTGTCGGTCACTGAGGACATCCTTAGTTCATCGTGCATCGTTGGCTTCTAGGTATGCCAGGAGCTTGCTATTAAGTACGTAACTAAGATAGGCCTGTAGTTGGCCGGGTCAGTACGACTGCCATTTTTGGGCACACGCTGCACGTTAGCCAGCTTCCATGCTTTCGGTGACAGTTCAGGCGCAAAAGTCTTAAGAACAATTGCTGGTATCCTGTCGGGGCCACTAGTTTTGTTCACATCGAGATTACGCAGCACTCTACGAACGTCTTTCTGATGTATGCGAATATCCTATATATGTAGGGCGTAACTCACATTTTGTTTTGTTGCTGTGTTTTACCCCGTTTTGTATTCAAGAAAATATGTTTATTTGTAGATACAGCAAGTTTTCTGTCGTGATGTAAAAGAATTGTGTTTTACGACTTGGTTTTTCGAAAAAGAGATGTTTAGCGTTAAGAAAATGTTGGGTAGTAAAAACCATTTTTTTCAACGTAGCGCAATTTTAAATATACAGATAGAAAGAGCGTGAAAAACTAAGTAAGACTGCATCAAAAAGTCAATTTGGCCAAAATGGTCTTTACGCCCTTTGTAGCGGAAAGCATCGATGTATAGATATTAACGTTAGAAGATCGTCGATTCTCTGAGTCTGATTGACTAACATATATATTATTTTAAACACGTACGTCAAAAACCTGATGCACTTCAAGAAAGTTTAAATTTGGCACCTAGCTAGATTTTCGATATTTTCCAATCAATCAATTCCAATCAATCATTGCGTAAAACTTAACGCCTTGCAAAATTATAAGAGCAAAAACTTGTACTTTGAAGAATAATATTTTTAACCGACTTCAAAAACAAGGAGGAGGTTCTCAATTCATCTTGAACATTTTTTTTTATGTATGTTACCTCATTACTCGCAGCTGGCTGGACCGATTTCGAAAATTCTTTTTTTGTTTGAGAGGGTATACTTTCTAGTTTGTGGTCCCATTGTCGTCATGTTTGGATCTGATGATGGGATCATGGAGAAATCAAGGGAACTCTTCAAATATTATAGGCACACCTATAGCGTTTTGGGTATTTCTTATAGTACCTTGTGCAGATGCTCTTGAAAAGCACCATTTGAGGAAGTGGAACTGATGATGAAGACCCCAGATGACCACCAAAACTACTCAATAATAAGTATTTCGTGGATTGCGATTAGATTACTTGAATATAGATGTTAAGCACTTTATGCTCGTCACAATGCATATGGTGAAGTAGAGCTGATGGTGATGTACCAGGAGAACTCCTCAAAAATTAACGGCTCTACACCGGGAAAAGCAATATTTTGTAAAAGGTGATAAGTAGTTGACATTTTGGCTTTTGTATCTAGATAAATTATAAACCGACCCACTAAAAAGCGTGAAAAAATTTTTTTAGCAAGAAATGGAAACGACTTCTATATAAAAACACTACAAAGGCAAAAATAATTTTAATTTTGGAAGGCGGTGTCAAAAAAAAGAAAATACAAAACAAATGACACCGACTACCGAAATTAAAATTATTTTTGCCTTTGTAGTGTTTTTATATAGAAGTCGGTTCTATTTTTTGCTAAAAATTTTTTATAGGTAAACAAGATTTTATTGGTAGACACTCCAATCCATAGCAATTATTTTATAACTTACAAATAAGTGAAAATACCCGGTTGGATTCCTCAAAAGAAGATTGTTTAACTTTTAGCGAAATCAGGAATCTTTTTTAAGCAGGCTAGTATATATATATTATTTAAATAACTTATTGTACTTTTACTTACTTCAGATAGTAGTGTGCTAGTAATAATTAAGCAGGTGCAAATACAACGCATTTACTAATTACGAATTTTGCAATGTTACATTAGTTAGTTTAGTTATAAGTACTTAACTTTATTAAATATGCCTGTAATAAATGTATTTACAAGTAATGAATTCTCTCCTAGAACACGAGTGTGAAATTATGAACCAAGTTCAATATAATTATAGGGAGGTTATCGGCTTCACCAACAAAAGACTTTAGATCTAATTGGGTGCCAATGTTTGTAGATAATCCTGAATCGGCCAGTTTTCATGTGAAAACTTCTGTGTAATGACTAGTAAGTATGTACTTACTAGTCATTTTATGTTAAGCTTATCCAATTTGTAACTTTATGATATATGCAAGTTATTCTTTAACCAACTTCATTATATTGTAAGGCTCTATTGTTATAAATATTTTTCTGTTAAACGAAACTAGCTTAGGCATATTGAATAGATCATAAGTTATTCACATTGTGATATATTCATCTTTTCACATGTATGTATTTGGCAGTCCCATTTGGCGTTAGGACGGGTCATCGGTAATCGCCAAAAGTTTATGTCACCCGAAGTAATTTTTCTTTAGTCTACGTTTTCTTAATTATACATGTATGGTGTAAATAATAAAGTGTATCCTATTTTCAGATTGAGTGAGTCGGATCGCGGTTGACCAAGATGAGATGAACTGGGCAGGTACTAACTAATAGCAGGAAGTCACGCAGGCTCGCGAAATTTAGACGAATTGGAGGTATTTCTTTGTCGTTACTAGTAGTAAATTAGTTCAGAATAGCATAACAGGGATTTACCTCATCATAACGTGTCAACTTAGCATTTAAAATGAAATGGCAATAGATAATTCATAACAATTTCTAGAACGATACCGTGTTTGGCCCAAAAATAGTGCAAACTAAATCCATATACATCGAAAAGACTTTTACTTCTCTTCTCAGGATAAAACCAAAAACGAATCATGGGGAACTGCGTTCGCTTATCATCTATAAACATGATACGCTCACCAATCTCTCGGACAGTACCTAAATGACATGGCATCATTATCCCCTTTCATCAGTGCGTTCTATCAGAAATGCCGTATTCCCAGGAACTGAAAGGGCAGATAAGTCAAACTTTTAACAACAAATAACAGGAAATTAGTGCACAGTTTAGCATTTAATAATCGTTATCAAACCGATAAATTAAGCCTAGTCATTGTCACGTGCAGGCAATGTTTGCTAATTAGTTTATCCATTGATGTCCTTTTCTAGTTAGTCTGTTTAGCTAAGCTAACTAAAACGAAAGAAAATGACGTATAAACGTGTTATTTATAACAAATTTTAAAATAATCATATTACTATTTATGATCTGGAGTTATTAAAAAGTAAAGGCAAGGCCTATTAGGGCTTTGTAAAAACTAATATAAGACAAATATGCGTTTAGTTTCGATGGGGGATTCGAAAAAATTGAATTGTTTGTTTGAAACTCGTTGACTTTCAGGAATTCGACGCTTTTCTGATGGTCGCCACTGCTAAACTGTTGATTCTGGCTCTCAAAAGTTATTTCAAAAATATCTCAAAATACATTGACATGCACATACATATATAGCTCATTAGATATACATATATATAATATTTGATTGGTCATGTAATGTATCTTTAATGCCTGCCCTTAAACAATAAAGGATATTTGTTTTGCAACTACATTAAAAACAACTCCTATACATGTGATTTTTTTGCAAATTTTACTACAATGAGGCCACTGTTTTTAGACCACTCTGAGACACACTGAAAAAATTGTCTTAGTCACTTTTACAGTAAATAAAACCAATTACATTTAAACAAACTCTACCTAATGCAATTGAAAATGCAGATAAGTTATGAGTCGTAAACGGGATGGTCGTGATAAATGTAATAAAATGTGTAATGGGCAGTGGAGGGTTGTCTCGACGACAATGTGCGTGCGGTACTTCAGACCGACACGTTTACTGCCGATAAACTGTAATACTAAAGCCTATGGACTTTCATGTTTGAAGTATTTGTTTGTCTGTAGTATACATATGTGTGGTATAAGAATAATTTATTATCATAATGGTCACATTTTCAATGTGTTGATTTCTGGAACTCATACTAGGATTACCTGTGTCGTGAGTTACAGGCTCCTTCGTTACCCTTATGTGATGAGATAACAATTTCTTAATCGAAACTAAACTACATAACTAAATATAATATTTACATGACTGTTGTGTGTGGTGTGGGTGCAGGTATATGTAGTAAATATATAAATGCTTTTTAAGTGAGACTCCTTATAGTTTCGCTATATCCATCTGTCCGTCCGTCTGACCGCGGCTTAGCTCAGAAACTATTAGTACTAGAACGCTGAAATTTGGAATGGATATACATATTAATCAAGCTGAAAAACTGGTAAAATCAATCATAAAAAAGCTACTTTTAAAGTAATCCTCCTACACGTAAAGAGGGAATGATTTTGAGGCTGAACAGGCAGAACCGCTGAACGGATTCACATAATTGAGGTCTCGTTAGATTCGTCTTAGCAGTCCAAGTGTTCTTAGATAGGTGACATTTGAAAAAGTGACAAGCAGGCGGACCCATCACATTTAAAAAACAAATATTTTCATTTGGGTCCCGCCTGCTTGTCACTTTTTAAAATAAAAATGTGCTTGTTTCTTGCATATCAGTTGAGCAGTCGGGTTTTTTAGATTTTTAAAATAACTGTTTTTGCTTTGGAAATATAAAAGTGTATGACCTTTTTACTATTTCCTTTTTATTTATCGCTAATCCAATAAAATAGATATTATTGACAACACAAACGTACCTATGCGTTGCACGTACAAACCAATACCTACGTATATTCAGCTCTTTAACGCTTCGCAGCCCACTGTCATGAGACGAAAATACAGGAATCACACGACAACGCCAAAGAGTCGCGCGATTGAAAATACGCAATACAAAGGAACTCAAATCAGATCACAAGTGGGAATTGTTAACGCCAATTTTAGATTGTCATACGTCATCATGGTATATTATATCGTGCTCGTAACTAAATATTAACAACCGAACGGGTTGATGTTAAGCAACACCTCGCCGTGGTCGGTCCGCCTAGGGACTATTTTAACATATTGAAATTTCTTCATGCCCTGGAAAGCAACTTAGGCATGGCATGGCATGGTTGGCCTTGCCTATCTTTGACAGTCGTTACGAGTAGTCAGGAGCCAGAAAATCTAGCTTTATTTTTGCTATAATGCTATAAGGGCTATTGTGTTCGGAGTGGGAAGCGGTCGCCTCCTTCTGCGAAGCAGTCATGCTATCGAAGGAGGAGGCGGGCCGCGTGAGGGAGAGGATAGCGTCCTCCCTCCAGTCCAGCCGCAGTGGTAGACGCCCACGGCGTCGGACATCGGCCGACGATCTCCGGCCACCGTAGGCGCGGGCATGCGGACAGCGAGTAAAGGGCAACTCGCTGTCCGACCATGGACCATGCCCGGGTCGACGGCACGTTGTGTTCCACGCGCGCCTCAAAGAGCGTCAGCAATATGACGAGGCCCCCCCTGTAGAGGGCCGAAGCTTGCCGGGGTCGTGGGACTTATCTCATTACCGTGACCCCGGAACGTAAAGGGCTATTGAAGGAATACCGTGGATTTTAGTCAGTACAAGTCTGACAGTCCCTCCGGCCCTGCCCGGGGTGGGAGGACTCATCTGATGATTTTACCAAGAAAAAAAAAATTGGCCAAGTGCGAGTCGGAATCGCCCATGAAGGGTTCCGTAGTAACTATACCAAGTTTTACATGTATAGACTTAATAGTTTCGGAATAAAATGGCTGTGACATACGGACGGACGGACAGACAGACAGACGGACAGACAGACAGACGGACAGACATGTCGAAACTATAAGGGTTCCGTTTTTTGCCATTCGGCTACGGAACCCTAAAAAGGGCTATCGTGTTTCCCAGCTCAGTAGCTATCCTATCTAACCTCCACAGCCCAGTGGCTGTGGAGGTTAGATAGGTAGGCAGGCAGCTGCATCCTATTAGACTTGAAGCTGACTCCGACATAGTTGCGAAAAATCTAAGCAGATGATCGGGTGAGTCTCATATCATATAACGTTATTTGGTATATTTTCATTGCAATAACGTACACGAGATAAACATGAGTTATATGAACTGATGATATAATTTTTTTAGATATAACATTTATATACACTAAATCTTATTTCGTATAACGTTATTGAATATAACGTTTATTTAATCGAATATCATTAGGCCTATCGTTTAAAATATATAATATTGTGAGCGTACTGCGGGAGTGGCGTGACAGAAACGAATCGCTGCAAAACCCACTCCACGTAGTCTTGTCTTTCCTACCCTAGGAGTGTTAATTAAAATCGCGTAGGCGCGGAGGGGCGAGGCGGCCCGGGCACGGGACCGCCGAAGCTCTACAGCGCCGGAGCCGTGGCAGAAACCATGCCTGCCGCATGTTGCATGCCTGCTGCATGCTTGCTTGCGTGCTGCATGCTTGCTTGCCTGCTGCATGCATGGTGTATCCTTGTTTGGATATTTTTACAGGGATATAAAAACTAGGCATTTTATTATATTATACCAAATAGGTTTTATGTCTTTTGAGTGATATATCAAACGATTTTATATTCAATGTATGTTATGCTTATAAAAATTAGTTGCTTTAAAATTATATTAATCGTTTATTATATTAACCTGTCATTATATCAGATAAAGTTATAGATTCAGTTGTTATATCTTGTATATATTAGAGATTTTGTAATTATATCATATATTACTTACCCTAGATGATCATGGTAAAACTATTTAAGTAAGCAATTTATGTTCCCAGTTTGCCATGTTGTGCTGGCTCTGCCACTGCAATTGGGGATGACTTCAAGCGGCGCAAATATATATTATGCTCACTGGTACTCATATTTTCAAGTCGTTTGAAGTGTCTCTTGGAGCGTGGGTCTTTTGGGCTAACAGGCTATCAAAAGGCTGGTTGATACTTCCTGAGGCCTAAGGGCTGGCTATATGGCCAGAGGCTAAAGCATTGCCGTAGAATGTCACCTTTATTGCGTTAATTACCAGCTGAAAACGATGAGCACGACTTTTTTGATGATTTTCTTTAGTCGATAGTTTAGTTTTGTTAAAATAGTCATCTATTTATAGGTTTACTTTTAACGGCTAAAAGTTGAAAGTTCCGTTCTACATTAGTTTTGTTTATTTTCGATGACATGTTGGAAAAGTTTTAATTGGCAAAATAGAGCATTTAAGTTGATTTCCTTTATATAACATGAAGTAGGTATTGAATAGGTCATTACTGTCATAAATGCTACTGTTGAGCACAAGGTCTTGGGTTTGATTCCCAGTTCGGATATGTGTTATTGAGTTTTTCTTTCTGTTTCAGTATAGCAGTCCGGAACTAGTAAAGGATAACGGCAATAAAGTCATACCTCGTTATATAAACGGGACATTAATACTGTCAAAATTTGCGTACTGTAACACTTTTGTCTAACTCGCTTATTTCTACAGGCGTGATCATTTGAAAATATATAGTATTTCATAACTTGAAAATATGTAGCTTTTTTGTAACTTTGTCGCTATAATTTAGACTGACGTCAAGGCCATAATATATTCAATTATCCAATAACTGAATTGATTGTATAAACTTATACCTACCTTTTAGAGCAGGACAGCAAAGTATTAATTAACTATTGAGTGAAAGGGTCTTAACGAAGAAATTTTCATCACTTCCTATTTAGCATACCAAAATTAAAAATAGTGCTTAATTTCCCCAAAAGCGTAAGATACTCTTTTAAATCCTTCGCAACAATTATAGGTCTAAATGGCCCAAATCTCGACTATTGCTTTAGAACATTACACCGAAATACACTAACATAAAATAAACAAATATAGTAAATATTTGCGGAAACCTCTTTTCATTCGAAGAAAATAATAGTAAGGGAAAACCCTTTAAGAGAGTCGCGTAAAGGGTTTTCATAATAATGTCAACAGCAAAGAATATATTTGCATGCTATTTTGATTTTTTGGTACGTACAAATTAATTGAAATTGCATGTCTGTAGATTCCTCTGATTTAATAGTGTAATAGTTTTAATTTATTATCATATAAAATCACAATCATATTGCTTATATAACTAGTGACTTAAAAATAAAACAATACAACATAGGAGCATCTGCTGCTGAACTAGGAGAAATTCTGTATCTCGGCAGACAGCGCCAATCCTCTAAGTCTATGTAACAGAAGAAATTAAGCCAACCAGTACAAACATATTTATAATTTAGAAAAAAAAAAATCTAAAACAGTTAAACAAATACCCTTGATAATTAATCGTTATGGGTAGTAAGAAGCGAGAAAATTTGACAACATTCTCGCCAAAGCGTATCCGTGTTACCGAGCTTTGTAATTTCATTCAGCAACGTATTTAATAAACGAACATTAATCTAAGAGCCTACTTTAGGATTATTTCTATAATGATAGTAGTGTAATTTTTTTAAAGATAACTATCAATTTGGGTAGCATTTACATTACTAGCAATCTTGTTCTAACTCAATCCAACTAAGCTAAATATGCTTGTGTATGGAGTGGGTTCACGGCAATAGGTGGGGTTCAAACCAGCGACCTCTTGATCACAAGTGCGACACCTTAGTCATTAGGCTATTGACGCTTGGATATGGATATAATATAATAAAGTATATAATATTGTACTCTTTTCGTACAAGGAACCCCAACCAGTGGTATTTTTATAAGAAAAACAATATACCTCAGAGCGAGAGGACTTAATATTTTTTTCCCACTCGTAGATCAGCTCACTAAGGCTGTGCGTCTACTTAACCGGTCTGTCCTGTGGTGACCTCTAATCAATAAAAGGCCCCCAGCCAGGGCTAGGATTTAATAAATGCATTCAAAACCCTTATGATAAGTCCGGTAACAAAACGATATTGCGATCTATTTCGAAGCCAACGCCATCTAGAGAATTCACATGTAAACGTTTGGTACAAATATGAGATTTGTGCGTTGGCATCGAAATAGAGGTTGAACAAATATAAATAAATAACTGCAGGAAATCTGGAAAATATTCCGATTAATGTAGTAATTCAGAACATACTCGTACCTTATAAAATACTGTTACTTGTTAATCATCAGCCATAACTGATTTAAAGGGTGGCAAAAGGATTACATCTAAATTCCCTCCACGTGTCTGAATGGCGGTGGTAACTTGATTGAGCGTCCGGTTCACCCCAAACGTATAGGTACACGAACTGAATAACCACATAGTCACAACCACAACCCAGTTACTTACTGGAAACTGTAGCTAACTAAAAATATATATTCCCTGAAGTGTGGTAACTTTGTTGCGCTAGTTTTTCTTCCCAAGCGGTGATGGGTGTACGTTTTGGAGTACTGTCTTCATATTCATATGTATTTCATGTTCAAAAAGTACTGATGCTCAAACGAGTTATTATAAATCCCTTTTGCTTATGATTAGATTTAATTTGCAACACCATAAACGAGCACCGCAAGAGAGCAAATTACTATGTCAGAGAAGAATGGTGGCGGGTGATAGAGCGAGTCTCTCTCATTACAACTATACTACGTGACGGCCTTGACCACTCAGTAAATTAAGGAGGAGATTTCCTTCGATTCCAATACATAAAACTAGTTGTCAGTCTTTGGGCTGAAAGAAGCATTTGCTGTAGTGTAAATAACTGGAAGGTAACTAGATCATTGCGAGACTGTTTATTCCAAGACACAGACATCAGTCGCGTTACCTTCAATTACCTTAGAAGTAAAGTTTAGAAGCATTCACAATCACAAAACAACGGCTTCACACAATACCACGACTGGCCTATGTTAGTAATTCATTCATACATTCAATGACTTTCAACCAATGTGGTGTCTTATAATGGGTCCACCATTGATACAGCAGCTGAGTTGGAGCCTTTTGACCAAAGCTGTAGGTACAGGCACCACGTGCATCTATTTCAGGTTCTTCCATTTCCCTTTTCTTTTTATTTATTTATTTAATTAATTTGGATCTCCAACAAAGAATACACCTTACAAGCTAAAACAATAAATATACAGATTTGTTTTAACATTGTGCTTCTTTAATTACAGGAGACCATTTCATGCATTGAAAATTAAAAATAAATTATTTAAAAATGAAAATAATTATAGCTAACAGGCAATTAAAAATTGAATTAAACAACTACATTATATTTAATAAATAAATTAACAATTATTTATTCAATAATAATAAAAACACAAGCATACATACAACATAGCAAGATTACAAAACCAGAGAGCAGTCTATTCTAATATAAATCATTACTCATTGAATTGAAAACCCATGCATTACGAAACCCTAAACAACAGTTTAAAAATACTAAGCGAATAACTTTTTTACTTTTGACTTTGAAAAAGGATGAGCTTTGTTGTCCGTCAATATGTATTTTTATTCTAATGTTGGAGTCATCTTTAAACTTAACTAAGACGTTGAGAATGCATTAATAAAAAAATCAGTCCAATAGGCACTATGTCCTGATTTAAAGGGCCAATTGGCACATTAACTGGATCGGACTGCAATTAATGTCATGGCGAGGACTAATTAATTAAGAGCAACTCTCACTGTCCGTAATTCCTATCTCTATAGAGCTTATGAAAATTGTATTAACTTAATGCTATAACTTAATGTTTTAATTCAATTTAAATTGAAGTTTAAATTGAGTTGCCATAGTTTCTTAGATCAAAATTAAAATGTATTAAAACGTATACGTAATAGTTGAGAAGAAGTAATATTTTATGTATAATTTGTCTCGTACTAATTTGGCATGTTCTACTAATCTCTTATTAAAAGTTACAACTGTACTAATTTTTATGGGTGTGTGTAAGTGCGGGGTACACTAAGATTCCTGATATCGTGGGGTCTACTCTCTTTACATCGAAAGGACACATTATACATTATTTTCATAAGAAGATTTTATGTGACCAGCGCGCGGTTTAACATTCTTTATGCACATTTTCTTGTGACACATCCAAGTTAACGGCCAAGTCACATAAAATCTAACTATATTAATAAAGAAATCGCAGTAAAGAACCTTAGACTAGGATTGGCTTTGCTTAGAGATTTTATTACTTTTTATAGAGAAACAAGCAGCTCCATCGAGACTTGGCTAGTTTTTTACAGGATTTTTTTCGTGGGATTTCACTTAGAAACCAATTTTTTACTTGATTAGTTTCTTAGTTATACATTCCATACGTTTCATTATTAGGTTATCTTATTAGATTTTTTTTTGCAAGACATAAAATACTTCAGACTCCAGTTTCATATATATGAAAGAAGGGGCTCATCACACTGAATAACTTTTGTCAAGGCGCATTTCCATATCTCCCATAGTTCAGCTGAGATTTTAGGGTTCTTCATCAGATACTCCAGATCTTCATTTTTTTTTATTTAAAAGGAAGTGTTTACCACGCTTTATAAATTTTGTGAACACAGTATGTCGATAAATTTAATAGTTTGGCTGGTTTGTTACGGTTTATTCTTAGTGTCATCAAGTACTCCAGATCTTCCATGATCCTCGTTTTATAGATTTCCCTTTATATGGATACTAAACCCCACCTCCGTGCCGAATTTCGCCTCTCTAGGTTTATGGCAAGTACTAATTCTATTTTGATGATCAGTAAGTTAATGAATCAGTGAGTGTCGAATTAGCACAACTTTGCTTTTGCATAACTTAAGAAATAAATAAGCTACAAAAATTAAAATTTTGTGGTATAAGTTTGTGCGCGTAAACCGTAAACCTATCCAGAGGTCCTCAAATAGGGGTATGAAAATACGCCGAAATAGTTCCAAAAAAGGATGGTACGGCAGTGTTTGCTTTGCGCTCGATCTGGCATATTTTTGGCACAATAAAGATTAATCATAATCATTTTTTATTGTACCGTTATGAGTTTCATTTGAACTATTCATGATATGAAACCTAGATACTTTCCTTTTGTTACAAACCGCAATGAAGTACAAATTCTCCGAGTAATATCCTAATATACTCTCATACTAATTTGTAAAGGATATGTGTCACCACATAAACGCCTCGTCTCCATTCCGATTCACAAAGGTCTCAGTTTACGATCCATAAACCGCATGAGCTCATGCCAATAAGTGATCACTCTTACGTCTTACACATTAAATGCCTTGTAAACTGTGATTAGGATTTGGAGTAAATTGTAGGCAAAGTTCAAAAAGAAACTGTGTGCTCAATACCACTAATAATTACCTACATATTATCAGTAAAAACTATACATTGTTATAAAAATAAAGATTTAATTTGGCACACACAATTTAGGAACCAAAAATAAGGAGACTTAATTTAGTGAAATAATTCATTATGTGAGTCTTGCGGCTGCGACAAAAAGGCCCAGTATAGCAAAATGACACTAAACTAGAAATTGCCTGACCCTAGTTTCCAACTAAATCTTATGTTGAGTGTATTACAGTTTTCTAATTGTGAAGTTTATCTAAAAAATAATGTTAACCACAAATTGTTATGAAATTCGGACAAGGTTTTTGGACCAAAACTAAACTATATGCGAAATCGCTCTGCAAACCAAGTCGCAAATAAAAATTGCCCCACTGTCAATCCGTTAAACCCGTTTTGTGGCGAACTGTATAGTTTTTTAGTTTGTGTATGCAGTAAATGAATAAAATACCAGCCTGTTGCTTCAGGTGAACTTACATCTGAGGCAGTGATATCTCATTGGAACTTTCCTACAACCCCGAAACCAGCACTTTTGTTAGTATTTGTTTATTTTTCTTTATATTATGGGTCATGCATGCATGTGTGTGCATTAACAAATAACTAAGCGAAATAAAAGGGGTCAGGAATAACTCCTTTGCGTCATAAATATAGTCCAAATCGCTGTTAAAGGTAAAACCACTCGTAGCATTGCCCCGTTGAATAACACTCACGCACGAAAAGTTGAATAATTGTTTTTGTGGTTTCACAGAAAGCTCCATAAGCTCTCGAATGCTATGGCCCTAGTGAATTAACCCCAAACAGCCATGCAATTATACTATATAAAGCTAAATTACCACTCACTCACTGACTGACTGACTGACTCATTGACATAATTGTTCTCCCAGATGGTGGATGGGGAGGTGGGTATATTTTGACAGATTCGTAAACAAATAACTCTCAAACCTACGGGAAAAGTGCCAAACCTCCCCTTTTCCCCCCCTTCTCCCCCCTCCCTATCGTATCTCGGAAACTACGAGACCCGTATTTTTTTTTTTTACGGATTCGTGTAGAGGAGGCTCGGTAAAGTAAAAACCATTTTTCAAAGTCCCCCCCCCCGCCCCCCTTTTCACCCCCTTTAGGCGGTCTCGGAAATTAAGAGACTTGGAACATTTTTTTTTTTTCAGATTCATTTAGAGGGGCAATGCTTTAGTCAAAATACTTCTGCAACCCCCCCCCCTCCCATCACCCCCCCCCCTTTTTTTTTTCACAAGCACGCAAGGTGCTTGCACCTCGCGCAACACGCAAATACTAAACCCCCCATTTTCCCCCATCACCCCCCCCCCCTTTTTTTTTTTTTCTTTCACAAGCACGCGAGGTGCTTGCACCTCGCGCAACACGCAAATACTAAACCCCCCCATTTTTTTTATTTTCACAAGCTCGCGAGTTGCTTGCACCTCGCGCAACATGCAAATACTATACCCCCCCCATCACCCCCCCCCATTTTTTTTTTTTTTTCACAAGCACGCGAGGTGCTTGCACCTCGCGCAACACGCAAATACTAAACCCCCCCATTTTCCCCCATCACCCCCCCCCACCTTTTTTTCTTTTTTCTTTCACAAGCACGCGAGGTGCTTGCACCTCGCGCAACACGCAAATACTAAACCCCCCCATTTTTTTTTTCACAAGCACGCGAGTTGCTTGCACCTCGCGCAACATGCAAATACTATACCCCCCCCATCACCCCCCCCATTTTTTTTTTTTTCACAAGCACGCGAGGTGCTTGCACCTCGCGCAACACGCAAATACTAGTCTACTATATAAAAATTAGTCGGGTTTTCCTTCCTGACGCTATAACTCCAGAACGCACGAACCGATTTCATTCGTCTTGGTTTTGAAATGTTCGTGGAGGTCCAGGGAAGGTTTAAAAGATGAGAAAAATTAAAAATAAACCGGGAAAACCGTCAAAACAGCCCTTTTCTATTTCCTATACAAACGTTTTCTAAATAAAATGGAGAGTAGGGTAGGGGTAGGGTATGGGTAGGGTAGGGGTAGGGTAGGGGCAGGGTAGGGGTAGGGTAGGGTTGGGGTAGGGGTAGGGGTAGGGTAGGGGTAGGGTAGGGGTAGGGTAGGTTTAGGGTAGGGGTAGGGTAGGGGTAGGGTAGGGTAGGGTAGGGGTAGGGTAGGGGTAGGGTAGGGTAGGGGTAGGGTAGGGGTAGGGTAGGGGTTGGGTAGGGGTAGGGTAGGGTAGGGGTAGGGTAGGGGTAGGGTAGGGGTAGGGTAGGGGTAGGGTAGGGGTAGGGTAGGGGTAGGGTAGGGGTAGGGTAGGGGTAGGGTAGGGGCAGGGTAGGGGTAGGGTAGGGGTAGGGTAGGGGTAGGGTAGGGGTAGGGTAGGTGTAGGGTAGGGGTAGGGTATTGGTAGGGTAGGGTAGTGTAGGATTTGGGTAGGGTAGGGGTAGGATAGGGGTAGTGGTATCGATTGGGTAGTGTAGGGTTTGGGTAGGGTAGGGGTAGGATAGGGGTAGTGGTATCGGTTGGGTAGGGGTAGGATACCACGCGAACGAAGTCGTGGCGGGTCAGCTAGTTTCATATAAATATGGTAGTTGTACTTGCGCCGTTGTAGGCTTTTTGCTCTTTGAGCAGCTATATTTAGAATTTTATATAAACATTAAATATAAAAGTAGTATAAGAACTAATAACTGTTCTAATGAGGGATTTTTGACATATTTCTTTGGGGGAGGGGGGGAGATCATTAAATGACTCATACCGCTCTGGATGTAGCGAAAAGGAGTGGTAGACGTCTACTAACTAAAAACCCACCTTGATCCTTCAGTTGCCTTTTCGTATTGGGATCGCGGTATCTGGTTAGAACATTCACGCAATCCCGGCCAGGAGGTGTTTGACTCTAACGTGTGATTTCGATTTACTAAAATCAATACAGTGCACAGAATTTTCTGTGTTATAATGAGGGTTGAATTTTGTTGAACAGTTAGGGTTCATTAAACTATATTCATAGCTGCTGTGACTAACTGGCTCCTGTCATATTTGATATCCATCACAATGCCTGTGAATGAATATTAATTGATGAAATTGGCCCTTCTAATTAAAAGACCCGTTTGCTGCTAGAACCGTTTCGTTTTTCGAGAACTGTAATTAAATAGAGGGCATAAATTAAATAATTTGCGTAGGTCTCTACTATAGGGAAATAATGTAGGGTCCCGATACGTTTTAGAGTAAAAAACCGGATAAGTGCGAATCGAACCCACCCACCGAGGGCTCCGTACTGAAGGTGCGGTATTTTTATGATTTTTTTTTCATTATAAATAAAAATTCTAACGTCGGTATAAAAAAAATAACATATGTTTTGGAATATCCACATCAAGTTCTTTCATATGATGCCTCAATTGAAGTAGCTTCAAGTTTGATTTTTTCTGAGTTTCGAGAGACTGTAGACTTGAGTAAGTATATGGTTTTAATTCAACTCGATATCTCCACGCGTTCCCGAAATTAAGGGCCTTGAAAGACAGACCGATAAACGGACAACAAAGTGATCCAATAAGGATTCTGTTTGTTTTTCCTTTTTAAGGTACGAAACGCTAAAAATTGATGAAAGCATGACGTAAGTTTAGACATAAGTTTTTAAAGTAAATTAAATATCTGAAAGATTTTCCTCGAGCATTATTATAGCAAACTACCATTGCCGGTGACTTCGTTCACGTGGGTATTTTCGCCGGATAAAAAGTAGTTTATGTGGTTGTTGTTAGTGGATGTGTTAATTGTTGTTTTTATTTTATGTATTCAAAAAAAGAAAGTAATCATTTTAAGTTTTATCCTGCATCTTGGGTGCATTTACAAACATAAAAATTAACTTATACACAAAAACATCTTTACGTTTGTACCCGTACACACAAAATATTTTAGGAATACTTTCATTATGCGTACGGCTATGGATGGAATTCCCTCCCGGATTATGTGTATCCTGATAGCTATAACCTGGGGTCTTGAAGTGAGGAGTGAATAGGTTAGTTCCTAGGTAAGTGTGCTTCATCTTCGAGCACATCATCGCTTACCATCAAGTGAGATGGTGGTCAAACTTTTTTAAATTGTTATTAGGCTCGCTATTGTCAATAAAAAAAAAACATTTGTTCCACTGCGGGACTCGAACAGGCGACACGAAATGTCGCAGCTGATCATTTAACCAATGCGTCAAACAAGTCATTGTCAACAAGCCCTTTGCGTGATCGCATAACTATAAACTTTAAATGAGAGTTACCAATAAAAATTGATGAAACACGAAATGTGTTCAAAATTTTATCATCCCTAAATAATTACAAATTGCTGTGATATTTCAGCACAAAGTGTGGGTTTTATGGGCAAATAATGAAGCCCTTTTATTTAGCTTTGCGAAACATTGCGATTTATAGACGGCCCAAGTGGCTTGTTTCTTAATCAATCTAAATAACATAGATCGTATACTTCTATTGCCTTTCCAGCTTAAGATAGTTTTACATTTTCATAAAAGATTTAAGATGGACAGAGAGAATAATTTTAAGATTTCTTTCGAAACCTTTTTTCTGCAAGTATTCGCTAAAATCTAAATGTTATTTTGTATAAAATTCCTTAAGGAGAATGAAACACATAAGTATCTAATATAATAACATAGCATAATAAGCCTATAAAAAAATTGTACGCAACCACCCGGAATTATATAATAAACGAGAAGAAATACAAACAAAAATTACACTAAGACACAAAATAGATTAAACAACACTAACAACGACTAAAAATGTATTTCTCTAGTTGTTATATTATGTCAATCAAACTATATAATAAGCTACCCGAAGAAATTAAGAACATAAAAACCTCTAGAACTTTTACAAATAAACTAAAACTATTCCTACTGAACAAAATATACTATAAACATAAACGAATATTTAATCGATAAACAACGAAAAAACACTACCTACATAATCTACGCATTTGTAATAAGTACTTAAGTCAATTTTTTTGTTCTGCATACCTTATAATATAAGTTTACCTACTTGTTTTGTAACGGATCTCAATAATTATAAGTAAATATTATTTTTCTTTTCACATTTTTTAAATTTTATATTCAATTGTAAATTATGTTATGTTTTAGTTTTATGTTATTGCTCCTTTTATCTTTATACATCTACTGCATATACATTGTGAAAAGCAAATAAATGAATATGAATATGAATGAATGAAAAAGGAACGGGATGAAATCTACCTCGCGGGCCCAATGCAGTTTGTTATATGTCGTATGTCTTCGTATTTTCGGTCCAAAGACATGCTGATTTTCTCACGATGTGATGTTTTCTTTCATAGTTTTGGGAACATGATGAAAATTGCACATAAAAATTTAGCTGCCCAGGTCCGAACTCGCTACTCGTAAGTCGTGCCTGCAATCACTGGGCTATTGTACCATGCGTTACAATGTCACGTGAAGTAATTGAAATAAAAAATTGGCCAAGTGCGACTTCTTGAGTGAGTTTTTGTATGAATTACAAAGTTATATTAGCGGTTTTAGAAAATATGCTACATATCAAAAACTGCTGACCCGATCTCGTTCAAGCCAATTTTTGTTGAAAATTTTTGTCTCCATTATTATAGAAGTTAGAGACACACATTTTACCACTTTGGAAGCATATATCTCTTAAACGATTAAATTTATGAAAAAGTGGTTGTAGAAACCTCAATGTCATTTTTAAAGACCTTTCTGTATATGATACCACACACGCATAAATTTCATGATAAAAATATTGTAGTTTCAGTTCCATGTAAGAGAACCCCTCTTAATTTTAAATATTTTCTTACTTTTTTCTTGAAATCGGAAAGCGGTTCACAGAATACATCTACCTACTAAGTTTCACATGTATAGTCCTAATAGTTTCGGAATAAATGGATGTGATATACAGACGGACGAACAGACAGACAGACATGACGAAACTATAAGGGTTCCGTTTTTTGCCTTTTGGCTACGGAACCCTAAAAAGAAAGAATTATTTCCAAAGGTAAAATATTAAAATAATAACAAAGAAGCGAGTCGGATTCGCGCATTTAGAGTTCCGTACCATTATCCATAAATACGAAAAAAAACATGTTTGTTTTTAGGAAACCCTCTTAAATATTTATTTTTATCTGTTTTTAGTATTTTTTGTTAAAGCGGCAACTGAAATACATCATCTGTGAGAATATCAACTGTCTTGCTATCACAGTTCATGAGATACAGCCTAGTCCGACAGATAGACAGACAGCGGACCCTTAGTAATAGGCCCTGTTTTTAATCTTTGGGTACGGAACGCTTAAAACTAATAAATCGTTTTTTTTTTATTTCACTAGCTTTTTTGGTCCAGAAAATCGTCATATCTTAAAACACACCCTACCAAAGTTTCAACATAATCTGATTATTTTGATATCTATCGATTACAATTATGTATGTTACTACAAACATATATTTTAAAATAAGCATTTTAAATACGCCAATGCGAATTAAATTTCCATTTCCAAAATGAAATGAATAGAGAATCTAAGTGATTTTTTAAACTAAATAACTTTGAGACACTTTCGTCTCTTCTGTCACATCGCATATCAAATCATCGACAGAAGAGGGTTGCATTATGATTGTTACTCTATGCATTGAAAATTAAAATTGCACTTCAATCTTGAATTGGATATCAATATAACATTTTCTGCAATGTGAATTGCAACGGGAACTAATAATTCACACGGAAAATAATAATTCAACCTAATACAAGTCTCCGCTATGAGAGAGAATGGGGCTGTAACCTATCACGATGGATGTCACATGTCTTCGCATTTTTGATCGTAGGGCATGCCGTTGCTTCACGAAAATATCAAGTTGTAACTGTTTTATTTTCATGAAACACTTTTCTACTTGACTGTACAGACGCCAGCACATGAAGCTACCCGAAACTGTCAAATTTTTCCAATCAACCTTGAACCTAATTTCTGTAACAATAAAGTTGAAAATCTATTAAAGAAATTTGACAGATTGTTGTAGCTTGATGTGCTGGCGTCTGTACATACAAACTTTGAAATTAGCTTGTACTTAAACATAGTGGTTCGAATCGCCCCATTTCTAAGAGCTATTGGTCGATTCACACCGCTCGGCGCTCCAAGGACCGCCGCGGTGCGAAACAGCCCATTCTTAAGAGTTCTTCTGCGTTTCACACCACGGTCCGAACCGCTCGTGGTCGACGAACGACGAGAAAACCATTTTCATTCACCGATTTGAGGCCATTGGTGATGATATAAATCCGCAAAGTAAGGTGCCTGACTCGGTTCGAACTCTTAAGTCAGCCCCATTACTGCCTTCTACATCTATGAGACTGCCACGTTTGTAAAAACCAATAAGGAAAAGTTTGGTAACCTATACTCCCGTCGATATGCCGACAAAATAGCAAATATAATGTCCTCAAAAACAGCCCTACTGTCTAAAAGTTTCTTCGGAATGGCTTCAAGAATTTATAATAAGATTCCGAAACAAATAAGGGAAATTTAAAATATTAAACTTTTTAAAAAACAATTATTTAATTTATTAGTAAACAGGCCCTATGCATGAATTTTTGTCAGACAGATTTGAGACCAGATAGTGCCAATATTTTTATGTTTTGATGCAAAATTATGAAATACTATATCGACGCTTGAAAGGCAATCCTAACTAAGCGACATAAATCCGTAAAATGAGTTATATATACCATTCGAACCGGCAGATTTTTCTGCGTCGTTTGGTCTAGGTCTCATAGTTCTACGACGAGTTTTATTGTCGCTTAGATATTGCGTGATTTCGGTAAAATCTACATTTTGTGCTTACTAAACGACCAAAAAATAGTGATTTTTTGAATATCTAGCAGTTATGACGTTCTAACAATTAGGAATATGAACTTAGTCGGTTTTTCATGTATTGACTTTTTCATTTATTTGTATTGACGTATTTTTACTTGTTAAGAATTTTTCCTTTGAAATTACTTAGTAGATTTTACCTACATAAAGCAATTGTAATTTATGTGGTTACATATTTTAACTCGATAATATATTTTGTGACAGTGTCATTTGTATAAGTTAGCCTGAAATAAAGTGGAAGAATATTAGAGCTTAGATATTTTTACTTGTATATCATAATATTCATTTTTTATTCTTAGATATTTTTATTTGACAACGCTTCATACTAATGATGTCGGTTAGATAGTCTTACTTGATTTGCTAAATGGCTAACAATGGCGCGTAGATAAATTTACCCGTACGCAAAATTATATTTTCTCGTCGCTAAAGAACCGCACGAGTTTAAAAAACGTCGTGTAGGTATGTGCGACACGCGTCGTGACACGTCTATACAGGTTCTAATTCAGGCACCCGCCGTCGCTTAGGGAGGACGTACTTCACATTTTGGCGCATATTCTATGAAGACATGATAAGTATTCAATCAAATTATGCAAAGGTAGTACCTATTTCAAAACTGCATTTTGTTTCGGATTATTTTTAAACCCTATTATGTTTTAGATGGAACAAAGTACTCATTTTAAATCAATTTTATTCTTTGCAGTTAAAAATGAGTTGCTTTTTTATAATTTGTTAGAGTACCTACAAGACAAATAAACAGTAGTTATTTATCTTGTAGTTTCACTTAGTAAAAATACACGGTATAAATCTGACATCATCGAATTGTTTTTTTTTTGCATTCTGCGGCTTCGTCAATTAATAGCAACACAAACAGTTTAACAAAACATTAGAGTCAGCTTCTAACAGCATTGACACTTCGAAAGATTTAGCTTTTCCGGTTCTTGCCGATAGTTTATGCACCACAACAGATCACACTGAAACGACTGCATCGATTACTGCTCCACGTATATCGGTTGATCACGCATTTAATATGACTTTAACTGCTGAACCAGACATTGAAAAACCGACTTTGAATGATCACCAGGTTGAGGAAAACACACAATATACATCACTTACGTCCGATCATGATGTACCGTCTACATCGGCATGAAAGTAAAGAATCTACCATATCAAATCCAATTAAAAGTAAAGTTGGTAAAAGAAAAACCAAGAAAGATATTAAATATATTGATTTTATGTGTAGATACAGTGCATGCTATTATTGAAAATAGATTGAAGAATACAACTGTTTACGCACCATCACAATGGTTTACAGTTTTTCCAGATCCACAGATCCAGTCTCTCCGTGAGGACATGGTTGGGCGCTTGAACTTGTCCTTGAAGGCTGTCTCCGAATGGGGCAATGCTAACTTGGTCAAGTTTAATGCAGCTAAGACCCAGGCGTGTCTCTTCTCTGCAAAAAGGAGTCAATTCAAACCGGCTCCTACTTTCCGAGATGTAACCGTGCCAATAACCGATCGTATCGAGCTTCTGGGGGTAACACTAACTTCTACCCTCAATTTTGGCCCGTATATCGAGGCTAAGGCTCAATTAGCATAAAAAACGTTGGGAATCCTAGCAAAGGTGAGACGGTACTTCACACCCGAACAGCTGCTCAATCTCTATCAAGCCCAGGTTCGGTCGTGTATGGGGTACTGCTCTCATCTTTGGGATGGATCTGCCAAGTACCAGCTGGATGCGCTTGAGTCTATTGAGAAACGGGTCAAAAGACTCATTGGCAACGATATACTGGTCGAATCAAAGCTCCAGAGCCTTAAACATCGACGACGAGTTGCTAGTCTATCGGTTTTCTATCGGTTACATTTCGGAGAGTGTAAGATGGAATTACACAATCTAATTCCGCCAAGCCCGTTCCATCATCGGACTACAAGACAAACGACGATGCGCCTTCATTACATGGTGGATATCCCACCTATACGCACTAAACGTTTTGGGAATACCTTCATCGTGTGTACGGCTAAGGAGTGGAATTCCCTGACGGATTCTGTGTTTCCCGATAGCTATAACCTAGGGATCTTTAAGTCAAGAGTGAATAGGTTACTGTTAGGTAAGCGTGCTCCATCTTCGACCACATCATCACTTACCATCAGGTGAGATGGTGATCAAACGCGAGCCTATTATAAAAAAAAAAGTTGAAATTCAGTCTAAAACCAAGGTATCTCTTTTACGTTGTTATCGATCGCAGCTTCCCATATCAAAAGCAATTGTGAGATATAATATTTTTAGAAACTGAATGATGAAGATGCTAGGTAATTTATAATTGCGACAGCAATAATAATTGTTCAATTAAAAATATATTAATCTCAGACTGAATGTTATGTCATAATTAGTTTCCTGGTCGGCACTACATAGCGTATTTGTTTAATTTTCAATAAAGACTTTTATTCAATAATAATTGATTTCATTTATTTTTGTGCATGATAATAATTACCTATACAGTTCTTGGTTAAATGTCGGTTATGAAGGGAGGTTTGGGGTAATTTTAATAACTAAGATACAATTTCCAAAATCACAAAAACCATTAAAGAATGCTTAGGTAAATTTACTTATTTTATTTTAAACTGTCAGATCTTTTTAGATCAATCTTTATGTTTCAAAATTCTAAACTAAGTAAGTTTACCTATTTTTACATGTTACTGCACACACTACAATGATGATTTAGATAATTTTACCTGTTTATCAAATCAGGTAAATTTTATCTAACCGACACAAACCGGTGTTTTTAAAAGTGTCAGGTGTCTTATTTTGACAATTTGGATAGCTATAAAAAAATGATTTCTAGGAGTGTTAACATCATTTTAATCGAACAATTAGGAAAATTATTATGATTTTTTTTGTAAATATTTGAACTTTAAATCGCTCTCCTGTAAAGTTTACTCAATGTCGCTTAGTTATGATTGCCTTTCAAGCGTCGATATATTAAATATTATTGATTAATGCTAATTGGAATGTTATTTTTATTTATTTGTAAATTGAATTAATATGTTATAGTTATTTTGTTTCGAAATATTGTATGCCTAATATGGTGGAGCAGTGCGAACGCACACAATAAACTAATAACAACCCTGTAACCACTGTCTCACAATAAACAACTTTTGACTTTGACTTTGACTTACCCCTTGACGTCCACTGCTCTGAAACGGGAACTTATTCGTAGTTCATAAAACACGTCCTCCCACAGTAAGCAATAGTTGATATTATTTGCTTATTAAAATTGTAATATTTAAGTAGAGCGTATGAAAGGAATTGGGAGAGGCCTACGCCCAGCATAAACAAGAAAAAAAAAGTAACATGTTTGAGTCAGTGCTCCTGCAAAATCGATCAATAAGTCGAAATCGAGAAAAAGGTGCATTTGTTTTTTTATTATTATTATTTACGCTGATAACTTAATTAACTTGTCAGGAAAACGTTCAAGCTATTTACATATTTATTAAACTCTTTTGACTTTAACATCGCTAATTGTAAGTAAATTTAAATCTATTTTCGTTTACGAAGCCTAAAATTATTAATAGTTTATTCAAAAATAAATTATTCTTAGATCATTCTGGCGGTACGTAAGCGTTTTTACTGCTGACATAATGTTAATTCTCTGGAACCTTATCTTTAATGCGTAAGCTCTTTGAAACCTTAAGCTTAAGAATAACTACCTCCTACATTATAATTTTTTTTTTTTTCGAAAAATTTAACGATGAACAAACAGTGATTTTAAAAACGACATTTCCACAGACTAGAAATTTCTCCTGCATCCTGATTACATGTTTACAAACACCCAAAACCGGAACAGCTAAATACAACCATTTTTTCCGGTATAGGAATCGAACCCGCGACACAAAGCTTCGCAGTGCAGTAGCCAAACGCTCAACTACTGCGCCAAGCGTTTCGTCAATTACACTTTATATAGAAAAAAAATACTCCATCTGACTTGAATCTCCTTTTCTTGACTGACCAGCGAGACTGAATGACATTCCGTGAGGACTAAAAATAGACAAGGGATCATCACAGGCACCTACGTCCTACATAGTTACAGTTCAATAAAATATCAGTGGTGCAAGTGAAAATTCTGCAAGTATGTGTACGGTATTTTATAGTAATCAAAACTTTCAGGTCTCTTGCATTTAAATGTACTGATTGATCTTTATATTTGTAACTACGACTTGTCTCCGGATTCTATCAACTATTTGATATAATACAAGCTATGCCTCCGACTTCGTTTGCATGTGAGGTATACCTTGATTAAATCTCGATCCCTTGGGAATTCCGCGACAAAAAGCCGATATATTGCCTTAAAATTATTGCCTCCTCTATCTCACAGAGAAAATATCTCTAAAATTAGTTCAGCCGTTTCAGAGATTAGCCCGAACAAATATAACGACAGAGAGACGCACAAAAATAAAGTTTTTTTTTGTGTTTTAGTATCATCTAAATAACTGTAAGCACCTGAAAAACAGTTATTTTGAAATCACAGACAGATACTTGAATTTTATTTATATATATGTAGTATGTATGTAGAGTGGTGGAAATAGCTGTTTAATGAAGTCATCTTAGTGTACTCATAATTATAATGATAAGCTGTTGTGGGTTCGTTGCTCAAAACCACAGTTTGAACATCTGCTTTTTCCTGTTGTACGAACGATGATACTAAAAGACCGACCAATATTCGAGATTGGAAACTTTAAATATAGTACAGTCAGCGTCAGAGAAAAGGTAAGAATATCGCCCGAGCGACGGCGCGGCGGGCGCGTTCGTTCAGTACCTAATCGTAGTCCTACAAATATTATAAATGCGTAAGTTTGTGAGTATGAATGTATGTTTGTTACTCTTTCACGCAAAAACTACTGAACGGATCTCAATTATATTTGGTAGTAGATAGTTGACATCCTGGAATAGTACATAGGCTACTTTTTGTCTCGGAATTCCCACGGGATCGGGATTTACGCGGGAAAATCCTCCCACGGGAACGAAGTCGCGAGTAAAAGCTACTATATAAATTAACTAGCTTTTACTCGCGGACTTCGTACGTATCAAACTTGTAAAAAGAAAATTATATTTTCACGGCATTTTTTTGCTTTTTATTTGCCTTTACACAAATGTAAATGTTAGATATCTTTTGGTAAATGTACTTATATGTTTTTTACGCAGTATGTTCGGCAAAACAGCCCTTTTGTTTATTTGTAAGTTTATGCTGAATCTTTAATTTTTCGTCTAACCTCTACGAAGACTGTCTCCTATGTGCTTTAATTTGAATGAGGCGGTGGTCTTATACAACGTGTAATTCAAAGGGTATTAATATTTAAAGGGTACATACCAAGTGCATGGCTTCTTTGGATGACAACAAATGATATGGCAAGGGTTTTGTGATCCTAAGTCTACGTGTGTAGAACTTCTTACAAATTCCAATACACAATACCAGAGACCGAATTTTTCAAATTAAGAAGAACGAAAAGAATTATCGTGTTATTGGCAAGTGACGTGGAAAGTTATTGACCCTCGTAGTGCTGTGACACGTTTGTTATGATTGGTATTTAAGAAATATATGAAACCAATAATTTGGTATCAATTCTTTGAGTCAGTTATTTTGTGCTGAAACTGTGCATAGAGACTCCATACCAGATGTTGTCTTCAGCCCTTTTGGATAGATATGGGGTTTCCGTTAAACGTTGTATTTACATATTGTATCTTATGTTTTTTATGTCACATACGCTTTTTTTAATCTATATTTCTTTCTATATTTCTTTTTCCTTACAAAAGTACGTCAGCCTCAACATGCCCTAATCTAATCAATTATTACACCTATTTATAATACTATTAATATAAATATATTATTGGGTAAGCGAGGGAGTTAGTGATGCAGCAACTATTTCATAAATAAGTTTCGCTTCTCCCGAATTAGGTGTAGATAATATTCTAATGAAAACACCAACATCATACATATTAACTTGTAATTCCCGCATCACTATCTCCCTCATGTCATATACGCTAAAGGACATTACAAAAAAAAAAATTATACTTATTCCGCGAAGATAATGTCGTTTTTGCACAGATTCTGTTAACTAATTGTTTTTGTTTTGCAAACAACAACCGTCAATATCGATTTAAAAATAACAAAATACAAAAATAAAATATTATGATTCTTAGTACAAAAGTGCTTTTGTACAATTTTATCGGCATATTTCTTAAAAGTAAAGTCCAATCCACACAGACCTTTGTGGAAAAAATACAACAGCTAATTATAAATATAAAATACAATTGATTAGATAAGTTAGATAATCAATCAATCATCAATATAATTAAACCGCTTCCGTTACTGACTTACTGACAGACAACGCACAGCCGAAACTACTGGGCGCAAGAAGCTGCAATTTGGCATGTATGTTCCTTGGGGAATGTGAGCGAGTATTAAGAGTGGATTTTTGGAAATTCCCCCCTTAAGTGGGTTAAATAGGGGGTCAAAGTTTGTATGCAAAACGGGAGGTTTTCCCGTGACGCGAACGAAGTCGTGGGCGACAGCAGGTATTAAAACTAAAATATTAGTATATTCCCGGCTAGTCCGATGAATAACTACTGTTAAGTTCAGTTTGATAAGGAACTGAGTATGAGTTCAGGGGTAAGTTTCCCAGGATGAACAATGTGTATTTTTTTCTAGTGGAATTTCTTAGTAGCAGCCCTAAGTAGGAAAGAAATCGTGCCCTGAGTCTATATGTGAGAACAATACATTTAGGCATGATTGTGTTTTAATGTACCTTTGTTTTGGATGTAAAATTATCAAATGACGACTCCTCCCTCTGCGAGGAGTGTTTCAAACTACTACTGACTATAAACCCGCCTTTGTTCCTTCAGTTACACTTGCGTTCCGGGGTCGCTGAAATTCGTTAAATCACTTCCGCAACCCTAGCAAAAAATGGCCCTATCGAGCGCTGACAATGCTGATTGCTCTATGAGGTGTGCGCGGGACAAGTCATGCCGTGCGTCGATCCGGGCCTGGTCAGTACCGGACAGTAAACTACCCTATCCATGATTTTATGTACTTACTTAATAATGGATTTTAGGTACGCAGGAGAATATGCATGCTCCTTCCTACACATAGGTATGCTAAGCAAAACAGAAGATTGCCATATGTGCAGTTAGACAAAACCAAAATATTTTATTAAAACCAACTTTGGTAAGGAATCCCAAAAAGGTGTGCCCACACCCTAAGTCGACTGAGCAATGCAGAAGAACTATACCTACCCAGATAAAGAACAAAAGAGTATTCCAAGAACGTTAAAGAGTACATGAGTAATTTGATCTTTGACACTCAGATAACAATAGTATTCATAAACACAGATACAATTTTAATTATAATAAACGCTATTTTTTGGAATAAATCAGTCATAATAACACTTCTGTATCAGACGAACGTACTTCACGATGTTTAAATACATAGTTTTCGTTCTATTCTTCGCTGTAAGTGTTTCAGTACTACAAAAACATAGTTTTTCGTATAATTAATTTAAAAAATTAATGTTTTCGCTGAGTAGTTTTTTGCTTAAGTATTTTTTCGCGAGTGCTAATGAAATTGCTCGGCAGTGCAACTAATTAAATTGCGTACTCTGTACTGTTTTCGACCCCTATATAAGTAAACATTAAGTGTGTCCTCTAATGTTGAACTGTTGTTAATTTCAGGCATCCCACGCTGATCTTTTGAGTCAACGAGAAAACAAAGGTGCTACGCTGGTAATTACTTTATTTAAAATAGTATTTAGTTTGTTTTATCGGTTACTCCTTTATTTTTAACTCTAACATTTTGAATATTTCTAATATATAAATATTTTGTGTCTCAATGTTTGTGGTTGTTCTCCTACGGAACGTCTCGACTGATTTTTATGCAATTTTCTGTATATAATAAAATACTTTACGGTGGCATGGCAATGCATAACGATACAGTTATTAAAAGTGTACGAGTAATAAAACGATTTTAAGTTATAACACACAGATCAACTGATGTAGTCGACAAGGTGTGATCTATAGAACATTTAGATCTACAGAAACAGAAACCTCTTCACAATGCGAGGTGTTCTGTTTTCAGTATCTTTACTAATATTGTAAAGCGGAAACCTTAATTTGTTTTTTTTTTATTAATTTAAACGCGCTAATCTCCGAATGTACGTAGTGGATATGGGTGAAATTTCGCATGGGAGCAGTTGAAGCTTGAAAAAAGTTATAGGCTTTTTACCCGCCTGCAAAAGAAAGAAAGATATATTTTTATCGTGATAAAATTCAGGAGACTAAAGCCCGTGAGACTGCTAGTCAGGACTTAGGAGATAAAATAATTATGGTTCTCTATCTAAGTGAATAGACTAAAGAAGTTGGTGGAAACATCACAGTGTTGATTTGTAAATATTATTACCATAAACATTTTTGTATACTGAAGTATGTTATTTATCATTCTAATTTCCTTTTCTATTGGTACTCCCACTGAGTAGCGCCTGCGATAATGTATCTTTATGCCTTTTTTTCCTGGTGGGAAATTCATCGAATGACTTTTCCCGCCCTGAGTGGAGTGGAAGGGAGTGGAAGGGACTTCTACTGACTAAAAACCCACTCGGTTCCTTTAGCTGCCCTTAATTTACGGGGCCGCGGTATCTCCCGCAACCCCGGGTACATCCTTATGCCTATGTCTACCTTTATAGTTTATTTTAATAGTCCATAAAGTTTCAAGAAATGAAATTAGCAAAATTATTAACTGATGGATATTTTTTTCAGAAACCATTATCAGTATGCTGTGATATACCCGAGCTTGGTGAACCAAAACATCTGGACAAATGTTCTAACCCTAAACTGCCAGGTCCGGTGAGTAAATATTAGTACAATTGAAATTAATATTTGCGTTACTCAGTTTGGCTTGCAAAAGGTTTCAAATATTAGTATTACGCACCTTTACTACGCTTCAATAGTTCATAGAGGTTTTACATAATTATTAAAAACGAGAACTGCTATGTGGGTGAATTCACATTACTAGCAATTTTGTTAACCCCTCCAACTAAGCCAAATATGTTTGTGTCTGGAGTGGGTTTACGGCAACAGCGTAATAGGTGGGGTTCAAACCTGCGATCTCTCGATCACGGTGTATTTCCGTTGTTCCCGTAGGCCATGTCCCCGTTAAAGGGGACAAAGAGAATTTAATAAAATAATTAAAATTACTTCCCGTTGTCCCCGTACGCTGTCTCCGTCACGGGGACAACAGAACGTCATATCATTCCTTACCGTTGTCCCCGTTATGTACATATGGGCAACGGGGACAACGGACAGTTAAGATTTCACGTATCGTTGTCCACTTTAAATTTTTATTTATTTACTAAATACCTTATTTATTTTGATTTAGTTTTTAATGAAAGGGTGGAATGAAACACAAAATATTTAAATGTTATACTTACAAAAACATACCTCATTAATATACCTATTTAACTATAACGTCACAGAATTAACATAGTATAAAAAAAATTTAGATAATAAAAACAAAAATAGGATTGAACTTAAAGCTTAAACATAATGAAAAAAAAGAATTAATATAAAATTGACTACAAACAGAACTTCCTTTAATGTTATACTTATTAATAATATCACATTTATTTAGATTACAGAATTGGTAATAATCAACATTTATATACTTATTAACATTTATTTTATTATTATTTTTGATACATTCGTAAATTATAAATACTTGTGTCGCAATCACATGTGTAGCTATTTTTTAGATATTATGTGTTTTTTAATTTTATATGTAGTCCTTGGTTCCATTTCATTTGTATAGGTACAATAGGCACTCTCACTTCTAATTTTAACTCAACGGGGACAACGGGCATAATTTGAAAAGCATATATTACAAGAAATTAACGAGGACAGCGTACGGGGACAATGGGAAGTAATTTTAATTATTTTATTAAATTCTCTTTGTCCCCTTTAACGGGGACATGGACTACGGGGACAACGGGAATACACCCTCGATCACAAGTCCGACATCTTATCCGTAGGTTATATATTGGCTAGGCGCTTCTAATATTGTGGACTGATTTATTATGGTTTATTAATATCGAGTTTAGCGAGCTGCTTTGTTGTAGGTCCACAAAGAATAATGGTTTTAGGAAAACACCTACTATTGCTAAATAATTTATAAAAAGTTATTTATGATAAAAAAATGCAATCTCATTTCGTCTCCTGGCTATTTCTATTCATTATTTGTTACTTATTTAAGCTTTTGTTTACATAGAAAGGTGGCCTTTTTTTGGGTGGGAAAATCATGGAATAACTTCTCCCGCTCTGGGTTAAGTGGATGGGAGTGTCAGACTTCTACTGACTAAAAACCCACCCTGTCCCTTCAGCTACCCGTAAGTTCCGGGGCCGCGGTATCTTGTTAGTGCATTTCTGCAATCCCGGCGGGCAATGGCCTTATGAGGCCCCATCACTAATGCTGACAGCTCCTTGAGGCGCGCGTGAAACACGACGCGCCGCCGACCCGGGTCTGTTTCCTTAGCGGACGGTGAGATACCCCTGCTCACCGTCCGTAAGCCCGCGCCTACGGTGGCCTGGGATTACAAGCACGACTTACGAGTTGTTGTTGTTGTTGTTGTTCTTGGGTTCGAACTCAGGCTGACACATTTCTTTTGGTAATTTAGGTATATCATTACCATTGCTCTCAAAATCAGATTATGTGTATTACGGCCAAGGACTACGATATGTAGTATGGTTGAACTGTGTTCTATTTCTTTTATGAAATTTATGTAATTAACCATATAAGCTAATATGTGAATTCGAATTTGAATATGTTAAACCTTTAGTTCGACAATTAACTCCAAATAACATTATTGGTTCAGTTGGGTCTTAGTGTACCTAATTAAAAATACCTTGAAATTATTCCAGTGCAACGACGTACAATGCGTGTTCGAAGCGTCTGGTTTCCTGACTGACTTGAATACTCTGAACAAGGAAGCTTATAAAAATCACCTGAAGCAATGGGCAGAGAACCACGACGGTTGGTCTATTGCCGTGGACAAGGCTATCAAAGACTGCGTCGACAACGATCCGAGACAACACTTGGACTCTCCTTGCAAGGCTTATGATGTTTTCGCTTGTACTGGCATCGCTATGTTGAAGGTACAAAAAACTTTGTCTTTTTTCACTAATCTTTATTTTTATTACTTATTGCACATACAAACTAAAACCTGACACAGTTATCTACAAAACCAGTGTAAAAGCTTTGACAGTGGGCACACAATGTTACCACATACATTTATTTACTTGATTGGTTACTATAAACTGCTTCTTTCGTCTAGTGGTCGCAAGCGCATCAGGTCTCGGGTTCAATTCCCGGGGCAAAAAAGTGCTAAAAGTGTTTCCCGGACCTTTCTCGGCAATGATGCTTCTCATAAAACGCCGCTAACTGAACATAACATTTGAAAATAAATAGATTGAATACTCTTTATTGTACACCAATAATTTAAACACACACTTGATTTACAATACTTACAATGGCGGTCTTATCGCTGATAGCGATATCTTCCAGACAACATTTGAATGGACTTTAAGAACTATTTGACTTATTTTGAATTCTTACCTTAACAAGTTCGTACTACTACCTCATTTGTACGTTAAGTTAAAGTACTTGAATGTGTACAATATTACGGGTATGGAAAGACGGCTTCAGCGATATAAAAACTAACAGCCATTGATGTATTAAAAGGAGGAAGATATGTTACTCTCTAACATCGCATTCAGTAAACCTGGGCTCGGCGCACGAATACATGCACAGTAACTCACACATCTGTGTTCAGTGTCGTCATCAGTCCCAAGCCTACAGTTACCGATAGACAAGGATAGAGATAGGAGAGGGCGCTGTAGTGCGAGCGAAATCGCTTCAGCTGACGAATTTTTGCGCGTATGAATGAAATAAGATTGCATGTATTAGGTAAGTACGTAGTAAGTGATCCCATGACCCATGTCTCTTATTTTTCTTCCTAGTGTAATTAAAACACTGTCTAGCTATACAAGAAGTCATTTTGATGCGTATTTATTCCAAAAAAATCCTTAAAAACACGAAGAGACGAGAATTTCTTGAGCTGTGTGATCAACAACGTTCCGTACGCGACTGAGAGTGCCGTATCTTCCTCCTTTTAATATATCAATGCTAACAGCTCTTTTAAAATAAAGCAAGGTAGTATGTAACACCACTCTTTGCAAGGTCACAGGTCCAACAGAAATATAACAGCAGTGATTCACAAATGCATAGACTGATCTGTGTTTATTTTGTTTCAGAAATGTCCAGCGACAGCCTGGAAATGCTAGCACAGAACAGTTTAGTTTTTATTGTACATATTTTACTATAAACAATTCTAAATAATAACAAACGTGCTAATAACAGACTGTGCCGTCGATGCCACATCTAGTAAAAATCTAATCATAAATCCATGTTATGCTTGGTTAACTTACAATCGAGTTAATGTTATCTGTTTACCCACATTTGTTTTTATTTTTTTACTTTGCTATTGGGTATGTTTTGTTATTGTATATGTACGTACATCTGTGCGCTCTTATTGTTAATTTTAGTTTTAGATATTGTTTCTCAGTAAGTGAATTGTGTATGCAATTATTATGAGAAATAAAGTTATTCTTAAACCTTAAATATTACTATACCTACTAGGCACGAATGGATAGACATTGGTCAACTGCGCGCCATTTGGTATCATTAAAAATTTGTTTTAGGGTTCATAATTTTGATACTATTTACACCATTTAATATTATTGATTTATTAAAAAACTACATATTATTCTTTCTTCTTTTATTTACCCTCGTCTCTATGTTACTGCGGGGATTCAACTACAAAACCAGTGCTAGGTACCTACTGTATCTTTTGCCCATCAAATCCTCAGTTAATAAACCTTTTCGGTGGGTGCAGCGTAGTTTGATACGCAATTTTTGTTGTTATTTAGTAACTTTCTAATAAATAAGTAGTTGTTTCGTGTCTGTACTTCCATTCTATTATATTGAAAAATTGCAAATATCATGCAATAAATTAGAGTGATTTTAAGGATACAACTTTCTTTTTATTATAGGTATTATTAACTATCCCACAGCACTTATCTTCCTCAAGGACTAAAATTTATCAGAACTTTGACATTAAGATAAACATATGTAATGTTATTATTTTCTTGCATTTGCAATAATATTGCAATAAATCATTGATAATAGCAGTTACTTTCTAGGGTAGTGCCACATCAAAAATTGACTTGAAGGTACTTTACTTTGTTATAAACTTAGGTTGTCATAATATCCTACTGTTAATTTGGGTTGTTACGAACACATGTAAAAAGATTAAGTGTTGTATAGATACATGAAGCGTCAGGGAAATCAGACCAGCTCCTTGAGTACTGGTATACTGTGTAGATGATAACCGTACTATATAATATTATAAATGTGAAAGTTTTAATATCTTATGTTAAAAAAAATAAGGGATTTGGATTCAACTTAGTATTAATATATTTTACAACCTGGACTAATTTATGGGCCTTTTATCCTGGAAAAAGTGGCAAATTACCAGTTGCGTCTAAAAATAAGTAAATACCTACTTAAAAAGAAAATGTAAAAGGTGTGTCATCATTACTTCTAAATTCACTTTATTTATAGTGAACACACTTTATTTATAACAAATATAACTAACTAGAAATTACAATAACAGTGTAGCAATAACATATAAGTAGGTATACGATATTCTATAGAAATCTATACTATTCCTGGGACCGACTGAGCTCTTTTTTATAAACCCAGTATAATGGAAAGTTCAATTAATATAGTAAGTATTGTAGTATCTAGTACTAGCATTTCACCCGCGACTTCGTTCGCGTGAATTTTGAAACAATTTTTAGCTCTCACAAATAGTGCACCTTACTACTAATTTATTTATTTATTTAAACTTCATGTACAATTGTGTTACATGCGCGGACTTAATGCAGCAAGGCATTCTCTACCCGTCAACGTTTGGGTTAAAAAAAAACACACTGTGGTAGGTGTACGAGAAAATGGAATGAAATAATATTTTAATACTAATAAATATAATATTAATATATAATAATACTAATAAAATACACATATATGCTAAAATGATAAACTAATAGATACGGTGCTTTATAATATTCTTACTGAATAAGAGAGCTCAAAATAATTATGACAAAGGCCAAACTAAGAATAACAGCCCCTTAAGTAGTGGTTTTAATTTTACGCTTAAAAGAAAATTTTGACTCAGCCTTCTTGATGTCAAGGGGTAGCAAATTCCAGAGTTTAATAGTAGAAATAGCGTAAGAATTAGATAGAAACCCGGTGCGGTGAGAAGGAATGTGAAGAAGTAAGTTTTTGGATGCGCGAAGGTTAAGATCATGAGAACTGCCCAACAATTTAAAATTTTGTTTTAAGTTAACAGGAGCACAAGGATCGTTCATAATAGTGAAGAGCATACAGAGGGATCTCTTTTGACGGATAGGCAACCATTTAAGCTGAGAACGGAAGGAAGAAATGTGATCATATTTTCGAAGACCAAAAATGAAACGAATACAGTTGTTGAGAAGTCGATCCAGTTTGTTAACGAGTCTTTTTTTCAAATAAGATCATTAGTTTTGGAGATTAAACCCTGCATACCTACAAACTTACAAACAAATTTTACTTATATCTTTAAATAAAGCAATTCACGTTACTAGCACTTTTGTTAGTTCATCTTACTAAGCTAAATATGCTTGTGCTTGTGCCAGTCCAAGGAGGCGATGCCAAACCTAGACAAAAACTAACCAGGCGCCTCCTACACATGGACAGAAGAAGCCTGCGAATGGTGGCGGGGACCATCACCAGGCACTGCTTACTGAACAAACACTACCACACAATAGGCATAACGGACAGTCCCCTATGCAGGGCATGCATGGGGATGGAGGAAACGGTGGCACACGTGCTCCTAGAGTGCACGGAAATCACCGACATACGAAAGCAAATCCTCGGGTCATTGAATTCCCTTACAGACATCCTGAATAGACCGAGAGACCTGATCTGCTTCTGGAGGGAAGTTCGCTGGATGGAGTGACGGCCGACACGGCTCACGCACAATGGTCTCGAGCAGAGACTAAGTGCGGAAACCTGACCAGTCAGTCAGCGGTGACGTGGCTTTCCTTTATGTCCAACTGTCTCTTGCAGGACTGCTTTCGCAAGACGACAGTTTAGTGGCCTAAGTGCTAGGCTCTATAATAAAGCTCACAAACAATTAAATATCTACACCTTAACTAAGTGTAAGGTAAAACACGTGCTTTATTCTTGGCTGCAGAAATTAACATATTGTGATGCCGAGGAGCTTATAACCGCTGTACAGTAAAGTCAAATAGGTTTACACACACACAATAGACTTTAAAACAATCAATCAATCAAACACACACACGCAAATTCACTCTCCCATAAACACACACAAACAAATTCACTCTAACATCCACACACACATACACACACACGTACACACGCGCGCGAGCGCTTTCAAACTGACACACACACGCACATACAAATAACAGACGCACACTCAGAGTGACATATATACATATATACCATTGCTTTTTTTTTTATTTTATTATTTAATGTATTAGTGTACTTTGTTCGCCCACTGCACGCACCGATATTTTTGTGTAACACCAATTAGACCCATTATAAGGGCTCTCTTTCCTAAGATACAGACAGGTTTTCTGCCTAGTTTAGGAAAGGGAGGCCAATGACTCATCTTATTATTTTCTATATGATTTCTAAGTATAAGACAACTCTGTACTTACATTGATCTTATATGTACAAATAATTTGCACGCTTGTTACAAGCAAAACATGTTGTACCAATTTAGAATTTTTGTATCACCTATTATTATACCTACCATGACCAAAGAAGAAGAAGAAGAAGATGCTTGTGCCTGGAGTGGGCTCACGGTAATAGTGTAATGGATGGGGCTCAAACCCGCAACCTCTTGATCACAAGTCTGCTACCTTAACCATTAGACTATTGACGCTCCACCCCTAATATGAGTAAAGATAAATAGAAGGTCTTCCCCTTGAGATGTCTACTGACTCAAATATATCTGACTAGCAGTTAGCAAACTGTACAGCTGTCTCTTTGACCTCATTTAATATTTTCCTGGAAGGTGCTGACAGATGTGCACAAGGCGCAATCAGCGTAGGCACTGCGTTTAGGACCGTTTCAAAATGCCTCCTCTAGCCAGATTATTTTTATAGCGATGACCCTAAATTTGCCATAGATTATACGGTGTTTAAGGCGGAGAAGGGGTAGCAATCTGGAAAAGCTGGTCGTTGTTGGTAGAACAAAAGGCAAGAAAACCCAAGTCTTTTAATCAGACGGTTTGACCAAGTGAAAAAACATCAGACTCAAATAAATCTCCCCAGGCAGGAACAGCAACGGTGGATGGGGAGTGATGGAGCACCTTGCAACCTTGGGCAACAATGCAGTAGAGAACACTAAAAGAGTTAATTCTATTTTCTTATTGTGCTTCTTCATAGTGCACAATTCTTGTCTGCCGAACAGTAAAGATTTCATTGAAGCGTATAGCACCTACTACTTGCAAATAGCTATCAATCACGTCAATGCATTTTGCTTTGAGTAGAAATCATCTCTCTGAACTAGATCATCTAGTGATGTGTGAATAACGTCTGGCAAGTCTAAACGTTTTGGTCAATGTTTACATCTCAAGTCACCTGAACTTTTGAGGATGAAGAACAGGGAGTGTGGAATTTCTACCTCACGAAACCTGCCCTCGTAGTAGGTAGCAAGTGCAGTAATCGACATTTTTTAGATTTTTCGTTTTTGTCAAAAATGACGTTTAGATATTTTCAGCTACACGTAGATTTTTTTTTTCAATTTATTTCAATTTTTTTTTCATGTCTGAAACATGGTGAAACAGTAAGGAAAAATGGGCAGTATTTGCTATGAAATTATCCGATATTGTTAGTATGAATGCAGCAATGATCATAAACTTTATTAAAATGCAGTAATCACGTATACGAACTCGCAGTATACGAAGTCGCAGTACTCGCATTTTTTCTGTGTTTTAATTTAGTACATTTGTATATTTGGTTATACACTATTGTCTAAAGTGAAATACAGTACCTAATGGTTTATAATGCGATTATAAAACAAAATAATTTTGTCGTCTAGTATCAATTTTACAGTAAATTACTTTACAAATGTCATACCATTTTATACATTTAAAGTAAAATTACTTCATACGAATCTCAGACATATCTAAATCAAATTATTTTTCAAATTTAAGTTTTACAATTGATTTTAAATAAACAAATGGATGAAGCTGGATATCGATATTGAGTTATGGATCTGACGGACTTCAGTACTCAACTCAACGGATGTAGCTGATTTTGAAATTCATTTTCTTAATATACAGTCATCACCGAAGTGCTTCTTCGAGATGTTTGCTACATCAAGTATTTTCTTGATGTTTACTTTATTCTCGCTTGCGAATGCCATAACAGAGATTTTCTTCCCTGGTTTCATTACATATTTAGGTTGCCCGATTTCACTACGATAGTTTTCCTCACCTTGCACACTAACATTCTGTCAACACCTGCGCAGCATAAAAGGTTTTGATGGGTTGAACCTGAAATGCCAGTTTCCTGGAGTTTTTAGTGATGTTGTGACTTATTTTTTCTAATCACGCACTTCGACGTCGTTTTTCCCGAAATGATACACAGACGCATGTTTCCTGAATATATTCACATAAATGTGTGAATCGCATATGATGATTGTTTTGTCTCTCTTTCAATCTTTGCGGCCCTGGGACAAGAACAAGTCTTAGTGTCCTACTATGTGAAATATAATTTCAAGTTGATTAATATATCGTGGTACATGAGAAAATAACCAACTTGAACTGAGCAACTTGAGCGATAAGACCGCCCATTGTATCACCCTTTTTAATTGTTAAGTCCATAATTTTGTTTTACTGTTATGGTGTACAATAAAGAATATATCTATCCATCTATCTATCATGCCCAAAAGATTTGTCTTCTTAAAATTATTCTGGCCTCCACAGCCGTCAAAACAATATCATCAGAATATTTACCATGTGTATTTATTATTTATTGTTTCGAGTTATTGATCACCCCGGTGATTATCACCAACACATAGCAGGAGCCCTGTTACCTCTTAAAAGATCATTCCGGAATCCTAGTTTTTATAATTACTGATTAGTTCGTTTTTTTAGAATCATATGATCGGTATTTAAAATAAACATGTGCAGCCTTATTATAAACAGCTCATACAAGTTAAATACTGAAGAACTCAGGTATTCTTAATTTAAATTCTGTAAATAAAAAACCAGCTTATCTGTATGTCTTCTAACCATATAGATAACTAGTACTCACGCGGGGCTTCGCTCCCGTGGATTCTATCACGGCAAAAACATAACTCTCCTTTTGTGCAGTAGCGTTAAAAGTAGCCTATAACCTTCCTCAAGCTTCAAGCTACTTCGATACCAAATTTCATCCAAATCCACCCTGTACTTTCGAAGATTAGCGCGTTCAAGCAAACAAACAAACAAACAATTTTTTCCGCTTTATAATATTAGTATAGATGATGATTATGAATAGGCCTGATTGGTATTTTTTGTGAATAGCACTGAAAGATATTTTGGTGTGGATTCTGGGATATCTAAATACAATTATAGATGACGGGGCTAACTGAAAACTGAATATCTGACTAAAATAGCTAAACATGCGAAATAGAACTAATTTATTAAAACAACATCTGCATTAGACATGCCAGACAAAGGATAAAATAACAGGATTGGAATGTCAAGCGATATTTTTTATTAGAACCACAAATCAACATGAATTGTTGATACAATTGTATTCTTAAAATATATTGGTAAACGTAAAACCTACACTGTTCAAATACACTAGCAGAAATCGGAATGTGTTATATATTTTATTTTGTTACTATTACGTAACTGTTTGAAACAAGTTTATTGGATTTTTCACTAATATTTAGTGATTAAAATAGAACAAATATTATATCACTATGTTTATAATAATAACCACATTTAATATTACAGATTGTAATACTTTTTTATTCACGTTGCATTTGAATATAACATTTAATAGTCGTATTAAAGTTTTAATTCGTTTGTATCGGATGTTCAGACAGGCAGAGTGCATATTTGTAAGAACATATCCCTACCTTTCATTTCAAAAAAATGTTTGCTGATACAGCATCAAAATGTTACATTATCTAGTTACTCACTCTAAACGGAAGCGCGTATGGAGACAATGCAATGAATTTAATTTACTCTTCCTTATGACTTACGAATCACATACAATAAACGTTGACTTTATATTGAATGAGACATTAAAAGGGCACATGCCCTGACAGATGAGTATGAATTATAATGATATAGTAATGCACCGACGAATGTTGCTTGATCATGCAGTGCCATCAGATTCATAGATTCATTGCCAATGTAAATCTATGCTAGATACATCGATCTGATGTAATTATCACAGCTAATTCTCAATGCAAAACGACGCTGTTACTATAATAAACGATGCACACTGCATGCTTCATATCGTACCTCACTCGGATTAATTAACAACAATACGAGTACATGACAGGTCCAAGAACAGGATCCTTGTGACACTCCGATTGCGTTATCTTTATTGCTTCAACAACAAGTACCATGCAGGAGCACAACATAGCATTATCCGTTAGTTCATTGTACCTGCGTAATTATACTACGTCTGCAGCATTCAAGGTCGTAATAGCACTTGACACTGATTCACTCAACTTGATCGTAGGCCTCCTTGAGGACATCCGACACACTTCCACGGCTATTGTTGTTGTTATGTCTGATTTAATGGTAATTAACTGCCGATTTCGTATGAGTAATTGGCTTTCGATTGTCACAATACTGTTTAAGTAAGCTGTGTAAACAATCAACAATTGTGGGAACTAAATTGGTGAAGTTTTTGTGATGATTAAATAGAGAAAGCTAGTAAATAGTAATAAAAGTTACCTACTCTTGTTCCTGAATATTTAGATAAATATTAACGACCAATGGATGCTACTGCCCTTTAACTTCTCTTTAATCTACGATTGACTTAAAACACGACATTGTTTGAACATGATAAGTATGATAACACTTAATAAGGAAGGATTATAAATCTTGAACTAATTTGCAGTTATACAGATGCATGCAAGCGATATTATATACGTATGTAATTACTGCTTGCACAACACGAAGATGCAGTGATAACTGAAAAATACATCAAACAGACGTTGCTAATACTGATTTAAATAGTTATTTATAACTCTGTACTCGAATAAAATAAACGACATAATTTTCATCTAATTCATCTTAGTACTACTTATTGTTAAAAGCCAATGAATTCAGTATGGTTTGAAATCTATATTATAGCACGGAGTGCTTTTGTTTTGGTGAACCAATCCTACGTACGAGTAATACGAGTAAATCTCGTATTAAATGCCCTAGGTGTAGAATGGCTCTTGCTTAAGGACTATAAGTTAATCCTCGAGAGAATAAAGGAAGATACTTAAGTAGAACCTGATTAAACCCAAGGAAATGTGCATCACGTTCAGATGGGAGTCATTACTGAAGCTAATGACAGTGTTATGGGAGGATGCTAATTGTCTATTTGCTGCAACTAAGTTGAGAGGAAGTAATTATATTTTGAAGTGCAATAAAAATTGCAATTAGCGGCTTGTTAATTGATACCTACTAACTTTGAAACATTGGTATAACAAAGTAAAAGACTTTTTTTTCTTTTTTAACGTGGTAAAATTATCAAATAAGTCCTCCCACCCCGGGCAGGGTGGGAGGGACTGTTAGGCTTTTACTGACTAAAATCCACTGTGTTCCTTCAATAACCCTTTACGTACCGGGGTCACGGTAATGGGATAAGTCCCACGACCCCGGCAGGCTTCGGCCCTCTGCAGAGGGGGCCTCGTCATGTTGCTGACGCTCTTTGAGGCGCGCGTGGAATACAACGCGCCGTCGACCCGGGCATGGTCCATGGTCGGACAGCGAGTTGCCTTTTACTCGCTGTCCGCATGCCCGAAAGTAAAAGACTTAATAAATATTTGCGATGATGAATTGACTGTTAATTTTGCACTGGATACTAATATCCAGTGCAAAATTAAAACTCAAAACCCTAAGGTTTTGAGTTTCAGCGTGATCTATTATGACGAAGAAAATCTGATTATTAAACATCTATACTTATAATAAATCTGTAGAGAGGTCAATTCTGTACATGAAATATATTTACAAAATAACTATCAGGGGGTGATTAGGGATCGATACTGATACCAAAAATGCAATCAGTAAAATTTTTGTCTGTCTGTCTGTCTGTCTGTCTGTCTGTCTGTCTGTCTGTATAACCGTTATAGAAACAAAAACTACTCGACGGATTTTAACGAAACTTGGTACAATTAATATTCATACTCCTGAGCAGGTTATAGTATACTTTTCATCACGCTACAATCAATAGGAGCAGAGCAGTGAAGGGAAATGTTGGGAAAACGGGAGAAGTTACTCCATTTTTTAAGCTTCCGTCGCGTGTGCAACCTTAATGGTTAAAGCTACACAGAAATCATTTATGACGGAAATGTTCTCCTTAAAATTATATAAAAAATATCCCACGACAGCATATATCTATCTTTTATGGTTGACTCACAATAACACGTGTAACTCCCGATAGCTTAGCAGTTTGAAGCTTTCTGATTATTATTCTGCTCCGAAATTTAAAACCACCACAACTTTGCAATGGAACTCGGCTAAAAGTAACCCAGTTGCAACAAAATATAATCGAGGCTCAAATTTTATCAGGTTGCGGTGCAGGAGAAACCGTCTTTATTCCCAGAATTCCCAATTTTCCATTCCAATTTAAAAGAACGCGATTCCCAGTAGCGGTGTGTTATGCAATGACAATTAATAAGGCTCAAGGGCAGACTTTTCGTGTTGCTGGAGTAGATCTCGGTGTCAGTTGTTTCTCGCATGGTCAGTGTACGTCGCTCTTTCCCGGGTTAGCAGTTCTAGAAATCTTTATGTTCACGTGCCGGACGGGTCAACTTTCAACATAGTTTACCTGGAAGCTTTGCGCTGAAGTATTGTCGTTCTATAGGTACTTAAGCCTGATGAGAACGTGATCTAAACAATATTACCAATACATTAACTTAATAACACACAAGGAGTTACACGCTGACGGAGTCGCGGACACAGCTATTAACAATAATATTGTGCGGTTCGGTATTGCGATATTTTTCAAGAGTATTATAGATTGACATATTATATTTCCCTACTAAATTATGATCAAAATCACTGAACCGTGAGGAATTACATAGGCTACTTTTTTTTACGAAAAACGACGGAAACGTAGACGAAGTCGTGGGCAACAGCTATCTATGCTAATAATATAAGGCTGAAGAGTTTGTTTGTTTGTTTGAACGCGATAATCTCAGGAACTACTGGTTCGAATTGAAAAAATATTTTTAATTAAATATTAAATTCATAGAGAAAGGCTATAGGCTATATATCATTACGCTAAGGCCAATAGGAGCGGAGCACCAATGAAGAATGCTTCAAAATCGGGGTTAAATTTAACGTTAGCCCAAAGTAACTATTCCACGCGGACGAAGTCGCGGGCAAAAGCTAGTTCGTAATAAAAACAACTAATTCTTCATAGACTGTAGTTCACTAGTCCCTGTCATAAGTTGGCTATCTTGCATAGTTTCAAGTTACGCCCCTGCCGTTGCTTCATTCCCTTGTTATAATAACTTTCTAAAGTAATAAATATTCAAAACGATTCTTGTACACGTTAGTAGTAAAAATAGAGTCCCCACATACTTCTTTTACTTTATTGACTAACAAACGCCGCCATACCCATATGCTAGTTGTATGTACACAAAACCGGTGCATATTTTGCAGCGGCGGATTTGAAAAAGATCAGCAATTGGTTTTTTTTTTAAGAGTGAAAAAGCGTCTCTTATAATTTTCTTTTAACAAGGTTACCTTAAACTTACTGGCAGAAAATTATAATATTTAGTCTAATATACGGTATGTTTAAGGTACTCAGTTCCTCTATCGACCGTGAAGTTGGCTGTGGTAATTTAGAACGACAGCGTCCGCGCGTACCTTAAAAAATTGGCCAAGTACGAGTCAGACTCGCCCATGAAGGGTTCCGAAGTAACTACGCTAAATAAATTTGTTTTTCATAGTGTTTGTATGCATTATTGTTTATGTTTGCGGTTTTAGAAAATATGCTGTATCTCAAAAACTGCTGACCCAATCTCGTTCAAACTAATTTTAGTTGAAAGTTTATATTAAGGTCTACAGCATATATTTTTTTTTAATTTTTCACTCCATTATTATAGAAGTTAGAGGGGGACACATATTACCATTTTGGAAGCGTATATCTTTTAAACGATTAACTTTATGAAAAAGTGGTTTTAGAAACCTCAATTTCATTTTTAAAGACCCGTCTATCCACAAACGCATAGGTCTCATGTAAAAAAATATTTTCAGTTTCAGTTCCATATATGGGGAGCCCTCCTTTATTTTAAATATTTTTTTTATTAAAATAGAAAGCCGTTCACAGAATACATGTACCTATCAAATTTCACATGTATAGTCTTAATAGTTTCGGAATAAAATGGCTGTGACATACGGATGGACGGACAGACAGACAGACAGAGAGACAGGCAGATAGACAGACAGACATGACGAAACTATAAGGGTTCCGTTTTTTGCCATTCGGCTACGGAACCCTAAAACCTAAGTAGATATAAGAATATATAAGTAGATATAGAATATAAGATTTCAGGGATTTAAACAGCAATTAATTGTAAATAATTTATATTCAAACAATAACCATTTTTGCGTAAAATAAATCTGTTTGAATATGTTATAAAATTTCAGTGCTTTTTTTGGATTTATGGTTGATGCACGTAGTGTGTGCATTTATTATAAAAATGCATTTCTTTGGCAGTCTTATTTATTTAGTTATGTAAGCAATCTGTTTATTGTCAATTTGGGTCAGGATTACTTCAGAATTAGTCTTCTTAATATCATAATAGGATGGCATGGGTACTTTTTCCCAACTTAAACAAACTAATTATGGAGACGTCAATTACTACGGAATGTTTATGTGAAATTTCTAATGCGCTCGATACTGGCCTAATGTTTGAAAGTAAAAATCAGTTACTGTAGTTAGTCGGTGTATTCATCTAAATTAATTAATACAATTAAATATTCCTTAAAATTCATAATTATAACACAAAACTCACAGGTTACAACTATTTGCAGTTCAATATAGATAATCACTCTATACAACGTGTAATTTAAAGGGTATATACATACCAAGTGTTTGGCTTCTTTGGATGATAACAAACGATATGGCAAGGGTTTTGTAATCCTAAGTCTAGGTGTAGAACTTATTACAAATTCCAATACACTGATTCCAGAGACCGAATTTTTCAAATTAAGAAGAACGAAAAGAATTATCATGTTATTGGCAAGTGATGTGGAAAGTTATTGACCCTCGTAGTGCTGTGACACGTTTGTTATGATTGGTATTCTTTGAGTCAGTTATTTTGTGCTGAAACTGTGCATAGAGACTCCATACCAGATGTTGTCTTCAGCCCTTTTGGATAGATATGGGGTTTCAGTTACACATTGTATAAGGGCAACTTCATAGCTAAATACACCAATACTAAAGTAAAGTACAAAAAATATATAATAAATAAATACCTAAACGTAAGTGCATAAGTTAGATACGTTACCGTCGATTTCAAAATGTATATCATAATCAAAATGTTTGCAGACATTATAAAAATTATGTAGACCTTCATAAATAATCATGTGTTATTATATGAATATCATACTCACACATGATATACGTTTGCAGTAATTTTATGAATTCAAAATATTTATTTGTGTTTGCAACTTCAGAATTTTCTCATGGCAGCGAAGGTGAACATTGCTAAAATCGAGGGTTACGCATTGAATGAAGCTTGTATATTATATTTAACTAATTATAAGACGGAATATAATAATCATTTCTTATAAAACAGTGGATGAACGAAAATTACTGAAAAAAACAAGTCTCAGAAATATTTAATTGGTTGCATCTATTTGGTTCTTCCCGCGACCGCATACTTACTGTACATTTTATTAAATCTTTATACAACTAATACATTATTAAAATATATCTAGCAACTGTATTTTTTAAATATTACATAAAAACCTATTAGTACATAATAAAAAATAGGTTTCGGGAACACGGGCCAAGCTATTAGCTGTCAGAGATCACACACAAAGGTATCGCTTTTAAAATTATCTTGATATAAACGCTTGAGCAAAATCTTGTACCTTTAAAATAACGAGGCCGAATGAGTATGAAGTTGAGCACAATTAAAGCATATATTTATGAAGCTGAAAGAAAAGAAAGCAAATATTTTGTCATAAAATTCACACTTCAAATTCAAATTAATAGTAACCGATTTTCGACCACTGGGTGCAACTATGTCTAATTGATAAGCTTTCTATTGATTACAATGTGAGTTACAAACTATTAGAATAATATAATTCATCCTACCACGTTCCACTCAGTCCTGTCTATGAACCCTCATAGACAGGACTAAGCGGAACTTCAGTTTTTCCCCCGAATGCGCCGTAACTCACCACGCGGTCCCAGTACTGCTTAGTGTATAACACATGTCTTCGATTTTTTATCCTAGAACATGGTTGGAGCAATGTTCTAACGAGATACCGTGGTCTCGTAACTTAAGGGCACCTGAAGAAACGGTAGATTTTTAGTCAGTAGAAGTCTGACACTCCCTTCCGCTCCACCCAGAGCGGGAGAAGTCATATGGTGATTTTCCCACCCAAAAAAGAACATACTGATTTCCTTATAATGCTTTCTTTCATTGTTTTGAGAACAGTGGTAATGGTACACAAAGTAACGTGTCTGACTGGGTTTACGACGACCTGCAATTAGGTCACCACTTTTCTCGTTTTAATAAACTCACAAAAATGTTTCTACATCTAGCGAGCATAGTTGGTGGAAATGCTCTATGTTAACCTGATGATGGTTACGATACGCAAAGCCAAGCAGCCACGTACACGGTACAACAGCATCAACATTGTCTTGTCTTTACAATTTCGAACTCTATGCCAAACACCTTGATAGCTTCCCGTGCTCACAACAATGGTCACGGCCGGTAGTGACACAGTATATAACAGCTGGTGTCTACGTCATGTCATTACTACAACCCAACGGAGCACCATGATCAGATCCTGTTTGGTATTAGCTGCTGTGTTTCAGGTAAACAAAGCAACTGTGATGCAACTGTCAGTGTTGAAAACAGTTACAACAGTATTCTACACGGATTTCTTTAATGGTCATGCATGACTACATTTTCATTCATAATATTCTGTGTTTCCAGCAGGGAGGTTTCAATGTAGGTTTCAAGTGATCTTTGCTTTATAAAAATCGAAAAAATAGAGTAATTTCTGTGGTAATTTCCTAAAAAATCTTCAACAAGTGTGTTTTTTTTATGCTTTTTATTGTTTCGTCTTTATCTCTGCTTACAGTTATATAGTATGTTCTAAACTTATAATAATCAAACTTTAATTTTATAGGTGATATTTGCCCAGGAGTTGGGACTACCTCCAGATCCAAGACATGGATTTAGACAGACTATACCGAACTACTGCCTCTCTCCTCCTCCTGGGGTAATTACTTATTTTGTACCATGCTATACAGTAAACTGTGATTAAATAATGCACGAAAGGACTGCGCAAATGATTGATTGGGAAATGATTTAGAGTCCCATTGTTATTATATTTATCACTTTAAAAATCCTTACACTGATTACAGGTAGAATCAGAAGTGAATGGTCTTTTATAAGGGCCATGTTTTGCATGCAATTTACAGCAATAAACCGATTGCCCTTTTTGCTATCGGTTTTTTGCTGTTTCTTTTTCTAACCAAATAAAAATCTTAAAAAATGACTTAAAAATCTCGATAAAATAGTTGTAAGGCAGTGGCGTTAATTTTAGTTTGTTTTCAAATTCAATGGACAAACAGAGTATCTTTAAATAATTGAAGAAACTAACAATATTCTAAAACGTTACACAAAACAAAATTTATTGCTAGGCGAAAAGCTAGACGTACATCAAGATGTTTTGGTTATTCAGACATGGTCATAAATTTATAATAATAATATTATGTTATACATGTTTTTATCTAAAACGATAGAATAATGATACAAGTTACAATATTTTTGACTACGCAAATCCCACTGTCCTGTCGTGCAGAAGTACTAATTTTCATGTCTGCTCAGCTAAGTATTTATAAATATTTTGTTAAATAATTGAATTCACAATGATTACAGACAGACCTTCACAAATGTTGTCCTATACCTAAGCTGTTCCCCGATGAAGATATGGAGCGTTGTGGGATTGAAAAGGCATCAGTAGACCCATCTACCGCTCCACCAAAACCCAGAGTAAGTAATACTATTCATTTATTTATTAAAACTTTATGCGACACAAAATGTACTACCTACACTAATAAGAAATTAGACATCCAATGAAACATTATTTCAAGATAATTTTTCGCTTTTTAGTGCAGTACTGTTGTTGTTTCTTTTAAAACTGGTTAATTTTTTGTAAAAAATATTTTTTAAGAGACTTTTATAAGTTTTAATGAGTTAAGTCTCATGGACTGTATTTTCTAAAGACGAAGTCGCGGGCTAAGTGCTAGTCTTAATATAAACTCAACCAAATTCCGAAAAGGTTTCCCAATAAAAAACTGAGTAGTACATTTTGAAGTAGAAGAGCACGAAAATGACATAGCCTACTATTTTTGCTGTGTGTATGACGTGTGATTCAGAATTTGATCTGATTATAAATGTTTTCGGGTCTAAAATCTGTTCTCTAAACAGAATCATGTTCTTAAGCTAGCAAAATCGCGGCCAAAAGCTGGTAGTATAGCGCAGTGGTTGAGCAATAGGCTAAACTGTGGACCGCTGGTTTGATTACCGCACCGAAATAATTAATAGTAATTTCAGGTCTGGGTGTTTTTGCCCGTAATACAGGATAACTTTCTAGTGTGGGGCCATGTTAAACAAAATCAAACAATTATCCAAAGCAAAACCTTTAAATCAACAAAGTACATATATACCTAAATTGTTCACAGATTTTTTTCAGATAACTTCATTGACAAGTTTCACAAATTTTCTTGTTTCCACTTCTAGCCACCTTGCAAGGAAAGTATTTGTCTGATGCAAAATGCTGACATGCTTCTAGCAAACCAAAGCATTGACTATGAAAAATTGAGGACTTTCGTAGATAACTGGGCTAACGCCAATCCTGAGTTTACTGAATCTATAATGGAAGCAAAGAAAATATGTGCTAAAGACGGAGGTCCATCTGGCCCGCCGGTTTGTGAGCACGATAGAATCTTTTACTGCTTAACCTCCAATGTTTTATGGGTAAGAATATCTCCTTTATTACGCTATCTCGATGTAAAAGATCTGCCTCAAAATAAGACATTTTGATTTTATCTGGTGTAGTGTTTAATCCCTCCATGTCTGAAACTGCTCCTAGAAGCAGTATTATCTTAATTTAATTCTGCTTAAAGATGAACAAACGAAAGGAATTTTATGAAATGATGGACGGTTTTAATAGCATAGATATACAGTATGTTAACTAACAGAGGGCGTTCCCGTTAACCCGCAATAGTATAGCATCCATACATGCTTGCATTGCCTCTTGCATTTTGTAATCTGTGAACCAATTTCCGATTTTAAGAAAAAAAATATTTATAATTAAGGTTGCACTCTCCATACATGGGACTGAAACTGAAAATATTTTTAATTTTTTTCATGAAACCTTTGCGTGTGTGGTATCTGTAGACAGGTCTTTAAAAATTACTTTGAGGTTTCTAAAACCACTTTTTCTTAAAGTCAATTGTTTAAAAGATATACGCTTCCAAATTAGTAAAATGTCTTCCCCCCCCCCTCTAACTTCTATAATAATGGAGTGAAAAATAAAAATATATATTATATGCTGTAGATCTAAATAAAAACTTTCAATGAAAATTAGTTTAAACGAGATCGGGTCAGCAGTTTTTCAGATATAGCACATTTTTTTTAAACCGCAAATATAACTTTGTATTTCATACAAACACTATGAAAAATAAAGTTATTTGGCGTAGTTACTACGGAACCCTTCATGGGCGAATCTGACTTGCACTTGGCCTATTTATTTTTATTTCTATAATCGTAGTTATAACAACATATTTATTTTTTTCAGAACTGTAAACTTCGGGATTTAGATGGCTGCCAGATTTTGAAGGCTCACATGGACCAGTGCAGACCATATTACTGGAAACAGCATGAAGAGGTTATTCGTAACGATAAAAGTTCATGAGTTTAGTCACATTGTATGTTACGAGTATTTTATTGTCATGTAAATAGTCTTAGTAGCAATCATAACATATTAAATAATATTAACCGTATCAAAAGACACGTCTTTAAATAAATCTTCATGTGAGAATATCAATTTTGTTTTATGTAAGTATCTACTTTTTTATTTTCGTTCGATGAGTCCCATTTCCCAAGTTTTTTACTTTACTTCGATTACATCTGATACTACGCTGTATTTTATGAGGTATAGGTTCAAATAAGCGAGCCCTGAAGATGCCTGATCTTCACTATGTATAAAGAATTTATTTATTCATTCGAACAACTGATTTTCGACCATGTATATCGATAATCATTAGAAACACACTATTTTCTAGCAGAATTCTCAGTCTTTTGTATTTGAAGGCAAGAGACAATAACTTCTAGTTTATTAAGGAGTTGAGGTAAAACTTATAAAGAATATATGACTTGTATTACCATCCTTTAAAAACAGATTCATGGTTGCTCATTGGAATAAAATTTCTGACAAGTAATGATAGTTCAGAAGATCATATATTCTATACATGCATATATACATCGTTATATTAATATACGTACCTCATTTAACGAAAATTATGCGGACAATGATGTGTGAAATTTGGCTAAAAGTTTATATGGAGGAGTGCAGAAAGCTAATATTTTCGTACAAATAAATTTAAATGGTCAAATTTCGAACACTGGGCAACCACTAGTACCTTCAATAAATAAAAAACTTTTTAGCAAAAAATAGAACCGACTTCCATATAAAAACACTACAAAGGCAAAAATAACTTTAATTTCGGAAGGCGGTGTCAAAAACGAAAATATATACAAAACTAAAGACACCGCCTTCCGAAATTAAAGTTAGTTTTGCCTTTGTAGTGGTTTTATATGGAAGTTGGTTCTATTTTTTGCTAAAAAGTTTTTTTTCACGCTTTTTAGTGGGTCGGTTTGTAATTTATCTAGTTACAAAAGCCAAAATGTCAACTACTTATCACCTTTTACAAAATATTGCTTTTCCCGGTGCAGAGCCGTTAATTTTTGAGGAGTTCTCCTAGTACATCACCATCAGCTCTACTTCACCATATGCATTGTGACGAGCATAAAGTGCTTAACATCCATATTCAAGTAATCTAATCGCAATCAACGAAATACTTATTATTGAGTAGTTTCGGTGGCCATCTGGGGTCTTCATCATCAGTTCCACTTCCTCAAATGGTGCTTTTCGAGAGCAACTGCACAAGGTACTATAAGAAATATCGAAAACGCTATAGGTGTGCCTATAATATTTGAAGAGTTCCCTCGATTTCTCCATGATTCCATCATCAGATCCAAACGTGACGACAATAGGACCAACTAGAAAGTATACCCTCTCAAACAAAAAAAGAATTTTCCAAATCGGTCCAGCCATCTCCGAGTTATGAGGTAACAAACATAAAAAAAAAAGTTCACGACGAATTGTAAGCCTCCTTTTTTTTAAGTCGGTTAAAAAGAGAGGTATCTGTACATAATTTCAAAACAAATGTATTTTCTGAAGTACTTATATTATTTCCACGGTACTAAGAAATAAACAAACGTTTTTCCTTTCTGTTTTTCCTCGATACTCGTAATCTCTGAAACGGTTGTTCGAACTGATTTTGTGATGGGACTTTTACTGGAAGATAGAAGAGATTATTGAGCAACATACAAGCTACTTTTGTCTCAAAATTCCCACTTGTTGGTATAATTTACCTAACATACCTATTTAAAATCCGGATTTACGCCAGAAAACTCGTAAATAATATCGACTTCCACACTAACAAAGTCGCGAGCTCAGCTTATACAAAGAATAAAGTGTATTGATAAATGAGTCTTGCCTTTTCCTGCTAAAAAGAATGATCTTTATTGAGCCCCCCATTTCACTGACCGGGCAAACATAGCTCAAAAAGGTTGTGGTCTACCGAGACAAAACTACCAATGATTTCCTACTAACCTCTACTATTATACAACGTATAATTTAAAGGGTATATACATTACAAGTGCATGGCTTCTTTGGATGATAACAAACGATATGGCAAGGGTTTTGTAATCCTAAGTCTACGTGTTGTAGCGTAAAACCGCTACGGTTAAAACCTCCTCCAATCCTAATTCAAACTTTTCAATAAAAAATTTTTTCTTCATAGCTGTTATTCACATTTGAACCAGGAATCGTAAAAAAATCGTCGGTTGTTTGCCTTTTGACGGCGTCATTACATTTTTGGGACCCGATAAGTGATGGTCGACCTTATTTTTTGTGATTAATATCGAAATTATGAAGTGAAAGTTTTTTTTTGTTGGTGTAAACCCAATAAAAAATATAAAGTGTCCTAGCAAAAGTATAGTCTGTGGGTGATTTTCTGGTTAATTTGGTATGTATTGTCGTCTTTTTTCTTTTCGATCCATTTCGCACTAGTTTCATAATTAATCAAAGATTCAGCTTGCATCGGTGGTCTGAAGTTTCTTTTTTGTTTAGATCCCGTTACAAGCCAATTTTTGGCTCCACCCTACGGGCAAGCGACGTCGGTTATCGACGACGGAAGTCGGGGCGCTCTCGCCCGATATCCGAGCACATCCTGTGCTTGAGACGTCCATCTCAAAGACCTGAAGAGGGTACGAGGTAGATGCGGACCCCGCAGCGCAGTGGCTCCGTGATTTCTACGTTACTTCCCACAGTCGTGTTCAGCCGTCCAGGAATTACCGAGTTTTCGCAGCAGGAGTTCTATTTTAAATAGTGCACCTAATTTGTATATTTCTAATCTAAAAATTCTCACGTCAAAAACTCTTTCTAACCTAAGGCCTATCAAGACGCGTTGGATGCTCTTAGTGTTTTTGTAATTAAAATTACTAATATTGCGTATTCGCCTAGCTATAACCGATTGCAATCGATTTTTTTGTTAGGTAAGGTAAAAATATTTGCATAATACTTTCGATAACATTCTTTTTCTTTCCGCTAAGTTAACCCACGCCATCACCGAAAGGTTCCCAATAATAACTAATATTTAACTTTTTTATGTTTTTTAATTAAGTACTTGTTTTCTATCTTTTTCCTTTTAATCAAAATTAAACGTGTTAAGTAGCGGTTGTGTTTTACTGTGCACTTAATTTTATTTACGCTACAATATGGCGCCCGAATTAAAGTAAGTTTGCATATTAATTATTACTAAAATACCTATTTTTTTTTTGTTATCTCGTGTGTGGTTGCTCTTGAGAGCAATCTTTAATTTTCACCTTTCTTGTTGTGAGTTTCAGGTTTTAGAATTGGTCAGATACCCGTATGGAAGTTAAAAGGATTACCTGTCTTGAATGTTTTCCCGATTCATTCGACTGGACTACAGAATTGCTAACTGAATTTATGTTCTTTGCTAAATTGTGTGATGTTTGTGAAATTCAATTTTAAAGATTAACTTTGTAACTATACCCAATTTCCAATTCTTTTATTTTCTCCCAAAATATACGTATCTATCCCGAGTTTTATTTTATCCCAGTAGGTAGCGGTAGTTAGTTTCCCGTAGAGTGTGTTTGATGTGTGGATGGTTAGGCATCGTGACCAAAGGTAAGCTTTTTGAATGGTCGTGTGCTAGTGTCTACCTTTTTTATTTTTTAGCCCGACTGTTTGCTTTTCTGCTATTTGCTAGTATCTGTTTTTGTTGGATTCTTAGCCCAGCGGATTCCTTTGACGTTCATTTTGTTGTCTTCTTCCCGTATCGATATTACGGCACGATATCTAACGATTTCCTGCTAAGTCCCGCTCTCTTTCATTTAATCTATCTCTATTTTGTGTTTAAAAATGTCCGAAGAAGGTTCTATCGGTGAGACTCCTTTACGCGAAAGTATTATTATTTCTAGACCTCCTCCCATTCCACCTAGGCCCACTCCGGGTACTAGTCGTTCTAACTTACCTTCTCCTATGAAATCCGAGGACTGTCCCGGTTACCTTCTAAAACGATTTTCGCTAAGAAAATGGAACATAAATTATACTGGAGATACCAGTGTTCGAAATTTTTTTACCAGTATCGAAGAAGAGAAGGATTCAGACGACATAACTGACAGATATCTGATTAAACGCTTCCACGAAGTGTTATCCGGTCGCGCCTTGAATTATTATAGGTCAATCCGTCGACCTGATATGACTTACCCCGAATTAAAAGAAAATTTCTTCAATACATTCGGAGAAATTGATTTCGAGTTTAAAACCGGTCAACAAGTTAGAAATACAAAACAGAAATCAGATCAACCTGTTTTACATTTTGTGCATCAGATTTCTCAATTGAATGATACATTACGTAAACCAGTCGATAAATCTGAACTATTAGAAATTATCACTCACAACATGCATCCTAGATATTTTCCATGCTTATCGATACATAAATTTACTGACTTAGATGCGCTCATTGACACTGCATCGCATTTTGAAAGTTTTTTGCCCAAATCTACAAAATTAGTTTCAAGCGCAACAAATCAATCACAAATCTGTCCAAAATGCAATAAAACGGGACACCCCTATCGTACTTGTCCTGATTTCCCTGGTATGCTATGTTTTAAATGCCGCACACCTGGTTTTATAACTCGTGATTGCCCAAAATGCAATCCAAAAAATGTTTAGCCCACCGGCGACACGCATTACTCCGTACAGTGTCACCGGTGATAGCGTCCGATTCGTCTGATAACCGTCCTTTCATCGAGATCATATTGTGTAACCGGGTCGTTAAAGCCCTACTTGACTCTGGTGCACAAATGTCCCTTATTAGTGATTGTTTAACCCAACAACTGGGTATTTCTTTAAAATCAAACGTTCAGTGCCCACGTGTTATTTCCGCTAATAACTCTCCTATTGATATTTTAGGAACTATCTTTCTCCCAGTTAAGTTTAATGGTACGACTTTTGTCCACGAATTTTTAGTAGCACGTTCTATGTCTTCTTCAGTTATTTTAGGTATCGAATTTTGGAATAAGTACGGTTTGACTTCAGTTTTTAGTCAAGCTTTTAACAAAAATATCAAAGGTAATATGTACCTTCCTCCCGACTCTAATTCCCTACCTCCTGACTCACATACCCTTCCCTCTGACTCTCAATCCCTTCCTCAGATTAATTGCATTAGCGAGGTTCGATACATTTACCCTCGTAACGTTTTATTACCAGACCAAGAGCTAAAGTTACAACGGGTCATTGAGGAATTCGATGTCATTTCATCCGATAAAGTTGGCCTTGGTAAGACTACTTGGCTATCACACAAAATAAACACTACTGGACCACCAATTAGACAACGTTTTTACCCTCTTTCACCTGTTAAGTTAAAGTTGCTCAATGAGGAAATCGATAAGATGCTGGAGATGGGTGTCATTCGTCCCTCACGTTCTCCATGGGCCAGTCCTGTTGTGATGGTTACCAAAAAGGACGGTTCTGTACGTTTTTGCGTCGATAGTAGGAAATTGAATAGCGTTACTACTAGAGATTCTTATCCGCTCCCCCGTATTCACGATATTCTTGACAACCTTCGAGGTGCAAGGTATATAAGTTCTCTTGATTTTAGGAGTGCATTTTGGCAGATTCCTCTCGCTGATGATGAGAGTTGTGAAAGAACCGCTTTCATAGTTCCACAACGAGGTTTATTTGAGTTCGTCAGAATGCCATTTGGTCTCACGAATGCAGCTTCCGAGATGCAGCGCCTTACTGATATGATCGTCAATTTTGAATTCACTTCGACCAGTGATAATTGCGTTTTCGGTTACGTCGATGATCTAATCATAATATCAAAAGACTTTGATAGTCACCTCTCGCTCCTTAGAAATGTACTACTACTACTACTTAGAGCGTCTCAAGGAGGCCGGTTTAACTATTAACCTAAAAAAATGCGAGTTCTGTAAAAGCGAATTGAAATATTTGGGTTATATCATTAACGAAAAGGGTTTACAAACTGATCCCAGCAAGCTCGATGCTATTAGGGATTATCCCGTTCCTACTACAGCTAAGTCACTACGTGGTTTTATTGGGTTATGCTCATATTATAGGCGTTTTGTTGATGGTTTTTCTTCTATTATAGCTCCACTCACTGCCCTTATAGGAAAAAAGAAGGGTCGTGACCCTATAAGTTGGGATGATGCCGCCGATCAAGCATTCCTAAAATTAAAGGATGCGCTCATCAATACTCCCGTTATGGCATGTCCAGATTTCTCGAAACCCTTCATTTTGCAATGTGATGCGTCAGCTGTTGGTCTTGGTTCAGTTCTTTCTCAAAAGTTCGATGGTGTTGAACATCCTATCGCTTATTATTCACGCTTATTCTCAAAAGCAGAACGCAATTATAGTACAACTGAACGTGAACTTTTATCCGTTCTTGATTCCATTAAACATTTTCGCTGTTATTTAGATGGAATGAAGTTTTCTGTTATAACCGATCATATGGCCTTGAAATGGCTCCTCACACTATGTAATCCCTCAGGGCGTTTGGCGCGATGGGCTACTGTGATTTCCCAATACACGTTTGATATCATTCATCGCAAAGGGTCGCAACACGTCGTTCCAGACGCTTTATCTAGAATGTACGCGAGTCCGGTTATATTCGATCAAGGACCTGACCATACCAATGATGGATGGTATAAAAAGGTGTATTTAGGGGCTCGTGACTCCCCTCAAACGTTTCCAGCTTACGCCATTCGGAACGGTGTTCTGTTAAGACGCATGCCAATCACTAACCCATTGTGCTCTGATCCTTGGCGCGTAGTTTTACCCGTTGAAAAAGTTAAATCCGCTATATGGGAAGCTCATAATAATCCTCTCTCTATACATCCTGGAGTTTCAAAGACTTATTTTAAGCTCAAGGATAACTTTTACTGGCCAAATATGTTTCGAGATGTTTCTGAGACTTTAAGGCAATGTGAGGTTTGTAAAGCTTATAAGATCGCGAATTCCCAACCACGTGGTCATATGTGTTATCCAAAGGAAGTTTCTTTACCTTTACAAATGATTTCTATCGACGTTATTGGACCGCTTCCAATCGCTTATTATGGGTTCAAATACATTTTATCTATGGTCGATGTTTTTTCTAAATATGTTTGGTTAGTGCCCCTTAAAAGGATTGACGCCAATTCAGTTATAAAAGCTTTGGAATCTGAAATATTTTTTAACTTCGGAGTTCCACGGTCTATTCTCTGTGATAATGCTACCGTTTTTCGTAGTAATCAGTTTTTAAACTTTCTTAGATCGTTTCGCATTGAATCCCCTACATATACCCCTTATTACACTCCACAAGCAAACACGGTAGAACGTTATAACCAAAGTGTCGTTACTTGTTTGAGCATATTGGTTGGCGAGAACCAAAGGAATTGGGCTAAATTGTTACCCAAGGTCAAACTTTACCTCAATTCATGTATTAATTTAGCCACAGGGTTTACGCCAAACTTTCTCATATTCGGTAGAGAAGTCTGTATGGATTCATCGCGTGCGAATAACCAGACTCTAAGCACTAATTTACCTGAAAGTCGGGAACAACACGCGAGTAATCTGACTTCGCTCGCCGAGATTTACGCAAAAGTAGCGGACAACCTTTCTTCTGCTTTTCTCCGTAATTCACGAAATTACAATACGAACCGGATGGCTATTACGCTTAATGCCGGCGACATTGTATGGAGGCGTAATTTTTCAAAATCGTCAGCTGCTGAATACTTTACAGGAAAGCTTGCTCCTCGTTTCATTAAATGTCGTGTGATCAGAGTCATCTCCATGACTACATATGTCCTACAAGACTGTGATTCTCATCATATTGGACAATATCATATAAAAGACATACTTAAATGAATTAATTTGTTCCATATTCTTAACTTAATCAGCATTACTTATGTTAGGCCATTAGTTTTCAATTAACGACACCTCTTTTATTATTTCGACCCACATTCCTCCCTGGAGTTAATATTTATTCATAACCATTTCCTCTCATTAGGCGTCGTATTTTTGATTTTGATTTAAGGTCCACCCTCTTCAACTTAACCCTCTCTCTTTAACTTAACCTTCTAACTCATCCCTCTATAACTTAAGCTCTTAAATTCAGTCTTGAGTCGTGTTTGACTTTGAGTCGTGTTTGACTTTGAGTCGTGTTTGACTTTGAGTCGTGTTTGACTTTGAGTCGTGTTTGACTTTGAGTCGTGTTTGACTTTGAGTCGTGTTTGACTTTGAGTCGTGTTCGATTTTGAGTCATGTTTGACTTTGAGTTGTGTTTGACTTTGAGTCGTGTTGGACTTTGAGTCGTGTCTCACTTCGAGTTTTTATCTGACTTCGAGCTTTTGTGTTCGACTTCGAGTTTTTGTTTGACTTCCTTTGAGTTTTCGTCGTATTTTTAAGTTATTTCTTAATCTCAACTCTTATTTGTTTCGTGTTGATTATTGTTCTTTGTTCCTATGTATATTTAAGAATATTACTCTAGATCTATCGTTTGTTTTTCTATTCTAATGTAGGTTTAGGAGACGCATCTGAAGCTTGCACTGTTAACGTCTAATCTGGAGGCCGGCTTTCAATTTTATTCAGTATCAGCTGCACTTCGATGTTGTTGATTTGATGTATTTAGTTTAAAGTTAGTTAGGCTAGTTTATTTAATTTGTATATTATGGTTTTCACTCTTGGTTGATGCTATCCCTTTTGTGTTGTCAGTCTGTTATTGTGTTTTCAATCTGTTGTTGTGTTTTCAATCTGTTGTTGTGATGTCAATCTGTTATAGCGTTGTCACCCTCTCACTGGGTTGATACATTCACTTGGGTTGATCTCTCACCTTTCTTTTAGGGTTGTCAACCACCTTTCTTTTAGGGTTGTCACTCACCTTTCCTTTAGGGTTGCCACTCACATTTAGGGTTGCTACTCTCAATTTTTTTTTACTGGGAATGGGGTACTGTAGCGTAAAACCGCTACGGTTAAAACCTCCTCCAATCCTAATTCAAACTTTTCAATAAAAAATTTTTTCTTCATAGCTGTTATTCACATTTGAACCAGGAATCGTAAAAAAATCGTCGGTTGTTTGCCTTTTGACGGCGTCATTACATTTTTGGGACCCGATAAGTGATGGTCGACCTTATTTTTTGTGATTAATATCGAAATTATGAAGTGAAAGTTTTTTTTTGTTGGTGTAAACCCAATAAAAAATATAAAGTGTCCTAGCAAAAGTATAGTCTGTGGGTGATTTTCTGGTTAATTTGGTATGTATTGTCGTCTTTTTTCTTTTCGATCCATTTCGCACTAAATCATAATTAATCAAAGATTCAGCTTGCATCGGTGGTCTGAAGTTTCTTTTTTGTTTAGATCCCGTTACAAGCCAATTTTTGGCTCCACCCTACGGGCAAGCGACGTCGGTTATCGACGACGGAAGTCGGGGCGCTCTCGCCCGATATCCGAGCACATCCTGTGCCTGAGACGTCCATCTCAAAGACCTGAAGAGGGTACGAGGTAGATGCGGACCCCGCAGCGCAGTGGCTCCGTGATTTCTACGTTACTTCCCACAGTCGTGTTCAGCCGTCCAGGAATTACCGAGTTTTCGCAGCAGGAGTTCTATTTTAAATAGTGCACCTAATTTGTATATTTCTAATCTAAAAATTCTCACGTCAAAAACTCTTTCTAACCTAAGGCCTATCAAGACGCGTTGGATGCTCTTAGTGTTTTTGTAATTAAAATTACTAATATTGCGTATTCGCCTAGCTATAACCGATTGCAATCGATTTTTTTGTTAGGTAAGGTAAAAATATTTGCATAATACTTTCGATAACATTCTTTTTCTTTCCGCTAAGTTAACCCACGCCATCACCGAAAGGTTCCCAATAATAACTAATATTTAACTTTTTTATGTTTTTTAATTAAGTACTTGTTTTCTATCTTTTTCCTTTTAATCAAAATTAAACGTGTTAAGTAGCGGTTGTGTTTTACTGTGCACTTAATTTTATTTACGCTACAGTGTGTAGAACTTATTACAAATTCCAATACACAATACCAGAGACCGAATTTTTCAAATTAAGAAGAACGAAAAGAGTTATCGTGGCAAGTGACGTGGAAAGTTATAGATCCTCGTAGTGCTGTGACACGTTTGTTATGATTGGTATTCAAGAAATATATGAAACCAATAATTTGGTATTAATTCTTTGAGTCAGTTATTTTGTGCTGAAACTGTGCATAGAGACTCGACGTGAATTTTTAGTGATTTATTTATAGATAGCTTATACCCGCGGTTTTTCTTAACGTTAAAAATTATAATTTTTATAATGTCTGCAAACATTTTGATTATGCATTTTGAAATCGACGGTAACATCTCTAACTTATGCACTTACGTTTAGGTATTTATTTATTACATAATTTATTGTACTTTACTTTAGTATTGTCGTATTTAGCTATGAAGTTGCCCTTATACATAATACGTACAAGAATACGTGGCGCAACAGACTTTGTAGCAAGCCATCAGAGGGGTCTGATGGCTTCTCTGGGATCTTTCCTGAAGCATGAGGATGCTTCAGGAATATATGCCTTATAAGATCAACGATTTTAAGCCGGGTGGCGGAAGCTGAAAATAGATCTGGGTTATGAATAAAATGTTTAGTGATTTATTTATAGATAGCTTTTAGGGCTGAAGACAACATCATGAGATGTTGTCTTCAGCCCTTTTGGATAGACATGGGGTTTCCGTTACACGTTGTATATGTTGGTATTATTATTTTTCACGTTAAGAAAAACCGCGGGTATAAGCTATCTATAAATAAATCACTAAACATTTTATTCATAACCCAGATCTATTTTCAGCTTCCGCCACCCGGCTTAAAATCGTTGATCTTATAAGGCATATATTCCTGAAGCATCCTCATGCTTCAGGAAAGATCCCAGAGAAGCCATCAGACCCCTCTGATGGCTTGCTACAAAGTCTGTTGCGCCACGTATTCTTCTCAGCTAAAACACTAGGAAATGGTGACGAGCGGACGTAATTAAGGTTTGTACAAATGGATGTATAAATTATCACAGGCAATGGGGGCATGATTATAAACCAAATAAAATTTAAAAACCCTCCACGCAAAAAATAAAATAAGTTTTAAAATTTTTAATTTAATTGGTTTCTAACAAAAAAATACCGGATCGAAATCGGTTCACCCACTTAGAAGCTACGGTGCCACAGACAGACACACAGACACACATAGCGATCAAACTTATAACACCCCTCTTTTTGCGTCGGGTGTTAATAAAAACGAATATGAGTTTTCATGTTTTCTCTTGACTGTACTTACTTTTCAAAAGAGTCTTTGAGGAGCCCATTTCAATTATCTCCTACTTTCCGAAGTATGTCGGTGCCAGTTAGCGACCGCCTGGGGCTTTTGGGCATGGAGTTGACATCAGACCTACACTTCGGCTCAACCATCGAGTCCGGAGCTCAGACTGCAGCAAAAAAAGCTGGGAATCCTACACAAGGTGAGGCGGTAATTCACGCCTGGACAGCTTCTGAATCTGTATAAAGCACATGTCCGTTCCTGCGTGGAGTCTACCGGTCTACCAGACGCACAGCAGGGCACCCACACTTTGTTGATATACCGTCTTGTCGTATCAAGCGCTTCTCCTCCACATTTATTGTGCGCACAGCCAAGCTGTGGAATTCTCTGCCGGCTTCTGTGTTCCCTGCCACTTATGACCTTTCAGCCTTCAAAGCAAGAGTAAATAGACATCTTCTGGACTCGCTCTTCCCATCTTAGATCTCATCTATCACTTACTATCAGGCAGGCGCGTGCATAGGATTATGACAGGGCATACGGTGGAGTAAAAACACACAAAAACTTCTTCTTTTATAGATTTTTAGCATAGCCACAGCCACGCATCGCCACCATGCTACGATGCGTGGCTGTGGCTATGCTAAAAATCTATAAAAGAAGAAGTTTTTGTGACCGATTACTCACAAAAACTTCTTCTTTTATAGATTTTTAACATAGCCACAGCCACGCATCGCCACCATGCTACGATGCGTGGCTATGGCTATGCTAAAAATCTATAAAAGAAGAAGTTTTTGTGTGTTTTTACTCCGCCGCATGCCCCGTCATAATCCTATGCACGCCCCTGCCATCAGGCGAGATCGAGTTCAAGAGTGGGCTCAACCGTAATAAAAAATAAAAAAGAGTAAGGAGATCAGCTTGGAAACAAATCTTAAACAAAAAACCTTATTTTTCGTACAAAAATAGGTAGAGTTAAAAAATGAATACTTACAACAGGAAAATGAGTAAATGTTTATACCTCCAAAAACCAGTCGTTAATTCTTGCATGTAATAGGTAGCACCGTTCGCAACCATAACATACAAGCAAACTATACTCGATACATGTTTCTCCACTCTACAGAGCATACACAAAAGATGTGACTATTCTTATAAAGAAACTATTGCATGACACCTAAAACCATGAGAGTAACTACGAGTTCTTAAACTTAATCTAATTCTACTATGGTACACATACTTAACTTACAGTCAATAACTTAAAAGTTAACTAAAAGCGGAACTATAAGGATTAAAAAATTCGAGAAAATGCATTTAGAAAAGGTAGTGTTAAAGCCCTTAATCCCTGCAGCCTTTGACCGTTATACTCAATTAATGATAAGCTACATACTTAACACTTGTTTTTGTTAAGAAATATTTGATTCTAAAGTCCTATTAGAGCCAGTCCAAGTTTTTATAAAGCTTTAGGTAAACACGTCATTGACTCATTCTTAACATCTACGAGTACTCTATTTCAATGATATCGTTCGGGTAAAAAATTGTATTAATCTATCCCACGAAAATCCTATAGCTCAGCGGTTGACAAAACGCAGTTCGTAGATATTTACCGATTTAGATGAAATCCTGCGGAAATTTCGAAATAAAAACTATCCTATGTCCTTTCCAGGGTCCTAAACTATTTCCATGCCAAATTTTATTTAAATCGGTTCAGCGGTTTAGGCGTGAAAAGGTAACAGACAGACAGAGTTACTTTCGTATTTATAATATTAGTATGGATATGGATATAATATATAATTAGTATAGATTCTATGAAAAGACACATAATAATAATCTAAAATATTTTTGATTCTAGATGGACAATATTATACATTATGAATTTATGCATTAATTAAAAAGAAAGTGTGGTACCTACTTACGATCACGCCGCCGCTTGCTCGCAGACAATGGTGGTTATTTTCCTATAAAACCAAATCATACTTTACTCTTATGGTAACAAATTAAATAGCCAATATTTTAATAGCATTCCTGTTTTGTGTATCAATTCTATGAGATATAATCAATTAAACTTAAAACTACTATCATAAAATTAATATTACAAGTGAGGCCCACCTTTATTTTATTTTGCGACCTTGTAGCTCCCTCTGCTAAACGGTTGCCGACTGCTGATCTAGCTGTTCTTACTATTCTAGACTACGCTGTGTCGCAAAGAGCAGTTAACAGTATTGACAGTAGAGAAATTACCTGTCAGGGTTGCAGTAATGTTCTATTAAAATATCGCGGCGCTGGCAGGCAAAGGCAACCACCATTCCACTCATCCCAGAACAGGTACAGGAAAAAAAGAAAAAGAATTTTTATTAATTTCGTCCCGATCCATTCAGCTATTTAGACGTAATTGAGTAACCAACATCCATCCATACATCAAAACTTTCTCAGAAGTAAAGATTTTTAAACATCTTGTTTGGAATGATAAACAGCCTATCTTATAAGCATGTGAAAATGATGTTTGCTACTGTTTACAAGTTACAAAACAAAGAACAAAACGTAACACATACTTCTTTCCATCGTATGTGGCCAGAGATGCGTTTTTCTGTGAAAATTGCGAAGAATTTTGTTTACGATGCTTTTGAGTGTGTGTTATTGTTGACAAGCATTGCCATCATACGCTATATAACGGCAGAGTTTTATCGTCAGTTCATCATTATATCACAACTTAACATCATGAGAAGTACTTTTAGTTGTTTGGTTTTAGTTGTTGTGTTTCAGGTAAGGGCAGCATTTACAATATTAATCTATATTAGTATTTTATATTAAAAAGTAATTCGGTCTATTTGTTACTGTATCACGTGTTAACTGATTTAAATAAGGTAGATAAATCAACCTGAGATTTTTTTCGTTACACCAATTTTTTGTCAAGTACTTATTTATGTGTATTGCCACTTAATTGTGTTAAATAGTGATTTAAAAATGAGTAATGAAGAACTCACAGGATCATTTAATAGCTTACCGTCAAATGTAAAAATGTAAGATAGTTTAAATGTCTCATATCACGTGACAACTGTCAAAGCATTTTACTGTGAAACCCTACTATTGTTAAAATCATGATAACCAATCCTATGGCGCGTTGTTGTGACAAAAGGTGTTGAATGAGCGAGCCCACTGTACCATGTAGTTATAATTATTATAATTTTATGATCGGACTGATTTCAGTGACAATTTTTTTTTTAATTTAAAATCGGTTCGCGTTTGACCACCATCTCACCTGATGGTAAGTGATGATGTGGTTGAAGATGGAGCACGCTTACCTAAAAGTAACCTATTCACTCTTGACTTAAAGACTCCTAGGTTATAGCTATCGGGAAACAAAGACTCCGGCAGGGAATTCCACTCCTTAGCCGTACGCATAATGAAGGTATTCCCAAAACGTTTTGTGCGTATGGGTGGGATGTCCACCATGTAACGATGGCGCTTCGCAGTTTGTCTCGTAGTCCGATGATGGAACGGGCTTGGTGGAATTAGATTGTGTAATTCCATCGCACACTCCCCGAAATGTAACCGATAGAAAACCGATAGACTTGCAACTGAATATAACTGAATATAATATTTATTATAATATTCTCATACAGGTAAGTAGGGTTTTGCCTTTTTTTTAATTTAACCAAGAAAATAAATCTATTTCACAGGTGATATGTTGCAAAGTACAACGCAAGAAGCATGTTAAGGTACCGCGCACTCCTGAGGATCTTGGTATATTCCATCCGTATCAACAGAAGATTCCAAGGCATTGTTGGCGGCCACCACGTGATGTAAAGATGATTCATTTTTTTTTTATATCTTTATTCGAGTCGAAATTTTGCACATACAGCAGTGACTTTTTTAACGAGAAAGAACATGAAGCTAAAGTGTCATCACAATCCGATCGATGCTTACAGGACAAACATAGAAACATTTATTTATATTTGTACAACAATCTGTCACTTGCATGATGATGGATGGATGTTTGTAACTGTTCCCGAAAACTACTGAACGAATCTGAATATAAAAAGAAATGATATGTAGATAGTTGAATCCTGTGGGAATTCCCGGAATTCCCATAGGATCGGGATTTACGCGGGAAAACCCTCCCCACGAACTGAGTGGCAGCCAGAAGCTAGTTAATTATAAAATAACGGGCAATCACAAAAAAAATATTGAATTAGTAACTTAAAAAAGGTGTCTTCAACTATATTTTAAAGAAATGTATTTTTCAGACACTTTTATTTTAGGTTATAAGTGTTCTTAGCACGCAAGAAGTGGAATTCCTAATATATGTTGTGTAAATAGTTAGGATACTATGAAACGAAAATCTGAAATGACATTGATATTATTGCAGATAGACCTGGACAAATGTTGCCCAATACCAAACCTATATTCGGACTTCGTTATGGACCTGTGTCAGATTGAGATACATTCAAAAAATGACACCAATGTTCCTCCTAGACCGAAAAGCCCTAAAAAAGTATGTATAATTCCACATTTATTTTACAGCTGAATAATATAAAATATCCATAAATATCACTGACAAGTTTTAGTTCATCATTTTCAACGCTGAAACCATTGGTTGAAACGCAAACAAGTGAATCTCAGATCTTTCACCAGCAGTCGATTTTTTATTCTTAATTTTTAAGGGACTGTTATCCTGCAAGAATGTAAGCACTATTATAAACAAACCCAAAGTAGGATATTTAATTAACACATTATCTTAATTGTCAGATAATCAGACACCAGCGGAACAACTAGTTGTGGGCCATACAAATATTAGTTAAGGTACGGGAATCGATCTCGTGACAAGCAGTGCAGCAGCCAACCGTTTAACTACTGCGCCAATCATGTCGTTGCCGTCGATGACGTTCCCACCCGGAAAAAAAGGCAGCCGTGTCAATATCTCTCTGCTCCTTTTTTTTACTTAATCTCCTTTCTTTCTTTAGGCTCCCTGCCAGGACGGTATATGCTTGATGAAAAACTCCAACTTATTAACTAACGATGGAAGTGTGAATTACGAAAGATTGAAGACTTACCTTGATGAGTGGGCAGCCGCCAACCCAGAATTTACTAAAGAAATATTGATTGCTAAACAGATATGTGCAAAAGAAAAAGGAGAGGATTGGTACAGAGGCCAACCTCCAAATATTTGTGACCAAGATAGAATTTTTATGTGTTTGAAATCTCATATATTATGGGTAAGATACCTTCATGCGTGCTTTGAACTCATGCTTTATTACAATCTCGAGTTGCAGGAATATTCTAACGAGATACCGCGGCCCTGGATCTTATTTTTATCCTAGAAGTACATTTCCTTGGGATGTTTCCAAACTTCAGTCAGGAGAGGCCGCTGGCATAAGTTACTGATATTAAAGGAAATAATAACTTAGAAGGACTCGAGAATAGTATTTTTTGCGGCAAAGGGGTGTTTAATCTTGAAGGGACAATATGTTCTAATAATATCATAGCCAAAGTATATAGTTTAAAAATAAAACAGTAATCTTCTTTAGTGATAGCAATTTTGTGCACGGTCTATCTTTCCTATTTTCAAAGGATGGGAAATCTCCCGATCTGGGTGAAGCGGGAGGGTATGTTAGACTTTTACTGACTAAAACCCATCCGTGTTCCATTATTTGACCTTTTCTGGGGCTGCGGTAACTCTTAATCGACAATTTTGCTAAAAACTCTTTGAGGCGCGCGTGGAACACAACGCGCCGTCTACACAGGTCTGGTTCCTGGCGAGCTACCCATTGCTCGCAGCCCGCAGGCGCGCCTACGTTGGCCGGGAGTCACCCTACGACTCCCGACGCTCGCGTCTCCTGCGGCAGCTGGGGCTGTGAGGGCCTTGAGCGTCCTGCCACCGCATTATGCTTTCCTAGTCAAATGTTCAATTCAAATCTTAAGTACTGCTTGTTTTTTTACAGCATTGTAAACTAAAAGAATTTGAAGAGTGCAAGCGACTTAGAGAACACATGGATGAGTGCCAAACATATTATCTGAAACCGAAGAAGCCGGAAGAAAATACTACAACTAAAACTGAATAATCACACTGTTGGAGTGTAACACAATACTCGTACGAGTACATATAGATAAAATCATAGTGCAATGGTACTAGTATACAAACACAATACAAACTGTATTTACTGCATAACACCATCGAAACCAAAGGATAACATCAGCGTAAGGACATGTTCTCAGATTTTACATTCAAAATAAAGTAAAATAAGCACACGTCAATTGTAGTTTACATGTACATACTTCATTATCCCCTTAGCCTTTTCACAACTATGTTGAGGTCGGTTCTCAGTCTAACCGGTCGCAACTAAGTACCAGTTCTTAATATGGAACCACTGTCTTTCTGTCCATAACTATACATAATACAAAGTCTTCCTGACCGATTTTGGCCTCAGCGGCTAATATCAGCGAAGATTGTAGTTCCTAGATTAATCCATCGGCGTGGAGTGCGCGATTACCGATTGTTTGATCAGGCATCACATCGGACAAACGCGGGTAAACATGCACCCCTGCAGCATCTAACTCATATGTATAATAAACACTTTATAGATATTGACATATTTTTACTAAGTAGAAATGCTTTTAGAACTAGAGTTTTTAACCGACTTCTAAAAAAGGAGGAGGTTCTCAATTCGGATGTTTGTTTGTTTTTTTTATGTTTGTTCGGGCATAGCTCCGTCGCTTGCCAACCGAATTAAAAAAATCTTTTTTTGTTGAAAAGGGTATACTTCCCAAATGGTTCCATGAAAATTTTATTGAAATTGGACAAGCCGTTTCTGAAAAATCAACAAAAGTCCAAAAAAAATATTTACGTTGATGATCTTTTCGTTCACTCTGCTTTGCGTTTTTTGTTCGCGCATAAGTCCGCCATTTACGAACCGATTTGGTAAATTCACTGACCCACTAAAAAGCGCGAAGATAAAATTTTTTTTGCAAAAAATAAAACCGACTTCCATATCAAAACACTACAAAGCCAAAAATAATTTTAATTTCGGTAGTCGGCGTTATTGGTTTTGTATTTTTTTTTTGTTTTCACACCGCCTTCCAAAATTAAAATTATTTTTGGCTTTGTAGTGTTTTGATATGGAAGTCAGTTTTATTTTTTGCAAAAAAGTTTTTATATAGACTATTAAGGAACTGAATAGATTAGATACAACTCATCTTGAAGTGATTGACTAATTCGAAAGCTTGTAGCGTTATAAAAATATAATAGCTTACTTGAATATGGATAATACTTAACTTGACTCTTCATCATAGTATACCCTTTAAATAATACGTGGAAAATGTTGTTGTTATTACATTGATTTAGTTTTATATAACTCATTATTATTTATTAATATAATATATATAAAATTTATTTATTTAAGTTTTTTTTTGCAATTAAATTAATTTAAAAAATAAAAAAATAAAATTAACCATCTGCGCAGGATATATTATATTACACAAGTAAATGCGCAGGTTCGGGTGCAATCCGACACGACCGGAGATAGATCAGGCCCAGGATCAATGGATGAGCGTGTTCTCCGCGATACAGGGATATCACACCTCCAACGTCCAAACTCCGGGCTAGTACTGAGAAATTACTCATAGAAAAACCCAATAGAACTTTTTAACTGACCCGGGAATTGAACCTGAGACCTTTTGCTCAGCAGTCGCAGTTGAGGCCATTAGCCACTCCACTACCACCCAATAACTGGGTCACACGAACGTGGAAATACAGACCGGGTTTCCGATGCCTACCTATCCGATACGCCTGTCAAGTTGTACAAATTACAGCTGGGAACAATGCTACCAACATGTACAACTGTTATTAATTAGCCACAAGCTCCTTTTTCTGTCAATTGCAATTATGTCAAGTAATATACGGCTAAGGAGTGAAATTCCCTGTCCGAGACTGTGTTTCCTAGCTATAAACTGGGGGTATTTAAGTCAAGAGTGAATATGAATAGGTTATAATTATTCTAGGTCATCGCTTACCATCAGGTGAGGTAGTAGTCCAACGCATATCTATTAACAAAAAAATAGAAAACACATTGCTCACCGTGAGACCCAGTATTGAAAGCTCTGTGACGGACTGACTAGGTCAGGTCCTTGGAACTCAGCTGAAAGGGGAGAGAAGGAAAAATTAGGCAATAATTGGGAATGGCTTGTGGCTAACAGTGAACATCTTTTGGTTGAATCGATGACGGTGATAATTTCAGCTATTTATTTTTATCCAATATGAACTGTATGATTAAATATAAGTGCAGTGGTTTTGATACCAATTTGCATAAAAACATAATATAATAGTGTCGTTCTGAGCTGTTTTATTTTAATTAACTCATTTATTATTTCGTTGCGTAACTTGAAGCACGAATTTCATGAGAAAACGTGAGATCGTTGTAACATTTACGCAAAGCCTTTTCCAATTATAACACAAATGTACGTACAGTGAAGTTTTGATATTTATTAAGAACAGAAATCATTTCGGTGGCAAAATCCCTCCCGTCTCCCGCAGTGGGTGGAGGGGAAGGGAGTATCAGACTTTTACTGACTAAAAACCCATTATGTTCCTTCAGTTGCCGCAAACCGGGGTACAGTTACGATAGCTGGGATTTGCTCATAAAATATTAGACTGGAACGTTAAAATGTATTATGATAAGCCAATTAATATTAATATTATACATGGAAAAGAGTGTGTCCTTCTGTCACGCCGAAGCGGAGTAACGAGTGTGTTTCCATGGTGTAAAGTTATTTGAAGGGTCGGATAGTGACATAGGCTACACTAGCTTTTGCCCGCGACTTCGTCCGCGTGGAATAGTTACTTTTGGCTAACGTTAAATGACATTGGGAACTTTATGCCCCGCTTTTCAAAAAGTAGCGGACACAAACGAAACCTATCACAGATGATAGATACTATTATCCACTTCATTGCCGTGCATTTTTTTTCCTGTAACATATGGGAATATTGAAAAAATGAGGTTTCAATACTTGAGTATTTTTACTTTTACACTTCACATTACACCTAAAAAAATTAATAATATCATCACAAAAAATGGACGAGAAGGAATACATAGCTATTATTGTTCCTGTATCCATGGCCGCCGCACAGTGGGCTGTTGTGCACATATTGCGAGTATGATATACTATCTTTCATGGGCCAGACATGAAGATGTCAATCTTGCGCCAGCTGCCTTTTTGGACCATATTATTATCATTGATTATGATGAATAATAAAAGCCTATTATTATATAACTCCTCTTTTTATTTAGCCTTTGTTCAATCTGGTTGTTTTAGAATTCATTTTTTTTATTAAAAAAACCCTACATTAGGAATTTCTCCTGCATTGTGGGTGCGTTTACAAACATTTAAACTCACATACATAAACAGCTAGACTTGGAACAACTACTTGTAGGTCATCAAAGTACCATATTACTACTCGTATATAATAAACAATTGGTGATGATGATGTTTATTAATTATTTGGTAGGGCACAAAATGTATCTTGATATTGTCTAATACAGTATATTAGTTTATTAATATAAGTTCAGTACTGTGTTTTTACATTTTTTTAAAACAAATAATAAATAACATTCAGTGAAAAAATAAGTAAAAATATATAACTTTTTATTAGTTATTCTGCGATGCAAAACAATATAAAATGTAAAAAAATTCAAATCATTTTAGACAAAAATATTTCCAACTTAGACTCATCATACCTCAGAATTCCCATATGTCACAACATAGCGCTTTAAGTAAACATACCTACAAATCTAAAGCTTTGAAATAAAGTACGTTTCATCTTTGTCCTACGTGGGGATTTTTCCCATAGTAAGGTTCCCAATGTCTTTTAATCCCGATTTTGAAGCATTCTTCATTGGCGCTCCGCTCCTATTGGCCTTAGCGTAATGATATATTGCCTATAGCCTTTCTCTATAAATTGACTATTTAATTAAAAAATATTTTTTCAATTCGAACCAGTAGTTCCTGAGATTATCGCGTTCAAACAAACAAACAAACTCTTCAACTTTATATTATTAGTATAGATAGATAGCTGTTGCCCGCGACTTCGTCCGCGTTTCCGTCGCTTTTCGTAAAAAAAAGTAGCCTATGTCCTTCCTCACGGTTCAGTGATTTTGATGTAACAGACAGATTAACTTTCGTAATTTAGTAGGGAAATATAATATATCAATCTATAATACTGTTGAAAAATATTACAATACGGAACCACACAATATTATTGTTAATAGCTGTGCCCGCGACTCCGTCAGCGTAAGTTAATGTATTGGTAATATTGTTTAGATCATTCATGTATAACTTTGGTGTTTCTATACCGATTTATATGATTCTTTTTTATGGAATAGTTAATAATGTTAACTTTTTCAATTAGGGGTGACTGAGAGTGTTATAAACGTAAGAGTAGACAAATATTATAATCAGAAAGCTTCGAACTGCTAAGCTATCGGGAGTTACACGTGTTATTGTGAGTCAACCATAAAATATAGACATATGCTGTCGTGGGATATTTTTTATATAAGTAATTTTAAAGTGAACATTTCCGTCATGAAATGATTTCTGTGTAGCTTTAACCATTAAGGTTGCACACGCGACGGAAGCTTAAAAAATGGAGTAACTTCTCCCGTTTTCCCAACATTTCCCTTCACTGCTCTGCTCCTATTGATTGTAGCGTGATGAAAAGTATACTATAACCAGCTCAGGAGTATGAAAAATAATTGTACTAAGTTTCGTTAAAATCCGTCGAGTAGTTTTTGTTTCTATAACGGTTATACAGACAGACAGACAAAAATTTTACTGATTGCATTTTTGGCATCACTATCGATCCCTAATCACCCCTGATAGTTATTTTGGAAATATATTTCATGTACAGAATTGACCTCTCTACAGATTTATTATAAGTATAGATTAATCTTGTTGGAAAAAAAAATCACAGGCAGGCAAGAGGGCAGGCACCATCATATTTCAATAGAGATGCTGATACGATTTTTTTTTTTTATTCGTGATAGGCTCGCGTTTGACCTCTATCTCACCTAATAGTAAGCGGTGATGTGTGTGGTTGAAAATGAAGCACGCTTGCTTAGAAGTAACCTATTGACTTTACTTAAAGAGCTCTTGGTTATAGCTATCTGGAAGTACAGACTCTGACAGGTAATTCCATTCCCTGGCTGCTCATAATAAAACAATTTTTTCGAGCCTTTAATCTCATGGCCGATAGCGGATCTACGCTAGTTATGACTAATAATAGATGGTAAATGTTATGTCTAACTGTGTGTACTACGTCTTGCAGATCAATTTAAAAAAATCAATGGAAATGTGGCAAGTAGTCGCATTATATAAATTTTTAAGTTGGTACACTTGACAAATACCGGAATTTACACAATATGTAACACTTTGATGACACGTTTGGTGCTGTTGTTGCGCGATTGACTTCCACGGAGCATGGTGTAGGTACTATTCCAGCACGAAACAAAAGTCTGTATGATTTACAGTCGCTTATGCGTATGGGTTGTACTGTTTACGTGTGTCACCTGATAGCGAGATACACGTATCGGCTCCCTGCTTTATTATATTCACATACACCCATGTATGTGAATCTATATATATAAAAGAAAGTCGTGTTAGTTACACTATTTATAACTCGAGAACGGCTGAACCGATTTGGCTGAAAATTGGTAGGGAGGTAGCTTAAAACCAGGAGACGGATATAGGATATTTTTTATTCCGGAATTCCCACGGGATCGGGATTTAAGCGGGAAAAACATCCCACGCGAACGAAGAAGAAATGGAGAGTAGGGTAGGGGTAGTGTAGGGTTAGGGGTAGGGTAGGGGTAGGGTAGGGGTAGGGTAGGGGTAGGGTAGGGGTAGGGTAGGGGTAGGATTTCTAATGACATAGAGTTTAAGGGTCTATTATTACAAGTGGCCACTTAAAAATAAAATGAAAGAACACGTAACTTAAGTTGATCCAAAGGTTGTCTGTAAAAGATTGCTTTTAGCGATAAGACCGCCCATTGTATCACCCTTTTTAGTTGTTAGGTCCTTATTTGTTTTACTGTTATGGTATACTATAAAGAATATATTCTATCTATCTATAAAATGTAATAAACTGATTAATGTTATTAGCCACTGGAAGTTGGGAGCGCTTTGAATTCGTATATCTATAGCCTACCGTAGTAATATTACTAAAGACATTGCCTAAAGGGTTAAATTTAGTTGTCACTGATATGCTTATAACCAACTATAAGAAATTCTAGAACTTCCAAAATATTATGGTTTGTAATGCAACGCGAAACTATGGCTATTGTAGCGATTTCAAAACAAACTACTTCCATTACTTACTCAGTACAAAACCCAGTTATTAATTGACGAATGGATCATTCGTTTAACTTTTTCCTCAGCATCGATACGGGAAGGGGAAATACTATTTTCCTAGAATTGATGTGAATAATGTCAGTGGAAGTAATAAAAACAGTGGTTTTGGTTGCATTGTCTATTTATGTAAGTACATTACTACTTTAAATAAAGAAATTTTAGGTGCATTCAACCATAGGTCTTGTTTAGACAGGGTAAGGGACATCTCGCCCTCGAGAAAACCAGGCTGCGGAGTAGGTGTCTATTTTTAAATATGCATGGGTAGATTCGCCTGAATCAGTTTCGCAGAATGGGCCAGATGTCTCCTATTGAAAAGTAAAGGGATAATTTGGCAAAATTGTATTTAAGGCTTGATTACATTATTCTACATAGGTATGCTGTTTATTTATTAAACAGCACGCATCCTTAGCACGCATCCTAACTTTCTTTGGTCATGTATCACGGTGCAACAATAACTCCGTAGAACGTCTGCCAGTGCAGGGAAAAGTTGAAGGCACCAGAGCGCGCGATAGATTCCCGTTGAGATGGACAGACCAAATTAAGCCTGGAACAAACTGCCCTCTTCATGATTGTACCAGAAAGACTACGGTGCGACAAAAATGGCGCGGTATTACAGAATTTATCACTCAAACTGTTCCTGATTGATGACCACGACGTCAAGAGTGAAATGACTAAGAAGAGAGATAGCAGTGATAAATTTATCTCAATATCGCCGGGTAAGGAGTTTCGCGGTTAGAGTGAAACGGGAGAAACCAGTAGGTATCACCTTACCGCCCTGGAAGCTGGCATCTTTTTCACTTTCAGTGTTATGTTTTACACTTGCCTCTGCTGTAGCGAAACAGATTTCGCAAAACGTTCCATCATAGCAGCGGCACAGAAGCAATGGCCAATGTACCCTTTGTCACACACTTTATATCAGATAGTATCATTGTCATAGATAAAAATAATATGCCAGTAAGTTTCTCTATCTTAAGCTATAGCAAAGTCCGCTTAGGTTTGAACAGTACTATTACCGAATATTCTTAAAGCTTTGGCTACCGTTATGAGAGCTGATAATGCGTTAAGTCTGAACAGGCCTTCTTCAGCAAATACGAAGTTCAAGTATAGAGTAACTTTTAAGCGTAATACTAATAACCTAATGGCTAAGGTAGATAGATAGATATATTCTTTATTGTACACCATAACAATAAAACAATACGGACTTTACAACTAAAAAGGGTGATACAATGGGCGGTCTTATCGCTAAAAGCGATCTTTTACAGACAACCTTTGGATGGATTTGACACAGGAGAAAATAAATACGCGGGTAGTACACGGTGTACTATTTATCTTTATAAAATATTCTCAAAACATAGGTATACATATAAATATATAAAAAAAGAAACAAAAACATACATAATAAAAAAAAATTAAGGAGAGAGATAAAGATCCATTACCAAGTTTTTGAATGACGATAGGGTTTGTGCTTGCGAAGGTGTCGGCCTTGAGATCGAGAGGTCACGGATTCGAACCCCACCCATATAACTATTGCCGTATATTCACTCCAGACACAAGCATATTAATTAGCTTAGTTGGAGGGGTTTACAAAATTGCTAGTAATGTGAATTCTACCCACATCGCTAGTTCTCTTAAAAATCACAAACAGCGAGTATCTCCACAATTTTCACAATTTTTCTGTCAATAAATTCATAAAAAAAATTTTTCCACTGTTCTTATTTTAATAACATCCAATAAATGAAATCATATTTAACATTAATCATATAATTTATAAATGTCCAAATTTTTTTTATGGCTTTTCCAGAAAGCTATCCTAGCAACGTACATCCTCTAATATTTTCATTCGATACTCGAAACGCTATCTATAGCCTGCAATACATGTTGGCCGAGCGTTGTCGAGTGAAGGCCAATACCAACATGTAGACGGTATATTTGCCTTGTCTTGCTATCGCTCGGTGTCACTTGCCTAGTTGGCCGAGTGGAGGCCAGCGCCAACGTGTATAGAGCTCATTTGGTGCAACTTGTCTTCGCTCGCCGTTGCTCGTGATCACTTGCCTCACTTCGGATCGGTGTCGGTTTTTGGTCACAAATCAAAGGCGCTCGCCTGCGCTCGGCCAACGTGTGGGCAGCTCTAAAGACCCTCTTCTACATTGGTCGTCTGCATTGGCGTTCGACGAACTTATCGAACGTGTGGACATTATTTCTTGCCTTGTACCAATTTGCCAACGCTCGCGTTGGCCTAAGCTCGGCCAACATGTATTGCAGGCTTATGAAAGTAAGTGAGAACCTCGTAAACACTCGCATCGCGTCGTCAGTTTAGCGTACTCAGGCCACGGATTATGCATTTCTGAACTGTTCGATATTATGTATAATATTTTTCATATTATACATAATATCGAACAGTTCTAGATATAAAAATGGGTTAGATTTACATATAAATTATTAAAAAAAAAACATAAAAGACACCGTACAAAAATTTTATAGCACGCAGATTTTTCTTCCTCCTGAAAAGTTACTGCTTTTTCACTTACGAGGTTTTCACTCTAAGGCGTCGATAAATGTACATGGTTAGGAATTATTTTGTGTGTTATACATTATTTTGTGCGTCAAAATCATTCCATCCGTCAGTATTGATGAATAATCACTATCTTTTCTTCAATTAAAGGTTCTACACACATTGCAACAAACTGACGTACCAATTGTAGACCCAATCAACATACATAAGTGCGCAGCGGTGCCGGATATACTGGTAAGGTATTAGAAATTTAAAAAAATACAGGAAAGTAAGTAATTTATCATTACATCTCTATTGTCCAAAAGGTTCAATAATATCGTACTCATAGTATGCATCCATTTCGCCGGTTTGATGACAGGAACAAGGCTATCGATATCAACCGAGCTTACATCCAAACTTCGTATTACTTCTGCGAAACTGAAATACCCAAAAAATTGCCTAATTTAAGTATCAAACACAGGATCTCATGTTGAATCAGTCAGTCTGTCAAAAAACAGTTACAGTTACACCATTAAATCATCAGTACAAGATCTAATTTTCAAACAAGCTTTCCTTAAACATCCTATATAGTTTTCACTGTGGAGATTTTCCCTTTATTAGGCGAAAATAGTATATAATCTTATAATTCTAAGCTGTTTAAAAACTAAACTCACTGAGAAACTTGACAAAATTCAAATTCTATTGTAACACATTTTTGTAGGGTTTTGCAAGCAGTTACATTATTATTATTTATTTATTTAGACGTTTAATTCAATTAGGTACATCCATACATAGGTTAGTAATACTTACATCTGTGTTAGTAGTTTAAAATAAGATTGGAGAATATTATTAATTACGAATCAAATAAAAATAAAAAAAAATTATAATTAAATTTCAAAATAACATTATAAAAAAATTCATAGTGACTTAAAATCTGCCTGAAATACACATCGCTTTCATTCATCAAGGATCATACAAGCTAAAATAGATAACAAAACTGTGTCTATGTTTACCGCCATCTAGCGTTATCAAACGAAACTTTGACGACGGTAGGAGAATTGTTGTTCAGCATTTTAGACAAGGCGCTGCTATCTCACTTGAATCAAACTAGGATTCGCTTATTTAAGTTTTCTGATTACATTTAAACTTTGTCCAACTTCATGTATAATTTTATTTATCCATTGACTTCGTACAGAATGGACTGCAGTTTTTAAATATATCACAGTTTTTCTGATATCATCATAATGAGGTCATACATACCTACGCCAAACTAAACAGAAAAAACATGAAAGATATTTATTTATTTATTATAAACTTTATTATACACCTTACAATAATATTTTTTGAGCTGTTGCTTATTTAAAACAATACAAAAATCATTTCAGCTAGCTGTGTCTTTCATATGTCTGAACATGACGTCATGACTATAATCAAACACAAATAGCATAACATAACAAATAGCATTATAAACAACATACATACGAGTTTATTAACATTATTTTAATGTGCTTTATTTCATTTTGATTATGTATCCTCTTGATAAACACCCCTTATTTAATTATATATCCAAAGCGTGAATTTATTGACTAGTCTCATAACTTCCATACATACTTTTTAAATTTCGTTACATTTTGTACCTGAGTCTCTCTAGAATAGTTCAGTGAATTTATTATAATATTTTTAGAACCGTCAATGCTGTATTTTTCCGCCGTTCTTCACCCGAGAGATTGCTAAGGAATGTGGAGGCGCTATCCAGGGGGAGTTCTTTGATGAAAAGAATAATGTATCAGCCTATAAAAGGATCAGTTTTGATGTAAGCAAACACATGATTTTGTTTTAACGTCTTGGCAGTCTTTGACTCCGTTAGATTTTCTATGAGACACGGAACTGTTCGAACTGTTATAAGTATTTAGTTAGCCTAGTTTTACCCAGCTGCTCGATTCTAATAGGTGGCCGCTTCTTGTAAAACACCAAGTACTCAGTTGCATCCGGTTAGTCTGGAAGCTGATTCCAAAATAGTTGGAAATAGGCTAACCAGATAATAATGATTGCTAGCAATGTATTCGATCACCATCTCATTTCATATAACATGCCTGGTATAACTAAGATTAAAAATTTCCTGAGCGTCAATGCCAAGTTAGAAAATATAATTTATACTACACCTGCTTGGAAAGTACGTTGATACTTTATCAAATTTACGGTAGAAAGTACGTCATTGCATATCGAACAAATATGCGGGCAGAAAACGCATCTGAGCGGGAGAGAAAAGTGTATGAAAATCCATTTCTTACGTGGTTTTTCTTTTTTAATTTTGGATAAAACTATGCGCCGGTAACCTAAATATCAAAAGCCAAAAAGTTTTTACAGAGAGTTTTTATCTCCAAGTTCGCAAAATGACACTGGCCACTAGCTGTGTGTTGGATGATGTCGGGCTGGCAGTGCAACCCTGCGGCGGCAGGATAAACAATTTGAAAAAAGAACATGTGAAAATTGCAGACGCCATTGGCGCCATTTTCAATTTGTGTGTTGTTTGAGGATTCAGTTTTCGTAGAAAGTAAAATAAAACTATCAAAATGATAAGTAGTGATAGTGATGATGAAGATTTTTTAACTCCACCGCAGTTGAAGGAAACAGCAAAAATACTGATTGATAACCTTTTACCACAGAAATCAATTTAAAAAAGTGTTACATTAAGCTTCACTAACTGCAACAATTTCAATATAAATTTCAATTAGTAAAGATTTAGTTTTTTATTTTCCTCGTAGATGTAGTATAAAGCACTATGTATCACTCGAGAGAAAGTGCGATTCCCGATCTCGGGTGTTTTAAAGCCCTCGCCTACGGCTCGGGCTTCAAACGACACCCTCGACGGTAATCGGTCACTTTCTCCTCTCGGTGAACAATGTACTATTGTGGCTTTCCTACAAGAACAGTTTTTGAGTCACTTTTCACCGACCCTTTCACAAGCAGTGTTTAATTAATCATAATATTTTACAGTGCACCCATTGGTTTTGTATCCTGGATAAGTACGGTCTCCTGGACGAACAGGGAGTTTTTGACCTTGATAAATACTTTGCCCATCTTGATCTGTGGGTATCACTCAACCCGATGTTTGCCGATTCCATGCTTGAAGCCAAAGTTTTCTGCAAGGACGAATTCCGACCTGACTTCCCTTTAAGAACTTGTCAATTCTTCAATTTTCAAGCATGCATTAGAAATTATGTAACAGTGGTAAGTGTGTAACAATAGTAATTACTGCTATCATTTACTTAATAAGAATGCAATCTGTATATTTCTCTTTTACAGGAGTGTCCAATTTACATACCAACTCTGGAATGCGATCAAAAGAAAGAATTTTTAAGAGAATGTAAACAGTTTTTTTATAAAAGAAAATAAATAGTAACTTCATTAAAATTCTAGCATAAAAGTAAGCTTTTTGGGTTTGTAGATTGTGGACCTAATCATACCAGAAAAAGTGCAAATAGGTAAGATTAAAGGTAAATTAATAATGAACACTTACTCAAAACATCGCATTTATTCTAATATTGAAACTAACATGACGGTGAAATGACAATATTCCACGTCAAACGAACTTACTTACACTACTTAATTATTACTATTACAGTACAATTTATGCATACATTCAACAATAATTCATCATTAGCATTCTTTATACATACATGATATGAGACAGAGTAAAAGTACGTCGAGCCGTACAATTCATATTGTACCGTTTAACGAGCTTACTCTATACTGATACACTTATTAATACTGTCACGTAAATGCTCATAGAACAACTTTCATTATCACACTCACCAGTATTCCCTTATCACTTTCCTTTCAGGAATGTTATTTAAACTAAGCTAACAGTCTTTGTAACGCCTTCAAGGGAGAAGCCGAGGGTTGTACCGCCCGAAGTACAGTATCATACCAGATGGGTTGTGCCTCACGAAGTAGAGGAATGGTCGGTCGAACTTTAGTCGCGCCGGCAGAGCGCTCCTGGCTGGCAAGCGAGCCTGTCTCGGCCTCAGGTGCAACGGCAAGTGCATCGCATCCCCGACGTCATGAGGATCGTGGAACGCTCTCTGGTAGTCTCGTGGCTCATCCCAATCATTTAACCATCTAGTACGGCGTCTTTGCGAAACGCTCAATGTTTCAGGATATTCCTCAGAGTGATGCTGCTCCCCAATTCCTTCTTCGCCGCAAGTAGCAAATGAGTTCAGCTGAACCATATCCGATAAGTAAAGATCTTTGGAAGGACCATTTAATCCACCAAGATCAGCGTGCTCACCATCAAACAGGTCTTTCAGACCCATTTTCCTCAAGCTCATAGACACGTTGAAAGTTGATTTTTGAGCAAACCTTGGGATTTGAAGTTCCAAGCCGGTTCGGGGAAGTAGAGAGCGTAAGACACGATTCCATGTAGGGGTCGTTGGCAAAGCATCTAGAAGTCTTTGTTCCAATTTGTCTAAATCATCTGCATGTACTACATTTCCTTGCTGGCCAGGCATTAGGAACAGCGTGCTGACTATGGTGTTAGTGTTTCCTAAAGCTGCTACGGTGGCATCGAGGACTGGGTCGTAACCAGCTAGAAACCCGCTCTTGTACACCACGGCTGGCACGGGCACGAGGCGGCGCTGGCGAACGTTCGGAGATACCACGAAGTACATCTCACCATCTCTGCCTTCTACCGATGTGCCTGAGCAGTCAGTCTGAAAATTTAAAACAAAATAATCTGAGAATTGTTTTTGTCACGTTATGTATTGTTAATTCGCGTTCAAACACATAAAAAGTTTGACTATATGCTATCTCACTAATACAACTCTTATAATATGTGCATAGTATGTACAATATCAGTTTTACAATTTCATTGAAATCTTTTTAATTTAGTAACGTTATGTGTTCTATAATAAAGTAAGTAATCATCATCGGTCAAGCTTTTACCCCAACTATGTTAGTGTTGGTTTCCAATAAAACTGCATGGAGCTGAGTATTGAGGTTTTACATTAACGGACTGTTTAAATGACCTCTACAAATCAGGTTAACCTCGTTTGTAATACTGGTGACAGAGTTTTAAGCTTCTGACTACCCACACTGACTGAAAAGAATCTAGAAATGACATACTCCACTGCTTAACGTGAATTCCAAGACAAGAAGGTATCTCGATATATAATATGAAAACGGACTCAGATAGCCAATAATAAAGTGTGCCAGCTACATATTTATAACACTTACCTCAAAAATATTTGCGGTAAACGCAGCTAAAGGTGGTTGCATAACAATGTTATTGGTTTTCATGTATTCAGGAATCTTGCCCCACGTATACCTTTTAACAAGCAAGTTAGTTCTTCGTCTTATTATGTCACTAATTAATTTAAAGTTGACCTCCTCAACGTGACCATTGTAAAAGTGCTGAGCCCTTTCCTTGTAGAATGTAAGAATTTTTCCCTTATTCCTATCACTGTAAAGTTCTCTAATAAATGCTGAAACCGCAACTCCAGATTCTGGAGTGGTTTCTATTGAGTCAGAAATATTCTTCAGTGTAAAGTGAGGATTAAATGTAACCATGTCATCTAATTTCAGGATTTCGTTCATTTCACCTGAGGTCGCGCCTCTCGCTCCCATAAAAATCATAGCCAGCATCGAAAATATGGAATATGGCGACAAAACGAAACTTCTTTTTTTATCGATATCGTCAATCATTACGTTCCAGAATCTAAATGCGAGTTCATTGGAAAGTTCAGAAAATCGCGCAAGATCTTCACCCAAATCTTTTGTTGTCACTTCTAACCCTTGGTTTTCTTTAGAATATTCTAATACAACATCTTTAGTTTCGTTATCAGGAACATAATGATTCTCAGATTTTACCTTGTCTTTTGGAATTTCATTAGCTTTTGGTGGAGAAAGAGTTGGTATAAGTTTCCATGAATTATTTCTTTCGCTTACTAATTCTTCTTCATCGATGTTTACTTTCTGTATTTTTTTCTTGAAGTCGTCAACTTTGGGTAAAGGTTCAGGAAGTTTATCCTTCTTATTATTTATGTTGTGTTTTTCAGGCGAATTGATTTTATTGAATTTTGACTGACTTATTTTATTTGGGACAGTGGAAGTTGATGTAGTATCTAAATTTTGCGACGTATTTAATTCTACACTAAAAACTTTATCTTCATTATTCTCAATAGTTTTATTTCCGTTTTTAGTAATTCCGTTGTCGATTTTTGTTTCAACATCATCTTTTTTAACTTCGTTGTTTTTTTCCATTGGTTTATCATCGCTTTTTGGGCTTTCAGTGGATTTATCCATGTTTTTATTGGTATCACTAGGAACCAGTTCTACTATATTTTTATTATTATCGGTTGAAACTGATATCTGCACAAAGTTTTTACTGTTGTCGTCAAGCTCAACTTTCTTGTTTTCATCTTTTTTACTTTCATTTGGTTTGGCTAAAGGCTCAGTTTCTTTGTTCTCTTCAACTTTAATAATTTTATTATCTTCGGAGGATGAATTTATTTTACTGCTCAGATCATTGTCTTTTGTTTGCACTACTTGCACTTCTTCTTTTTGTGGATTAGCTGGTAGTTCTGTAGTTGAACTTGTTTCTTTTTTAACTTTATTCGATATTTCAGAAGTGGTTTCAGAAGTTTTTACGCTTACTTTGGTCGTAAGCTCTACATTTTTCTCAGTTGTCGTAACAGTTCCGGAACTTTCTTCTGAATCAACAAACGACTGAGGAGCTTCATTCACTACTTGTGATAGTAAGTCACCCATAGACTCTGATAGAATTGGGTCAATCGTAGTAGCGTCAATAGCAGCAGGCGTCGTAACTAATTCTACTTTTTGAATGTTATTAATAATTACATTTGATTTTTTAGTGTCAATTGAACCTGTTTCAGTGTCTTTTATCTCAGGTTTTTGAACTTCAGTTTCCTTTGTTTTAGTTTTTTGAACTTCAGTTTCCTTTTTCTCAATATTTTGAGCTTCAGTTTCGTTTAGCACAGTTTTTGGAAAGTCTGTTTTCTCCGTCATAGTATTGTGAACTTCACTTGCCTCTATCTCGGTTTTATGAACTTCAGTCTCCTTAGTGTCAGATTTTTCAACTTCTTTCTTTGACTCAGTATCTTTTAATACCGTCTGATGAATTATATGGTGGTTTTGTTTTTCACTATTATCATTTTGCGGATCAGGATCTATTGTAGATATTTTAACAAAATTATCAGAATTTTTATCAGATATTTCAGTTATTTTTGTATCGGTTTCATTTCCAGCACCAGATGGTATATCCATATCTAAGACTTCTTTGCTTTCTAAATCTAATCCATTAAGTTCAGTCGTATCTAATAAATTACTGGTAGTCGGAATTGGCTGATAGCTCCCACCAAGATCAGAAGCTATTTGACTTATACTTTGAGCAACATCAAACATAGGAAGTAAAGGTTCAATTTCTTTTTCATTATCATTCGATGGTTTTTCTTCCAATGTATTTAAATTGTCAGCAGACACAACTTCTGTAGATGACATAGTTGTTGAAGGGGATACAGATTGTGTTGTTATAGTAGTTATATTTACTGTATTGATTTCCTGTTCTTTCAATGTGCTTGATACATAATTCGTTGTACTGATAACAGCTTTACTGGTTGTGGCAAAATTTTGAACTTTAGGTGCCTCAGTAGTTGGTGCAAGAGTTATAGTAGTGACAGACCTCTTTGTTGTGCTGGCATACGTTGTGGGAGATTTAGAAGTTATGGTAGGTTTATGTGTTTTGTGGTCAGTAATATAATTAACCGTGGACACTGGAATAAAAGTACTTATTTTTTCGAATTCTATATCATTTTTGGCTGTAGAAGAAACTGGATTTTCATTAGGTTGGATTTCATTTTTTATATTCTCTGGCTCATTTTCCGGTAAAATGCTAACACTATATATTTTTGTTGTCACTTCAGGATCTGTAGTGGTTACTTTTGCTGTTGATGTGGTGGCTGGTTTAGGTGTTGTTGGACGTGGGGCTGCAGTAGCTTTGGTGGATGGTATGCCTGCAGTTGAGGTAAGTCTAGTTGAGGGGTTTGAAGTAGTTGATTTTATGGTTGTAGTTATTGTTGGCACAGGTTTCTTAGTAGTAGACGTGATTGGGGCGTTTGTAATAGTAGATATTGGTCTGACAGTTGTAGTCGTGGGTTTCAGAGTTGTCGTTGTCGTCGATTTTTCTGTCTTAATCAAAGGTTTTTCTGTTGTGGTTGTAGTCTTACGGGTTGTTGTTATAGGTTTACGTGTTGTCGGTGTAGGTTTACGAGTCGTCATTGATGGTCTGCGTGTTGTTGGTCTAAGTGTTGTAGTAGTTGTTGTAGTGGTGGTCGTAGTAGTAGTCGATGATGATACTTTTTTAGTTTCAGCTGTCGTAGGCAATTTCTCTGTTACATCAACTTTCTCTTCCCCGACCGTTGTTGAACTGCTAATAACCTGATTACTTCCTTCTTTACTCAAGGAATTGTCATTATCTTCAACATTTTCTTCGAATGTTTCCGTATCTGGTGGTGTAACAGAGCCAGAAGCTTTATCAAGAACAATATCAACTCCTGTATTTCCAAAAATTGATGGCAAGATTAAACTCCAAGAATCAGAGACATCAGGCGTATCTAATGTAGGCTGAATATGGGGTTTGTTTTTGTGGGCTTCCATTTGCGCCTTGAGAACATTCTGTACATTCGTCACAACGCTATGAACTTTTGTGTAAGGTGGTTGATTCATGTTGAAAGATACAGTTGGTTGATTGTCATTGGCAAAAGTAACCAAGCCTTCAGCTTCTTCACCAGCTGCAACAATTGCTTGGATCTCTTCAAGAGTCATGAGCCTCTTTACAAGTTCTCCTGATTCATCAAAAGTGTAAAACTCGTAGCGGTCTGGTGTGAGAAGATTTACAGGACTGCCGACGGTAGCTGGCACGTTGGATGGTGGCGGCAAAGAGTTCCCAACGGCGTCAGCGACGAATGGCAGTTTATTGCGTCTGAAATAGTTATAAAAAGTGTATAAGTAATTGAAACAGAAATCTAATTGTTATTTAAATCTTAAGTTGTATTTATGAATTTGATTAGTATTATTTCTATCATGTTTTTTAATAATAAAGAGAGGTAAAATTTGTTGGGTTTGTATGTAGAAAGTTTTTTTGCAACTACTCATCGATCAGCTGCTTAGGCTTTTTCCTAACGATGTTGGATGGCTTCCAGTCTATCCAGATGCAGCTGAGTATTAGTATTTTAAATGGTATGACTGCCTCTCTATTCCACAACCTAGTAGATGTGTGGTAGCCCAATACCCTTTGGCTTGACTAGTGTCTAATTTTCCTGCTTCTGACTACCCGTATTGACTGTCAAAAATTTGCAAATGACAGCTGGGTCTTTCAGCTTCACTTGGTTTCCGAAGTCTCCTATCCAAAGGACCACCTCACTAAGCGTTGCTTTACCTTAAAGACTGACCCGCGCGGCTCTTATTATTTAGCCACGAGCTCCTCAAGTAGTTTCGAGTAATAGTTGAAACTACTCATCCGATTTTAAATATTCTTTCACCAGTTGAATGCTACGTTATCACTCATTGAGATAACTTTTCACGCTAGTTAGCTAGGAGATGATAGTCATAAAATATTATTTGATTAGAAAAATAAGTTAATAATTTAATATCTTACCTGTTTTCATTTTTATCAGCCAGCACGCAGCTGGCGGCAAGCAGCAAACAGAGTAGAGCTCGCATTTTGAGCTCCCATATACTCAACATGCACCTGGAACTGATAACAAATTATATTATTTACTGACATAATAAATTATAATATTGAATTCATATAGGTTATCATGGTTCATGGTTATTCATGTAGGTTAGATCTTAATCCAGCAAAATGCTCAATCGTAACGTATTCTCGAAAACGGTCGGTCTTAGTCACGTCGTATTCGGGATTTAGGGTTTTATCATGATTCTAACCTTATATTTTACTCTCACGTGGATGCTATAGTAGCTAAGGCGTCTTAATCTTTGGGATGCATCATGAGACTGTCAAAATGTTTTACTAAAGTGAAAACCCATAAAATCCTGTATTGCACTTTCGTGAGAAGTAAACCTGGAATATGCTTCTGAAATCTAGATTCCAAAATACCAACATGCATGAAAACTTATATCTTTAACATTCCAATTTGCCGATTTAACATTGCCTTTATGAGGTCTTAGTTCTATGATACTCATGCTAATATACAAACAAAATCCGTACCGTAAACATGGCAACAACGGTATAACTATTTGTTTTCTCTTTGTGGTTATGCATGTGTGGCCTAAACTCACTAATCAACTAAAAAAATAAAGCCAGTCTTGCAGCTAAACACAATAAACCATTTCGTATTGTTTGGGTATTTGCCAAAATGACACAGAAACGCATGACCCACTGTATGAAACCGTGTTACAGAATCACAAAAATCTTATTGTGTATTAGTTTTGTGAAGTCGTTTTTGTCAAGGTAGAGTAGTTTTTTGCTAAATCAAAGATAATATAGTTCTTTATCTAGTTTGTAAGAACTGACTTCTCCAATGAGGATAATTTCTGGCTGATAAAAGAATATTATTTTGTATTTATTTATTCTAAATAACGTAACATAATCAGCCCTCTAAGAGTGGGAATGGGTCGAAATCTACCACGTGGGTTTAACGCACACCTGGACAGGATAGTACTTATTATTTTAATTATTGTAAAAATATAACCACCAGTCGATTAATTATCAGTGGTTGGAATCATTATACTCTTATAGTCAAACCCTTGGTAATTCACGGACAATTTTAATTGCTTCAGAAAATTGCGATTTGAGTTTTGATACTGTATATTTTTATATATTTTTTTTTTATATATATAGTATATTTTTCCATGTGGAAATTGATTCATTGCACCAACACCACAGAATAAATAATACAAGCCTAAAAACTGAATAAAATATTATATGCACCCAAAACAATTCCTAGGGTTGGCAAAAGTTACAATATAAATGGTGCAGTGAACTCTCATGGAATTCCCGCTTTGCTACAAATATTGGCAGCATATATTTGGATGCAGTTACTGCATATAGACAGCGTGCTGCTATATAAAATGTGTAGAAGATGTTTTCAGAGCAAATTTTTTTTTCCAAGAAATACACTTAACTATTTTACTTTGTTTCGTCATAAACTAAAACAAAATAGTTATATATTACTTAGAAAAAAAATCTTGAATAAGTAGTTTTAAAATCTCGAAATTTGCATAATTGCTTGGGTTCTTCTATGATATACATAATTATATTCTATCTACATATTTAAACAAAATTGAATAGCCGAGTATCTACATGCAAAATTTTGGAGTGACTGCATCAAATTATGATAATTATTTACGTTGTGTAGGTTACTGTCAAAAATAGATTTGTATAAAAGCAAATGTTTGAAAAATTATACGGAAACAAAATAACAATGTAGACTAAATCGCAGGCAGAAGCTAGGATATTGTTATTTTCAACATTCATTTCCTTTTCTCTGTATTTATCCATTAAAATGAAACATCTCCATTAAAGAAGCTTTATTCTAATACCTCGCTAACTCCCATAATTTAATAATAATAAAATAAAACAAAAACCAATAAAGGCTACTATAAAAAATATTTTATAACTCCCATTAAAACAAGCTGTTAACAAAACGAACTGTAAAATTGTGAATAAACCTGCTAAACAAGTAAAGCTACGGTCATTGTCACTACAAGAACTACTAGTATACGTCGATGACTTACTTAGCATAACGTACCTATTGCTTGCTTTGTCAACGACTGTTCTAAAAGCAGTCATGTACACCCAGTGATGTATGCTGTCTCACGTTGAATGGTCGACTATAGAAACGTCATATCGTTGATGGTAGTTCCGTTGTATTTTGACAGGTTATTATTTGCCGACCATATGTGGGCCACCTGACTCACGAGATGAGAGGTCACTCAACTTAAATGGTGACATATTTGTTATGTAAGGTAATGGAATGGCTTTTTAAATTCTTTTAAAATTAGATCTTTAACTTCTAAATTGGTTAAGATTGAAATATCAATTATTTTTACGTATAGGTAAACACTTTTTTCTATTTTTTAAATTATTATGAGCTAGTTCATTAAAACCTTTAGCTTAATTTTCTCTAGATTTAAATATTCATTCAGCTTATAGTGATAAAGTCTAGAAACAAGATTTCTAGTAACAAGTTTTTATTTAAAGCTATCTTGGACCTAAATATAGATCTAGAAGTTAATGCAAAAGCAATAAAAATATGCAAAGATAGTGAATTACAGTAAAAATAACGCTTTAATTGAAAGTACTTAAAAAAAATAGAAAAGGTATCTTGTTCAGTAATCATAACAATTGAAATATGGCGAGAAATACGGAGAGGTCAAGGCAATTCATATTTACTCATAATTGTATTACATTATCATTTATAACATTGCATTTTCTTGCCACAACAATAAGCATACGCAAGGAAGATGAAATAACTGAATGACGAAATTATGATATCATTAAAAATCAAGATGTTATCATTTCGTCAACTGCGCAAGAGGAGCTATCACCGCTAATATCTCCTCTATAGGAAGATTAGTTAAATATATTAATAGTCATATATTATTGGATATTTTTTTTTTTAATAGTATACAACAAAGACGCTGTGTCTTTTACCACTTTCTTCTTCTAAACCATACAATGTATTTTGATTACATTTTCATTCATAGAAACCGCGACGAAGATTGGAAATGGGTTGCTATGAACTAATAAAAACTGTAGCTATTTCTGAGACGAAGCTGGTTGTCTAGATTTAGATCTAATTGACCAAACAAGGAAAGGCTACCCAGCAGTAGATAATGTGAAGACACGTATGAGAATGAGGGCAATAGACTTACCAGCCGTTACTACACTACTGATGAAATCTTCTGAGGATCATATACTGATGGATACCAATAATATTATTCTGAGAAATCTTGACGATGTCTTTCATTTTCATTGCAACAACGAGGAACCAGAATAAACTGTGGTGACTATCAGAGAAGTTCCAAGCTTAGGTACCTAGCCGAGTCTTGGAGGTAATGCGTTAAGTATATTGGATCTTGCAACGGAATTAATTAGAAAAGAACGGCGGGAGTAATAAATACGTATCTATATAATTTTGGAATAGTATGTGATCAATCATACAGTTAGACAGTTTGTTTAAATAATAAAAAAATAGCTAAAATATGTATTAATTAAATCTTGCTGTGAGTAATGTAAAATATGTTTTTGCTTGTTATTATTTTTTATTTATAACTCCTCGCGTTTGACTACCATTTCACCTGATGGTAAGTGATGATGTGGTCGAAGATGCAGCATGTTTACCTTAAGAAGTAACTTATTCATTCTTGACTTACCTTAAGATTGTAATGTCAAAATTAATTTATTTTATTTGACTTTGAAATATGTTCAAAAATTATACTGAAATATGCGCATAGAATAAAAAGTTTCCCTAATATATTTAATGTGATCAATATATTATACAAACATTTTCCGAAAAAGGCACAAATCGCATCGTTATCAAACTGCAAGATTCCGACACATACCAACATCACAATCGGTTACCTCACTCAATTCGGACAAGCAGGTAGATGATGCATCAGACGCGACGTTACGGCAATATTCCACGGTTCGCTGGGCGCCAACAATCGCGACGAGCCGTTACCAGCTGCCGATGCGACTCGTGGGACAGTTATACTTTGTGGCTTAAGAGATAGGTGACAGCGGATTTGGAGCGAAGATGATTGAGTAATTAAATATAATCAAAATGTCTTTTCGTTAATTGTTTTTGCGAAGCGAAGTACTTATTGCTTTTTTTTCTGGGAAAAAATCATGAAAGGACTCGTTAAAACATACCCGCAATACACTTGCAGAACTCTGATATCCGTCAAAACTACTACATTTGTCTAGCAGCTTGACCTATTGACATAGCAAGATGAAACTGTAGACAGAACTAAGTATAGAGAAAAAAAAAAAGTTTCTCTCTTAACTCGTATCATAGTCTTGGTACATGCGAGATTAAGTGTAATGGAAACATATTTTTTGGCATAACTTAATTTTAATTACGTTTTTCTTTCATGTAACGCATTTTTACATAAGTAATCCATAAGTCGCCTTTAGAAGAACTTGAGGGAGACTTTTTAACCGACTTCAAAAAAAGGAGGAGGTTCTCAGTTCGTCTTGAACTTGTTTTTTTACCTTTTAAACTATTACTCAAGACAGTAATCGATTTTATTTTATAATTAACACCTTTTAAAAATCACCTTTGATTCTTGATCTTGTTCTATCGCGTGCGCACCCTCTCCGCTTATCATTCACACCGCTCCACATAAGACCAAACTGACATTGACACGACATGATGTAACTGAAGTGGGTCGCACTCGTTACAGAACAATGCGCTATTAATTAATAACAACGGATCAGCTTATCAATCAATCGATGTGGTATCATAATATCTAGGTAATTGTGAGGTAATTTTTTCAGCGGGTAATTATGGGTTGCAAGACGTATTGTGTGGTGGTTTCATTATGCAGGATGGTTTCTTTTACTAGCATAATGTTGCTTCGTCTTACTGTTTCGACTCATGTTTTGTCCAATGAGTCTGTAGCGACCTGAGGCTAAAGACAATGAGCAAATGTATCAGTGAATGAACTGTTGAAAGGAATAATCACGTGATATTTCGACCGCATTTGTAATGCCCATCATTTTTCAAGTTTAGAAAACTTCTTCACGACACAAAACATAACCAGCGAATAAAATTCCCATTCACCATAACTTATTTGACTTCATGTTCTAAGTCCCCTAAGTGGTGCATAGGGCGTCTACAGTGCTCCGCCATCGCGTTCTATCTTGTGCTACGTGCTTCACCTCGCGCCACGTCAGTCCTATGTTCTTTAACTCCGCCGCTACCGAACGTTTCCAAGTAAACTTTGCACGGCCACGTTTCCGTTTCCCCTGTAGGGTCCACTCAAGACCTTGTCTAGGGACGTGGCTGGGGCCCCTTCGGAGAGCGTGGCCAATCCAAGACCACTTGCGACGAGTGATCTGCTGTCCGATCGGTATCTCACAGCGGACCTCCAGTAGGTGTTCGTTATCTTTTCTGGCCACAAGATAACAAGAATCTTTTGGAGACAGCAGTTGACGACTACCTGGATACGACAAGCGATGTCCTTGTTAACCTTCCAGGTTTCGCACCCATGCAGCAGGACAGTTTTTTACATTGGAGCGAAAGATTTTAAGTTTCACTCTCCTTGTCAATTTCGTCGACCGCCATATAGGACGATGTTGTGCGAAAGCTGCCCGCAACATACCCCTGAAGTAATATCACTTTTTTTAAATCTCTACGTGTAATCTTCGTTAACATATTACCTAAAAGCTTTTTCTACACGCAACCAGTTTATCCACATTTAATTATGTCATCCCAGTAACCAACCCCGGCAGGCAATGGCCCTATGGGGCCCGTCACTAGTGTAGTCAACACTAGGTAGTTAAAAATAATTATCACTATTCAATTCAATTCCATTCTGTATAATAAAACCACAAAGATAAAATAGAAGACTATTCTACATTTAATATCAATCGTAGAAACTTATCTGGCACTTAACAGACTGGAGTTGAAAGCCCCGTCATGAATATTTAAGTAATGTAAAATTGATAATATTACCGCAGAAAACCGCATCTGTAGATAGTTTCCGGGCTGACGGAGTCTACCACGGGCTTGCTGTTAAAATATGCAAAGCATTCGACCTAAGCCCATGGTTTTAAGGCAGGATGAATGTGTGCTGTAACCTTTTTGGGTTTTAAACCTTAGGTAAAGTATTCTATTTTGAGCTTTCTATTTTCGACAAAAGTATTTTAAACACGTTTCTTAACTTCTAACTTATGTGATTTTAAACAGAAAAAACGTTCTTAGTCTATTCGGTTGTATGTACACAGCAAAGGACAAAATTTTGTTCCTTATAAACCTACAGTATCATCTTATGATTCGTCTTAAGAAAATGCTTTCCATTGGCCGTTATGAAAAATAAAGGATTGTCTATAATAGACCTCCAAGATTACGTGCACATGTTTTAGAACTGAGTTATGATAACAAAGACATAAAGTTTCAAACAGAAAAGATTTGTTTAAGCCTCAACGATTTTCACGCAACAAACAACTAAAAATATATGCGTTTAGTCATCAAGTATGTAAGCTCTGGGAATGAGGAGTGCTTCCTACGGAAGTAACAACAATATATTATGTAGGTAATAAATAATATGAACGTGTAACCGCTGCCAGGCCGGAAACAAGCCTCTGAAATGTGCAACGCTCCCTAATTTAGCTAAGCGACGGAATTGATCGATTGATTTCAACTGTGGCTGGCAGGGTTGTTGGCTGCCTGCAACCGGACTGTAATCTACGTATTGAAATATCGAGGGAAATACTAGACTTAATATATTTGAGGCACTTTTTGCCAGTGGGAAAATCATCAAATGATTCCTCTCACGCTGGATGGAGCGGAAAGTAATGTCAGGGTTCTACTGACTTAAAACCTATTCCTTCAGTTACTCTCGCGTTTCAGGGCCTATTCCGTTTTAGGGTTTATTGTAATTGTGTACAAATATAAAGTATAAATTAACTTACCTTTATAAACACTTTAAGCTGAATATAGAATCCCAAATTTAAACACATAACAATACTGTTAACTAATACTGTCAAAGTAAAGTTCGGGATAAACCATAACAAGAACATTAAACTTTTTAATATAAAAGGCATCAATAATAAAGCAACTAAAAAAGAAATTATAACTCTTAACTGTGGGTAGTTTAAAAAAATTTTAATCAATAATTGTTACTATTGTAGATGGTTCGGGGCAGTACTGCCGGTCCGGTGGAAGGTGGTTATAATAATTATGTTTATAGACTAAAGAAATAGTGATGTGGCAAGCTATATCGATTATGAGTTATGGAATATGATAACTTATTTAATCTACTTTTTCTGGGATTATAACTACAGGGATTACGTTTTATTATAGATTGTACTAGCTTCTGCCCGCGACTTCCTACGCGTGGGATGGTTTTCCCGCGCAAATCCCGATTCTGTGTGAATTTCGGGATAAAAAGTAGCTTATATGTTATTCCAGAACGTGAATTATCTACTTACCAAATTTCATTCAGATCCGTTCAGTAATTTTTGCGTGAAAGAGTAACAAACATACATCCATCCATCCTCACAAACTTTCGCATTTATTATATTAGAGTAAGATAAGATAATTTCTATTGTGTAATTTCTATTGTTTTCTTTTCTGACCATCAGTGATTATTAATGTGAAGGCGAAGGCGTAAACTCAGAAACAAATACTGTCATTGTATAAATGAGGAGTTATCCAACATGTCTGTCTACCTATTTTCAACAAACTTCATGATGTAAAAGTGCTGTGATTGAAGTTCTCCTAGCAGACCGGGCAGCCTGCCAAAATATATGTTGGCACGATGTTTTGGACTTAAAATTCAGTATTACAGTAGGTACATGAATAGTGTTTTACTATTCTGTTACACCTTTTATAGGGCATTTTGTGGGTTAGTTACACTGAAAAGCTTTTGAGGTTAACACATACATATTCATATAATTTTGAATACTGTCACTCTACCTTAGACCTATTTTTGAACAATATATTTTTCAAAAAATTAAATAAGTCTGTCTTCATCATTACCAAATCACAAATAGGTAGGTGAGGATATTTTAAGGGGAAAATTATGTATTAAATCTTACGAATATTATAAATACGAAAGTTTGTGAGAATAGGTGTAGGTATAGATGTATGAATGGATGTCTGGATGTTTGTTACTCTTTCACGCAAAAACTACTAAACGGTTCTGAATGAGCTTTGCAATTTTGATTCCAGAATTCATACGGGATCCGGATTTACGCGGGAAAACCTTCCCATGCGAACGAAGTCGCGGGTAGAAGGTTTTATTAATATATTATAATCAGCTTTTAACGTTCCCGCTGCTTGGCAACAGGCCACCTCTCTATGATAAGAGGCTATAATCCACCACGCAGACCCAGTGCGGGTTGGATTTTGGTCCTAAGATATGCCAGTTTCACGCCCGGGTGTCGACATTGCGTGGACCATCCGGAAGACACGGTGGAGCATACGGTGGAGGTGTGTCCCGCTTGGGCAGTGATTTGCCCTGTCCTCGTTGAGGCAATCGGCGGCGGTAAACTCTCGCGCCCGGCCCTGGTTCGGACTATGGTGCGGAGTGAGAGGGAATGGGATGCAGTCGACTATTTTTGCGAAGCAGACATGCTAGCGAAGGAGGAGGCCGAACGCGCGAGGGAGAGAAAACTCTTTTCCTCACGCCCCAGCCACCGCGGAAGACACCCCGCGCGTCGGGAATCGTGAGCCGCTCGGCGAGCAGGAGTAGCTCACCGTCCGGTAAGGACCAGGCCCGGGTAGGTGGCGCGTCGTGTTCTACGCGCGCCTCAAACAGCTGTCAGCAGCAGTGACGGGGCCCCATAAGGCCATTGCCTGCCGGGGTAGCGGTAATGTTCTAACGAGATACCGTGACCCCGGAACTTCAGGGCAGCTGAAGGAACAGGGTGGATTTTTAGTCAGTAAAAGTATGACACTCCCTTCCGCTTTACTCAGAGCGGGAGAAGTAATTCGATGATTTTCCCACCCAGGAAAAAAAAATGAAAGGATATAAGGCCGGTTTTTCCAAAATGTTATCTTCGCCGTTTTGAGAGCGGGTGAAGATACAATTTACCAATAGTAATGTGCTGGATTGGATTCTCAACCACGACCTACGACTAATAAGTTGAGCCCATAACCAGTGCCACCATTGTCCGTGAATTTAATAAAACAATATTTCTTTCTTTGTCACCAGACATAAAATTGCAGTTCCTTTTGATTGTATAGTCGTCATGCTTAACTTTAGTCGTCTTACTAGTGACATATTACATTATAAGGCCGCCAGTAGCATTCACAATCCTCCCGAACTAGGTATGATTTGATATTTCCGTTATATAGACTTGTTTTAAATTATATCTATGTACCTAGGAGGCCAGCCCCTGAGTTTACAGCTTCAATATGAATTAATTCCTCTGAATTACACAGCCCTTATAATACTGTTGGAATAATGAGCTTATTTAGGCCGGGTCTACGCGCCTCCGGTTTGGGTTTAGTTTCCGTTCACTTTGGGTCTCATCACTGACTAAATTGACCTTTTGAATATTAAACTGGTGTTATAATACATAAGTCGTCAGCATCTTGACTTGCTACGACAGAAGTACACGTTCGAAGAATAAAATATCTGTCGTATGTAGATCGTCGTAATTACTGCCTTATTGGTCAAGTGGTAGCAAGCGGGACTGGTGAGCATGAGGCCTCGGGTTCGATTCCCAGGTCGAGCAAAGAGTTGGAAGTTGGCGGCAGATACGCCCGTGCCTCGGAAAACACCATAAGCCGTTGGTCCCAGTCATTTAAAAATCTTTGACAGTTGTTTCGGGTAGTCAGAAGCCAAAAAATCTACACTGGTCTAGCCAATTGATATCGTGTTACCCGATACCACGAAACGATACTGGATTGTGGAGGCTATATAGGCAGTAGGCTCAATGTAAAACCTAATACTCAGCTGTATCCGGTTTGTTTAGAGCCGGTTTGAAAAAAAAAAACAATGTTGGGAAGAGGCTTAAATTATTAAATCCCTACACTAAAAATCTTATAGAAATGCTGGCTATTCTGTTAGTATTATTTATAAATTGTCTCGCACCGATATTGTCGTACTGCCACTTCATTATCTCAGATTACAATAGATGTCCTGGGTACGGCGTCGCGTTGTGAACGTATCACAAAGATCAGAAATATTGCTTGGTTCGAAGAAATTTCATGATTTTTGGTGCATTTTTAGCGGATCCATATTGAAATAATGCAGTATTAAACTGTGAATGTTTTATAATCTAAGTTCAATTCACGAACGTTTCTTCACGATGTGAACTACAGCCGCAATTTGAAAAATTGAATCTTTAATGCTGAATGGCAAATATTATTATTATTATTATTCGAGTATAATTATCGAAGTTTAAACTTTAGTTTATATACGAGCAGGTTTTAGTTGGTATCCGAGGTGAGAGTCAGGTCAACCATATTCCTGACCTGTAACTGAAATTTGAAAGTGACCTTGTCAGGCTGAAATGGTAGATAAGCTTTAATACGTTCTGTTTAAGTCCGATTACAAATATTTGTCAAAAACTTAAAATTAATCAACAGGTACACAGCGTTTAAAATTACGCGACCGCATTTATATGGGTGATGATATAATAAAAAAAAACTTGATTTTTATCAGAGATATAAAAATACTGATAAAAATGACAAAACATAGGTAGGTAGAAGCTTACGCTACCTACCATTGCTGGTAGCCACCGTTTAAATATTAGGTGCTGAACCTAAATCTTCATGAAATGGGTACTTTAGAATGTGTTTGTGTATGTTTGTGGTGTAAATCCTCATGATTATCATCCACCATTTTTTTGAGGCGTGCGAATTAATCTGTCGCATGCTTATTAACTAAAACCACCCCGTGTTTCCCCGCATACTTGCACAAGGGAATGCAGGAGCTCGCAGCCATCGGCTGATATTTACGAATTTTAACCGACTACGATAGGTACATTCTTAAAAGAAACCTGATTCGAAATTAAGACTATTTGATTTGATTTGATTTATATCAGTTCACGAGATCGCGATCATCAGTCATGGTGGATCGATTACAGAGAGTGCTTAAAACGAAAAAGAAAAGGTTTTTTAAACTCAACCTACACAGTCGTTTGGCATTAAAATAGAGAAATTGTTTACTCAGACTAATAGTGTCAATGTAAAAGATTCAGGAACACATAAACATATGTTTTCTAGAACGGAAAACGTCCAAAGCCTCGTAGTTCATATGTTGCCACGGGCTATAGCGCACCCGTAGGTAGATCTAAACTGTGGGGAGTCACAGTAAATCTAAGTAATAACCATAAACTATGATTTGTTGCTTTAAAACTACTTTACAAAATCACTCTTGTTACACCTAATGGGTGAGAAATTGCTGTAATGTAGCATGGTGGAGGACCAGGTCAACTAACCGGTTACAATGTAGCTTGTTCTACGGTCTTATAAAGCCTATGCTTATGGATACTTCTAGATCAATGGTTTCTTTTTTAATGATGAGAGACTCACGTTTGACCACTACTTCACCCGATGTTAAGCAATGATGTAGTCGATGATGAAGCACGCTTACCTAGAAGCAATGTATTTACTTTTGATTTAAAGACGCTACAGCTATCAGGAAATACAGACTCCGGCAGGCGCACCGTAGGCAGTGGCTGAGGCCTACATTTTTAATATTTTTTTATGGATTTGTGAGAAAATTAACACCGTATAGAATAGACATGACTTAGCACCCTCTGCTTCGTTCGTCTAGCGGTTACAAGCAGTAGGTACTACCAAACATGATATCTTAGGTTCGATTTTTGGGTTAATTTTAAGCTGTTACATAAAGATGGTTACAATTTAAATGCTCTATAACTATGTGTAAATAATAACATTAATAATTATTGTAATGGAATTTGGGGCACCGCGACTCGGACAGAACAGGTACCTGGCGAAAAGTGAAAGTACTACAGCGTAAAAGTTAAACCCTAGGTGAATTTACATTCTGCCGTGGTTGTAGGAATGTTTTAACGACATACCGTGGCTCGGGAGCGTAAGGGCAGTTGTAGGTACAGGGTGGGACTATGTCGGGGCCCATAAGGTTGCCTGCCAGGGTTGTGGAATTATTCGAAAGGGTTACCGCGGCCTCGGAACACGAAGGCCATATGATGGAACACGGATGGGTTTCAGTCAGCAAAAGTCTGACACACACTCCTGCTTCACTCAGAGTGGAAGGAGGGATTAGGTGATTTTCCCAACAATAAAAAAGTATGTTATGGAAAGGTATGAAGTACGGTTTACGTTTTACATTGAAGCATAATTTTGAATAATGCCCATTTTCATTAACAGCAGACGACACCTAAATGTTATAAATGTGTACATATTTTTGCACTATTGCGCAGAGAAAAAACAGTGTAATTAATTCAGGTATTATTACGTTTTTGTGACATAGAAATGAAAATGGATATTTATTTACCTTATTTTATTTTCTCTACATATTGCCCTTTTATTCAGATCACAAATAATGTCATACCAAACCTTTATTCTAATAGACCTTAGTCAAGAAAAACTTAAAACAAGCATTTCTTTAAACAGAATTGTTTATTTAATTAAGTACTAAGAGTGTGTTCGCTCGAAAACACTACCACTTTGTTGCCCCACGGCTCTACAACAGAATTGGTCACAAGAAGGGGATGAAACATCCAAGGGACTGACCAACTTTCAGTTAAAAAAAACAATAATGCAGTGGTTGGACACCTATGACTACGAAAGAACGGAAAACTTATTTGGATCAGTAACATGAATCACACGCTACACTAAACAAATACTCACCCACACGCTTAGGGGGAGTGGTACACTCTAGTTTAACGTTAATTTTTTCTTATTTTTATTTCCATCCATTTTTTTTAAATTATGTTCAGATTTTAATTTCAACTTTTGGCATGCAGAAATTTATTTATTTATTGATGTATTTAATGGTTTACTCCTCATTGTTTTGTCTGTCATTCACCTTCACTATGTATCTTAAGAGGTCTGGCTCTTGTGATACAGGTTGTCCTAGTACAAGAGCCAAGGCAACACTGATGTTTGTACCTAAAAGTGCGAAATAAAATAAAAATAAAAAAAATACACTTGTTTTTAACGCTTTCTTTGCTAAACTTCTTTTGGGATATAATAATATAATAATAATAGGATAAGTGCTATTAACAAATGAGTCATAGTAACTTGTAAAATTAAATAAATTGAATTGAATTGAATTGAATATATATAGAAGTAGATTGGTCAAGGGCTGTAGAAGAATAAAAACATTTTTTATTCCGGACAATTTCTGACTGCTGTCGCTTGCAGATGGAGATAATTAATAAGTATAATTAGACTATGAATGTCGTTTACATGTGACACGAAGCATAGACCATGTATTCCTGCATTCCATACAATATGGCTATTATTGTGATTGCGTGACGATGTAATAGCGTCTATGTTACGTGTATGCAGTATTTTACTGTAAGTAAAAGTTCATTATTAGCAAAGCGTCACAATCATATCTGTTGAAATTTCACCTCTAAAACCACTTAAAACTGTAATATTTGTATATATTATCCATATATTATCATAATTCCTATAAATAATACCCTCATATACATATGTGTGATCTCCACATTCACAACCTGTCATTTTTCTTAACCCCATTAACATGAACAAGTTTTGAAGTACCAAACGCATCAAGTCCAAAGACTGGAACAGCCCTATAATCTTGATCAGTAACAAAAATAAATTAGATTTCCTACTTTACCTTAAGTTCGCAATCCAGTAAAGTTGGCAAGATCGCGGAGCAATAAAGTTTAATCTACCAGAACAAAAGTTATGATATCCCGAAGTTCTCAGTAACTTCGCTAGAACTTTACAAAACGAACATTATTAAGTGTAAGGAGAAGTCTTGAAGTACCAATTTACGAGTAGACCTTTATACTTTGATTGACTATGAAATAAGTTAACTCCGATGAAGAACGTAATTATTTTAGTTAATATCTTTTAATTAAATGATCGTATATGTTTTTTAACTAGCATACGTAATGTCTTGATGAACTCAAGTCTTCAGTAAGTCGGTGAGCACTTTTATAAAATTTTCATTTTTAATTTGCCTCTGTTTTCACCTTCGCTCACGTAAGTTTTTTTCGGTTTAAAGACATTTATTACTTCTAAACAGAACATTACAATTATTATTCACTTACAGATTGAGAAAAGTAAATAATTATTAAATAAAAAAGTAAGTGACCAGCGACCATACAAAACAAAGGTATTAAGTGACATATGTTTAAATTTTTCTTACAGACGTGATCTTCAATGGCTTTTTTAGAAGCTTAAACAGTTGCTCACACTGCCGTGTATTTCATTATATAGTTTTGCTCCCTAATACATTTTTTCTAAAACAAACAACGTCACTCTTCACACATCACATCGATCTGTGGCTCCTTTTTGTCGTGAAAGAAAAACAAAACAAATCAAAACACATTTTCGTGTTTAAAATAATATTAGTATCGATTTTTTCACTAGCAACACGTCCTGCCTTATCGAGACATATATAATTCTAGTATACTCTGTGGCCCGTCAAATATAAGAAAATGTATTCGGTAATTATACCTCAAATTACGAGGACATTACTAGTCTTAACAATTTCAAAAGTTTAATTGTTAAGCTAAGTAACAACACAAACATGACACTTCACTCAGCATCTATATCCCAAACTTTGAACAAGTATAGAAGAACATATAAAGTTTCTCACTGTTCATTCGGAACTAACGTAAGACTCTTCAACTTCCCCGTGTACCTCACGAAACTCCTTAGCTCCATTCAAGTTACATCGGTGAGTAATGGCACTATTAAACGTATAAATGTAGGCCCGTATTGTATCAGATATATTTTTGCACGGTACGTTCAGTTCTTTCTTTCTTTTTCTTTTAATGGGTGTTGCAAGGTTCTGTAATGGATATTGGTATCGTTTATTGCTTTTGTTAAGGTGAACTGGTAAAATGTGGTCATAATTCGACATGAATTCTGTTACGTATGGCCTCGGAAAACATGTTAAGCTGTTAGTCCCAGCTATCATTGGAACATCTTTGGCAGTCGTTACGGGTAGTCAGAAGTCAAAAAATCTATCACAAACCTTGCAAAGTGGTATCGTGTTACCCAGTACCTGTTTGTAGAAATCATATATAGTGATAATTGGGAAAAGACAGCAAATGATGATGATGAATTCGACTTAGAGTTTATTGTGTTACAGGTAATTATTAACTTAGCGGACCATGCCCGGGTCGACGGCGCGTCGTGTTCCACGCGCGCCTCAAAGAGCGTCAGCAACATGACGAGGCCCCCTCTGCAGAGGGCCGAAGCCCGCCGGGGTCGTGGGACTCATCCCGTTACCGTGGCCCCGGTATGTAAAGGGTTATTGAAGGAACACCGTGGATTTTAGTCAGTAAAAGTCTGACAGTCCCTCCCACCCTGCCCGGAGTGGGAGGACTTATTTGATAATTATACCACGCTAAAAAAAAAAAAAAAAAAAAAGCACCAATACTAAAAATAAATGTGTTGTTGATCGCTCTTATATCAATAATGACAGTAATAAATACATCAAATTATTTGAACAACAGCTTATCTCACGGCTGCTATCGATATCATTAATAATTTATGTTTAATTAGATTGACTCAGTTATACCCATTCATGATAATTCAAATAAAATTACACCGGGCATATTATCGAACAAATTCGCCTCATATTGGCATATATCAAACACACGAAATACACACATTAAAAGTGTCTAGGGATCAACATATATTTTTGCAATAACTTTTCTCCTGATTGATATTAATTAAAATTTTCTTTAAGGATTCATCAAATAAAGTGTTTTCGTTTGTCACAGTAACGATAAACCAAGTCACCTTTGCATTAATAAAGAAATTTGCCATTTTCCTAATAAAGGGATTTTTGACATTTGAACCACTAACATTAAAGTTCGAAAAAAAGACTGAAATAACAGTTTTCTTTAAAATTTTATTGGGTAACTTAAACAATTAATAATCCGTGTTTCTACCGCGAACACTAACAACACAAGAACATCGGTTTGGCATACTCAAAATGAGTTCATCCAAATCACGCTGTGGAATGGCCGCCCATGTTCGTTGCAACAACAAAAAAAGGTCTTCTTGCGACTGGATATCCTCCATATTCGGCAGAGCTCTTCTCTGTAGCATATCCCATGCATGCTCAATCGGGTTCAAGTCTGGCGACTGAGCAGGCCAGAGCAGGACATTGATGTTAGCTACGGCGAGAGTCTGTCTTACAACTCTTGCAGTGTGCGGTCGTGCATTATCATGCATTAACTGAAATAAGGGACCGATTTGCACTTGTAGAGGAACGATGACGTCAGATACAATCGTCTCAGCATAAATTTGAGCGTTGAGGTTGCCTCTGATCCAAATCAACTCAGTTCTTCCGCCGATCCAAATACCCGCCCATACCATGATGGTTCCACCACTATAAGGATGGACTTCCTGGCAGGATTTTAATCGCTGTTGGCGTCCAGGGGTTCTCCAGTGTCGTATACGTCTTGTATCCGGTCTCATACCAAAACGAGACTCATCAGAAAAGCACACGAAACGCCATTGTTCTTCTGCCCAATTTCTGTGTTCAAGAGCCCATTGATATCGAATCCTACGATTGTGCATTGCTATAGGTGGTACCCGTAGCGGTCTTCGGGAATGAAGGTTCACTTCATGCAAGCGGTTTCTGACTGTTTGGTCGCTAATTAAGTTCCCTGAAGAGTGATGAAGCCTCACGGCTAACATCATGGCGGTTATTGTTGGAGCTCTTCGAGTTAAGATTTGAATGTATCGGTCTTGTCTCCGTGTGGTGCAGCGATACCGTCCTCCATGGCGCTCAGCCACGGTACCAGTGCTTCGGTAACGTGTCCAAAGTCGACTGATAACACTCTGACTTGTATTCAGAGCTAAAGCCATAGTACGTTGCCGGGAACCAGCTTCTATCATTCCCACGGCTCTGAGCATTTCTTCCCTGCTTAAATGACGTCGCCGCTCCATAATAACGTTGGTTTTAATCAGTAGTGGGGAAACAGTAGCACTAATAATGTCTTCAATGCGTTGTATGTTTTTATAGGGAAAATATTGACAGCTGATTTTCATCTTCTACTCGAATTTGATTAACAGTTCCTGTTTCAAATTATGAAATGCACCAAAAAGGATCCATATAAATTTATAAAATCATAAATTTATTACAAAGCCACATCTCAATCTCAAGAAATCCGCATAAAAATGCTTGATCCCTAGACACTTTTGATGTGTGTATAAGGAACCCGACGTCACGCTGCATCGAAGTTCAAGCGAGTTCAACAACGTAACCGAACATGCAGGCAAAGCATGCACTTCACATAAATATCACCTTCCAAATACAGTTAAACAAACTGCCATGTTGTCTCAAAACTCACAACTTCGGCATTGTAAATTACATAAACAAATTTCAAACAAATCTAAGTGTTTTACAGTGTTTTAGGAACCGTTACACCACGCACCGGGACAGAGAGAAGACCCCGTTTAGAAACCATAAAAGCAAAATATGTGTGAGCAAGCATTTGTCCAACTAATTTCTACAAAGCATGAATTATTAATAATAACAGTTACTTGAATACTACGCGAATGTCCCAGAATGTCGCTAGATTCCTTAAAATAGTGACGAAGATTTTAAGAATAAAACATTTCTCGCTAATCGTGAGAAACAGTAGCGTTGTTCAGGTAAGCTCAATTTTCCTCATTTCTATTACAGTGGGTGTGACTTAACGGCGGGAAATGAGAGGGTACCTGAAAGGATTAATTATAACAATGTGGGTAGCACATATAAGCATATTTACTTTAGCACCTAGCATATTACTTTTCATATACGTAAGACAGAGAATTTATTAAGAAAAAAGCTGGCCTATACACTGAATTAAAAAAGAAACACTAATAATGTAAACAGGCAAAAGGTAAAGACAGATAGGAACCAACCACAGACTATGAATTCATCTCCAAAACTAATCAATAAACGTACACTTCAGCGAGTGAAGACAATTGTAATAATATTGAAGTTAATACAGTGTGAAAGTGAGGGGTAAGAGGCAGGTATTATGCAGAATTGCACATAATCTTGTAATACTGTGATGTATCGCCTGGCAACACTTGGCGCATTCGTGCATAAACGTGGCGTGCTCGATGTTGATTGGGATTATAATAGCAATCTGTAATACGTGGGAGCATAGCAGTGAGAGTTTGATTCAAATTCTGTGGCGATTTTATAGATTGGTAGAATTGTAAGGCGTTTAATAAAGAGATGCTGAAATCTATCATTGCATTCGCTGCAGATGTATCATAGTTGCTCTGGACAGTTCAAAATCGAACGTTTAAGTCATGATTTTTATTATAATTTGAAGTCATTCCTCATGAGTTTATCAAGCTTAATTAGAGTGTTTTTCTGAAATAAAAATTTTCAACAGATTTTTCCACTGTCACCGAAACAAAAACGTTAAGTTTTATTAAGCGTCAATAGCCTAGTGGCTAAGTTGTCGGACTGGTGATCGAAAGGTCGCGGGTTCTAACCCCACTCATTACACTATTGCCGTCAACCCACTCCAGACACAAGTATATTTAGCTTAGTAGGAGGAGTTAACAGGATTGCTAGTAATGTGAATTCTACCCACATTGCTAATACTCTTCATAATAAAAGACAAAATAGTGGGTTAAAATTTCGCGTGACATTACACACGTATAGGTACCTACTCGTATATTTTTCACAAACAAATGATCACCACCCCGAGTCCCGCTCCCCAGCCTTCAAGCTTTTTATTTTTTATTGATTTGAAAAGGCAAAAAAATCGTGGTCATTCTTCTATGTAAATCTAACTGACGTAGAATAATATTCAGGCTGTAAAATAAAACGTTCAACACTTTGACTGCATATTATTATTATAACCCATGTAAAATAAGTTTTCAATAAGATTTGCATTAGTAAAAGTTGTATTTTAATTCAAAACTTTCCATAAAGACTAATCAATTTAAAAGAAATAGAAATCAACAATAAACAATCAACTCATCAATTACTTATTACGACAAACGTAACAAAAGACGTTCTTTTAAAGAAACCTACATATAATAATAGAAAGCCTAGCGAACAAGTGTTTTATATACTACAAAGACACTATTATCCTTATCAGATGAATAGTACCCAGTAACATAGATTGATGACACTCATGAGCGAACGAAAGCGGTCTACTCAGAAAAATAAAACTGTAGTGTGCAATAATTACGGGGATACTAGACGGGAGTTAAAGAATAAGCTTAGATTTTATTACATGTCAATAGAAATTTTAGCCAAATAATGTAAAAACTAGTTTGAGAACTACATAGTTTATTCCTAACCTACAAAACAAAACACTATCGCAAACAGTAACTCTATAAATCAATCGACCGATAGAAAGTTCCGGAAACAAGTGCAAGATCCTCAACAAAGCCCTATTCTTGCGTTATCAGATGAGCACAGCACAGTTGACACTATTTAATAGAACTAGGCGAACAGTCTAGCTGAAAGTAAACTCAGAAGTAACGGTAAAATACCAGCCAAGGTTCAACGAACCAGTACACCCAAGAGCCTCGTATTTATTTGCGGAAAAAACTCATAATTATGAGTTCAGCCAACGAATCGTTCTAAAATGTATAAGCCTCGGTTTGAGCATGACTGCAGTCACGATCAGCAAATTACTCGGTCATTCCGCAGCGGAGATTATAAGATAGCTCTAGTCATTTTGGTTGAAGCGAATTGGGGCATCATAATCAAGTTAAGTCATAGTTCTTTTTTAGACATATTTATGAGCTTCTATGTGTCATTACGTTGTTCAAAAAGCTTAAGTGCTTATCTGTGCGTGCGTTTTAATTGAGCTTTTTCTGGTTTTTTCTTTCGTAGCGGTCTCAGTCGGTATTCAATTATTGCATGGCGTATTTAAGCTGAATAAACTTGATAGATTTTGTCCAAAAACAAATAACTCGTAGGCTTAACTATTGCTTTAAAAAAATCAAACCTTCGCAGTAACAATCAATGTCGAAAAGTAGGCATATTAGTAGGGTTTTGGACAATGCACCTTTGATGGGAATGCGCAGTTAGCTTACTCGCCTACTACTTACGCTTTGCTCATTTGAATGTATTCATATCGTCTTAACTCAATTACAGGTTAAGTAAACGACCCGAAGAGCAGTCAGCAGCATTGACATTGTTGTGGGAATGTTCTAACGAGATATCGTGGCCCCGGAACGCAAGGGAAATTGAAGGAAAAGGGTAGGTTTTTAGTCTGTAGAAGTATGACAATCTCTTTCGCTCCACGCGAGCGAGAGGAGTAATGGACGATATACAAAAATGAAGGTAACGAGAGTATGTAGCGAAAAAGTACCTAACATAGTTTGAAATTAATAACAATAACACAACGTGTAACAGTTTAAGCGCAATACCTCAGAAACCGCAATTAGAATATTAAATTATAAGTCTAAAATAACATCCGTAACTAAATAAATTTAAACCTCAACTAGGCATTTTTTTATAAAATAGATAGATAGATATACTCTTTACTGTACACCATAACAGAATTAAATAGTTATCCTTACTAATCGCAAAACGTATGTGCGTCAGACAATATCCTTACGCAGACGTATACACTCATGCAATGTTAACAGCCGATGCTACACGCACACAATTTCCTTGAATTAAGGATTGTATTAATGTGCCATGATAGTGTGCTTCCATTTTAAGTTAAATGAAAGATTTTTCCGTGTAAATGTAACACCTATTTTTTATGACGGAAATCGATTCAGAAGCCGATTCTGAACCAACTACTTTTAGAAATTGCGTTTATTCTGTTACACGTTGTATAGTGCTCTTGAACTGAGCCGAGGCTTCCTATCAGTTTAATGGAAAAATTGTTTCTAAGATTAATTAGATTTTTATCTAAGCGTAACTTAATGTTTAATAAACCTCAAATTGCATTATTCCAAGTTAATACAAATAACGGGATCACAAAGCAACAAAACAATACTATCAATTAATACAGGGTTTAAGATACGAGTAATGTATTGGCTATACTAACTTTATTGGTTCGAAGATTCTCTGACCCAAATAAATAAAATAGTCACTGAAGCTGCACTAACAATATAAATAATTTATTTTTATGGCCCTGTAACGTCGATAAGTAAATTACATTAGCGCTAACTTTAATTAACTTTGCGTCGGTGAAGGTGCGTTTACTTTGAGAGAGTAAGTAAGCGAGTACTGGTTGTAGAGTATAAAATTAATAACAATTTGAAAACCTTGTTTAAATTGCTAGTGTAACTATTTGCTAGCCAACTGCTAAAAGCCCGGAGTATTTGCATAAGACTACAAATAGTATTTCCAGTACTCTACAACCAGTAATGTTCTACTTTACCAAATATTACGCACCCTAAAGTTTCGCCCGTGTAAGCTTGGCAAGCTTATTGTATTATTTAACAGTTCAACCCTAAAATTCAAGGATCGTCTAACTTACTTTGATCATTATTTAAATTTGCGTCTGCAGTAGCTTCGTAGAAATGATACCGATTTGCATCCTAAACTTGGACAATATTCCGGCTTATTTTGGTGAATATTAAAAGATGGTATTTTGCAAGAATTATAACAAGGTCTTTTATTTTGAAACTAACTTTTGTACAATTGTTTTTTCATATAAGTAAGTATCTACGTAATAAAATAACAAGCACAGTGACTATGGGTGACATTATTAACTTGTCTGCACTGTTAATAATTTACTATAAATATTAAAAACCCAAGTCTCGCAACTTAGTTGTTCTACCGTAAAAAGTTGTGAGATCCATGTAATACCAAGTCGGTTATTAATTTATTCAGTCCCTACTTAAGGGACCTTCTGTCTTAAGTTGTTACGTAATTATCTAACCTAACGACATCTTATAGTGACCATATCAATATTAAAAATCTTTACCGTTTTAAATAAATAGATTGACTCGGCCATCGCATGAAAACACAATGTATCTCACAAGTAATACATATATAAATTAAATTATTTATTGCGAAACCTTTTACCTACGGGACTTCAAAAGCGATGTCATCACCCAATACGGGTACTTTTTGGCGCGCAACTGCGCAGTCATTTATGTTTTCATTTGTCTACATGTTTTGAAGCACAATACCTAGGTACTTCAAATTTCATACACTGATTTATTATTTCACTGACCTTTGAGAAATGTTATAGATTTTATAGTTTATTTAATACAAAATTTTACGTAATTGCCAAAAAATTAAGCATCAGAAACAATCACTGTTTTCGTCGAAACATCACTTGTTTTTTATCAGAATTTACATTCAATATGAGTTTAATAGTATTTTTAACACATTACTTATCAAAAACACTGAAGTTAACCATTATTATTCAAAATAAACTAGTTTTTCCGATAACCATAGGTGGCCAGTATAAAAACCTAGTTTTTTGTTTATGATTTATTTTTATTGCCATCTATGTAAATATATGGGAACTTTTTCAACAGAATCATAATTTTATCGACTCCACATAGTGATCTTTATCCCAAGGGAATACGGTCTAGTTTTGTCAATATAAAGGTTTAAATAAAACAGACCTTTTCCCAAATCATCTATAGTTACCTCCCGTATTCAGAAATGACATCGCTAAATCAACAATAGTTGACACCCGTATGTAAAAGGTTAATACCAGTGACGGGGCCTCATAGGGCCCTTGCCTGTCGGGGTTTGTGGGAAAGTTCCATCGAGATACCGTGGCCCCGGAACTTTAGGGCTTCCGAAGGAACAGGGTGGGTTTTTAGTCAGTAGAATTCTGATACACCCGAGCGCAAGAAGTCATTCGATGATATTTCTCACCAAGAAAAAAAAAGTACCCATCTACATCTATTATTTAATTATATTATACAGGTACACTGATTAATTAACTGCAAATGTAGCTTTGTAATCCTATATATTTATATGGGATTACAAAGTTATTTATGCAGTTGATGTATCTAGAAAACTGGAACGAAATTGAAAAATATTATAGTTTTTCCTTGATTCATATACTAAACACTAATTGTATTCTAAATTTGAAGCTTCTATGTCTGCTAGAAGTGCTTTAGACTTTTGATGATCGGTCAGTCAGTGAGTGACAAAATTTACAAAATTAAGGAACTTTGACTCGTTATAATTCTTAAACTACTGGTTCAAATTGAATGAAATTTTAAATATACCGTGTTTATACAATGCTTGTTTGGTTACTGATTTCGACAGATAGAAATTCAGGCTTCTAGTTTTATCCACAACGAAGTTATAGGGGGTCGAAAATGGCCTGAATTGCTTCGAGAAAAGAATGGTACGGCCGTGTCGCTTTTTTGCTCGACTTGGTGGGGGCACTGCCGTGCCCCCAGATTTACAATAGTAGAGTTTTACAAGTTTATTACATTCTAATATTAATTACTGGTTTGTAGTACGACTTAGAAAATAAATTTCCGCTTTTAACAATAATAATTTACAACTAAACGATACTAAATGTGAAAATATTTGAACTATATCTTTTCGCAACTATGTGACATCATAACTCCATACATTTGGAATTTATCTGCTAACAACTCGGAGGCATACTAAGCTATCTTCCAGATGCCAATTGATTCCGGTTATAATTGAAGGAAGGGAACAGGTTGGTGAACCAAGTAACTGAGTCGCTGTGACATCACGGCTATCCGGCCATATATTACCATCTGTTTTGGCCCATTCTCATTAAGTTTTCTTCTAGATACCAACGAATTCCGGTTATAATTGAAGGAGGGAAACAGGCTGATGAACCAAGTTACTGAGTTGCTGTGACATCATGGTTATCCGGCCATACTCGTATACGAGCATCTGATTTGGCCCATTCTCTACAATACATCGGCGATTTCACTGATGACTCATTCGGACATTTCCGATACAGGAAAGTCAGTTTACATTAAAGAAATCGGTGTGACAATGAGTTTATTGACCAGAGGTAATGTGATAGCCTTTTACTTTTCGAGTTCAATGTTTGGACCTAATTGAATCGACAACTAGGTATTGAACATTTTATTTGATACGTGCTCAAAATAATACGCTGTGAATTTGAGAGCGATCTGGGTAAAATTAGACTCGTTAAAAGCTTTCGTGACTGGTCCGATGTTTATTAATGTATTAGGTACAAGTAAAGCACTTCTGAATTAATTGGACAGATGCCTTGTTTATATAACTATAAATGTAACTGACGATAACAAGCTATATGTATGTACGTCTATGATAACATTATAAGGCGAAAAGTATGTTTGTTTAAACACGCTATACTTCGAAAGTACTGGGTGGATTTGAAATTTGGTATGGAAGTAGATTGAAGCTTGAAAAAGGTTACATTCTTCTTTTGCAGTCGGGTGACTGCAAAAGAAGGAGGTTTATATTTTTATCTTAATAAAGTCCTCGGGAGTGAAGCACCGTGCTGCTAGTACTAGTGTAATATCGACCAATCTTCCGCATGCTCACCTTTAAGGCTATAATCGCATAACACGGCTCACAACTCGATCGCCTAATGCATGTATTTTGACCAATAGGATGCACGAAGCGTATTTTAGTAGTGTTTGTAACAGTAAGTATTAATACAATGTTACACGCCCTGTACTCACAAAATGTTTATTGTCTCTAATTGGGCGAAACCAGGAAGGGATGTGGTTTGTCACCAGCTGCGCTTCCACAGAAATATTTTCTTAAGTGAGCATGCGTATCTTTGGCCGATTCAATAATAATCAAAATAACAAATATTGTACTCAATATTTGTTATTTTGATTATTTTATTGAGAACAAATCTTTAAACGTAAGTAATATTAATTTGAAAATCTTCTCTTCATCCTTGACCACATCATCGCTTAACATCAGGTGAGTGAGGTGATCACACGCAATCCTAACAACAATTAAAAACAACAGTCTATTCTACTGTAATGAACTTTGAAAATCTATCAGAACTACAATTTCATTTTATTGCAATTCCTGTTAGTTACCTTCATGAAAGTTATCTGTAATTTGAATTCGTTCACATTCCCATTTCCTGAACAGTAGGTACTCTCTGTGTTTGTCAAAGAATCTAATATAACTTAGTAAAAGCTACAGGGATAGGGCGGATCTTGGATCTTCACAAAATGCTGACACATAGAGCTCCCTCCCTAAATTGTCGAACAATTTTACTTGTCTTTTTGGTACAATTATTTGGTATAGATTCTAAAAGTTGTATAATGACTTTGGGACCGCTTTTATATATTTAATGGACTGTAACAGGTTTACAGAAAGTTTAATACTTAATTGTCGTCGCTTAGTGATCGAAATTTAACCATAACTCATTAAAATATTAGCTTTAGTCACTCCTTCTCCATATAAGTCTTAACTGTGACAATTTAAATAATAATAATAAACTTGCTCTTAAATACAATCTTGTGGAATCAGAAGTACCATACTACAGGCAAGTACCATACCACACATTTTTAAATGTTTTTATTTTTTATATTAATATTTAAAAATGTAATTCATGTGTACAGAGATTAAATATATTGAATAATAATAATATTCCACAACTTCCAAACAACGCCATCTAGTCTCAAACTAAGCAGAGCTTGTGCTATGAGTACTAGACAACTGATAAATATACATATATATTTCTAAATACATAAATATTATAGATAAATTACACCCAGACAAAGAACAAATGATCATGCTCATCACACAAACATTTGGCCTGGGTGGGAATCGAACCCACGACCCTGAGCATAGCAGTCAGGGCCACTGACCACTAGACCACCAAATCTACTACGTTCGCGTAGTTTTCATAAAAAAACGGGTCCAAAGGTTTTGTTTCTCGTAATTAATACATAGATTAACTCACCATTATCTGCTTAGCTTTTTCTCCATTTGTTAATTAGGTTACTTTTAGATAAGCGTGCTCCATCTTCGACCACATCATCACTTACCATCAGGTGAGAATCTGGTCGAACGCGAAACAATTTTCAATAAAAAAATATGTTGAGGTCGGATAACAGTCTAAATGGATGCAGCTGAATACGAGTATTTATACAGGGTTAAATATAAAACACTGAAAACATCTCAGGACTATGTTACTAACATCATAATCAACAACTTTTGTTCTATGACTTTTAAGAATTCGTCATATTTTAGTTCACCAGATTTTCATACAAAAATAAAAATATTTAAATTGAACGCCCTAAATGTTACGAAGTCTATGCGAAGCAAAAGAAAGCAATTTATACTATCGCTTTCTTTTGCTTTGCATAGACGCTACATGCGTTTAGGGCGTTCAATTTAAATATTTTTCTTTTTATATGAAAATCTGGTGATCTAAAATATGACGAATTTTTAAAAGTCATAGAACAAAAGTTGTTGGTTATGATGTTAGGAACATAGTCCTGAGAGGTTTTTGGTGTTTTACAATTAACCCTGTATAGAGTGGATAACATGGATCCCGTTAAGACCATTGTCAGATTTTCTGGCTTCTGACTAACGACTCTCAAAGATAAATGACAGTTGGGAACAATGACTTAACGTGCTTTCCAAGGCACGGAGTAACCTCAATATGGGAATATAGTCACCCATCTACAGACCAACCGCGGCAAGCGTTGCTTAACTTTGAAGATCGACACGTGCGGCCATTATTATTTAGCCACGAGCTCCTCCAAGATTAAAGTTAATGTGTACGATGTTGGTGCTTTCATTAAAATATTATCCACACCTAATTCGGGAGAAGCGAAACTTATTTATGAAATGGTTGCTGCATCACTAACTCCCTCGCTTACCCAATAATATATGTATTTTAAATATTTTAGTAGTAGTATAATTCGGTGTAATTATTAATTAGGTTAGGTTAGGTAATAGATTAAATAAATTAATAGTGTAAAAAACACTAGAAAAACAGACTTTTATAAATGCACGTAAAAACAAAAAAAAAATGCTAACAAAACCGATAACGGATTTTCTTTAGGTTTGTTATAACCTTGGAACATGATCGTGTTCAAAATCCATTATGTGGCCTTTCTCACAAGTGCAAACACGACTATGATACGATATTCCATCATGGAATATTTATATTCTATCTTCCAGCTTCATCATCAGACCTTGAAACCTAATCGTGGTCAAAGTTCATTACAAGACTTTTCTAAGAAATACAAAACAGTTATGATACGATTTTCCATCATGAAGTTCCAGTTTATATCTTCCAGCTCCATCATCAAATCAGTTCGACAGTACCATTTTCATTACGCTACGACCCTTGGAAGATGGTTAAATTCCATTACCTTAGATTCCATTACATAGTTAGTTACATACAGGTCGACCTAATAAAAGCGTGTTAAAAAATCACCAATGACAGGAATATCCCGAGGAAGTATTTATTTTTTATGTATGTCGCTAATAAAACACAAATATCCGCAATCAGTACTAATAACTTATACTTGACCCTAATCTAAAATCGAACACGCAATGCGGAGAAGGCAGATACTGTGTCATAACAGTAATACCCACCCAAGGAATAAACAAACCTTTTATAGTAACCGAGAATTTTTTTTGTATGAAAAACAATAGTATGACGCATGTATTTTCAGTATTGTCATACCTAAAGATACTCGGACACTTTGGCATGCCTTTCTAACTTTAACCCAACTTGCAGAGACAAACCATGACGTCAGACATAAAGGCTTTTAGAGCGCAAGACTAAAAGCTACTTTTGTAACTCGGTGATGTTAGGTACGGTCAGCAACTAAAGTGTATATACAAAATTAAATTTTTAATCCTACTTTAATATTATAAAGAGAGAATAGATAGAGTTTCGATACTCTTTCACGCAAAAACTACTGAACAGATGTCACAGCAGTGAAAACGTAATAGGCTGAATTATATTATTGTTATACGTAAATGGTCTATAGCTCTACACCGTCCTCTCATCCGTCATTATTATATAGCAAAAAGCAATTAAGTTTTGAGAACAGCAAGAAGTCGGGAGTGGGCTCAACCGGAATAAAAAAGGAAATGTTGACTTATTTGCCGATTCTTCTGTATAGGAGGCGACAAATTTAAGCCGTGCGTTAACTTCTGACGGCTTAATTCGTAAGAGATCAACTCTTACGAATTAAGCCGTCAGAAGTTAACGTAAAGTAAGTCTAAGTTTAGAAAAAAAAAATGTTAATTTTTATTTAAATGTTATACTAGTTTTGTGACTGACTGTGCTAGAAAGTTATTGTAACATTTCGCTAATACAAGATCCGCCATTACAAACGTAATGTTTTGGCGGGAATCCAATGCTCTGAGGATGAATGAAATATTAGTAAATGCAAATAGGTTTTGAGCTGTCAGTCTGGTTTCGTGAAATTAATTAATGCAAGAGGATAATTGAAATAGCTGATATAATTATTTATATCATTAGTTCGCTTTATTTTATAACTAGCTATGCCCGTAACTTTGTACTAGTGGGATATTTTTCTTGCATAAATCCGGATCAGTGGAAATTCCGGGATAAGTAGTTCTCTATTTTTCAGTGAAAATCCCATTTATATCAGTTCACCTGTTAAAGAGATTAGCCCGGACAAACAGAAACACAGACATATATATTTTTTAATGTCTACACCTTTGAAAATGTATATTTAAATAACTATAAACATTTGAGAGACCAAAGTTATTTTGAAATCACAGATAGACAGTTCAATCTTATTTGTAGGTATAGATATGTCAAAAGCACAATAGCAGTTTAATTTTCCATAATGTATTAATGCAAATAGTAAAATTAGACTGGGTGTTTAATTCAGATTTGTTTTCTTTGCATTTTTTCGGAGTATTTTATTCATTTAATTATCCTACCAAACAAGTGTCGTTAATGGAAATCTTTTACGCTATCTTGAACTCAAGAGCTTAATGACATTAATTCATAATAGAATAATTCAGCCTAAAACGTTCCTACTGCTACGACATATACCTCCTTCTCAATGAGAGGGATTGAGTCGTAATCCATCACTTGGGTTAGTGGATATCATATATCCACAAAAGTTTAATATCTATCCCCACCGTTTTGAGGGTATATGATGTTTGACATTCATCATTTGCTTCACCTGCGGGTAGTCGCGCCTGGGACGAAAAGACCCAGAACTTCAATGGGGCGTGCAAGTGAAAGCTAATCGCAGATGGCGCCACCACCGTAAGAACCTTTGTCACTGTCAGTGTTAGTTAGATTGTGAGATATTATATAGTTATAGATAGATAGAATACTCTTTATTGTACACCAATAATTTAAACAAGCACTTGATTTACAATAATGCAAAAAAAATGGTTACAATGGCGGTCTTATCGCTGATAGCGATATCTTCCAGACAACCTTTGGATGGACTTTAAGAACATAAAATAAAGAGGGGAGGAGGAAGTCAGTGTACTTACCTCAAATATATAACATACACAAAAAGTAACTAAAGTAGCTAATATAACTATATATATAGGTATATATAATACAATACAATACGTAAATAAGTATAAATAAATATATGTGTTTCATATATATAAATATGTCATAAGGAAAGAAATACAAGGTACAATCATAGGAGTGTATAAAAATGATTGACAACAGAGCTTTTAAAAGCAGCAAGTGACTGCGCTTGTCTAACTGACAACGGCAATGCGTTCCACAGACGAGTAGCCTGCACCGTGTACGATGAATCATAAAATTTTGTGGAATGCGCAGGCATTGAAAGTGTCAAATTTACCGATGATCTCAAATCTGTGGTAATATTTTTTATTTTCATTTCATTGATTTCTGTACAATTTTCCGATTAAAGAACATAATACATGTTCTTTAATCGAAAAATTCTCAATAACTGTCTCTAATTTAAAAATTCATTACTGTTCCATAGAGAAACTGCTTTGATATTGGTAAGTGTGCTACTAGCGCCACTTTGACAGTTGCACGCCCCATTTATGTGCCTTGACTGTTTATGTATTAGTTCATTCACATAGGCTATCTGCATACCCCGCCTCACCGAGTTCCCGTGCGGGGTTTATACAGTACGAACCTGTAAAGTGAATATGGGTAGTTTCGACCCTTGCACGACGTATTTTAGTATATTTTTCCAATCAACAATATTTTTTTTAAATTTTATTTCGATGTATATATGTCGCGAAATTGTTTGAAGAATAGTATAAGTTGTAGAAGAGGGCGATATTGAAGGTGAAATTTCTTCGGAAATTGACGATCATTTGAAGATTGAAAACCAGAATTCAGATTCCTGCCAAAGTGGCGAAGATAAACGTCCTGAAAATGATGTTTTTTTTTTGTGTACTTATATTTGTAGGATCATAACTACATAACATGTATCAACTGCAAATAAAAACGAAGCCGATAATAAATAAGTGCGGTTTTATATTCAATTTTTATGCATAATTTGGAGACTGATTATAAAAATAAAGTAACTTATAATGTTAGATATTGTTCCACTATTTAGAAGATTGTTGATTAGTTTTGATAATAAAAAAGAATTTTAATGTTACTAGATTACATAAAAAAGTTACACTGATATCCTTGTTTCTTTGTGGTAAAAAGTAAGACTTAGCAGTGATCTCTTGATTTTTGTGATTAATGTTTTCTTTTTTCAATAAGTAATAAATATTTGTAATTTTTTAGTTTATTTTACTAACCTCGTTATAATTTATTTACAAATAAACCCAAAATTCCATTAAGTTATTGAAAACACTGACTTTTTTTCGGGATTTTTCGACCCTCGCGCGACTGGTAATGGCTTAAAATGTGACGCAAGTGCGGGTTAAAATCCCGGTTAATTACCGCATATTTCCAAGACACTACTAAAAAACATTCAATTCAATTATCAAGTGAATAGGTTACTTCTAGGTAAGTGTGCTCCATATTCGACAAAATCATCACTTACCATTGGGTGAGATGGCGGTCAAACGCTAACGCTAAAACGAATCAGACGATATAAATCCCGATCATTTCCAGATCAGATTACAAGTGATAAATACAAAGACTTCAACAATTCCTTTCATTTCGCATGTCAATTTAATTCCCAGTTGAAGTTTCTAGGTCAGCAATGTCAGGCCTTTCAGGGATGTTTGTGGTTCCATCTAGAAAGGGAACTTTGGCGCAGTGTTCGACGTTTTGAGACTAACATGACTTGGCCTGTGTTCTGTGGTGTGGTGAGAAACTTCGATAGTTGGAACTTAGTTTCTTGCCACTTAATAAAGCGAGCTGTCAATTAAGAATAGATACCCAACGACAAGGCTCCAACGACAAGGCTTTCCATTTCATTAAAAACTTTTGTTTAAAGTATTTGATGATCTGAAATTATACTAAACGTAAGGCTATTCTGTACTCATTTTCGTAACTGCTCTGTATACATAAAATTGATTCCAACGTTCGATGCAATATGTTTTCCGATATCGAAATGTTCCATTTTCCGTTTCAATCGATTTTTTCTTGGATGGCTGATGTTTACAAGTACCAACGTTGCTTTGGTGAGAATCTGCATTTCTTTGAAAAGTTCTGAAGATTTATAACATATTGTGTGTTATTGTGAGTATCGTGATGCAGAACTGTCACAGTGACTCCACGGTAAACACTGATGATTTTTCAGATTGAGCTACGTATATACAGGATAACCTGTTGTCTACTTAGGCTTTTCCCAACCCATTTGGGGTCAGCTGAGAATGTGACAATCGGGCAGACACACGAATAATCCTACAAGGATTCCGTCAGTACATTCGAACGCACGGAATCCTAAAATACAGCATAGCTTCAACGTAGCTTCGAGCAACGTAGTAACCCGTCCCTCGATTTTTCTCTTAAAAAGGCACTCTGTATTCAAAAAACTTTGATAGCTTTAAAAACACTATTTGAATACACTTTCAACGCTGCCCCTACATTTTGTTTGCAAAAAGCGAAACCAAATAAAATTGAATTCTTCTCGTAAAACTTCAATTGAGACTCGAGTTATGAAATTAGTTTTATTTCGAGAAACGTTTTTATTGGCTTCATTAGTCTTATTGCTCAGCTGGATTTGAGTATATTATGTAGGTACAGATAATTTTATATTTTTTTATAAAGATTAGTATTAGTGTAATATGTATAAACTCTTAGCTCTCTTTTGCCTTTGGCCTTATCCCATATTGTTACGTTTTTGTTTATGTACTGCCAATACCTTTTTATTAACATGTTTTTATTAGGTCGAGCTGTAACAACCTATGTAATTAAATCAGAATCCGAATTACACGCATTTCTAATTGTTTTATCATCATGAAACTTGGCAATAATATGTAGATTAGAAGACAAAACAATATTATGGTATAGTCGAGCTGGTCTGATGATGGAATTGGAAGGTGGCTGATGAAACCTTGGACTGCCTACTAGTAAACATATGGAGTTCGTGCTCATTATCTTTTTAGTGCAGTAGATAAAAGCCTGTTTATAGTTTTTTTTTAATATTTTTTTATCTGACACAAAACATTCACCTTTTCTTTGGCCGCACTCTCTCTACCCACCATCCAAATTTATATTTATAATTTTAGTTGATAACATCCATCAACGTTAACCAACTCACATTAAAGGATCATTCACAATGTTGTTGTTGATAATATCAGATCCCCAGCAAAATCACCGAGAACATAATATCCATATAGTTAGTTAGGTTTATACACGTATTAGAGGCTATCCGCGTGTCGATTAGCCCGCAGGGATAACGTGGGCTATAAGATATAATCAGAGTTAATTATACTCAAGGTTCATTGGATACCGGAACTCCGAGCTAGTCAATAGTTAGGAGAGGGTTCTGTGTAAACTGGGAATGGTATCTGAACTTAGATTTTCAATAGAACCTTTTCAATATTTTAAATACTGTTTTTCAACTTATGGTCACCCGTCACAACTTCCGTATGTGTTTTTACTAGGAAGTGGTGACGGGTGAGCGTTTTGGAAGATGATAACGGTTTTTTATTGATTATAAGCTCGCGTTTAACGTCCAGCTCATCTGATAGTAAGCGATGATTTGTGTTCGAAGATGAAGCACGCTTACATAGAATAAACCTATTCACTCTTGACTAAGAGACGCCCAGGTTATAGCTATCAGGAAACACAGACTCCAGCAGCTGCAGCGACTATTATTTGACGAAATTACTTTTTATTTTGAATAAAATTGTACAAAAGCAAAATTACTAGCGTAAGCATTCTCTTCAGTATTTTTAGTCAGTTAATATTTAATTATTCACGGTTTGAATCGTGTTAGTTTCTCTTAGGATCCTTAAAATTAATAATACGTATATCTAGGTTAGATCAAACATTCTTAATTTTGCGATAGCGATAGTTTACACTTTCTAGGGCTTTTCTTGATGTTTCTCAGATAAGATCAAGTGAAGAATCGGAGTCAAACCTCCAACATTAAACTAAGTTTAAAGATCGTTTATCAAATCAAACGTCAGTTTAACTATCTCGCATTTTCCTATCCATATTGGAAACAAGGAAGCGATGCATCTTCTTTAAAATCACCGTTTAATCTATATCTAGAATCATAAACGTCGTGCGTCCTGAGATCCTGACGGGCACAGATAACTATCTATCATCTGACGGCCAGTTAGAAAACCAGTTGACGTTAGTTAACGTGTAGTTATGCGTTAAACTCCGTTCTAGCCTTCAGGGGTTATTGGCTCAGGAAGAGTTTATATATCATATATATTATATCTCATGACGTGTAAAAGTGTTATTTAATAACCAATTTGCAAAATAAAGATCCTTATCCTTTATAGACGTTGCTTTTAATTGATTGGGAAAGATGTCAAGAAAAAACTGTTTGAGCCTTAGCAACCAGGACAAAATCTAAAATGTTTTATTTCTCATAGGCCTATAAAAAATACTTATAAAACATCAGAAGCTTAGAACAGCATGATTCGAATTAGCCGTTTCCTATGGAGAAGAACCGGCAAGAACCTCCTGGGTTATTATTTTCAAAACATATTTGGTTGTCACAATGTTTTCTTAATACAGTTTTTATAAGTATGAGGGGATAGTATAACCCTATTAATTCATACTAATATTATAAATACGAAAGATCTCTGTCTGTCTGTATGTTACCTTTTCACGCCTAAACCGCTAAACCGATATAGATGAAATTTGGCATGGAAATAGTTTAGGACCCTGGAAAGGACAGAGGATGTTTTTATCCCGGAATTCCCACGGGATCGGGAATTACGCGGGAAAAACTTTCCACGCGAACGAAATCGCAGGCAAAAGCTAGTATTAAATAAAATAGGTAATCACAAATCAATAATGATTCGAAACAGGGACCAATAATCTACTCTAATATTTTAATTAAAAAGGAAAGGATAAACTCAATACTACTGGATTTAATACAAAAATCCATTTACCAATATAAAGTTACAGTATGTACCGACTTTCCCGTTACTACACGAGCGAAGCCGCGAGCAGACGCTAGTATCATCTAAATTTACCTATGAATCTGCATTTTTGTTACTTACTCACCTAGTAGGCATAACGTAGTTATAGTTGACCTAATCATATTAATATTTATGTCTCGACAAATCAGACGAATACAACCAAGGGCGGAGTAAAAAAGAACAGAATTTCTGTTCAATAATACAAAATACGTCAAAATCAAAACACGAATTCCTTTTGACATTTACTAATACAAAAAATACAAGTCCAAAAGATAAAAGTATAATAAAGAACTGAAAATAGATTGTGTTATGACAGTTAACAGATTCAGTGAGCCGTATGATCTTGCTAGAACATTTCTTATTTCCTGCCGATTCCTTTCTTTCGTTCGTGAAAAATCAACTCAATCAGGCAAAACGAAGTGGGTCAGAATTGACTGGATTCATTTTATTTCAAAAGACACAGACACAATGAATTTAAAGGATGCTTCAGAATAGAAACTATATTTGAGAATTTTAACAAAAAGCTTGAAATATTGTGTTGTGGGTGCCAATCTTTATTACTTCGGCTACTGTAGAAGTTCTAAACGGTTAAAGATTTTCTTCGCCATTTAAAAAAAATACATCTTTTTTTACGTAAACACTATAACATACCTACACCGTTGCCTAATCTTAACTGGAAAATAGCTACTGCATACTGTGAACCTAGCTTACTATCTTGAATTCGGCTTCAACAAGCAACGAGATACAGCTAAGTACAAGTAATTTACATCTGACCTTCACAAACCAGTAACTAGACGATATTCAAGCATGCAAGCATGCAAGACTCATGTCAGATAAACTTCTGACTGGTTGAGATTCGTGATTTCGAAAATTAGGCACCGAAGAACACGTCCCCATAAGTTCACGAATATGAAACACTTAACAACGAATGCATGCTACCACGAAAAACCTAACGCTGTAGCCATGGGATCTCGAATAACTAAATCTCTAATTTTACCTACTCGAATCACTTTACAAAGAATGCACACTAACAAGAACAACGTTGGCATACGATCTTGAATAACTAAACCTCGAAAAGTCTTCATAAAATGTCTTTATTAATTTAACAATTAAACATTGCTTTTGCTATTTTAAACGATATTCGTTATTGAAACATAAATTTTTGAGAAAAATAAAACATATCATGTCATATTATGTGTCAATCAACCAAACAATTATTTATTTTCTTATGGGAAATATGAGGGGATATGGGTAGTATGAGTTCTTCGCAATGTTTGATTGTTAAATTAATAAAGACATTTTACGAAGACTTTTCGACATTTAGTTATTCGATATTGCATGGCTACGGTGTTCAGTTTTTCTTGGTTGTGTGCATTCGTTATTAAGTGCTTCGAATAGGTGAGATTAGAGATTTATTTATTTATGTACACACATGACACTTATAAAGGAAAAAATTAAATACAGACAAAAGAGCACAAAGGTGCTGCTTATTTCCTAAGAAATTTCTTCCAGTATACCTACGACAGGAGAGTTGAAGAGGAGATGATAGACACAGTGTGTATAAATACTAATTACGATATAAAACATACTTAGCTATAAAATTAAACTAAAATGATATATTTAATAAATATATACATACATAGAATTAAAATACATGCTATAAAAATATATACCTATAATAAATATATAAAATTACGGGATGTTAGATAGGTAATGATCTTTGACCTGCATTTTGAAAATACTAATGGATTTAGTTTCGCGGATTTTAGCGGGAAGTGAGTTCCACAGTCGTAGTGCATGAAAGGAGAAGGAGTGGGAATAGAAACAGGTTTTATGGGATGGGAAATTGAGATGGAGTTTAAGGTGGGATCTTCAAAGGGCATCAGTAGGATTTAGTTATTCGAGATCCCATGGCTACGGCGGCGTTAGGCTTTTCGTGGTAGCGTGCATTCGTTGTTAAGTGTTTCGTATCCGTGAACTTACGGGGACGTGTTCTTCGGTGCTTTATTTTCGAAATCACGTATCTCACCCAGTCAGAAGTTAAAATATCTGAAAGATGTACATAAATGATAGACGGAAGCAACGGTTTTAGAAGCTTTCCTCGGCACGGAGTAGTCTTGATAGGTTATGATAGTCACCCTCCAAGGACTGACCTCCGTAAGCTTTGCTTAACTTTGACTTTTATTTGTTTTTTTTTTCAAAGAAAACTAACAATGTAGGTAGAATACAAATTACTAGCAATCTAGACTGGGTTCAAGGCAGTACTCTCGTCAAAAACCTTAGCCATTTGGCTATTGATGCTTAAAAATCGATCCGTGCTGTTTTTATTATTTAACCACGAGGTCAACAGCAGCAGAACAATACAAGCTAAACAAAAAAAATTTGTCTTAAGGAGTATTTTATCTATATATCATTATTAAGATGTCATATCATAGATACATATATAATGCAGGTAAGTCGTAGGTATCTTACATTCTGCTTCCGACGCTCGCCCGCGACAGTCGTGCCGCTCCGCGCTCTCGATCGTTCCGTGCCTGAGTCATCGCTCCGTTCGTCACGCCCGCCGTGACGTCACTCGTAGTCGCCGACTACGACGCCTGGTCCGGATCCGCCTTTTTCGAGGCGGTGAAGGATATCGTGCTTCTCTAACAGAGATTGTCAAAAACAATTTGGTTTGGCCCCTTCAGGGTAAAACCACAGTTTCGTGGTCCTTGGTTGGAAACCTCACGGTGTCAACAATACCAAGGGGGTGCTGACCCGACGCACCCGCTGATCCCCTTCAGGGTGAAGCAGTCAATTGGAGTCGAGTGCTAGGTTTTGGCCTTGGGGGATCTCCTAGTCAAACCTAGTTACTGAGTTCTCTTCACAGCATACACACCTAGTGTCGGTTGGGTGTATCTACCCCTTCGCACTAGACCCAATAGGGCCCGGTACGCACATTGAGATTGGCGACCGGATTACAAGCTTAGGGCTCACCATTAGGCACACACCTCCCTGCTATCCCCGCAGGGAGCGAACTCACCTCCGGGTCATTCCCGCCCGGAGGGTTAGGCAAATAGGGCCCCTCAGGCCACATCAGACGGCAACACAGCTACCGAGTTTGTCTGGGTTTCTCTTCTCGGTAGCGAAGTGTTAGGAGAAACTCCGGGGCAGGGCTCTTTGGGGACCGTCTGCTCGGGGAGCTCACGTTTGACGTGTCTCCTCGAGGCGCTTATGTTAGGGTTAGGAGATTAGGATGCCCACCTTTGTCGCCTCCAATATGGAGGACAAGATGGAGGATCTCTTGTCCAAAGTCGAATCCCTATCGGCTCGGTTAAATAGAACAACCGATATATTAGGAAAGATCCTATTTGAAAACCCCGCCCTACAAAGGAAATATGGGGAGGAGATTGACTCCTTACCCCCCGCGGTGTTTCCCGCCCCACAGCCAGATTTAGGTCCCACCCCCGCGCCCAACGCAGATAGGTCCCCCTCCCCCCCAGACGTCGAAATGGACTCTGAGGAGGAGGAACAAGAAAAAGAGGGCTCGGAAGGCGAGCGCTCGGAGCGCGCAGAGAGCATACACTCTGAGCGCTCGGAGCGAGCGGAGTCCGAGCACTCCTCCTCCGATCAAACCTCTTCCTCCGACGAGTTTATCCTCGTCGAGGGAAAGAGGAAGAAGAGGTCGCAGGCCTCGTCCTCCACCCAGGCCCCTAAGGCCAAGAAACCCTCCCCTCCCGAGCCAGCACGCTTAGTGCAGAGCCAGCCCTCCACTTCCTCGGCCACTAGGCCCAGCCCTACTCAAACCCCAGTCGTCAGCGCCTCAGTGCGCAAGACCATCCCTCCCCCACCCATCTTCATACATGATAAGGGGGCTTGGACAAACGTGTCCAAAGCGTGTGGCGAGCAACGCATCGCCTACACGAATGCCCGCGCCGTTCAGAACGGCATAAAAGTAGGGTTAGCGACAGCTAACGACCACCGCGCGCTTTCGAAGCTACTCAAGGCTCGAAATATCCCCCACCACACTTATACGCTCCATGAGAGCAAGCCCGTTCGGGTGGTCCTCTGCCGGATCCCCAGTGAGATCCCCACCACCGAGATCGTCTGCGACCTAGAGTCACAGAACATCCCGGTGATTGAGGTGCACCGTATGCACGGCAGAGGTGGCAGGGCGTCTAACAACGTCCTCGTCATTTGCCACCCCGTCTCCGAAGGTCCCCACCCCATCTTTGCGCTGAAGACTGTATGCAGTCTTTCAGGAATTTTAATTGAGAAGCCACACAAAAGTGGCACGGTAGGCCAATGCCACCGTTGCCAGTTATACGGCCACGCGCAACGGAATTGCTTCGGCAAACCCCGGTGCGTAAAGTGCCTGGGCGATCACGGCACCGCGGAGTGCAGTCGCCCAAAAGATAGGTCCCAGTGCCCAGACCCGCCCAGCTGCGTGCTGTGCGGGCAATCCGGCCACCCCGCCAACTACCGAGGCTGTCCGAAAGCCCCGAAAACCTCCGCCCCTAAACTGGCAACGCGCGCTAGCGCACGCCAGGGACGAGAGTGTCCTACACTCTCGTCTGAGCTCCCCCAGACCCTCAGTCCCCAGCGTCCAACTCCTTGGACGGCGGCGAATCACGCCCAAAACTTCCCGGCACTAAGGCCGAAAGTCCCTGGGCTGATGGATCAACCCATCATGCCCTCCGCTCCGGTTGTTGTGGCTTCTCAGCCCCCACCTCCTCCCCAGTCACTCCCTCGCTCGGATGAGCCGGAACTCGATGCGTTCCTCATCCTTGGGAAAACATTCAGTTTCTTCCAGTCCCCCCGCGCCATCCAAATGGCAAAGGAGGTCGTGGCCTGCAAAAGCATTGAATCCCTGATTCAGGTATACTATAAGTATTCTGATGTAAAAAGCCATTTTGACAACCTCTTTAAACAGCCATAATGTATAACACGGCTAGTAAAAGATTAAAGCCCCGATCCCTAAAGCTAGGTTACTTCAATGCCAATGGCATCACTAATCAACGGGACGAGATCGCGACTTTCCTTCGCGATCATAGTCTCGACATCCTTCTGGTCCAAGAGACCTTCCTCAAACCCCACCTTAGGGATCCCAAGGTAGCCAACTACCGGCTAGTTAGGAACGATAGGACTAGATGCCACAGAGGTGGCACTCTAATATATTATAGGAACTCCCTGCACAGCATCCCTATGGATCCGCCGCCCCTTGCCCACTTAGAGGTATCCGTTTGCCGGCTAGGCATGACGGGCCATCCCTCTATCACAATAGTATCCGCGTATCTCCCACCGCACAGCGACGTAGATTCAAATTCTTCGATAAACGCCTCACTACGAAGCGACCTTACAGCCCTTCTTGACATGAGTGACTCCGTCCTTATAGCGGGGGATCTCAATGCCAAACATCCCGCATGGTGTAGTCGTATTACCAACCCCCGTGGGAAGGTACTATACGACCTTTGCACACCTCTCCACATAGATATCATAGGTCCTATGCGGCCTACTCATTATCCGTTCGAGCCATCCCACTTGCCCGACGTACTCGACATTGCCCTCCTGAAGAATGTGAACTTACGTTTGCACTCTTTAGAGACGGTAGACGAACTTGACTCTGACCATAGACCGGTGATCTTGGAGTTAACTCCGAGATCGGGTCCCTATGACCCTAACCGCCCCCCTCCCACACAGGTGATCACTGACTGGAGGAAAGTAGGCGAATTGCTGAAATCCAACACGTCTCCTCACCTGGACAAGATCCCCGACCACATCCAGTCCGCCGCCGACACGACGGCTGCGATCGACTCACTCACGGAGCACGTACAATCTGTCTTGAACGACTGTTCAAAGGAGATTCCGGTGTCAGAGCACTGGCGCCGGAAACTCCCGGACGATGTACGGGCCCTGCTGACTGAGAAGAACGCAGCAGTCCGTGCCTACAGATCTTTCCCCTGCCAGAATAACAAAACTTTCATGCGGTACTTACAGCGCAAAGTAAGTAACAGCATCAGAGAGTGGCGTGAAGCCGGCTGGGACAAGACCCTGAGCGAACTGGAACCCACCCACCATGCCTTCTGGCAACTTCAGCGGAATATGCGCGCCACTGAGGTTGCCTCAATGCCTCCCCTTATCCGCCCGGACAAAAGCATTGCCTTCGACGACGAAGACAAAGCCGAATGCCTAGCCGACAGCCTGGAGGCACAGTGCTCTCCCAGCTCCCAACCAGTCGACCCAGCCCACCTTGCCCACGTGGATGCTGAGGTCGAACGTAGATCTGCCCTACCCCCTGTCGAGGACCCTGATGCTCCCCTCCCCCCCGTCACGGAGGACGAGGTGGAGGAGATCATCAAGAAACTCAAACCTAGGAAAGCTCCCGGGACTGACAGACTGACCACTAGGGCACTTAAACTCCTCCCACGTACGATCTTAGTCCTACTGACTGCCATCTTCAATGGCGCCTTGTCCAACAACTTGTTTCCACAAGCTTGGAAAGAGGCTATAGTGATAGGTATCCCAAAACCCAAAAAGCCCAAGAACCTCCCGACTAGCTATAGACCCATTAGTCTGCTCAGCGCCCTCGGCAAGGTCTACGAGCGGATTATTCTTAATCGGCTCAAGGTCTTTGTCGAGGCCAAGAGCCTAATCCCTAACGAACAGTTTGGCTTTAGAGCCCATCATTCCAGTGTCCACCAAGCCCACCGCATCGTAGAGCACATTAGCGGCCGTTTTCAACGCGGTCTGGTGACGGGGGCCCTATTCTTTGATATAGCAAAGGCTTTCGACAAAGTCTGGCACAATGGCTTAATTTATAAGCTCTACCAACTAGGTGTGCCGGACCGTCTCGTGCTCATCATTCGAGACTTCCTGTCAAACCGCTCCTTCAGATATCGTATCGAAGGAGCGCTTTCCACTCCCCGCCCTATCAGAGCCGGCGTCCCTCAGGGCGCCGTGCTCTCCCCCCCACTCTTCACGCTATTCACTAGCGATATCCCCAAAAAGCCCCCAGTAGAGTTATCCCTGTTTGCCGACGACACGGCCATCTACTACTCGGGACATAATCCCGTTAGCATCGCTCATACCCTCCAGACCTCAGCCAACGCACTAGGCGATTGGTTTAGGAAATGGAGGATTGAGGTAAATCCCGACAAAAGTCAAGCAGTCCTGTTTCGCAGGGCTCGCCAGCATAAAAAGTTCACCCCCCCACGCCCGATCACTATGTTCGGCAAGCCAATCCCTTGGGAGAAGCGAGCCAAATACTTAGGTGTGATCCTCGACCAGTTTCTCAACTTCAGTGAGCACATAAAGTCGGTTCGCTCGCGAGCCGCTTTCGCTCTCGGTAGGCTCCACGCCCTGCTGAATAAACACAGCAAGCTCTCCCTTAAATGTAAAATCCGAATATACACGACATGCATACGTCCTATCATGACGTATGCCTGTCCAGTATTTGCTCATGCCAGTCCCAATCAGATCCATAGGATGCAAGTCGTTCAGAACCGTTTTCTCCGAAAGGCCACGGGCGCGCCCTGGTTCTGTAGGAACGAGGATCTCCACGTAGACCTCAAACTCCCGACCATAAAGCAAGTGTTGAAACGCATGTCAGTGCGTTACTTCACCTCTGCTGAGACCCACACTAACCCCCTGATCGTATCGGCCGCCCGATACAGACCCTCCAAGATTTCTCGGGTTCGTCGCCCGCGTAACATCCTAGACGAGCCTGACGACCCCACCACCATCCGACAAGAGAGCAGTAGGGAAACCAGCACTCTTAGAAGACACAGATACAGAACGCGTTCCTTATTCCGGCCTCGCCGACGAGGCCCATCGCGACGTCCGCGTACTGGTAATGAAAATCCTCCCCGACCTTTGCCAAACGAGCCAGCCCGCGATGCTGAGCCAGTAGCAATAAATACTCCCGTAAATAATATGACCCAGCCTGTCCCTTTGCTGCCCTCCCGAAATGACCCCGCTATGCCGAGGCCCGTACTCCACAGGGAGTGCCCTTAGCGTGCGGTCATTAGTTTTTAAGTATATTTTAGTTTGTAAGCCCTGGCTGGGGGCCTTTAATTTATTAGAGGTCACCACAGGAAAGTCCGGTTAAGTAGACTCACAGCCTTAGTGTGCTGATCTACAAGTGGCCCTACCTAAAAAAAAAAAAAAAAAAAAAAAAAAAAAGGTATCTTATACAACGTGTAATTTAAAAGGTGTATACATACCAAATGCACGGCTTCTTTGGATGATAATAAACGATATGGCAAGGGTTTTCTAATCCTATGTGTACATGTGTGGAACTTATTAGAAATTTCAATACATTGATACCAGAGACCGAATTTTTCAAATTAAGAAGAACGAAGAGAATTATCGTTTTATTGACAAGTGACGTGGAAAGTGATGACCCTCATAGTGATGTGACACGTTTGTTATTATTGGAATTCAAGAAACATACGAAATCAACAATTTGGGGTCAATTGTGTGAGTCACTTATTTTGAGCTGAAACTTTGCATAGAGACTCCATACCAGATGTTGTCTTCAGTCCGTTTGGATAGATATGGGGTTGCCGTTACACGTTCTATAACGTAGGTAAATCGTAGGTATCTTATATACCCTAGCATCTAGACAAATACATCTTGTTCATAGTTGTGTAAACTGCATCCTTCGCCGATGCGGCAGTTATCGCTAACGAAGGCACAGTCACGGGAGCAATCTCCGGTACTTTGCGACTCCAAGTATCTAACTATACCTCCTATATTTATACAATGTTAGCGCGTTACAGCAAGGGAATACGGAACCCTTTCATTCTGGCAACATTGTAAGGAAATGATAGGGAGATAAAAATACATATAAAAAGTGTATGTCTGTGATTACAAAATAATTAGTTTTTTTTTCAAGTGGTTAGTTTTAGTTATTTACACGATACTTAAACACAAACAAACTTTTTATTAAGTTTGTCTGCCTATCTGTTTTTCTGTTTTTCCGGCCTAACATCTGGGAAGCCGGCGGCAATTCACTGCAGGGTTATGGGGCAATATATAAACTCTTCTTCCCAAAATTCCCAGGATCGGGATTCTTTACACTTAAAATTACAAAAGAAGTAGACATATATCGTGAATTATGCTTAAATCCCATGTTATATGGTAGAGCCCATAGCCCACAACAGTGACTGTCACAGTATAATATCTTTAGTCGGTCAAGTCAATATAAACTCACATAAATCCGGACTCACACCACACTTTATAACGTACAGGTTCATACGACGCAACTATTTCAATCAGCGAACCATTAAACACTTAGCTACTCTATGGCCGTCTCTTCCTATACTCGTATATCATGCCTGCTACCCGTCCCAAGGTAATGCGATTTCGGCTAGATTTAACCAAGTCTTAGGGTATTTGGTAGCGTCCCACGAAATAGGCACTTTAGCTAATAAATAGGATTAGACTGTGCTATCGTGACTATCTATCTATTTAGTAGTTCGCACTCATTTGTCAGAAGCGGGATTAGATTACGAAATTACTTAATGTTAGGTATTGTTAGTGTGTTTATTGTGTAAATTAAATACAATCCGCATATTCATGATTGAAAGAACAATCATGGCTACTTGGCGTCTAATTTATTATTTTTGAACTGACATGGGCACTTATAGTGTCATGAGAATTTAAAAGGGGATTTAAACATGCATTTGCAATAGTGCCGAAATATCGGAAACTAGAAACAGTAAATATACATGTTAAATATCCCGTTTTAAGTTGTAATGCTAATTTATTATTTGGACGAATTTGTAATAAACTGTATACAAAACCGTTCATCTTTCTATCAATAACCGAAATTTCGTAAGAACCCTTGTCATATTTAAAAAAATGTGTCCCAACAGGTATGGAAGACAGCACAACATATTTCATCCAAAAACATCCTCTAAATAATTGATCACGATACGCAAGTACCCGCCTGCAATATATTACGGAATAATATCTCCTTAAATTACAGTAAAGTGTGAGAATTTCGTCAGGCAACTAATACATTGCCGACACAAAACTGTCGCTCATTAATCATCGTAGAACATATCAGGCGATGAAAAATAAGTACCTACAAACAAATAAGTGACGATCAAAGTAATAGAGGCTGTAATTTGTTTTATTATTTATCTATTAAGTTCATTGCGGTGAAAAGATGGGATAGTGATGATTTGTGGCCTACATACTAAGAACAATAGACGGTTTATAAGCTACTTGAAAATAGTTATTGACGCTCTAGATTAAGTGCAAGACTGTTGAGTAGCGAGTTTACAAGTGGCCTTTCCCCAGCAGCGAGAAAGTATTGAGCGATAGCATAAGGCTAGTACGATGAATGGACCTAACGAAATGAGTCACGCAAAGTACTATGGCAGAATGCTCTTGTAACGCAGCAAGCCGACGGAAATGAAGAAACATTGTCAGGAAAGCTGATGAAGCCGAAATACCCACCGATGCTTGACCATTTAAGCGTACCCTCAATCTCGCACGTCATCGGAATAACCATGATCACTCTGTCGAGAGAGTGTACGATGGACGAGAAGAACAAGGCTAGCAATTTCTTCGGTCAATGGAACCATCTTCGGCTTTGACTAAATTGGGATAGAGGTTATGTCGAAGCTAAATGTCTCAAGCGAGTACCGAAATTAACTGTTACGAACCCATCCGATTCCATATCCTTCGCGTATATTATATTTGCTACTGTGTGTTTCCACCCTTTTTTCACGCCAAACAGAAACAACCTCAAGAAGAGACAGTGGAAGGGCTGGAAATTGATATAGGCAAAATTTTTACGCGATCTAAGTCGGGCAAGATCTACTCCTACTATTCACATTATTTCAAAGCATTACTATTAAAAAGTTACAAGATATGTTTTATCGTTTCAGTAAAAGATTTATATATAACTAATATTTTATAAAACCATAATGATTTAAAACTCAAAACCGATATACTACATTTAGCCAATCTCGAACGTAAAATGTAGGTGTAAAATTTTCAGCTTAAGGCTTTGCTTCGGCTGGAATTTGCATCAATAACCGATTAATCATCATCGGATTGTCTTCAACCAAAACTCAACCTTCGGTCAGACTTTATACATAACACACTAAAGTAAATAACTCTTTATGAATACTTATCAAACAAAGTAATTTAAAACACGTCAATTAAACATGTTTTCATCCACGGCTCAATAAGCGTGCAGCTGCTGTCAGCATCGCCACCGCATGATGAATACAAAATGAATTTTCTCATAATTAATATTAAGTTATTTATAATATTAATTATTTACAGTTAATAAACACTGCAATAAAGTGGCTTGTACTTTGATTCAGTGGTGTTTTCAAAAGCTTACAACGGACTTGTGATCGCCCTGCCCTGCCCTGCCCTAGTTCAATCCATGGCCCGGAGCGAGGAGGCATGGGAAGCGGTCATCTCTTTCTGCGAAGCAGTTATGCAAGCGATGCAGGTGGCGGGACGCGTGAGGGAGAGGCGGGTCTCACAGCCCTCGCGCCCCAGCCGCCGCAGGAGACGCACCGGGCGTCGGGAGTCACAGGGTGACTCCCAGCCACCGTAGGCGCGGGCCTGCGGGCTGCGAGCAATGGGTAGCTCGCCGCCCGACTGAAACCAGGCTCGTGTAGACGGCGCGTCGTGGCGCCTCAAAGAGTGTCAGCAAAAATTGTCGGGGCCCATAAGGGAGCCGTTGCCTGCCGGGGTTGCGGAATTGTTCGAAAGAGATACCGCAGCCTCGGAACACGAAGGGTATATGATGAAACACGGATGGGTTTTAATCAGTAAAAGTCTGACACACCCTCCCGCTTCGCCCAGATCGCGAGGCAGCCATAGGATGATTTCACATCCTTAAAAAAAAAGACGCAAGCATATGAATTCTACCCACATTGTTAGTTCTATTTAAAACAAAAGCTGTTACTGAACAATACTTTACTTCTACATCGCGGATAATGACGTTAATAAAACACCAGATACCATCAGATCCAATCTCAAACTCATCAACATTGAAATCCTAAATCGACGGCGAATCTTAACACCGTGATTCAGTAAACATACATCATCTAACTACGCCATCTAGTTTCCGGAAATAGAACTAATGATCAAATACTAACTGTTCTTTCAGACTTCGCTACATACGCGTATCCTTTGGGTACATACGCTTTCATAGAAACTCCAGTGCCTATAGAAAAATGTCTCACATTCTCATTAAAAAAGAAAATTCTAGAATTCACTGCGCGCTGGTTCCTCGTTAGTGAGAGGCATGTAGCGGTCTAGCCCGAGAATTCTTAAGCTATACAAGTTAAGTAAGCCATCTATAAATGTGAGCGTAGCCTTATATAGTGAAAAGAGTAATAAACGGTGTAACACTAGCCTTCTTATTCATGAAAACCTGTCAGTCATTTTCTCGAACTGTTGGGAATAAAGCTTAAAAGTTCGTTGTTCGTTCGTTCGTTCGTTACTTTCGTTCATTCGTTCGTTCATTTCGTTTGTGTACCACTAGTGTTAACCAAGATAAATTTTAATAGCCGCATGGGTCAAGGTTAAGCTTTCCCAAGTCAGTCCGTGGATGGTGACCAAATGAAAATCTTAACACATCGAAGTTTCTCCGCGCCGCGGAAAGCTCGTTAAGCTGTAAGTCCTGGCTGTCATTTGTAAATCATCAATGTAATGTAATGTAATCAAACATAGGTCGGAAAAAGACTAAGCAGATGGCGACCGCTAGTGTTGACCGCCATAAAAATAACTTAGAAAACGAACATGAAAGAGAGACGGGACCTGGATGTCTTTGATATTCGGTTTTTATCTCTGAGCTCCCCGTGGAGTATCAGAACAATAGATGTACGGTAAATAGTTGAATATTATGAAATGTTTGTGTTTAAATCACGCTAACATAGCTTAAAGGAATTGGATAAAACTTTGCACACATAGCTAGCATAGTAGCTTATAATGTAGAAAAAACATATAGGCACCTTTTTTTTGAAGAAAATGTGCGAATGTCACGCGAATGAAATTGCGGGTCGCTAGTAACATGTATAATGTTTACTAAATTTGAACTGAATACAATTAACGTGATGCAATATGGCCGCTACAGACTTATTCACGAATGATACCGCTACAATGGTTTCAATTTGCATTCTTACGTATTTCAAAACCAGTAATATAATTCTACATTTAACACTTCGAAGCTTTACGCTAGTCACTACTACACTCTCATTGTGGCCCGTGGCACGTCTAACCCGATTTCTCCACCTTTTCATCAGATTCAAAGGGAGCCACCACAGAGAATCGGCCTACATTTAGTTAATAATGAATACATTATGTATTGTGATAGTACAATAGTGTCTCTATGTTAATTCTGTAGGACATGTTGCTGGAATATTTAAGTTATTGTTAGTGGTATGCGGCTCTCGGGTTTTCTATAGGATGTAGATATATGGCGGACAGTAAAATGCGACTGTATGTATCGACCTACGGACCTTCATGCATGTAACTTTGGCGATATATTCATGCGTCATGATAATATTCATATTTACCTATATACATACATTGGCGTAAAACAATGTGTTCAGAAATTTTCAGAGCATTTAAATAGCCAGAAACTGAGGTACCTGGTATACTAGTTCAGCAAAATAATTCTCCTTATTTCTTTCTCAACTCAAAGCTTGTTTTGTTCAGGGAAAAATACACTGTTCCTTCAGTTGCTCTTGTATTTCAGGGCCACGGTATCTCGTTAAAACATTCTCGCAACCCGTGAGATCATTCGCCTTACCCTAGTATGACTGAATTTAGAGCTTGAATTTTTCTTAAAGGTGACAAAACTCAAATAATATCGAGTGTAGCTCGCATTTGTACCAAAAAGTATTCGCTCCCGTGGATTCTATCACGGTAAAAACATAACTCTCCTTTTTTGCAGTCGCGTAACCTTCCTCAAACTTCAAGCTACTTCCGTGTCAAATTGCATCCAAATCCACCCAGTACTTTCGAAGATTAGCGCGTTCAAGCAAACAAACAAACTTTTCCGCTTTATAATATTAGTATAGATTATTGCCTATGTTAAGGCAGTTGTCCGACTGCCGGTAAGAAAACAACTAACTATAATCGGCGATTTACTCGCTCAAGAAACGCACAATGAAATATATATTCCGTCTAAACTAAAGAGATGCATATATTAATAGTTACTCTCTGACTGTTCACACTGCCGGCGACGACTCGCTTCACTAGTTCTGTCACTGAGCGACAAGAGTTGTCAAAGATAATACTCGCTCAATGATGCTCGCTTGGTGGTCAGAACTCACGCCCTGAGACCAACTAGCGGCTCAGCGGACCAACTAGCGAGTAATCGCTCGTCGCACTCGCCCACTCGCTTATAGCCGTACAATCAAGAATTAGGTACCAATTCTTCAATATACAGTTTCCTTTTTAGAAAACAACAAAAAGCATTCCTCCGAAACAGTAAAAATATTAAATCGATAAAAACACAAGAAGTGAAATTCTAATATTACAAGAAATCAAGGACATTACGTAGGCCGAATATTTGTAGTTCACTGAGTAGGACGTAGGTAGCTATTCAAAAACGAAAAAGGAAAATGACACGTTGACAAATTAAGACTTTACCCATAAAAGGAATCTGTTACGGTCAATCACCTGCGACCTACGTATATGTATAATTTTGAGATACTCATATTAAATTTTCAGTTTTGTAGGTGAAATGGAAAGCGTTCATGAAACTAAAATACTTCCACTTTCTTGTTAAGTCACTTTTTATTTTATTTCACGTGATAAATTTGTATTTTTTCTTTTCTTTCACTCTCACTCTATATTCTATTCTCACTTTTTATTAGTTTATTAATGATATACCTTATATAAGGTCCTATATTTTAGAACCAATAGGTTTATGTTTTTTTTTTCATCCCACTACTTGTTTTCAGTTATGAAACTCTAATAAATATAATTCTCAGACCAGTACCAGACCACTATAAAAGATTACCTTTTAGAAACTTAGTAAACAAACAATTTCATTCTTTGTAATACCGTTTACAGTTTAACCCTATAAAACAACTTCGTAGTGGTCACGCGATGGAGTGGTATTCACCACTATATCGTGTTTATTCATTGGTAAACACAGGCGTTTTATCTTGTCGTCAATTTAAACTACATTTGACATGATACGGGTGCATACGGGGTGATAGATATGTATGTATGACGCTATTGTTTATTGCTAATGTATAAAATAAATATTCCCTTATTTTTTATCAGTGAAAGTGTAATGCAATAAAGTTTCACAACTGAATTTTTTGAACAACTACAGAGTTTGAGTTTTTTGACAGAGTTGAAGTTTATATCGAGAATGAGTGCAGAAAACTTATATGTTTTATAGTAACGTTGAAACTTTAATTAAATGCAATATAGTCGAATTTCAGAACCTGAGCTACCACTATTGTAGTTTAATTCTCTCAAATTCAAACAGTCTGTTTGAAACGATGAATATTTTTGAAATGAGATAGCGTTGACAGTGCAACTGCGCGAACGTAAAATACAACAATAGCAATAATAAAAGTTACTTAAACACACAGTTTACTTTTATAGCTTACTATATTCCATGCGAATTCGAACCCAACATCACCACCGCTATCAAAACGATGAACGAAAACATTTTAAGGAAACGTTCTAGGCTAAAAATCCGAAGACATGTTTTTTTATTATAATGAGTATTATATAATGAGTATTAATGAGTAGAATTCACATTACTAGCAATCTTGTTAACTGTTATATCTGTTTAATATGATATTGACCAACCCACACTGGATCCGCATGGTGGATTACGTTGCATTCCCTCTCACAGTGACTATGATAATTATCTTCATATCTAGGTGTACCGTGTACTATAAAAAAAAATGGTTGCTATCAAAATGTATTACTTAAGTTGTGTTAAGTACCACATTTATATTATAGTGAACAATAAACTATTTTATTTATCTACTACCTCCATTTCCCAGCCATTAACATTTCAAGTTTAGTAGTACATAACACTGAGTTAGTGCCAAATAATTCGATTTACGTTCTATCTATGAGATTATACCTACTGTTCTAACGAAATGTGCCAAGAGTAAGTAGCATAAAGGTTCCCACAGACAGATGACACGCGACAATGCGACATCGATTCGACAGCCTTTTTAACAGAATTGATGTACGGGTATGCATAGTCATATATTACGCGTTACACGCATTCTGACGTATATGTAGGGCAAAATATATGAAAACCATTTTTTACTGCGCTAATTTGTATGGTACACCCACAATCTGTACATTTTGTTATGTAAACGAGTTGTCGCTTCGCTGTCGCATTGTCACTTCGCGCCTGTTCGGTACGAGTAAGCATACGTGTAGATCAATTCCTATTAAAAAGGCTGTCGAATCGATGTCACATTGTCGCGTCGCGCCTGTCTGAGGTGACCTTTAGTTCACTTTCCAGATAATTGCTTGGCAGGACAGATCGTATTTGCACTGTTCTTATTTAGGTTAAGATGCTGCAAATTTCAAGAAAGCTATGCTCTCGTTTTTAATGAAATTGTTTGTGATTGTGAAGGATTTCATTGAACGTTTCTTTAGCTCTTGTGCGCTCACTACATTTGTGAGAAAATTCCAGATTACTAATCACGCGATAAGAGGAATTTTTTGTTCTGCTATAAACAGACTTGTTTTGTGTATGTATGTTTGTAAGAAGGTAGATACGTTTATTGTCATAATAATTTTAAACCTACCTTTACTATTCTTCAGTAGGGCATTGGACGAGATTTTTTAATAACATTTATTTATAGTAAAAAAAAATACGGAGTAATAGATTATGCAATATATATTTTGTATTATTTGAATGTGATATCACTAGTCATACAATAGTGAATTTACGTCATCGACGTTTTGGGTGACAAGGATAGAAAATAATTCTTAAAGCGTATAACTTCTCTAAAAAAAACCATACTGTTTTATATACCTCTTTCACGGTTGGCGCAGTGGTTGAGCGATTGGCTGCTGCTTTGCATGTCACGGGTTCCGATCCCGCACTGGCAAAAACGTTTGTATGACCTACAATAATTTAATTTAAAAAAAAAATTATTCCGGGTCTGGGTGTTCGTAAATACGCACCAACGATGCATGAGAAATTTCTGGCATAGGACATTTTTTTTAAAGTCATGTATATTTTAATAGTAGACAAATATCTGATTTAAACACTATTCATTTCAATGGTAATGAATAATTTTATGCTCAGTAACTGATACTAGACTGACAAGTGCATACCTAACTAAGAAAACTTTACGAACATTACCTACTCAAATGAGTGCATTTGCAGGAACACTTAAAGTTCAACAAAGAAAAGCAAATGCTTCCTCGCTTCCTTAAAAACCCACGCGTTAAAGATTCTCTTCAACGTAAGTACATATATGCATATATATATTTTCCAATGTTTAATTTAACTAGGGATGTGTAAGGGATACCTAGACATAAAAAGCGACCTATAGGATATCACGGAGAAGAGGCAAACAATATTATAGGTAAGCGGTTCAAATAACGTTTTTTTTTTTCTAAGTTATATTCAAAACAATATGGCTGTCTGTCTGAGTCAATTCGTTCTACTTAACTAAACCACGCTACGGTTTAAAATTTTGTATGTGGTTTATAATAACAGAATAAGAAACAGTTTAAACAAACAGGTTTAAATAACCTGGTCACAGCCTCATCAGTGATAAGGACCCAAAAACTTGAAGCTTTGAGTTATACCACCACCACAGTAAAGTCACATTTCTTAATAAGTCCGCTAAGAACTTATGGCACCTAAATGTAGAGGTAATTTATTTGGCGGAATTTACGCACTTCTATGCTACAACCCTATTGCGGGAATGTACTAACGAGATACCGCGGCCCCGGCACGCAGAGTCAACTGAAGGAACAGGATGGGTTTTTATTCAGTAGAAATCTGACTGATTCTGAGTCTGTATGATTAAAATTTGATTCCCCCCCCCCCCCCAGAAAAAGGTGACAACCCTAATTTTAACCCAGTTCCCACTAAACGCCACTGACACCCACATTAGGGACAGCAATCTAGCTACTCATAGCTCCCCTCTGATGTCTCATTTCACGCACGGTCTCAGTCATAACTTGGCGTAAAGTAACGGAAAATTGCTTCCCAAGCATCTCACACTCCGTCGTCTGGTCGTCGTGTCAGAATGATAAGTGTATGAACACACTTGCTACCCACACTGGAGATTTTTTTAGGTTATGTAGCTGTTATTTTTGGGGAAAAGTTGTTTTAGGATGTACTGAGTTTAAAATGTTCTCAGTACTTAAAAGGTCATGTTGTCATTTGCCGCAAGCAAGCATTAACCGCTTTTTCCAAAACAGTCGTGTCCAAACTTGTAGCTTACTGAGGGTTCTTATTGAGCACATATTTTTGAAACTTCTCTTGATCTTGACGGGAGATCGAAATAATAACTTAAACGCCAACACAGCCACAAAAATTCTAAAACCGCATAATCACAGCCACGTAAACCACAACATCTAGTACCATTCAGACTGACCCTAAATCGCGACAGGACTACCCATCACGACTAATGATGACACTTTGCGGTCGCACATCCGGAGCAACGAGTCGCTAGTCTGCGCACAGCCTAATGGGGTAATGAAAACGTCGGAAAATTGCCTCGACGCGATCTTATCGAAGATATATAGAATTTTTATTGGTCATATCCGTTCGTCCTTACTAGTTAACTTCGTTTTAGCACAGATTAACCGGTAATTAAATAGAAGCCCGATTTCATTTATTTTTAGATCGACGAGCTTGAGTAGTAAAGTGGATTAAGGGAACAAGGTCATATTTATAGGCAAAATTAAGCGGAGGTGTTATATTCTGCACTTAATAAATGGACGTACATGAGATTTATGGGAGAGATCTGACGTATTTTCATTATTAATATTAAATTTATCTTCAAGGCTACTAACAGTAATTGGTATTTATAGAAATGCCATTTAAAATAACGATAGTGAAAGCATAGTGATTGTCTCTCCATGACACTGCCACTCAAAATACTTTTTAACGTTGACAATTTCACATTATTCATGGGAGCGAAGTCGCGGCCTGAGCTAGTTATCTCGGAAAATGAACTAGTGAATGTATTATTCAACGCTGTCAACACAAGCTTCCCAGAGACAGTGAAATAGTGCTGTCGCTTGATGCATCCTTAGGACGTGCAGGATAGGTAAATATATAGACCGGAATTCACTGTAATAACTAGGTCAAAAATACCTGGTCTAGGTACCGAAATTGTCAATGTTATAAAGTATTTTAAGTGGAAGTGTCATGGAGAGACAATTACCTACATTGCTTTCACTATAGTAATTTTAAATGGCATTCGCATAAAAAAATAGTAACTTCGAAGATAAACAAGTTCAATATTAATAGTTAGTCGTTAGTTTATAGTTCAATTCATCATCACGTACCATCGGGTGAGATGGCGGTTAAACGCAAGTCAATAAAACCTCGTATGTTTGACCCACGTACCGGGTTTCATTTTGGTTAGTATTTACAGAAATGAACATACGTAAGTCATTAAATGAGTAAATTATATTTACTTATTTCTCCTTGACCGACGTCCTCGTTTCGACGTTCACCTCTGAGTTTGTTTTGGAAACACCAGTCTCATCAAAGCAAAAAAATACGTTTTAAAGTGTTATTTATAACAAATTTGCAATTTATTTAATTTCTAATTGGGTAATATCAACTTTACCCGTCATTGCCTAACTGAACGTCCAGCCGTTTCCTAAATGATATTGATTTGTTTTAGATTTTTAAACACTAAAAAGGTAATTTACTGAATGTTTTATCTCGTCCATGAAGAAATAGACAAAAACTAAATTCACTAAAAGCTCCACGGAGGAAAATTATTTTTTAAACTAAGCGCCAAAAAGTTTCTAAGCGTTTTCGGGTAATTTACTCCAGGCAACACTATTAGCTAAAGAAGACGTTACACGTGCTTCCTAATTAGACATTTGGGAGTCATTAGTAGTCCAAAACTAGGACACTTTGCTCAAAAGATAGCTCTAAAACACATACGAAACTTACTGCTAAAAAGCACTAAGTAGCCCTGTGAGTACGTATAATGGTAGACATAAAAAGATACTCTTAACCAGATATAAACATAAACATTACCTAAAACGATGTTCTTATGGCGTCTTTACGGGTTATACTTTTATGCAATGGTGGAACATAAGACGGACATAACACGGTAAATATTCTACATACATTAGGGAATATGCTATTTACAGTACTGGTAATACTGATACTGTTAGCCTGTATCATCCCATTGCTGGGCAAATGCCTCACCTCATGATTTCCCAATGATTCTGTCCAGGGCCAAAGTAAACCATTGGTCGTCAGTTTAGTCCAGCTCGTCCCACCATCTTCTACGAGGTGGACCACGACGCCTTCTGGCTGTGTCAGGACTCCAGAAAGTGGAAATTTTGTTTGGCCCACAACTCATTGAGCATGAGGCAGACTTGGCCAGTACCTGCTGGTTACATACACGTATAAAGAGAAAAAATGGGTATATAGAAACAGGGTGGGGACGTCCATGAGGATTTCTTTCTTCTTTTTTTTATAAAGGTTACTAGCAATGTGGGTAGAATTCACATAACTAGCAATCTTGTTAACCTCTCTAACTAAGCTAAATATGCATGTGCCTGGAGTGGGTTCACGGCAATAGTATAATGGGTGGGGCTCGAACCTGCGACCTCTCGATCACAAGACCGACACCTTAACCATTAGGCTATTCTCGCTTAATTTCTAATTAACTAATTTCTTAATTTCCACCTTGAGAAAAATCAATTACATTTTTCTCAATAGGAAAAATGCCCAAAATACTGGCAGCATTGACAAAAAATAACTTAAGATGAAACTTATCAACCGACGACAAAAAGGAGGAGGTTATCAATTCGACGCGTATATTTTTTTTTTTAATATATGATCACCGATTACTCGAAGACGGCTGAACCGATTTGAAAAAATCTTTTTTTTTTGATAGGGTATACTTCGAAATTGGTACCATTTGTCACCAAGTCAGGATCTGATGATGGGATCCTGGAGAAATCGAGGGAACTCTTCAAATATTATAGGCACACCTATGGCGTTTTCGGTATTTCTTATAGTAACTTGTGCAGTTGCTCTCAAAAAGTACCATTTGGGGAAGTGGAACTGATGATGAAGACCACAGATGGCCGCCGAAACTACTCAATAATAAGTGAAAGTAAGTCAATAATAAGTGTAACTCAATATTTCGTGGATTGCGATTCGATTACTTGAATATGGATGTTAAGCACTTTATGCTCGTCACAATGCATATGGTGATGTATTGAAGTACCAGGAGAACTCCTCAAAAATTAACGGCCCAGCATTGGGAAAAGCAATATTTTGTAAAATGTTATAAGTAGTTGACATTTAGGCTCTTGTAACTAGGTAAATTAAAAATCAACCAACTAAAAAGGGAAAAAAATAAAAACTTTTTACCAAAAAATTAAACCGACTCCCAAAAAAACACTGCAAAGTGAAAAATAACTTTAATTTCGGAAGTCGGTTTAATTTTTTGGAAAAAAGTTTTTATTTAAATAAAAAACTCTTCATCGAATATTATAACTACTTATCACCATTAATCTGTCCTCAGCATTGGAATTTTTGTGAACATCTTTGTCACCTTATGTAAAGTTTAAAAAATAAAACAGCTTCACCCCACACTGGGTAATTCGCCTATAACATGAGTGTATACATTTTTAAGAACACTCCGTCCAAGCCAGTAACACCTAATTGTAGGTTATACAAACAATTGTGATGGGAATTGAACTAGCGTATCGCAGCGCAGCAACCAATTGCTCAGCCCCTGTGGAAACCGTGTCGACAAATCCAGTCAGCATTAAAAGGAAAAGCCCGTCTGAACAAGTAACTTTAACTAGCTTGTTAGTAAATTCATAAGGAATCATAAGTTTTTAAGCTGACATGGTCACTAACAGTATTATTAGAACTTAAACGGGATATTTACCATGTCTATATATTGTTTCGAGATTCCGATATTTCGGCACTGTTGCAAGCGCCATGATCGCGGATGAACTGAAGTATTTGCGGGTGGACGCTCATGAGCAGACGAATCGTTCTACCCTATTTCTCGTTCGTTTTAACTTATGAATTGCTATCAGGATAAATCTGGGCCCAAAGAAGCTTTTATTCGAACATAAAAACCATAGTATCAGTACTACATTGTATCTATAGGTACTAATACCCTTAGAAATGTATTTAAAGAAGTAAATATACTGACTCTGCCTTCTCTTTATATATTAGAAAGCATATTGTATGTTCGCAAAAATATAGGACTTTTTAAGATTAGAAGCGATTTCCATACAATAAACACGCGCAATATAAATAAACATGAAATTGTTATACCCAAATGGAGATTAGCCAAGACAAACAAGTCATTCCTTATAAACAGCATACGCTTTTATAACAAGTTGCCAAAGTATGTGACAGATCTTAGCGAGGGAAAATTTAAAACCCATATTAAACGTGTCCTTTTGAAAAAAGCATATTATAAGATTAAGGACTACGTTGAAGATAAGACTGCTTGGCAATGATTCCTTCTGCACATGTGGCTTCCCTGGCTTATTGTGACTGCGTTGCTGTATAAAGGTCTATTAACAACCCCACTTTTTTGTGTTGTTGTTATTATTTGTTATTATTTTGTTTTTTGTTGTTGTTATTTTTATTTTATTTTACTTGTATATAATTTTTATTTTTATGTCATTTGCTTTAGTTTATTTGCAGTTTTGTAAAGTTAATTCTTAATGTTAATGTGTGAACACTATAGACTCTGAGATTCATTTCTGATTAGTTATATTAAATTTTATTATGTCAATTAGTCTATACTGTCCTCTCATACCAAAAAAATAAATAAAAAAATTGTATCTATTATGCAAAGATTGTGAAAATCAAGAAATTTTTTTTAACAGAGTAACAATGGAGTTTCTTGCCGGTTCTTCTCCATAGGAAACGACCCATTTCGAACCGTGCACTAACTTCTGACGTTTTATGAGTGCCCATTTAGGCCTATGTAAAATAAAACAATTTTGATTGATTGATTGAATATTATAAAACGGAAAAGTTTGTTTTTAAACGCCCTCATCTTCGCAAGTACTAGGTGGATTTGGACGAAATTTGGTATGAAAATAGCTTGAAGCTCGATGAAAGCTAATTTTTACCCGACTGAAAAATAAATAGGGTCATGTTTTTATCGTAATTAAGTCCACGTCTAATTTCGCCAAGCCCGTTCCATCATCGGACTACGAGACAAACGGCGAAGCGCCATCGTTACATGGTAGACATCCCACCCATACGCACAAAACGTTTTGGGAATACCTTCATTGTGCGTACGGCTAAGGAGTGGAATTCCCTGCCGGAGTCTGTGTTTCCCGATAGCTATAACCTAGGAGTCTTTAGGTCAAGAGTGAATAGGTTACTTTTAGGTACGCGTGCTCCATCTTCGACCACATCATCACTTACCATCAGGTGAGATGGTGGTCAAACGCGAACCTATTTTTAATAAACAAAAAAATATTGAATAACACACCCATTTGGAACAAAAGCGTTGAATAAAGTGAAAAACAATCAAATTGAATAAATTATTGACACAAAAAAAAACAAAGCTAATGTGCATACAGAATAGTGATCAACGTTTATTACGCAAGCCTGAAACGTAACGCGTCTCATAACACGATACGTTTCAGCCAGATGAATAGAATTAAGTGTTTAAATAATGGCAGCGAGATATCGGTTTCATTTTGAATTTTTAAGCATCTGTTTGTGAAATGTAACGAGCATGTGTATTTTACTGAAATAATCTATTGAACACATTACTTAGATTACTAAAAACTATTGGACATCTATTTTTTAATTTGTCATGTATTGAAAAAATTAAGACGATACAGTAGGTAAATAAGGTATTTTTAATAAAGATGTAAGTGCTGTATTATACCATTTGTATTGAAATGTATAAAACGAAAAATACCGTATAATACGGTATTATACCATTTGCTACGGTATTTTATGTATAAATCGATCGTTTCTATATTTTTATGTAAATTATCTGAGTAATCATTAAAATACCTAAGTACTGAATACGGTGGAAAAGCACAGAAAAAATGAAAATATTAAAGGACAAAGAACAAGCCAATTAGAATCACGTCAATGCGACGACACTAACACGGCGCGAACGCAGCGCGGTGGTGTCGACGGCGACGAATGCATCGTTGAGCCGTGGACGGGCCGATCACGCGGTAAATCGTACCTACTGTGCGGTACATTTAAATATTTAACAAACACAGTAATGAAAAATAGACGGAAATATAATATTGTAATAATATCTGTGAAGTTTAATTACTAAGTAATAATTAAATTAGAATTAGTCATTCTAAGATATAGAATACAATCGAAACTTAATATATATTTAATTTATTAAACTAAAACTCTTCGTAATATTGCAAGATCTTAAAAAGTGAATCAAAATATAAAATACATAAAATACCAATAATACCATAAGTTATAATAAAATACCTGTTTAATACATAGCCTTTTGGTATTATACGGTATTTTTACAACACTAATTTTTAAACACAGTAACCAATATTAAATCTAAAATCGACAATGTTATAAACGGAAGTTATTTTACTGAAGGAAATTAAAAGAAAGTTTTCCAGGCCAACTCTACGTGGAAGGAAAACGTTGAGATTTTCTCATTCCTTTCCTTTGTTGAGTCTTATTATTTGCTTCCTGAACAAACATCTGGTATAGAGTGTATCAGGTGTATTTTTCTTCTGTTATTTTGTATTAACCAATGCATCTGCCATGTTATTTCTTCACTACCCTTGATTGACACCAGTCAATTGGACTTTTGGCATTTTCTACCAAGAGAATGCCAAAAGTCCACATTCTTACGTTTTTATGTGTATAAAAAAATTTTTAGCAAAAAATAGAACCGACTTCCATATCAAAACACTACAAAGCCAAAAATAACTTTAATTTCGGTAGTCGGTGTTATCGGTTTTGGATTTTCCTTTTTTTTTCACACCGCCTTCCGAAATTAAAGTTATTTTTGGCTTTGTAGTGTTTTGATATGGAAGTTGGTTCTATTTTTTGCTAAAAATTTTTTTTTCGCGCTTTTTAGAGGTTTGGTTTATAATTTATCTAGTTACAAAAGCCATAATGTCAACAACTTATCACCTTTTACAAAATATTGCTTTGTGCCCTGTGCATAGCCGTTAATTTTTGAGGAGTTCTCCTGGTATTTGACCATCAGCTCTACATCACCATATGTATTTGCCGAGCATAAAGTGTTTATTATCCGTACTCAAGTAATCGAAACGCAATCCACGAAATACTTATTATTGAGGAGTTTCAGTGGCAATCTGTGGTCTTCATCATCAGTTCAACTTCCCCAAATGGTACTTTTCGGAAGCAACTGCTCAAGGTACTATAAGAAATACCCAAAACGCTATAGGTGTGCCTATAATATTTGAAGAGTTCCCTCGATTTCTCCAGGATCCCATCATCATATCCTAATTTCGTAACAATGGGACTAACTAGAAAGTATACCCATTCAAACGCAAAAAGAATTTTTCAAATCGGTCCAGCTGTCTCCGAGTTATGAGGTAACATACATAAAAAAAAAAAAAGTTCAAGACGAATTGTAAACCTCCTTTTTTTGAAGTCGATTAAAAAGTAAGTAAATAATAACAGATTCTATAATAGCCACCTCCATATTTCAAATTTAATCAAATTGAAAGGTCGATAGTATAATGTTAAAGTTCGAATATTTTGAGTGTAAAAAATGTCAACTGTATCGGCGAACAAGTTAGATAGATAGATAAAATATACTTTATTGTACACCAATAATTGATTCACACTTAAATATCAATATTGTAAAAACAATTGTTTACAATGGCGGTCTTATCGCTAAAAGCGATATCTTCCAGACAACCTTTGGAAGGACTTTACGAGCTTTAATTAAAATGGGGAGGGCTATACTAATATAGTACTACTTTACAAATATTCATCAAAACAGAAAAACTAACAAAATATAATTATATATATAAATTTAATACATAAGTATATAAAATATATAAATATATAATGTGTTTAATTATTTTGGCACTATTCCCACTAACCAATCTGGTCGTTTCGGCCCCATAAACAAACCACAGAAATAATCTTGTATAAGAGGTAGTCTCATTAGTACGGAGTTGAATGTCTCACGATTCAAACAATATTGTAACTAAATTGTACAGATACTCATATAAACAAATGAACCATGTTTAAACAGTGTAATATCGCGACAATTGTTTGTTTGTTGTTTGTATGCTAATGAAACATTTAGAGCGATCGTACCAAACTATGAAAACAAGATGAAATTCCATGTTATAACAGACAGATAGAAATAAATTCGCTTCTTAAAACAACCTTATATGCTTTCTGTAGTATTCATTCAGGCTGCCTAGACAAAATTGCAAAATGCGCAAAAATATTCTCATTATTACCATCTGCTTAGTTTTTTCCCAACTAGATTAGACCCCTTTCCCCCGAGATGGGAAGACGATTTGAAGCTTACAGCGGGACATCAGTGGAGACGGGAAGCGCGAGACCGAACCCAGTGGAAAAGGTTAGAGATTATTAGTTTTTTCCCAACTACGTCGGAATCGGCATTCAGTCGAATCCGTTACAGCCGAGCTATAATGTTTCACGTGGAGTGACTGCATTTTTTTTTTTTTTTATGTAGGGCCACTCGTAGATCAGCTCAGTAAGGCTGTGCGTCTACTTAACCGGTCTGTAAATAGTGACTGCATATCTGACCTATTTAACCCAGTAGCTGGATAACTCCCCCTTGCAAGACTAGAATCAGCATTTTATCTTCTGATTATTCTGAACGACTATTAAAGATGTACACATGGCAGTCGGGACCACACGGATAACGTGAAAAATCTTGATATGCGGAAAGGCCAAATGCTGTCTGTAGTAATGTCTTTTTTTGTTAAATAAAAAATTGTGTAATTATAAATCACAGTGAAGAATAAAATTTATAAAAAACTTTTTCTCGAGTCGGTTTAACTTTTTGGTAAAAAGTTTTTATTTCACTCTTTTTAGTTGGTCGATTTTTAATTTACCTAGTAACAAGAGCCTAAACGTCAACTTCTTATAATCATTTACAAAATATTGCTTTTCCCAATGTGCCTAACATTGGGAAAAGCAATATTTTGTAAATGATTTTGTTAATTGTTGAGGAGTTCTCCTGGTACTTCACCATCAGTTTCACTTCACCATATGCATTGTGCCAAGCATATTGTGCTTAATAACCACATTCAATTAATCGAAGCGGAACACATGAAATACTTATTATTCCTACTTATATATGGAGTAGTTCCAGTGGCCATCTGTGGTCTTCATCATCAGGTCCACTTCACAAATGGTGCTTTTCGAATGCAACTACACAAGTTACTTTAAAAAATACTCAAATCACTACAGGTGTGCCTATAATATTTGAAGAGTTCCCTCGATTTCTCCAGGATCCCTTCATCAGATCCTAATTTCGTAACAATGGGACTAACTAGAAAGTATACCCATTCAAACGCAAAAAGAATTTTTCAAATCGGTCCAGCTGTCTCCGAGTTATGAGGTAACATACATAAAAAAAAAAAAAGTTCAAGACGAATTGTAAACCTCCTTTTTTTGAAGTCGGTTAAAAAGTAAGTATAAGTACATAATAAAGAGAAATCGTATGTTATACAGATTTTAAATCATACGAAATATTTCAGGAAGCGAATAAAGACCCAGTTGGCCCAGTGGTCGAGCGGTAGGCTGCTACGCTGCGCGTCACGGGTTTTTTAATTATTTGTGGCCTACAAATAGGTCCAAGTGTTTGTAATTAAAGCACCTATACAACGTGTGACGGAAACCCCATATCTATCCAAAAGGGCTGAAGACAACATTTGGTATGGGTCTCTATGCACAGTTTCAGCACAAAATAACTGACTCAAAGAATTGATACCAAATTATTGGTTTCATATATATTTCTTGAATACCAATCATAACAAACGTGTCACAGCACTACGAGGGTCAATAACTTTCCACGTCACTAGCCAATAACACGATAATTCTTTTCGTTCTTCTTAATTTGAAAAATTCGGTCTCTGGTATCAGTGTATTGGAATTTGTAATAAGTTCTACACACGTAGACTTAGGATTACAAAACCCTTGCCATATCGTTTGTTATCATCCAAAGAAGCCATGCACTTGGTATGTATATACCCTCTAAATTACACGTTGTATAAAGCAACAGACTTTTTAGTGTAAAACAATGTATGTTTTTTTTTTTTTCATTAAAAAAAAATTATGTAAGTCATAAATACCCTGTACTATAATGTGTGGAACCCTTTGAAAGCTCCTCGATTTTGCTTAATATTTTACACAAGTTTTCAATGTGATAGATTTCTCTCTTTAGCGTCTCCATCTGGTGGCATCAAGTTTGTAAAAAATCCTCATTGAAAGCCATTCTTCGGCTTAGTATTGTGGGGATAATATTTTCATTATTGAAATTGTAAATCACCTATGTGTGAAACGAATGTACAAAGCGTAGGCTTAATGTATTTGTATCCATTAAGTATCAAAGAAATAAATGACCCAAAGTACTTAATAATGTAAATAAAATAATAATAACCTTTATCCCAACTGAAACATAATTATTATTAATTCGTAGTAATATTGCCACATAAAAAAACCACTTAACTACAAAAATATTCACGAGCGCTCATTTATAAATGACGATTCCCGACAAGGTAAGTACTTCATTTTATGTAAACTGAGCCGCTTCGTTAGTAACTGAAATTAATTTTAATTCATTGATTGCACAGTGATGTATGGAGGTTCATTATGTTTACAGCTTTATTTTATTTTTTTGAGAAAGAAGTAGGTCACATTTCTGTTGTCAAACAAAAACGTTTCTAATTACCAGGACTTAACAATGCCATGCATTTAGACACATTTATTTCGATTGAGATAGTCTCTGAATTTAGTACTTAATTTGACTAACGTTACAAACCTTTCAATCTCACTTTAATGTCGAAATTGACAGATTTTAACCAAAAGTACTTACACTCAGAAATCGAGGGTAACATTATTTTATAAAATAAATTGATATTGGTGACGAGTGTAAAACGAGCTTTATTTTAATTCAAATTACAAATTTAAATATAGAACCATCTCGAAAACTGTTGTTTCAAGAGACAAAAGTAATGAAACGTTCTTAGTTTTTCTTTTTTATTTAAGAATATATTTTGATTATCTTTTATACCAGTTTTCTTTGTGAAGGTCTTCAGGAACTTACTGAGTAGGTAATTTACAGACAGTTTATTAGGATAATATTGAGTTTATTAGATCCAGAAGAGCTTGGAGGTCTAATATTAATATTTCGTTTGATTAAAGCTTCGAAGTAAAATACAAAATTTTACTTCAAATCGTTTACCTACTTGTTGGAAATATTAGCGTGAGTTTATTACTTTTTCATTTACTAGATATATCCATGGCTTCTGTTTTCTTCAAAAATCCCAATCCCATGAGAATTTCGGGATAAGAAGTAGCCAATATGTTTCCCTATAACCCATTTAAAACGGTTCAGGTATTCCAGGTTCTAATACATCGCGATTACGATTAATTTTATAATGTGAATTAAAATTAATTGCAATTAATTTAATCCATTTGATTTTCAATCAGTTGAGCAATTGATTAATATTTAAAAAAAAAGCCTGTTAAATCGCTGGATGAAGATTGGTGATCGCTATCTTCAGTCATGAAAGGTCGACCACAGAATGATAGAGTAATGTATGGGTTAAATGGCGAGAGATAATATTGAAACAACAAAGTTATTTTTCCTACCTAGTTAAAATTGGCCAACATTAAACCAACCATTCCACAGATTCGACCAGAAATCTTCCGAAACCCATCAGTTCCCGTGGGCGTCGTTAGGGGTAACTAAAGAAATATATCCATCGTATTGACAGCTACATGTAAGGTACCTCACACCTGCGCACTCAATGAGATTGTACCTGCATATTCATTACTTATTTAACATATATTGGTATATCTAAGTAGGTATATTGCTCCCTCCGCACAATACGTATTCACCCATTGATATACTGCATCGCCACTGTTAATATGAAACCCCCGATTTCTTGACCTCGATCACGCCCAATGGTAAGCAGTAGATGAGGTTCTACGATGGAACAAGCGAGCCTAAGGAACACAGAAGTCAGCAGAGAGTTCCACACCTTGGCTGTACGCACAATAAATGTAGATGAGAAGCTCATAGTACGACAAAACGGTATATCGATCAAGTGTGGATGCCCCGCAGTATGTCACTGACGCAAGCTTTGAAGCTTGTCTACCAAATCAAAGGTAGATAAAATCTGCACTGCTACAACGCTTTATCATAGAAATATTGTAAGTACTGCATTTAATGTTATAAGTTTATAACACATCACTTCTGTTTGTTAATATTGCTACTTTTTTAGGCCTGTTTAGATCTATGCGATGTTCTACTCAGTGTGGTAGCGATAAATGACGCTTGGTTTCGCACAGATTTCCACAGAGGTATGTTGCTAGGAAGTCCAGGCAAAACGGCCAAAATCAGTATTTCGCCACACCAAAGATAATCTCCATAGATAGGTATACTGACACATTTGAATTAAGAATCTGCTAATGTTAAAAAGTTTTTATGAATAAGGCTAAATATCTATTTCATCCTTGGTTTAGTTCTGGACTTGATATTTACATATTCTGTCTACCTTTCTCAATTCTGTTTGTAAAAGTACACGCTAGCTTTTATGTAAATTCAAATAGAGAGCCTATGTAATAAAATTTGACACACAGACATATTTACACATTTATGTTGACGATATATTCAATACGAAAAGTAAAAATGTTTTCCGTGCTATAGATGAGATAGTTGGCGTAGTTGTTTAACGATTGGTAGCAGCGCTACGAGTCGCGAGTTCGATTTCCGCACCGGAAAAATATGTGCGGCCTACAGATATTTGTTCCGAGTCTAGGTGTTTTTGAAAGAGAAAAATGTTCATAAGCGCACCCACGCTATAATAGAAAATCCATGTGTAATAAAAGGTACTTAGAAAAGTAAAAGCAAGAAAAATCTATGCTAGGGTCAGTTGCCAGTCTTATCAGATGTAGCTATTTATCCTTGTAACAGCATAGCAGATTATTTTACACGGAGCGATTATTTATTTGACGTCCACGTTTCACTAATTGCGTAACACAATACCCCTTGGGCAAACTGCTGACAGATTTTCTTCCTTTTGCCTTGCCGTAACGACTGTCAAAGATGTTCTTTGGTTTATTCAATATTTTACTTGATATAATACCCACGAACTTTAAGGTTGAAGCATCAAGTTGGCCTTATAATTAAGCATCATTTTCAATACCAATATTAAAAATTAACACTATCTTTTGTGGCGCCGCGCGGAGAACATAACTGTTATTGTATACACATAATATTTATGATGAGAATAAAGAAAACAGTATTTCTTAACCCTTTAGGCCGTGCGCGCACTGCCTTGCGGTGGCCGCAATTCCGGTAGTTCTACCGCATCGGTAGACTGACCGCAGTGCGCGCACTTCTATGACACTCCATACTTCACAAATTTTGCGGTGCGTTAGAACTACCGGAATTGCGGCCACCGCAAGGCAGTGCGAGCACGGCCTTACTTGAAGTCCTTTTTAAATAAGAATTGGCAATTTTTTTTCTAGTATGGAATTTTGTTATTCTTTCACGTAAAAACTACTTAATGATTCTGAATGATTTTTGATATGTAGGTATCTGAAATTCTTTTTTTTTTCTGTGTGGGAAAGTCATCGAATGACTTCTCCCGCTCTGGGTTAATCGGAAGGGTGTGTCAGACTTCTACTGACTAAAAACCCACCCTGTTCCTTCAGCTGCCCTTAAGTTCCGGGGCCGCGGTAACTTGTTAGAACATTTCCGCGACCCCGGCGGGCAATGGCCTTATGAGGCCCCGTCACTGTTGCAGACAGCTCTTTGAGACGCGCGTGGAACACGACGCGCCGGCGCCACCGACCCGGGCCTGGTCCTTACCGGACGGCGAGCATGGGTAGCTCACCAAAGCATGCTCTGCAAGCATGCGATACGGTGGCCGGAGATCGGCTCGCGATCCCTGAAGATATCTAAAATCCTGGATTAACACATAGGAATTTCCACGTAATCGAGATTAACGTAAAAAAACAACCTCACAAACACAGTCGCGAGTAGAAGCTAGTTATTATACAGGGTTAATTGTAAAACACCGAAAACCTCTCAGGACTATGTTACTAACATCATAATCAAAAACTTTTGTTCAAAATCAAAAAATTCGTCATATTTTAGTTCACCAGATTTTCATACAAATATAAAAATATTCAAATTAAACGCCCTAAGTGTTATGGAGTCTATGCAAAACAAAAGAAAGTGATAGTATAAATCGTTTTCTTTTGCTTCGCATAGACTTCGTAACATTTAGGGCGATCAATTATCTATCTATACTTATAATAAATCTGTAGAGAGGTCAATTCTGTACATGAAATATATTTCCAAAATAACTATCAGGGGGTGATTAAGGATCGATACTCATGCCAAAAATGCAATCAGTTAAATTTTTGTCTGTCTGTCTGTCTGTCTGTCTGTCTGTCTGTATAACCGTTATAGAAACAAAAACTACTCGACGGATTTTAACGAAACTTGGTACAATTATTTTTCATACTCCTGAGCGGGTTATAGTATACTTTTCATCACGCTACAATCAATAGAAGCAGAGCAGTGAAGGGAAATGTTGGGAAAACGGGAGAAGTTACTCCATTTTTTAAGCTTCCGTCGCGTGTGCAACCTTAATGGTTAAAGCTACACAAATCATTTCATGACGGAAATGTTCTCCTTAAAATTATATAAAAAATATCCCACGACAGCATATGTCTAACTTTTATGGTTGACTCACAATAACACGTGTAACTCCCGATAGCTTAGCAGTTCGAAGCTTTCTGATTATAATATTTGTCTACTCTTACGTTTATAACACTCTCAGTCACCACTAATTGAAAAAGTTAACATTATTAACTGTTCATAGATTATAATAAATCTGTAGAGAGGTCAATTCTGTACATGAAATATATTTCCAAAATAACTATCAGGGGGTGATTAAGGATCGATACTCATGCCAAAAATGCAATCAGTTAAATTTTTGTCTGTCTGTCTGTCTGTCTGTCTGTCTGTCTGTCTGTCTGTATAACCGTTATAGAAACAAAAACTACTCGACGGATTTTAACGAAACTTGGTACAATTATTTTTCATACTCCTGAGCGGGTTATAGTATACATTTCATCACGCTACAATCAATAGGAGCAGAGCAGTGAAGGGAAATGTTGGGAAAACGGGAGAAGTTACTCCATTTTTTAAGCTTCCGTCGCGTGTGCAACCTTAATGGTTAAAGCTACACAAATCATTTCATGACGGAAATGTTCTCCTTAAAATTATATAAAAAATATCCCACGACAGCATATGTCTAACTTTTTTTCTGATTATAATATTTGTCTACTCTTACGTTTATAACACTCTCAGTCACCACTAATTGAAAAAGTTAACATTATTAACTGTTCCATAAAAAAATTGGCCAAGTGCGAGTCAGACTCGCCCATGAAGGGTTCCGTAGTAACTATAATATAATATGCAAATTTATTTGACGAAAAAAAAACCTTACAAATTTCTTAAAACTAGCTTATTTACATTTTTTACAACTGCGCCAAATAAATTTGTTTTGAAAAAAAAACCTTACAAATTTCTTAAAACTGGCTTTTTTACATTTTTTACAACTGCGCCGAATAAATTTGTTTTTCATAGTGTTTGTATGAATTACAAAGTTATATTTGCGGTTTTAGAAAATATGCTGTATCTGAAAAACTGCTGAACTGATTTCGTTCAAACTAATTTTGGTTGAAAGTTTATATTAAGATCTACAGACATATATTTTTTTTAGATTTTTCACTCCATTATTATAGAAGTTAGAGGTTGTGTCCGCCACACACACATTTTACCACTTTGGAAGCTTATATCTTTTAAACGATTGACTTTATGGAAAAGTGGTTTTAGAAACCCCGATGTCGTTTTTAAATAACTATCTATAGATACCACACATGCATCGATTTCATGAAAAAAAATATTTTCTGGTTTAGTTCCATGTATGGGGAGCCCCCCTTTATTTTAAATCTTTTTTAATTTTTTTCTTAAAATCGGAAAGCGGTTCACAGAATACATCTACCTATCAAGTTTCACATGTATAGTCCTAATAGTTTCGGAATAAAATTGCTGTGACAGACGGACGGACGGACAGACAGACAGACAGACAGACGGACAGACATGTCGAAACTATAAAGATTCCGTTTTTTGCCATTCGGCTACGAAACCGTAAAAAGAATCATATAAATCGGTATAGAAACACCAAAGTTATACATGAAATACGCTTATAATAATAAGCCATCGCGCGTGAATACTGAATCATGCTATAAGGATTATTTTTGAGAATCGGTCGCCGCGCTCGACGCGTCTCGCGGTCGAAGCGTTCTCTAGGTACTTAAGCCTCATGTGAACGTGATCTAAACAATATTACCAATACATTAACTTACGCTGACGGAGTCGCGGGCACAGCTATATTGTATCATTACGCTAAGGCCAATAGGAGCGGAGCGCCAATGAAGAATGCTTCAAAATCGGGGTTAAATTTAACGTTAGCCCAAAGTAACTATTCCACGCGGACGAAGTCGCGGGCAAAAGCTAGTTTTTGTATGAAAATCTGGTGAACCAAAATATGACGAATTTTTAAAAGTCATAGAACAAAAGTTGTTGTAGTAACAGTTGTATGTTAGTAACATATTCCTGAGAGGTTTTCGGTGTTTTACAATTAACCCTGTATAATACTACTATCATAATAACTAAAATTAATATTGAATTTTGACCACTGGACGACAGCTAGTCATTATTATCTAAATCTTAAAGTAAGTAAACATACGGTCCACATTATTTAGCACAACTACCCACCATCTTTGACTATTTCACCCACATACCCGCATTTTTTGTATTTCAGCTGAATGTTTCTTGCACGAACGTTATAACTAAAGTAAGCTGACGGGGTCGAGTGGCCCACATTGTGCACAAAGGCGTCTCTGATGACAATGATGACCAATTTACCTCTCTCGGCTTTCACACAAGCACTGGGTTTTGGAATCTGTTCGTGTTTTTGTATATGGTGGAGATTTAGGGCAAATTATTATCTATAGCATCTTCAAATCAAATGATTGTAGTTGTAAAAATATTACAGAGTATAGAAAACGCTAGAGTGATGACTTGGAGGCGTTTTTATTGCGAGCCATCTCTGGTGAAAGCAATTTCAGATTAATGTGTATTGACTATTTCAATATATACAGGTATTTGTACATCGTTTTTAAATGGATCAACCTCTGGAATTTGAATAAGGAATTTAAAAGACCTGGACTTCAACCTTTGTCCACATTGGGTTTCGATTTAAATACAGCCAAGTCTTGTCATTAAATTAAAAATGTACACGATTTTAACTTCGAATTTGTTGTTCAAGTGTTGTTTTTAAATATTGTTAAGATAATTTTAACATTTTTAATAAAAATAAATATGCATTGTATTGATCTCATGCTTTTATAAATAACTAGCTTTTGCCCGCGACTTCGTCCGCGTGGTATAGTTACTTTGGGCTAACGTTAAATTTAACCCCGATTTTGAAGCATTCTTCATTGGCGCTCCGCTCCTATTGGCCTTAGCGTAATGATACAATATAGCTGTGCCCGCGACTCCGTCAGCGTAAGTTAATGTATTGGTAATATTGTTTAGATCACGTTCACATGAGGCTTAAGTACCTAGAGAACGCTTCGACCGCGAGACGCGTCGAGCGCGGCGACCGATTCTCAAAAATAATCCTTATAGCATGATTCAGTATTCACGCGCGATGGCTTATTATTATAAGCGTATTTCATGTATAACTTTGGTGTTTCTATACCGATTTATATGATTCTTTTTACGGTTTCGTAGCCGAATGGCAAAAAACGGAATCTTTATAGTTTCGACATGTCTGTCCGTCTGTCTGTCTGTCTGTCTGTCCGTCCGTCCGTCTGTCACAGCAATTTTATTCCGAAACTATTAAGACTATACATGTGAAACTTGATAGGTAGATGTATTCTGTGAACCGCTTTCCGATTTTAAGAAAAAAATTAAAAAATATTTAAAATAAAGTGGGGCTCCCATACATGGAACTAAACCTGAAAATATTTTTTTTCATGAAATCGATGCATGTGTGGTATCTATAGACAGTTCTTTAAAAACGACATCGGGGTTTCTAAAACCACTTTTCCATAAAGTCAATCGTTTAAAAGATATAAGCTTCCAAAATGGTAAAATGTGTGTGTGGCGGACACAACCTCTAACTTCTATAATAATGGAGTGAAAAATCTAAAAAAAAATATATGTCTGTAGATCTTAATATAAACTTTCAACCAAAATTAGTTTGAACGAAATCAGTTCAGCAGTTTTTCAGATACAGCATATTTTCTAAAACCGCAAATATAACTTTGTAATTCATACACTATGAAAAACAAATTTATTCGGCGCAGTTGTAAAAAATGTAAAAAAGCCAGTTTTAATAAATTTGTAAGGTTTTTTTTTCAAAACAAATTTATTTGGCACAGTTGTAAAAAATGTAAATAAGCTAGTTTTAAGAAATTTGTAAGGTTTTTTTTTTCGTCAAATAAATTTGCATATTATATTATAGTTACTACGGAACCCTTCATGGGCGAGTCTGACTCGCACTTGGCCAATTTTTTTATGGAACAGTTAATAATGTTAACTTTTTCAATTAGTGGTGACTGAGAGTGTTATAAACGTAAGAGTAGACAAATATTATAATCAGAAAAAAAGTTAGACATATGCTGTCGTGGGATATTTTTTATATAATTTTAAGGAGAACATTTCCGTCATGAAATGATTTGTGTAGCTTTAACCATTAAGGTTGCACACGCGACGGAAGCTTAAAAAATGGAGTAACTTCTCCCGTTTTCCCAACATTTCCCTTCACTGCTCTGCTCCTATTGATTGTAGCGTGATGAAATGTATACTATAACCCGCTCAGGAGTATGAAAAATAATTGTACCAAGTTTCGTTAAAATCCGTCGAGTAGTTTTTGTTTCTATAACGGTTATACAGACAGACAGACAGACAGACAGACAGACAGACAGACAGACAAAAATTTAACTGATTGCATTTTTGGCATGAGTATCGATCCTTAATCACCCCCTGATAGTTATTTTGGAAATATATTTCATGTACAGAATTGACCTCTCTACAGATTTATTATAATCTATGAACAGTTAATAATGTTAACTTTTTCAATTAGTGGTGACTGAGAGTGTTATAAACGTAAGAGTAGACAAATATTATAATCAGAAAGCTTCGAACTGCTAAGCTATCGGGAGTTACACGTGTTATTGTGAGTCAACCATAAAAGTTAGACATATGCTGTCGTGGGATATTTTTTATATAATTTTAAGGAGAACATTTCCGTCATGAAATGATTTGTGTAGCTTTAACCATTAAGGTTGCACACGCGACGGAAGCTTAAAAAATGGAGTAACTTCTCCCGTTTTCCCAACATTTCCCTTCACTGCTCTGCTTCTATTGATTGTAGCGTGATGAAAAGTATACTATAACCCGCTCAGGAGTATGAAAAATAATTGTACCAAGTTTCGTTAAAATCCGTCGAGTAGTTTTTGTTTCTATAACGGTTATACAGACAGACAGACAGACAGACAGACAGACAGACAGACAAAAATTTAACTGATTGCATTTTTGGCATGAGTATCGATCCTTAATCACCCCCTGATAGTTATTTTGGAAATATATTTCATGTACAGAATTGACCTCTCTACAGATTTATTATAAGTACTAGCTTTTGCCCGCGACTTCGTCCGCGTGGAATAGTTACTTTGGGCTAACGTTAAATTTAACCCCGATTTTGAAGCATTCTTCATTGGCGCTCCGCTCCTATTGGCCTTAGCGTAATAATACAATATAGCTGTGCCCGCGACTCCGTCAGCGTAAGTTAATGTATTGGTAATATTGTTTAGATCACGTTCACATGAGGCTTAAGTACCTAGAGAACGCTTCGACCGCGAGACGCGTCGAGCGCGGCGACCGATTCTCAAAAATAATCCTTATAGCATGATTCAATATTCACGCGCGATGGCTTATTATTATAAGCGTATTTCATGTATAACTTTGGTGTTTCTATACCGATTTATATGATTCTTTTTACGGTTTCGTAGCCGAATGGCAAAAAACGGAATCTTTATAGTTTCGACATGTCTGTCCGTCTGTCTGTCTGTCTGTCTGTCTGTCTGTCCGTCCGTCCGTCTGTCACAGCAATTTTATTCCGAAACTATTAAGACTATACATGTGAAACTTGATAGGTAGATGTATTCTGTGAACCGCTTTCCGATTTTGAGAAAAAAATTAAAAAATATTTAAAATAAAGGGGGGCTCCCCATACATGGAACTAAACCTGAAAATATTTTTTTTCATGAAATCGATGCATGTGTGGTATCTATAGACAGTTCTTTAAAAACGACATCGGGGTTTCTAAAACCACTTTTCCATAAAGTCAATCGTTTAAAAGATATAAGCTTCCAAAGTGGTAAAATGTGTGTGTGGCGGACACAACCTCTAACTTCTATAATAATGGAGTGAAAAATCTAAAAAAATATATATGTCTGTAGATCCTAATATAAACTTTCAACCAAAATTAGTTTGAACGAAATCAGTTCAGCAGTTTTTGAGATACAGCATATTTTCTAAAACCGCAAATATAACTTTGTAATTCATACAAACACTATGAAAAACAAATTTATTCGGCGCAGTTGTAAAAAATGTAAAAAAGCCAGTTTTAAGAAATTTGTAAGGTTTTATTTTCAAAACAAATTTATTTGGCGCAGTTGTAAAAAATGTAAATAAGCTAGTTTTAAGAAATTTGTAAGGTTTTTTTTTCGTCAAATAAATTTGCATATTATACCTATTATAGTTACTACGGAACCCTTCATGGGCGAGTCTGACTCGCACTTGGCCAATTTTTTTATGGAATAGTTAATAATGTTAACTTTTTCAATTAGGGGTGACTGAGAGTGTTATAAACGTAAGAGTAGACAAATATTATAATCAGAAAGCTTCGAACTGCTAAGCTATCGGGAGTTACACGTGTTATTGTGAGTCAACCATAAAAGTTAGACATATGCTGTCGTGGGATATTTTTTATATAATTTTAAGGAGAACATTTCCGTCATGAAATGATTTGTGTAGCTTTAACCATTAAGGTTGCACACGCGACGGAAGCTTAAAAAATGGAGTAACTTCTCCCGTTTTCCCAACATTTCCCTTCACTGCTCTGCTCCTATTGATTGTAGCGTGATGAAAAGTATACTATAACCCGCTCAGGAGTATGAAAAATAATTGTACCAAGTTTCGTTAAAATCCGTCGAGTAGTTTTTGTTTCTATAACGGTTATACAGACAGACAGACAGACAGACAGACAGACAGACAAAAATTTAACAGATTGCATTTTTGGCATGAGTATCGATCCTTAATCACCCCCTGATAGTTATTTTGGAAATATATTTCATGTACAGAATTGACCTCTCTACAGATTTATTATAAGTATAGATAGAAGAAGATAAAATGCTCGGCCTCGTCTAATTTAAGGTGACCAAAAAGATATGTGTTAATATTAACTTACTTACAAATTAAATACAATTTAAATTACAAATATGTATTAAAGTAACTATGATTAAACTATTCATAAACATGACATAAGTTACGACCATCATGTCTTAATTTTAAAATAATTGAAAGCATTGTAGCTCATAGTAGACGTAGGTAGCAAAATAAATCGCGTTTTAAAACTTCCCTTTCATTTATCTACTGAAATTTTTCTTCCATTAGGCTTCAGATTACTTTTCGAATAAAAGAATAATAGAACACTATCGGACAGACTTTTCTAATGGTTTTATTTCAGTTTCCATAGATCTAAGACGCTTTAAATTAAAAACGATGAACATTTTTTTTTCAATTATTACGTTACTCTACGTCATCGTTTTAGAATCAACGTGTTACGAAGGGCTATCCCTTCGTAGGAATAGAAAGATTTTTTTATTATTTATCATAGGCTTGCGTTTGAACACCATCTCACCTGGTGTTAAGCGATGGTGTGATTGAAGATGAAACACGCTTGCCTAGCTTGCTATTCACTCTTGACTTATAGACTCCCAGGTTATAGCTATGAGAAATATCCAAGGAGATTTTCATGATTGCTTTACCTATTCTAAATCATTTCATACCATACTTATTTAATTCCAATGAACACTGGCAAGGGCAAGACTTCCGTCCATTATAACTTAATCACTAGTTTTTATTCCAGGCCGCATTTAAAATATATTTACTGAGAATCTGGGACAAAGCAAATTAGACTTTCCCAAACTAAAATTATAGTAGGAAGTTACTGTCGTTACATCCATAATCGTATCTCTTAGTTTCTTCTAACTTCACATAAAGTCATAAACAAACTGGATTAGTAATATACCACATTATAACTGCCAATAAAACTAAGCCATAAAAGTACTACAATCTAGAACTTTAAGGATATTACCAAAAATTGGCCTTACATTAGAACTCAACATGTGCTTAGACTTTTCTCTACTACGATGGTGTCAGCTTTTAATCTTACCGGACGCAGCTGAGCACTAGTGTATTACATGGAGCGGATGCGTATCTAACCCCCACAAACCAGTAGCTGGGTAGCACGATAAATCTTGGCAAGAATTTGTCAGATTTATTGGCTTTTGACTACCCGTAATGATTGTCAAAGATGTGAAAATAATGACAGTAGTAAAGGACAAAGGGTTTAGCGTGCTTTTCGAGGCACGGATGAATATCAATAATATAATAAGGAATAAAAATCGCTACGCATTTAAAAAGAAATTGCGGATCCACTTTCTTCACCAATAAAAAAATAAAATCAAAATAAAATAAAATCAAAATAAAATAAAAATAAAATAAAATAAAATATTTTTATTTCAGACATATTGGGTCCATACATTTTCAAAATCATCAATTTTAAGTCATCACACACATGTCACATCGAATAAATAAATTATAATGTAATTTAATTTAATTTAAGTATTTTAATAAGCAGAATTTCCATATTTAATTTTCATTTGCTTCTAAGTATATATGTATGTATATGTATTTATATAAGCATTTATTCATTTATATTTTATTTATGTAGATTTTTATTTTATGATACTTCGATTTTATGATATTAGGTATTTTTTGTGTTATCAGTTTATCACTATTATTACCATTATTTTTTTCCAATATTATTATCACGTACATATTGCACCTTCCACTCTATCTCTTCACCACTCATGGTTGACTGGTAGAGAATGCCTACGGCATTAAGTCCGCCTTTGTACCTATGTTCATAAAGTGTAAATAAATAAATAAATAAATATCCGACCACGGGCTTACCTCGGTAAGAGTTGCCGAGCAAATTATAACTGACTCTAAAACTACCATAGTCTAGAACTTTAAAGGATATGCCTAGAAATTGGCCTAACAATAGAACTAGCAAGTTACAATACAATCTGTGTAATGCTGCACTATTACAATAAAACGTAAGTACACTCCAAGGGACGCCTGATTATAATAAAACGAATTGTACCGTCTATGTTGTCATTACAGAAACGCAATCATCCTACCAATGTACTTTGCTCTGTAACGGTTCAGTTTTCAGACAAATGAAAGGTTTCAATGGATCGTTTTTATAATTAAAACTGGAGTTGAAAGATACCATTTTAGTGAGAGTACTAACATTCTCAAATAATCTGCTATAATTAAGAGAAGTATGGTAATCAAATCTTAACTATCGCTGCTTAAAACTATAGCTGGAGAATTTTGTAGATTATTGATCGGTTTACTTTTGGTCGCTATTCCAACTTAATATTTAGAAAAATATATATATCAACACGCACTGAGCCAGAGTGGTAGATTACGGCCCATTTCGTCTCATAGAGAAAGGCCCATAACCCAGTAGTGTGAATAATATAGGTATCCTGATTATCATGCTATGCAACTTTTTGTATTTGAACAGTCACTTCAACGCAAGACCTGGACGGCAAGCATAGAAGCGGCCGATAATAGACCACGCTTGTACAGTAAATATCAAGAGATTTAAATTTTAATACATAAGCAAAATAAAATTTGTACTCACAGGTTGTGCTGTTCTTTTGACCTCTTTGTAGACCTGTAAACAAAAAAAATACGTTAGAAAACACGATCATAATCAGAATCTATTGAATGAACAAAATAAATGTATGTATTTTCACATGTGCACAAACTTTAAAATTTCAGTCTGTCTGTATTTTGTTTGTCTGAGCTTATCTTTGAAAATCTCTAAATCTGAGGCTGATCCGACTTATGGGCTATTATAATATTTGATGGGACTTTCACTGAAAGATAAAGAAGGTTATAGGGCAACCTCTCGGCTACATTTTATCCCGATCTAGTCGAAGTCACGACAACAACGAATATACAGGGTGGCAGCGACATCGACGCACAAACGCTTACCATGGATTCTGAACATGATTCTGGACCAAAAAGATTGAGAGAGAGAAGAAAATTTTCAAGCGTATCAAAAATGATAAGCGGTTACGCGTCGATTTCCCTGCCACCCTGTAGAATATAGAGTGACCCATTGAATAAAATGTAATGAAAAGAAACAATTATATCAAATAGAATAGAAATAAAATAACGCAATTTACCTAAGACAAAATAAAGTGAACATAAACAATATCATAATCACGAACACTAAATGTGCTCTAAAGAAAAAAAACTCCTTGCATCATAAAAAAACTCGAGAACTATTTAATCCGGTGTAACAAATTGTGATAAAGACGTTAAAACTAAAATGATCGGCTGCATGGATCATGATACTGATTACTAACTGTTATTTAATAACAGTTTTGCACGTCACGTCTCTATGAGATAGACCATAGAGCACGGAGTCGGTCACTGTCAAAATGGATGACAGATGATGGTACAGAAACTGTATAAAATGCATATCCTTACTAACATTATAAATACGAAAGTAACTCTGTCTGTCTGTGTGTTACGCCATCACGCCTAAACCACTGAACCGATTTTAATGAAAGTTGGTACGGACATATTCTAGAGCCTGGGAAAGGACATAGGCTGCTTTTTAATGCGAAAAAAGGGCTGTAAGGGGTTGAAAAAAAGGATGAAAGTTTGTATGGAAATTATGTCATTTTTAAAGCTAGAAGCTTGAAACTTATTTTTCAGACTTTTGATTAGATAATATAATAAATACGACATTCAAATTATGTATGAGTTTTATTTTCAAAATAATTAGCCTAAAAAATTAAAAATTCTGCCGAAAGCCACTATTCCGCGCGGACGAAGCCGCGGGCACAGCTAGTATTAACTATTTTTCTTACTCTTGAAAAATGGGCGGCCCATGATAATTGTGTATTTTCATAATAATCCCGCGACTTAGTTCTCGGGAGTTCTATACAAATACTTGTAACACCTATTTCAGTCCTTCAGTGGTTGAATAACAATACGTTCGACCCTAGATTTTCAATTCTATGCCAAATTTAATTACAATTGTTTCAGTGGTTTAGCCTTGAATGATTAACTGACACACAGACAGAATTTTGTATTTCATAATAATAGTATGAATGAACATAGTACTACGTAGTATGACGTTTATGAAAAACAATGTAAATACTCGTAAACAATAAGAATAAAAATAACGAGCTTAAACGTCTTCAAAATTGTGTGCATGTTACACAAAAAAAAACTCATGCGTCGTGTAACACCTCTCTTACTGTTTCATAGATTCTCATACTTATTATTTTGCCTTATGTTTTCTATAGCAGCTCTCGAGACACAAAACAATTAGAACCTAGTCAAATATCCTATTCTTAATCACTATCCTATCCTGTGATCAGCATATATTGCGCTTAGGTACGTTAATTTTGTTGTTAATTAATGGCGTCTATAACAGAGTCTGCCCAGTGCGGCCATTCCGTGTTCTATGACATAATGCTAGCAAAGACTTGCTAGTGTGGGCAGTAAAGCTTTGAGTGGGTGTTAGCGTTGAGCTGTACCGAAGCGGGATGAACTGAGTGGGATTGTTATTTTGTACTGGATATAGGTACCTGCTTTAAAAAAAAATAACGTTCACGTTTATTAACACAAGAACCTTAGTATACAAAGCTATTACAAAAACACTATAGGAACTTTGAATTTTAGTGAATGGTTGCATACATAGTGAAAGACCCTGCCTCCTAAACTAGGGGGACCCTGTGACTTAGGAGTCAGTTTTCTACTGTAACTTCGTGTACAAAAATACCTTTATATACATGTGATAACATAATGATGTTTGCTTTGCTTTGCATAATGCTTTGTTGAGGTGTGTCCGATTGTTTTATTTTACTATTTATTTTTCAAGTTTCCTGTAGATACAATTGTAGTAGTCGGAGATTTAACAAAGTAAATTATAGTAGTTATCCTATTTTGTACGAAAATGGAAAATACTTACTGTACCTATATTATTTGATCGTTGACTCTTGCCGTTACCGAAGGGCTGAATTTTACTTTGCCCGAAGGCATCGAAGCCGACTGGGCTCAGGATGGCTTTATTAAGTTTAATTCTAGTTTGCTATAATATTTGATAGTATTTTATTGAATGATAAACTACAGACTCGCGCTCCAACCGAACTTTCTCGGTATAATTAATATTATAAGCATTAGGTTTTAAGTAATTACATGCTAGGTTGAACCAAGAACATAGTCAGGCGAAAATTAATATGAAAGCATGTGAATTACAATATTAATGTTACATTAGGTATCCATTTTTATAAATGTATTTATTCTGCTGTTAAAGTAAACCAAACTATATGCCTCTACTTAACCTAGCAAACCTAGCTTTACTCAAAGGAAATCTATATCAAACTTTCAGTCTGTGTTTATCTTTGTCTTTTGGAAAATATTATGTTTTCACATCACAAAACGGCAATAGCGTAATGGCTAAGGTGTCGGCCTTGTGATCGAGAGGTCACGGGTTCGAATTCCATCGCACCAAATTTAGCTTAGTTGGAGGGGTTAACAAGATTGCTAGTGATCTGAATTCTACCCTCATTGCTTTGCTAGTTCTCTTTTAAAAACTAAAAAAACCTTCTTTTTTATTCTAAGACTAGCTTTTCTATGTGACTTTGTTCATTGATTGAAGTCGATGTTACCTATGCGGTTATTCCTTGGTTCTGGGATAAAAGCCTATACGTTAGCCTATAACCTCGTGTACCTTCTAGTGACAGTCCCAGTCAAATCTATTCAGCAGTTCCGGAGATTATCACAGAATAAACAAACAGATAGACGGACGGACAACACTTGTAAATAAATATCACTTGCAAAACACTGTTATTTTGTAATCACAGAACAATCAATTTTATTTATATGTATAGACTCGCGGGGATTTTATTACGATATATATAGAAAACATAATACTTTGTTTTTGCAGTCGGGTAAAAACGAGTCTATAACCTTTCTCAAGCCTAAAGCTACTTCCATACCAAACATCCAAACCCTGGGTGGATTCGAAGATATAGCGCGTTCAAACAAACAAACAAACTTTTCCGCTTTATAATATTAGTATAGATAAGAAGTTTGTACGTTATAAAAACTATATCACTATAAACTCTCCTCATTACCAACCGCCGCGTTGCTGCTTCAATTAAATCGATAACCCATACCTTGTCATCACTTCGTACATCTAATTATCTACTCTAACCAGGCTGCACTAGCGACAGTCTGGTTAACACGCAATAACATCCACGGACAGGTTGGCAAGCCGGGGATTCCATGTCTGCGATAATGTATCGGAACGAAACATCACTAGATAAGCAGCGTTCAGAAAATCCACTTAAAAGCATGAAAAAATATCCACGGTGCACGGTGTATTTAAAGCGCTTTACTAGCTTTACTAATTGACTTTTTTGCCGAGTGGGAAAATCATCAAATTACTTCTATCGCTCTGGGTGAAGCAGAAATTAGTGTCAGACTTCTACTGACTAAAAACCTACGAGTACCCTATTCCTTCAGTTTGACTTGTATGCTCGTATACAATAAAATGCATCAAAATTGTATTGTTTAACCTAGGGGCTATAACCTAGGGGGTCTTTAAGTCAAGAGTGAACAGGTTACTTTTAGTTTTAGGTAAGCGTGCTCCATCTTCGACCACATCATCACTCACCATCAGGTGAGATGGTGGTCAAACGCAAACCTATTATCAATAAAAAAAAAATATCATTCCGAGAAATTTTAAATACTCATGAACTAATCCGCCTATGGACTAATGAAAAAACGAATAGATTAGAATCTATTCGATTTTGTCATGGACTTTATGAGTTTTCATTTCGAGTTTCTTCGTTGCCGATTTGTGCGAAGTGGATACTCTGCTCTCTATTTAGCAATACGCTTTGAAACATGCAGTAACGAAGCTTAAGCACGTCGAAGCTTTAATGGCGCACCTACACTTGTAGTCCATTGTTCGCAGTTATGTAATTCAAGATCATTGATCCGATATACCATGCATGCTCTTATTGCGTTATACCTATTTAATGTGATGTAAGCTTTGACTAACTTCAATGAGAGGTAATTTATATCTTAATTTAAATTAAATGCTATCGTTTAGATGTATTAACGGATGTTTGTTACATAATCAGGCGTAAATGGATCAACGGATTTGGATAAAATTTGGCATATAGATAGATAGTAAAATGCAGTGTCCCCTTGAGAGCGTAAGAGAGTGTCAGACTTCTACTGACTAAAACCCACCCTGTTCTTTCAACTGTTCTTATGTTCCGGGGCCGCGGTATCTCGTTACAACATTCCCGCTACCCCGGAATACAGCCTCCCATGAGACTTATTTATGAAAAAATATTGAGGGTTATATAAATTTACTCGGTCTTTTAGAAAAAAAATCACAAGTCCAACGACTGATTAGCAAATATTTTATGTTAATCATGTCTGTTTAATCATAAAGTGAGTAACCGATGCAAACAAGATGAAACGACAGCGCTATTCAAACTTATCTTTACTGCTCTTTACATTATAAGGTTATTAGAGTATTTAAACCGGCAGTTGTTCAAATACTCAAAGAATTTTTTGAAAAAGAAAAAAAACAGAATGTTGGGAACTAGCTACTTTAAAATGAGAGTTTAGTGATAAGGGACTACAAACGGTTAAAAATCCCTCAAAGTTCGTAATTTATTCAAGACTTTTAAAATAAGAAAGAAACTACTTTGGATTGAAACCTCTATAGTATTAACTCAAAAGTCTAGTTAAAAACTACATTTAATTAACCACTTACAAACAGTTAAAAACTAATCTTTTGTAAACAACCTAAGTTGGCCTTAATTTTATTCATGCAATTTTAAAAGCGTTTAAATGAGTTTTATCCTTTTATTACGGCTAGATACAAACTTGAATAAGTTATTACTAAACAATTTGACAGTTGATTCAAAGTGTTTTATGAAATCTGTATTTTTATCTGCAAGTTTTATAAAAGTAGCCAAGTACGAGTCGCACTCCCCGTGATGGGTTCCATAGTTGCGAGCATAGATTCGTGAAAAAATAACTTTGATTGCATAAAATCTGCTGGCTCTTTCTAGTTCAAAACAATGGTTGTTCAAAGAGTTTATTACATTTAGAAGGGAGGAGTTTTTTATAGTTTTAATACTTTGGAAGTATCTATCTTTCAAAAGATTGAACATCAATGTAATTTTTTTAAAGTAACTAAAAAAAATTGTAATTCAGAGGTACATTATTTTAAGGCAATATAATTGAGCAACATCTGTTCATACACAGACACATAACAATCACAATACAAAGTTACAAACACTATTATATTATGAAAATAGCAACAAAAAGTTCACTGAGCATGTCCACACCGAAAGGTGTTACCAAGCATTTATTTTATACCTATGTAAATATTTTTCTAAACGCGAGGGAAATTAAATGTTGCAGGTTGCGCTGTAAAATCCGATATCGCATGAATTTTGCAAGAAATTAAATTTGGCCTACTATAAAGAGATTAAACAGATAAATTTCAGCAAACTATGAGCTAGCTCACTATGTCATAGTTTTTTGTGTTTCATAAAGAAAAACAGTCAAATCACTTTAAGTACCACAGAGATAAATCAACATGGTTCTTATATGATTTTACCAGTACGAATTGTATGAATAAAGATGTTAACCTCGGAGTTTCTTTCGATGTTTTTCTTCTCAGGGTGGTCAGATAAGAAATACCGGCCTCATCCAACTTAAATAGCCAATTATCGACTTGTAAAAGTATTATTCAGTACCAATTTTCAAAATTAAAATGTCATTTTGTTTCATAATTTCTTTCAGATATTGATTTCATGTTTTTTCATGTACTTAATTGAAGAGTATAGTACTGTTGTCTTTTCAAATGTATCAACAATTTTTTTTTCAGATTGGTTGGAAAATCATCTAATGAATCCACCCTGGGTGCTGCTCTAGGTGAAGCGGAAAGGCCAGTCTGACTTCTGCTGCCTAAAACCCCACCTGTTCCTTTGTTTCCACCCTTTAAGTTCCAGGGCTGCGGTATCTCAGTTGCGGAAATGTTCTAATGTCCTAATTTTCTAATGTCGTAACGTCTACCAGGGTAGACGTAACAAAATCTGAGATCATCTTAACATTACCAAGGAAATAGTCGTTTTTTTTTTTAGGTAGGGCCACTCGTAGTTTAGCTCTATACGGCTAATGTACTACTTAACCGGTCTGACCTGTGGTGACCTCTAATAAATTAAAGGCCCCCAGCCAGGGCTTACAAACTAAGATATACTTAAAAACTAATGACCGCACGCTAAGGGCACTCCCTGTGGAGTACGGGCCTCGGCATAGCGGGGTCATTTTGGGAGGGCAGCAAAGGGACAGGCTGGGTCATTTACGGGAGTATTTATTGCTACTGGCTCAGCATCGCGGGCTGGCTCGTTTGGCAAAGGTCGGGGGGATTTCCATTACAAGTACGCGGACGTCGCGATGGGCCTCGTCGGCGAGGCCGGAATACGGAACGCGTTTTGTATCTGTATTTTCTAAGAGTGCTGGTTTCCCTACTGCTCTCTTGTCGGATGGTGGTGGGGTCGTCAGGCTCGTCTAGGACGTTACGCGGGCGACGAACCCGAGAAATCTTGGAGGGTCTGTATCGGGCGGCCGATACGATCAGAGGGTTAGTGTGGGTATCAGCAGAGGTGAAGTAACGCACTGACATGCGTTTCAACACTTGCTTTATGGTCGGGAGTTTGAGGTCTACGTGGAGATCCTCATTCCTACAGAACCAGGGCGCGCCCGTGGCCTTTCGGAGAAAACGGTTCTGAATGACTTGCATCCTATGGATCTGATTGGGACTGGCATGAGCAAACACCGGACAGGCGTACGTCATGATAGGACGTATGCATGTCGTGTATATTCGGATTTTACATCTAAGGGAGAGCTTACTGTGTTTATTCAGCAAGGCGTGGAGCCTACCGAGAGCGAAAGCGGCTCGCGAGCGAACCGACTTTATGTGCTCACTGAAGTTAAGGAACTGGTCGAGGATCACACCTAAGTATTTGGCTCGCTTCTCCCAAGGGATTGGCTTGCCGAACATAGTGATCGGGCGGGGGGGGGGGTGAAGTGTCTATGTTGGCGAGCCCTGCGAAACAGGACTGCTTGACTTTTGTCGGGATTTACCTCAATCCTCCATTTCCTAAACCAATCGCCTAGTGCGTTGGCTGAGGTCTGGAGGGTATGAGCGATGCTATCGGGATTATGTCCCGAGTAATAGATGGCCGTGTCGTCGGCAAATAGGGATAACTCTACTGGGGGCTTTTTGGGGATATCGCTAGTGAATAGCGTGAAGAGTGGGGGGGAGAGCACGGCGCCCTGAGGGACGCCGGCTCTGATAGGGCGGGGAGGAAATAGTCGTACACACAACTCATTGATATTTTTATTCATACATAACACTATTGCACAACAATCAAAAAATACCTACTACTATTCTTATCCTTGATTGTACTCATCAATTCAAACCCAATATACTAGTCATGGGGCACATAAAAATTAAACACTTAAAAGAAGATTCAGTTCAATCATTCAAAAGTCAGATAATACGTGACCATTAACTATGTAATTTGTCCATTTGACGAAATGACGACACGGTTGAGCAACGGCTGCTGCGCTGCGTATCACAGGTTCGATTCTCGCACCCGTACAAAATAATGTTTGTATGGCCTACAAATTATTTGTAAGAACAAACCCACTCACTATACAGGAGTCTAGAGTCATCTAGAGTAAAAAAATAAACCATCCAATCCCTTATAGGAAGTCTGCATTTGATTTAAACTTCTGCAACTGTTATAAACAAAAATATTCTTATTCTTACTCTCACTGAACCTTATTAGGATGCTATGGCCAAAATCGGTCAGGAAGATTCTTGTCCTCTTCGTCACGGCGACCCATCTCAGCAAAGATTAGCCATCAGCGCAGATATTAAGTACACAAGCATGTGCGCAAGTACAGTTGATCCGATGAGACGGCAACCCATCGAGACCGGAGAGAAATCAGGCGCAGGACCAACGGTTTAACGTGGGATTTAACACCGTGAACCCCGAAACTCCGGGTTACTACTGAAAATTTCCAAAGAGAAAAACCCGACAGCATTTTTTGCCCGACCCTCTTGCTTAGCAGTCGTGACTGCGACTACTGGACTAACAAAGCAGCACTGAATCTGTGTTGCAAAGAAACATCAAACTTATTCGCCTAAACTCTCACAAATCTATCGCCATTTCTCGTCACTGAACCACATAAGCTCAATGAAGCTGACAATTTTATAGGCTTCCACTACATCGCTATGCGGAACGTTTCGCATAGTACTCCGGAGACCAACAAATTGGATCACGGAAACCGCAGACCAATTTTGGTCAGTTCGCTCACGTAATACCCTCATTGATTCATACGATAAACATAGTGCTTTGCGGGAAGAATAGCGAGGACTTGTAATGTAAAAATGTAAGCTGGCAGGCTGGTGCCAAGTGTTTTGTTATGTATTGTCTCTAAGGAATAGCCTTTTTGGCCGACGATTTACTTGCAGCAGCACAGCGTAGTAGTTTATTTGTAAAGAAACAATTCTAGTTATTTATTTCGAAATTTGGTATGTCTTTTGTCAAGGAACTATTATCTATCTATCTATATCTCTACGTACATATGAATATTATTGAAATCTGGTGTTTTCTCAAGTACTTCTTCGTTATTGTACGATTCTAAAAAAAAAATAAGAAAATCCTTTTCGTCTGTGTGTTTGTCTGTCTTCCTATTTGTGCGGGCTAATCTCTGGATTGGGATTTAAGTGGGACCGCGTAGGTAATATCTACTCCACCGCAAACCAAGTCACGGTCACAGCTAGTTCAGTAATAAAAGTGTATGATTAGCATCTACATTTTATGTAAATTTTATAACTATCGCATTTTAAAATATCTAAATACGAGTAACAAAATGTTCTGAAAAAGTTAAACAATTACTCTAATTATGGCTTCATTGAAATTCTTCCTCCACCTAAAATTAAATACAACCTTCGCGGTTTTAAAACGAAAATTAAATAATTTCTACACAATGCTAGCCATAATTCCTTTACTTTATCGAAATTCTTAACTTCCGAACAAAACAAAGTCAAAACTAAAGAATTCACTGTCTTAAACTTTGAAAGAGTAAATAGACGAAACGAAATCTTTGAAAGAACTTGGCAAGACTGGGATTTTCAAAGTCTTTGATGTTGTTTCGGTGTTAGTGCAATCTCTTGGGCGTTATTTGTTCACAGTGGGTTGAATAATAAACGATATTGCAGTACCTACTGCGTTTGCATAAACGTCCGACCGCAGGGATTGTCAGAGCTAAGCTTAGACTGACCCAATGCGGTCACTCGAAGAAATTGCAACTTTGTGTTTGATTGTACGTTAGTACGATGCATTTGAAAATGGATTCAGGATTTTTCTTTTTAAATGTCAGTTTAGAATTGACTGTGAGCGGCCAGTATTAGAAATGCAGATTTTTAAACTTTGTTTTTGGGTCAGTCTGTTAAAAAAATAATTTCCCTGAATATTTTTTTAAGATACGAATGAGTTTATACTTCTTTAATTTAAATGAAGTTAAATACAGCCAAATGCGCGTTGCACACGTACGTGAAAAGTTCCGAATATACATAATATTTTCTTTATATGTATAAATTCATAGCTTTATTAATATCTGGTCACAAATTTTAAAAATGATTCATATAAATCACTAAACACTGCCCTTTACGAAGCTAGTTGAAAAATGAATTAATAAAAAAAAAATACTACCATTTTGCGTCTGATTTAAACATAAAAAGTACACGTGTGTACTAAATTGTTAATGGATCAGTCTAATGCAAAATCCTGCATGAAACATGCAATTTTATAAGGATTTCATTTTCTATACAGAGACTACGTAACGAAAAAAGTGATCTTAGTTATCAATCATCTTCGACCACTTCATCGCAGTCAAACGCGAGCCATATTCAACCCAAAAAAAAACTTAAAATAGAAGCACATATACTCATCAACCGACAACTGCCAAGGTTAACCGAAACCGCAGAATCAGATGCCGAATCCAAATTTCTACATATTAATAAATGGGTCATTGTAATAACAAAACTGCAATGGTAACTCGAAAAATCAATAAAGTTTCCAATAGAACCGCAACTGTAGCCGTGGGAACAACAGAATACGGATCTATCCGTATGACGGACATATAGAGATCTCCCTAGTCGCTGTTCCAACGCTCCCCCGCTCCCCTACATTGTTATTAAGTGCGCCACATCGAGGTGTTTCGATTTTAGAAGCGTCGATAACAATTGTTTTATGTGCCTTTTCCACACCGACAAAATCTCCAGTGATCCTTATTTTACGAGAAACTTTTAGCATTTACTACACCTCTCGGCCTGAAGTGCCCATATGAGACTGATCTGGAATAACAATATCGTAAAGGCTGGTATATACGAGATAGATAACAGTTGCGTATTCATCTGCTTAGCCGTTTCCCAACTATGCTAGGAAACGTACACATGACAGCCAAGGGCTTACCGTGCTTTTCGAGGCACAGAGGAATATATCGATTTTTCCGTGTATGTTAAGGGTCACAGCACATATATCAACACAGGAGCGGATCGTTACCGCCTCGGCTTTCCCCTTGGCGTCAAACAGGCGTCCACGTAACGTAACTACGTAACGTAAGCCGTAAGCGGATCAGAAGCTCCGGCACGTCGACTCGGCTACAGTTAGGCGACGCGACGTTGCGCTTACGGCTCGCCGATCGCTGGTTGGTGGCTCGCCAACCGCTGGAGTCACTTAAATTATATAAATATGGATATTTCCTTACTTCTTTTATGAGTTTCTCCCTATTCATCGTAATTTTTTGTTAACACGACTAGAAACTGCCTTATGAATGACAGCCAATGAATGCAAGTTCGGCAACGCAGACCACGGGAGGGGCGTGGACGAATTGACGTAAGCTAGGATACGGAGAGCCGTAAGCTAGGCTACAGAGAACCGTAAGCGCGGGAACTGCAAGTCGACTACGAATCGCACCGAGGTTCGTGAGCTTGTCCCGAGGCGACGCGATTACGTTTCAATTTCGATTAGTGTGCGTTGTAGTAGGGAATTTCATACAAATAATACTGAACGACTCGAGTTGATGCGGTGACGATCCCTTTCCGATTTGATATGTGTGCTACGACCTTATATTAATATGGTCACCCATTCACGGACCAACCTCGTCAAGCGTGACTTAACCTTAAGGGTGCGTTTCCACCAGAGATGTGCGATGGAAATGTGTCGTGCGAGGATGTCTAGCTGTACTGTGAAAATGTGTGAGGGTTTCCACCAAAGCTGTGCGATGAAAATGTGCCTACGACGATGTGTATCGGAGCTGTGAAAATGCGCATTAATGTGTGGTGCGAGTATGCGCAAACCTCGCAACACATCCTTCTCAACACATATTCCTCGCAACACATATCTCGCACACATCCCTCGCACAAATCCCTCGCTTGTTTTGTATGCGCAAAAATCTGGCTCCGCTAAGACGTTTCCACCAGAGCTGTGCTGACCGAGGCGAGGTAAATGAAGCGATTCTATTGGTTCTTTACAAACACATCCCTCGCTACGCATCCTCGCACATCTCTGGTGGAAACGCAGCCTAAAGTTCGACCCGTGCGGCTGTTTCTATTTAGCCACGAGCTTTTCATAACAGTTGCGTATTATGACGTAACAACTTCACATCTAGATTGAAAACTGATAGTACATTTCAGGATGTCAATCGAATCGCCCTGCGGTTGCAATCGCATTGTCAAAGCTACACAACGTAACAATTACCTACGAACAACTATCATATACCTATCAAAATGTAATTACGAAACAATATAATAGACACTGTACATCCTTGATTCAGTTCACTTGTGCAACGATGAAGACATTTACACATCATTGCCTCATGAATAACTATCATTTAAGCCTAATTATTATCATTGTCTGATAGCAGACAATACCAACCTAGGTTATGACATACTCGCTGACGGGTCATAATGAAATCAAATTAATTTTGCACAATGATTCCGTTTTGACAGCGTGGTATTATAATTTGATGATCCAAATATGCCTCATGCAATGTGATACGCTTAAGAGAAAGGAAATATGATTACTACATTCGAAAATCAAGGATTATTAAGTTCTTCTGTATGTTAATTAAAGGCACTTAACGATACATTTTCACATTTCTGTGCGTCCATAAATAGGTAAAAAATATATCCAAAGAATATGGCAAATGATTTATCGTACTCTAATAAGTAAATGCAGAGTAAAAGCAGTGACTAAAAAAAATATAATCTGCTTAAATTATTTTAGATCACCTAAGATTTTTGTCCTCATATTGAAAAACTTTTGCAAATAGTTCCATAGTCTTTATCTGAAATTCCTTATCAAATCTATACCACTATAAGATTGACACCACAAATAAATATTCTATGGTCTATAATACACTGACAAAAAAAAATTATTAAAATCGGTTGACAATCGACAAAGATATTTCTGAACAAACATACACAGCACACAAAAAAAGTTCAGTTCAATTAAGAGTATCTGTCGTCCACATTATCATTATTTAAACTTCGAAAACCTTATTTCCTATTACCTTTTTGGATACCAAAGCACACTCGATGGTGAAAATACTACTGAATAGCACAGCAGTTGTCTTTGCACAAACGTAAAACATTTGCCAAGAATCCTGTGTATTTCAAGTGATCAATGTTCTGTCCAATGCACGCAATGTTGGTTATATGAATAGGTAGTGGGAAAAGCTGGCTGGGTTGGCGCCACACATGAGTGTTTGCCATGTCACACTCGAGCAAACATTGAAAACTACACTCGAAGCTTGAATTAACAAATACGGTAGTGTTTAAAAAGCTAAATAAATAGTTCAGTATTTTAATTGAATTTGCATTTAGTTTGTGTGCGTTGACCTATTAGTTGAGCTGAGAAAATGTAGGAAGCTTTTGAAAAACAGGTCATTAGGGAATAGAATTTAAATAAGTAATGTGTTTTCTGAAACGGTAGTGTTTTTCGCATGGAAAAACTATATGAAATATGCGGTTACTATGATATAAAGCATGGGTAGTTCATTCAAAACAAGTTACATTTTATGTAAGAAAATAGCGGTTGACCGAGACTTTGTTGTCATGGGATGTAAAAGCTACATTATTTTGAAGTTTCAATAAAATCCATTCGGTAGTTTTTGCGTGAGACAGTAAAAACATCCAGGAAACCTCACAAACCTTCGCATTTATAATATTATTAAGATTAAGTAGGATTAATAGCAAATAGGATGGAAGACATTGCTTACTCACTACAGAAGAATACGACTACTAGTAAGATACGAGTTTTAAGTACATTAATCTAATAACTAATATATATTAAATAATAATTTCTTACACTTATTTTTTATTGTGAGACAAACGAGAATGTGTATATCTGTATAACTATTAATCTCTTTGTAGCAACAATACCTTCAACACCGTGATAAATAACATAGTTAAAAGAAACGTAGACAACCAAAGGAGATGAAGATAAACATAACATTATCCATTTATTTTTTCTTTGGGAAAATCATCAAATCTTTCTGGGTTGAAGTGTCAGACTTCTATTGACTAAAAAAAAACCACTCTGTTCCTTAAGTTGATCTTGTAGTCCGGGGCCGCGGTATGCCGTTAAACATTCCCGCAACCACAGAAAGATCCTTCCCTAAACCTGAATCTTTGCAGGCACCGCAACACATTTACCATTCTATACTACACAAACACAGTTTACTCGGTACCAAAGTACACCCGCTTCACTTCTATAAGCCTTCCTTACAAATAAGCCAGGGAATAAGCAAAGATTTAACAAGTCGGCTTACGCTGAGAGTCGCTTTGAACTTAATTATAGCTAACAGGTATAATTTGTTCGCTTTTAAAATCGTTTAATAAGTTTATAAGACGCTCTGAAGTTGTCTTCATTTCCTTTAGGAGATTGAGGTTGGAACCGCCTTTTCATTATGGTGGTTATCGAGGTTAGATCGATTAGTCTTTGCAGTTTTAAAAGTATGTAATAAGATGTGGGACTGAAAACTGTTCTAGTTGACGGTGCGGCCTGATCCACACGCGTCTCATAGAGCAGTCAACACGTTGACGGTCCAGATAGGAATAATGTCTACTGGAGTTGTGGAAATATTTTAACTAGATACTGCTGCCCCGAAACGTGAAGGCAACTGTATGTATGACCAGGGGGTTATTAATGTTTTTTCTTCCTTAATAAAACTAAGGCTAAGGAGTGGAATTCCCTGCCGGAGTCTGTATTTCCTGATAGTTATAACCTGGGAGTCTTTAAGTCAAGAGTGAATAGGTTACTTCTAGGCAAGCGTGCTTCATCTTCGACCACATCATCGCTTAAGATCAGGTGAGATTGTGGTCAAACGCAAGCCTATCAACTATAAAAAAAAAAATTAAAAAAAAAATGATATGTTAGATACTGGTAGTTGAAAGTTCGTATGATTAGATAGATAAATAGATAGAATATACTTTATTGTACACCAAAATTTAAACACACCTATTTAACATAATTTGTTACTTCTATGGTTACAATGGCGGTCTTATCGCTAAAAGCAATATCCCTCAGATAACCTTTGGAAGGACTCATAACTTTAATTAAATTGGAAAGGGATAAATTAGTGTACCTAATACATAAATATACTATTTATATTTAGGGACATGAAAGATATGCATCATGTAACTCAAAAAATATACATTTATGTACAACTGATAAAAGTAACTACATATCTCGTACAAATAATGGAACTATTATGTACCACGACACGTTTCAAATAAAATAAAGCTTACCATTATTATTCATACTGAAACTGCTTTAAGCTCTCAGTGAGTATTGCAATTTCTTCTTCTATATATCGCTCGGTAAAGTGATGTCTCAAAGATTTAGGCAGGCCGCAGACGTCCGGTTTCCTGATCAGGTTTCCTGATCAGGAAACCTGATCAGGAAACCTGAATGCTCTACTTACATACAAAATGTTCAACAAGGCGCACACTATTCTTATTTTTTCCGGACGGAAAAAACCTGACGTTCGGTTCGATGCGTTCCGGAATGTAAGAACGGAAAAAACCTGATGACGTCATTCCGAACGCAGCGCTGGCGTACATTTTGGTTCGGCCGCCGCACACGCACGGAAATTTCATTTCAGATTAGTGTTGCCAGACAGATTTCTCGGTATCCATACAGATTTTCATCATGTTATACCGATAAAAACTTGAGAGTGAACAGATTTGTCGCCATAGATCATCAACTCTTGCCATAAGTTCTGCACTTTTATTGTGCCTACGCAGTAAAAGTAAATTAAGTACATTAATGAAGTAAAAATAATATATTTCGTAAAGTTTTAGTGGCTTAGTAGTTGAGTAATAGCACTTTCAGTAATTGAAACTGAATTCTACTTGACCACTAGAAAAAACCACCAACCACTAAAAGCATCATTTCGCCACTAAAAGGCGGGTCGAACTAAGTTGGTAACACTGGTCTCTATACGTAAAATTCCGAATGAAAAAAACCGGACGTATGCGCTAGTCTCACGGAATTCCGAATCTGAATTCCTGATCAGGAAACCTGATCAGGAAACCGGACGTCTGCGGCAGGCCTTAAAGCTATAAGCAGATTCTAAATTCAAATTCTCTTTTTTTATGTGCACTATTTAAACTAATCATGTTATTATCTAAGGCTGTTTATCTGCAAGGAGTTTGCAACATGTTATATAACAATCATGATGGCTTGATTGTTACTAATAAATTATGTCAGAATATATAATGTATCCTATTATACCCATTACATATCTACTATATAGCAACTGTAATACTAAGATACTGTTCACATGTACCTATAGTAAAGATGTGACATAATCTTACAGTTTTAAAAAAAAATTGTTCCCATAGCAATAGCCATTCCAAATTAACGAGTACAGTGGCAAAAAAAAACCAAAAGAAAGATTGATAATTTACATTTAAAAACTTATTCAACATTTTCTTAGTATCTGACATTAGCTGTAAAATTTTTATTTTGAAAAACGAAGAGTTATTCTTTTAAATTAATATGTTTTCGTTTTTCATGGAAATTTCACTGCACATTTTTAACGCTTCTCTTTATTAATTGAACTTACTTTTCAATATTTCTCATTAGAAGTAGTAATATTTTATATGTATTTTTTGTGGACATAAATATTTAGGTTTGAAATCTGGCTAAAAGAATATTATAAAATTTTAAATGAATATAATGTGAAACACCATCATTACAATGTACGCTCATTTATCAATATTCAAAAACTATATCAAACCATACCTTGTAACCATAGCTTAATATCAGTATTGTTAAATAGCAAACCTATTTAATTTATATTACATAAACTATATTCTGTCCGTCTATTCTATCTACCAAAGCAGTTGGTATTATTCACATTTTGTTTTGAATATAATTTGAATTGAATTTAGTATAATTTGGACATTATTGAATTGAATGGAATTATTATAATTGAATTGAATTTTAATTGTATTTTTTATATGGGCCTGCGTGCCTCCAATAAAAGTTATTTTATTTTATTAAGGCACTTGTTAACATAGTCATTCCAATTCAATAACAACTAAACAATCGCTTGTAAATGGCTCATCTGACCCCAACTTTATGCCACCATGTAGGCTGGCTCACCACACTTGTAACGGTCCCCGTACACAATTATCCAAGTATGAATTGTCGCCAATTAAATTCATAGAACAAGAAATTTAACAATCCATCGTATATTATTGGCCGTTTACGAGCAATTGTCGAAACAGTTCGACGGTATTATATTCCAATACGAGACTTGAGGCTAACCAAGTAAGGAGATTATGCCTATAGTCACCATTATTGACAATCATTTCCGTGTCTGCAGTATGGCGGTGTAGTGCGAATACAATACTTGTCCGTTATAATTGTAGAAATTGTTCTCAAGAAATACGGTTTGAAAATGGCAAAGCGATAGTGTCTTTCAATTTCAATTGTGTAGAAAATGCAGAGGTATTACAAAATTTACCTTCGATCGTTTAGAAAAAGCTTGATCGACTTGAAAATTATCCAAACGTTAGAAGTGTATGCGATTGACGAAATTTCACGCCCGCACGAATCTCTTGTCCATTCAACAAATAAATTCAAATCAGTTTTCTAAAACTGTAGGTACTTATGGTACTCCATAAGATACAAAATCAAAGCATAATATCTAACCAACCAGTATCATCCACCAATCGCAGATAAGTGTTCCATCTAGACATGGCCTTAGTGGTACACGATGTGGCTTACCGCAGTCATAACGGTGCTTGAAGACAATTAGCTGAGCGTGAACGACGCCAATTAAGTTGATAGTACCATCATAACGTATCCAGTCATATAATTATCAATGTCTAAAGAATAAAGGAATTATTGAACACATGCCAAGAGCGATAAAAGACGGGACTGAAAAGATGAGATATCTTTTCAGTCCCATCTTTTAAGGATACCTTTTCAGCCGCGAATTTCAAAGATGAGATATCTCTCTTGGAATTGTGTGACATCCTTGTAGATATTATGAATGGTGACAGCAGGTGGGTTTACTTAAAAGCATCTATAAAAAACTTGTTTCATTGAAAGAGAAGATAAAAAGAATAATACTGGTATTAATAACATTTTAGCTGTTGTCTCGGATCGAATCGGGAAAAGGAGAAATAAAATTGCGGTAGATCTTTGGCCAGCTATTAATATATAGCTGGTACTAGTGGTTAGACTTTATTCTAAGACAACGCGTCAAGTTAAATAGTTTATTATCCTTATTAAGATATCTATTAGCTGATAGCTTCATGCGTTCTCTTTTCTGCGGTAACTTTGATCCCGGGGAATTCTGGTTTAAAATCAGGTTAGATGTTGCCCTGTAAATACTTCTATCTCCCAGTGGAAGCTCCATTAAAATCGTTTTGCCGTTACAAACAGAACGACAACTATTAAAAAAATTTTTTTTTTTTTGTGTTTTAGCATCATGTAAATAATAACTAAATAATACTAACTATATCTAAGCACTTTAGAAAATCTAGTTATTTTCATTTTGCCAGAGCCTTCAGTGTGTATATTATACGAGTATAGGTAGTATCTATGTATATATAGGTATTTATTTATTTATTTATTTATTATTAGGGATAACAACAGCATACATTTCTTAAAAGGGTACTTATCTATAATTACATGAGTAGCCAATAACAGTTATCCACAAAAGATATTCAAGGTGGATCAGTCTTAATATTAATATTAAAGATGATTGGGCACTTTGAAGAGATCAGTATATAATATTCATGAAGGATATAATATATATCATATAATAGATACAAATAATTACAAATAACATATACTAATTTATAAATATGAAGAAAAAAAAAATATACATACATATAGAAATGAAAATATATACTAACTAGATACCCAGCCATTAAGAATATTGTTTGAAATTTTAGCTAGCCTATTATGATAACAATTCAAACAAAACTTGTTTTTTGAAATCGTTCTTAGATCCAATGAATAAGTCCACACTGTTAACGTGTTTATTGTAAGAGTCGAGTAAACGTGGTATTACACTATTTTTACCGTAGTTACTCGAGTAAAATGGAGTACAAAATAATGTAGTGTGTCTAGTGCGTTTCCTTGGAACATTAAACTTAATCTTATTTAAAAGCATAGGGCAATCGGTCCGTCCCCGTAAAATATCATATAGCAACCCCATATCCATTAGGATACGCCTCTCCTGCAGAGTTAAAAGATTGTATAACCGACAGTTCTCTTTGTAATCACGTGAAGAGTTATGAAATTTGAAATTAAGGTGATCTATAAACTTTTTCTGAATGCGTTCAACACTATTATTATGTACTAGCTTTTGCCCGCGACTTCGTCCGCGTGGAATAGTTACTTTGGGCTAACGTTAAATTTAACCCCGATTTTGAAGCATTCTTCATTGGCACTCCGCTCCTATTGGCCTTAGCGTAATGATATATAGCCTAATAGCCTTTCTCTATAAATTGACTATTTAATTAAAAAATAATTTCATCATTCTGCTCCGACGCTCGCCCGCGACAGTCGTGCCGCTCCGCGCTCTCGATCGTTCCGTGCCTGAGTCATCGCTCCGTTCGTCACGCCCGCCGTGACGTCACTCGTAGTCGCCGACTACGACGCCTGGTCCGGATCCGCCTTTTTCGAGGCGGTGAAGGATATCGTGTTTCTCTAACAGAGATTGTCAAAACAATTTGGTTTGGCCCCTTCAGGGTAAAACCACAGTTTCGTGGTCCTTGGTTGGAAACCTCACGGTGTCAACAATACCAAGGGGGTGCTGACCCGACGCACCCGCTGATCCCCTTCAGGGTGAAGCAGTCAATTGGAGTCGAGTGCTAGGTTTTGGCCTTGGGGAATCTCCTAGTCAAACCTAGTTACTGAGTTCTCTTCACAGCATACACACCTAGTGTCGGTTGGGTGTATCTACCCCTTCGCACTAGACCCAATAGGGCCCGGTACGCACATTAAGATTGGCGACCGGATTACAAGCTTAGGGCACACCATTAGGCACACACCTCCCTGCTATCCCCGCAGGGAGCGAACTCACCTCCGGGTCATTCCCGCCCGGAGGGTTAGGCAAATAGGGCCCCTCAGGCCACATCAGACGGCAACACAGCTACCGAGTTTGTCTGGGTTTCTCTTCTCGGTAGCGAAGTGTTAGGAGAAACTCCGGGGCAGGGCTCTTTGGGGACCGTCTGCTCGGGGAGCTCACGTTTGACGTGTCTCCTCGAGGCGCTTATGTTAGGGTTAGGAGATTAGGATGCCCACCATTGTCGCCTCCAATATAGAGGACAGGATAGAGGATCTCATGACCAAAGTAGAGTCCCTAACGGTTCGGTTAAATCTAACAACCGATATATTAGGAAAGATCCTATTTAAAAACCCCGCCCTACAAAGGGAGTATAAAGATGAGATTGAAAAAATACCCCCCGCGGTGTTTCCCACCCCACAGCCAGATTTAGGTCCCACCCCCGCGCCCATCGCAGATAGGTCCCCCTCCCCCCCAGACGTCGAAATGGACTCTGAGGAGGAGGAACAAGAAAAAGAGGGCTCGGAAGGCGAGTGCTCGGAGCGCGCAGAGAGCATACACTCTGAGCGCTCGGAGCGAGCGGAGTCCGAGCACTCCTCCGACCAAACCTCTTCCTCCGACGAGTTTATCCTCGTCGAGGGAAAGAGGAAGAAGAGGTCGCAGGCCTCGTCCTCCACTCAGGCCCCTAAGGCAAAGAAACCCTCCCCTCCCGAGCCAGCACGCTTAGTGCAGAGCCAGCCCTCCACTTCCTCGGCCACTAGGCCCAGCCCTACCCAAACCCCAGTCGTCAGCGTCTCAGTGCGCAAGACCATCCCTCCCCCACCCATCTTCATCCATGACAAGGGGGCTTGGACAAACGTGTCCAAAGCGTGTGGCGAGCAACGCATCGCCTACACGAATGCCCGCGCCGTTCAGAACGGCATAAAAGTAGGGTTAGCGACAGCTAACGACCACCGCGCGCTTTCGAAGCTACTCAAGGCTCGAAATATCCCCCACCACACTTATACGCTCCATGAGAGCAAGCCCGTTCGGGTGGTCCTCTGCCGGATCCCCAGTGAGATCCCCACCACCGAGATCGTCTGCGACTTAGAATCACAGAACATCCCGGTGATTGAGGTGCACCGTATGCACGGCAGAGGTGGCAGGGCGTCTAACAACGTCCTCGTCATCTGCCACCCCGTCTCCGAAGGTCCCCACCCCATCTTTGCGCTGAAGACTGTATGCAGTCTTTCAGGAATTCTCATTGAGAAGCCACACAAAAGTGGCACGGTAGGCCAGTGCCACCGTTGCCAGTTATACGGCCACGCGCAACGGAATTGCTTCGGCAAACCCCGGTGCGTAAAGTGCCTGGGCGATCACGGCACCGCCGAGTGCAGTCGCCCAAAAGATAGGTCCCAATGCCCAGACCCGCCCAGCTGCGTGCTGTGCGGGCAATCTGGCCACCCCGCCAACTACCGAGGCTGTCCGAAAGCCCCGAAAACCTCCGCCCCTAAACTGGCAACGCGCGCTAGCGCACGCCAGGGACGAGAGTGTCCTACACTCTCGTCTGAGCTCCCCCAGACCCTCAGTCCCCAGCGTCCAACTCCTTGGACGGCGGCGAATCACGCCCAAAACTTCCCGGCACTAAGGCCGAAAGTCCCTGGGCTGATGGATCAACCCATCATGCCCTCCGCTCCGGTTGTTGTGGCTTCTCAGCCCCCACCTCCTCCCCAGTCACTCCCTCGCTCGGATGAGCCGGAACTCGATGTGTTCCTCATCCTTGGGAATACTTTCAGTTTCTTCCAGTCCCCCCGCGCCATCCAAATGGCAAAGGAGGTCGTGGCCTGCACTAGCATCAACTCCCTGATTCGGGTATACTCTAAGTATCCCGATGTCAAAAGTCATTTTGATAACCTTTTTAAACAGCCATAATGTATAACACGGCTAGTAAGAGATTAAAGCCCCGATCCCTAAAGCTAGGTTACTTCAATGCCAATGGCATCACCAATCAACGGGACGAGATCGCGACTTTCCTTCGCGATCATAGTCTCGACATCCTTCTGGTCCAAGAGACCTTCCTTAAACCCCACCTTAGGGATCCCAAGGTAGCCAACTACCGGCTAGTTAGGAACGATAGGACTAGATGCCACAGAGGTGGCACTCTAATATATTATAGGAACTCCCTGCACTGCATCCCTATGGATCCGCCGCCCCTTGCCCACTTAGAGGTATCCGTTTGCCGGCTAGGCATGACGGGCCATCCCTCTATCACAATAGTATCCGCGTATCTCCCACCGCACAGCGACGTAGATTCAAATTCTTCGATAAACGCCTCACTACGAAGCGACCTTACAGCCCTTCTTGACATGAGTGACTCCGTCCTTATAGCGGGGGATCTCAATGCCAAACATCCCGCATGGTGTAGTCGTATTACCAACCCCCGTGGGAAGGTACTATACGACCTTTGCACACCTCTCCACATAGATATCATAGGTCCTATGCGGCCTACTCATTATCCGTTCGAGCCATCCCACTTGCCCGACGTACTCGACATTGCCCTCCTGAAGAATGTGAATTTACGTTTGCACTCTTTAGAGACGGTAGACGAACTTGACTCTGACCATAGACCGGTGATCTTGGAGTTAACTCCGAGATCGGGTCCCTATGACCCTAACCGCCCCCCTCCCACACAGGTGATCACTGACTGGAGGAAAGTAGGCGAATTGCTGAAATCCAACACGTCTCCTCACCTGGACAAGATCCCCGACCACATCCAGTCCGCCACCGACACGACGGCTGCGATCGACTCACTCACGGAGCACGTGCAATCTGTCTTGAACGACTGTTCAAAGGAGATTCCGGTGTCAGAGCACTGGCGCCGGAAACTCCCGGACGATGTACGGGCCCTGCTGACTGAGAAGAACGCAGCAGTCCGTGCCTACAGAGCTTTCCCCTGCCAGAATAACAAAACTTTCATGCGGTACTTACAGCGCAAAGTAAGTAACAGCATCAGAGAGTGGCGTGAAGCCGGCTGGGACAAGACCCTGAGCGAACTGGAACCCACCCACCATGCCTTCTGGCAACTTCAGCGGAATATGCGCGCCACTGAGGTTGCCACAATGCCTCCCCTTATCCGCCCGGACAAAAGCATTGCCTTCGACGACGAAGACAAAGCCGAATGCCTAGCCGACAGCCTGGAGGCACAGTGCTCTCCCAGCTCCCAACCAGTCGACCCAGCCCACCTTGCCCACGTGGATGCTGAGGTCGAACGTAGATCTGCCCTACCCCCTGTCGAGGACCCTGATGCTCCCCTCCCCCCCGTCACGGAAGACGAGGTGGAGGAGATCATCAAGAAACTCAAACCTAGGAAAGCTCCCGGGACTGACAGACTGACCACTAGGGCACTTAAACTCCTCCCACGTACGATCATAGTCCTACTGGCTGCCATCTTCAATGGCGCCTTGTCCAACAACTTGTTTCCACAAGCTTGGAAAGAGGCTATAGTGATAGGTATCCCAAAACCCAAAAAGCCCAAGAACCTCCCGACTAGCTATAGACCCATTAGTCTGCTCAGCGCCCTCGGCAAGGTCTACGAGCGGATTATTCTTAATCGGCTCAAGGACTTTGTCGAGGCCAAGAGCCTAATGTAATATGTCAATCTATAATACTGTTGAAAAATATCGCAATACCGAACCGCACAATATTATTGTTAATAGCTGTGCCCGCGACTCCGTCAGCGTGTAACTCCTTGTGTGTTATTAAGTTAATGTATCGGTAATATTGTTTAGATCACGTTCACATGAGGCTTAAGTACCGATAGAATGAAAATACGCAAAAAAAAGCGCAAAGCTTCCGGGTAAACTATGTTGAAAGTTGACCCGTCCGGCACGTGAACATAAAGATTTCTAGAACTGCTAACCCGGGAAAGAGCGACGTACAACTGACCATGCGAGAAACAACTGACACCGAGATCTACTCCAGCAACACGAAAAGTCTGCCCTTGAGCCTTATTACTTGTCATTGCATAACAAACCGATACTGGGAATTGCGTTCTTTTAAATTGGAATGGAAAATTATTTGGTATTATGGGAATTCTGGGAATAAAGTCGGATTCTCCTGAACCGCAACCTGTTAAAATTTGAGCCTCGATTATATTTTGTTGCAACTGGGTTACTTTTAGCCGAGTTCCATTGCAAAGTTGTGGTGGTTTTAAATTTCGGAGCAGAATAATAATCAGAAAGCTTCGAACTGCTAAGCTATCGGGAGTTACACGTGTTATTGTGAGTCAACAATAAAAGATAGATATATGCTATCGTGGGATATTTTTTATATAATTTTAAGGAGAACATTTCCGTCATAAATGATTTCTGTGTAGCTTTAACCATTAAGGTTGCACACGCGACGGAAGCTTAAAAAATGGAGTAACTTCTCCCGTTTTCCCAACATTTCCCTTCACTGCTCTGCTCCTATTGATTGTAACGTGATGAAAAGTATACTATAACCTGCTCAGGAGTATGAATATTAATTGTACCAAGTTTCGTTAAAATCCGTCGAGTAGTTTTTGTTTCTATAACGGTTATACAGACAGACAGATAGACAGACAGACAGACAGACAGACAGACAGACAGACAAAAATTTTACTGATTGCATTTTTGGCATCAGTATCGATCCCTAATCACCCCCTGATAGTTATTTTGTAAATATATTTCATGTACAGAATTGACCTCTCTACAGATTTATTATAAGTATAGATTGCGTAAAAGGGAGACCATATTTGACAACCGTATTCCAGTAGACTTCGAACGAAAGCAAAATAAACTACTTTTAAGCTTAACAAACTCTTAAAAGGTAGGCAAGAACTTAAAACAAAACCAAGATTGCGAAATGATCTGCTGCATATCGCATCGATGTGCTGTCGCATGGACATCTCCGCATCTAATAGTATACCCAGGTCCCGCACCACCTTGACCCTCTCGATTGCAACGCCGTTGAATGTGTATTGATAGTTGATAGGATTTTTTTTACGAGTAAAGGATATACATTGACATTTTTTTATGCTAACCGTGATATTGTTTTTAGTATAGTAGTTAAATAAAGAGTTGAGATCTTCTTGAAGCAAAACACAGTCAGATATGGAGTTGATAGATGTATAAATCTTTTTATCATCAGCGTAGAGAATATGATAAGAGTGCTTAATGTGATGAATGATGTCAAAAATATAGGCGTTGTAGAAGAGAGGGCCAAGGTGCGATCCCTGGGGCACACCAGAGGGGATGGATACGAAGTCAGATTTAAACCCGCCTAATACAACAGCTTGAGAGCGATTAGTTAGGTACGATTCAATCCACCTGAGCAAATCTCCATGAATTCCTAACGCGTACAGCTTACGTAACAGGATGACGTGATCCACACGGTCAAAAGCTTTTTCAAAATCAGTGTAGACCACGTCAACCTGCCCACCGTTTTCCATTTCGCCCGGTACATATATTATTCAAGATAATTCAAGTATTATATAGCAGTGAAAGGAAGCTAAGTATCCCACTTTTCACTTATCTCTCCGGGGACACTTAGTATGCAAACAATATTATCGTAAAAATTATTTTAAAGATAAAAAGTTTTATATTGAAGATGCCTTGAAACCCCTAATGCCAGAAAATTATAAACAAATTGTAACCTAAAACCGTTTTCTTTTTACATCTGTTTTAAAAAAATTGTTGATGGAATGGGGAAGTATTTAAATAACACATTTCCTCTACGCTCTTGTGTTTTTATGACTCATCCAGACAGTAACACTGAAACGATTGTTATAATAGATAAAAATGACATATCGAACCGGTTCCTAATAATTTGGGTTAAGGATAAAACAGAATTAATACTACTTCATTGTAAATCTACTCTATACAATTAATGAATTAGGAGTTTTCATTGTGCTACAATGGATGGTCTTATCGCTAAATGCGGTCTTTTAAAGAAACACTGTACCCGTGATGAACAATTTACATATATAAAATATACAAATTCATACAATATAATTATGTAAATTTACCCTGAGACGAACATCAGACAACCGATTGAAATAATTATGATATCCTGAATATTAGTGAATATTGCTAATACTTATAACATTATTATAATAAAAAAGTATTTATAATAAAAGTATTTATAATAAGTGTTTATAATACTTATAAAATGCATCTACGACCTATTAAAATTTAAAAAGTATGTAAAATTGCGTGTCTGTACAGCGGAGACAAAGAAATTCTCCGTTATGTCGTCAGAAATGAACCAATATAAAAAAATATGATTCCAAGTCAAATTACAAAACTGTACCTAAATAAGTAAATAAGTGAAGTTGACTAAAACATGTAAAAATAAAAATATTCCTTAAAACTTAAAATTCGAAAAGTAACAAAAAAAACACATTGAATTTAATAAATGCATACCAAGAATCTCCGCCTTTGACATCCCACACTCGGTCACATTTCTGCACATAATATTTCATACAAATACTGCTGGCTAGAACATTTTCATTCATACAATTTCAGGGAATGTATGTCAGCCTTGCGTCAAGTTCTGTGGCACCACTAATGACTACTCGTGTTACATTTAAACTTACTGCAACTTACTAAGGTACTGGCTTCTTAATTGACTTCCTTGCTCACCTGGTTTCCAAGAAACTTATATTTTTGATAGCAATTAGTGGGAACTCCTACCGAATAAAGTCACCTTTCATTTCACTGTCTTAGATATGTTGTAAAAAAGACATATGTATATATATATCATTAATAAAATAGTTAACCCACCGTTATTTGGAACAAGGTCTAAGCTCGTTAGCTTAGACCTTGTTCCAAATAGCAGTGCCAGGGTAGCCAGGGTTCCAGAAAGTCGAACCTCCTAACGATATGAGCCGAATTTAGTATTACCGCTTTATTAATCCAGCCTTTGACCCAGTTGCCCATCAACAGCCTCCGTTTCGGTGGGAAAATCATCGAATGACTCCTGCCGTTCTGGGTGAAGCGGAAGGGAGTGTCACATTTCTGCTGACTAAAAATCCACACTGTTCCTTCATTTGCCTTTGTGTTCCGGGGCCGCTCGTTAGAACTATTCCGCAACGCCTAATGGATGAATTATTGACAAGTTCACATGCCGAATGTGGACAATTTCGCGTCCAATTCAAAAGTTCATTTTTGATCTACTATACTATATTTTTTATCAAATGCCCAAGAGATTCAAACTTTACAGCGATTCTATGTATGTATTATAAATTTGGCCTTCTCTGCGAATGGTACCTACTGATAAAAATATCACAACACATATTTAATCGTTCAGCATAATCTACATAAGTTAGGTTACAAAACAATATAATCGTGCTAAACGCTATCTCATTGCGTACAGTCACGATGTTCTAATCTAATTTGAAGAACTAAACTTTCTCTGTTAATCTTTAAATAATATCTTTACAAAATATAGACCAACAGACTTTAGCTGTGACGAAACTTCAAGATGGTTTAAAAGTTTATTAAAGTTCCAACTTGGACTTAACTATGTTCCCTTTGGTGTCATTAGCACCGCGTTCCTTCTCTGTATTCTTGGATAAAAGTTTATTAAAAGTTAATGATGTCTTGGTACTGTACAACTGAATGTAAAGAACTAAATAACACTGAGGTTCAAACGTAAAAAAGGTGAAGATTGCCCTATTTAGGTTATAGAATCCATTTGCCACACATGACAATGCAAGCAGCCTTTTTGTGGCATTTTTCTTATTCATAATATGAAGATGGAGTTTTAGCCGGTCGAGGACGGAAGGCGACCCGTAAATATGTAAAGTATATACTTAACCATATTTTTCCTAGAATCAAAAACTCCAAAACGTGTGATATCCACGAACACATTTTGGGTCCGCATGGTAAATTATGACCCATTCGCAAGAGGAGGTCTATTTCCCCAGCAGTGGGAAAATAATAGACTAAATTATTATGTACTTGTATAATACTGTTACTTCTTGAAAACTGTATACAAATGTTATGAAAATATATGTTTGCGTTGTTATCTACTCTACTGTGTAAAACTAAAACCACTAATGCGAGCAACCCGGCCGAAAGTTTAGAGCTGAAATGGGATTTAGTGAACCACTGTGGTTAGTCTAAGGCTGCGTTTCCACCAGAGATGTGCGATGGAAATGTGTCGTGCGAGGATGTCTAGCTGTGCTGTGAAAATGTGTGGGCGTTTCCACCAAAGCTGTGCGATGAAAATGTGCCTACGAGGATGTGTAGCGGAGCTGTGGAAATGCGCATTAATGTGTGGTGCGAGGATGCGCAAACCTCGCAACATATCCTTCTCAACACACATTCCTCGCAACACATCCCTCGCAACACATCTCTCGCACACATCCCTCGCACACATCCCTCGCTTGTTTTGTATGCGCAAAAATCTAGCTCCGCTGAGCCGTTTCCACCAGAGATGTGCTGACCGAGGCGAGGTAAATGAAGCAATTCTATTGGTTCTTTACAAACACATCCCTCGCTACGCATCCTCGCACATCTCTGGTGGAAACGCAGCCTAACAGTTGAATTTAATTAATTTAGTAACATCATAGAAAAACTATCTGGTAGCGTTGATTTATACCTTTCTGAGAATCCAAAGCCCACTTTAGGTCCTCTCTTACGTATGTCAGGTAAAAGTAAACCACGAAGCATAAATATATTACAAAGGTATATGAGTACAGACGCCAGCACATGAAGCTACCCGAAACTGTCAAATTTTCCCTATCAACCTTGAACCTAATTTCTTTAACAATAAAGTTGAAAATCTATTGAAGAAGTTTGACAGATTGGTGTAGCTTGATGTGCTGGCGTCTGTACTTCCAAAAACGTTAAAGGTTAATTTAAGCGTCTATAGCCTAATTGGCTAAAGTGTCAAACTTGTGATCAGATGTCGAGGGTTTATACCCTAACCATTACACTTTTCCCGTGAACCCACTCCAGACACAAGCATATTTAGCTTTGATGGAGCGGTTAACAAGATTGCTAGTAATATGAACAATACCCACATTTCTAGTTGTCTTTAAAAAAATACATATTTTTATTGTTTTAACAAATAATAAAAAGGTTTTGCTCATTTCAATTCAATTTTTTTTTGTCATCACAATATCATAAAATTACGCAAATAGAGATAATAACATAAGTGTAACAAACACATAAAATTATACGTGATTACATATTATTCAACTACACCCAGCTCCTATAAACCTGAAGTGAAGCTGCATCAAGTAGTCCCAGCTGTGTTAAGGTTATAGTCTAGTATATGCTATATACTCAATTTGTCGACTCCTTGCTTGCGTTTCTTTCCGATCCACACAACATTCCAAGCGCTATCCAACCATTTCTTCGTCTCACAAACACATAACAAAACACAGTCTCCTTTAACCCCAACACTCTTATAAGAACCCAGTAAATCGGATACTAGCAAAAAAAAAAATCTCCGCAATGTCACTAAGTCTTCACCCCCGGCTGACGGAAATGAAAAGGTAAAAAGAAACAGGGGTAAAAAGAAGCAGGTGCCAACGTCGGGGACTTGATAACTGAATCAACGGCTGTACAAATGCAACGGGCTAGGAAACGGTAATGATGACAAACTAAATTGGGTACCAGATGCGGATAGAGGTTTCTTTTGACATTTGATTTAATACCGTGTTTCATAAAAGAAAATCGTGAACATACATAACAATATCAGCAATAAAAGAAAAGTAATTTCTAAAATTACAACATAAGTGCTGTAGGCTTTTCCCGGAAAATGCCTAAATAGGACACGTGAGGGTAGGACGTGCTTTGTTCTTCAATAAATTAGACATATATTTCAAGAAATTATTACAAAGTAAAAAAACATTATATAATCATTGTAAGTTATATTTACATTCTATACAATTATTATGTACATGCGAATTATAATTATTAATTACTCGTCTATTTATCGTATTATTCGTCAACATCGCTGACGTATGACGAACGAGTTGAATGGAAAAGCTAATTCTTTGACCGAAATAAAGGTCAGCTCTCTGGTCATAATTCTATAATAAAATTAAACGGTCAAAAATCTATTTATTTATTAATTAATTGCACTACTTGCCTGTTGTTCCCTACCAGGTTGACTTTTAGCCTAAAGGACGCAGCCGAATAACCAATCTAGGTAGGTACGTACCAGTAATTAGTAAGGAAATAGGGCAAGTGGCATCTACTCCGAGAAGTTTTTAACTAAGTCACCGGGGACGGAAAAAGTGCAGCGAACTAAAAAACGATAACGACAAGAACTACTGCATTAGACATAAATATTTTATAGACGAGTTGCTTTTATTAAAAAGTGCTTTTAACGAATGAACTGTTCAATATGTGAGCAAATTGTAGTTTAAGATTTTTAAATACCTAATCATAGGATGGTTCAGCAAAGAATATCTTCCGGTTGAAATGCTTATACTATCTAAAATAGGTATATAAAATCATTCGATTTTTAGGGTTCCGTATCGTTTGTTTTTCGTTAGGAAAGTCATCAAATGACTTTTCCCACTCTGGGTGAAGTGGAAGAGAGTGTCAGATTGACTAAAAACCCACCCTGTTCCTGCAGTTACGCTTGTGATCCGGGGCCGCGGTTCCTCGTTAGAACATTCCCGCAACCCCAGCTGGCAATGGATTATGTACCCATAAACAAGGAAAAAATGGACTCCTAAATAATTCTTTACTTTTCCACGAAACTGAGTACAGGAGTTTTTGTTTAAGAACTCAAATTGTACAGGGAAACTAAAGTCATAATATATTGAAACATTTCTTTTTAATGTTTGCACATAAAATAAAATAATCCTATTGATGAAGTTAAAATTGTTGTATACGAAATGTCAATAAACAGTTCCAAACAAATAACTCGATTTATCAACACTTCATTGGCAGAATTGAACGAACACATTTATTTCGGCTTCATATTTCTACACATTTTATGTTTGCTGAATTTTTTCATATTCAATAGATGTGGGATATTTTTGTTGTTTAAATCTAAAACGACTTTTTCTTGATAATAAAACTGCGATTCAATTTTACTAATTATGTATTACTAGTACTCACGCGGGGCTTCGCTCCCGTGGATTCTATCACGGTAAAAACATAACTCTCCTTTTTTGTAGTCGCGTAAAAAGTAGCCTATAACCTTTCTCAAGCTTCAAGCTACTTACATACCAATTTGCATCCAAATCCACTCAGTACTTTCGAAGATTAGCGCGTTCAAGCAAACAAACAAACTTTTCCGCTTTTTAATATTAGTATAGATAAAAACGAACATTTTTGAGGACGGATGGATGTTTATTACTCTTTCACGCAAAAACTTGACAGATCTGATTTAAAATTAATAAGTAGGTAGATAATGAACATCCTGGTATAACACATAAGCTTTTTATTCTGGAATTCCTACGGGTTTGGGATTTACGCCAGAAAACCCTCCCAACCGAAGTCGCGGGCAGAAGCTAGCATAAGTTTGTAAACAAAAATAAGGAACTGACAAAAAATACATTTGTACAAAAACACACAAAATATCATTCTAACAATATCATATAAACCATAATCGTATTACATTTTCAAAAGAAATAATAGCATCTTATTATTCTGCGCGAACCGTATCAATCTTTTCCCCGATCTTGTTATATTGGAGTCCTCTATCTTCGCAACTTGAAAGATACCTTCAATAATGAAAGTGTGGATACAATCACACTCGACTCACAAAACTTGATCCGCTCTCGATAGACACGATAGCCTAGCAACAATAGCGTAATTGGCAAAAATAATATCTGGACTTAAGGCCCCCGCAGATAGGCGCGATGAAACAATTCTGGTGACAACGATAGTGTTTTATTTTTACTACAGGCATAGTTAAAAAAAATTAAAACATGGGTTGATTTTTTTTATAACAGCCGAATGGGTCGCTCTTCGTGGTTAAGCAGCGCTTGACGAGGTCGGTACATAGATTGGTTGGTCCTTCGTGCCCCAAAGCACATTCAGCTTTTGGTCCGTCTGTCATTGACAATCGTTACGGGTAGTCAGAAGCCAGAAAGTCTGACACTGGTCTTGCCAAGGGTATCGTGTTACTCAGTTACTGGGTTGTGAAGGTCAGATAGGTAGTCTCTCCATGTGAAACACTAATACTCAGCTGAATCCCGTCTATGTCTAACCTATGTTGGGAAGCCGACGGATAATTTATTGGGAAAAGACTAAGCAGACGATGAGTTTTAAAAATTTTGCCTCCAATGAATACCAACAGAACAATTTTATGAACGGTTATTACACCGTTTTCGCATCGTCGCGCTACGCCTATATTATACGGGAGCCTTTTTTTTTAACGTGGTAAAATTATCAAATAAGTCCTCCCACCCCGGGCAGGGCGGGAGGGACTGTCAGACTTTTACTGACTAAAATCCACGGTGTTCCTTCAATAACCCTTTACGTACCGGGGTCACGGTAATGGGATAAGTCCCACGACCCCGGCAGGCTTCGGCCCTCTACAGGGGGGGCCTCGTCATGTTGCTGACGCTCTTTGAGGCGCGCGTGGAACACAACGCGCCGTCGACCCGGGCATGGTCCATGGTCGGACAATATATGGGAGCCTTAACGGTAAAGAGTAAACAAAGTGATTGTTTACAAACATAATTAGATGCTAAGTAGTAAGAAAGAACGTAAAGTCTCATTAGCTGTTGAATGTAGATGAGGGTGTGAGTGTACCGGTTAATTTATAAGTAACAGTTATTGTTTCTCAACGAATAACTGTGTGGCAGTTACTAAGGTAATGACCGGGCGGCATGTTCCCACGCAGAGTCCGCAATTTAGATAGCGTGCATACGAAAATGCTCGATATGCTCCGATGACTACACATAAATACTTTATTTTCTCTCACTCTACAAGTACATTGTCTGGGAAAGAAAATAAGTGACGGTATCCGCAGACAGGCGCGACGCGACAATGTGACAAAAGCATTAGTTCTACTTGTAATCCCCCCTAATATTATAAATAGATGGGACTAGATGTTTGTAAAAATGCACCCATGATACAGGAGCCATTCCAAGTGTCTGTCTGTAAAACCTTTACGTCTAATCCACTTACCCTTATGATGGAATTTGATACAGAGATAGATTAGATCTTGGGGAAGTACATAGGATAATATTTCTTTTTCACTAAAAATACTGTTCAGGCAAGTAAACCCGCGTGTTAGAAGTTAAGAATAAAAAGTTGATTGTTCACTAAACGTAATCTCAGTCACTATCGTCAAAACTAGAGGTTTTCTACACAATTATTGTTCTGGTAAATTTCTCGTAGCATAATTTCTATGAAAAATTGTTGCAGCCTTGGCTTTTATCTGCAGCTGCGAGTGACACAGTGAGCTATTCGTATGACAAGTGACGACAACTTGAATGACACAAGTCGATGGCACTCGTGAAATGGAACACAAACCTGTTGGACTTTTGAGCAGAATGCAGTGAAAAGAAATACAGTCGATAAAAGATTTTCTATAATGATTTACTGAGAAAGAACTAAGCTCACGAGCTTAGTGAAAGGGTGTTTCCACACCAGTGTATAATGTTGAACCTATGCTGTAACGTAATTAGCGTGATCGCTGGATAGAGTAAGTTTGGCAATTTACACCACAATCACTAACACTACTCTAAATAATTGATATTTAGTTTGCTTAAGACCATAAAAGATAGTTATAAGCTTACAATATAATCTCAAGTAGTATAAAACTACAACAAAAACCGGCTAAGTGTGAGTTGCTCACGAAGCTATCTGTAAAAATATACCTTTCTAGTATGAGGCCCGAATCAATGTTTATTGTATAGTGTGCTATACACATCCTGTGCAAAAAACCTTTGTGGCTTTCATTGTGTGTACAGCTAAGGAGTTTTTATTCCCTGCCAGAGTCTGAATTTCTTGATAGCTATAACCTAGGGCCCATCAGGTGACATGGTGATGCAAGATTGATCATCTAATGTTTGGCGGAATTAATACTATATATTTCCTGACGTATTATTTTTAATCATAAATCTGTTAAAAGGTGTATCTATACATTGAAAATATTTACAAAAAAAAAATTAGGGTGTTTAGAAACACTAATAGAGCCAGAATTCAAAATAAAATGTCTGTCTGATTGTCGGTTTATATGTCTGTACACGCTAATCTCCGAAGACGTAGGCAAAAGCTATCTAACTATATCTACATATATAATAAAACAGTAAAAAAGTGTATCTGTACATTTAAATTTAATACAAAAATAATAATTGAGGTGGATTAAGAAAAGGTAACAAGGTAAAAAAATTAAAAAAGTCTGTCTGTTTGTCTGTTTGTACACGCTAATCTCCGGACCTACTGGATGGATTTTAATGAAATTTGGTAAGTAGATATTTGACAACCTGGAATAACACATGCTGCTTTTTATCCCGGAATTCCCACGGGATCGAAATTTACGCAAAATAATCCTCCCACGCGAACGAATGTGCGGGCAGCAGCTAGTCAACAATAAAAATATACATTTAATAGGTGACCTTTCGAGTACGTTACTTTCATAATGACTCCCATTCAGGATTATGAGTCATTACCGTCTTCATATTCTATAAAGAGTTCTTGGTATTAAAGACCACACTTTTATGAAAGAATATAAACAAAATATATCAAGATATCGTACTTCCGCATTTCTGGTACATCAGAATTTTTGAAGAAAGATTTTTATATTCTTCCTGCATACCTCAATATATCCTCCATGTAACCTATAAGAAGAAAACCTTCCGCTTCAAAAGATTATTTATTTAAAGCTTTATGTACTCATATACCTTTGTAATATATTTATGCTTCGTGGTTTACGAAGGTGCCTTAAATATCAAAATACGTGGGAATATTCAAAAGTTGATCAAAATCTTTATATATGTGGGCGTAAAAGATATAGATGTTTTTCATGTTATATTCAATTCCTTCATCGCTGTTTTACCAAGAACCTAACAAAATAAACCTCTTGGGTATGTTGTTGGATACTCGGAAAACATTAAATATGTTTATTTTACAGCAAAAAATATTGGTACATACGTTGTAGATTTTTGGGTAGACCGATTAAAAAGACGAGAGAGGGTGTCTACCCAACGTGCAAAAAATAGTATCAGAATAAAAATTTAATTACGTAGTTGATTTACTTAAGGGGCAAATTCGATTTCGACGTTTGAAGTCTAAACGGCACAACGTAATTTTAGAAAATAAAAATTATTTCACTAAACTACCACTTAAACATTTCGATATGCCCATATTTTATACTAGCTGTGCCCGCGACTTCGTCCGCGCGGAATAGTGACTTTCAGCAGCATTTTTAATTTTTTAGTCTAATGATTTTGAAAACAAAACTCATACAAAATTTGAATGTCGTATTTATTAAATCTAATCAAAAGTCTAAAAAATAAGTTTCAAGCTTCTAGCTTTAAAAATGACGTAATTTCTATGCAAACTTTCATCCCCTCTTTCAACCCCCTTTCGCATTAAAAAATAGCCTATGTCCTTTCTCAGGCTCTAGACTATGTCCGTACCAAATTTCAATAAAATCGGTTCAGTAGTTTAGGCGTGATTGCGTAACACACAGGCAGACAGAGTTACTTTCGCATTTATAATATTAGTAAGGAGTATTGTAACATAGGGAAATTATTGGAAATTTCATGTCTAACGTGAACATTTACTTCAAAGCGATTAGGCGTATTTTTATGATGTCCTTAAAAAAATATTACTGTTTATATTATATACCTACAGCTTTTTTTATTTACTCCTTTAATGGCAGCAACTAACGCCTTCAACAATAAGGATCATCTTATTTAGCTTTTGCTTAAGTAGGTTTTAAATTGGGTTTACATTCAACATACTTAATGGGATTTATCATATCGATTGGCACAGTGGTTAGCGATTGGCTGCAGTTGCGCTGGGTATCGTGGGTTAGATTCCCGCTCCGGAACTAAAATTTGGATTGCCTATGGAATGTCGTGCCAGGTCTGGTTGTTTGTGTATCCGCGGTGATATGTACCTATGTGTGAGATCCAACTTTGTTTTTTTAAACAGATTAAGAAAAAGCATGATTTTAAAATGGCAAGATAACCTAAAATTTATTTATATACCTAAATAAAAGTTCGTATTATATACACTTACAATATTTTACAAATCGAAACGAGAGCAAAAAGTAAAAACAAGTATAAATATTATATTATAGAACTTCACACGTAACGTATGTAAATAAATTCCAGAGAAATTACGTAGGAAACGATACTTTTTGTTTCAAAAGACATTTACAAAGAGCATAATAAATGCGAGTTCTTAGTTCTCAACTAGAAGTGTCATGATAAAAGAATTATAATATCTAGTATTAATTATGTCTGCAGTGCTACTGAGAGTAGAGGATCCCTCACATAAGTTCGACAATCCGCCATCCATTTTACAGCGAATATGTATCACAGATAATATATTGAGCTACCCGTAAAACAATTTCTACAATAATAATAATACTGGAAAGATAGCGGACATTTTCCAGATATCATTATATCTTTTATGAAGTGTACTCTAACTGAGTGTACAGGAAGTGCCACAAATAGTGACATATGTAAAAGTCTCGTACTCCACATCCTTGCGACTACCATTCTTCTTCTTAATCATACACTCCTGGTGTATGATTAAGATGAAGAATGGTAGTCGCAAGGATGTTGCATTATCATGTAACACTGTTTGCTGAAGCCTTTTAGACTATTACGTATGCATATGTACATACATGTATACACGCAACACTTATCACGAAGTTGATATGAACTGTGTTTACAAACAATACAATTCAACTGAATTATTCAACAATTCAATTTTCGTAGTAAATTTAACTGATTTATAGCGACCCACATCGAGATGCAACATCACAGAACACGGAACACGAATTTTCGCTAATCAATTCCGAGCTCCCACCGTTTTACATTTCATCGAAACTGGAGCGTTTTAGATTGCACGATACATACGAGTATATCGCGGGTGTGAGTGTGCCCTTACGCCGACCGCAAAGCACTGCCCGAGGGTTTACGCCATAAACACGCCTCGACAGGACTTTTTGCTTACTCCAGAAAGTCATTACAGCCTGGTACGTGTTTTCATTATAACCTCGATGCGCTAAGCCGTTTGTAACTAATAGTTGCATTATTGACTGTAAATTGTTCTGAGTTATTGCCCTGTACTCGTGCTATATGTTAGTAATGCTATCGTTTTTCTTATAGCCTTGGTAATGGTAAATTATTGCGGTTATTTTACCGACCAGAAAAATTACAGACCCGAAAAGGTAAAATAATGACTCAATTTTCGGTTCAAAGAGCTTTAAGTACCATTTATGATAATAAATGTTTGTATGTCAAAAAAACGTACTCACTAACATTATTTTGTGAGCGAATTTATTTTTATTATAAAATAGAGACATTTTTCACACGATCCTCGTTAGGCAGCAGGACATCTCTAATCAAAGCAGATAGCTATTTAATTAACTGGACACTCTCAAAGAACTATCTGACCCATTTGCATGACATATAAGTGATTAATCTTTCAGTAATACAAGTCCGGGACTTTATATCCCACCTTCTCAAAAGAACTTTATCTTTTAATCATTCAAATGTGGGTGGGATATTTTCAGCGTATTTTCCAGGTGTGACAAAAAGGTAGTGCATAGGTTACAGGCACGACTTGCGAGGTGCAGGTCTCTGATTCGAATCCAGGCAGAAAAATTACTTTATGAAAACATCATCATCACTATGCTCAAAGCAGCACAGAAAAACATCATAAAGGAACCGACCATCTCCTTGGACCAAAAATCCACGAAATACATGCAAAATCCACCAACCAACACTGGGCCCGAGTCATGAATTGCGGCCCATTCCCTCTCATAGATAAAAGGTATGTCCCAACAGTAGGAATTTCTGATTATGTATGTATGTTATGTTTCCTCCAAACCAGCCAAAGAAGAACTGTATAACAAGGCATTTCGTTATTTTTCATAACAACAGAATTATGAATAATTTTGTTTCAGATGTTTTTAGACGGTCAAATTATGCTGAACATGTCGAATAATGTTCAGTATTGCGCTTTGGGCTTTACTGCGGGACTGTAGATAAGTAAATGTTAAAGTATTATAGGTATATATCACGTAGTTTTATTCCGAAAAATTGGGACAAATAGTAACATATACTTAACGGCATAGCATACGCTATAATGTCTATTCTAGCATATTCAGAATTTGCATTGCAAAAAACATAGGGCTTAAAACAATACTGCCCAATGTAGCTTTTATCTATATGCCTACATTACTAGGATTACACATTACATGCTTGTTTATTAATAGGGATATAGGATTACGTTACACGATATTGCAATTCCAATATTGGCTGGGTCGCGTTATCAGGTATTCCGTCCATAAATTATATTGGCATACGTCTTGGCGATAACAGATTCGTCTTACATGTCCGTTGGGATATGGCGATATTGATGCGATATTATCTACCCACACAATCATTCTGTTATATATTCTACAAATCCTCTCATGTATCGCTTCTAGAATTTGAAAGTTCCTGCAGCAATGGATAATATGAATTACAAAGCAGTATAATGTTTTCTTAGTTAAGACCAAGCTTTAAGAGCTTTGCCGTTACTAAGTAGTATTTAAGTATGCACTAAGCATACTGATAGAGCCAACATTATGTATTTGAGACGTGAGCAATGTTCAGTTTTTTTATCTCTGACACTTTTAATCGGATTTTGACGTGACTGAAATATTTTAACCACGTAAATATTCATGGTGAACTAAAATGAGCTGTTTCCATATTCAAACTTATAGTGAAAAGTTTGCTGTTCTATTTATGAAAACAGATGAACGTTATGTAAAGTTGTGAACTGTTTTGCAAAACTCATTAAGGGTATAAATTAAAGTATCCGTGTAAATCTGTTCAACGGCCACGAACCTCAATGCCCACAGCACTGATATAAAACTTTATTTCACAAACATGAGAACCACACCAGCCATGATACGATAAATTAAGCGTGCGATGTTCGTGAGAGTAACACACAACCTGCAACGAAATATAGCACCAACGGTATCGGTGATTGACAAAAAGCCTCGTACCCCGACCAAAAGCAACAATGTCCGCGCTGAAAAAAAAAACATAACTGGTCGGTTATTTAACTTTGGTGTGAAAGAACTCACGACTATTTTTATCTCGTTCCAATGATAAGTATAAAGCTAAAAAAGTACATTCGTGATTCGATTACCACGATTATTGAGTCGAGTTTTATGTGAGGCTACTTTTTTTACTTACAAATCCATACTTCAATGACTATAATGTTACGCCGACTAGGGTTGGGACAGGATTCCATTTTAAATTAAATTATTCTAAACGTACTCAAATATTTATTTAGCATTACAATAACCTTTGGCATTCGAAATCATAGACGGTTATTCATTACCGTCGGACTTTAAGGGTATTTTAAGTCTTTAAATATTTCATGTGGTTCCGTAGAGTATTCATTTGTTATTCGCCAGCCCTGCATTACATAGCAAAGACTGTAATTTATATCGGAGTGTAGAGAGACACAAAAAGGATCTATTTTTCTCTCTCCATCGTTACGAACCAGCCGGGCCACTTTTATAGCTGTTTTACTGTTTGCAATTTAACTTGAAGCGTTAAATTCAACGCGAGCGAACAAACAACAATAATAATAATCACATTTTAGCATCAATGTGTGTCACTTCTAGAATGTTAGATTTGTTACTACATTGTTTAGTTTGGAGGACGCACGCTACTTTATGAACTGTCAAATAGAGAAGCTTTTTCATACTAATATACTATCGCAATTACTTTTAGCACACACTAGGTCTTTTTGGAGAATATCACCGATAACATATAGTCTTAGAGACACGCCCTGGCGGTTTTTGCAATCACGCCGGTCTTACAAATACCTACCTAATTATTCTTCTTCTAGATTTTTTATCTTATTTCGGCCACTCTTGAAAATCTGAAAGATCTTATTAACCGACTTCAAAAAAAGTATGTATGTATGTTTGCATATCCGTGATTTTCTCAAAAACTACTAATCCTATTTCGATCTCGTTTTCGTTGTTTGAAAGCATATTTTACAAGGAAGGTTTTAGTGTAAAACAAACATCAGGTTCTGATAAAGATCTTCGGAGATAAGTGATGAAACTCTTCAATTAAAAACAGCAAATCTCCCGCGATTGCTGCCCTTGTACAGCTATGTACTATTTAGCGTAACCAGCCTATTAATATCACCACTGCTGTGGCACAGAACTTCCTTATGGATAAGTGCCCACTAAATAAGCTCAATGTGCATTATTGGGTGTTAATTACTGTGGATGCAGCCGGGACTATTAGCCTAATGTGCCCTCCGAAGCACAGAAAAACTCGAGATAGTAAGTTTTTGATCACCTCTCCAATGACCAACCACTGCGAACGCTGCGAACTCATCAAATCATGGCCAAACGCGCTAAGTTGTTTACGCCATCGAGCTCTTCTTGTATTGTTTACACCTTTTCATAACAGATAATCACGTCTGAATATAATATGGTTTTAGTGGGTAACCGGCTTAAAAAATTAAGTGCGAACGATCTCAAATAACACAAACAATGATACACTAAAAAGCATAACATAACTTTTTTACAAAATATTAAACTGACTTCAAAACTTACAAAACAAATGACTGCACTACAAAGCGAAGAATAACCTAAAAGATTGTTTCATTAGATGTCTATTTCCGTTTAAAATAAGGGCAAGGTACCTACTCAAATGGCTGGAATCGGTGCCAAGCCAATGAAAAGCTTTGATAGGCAAAGTACGCCGCATTGTGTGACACAACCTATTCATTTATCTTGGCACCGACTTCAGCCATGTGAGAGACACCTTGCCCTTATTTTAGGGCAGAAATCGGTTCAATTTTTGGTAAAAAAAAAAAATTAACTTTGAACTCAGCTTTGAAATGAGCAATCACATTTTTCATTTGTAGGTTTAATTTGTCAGAAAACCGTAACTGAAATTTAATACTCCTAATTATAGGTTTGAATTGGACTGATTAGAGATGCTAACAAAACCGACTTTATTTTATTGTAAAACGACATTTTGAGAGGAAAACCTTTAAATTACCGTGATTCAAGGAACCCTGATCCTCTAAATGAAATGTAAACATTCCTATAATAATGTATCTGGAACACAATCATTCGCTTCGGTTGCCTTCCGATAGCAAAATAAGAAAGCTAAGAAATGAATTGGAAACATAAAAATGATATATAAAAGCCATAAAAAATAACGTGGAGGATAAATCGTGGGGCCTCAGACTCGAATGAATACATTGAGTTTGAATCCTGTAGTTTGTGTTAGCATAAAGCTACTTAATTTTCGGAGGGAAATTCATCAAATGACTTTTCCCGCTCTGATTGAAGCGGAAGGGCATTAAGTCCGACTTTGTACATTTTGTGTTGCATAAAGATTTAATTAATTAATAAATAAAACCCTATTCCAATTTCTTCAGTTGCTCTTGAGTTCCGGTGGCCCTGGAACCCAAGACCAACTGAAGAAACTGGTATCTCGTTAGAACATTTCCGCTACCCTGGTATAAAGGTACTATGTACAGTAATTTGTACGTCATATCGTACGGTAAAATTTATGATATTGGAAACCTGTCAAATCTACGTAAGTCCACAAGCCGGAGTAGTGACCTAATTTTTCTATAACCTGCAATGCAGCTATAAATTACATCACCGTTTTTTTAAAGAAAAATCTTTCAAAAGTTAGCGAAGAAAATGTTTATGCCTTTGGAATAACTTCTTTTGTTTTTTGTAGTAACCTTCATTGTTTCTGTATATGTCGATTGCGGAGTGCAAAGTTTCTGATCCAACAGCCTACCTATATTAAATAAGTTTTATACAAATACATCTTTTGGCAGATCAATAAGTATGTAATTATTTCATAAAATAATATATCCCAATAAATTGAAAACGTTAAAGTCCATTAAACTACTGGTTTTGTACAAAGCTCGTAATTAATTTAAACAAACGAACTATTAAGTACCTACTATTATGACGCCAGTCTTTTATTTTTGAAGGGGGATTTTTTGTCAGTAGAAGTCTGACACTCTATTTCACTTCATCCTGAGCGGGAGGATACATAAACCTCAAATGTATCCTCTCGCTCAGTATGGAGTGAAAGAGAGTGTCAGACTTTTACTGACAAAAATCCACCGTATTACTACAGTTGCATTTACGTTCCGGGGCTGCGATATCTCTAAGAACATTCCCGGAACTAAAGCAACGGTCCTATCGGATCCCGTCATTAGAGGTGAGCCTGGAACTCGGTGCACCGCAGTCTTTAGAAAGTTATAATGTTACATAAATTAAAAAAGTTATGAATTGCGATTCGTAGTAGAATACACAGCCAATTCAAATAATGTTTGTAACATAAAAAGAACTAGAATATAAGACTTGGGATGTCACTGTGTTCCTGAGATAAGGTTGTGCCTAGTTTAGGAAACAGAGCTTTACTATATGTAAAATTTTGATTGCTAATAAATATTGATTTGATTGATTGCATCACAGCTGACACAAAAACTGGGTCCTTAATAACGCCACGTTCAAACGTCCCACGTTACATAACCTACCTCAATGTGGTCATTTCAGTTCAATGCTAAGGCCATGCCATAGTATTGTTACATTACAACGATGCTTGAATACAAACTTGTTACAAATATATTCCTTCGATCGCGTTAATGTCTCTTGGCCACGGATACTAATGTATTTTTATGAACTTTTAAGTTCGTGAATTGAATTTGTATTCGACGTTTTCTTTAGTGGATATTAGAAAACGTAAGCTTGACAATTATATACTGTAAGTTTATGCGAGTGCAGGTTATTTTGTAGCTATATAAAAATACAAAAACGACTTTTATTTCTTTCAATTGATCCCATTTTTAGGGTTCCGTAGTCAACAAGGAACCCTTATAGTTTCGCCATGTCCGTCTGTCTGTCCGTCTGTCCACGGTTTAGCTCAAAAACTATTGGTACTAAAAAGTTATACTTTGGCATGAGTATACACGTTAATGACGCCAAAAACGTGGTAAAATAAAATGTTGAAAAAAACAATTATTTAGGGTACCTCCCATACATGTAAAGTGGAATGATATTTTTTTTTCGTTCTTCCCATAGTGTGGGATATCGTTGGCTAGGTCTTTCAAAAATATTAGGGGTTTGGTAAGACCGTTTTTTGATTAAGTAAACCGTTCGTGAATTATCAAGCTTTAAAGTACCAATTTTCGTTAGAGTCAAGTGTCCCCCCTCTATCAACTAAACGGTTATAGTTAGAAATTCAAATGTCACGGCAGTAGTACCTATATATAACGAAATTTAAAGGAAAACTATCACACATAAGTGGACTTTACAAGTTTACGAGTAATAGTCGACCAATTGTATTTGACTCGAAAATTTCTAACAACTCTATAGAAATGTCGATAGATGGCGCTAAGCGCCAGTTGTATCGTGCTAGCTTCTTGTGACGATTGAGTAGTATAGCTCTGTGTCCGTATTTAAATTCAAAACACCGACTATGACAAGTTTTATACAAATCTCTAAAAAAAAATTGAAACTTTCCGTGCAAAATTGTCGGATCAGGTGAGGATTTGTATAGGAAGTCAAATTAGTTAGGTAGTCATGTTTGGCTTTTATTTATTTATTTATTTATTTTATTATTTATGTACACACAGTAAAATACATTAAGATAAACATAATTATAATATCTGAGTACAAAGGTACTGCTTATTTCTTAAGAAATTTCTTCCAGCAGACCTGCGAAAGGAGAAGTGAAAAAGAAATGTAGACAATAGTGTGTGAGAACAAGAAGAGAAATAAATATGAATATGTGAAGTCTAAAACTAAAACTAAAATATTAAATATACTTACACATACTTACAATGCAATAAAAATAACATATACTTAAATAAATACATAATGTTAGAATATATAAACATATAATATAAATATATATATAAATAATTAACACAGTTAAGAGGAAAGGTAATGCTCTTTTAATCGACATTTGAATAGAGATATAGTTTTTAAATCACGAATGCTAGGCGGAAGTGAGTTCCACAATCTTACAGCATGGACAGAGAAGGAATAAGAGTAGTAGCTAGTTTTATGAGGATGAGATTTAAGGAGGGATCTAAGGTGTGATCTACACGGTACGTCGCTAGAACGAGCGTAAGAAAAACGCTCACGCAGGTAGGAAGGGTAAGACGGGTTGTGTAGAATGTTGAAGAGGAGACACAAAATCCTAGTGTTCCTGCGAAGACGGATTGGGAGCCACTTGAGTTGCTTGCGAAGGTGAGAAACATGGTCATACTTTCGAAGACCGAAAACAAAGCGAATGCATAGATTTTGCAAGCGCTCAAGCTTGTTTAAAAGCTCCTCGGTAGCATCCAAATAGCAGGCATCGGCATAATCTATAATCGGCTGAATAAGTGTTTGTGCCAAAGAAATTTTAGTCTTCAAGGGAAGAAGACTTTGAAGGCATTTCAGCGAATGAAAGGAAAAATTTACCTTTCGGCTGACCTCGTTGACCTGAGCACGCCACGAGAGATTGGAGTCAATAACTACACCCAGATCTTTAGCGGTTTCGGTATATTCAATGCGAACACCATCAAGATATAAAGGCATCAGAGATGCAACAACAGCCGCACTGCGAACGAATCTGAACGAACTGCCAATGATTATGGCCTGGGATTTAGTTGGGTTAATTTGCAAACCAAATGACTTAGCCCAAACGCTGATGCAAGCCAGGTCATGATTCATTGCAGCAATTGCAGAATCCGCGTCAGCTACATTAAAATGTCGGTAAAGCTGCAAGTCATCTGCGTAGAGATGGAAACTAGAGGAGATTACTCTGGTAACAAAGTTTATGAAAATTGAAAAAAGAAGAGGAGAGAGAACGCTACCCTGAGGAACACCCTCAGTGAGGCTACACCAATCAGAGAAGGACTCCTCCAGTCGAACACACTGAGAGCGTCCCCGAAGATAAGAACCGAACCAGGCTAAAGTGGAAGGAGAGAAATTGATAGATTTGAGGATACCTAGTAATATGTCGAAATCCACTGAGTTGAATGCGCTACTGAAGTCCAGCAATACAAGAACTGTAAGGGACTTATTCTCCATTGCCCAGCGGATTTTAGTTAGAGCCTGGTACGAAACGATCAGTCAGCGAAAACGACACGCACTTGGCTGTTATAAAAACTACGGAACCCTACACTGCGCGTGGCCCGACACGCACTTGACCGGTTTTTATAATCCAATAGATCTATCCTTTCTTATTAGACGTTTTATAGATTTAATTAGACTTTCTTTAAGACATACAGCAATATTTTTTTTTACTTTAAAATTATTCATAAATTATAAGTAGATTTGCAGTTACGCGAAGCTTTGCTTCCGTGGACTATATCACAATAAAAACATAACCCTTCTTCTATTGCAGTCGGGTAAAAAGGTTAGGCAAGATTATAAGATACTTTTTGCCCGAGCTTTAAGCTACTTCCATACCAAAATACACCCAGAACTTTCGAAGATTAGAGCGTTTAAACAAACAAACTTTTCCACTTTATAATATTAGTTAGTTTGGTCTTTCCTCAGTATTGCCATTCAACGTGGCAATGCTGTCAATGATGCACTTCACCCGTTGACAGCGACGTTCACAATTTATTTATGTGCAATAAATTCTTCTCCATTCCCGTTTTTATACGTGCTCGTAAATAATTCATTTCATGTATCAATTAAAGTTAATTATCCACTACAGTAATAAAAATTACTTATTTTTATTCTTAACTTAACGTTAACTAACTAAAAAAAATTAAAAAAAAAAAAACTTAACAGTAATTTCGTATTAATAAATATAATACCTACAATTATGAACCCTTTGTTTCGGAGGAAAAATCATTAAACGAATCCTGCTGCTCTAGATGTAGCGGAAATGAGTGTCAGACTTCCAGTGACTAAAATCTCACACTGTTTCTAGAGTTTCCCTTGCGATCCATGGTATCTCCTTAGAACAATCCTGATTTTAACCTGTACCCTGAAGCAGACATCGTGTCACTTAAAAATCTTAGCAAAAACTCAAAATTCAACTGTGATAGTTCAACTAAAAGCTACCTACATAAAATGAAATGCTTCAACAATCACACAAACCACACAATTTCCACTTGAAAAGCTATTCCTTTCAACTCACTTTACTGACCCATAAAACTCAGGTATCCTTTCATTTTTGAGTACTTTGCACTCTCACGGTAAAAGCATGTGCATCTTTCACTTTCCGCCCACGTAAATGGTACATGGGCATGTAAAGTATTGCCTTTTATGAGCTCGGTTTATAACCCGGTCGAAGTACTATTACTGCGATTGTTCATATAAAACTGAAGGCTACAAGTCAAAATCAAATCAGACAATTGTGAACTCTAAGGATCGTGATACAAATATGATTGTCAACCTTTTTTACGACGCAATTGTCTGATGGGTCGGTTTGGAATTGAGTGGTAACATCTTATTGGCAAACCTTGAAGATAAATTGAAGAACGTATTTTGGCAAAGGCAGATGATAAATCCAGATCCAAATAATCGTATTATGTTATGCACAATGAAAACTGTTTTGCTCTCGAATCAACTTGAAAACCAAACGTAACAATACAATTTATGATTAAATCAACACGTGGACTGAGAAAATATTTATCTACATGGAAAGGCGTGTAAAAACAAGAACACATTACATTTTTAAAAACTCAATACTCTCAGTTCTCTTTTACGACAAAATGTGAAACAAACAAAAGACGTTCCCTAAGAATTCTGTTCTTAAACATGAGCTTGAAAAGTCACGTTTAAACTGTGAGATTTTGTTGAGAACCAACCCAGAATAAACTTCTATACAGGGAATCTAAAGCTTAGGTCACACGATTCTTCTGCCCACAGAGCAGAAACGCTTAAGCAGCGGTAAACTGCACTGAGTCACTGACAAAACTTTAAAAACAATCCAGCGTGTAACCTTTTTCTAATAAAAATTTACAGCCAATTATCATTCTGAGTTTGACTTAAACAACTGCATATCGTGCGGCTTGAATGCGTTTAGTAATGACGTCACTAGTAGCCGTGCTCTGTGACTTAGACTCACGATCAGTTTCTATGAACGAATCGTGACGTAACAGAAGACGTGATTCTAAAATATTTTTCATGCAACGCTTGGTCAATTCTGAAATGCAATCTCATGTTCACGATGTTTTCACTTAGTTCATGATCAGATTTCTGTGATGCGATGATAAAAATGTAATAGTCACGTGCTTTGAGCATTTATATCTCATGCATTTTGCTGATACTTTTTATACGTAACAATTTAATGTAGTTTTATATCTTTTTGAAGTTGTCTAGACTGTTACGACATGGGGGACTTAAATAATACTTCTATTTTAGAGTGTACGGGAATCATCGACATTCGAAATTCCCCTACTGATGGAGTGATGGCCTACGCACAAAGGTTCCGTGCAGGAACTAAGTGCAGAAACCAAACCCACTAACGAAGAAGAACTCACCTATATTTTTTTATCATTATTTAGTTGAAGATAAATTTGAAGAGTAGACTGTTTTACATGCTTTTTCAAATATCCTTACGGATTTTTTATTTTAGTCTCATCTCCCATCTGTGACAACGAATATTTTTTTTTCATTCCTAGAAGTTATCTCGATATTGATACACAGAAATAACACAAGTCCAGAATAAAATCTATCCATTCCATACAATAATCGAATCCTTTTTCTTCTTACCCGCCGAGAAATAAATGCGATCCGATCCGTTTCGCAATAAACTTGCAAACAAAGGTCGGACTTCTAATCCTGGGCTTACAAAGATGATCCTCAACTTCGATAAGACATATACAAACTTCTTGCCGGACTTTCATACAATATCATCGAACAGATATCCTGAATTCCAGATATTACAAAGGAAACTAAGTTATAATGACGTTGTTATTAGTTTCACTATTATACGAATTTTCATACGAAATAAAGGGCTTACTCATCCAATGGCTATATAAATATGGAGCACTTCAACTTCTATAAAATCCTAATTCTATAGAATGTATTGTTTATGAAATAACGTAGTTTGAATAGCTACGACTTAGATCAATAGTTATAATACATTTAAGAAATTAGACATACGGTCGGCACAGTGTTTGTGCGGTTGGCTGGTTAGCTAAGTACCGAATGGGTTCAATTTCCGCATCGTACTAAATGTTTGTATAGCCCTTAGATATATGTTCTGAGTCTGGGTGTTTGCATATGTGAATTTAAATAATAATACAGGAAAAATCTTAGTGTGGTGGGCGACGTTATAACAAAAAGAAAACTATAATTTAAAATATATACACACATTAATAAAAACATATAACTAACTAAATAGTTTAAAACGTGTGTATGTTTTACGCTGCCATATTTTCCATTGAAAATATGGCGGCGTAGGAGATAATACGACCAAAAAACTAGCGGCATTGCCCCGTTGTATATAACAATGCTGACTTCACTAGTTAAAATAATAGTATACTAGTATCAGTAATACTATTTTAAATAATAATTATAAGAATGCTGGTATTACTTACGACAACGCGTGACAAATGGTAATCCCCATTTGTCACGCGTTGTTGTAAGTAATGCACACTTAATTCCAAATCGCATTGCTGCGCATTGCACTTGTATGCAAAAGACTCTGAGAATAAAATGCGAAATAGTCAGATAAACAATATGACTTAATCAATAGGTATCTACGTTAAATTTATTTTAAACTAGGTTCAGCCCGTGAATCCTTTCGTGTGAAATATCTCTTTTTTCGAAAGAGGAATATAAAACACACTTTCACATTTATAATACATTAGTGACCCACCCTGGCTTTGCACGGGTGCAATGTACTAATAATAATGCATGTATTCTAAGTACATACAGACTTTCCTATTGAATCACTATCTATGGCTAAAAAGAAATTCACATTAAATCCGTTGCGTAGTTTAAAAGATCTAAGGGTGTAGACAGCGGGAGTAACATTGTTTCATACTATGTAAAGAATTTTAAAGAAAAACTCTCATCAGGAGTTTCTGTCGTATCGTGGATAAGTTTACAAACATTTAAATTTACTTGCACGAACACTCAGAATAAAATCAGCCTATAAGTTTCCTACTCCTGTGACAGAAGCCTCCTCCCTAAGAGAGGGAATGGGTTATAATCCACCACGCAGGCCGACTGCGGGTTGGTGAATGTCACATGTCATCGCATTTTTGGTCTGAGGACATGCCAGTTTCACACTGTTTTGAAAGCAGGGTTGATAATGAAAATTGCACAAATTAATGTGCCTGTTCGAACCCGTAACTTACAACTTGTAAGACGTGCCTATCGTCGTAACATCAGAAGCTAGTGCACGATTCGAATCAGTAGTTTCCTATGGAGAAGCACCGGCAAGAAACTTCATGGTTACTCTTTTCAAAACTTAATATTATTGAATTATTTATTGTTCTTTATTAACACTTTAAAAACTTAAATAATAAAAACCCTAAAGAGCATATATACATCTAAAAATAAACTAAAATATGGCATCCAGAAATTCGTGCGCATCGCTGTCCATTGGTAATGTGCCCAAAAGACTGGCGGCGTTGCCACGTTATATGGCAATGCTTAACCTCTGTCCAAGATAAAAGCCAGCCCTTGGGTCACGCGAAGTGTCAACTAGACGTCTGGATAGATCTTTAAATAATTTGTGAGCACTCGGACCCCACGACCCCAAGTTTTCAACCCCAAACGTCTCAAAAATATAACTACCAACAAGGTTATTATATTTCCGCCGCTTCCAAAACTTAATTGATTTTTACAGACTTGCCATAATACACCTTTATAGGTATGAAAGGACAGTATAGACCAATTAATATAGTACAATGTAATTACAAACCAAAACGAATCTAAGAAGTCCTCGCAATCACATAAAAAAGGAGCCTTAGCTTTTAATCGACTGTGCCTCTTTTAAACAATTTAAAATATTTTTTGCAATATTTCTAGTTCAGATCTAATCATAAGTGCGCAGGAGACAGATCGTCGACATAAGTGTGTTAGTAACGAAGAAAAAAATGGTGCCTTAAAGCTTCGCTCGTCACGACTTTCCACACGTCGTGACTTTGTAATGGAAGCCGGCGAGAAATTGACAAGCGACCGACGGCCCTTGGTGGTACTGTTAACTTTAATAACGAATACCAAACGTCCATTTAAAGACGGCAATAATGAGAAGTGTCGGTGGTTTAAATATAGGTCTTTTGCTCGGCTGTGGTACCTTTTTTCTGGTGGGAAAATCATCAAATGACTTCTCCCCCTGTGGATGGAGCGGAAGGGAGTGTCAGACTTCTACTGACTGAAACCCACACTCCTTTTCTTTCTTCTCCTTCAGTTGTTTTTATTCATAATATGCACCTGATGGTAAGTGATGATGTTCGGCAAGGGACAGGTTGTGGTACCTACATCTTGGTCAATGTTTTTTTTTTTGACGGTTTGGACTCTATGCCTTTTGCATTTTGTTACAAGATTATTCATTCAACTATTTGTTTCACTATATACATAGAAAAAAAAAATTGTTTGTCGTGTATGCAGGGCAACAGCTCAAATACATTATAATAGTCATGTAATAAATAATAATAATATAACGTTTTAAACGAGTCATAAAGAATAAATAAGGCATTCAATGAAATACAGATTAATTTAATGTTATTTAAATTGTGGACTATGCATCAATGTGATTGTAAAGCTATTGGATTTATTATATCAAACTTATTTTTACTGCAGTAAAAATTAGCTGTTTTGAATTTTAAATAAGACATAAAATAACGCGACCCAGTTAAATCAATTTCACAGGTTCAGTCCGAAATATTTTCTGGGAGCTGTCTGAATAATTAATTTAGCCACAAATAGATTTGCACAAAATATTCCAGTAATTTCTTTCCCGTCTAGGTACTACTCAAACTGCCAGTCTTAAAACCTATAAATACTGAAGAGCCCTCATAAATACTATCTAAAATTCGAAACAAAAAACTAAGCGAAGTAAATGCCATAACTTTTGAGACAAACTACAAAAACACAAGTCCATCTCGTACTTATTCCTCACGGGAACTGAAAATAGACTTTTACTAAGAAAACTTCGGTCACTAGGTAAATAAAAGCCTCGGAACGAAGTACGAGATCAGAGTTCTGTTCTGCAAGTAAGGCTTAGAACACACGACCTCTGGTTTAGCGTTACAGTTCGTGACATTGTTAAAGAGAAGCGCGAGCATGAGTTTGCAAGTTCAGTTCGCTTTGAAATATACGAGCGACATGCGTTTGTTAGGTTTCTAGTTGTGTAGAACTAAGCTTGAAGGTATGTTGTATCTGAAAGTAGTGTAATGTTTGTTTGAAGACTAGTGTAGTGTTTTTTTTTAAGTTATGTTGTATCTAGAAATTGCACCCTTTGGCACATATTTTACAGACGTTGCCCTTCAAGCAGAGCTTTAGAAATGTAAGCGCTTTTTTTAAACCATTTCTTTTAAGTTATTTGAAAATATGACATAGTCGAGTTCGGCTTTTTATTTTAGACGTTACATTCATTTTAGACTGTTTGAATTAGGTATTAAATCTAGCACAATGACACAAAGATCAAAAAGAATTATTTAAGTACTTGTGTTACAAGTTAAAAGACGTAGTACTAAAAGTTAGGTATATAATTTTACTTAATCAAAAGGAAGTCTTCCATTCCCAGTATAACACGCGCGCGCTTCATCTAGAACAATACCTAATTAATAACAAACTACTAACTTTGATAATAATACCAGGAAAAGTAACATCAGGACGAACTTTAAAAATATCTATTCCGAACGTGTACACCGAACTTTTCGACCGCCGCGCGCCGTATCTTATTATAACTTCTTTATTTTCTTTCTGAATTAAAAAAGTTATTGCAACCAAGACATATTATATCGTAAAAAATATAATGAACCTCCGTACCGTCGTCCCGACACTGAACGTATCAGTAACAAACTTTTTTCTAAAAGCTCGGAATATTAAAATGTTTGCAAAACATGAGGATGTGTGGACGTACAGTCCTCAGTTTATTTCTGATTCAAATTAATGAAAATCTCGTCTAAAATTTTGTTTTTGCATAATTATTATAGAAGAGCGACATGTTCTAAACTTTTTGTAAGCACTGAAGTACTTACTTAATTATATTAAAATACATATTTAGTTTATTCAAAATTATAATAATATCGCCTTTATTAATAATCTAGAAATTATGATATAAAAACATTAAAGTTTCATTCATAAATCATAAAACAAAAATAAAAAACTTAAAACTTACCTATATAGCTCGATCACTGGCAGATAAACTTCAATGCAAAGAGTTCATTAGAGCATTTTAACTTTCGAACATATACACGAATAATAAATTCCCTCCAATGTTTTTTATTGTCCAATATTTTTTTTCTTAGTTTTCAAACGTCGAATGTCATGCGTCCCGAGTTGAAAGAGCGTGGTCGCGCGCGGGCTCCGGCTAGTAAAGGCGGCAACACACTGCGAACGCGGCTCGGGCTGCGCCAGTGCCCCCTCCGGCTATCACTCTACTTTCGGTTATTCTCTCGCCTCCCTCGAGACAGAGACCGATTTATCACGGTGGCGTATCTGTGTTAGCTCCCAGACAATCCAGAATCAACTCGAAACGTGCCGTGCCAATCTTTCTGATACAGACCACCTTACGTACCGTAAGTGTACTCATTGCTTCAAAACGTCACTGACCGCATAATGTTGCAGATAATGAGTTTGAAGGCAGACGAAAATTGTTCGTTAGCCGAAAAAGGCTATTTAGTTGCAATCGGGACGGCCTTAGCGAAATCATTAATTTTATCAGATTCTTAACTGTTTCTTGCGTGACAGGCCGTTGACCTCTCACACTGGTCCAGTTACAACGGTCCGAACATGTAAAACGCTCATTAGTACCTAGTAAACAATCTGTTCCACAACGTTACATTAAGTTTTTGTGCTTAAGCTTTTTAAAATCTGTAATTTATAGTTTCTATTAGGCTTTAGAATACTTGACATCGAAATCCGGATTACTTCGGTTATCTTAAGTTATGGCTTTAATTTTTGTGGGTCACGTGACGGCTGTATTTCATAAATAACGATCAGAGTCACTGGGTCCAACTCCATGTACAAAATAAACATACTACTCAAACCGTATGAGCGGTATTATCATCAATTATAAGCGAACAATAATTAATTAAGGAAAGAGCCGATCATGCTGCTAATATATTTATCTCAGCATTAATAATGACCAACATGACAGTTGAGATTCACCGGTGACCCAATTTCTTCGGCTACAAGTTCTATTGTTATGTTCAAACGCGGACGAAAGTAAATTTCTCCTAATGGGTCAACCTGAATACATATCATGTCCACATTAGTATGGCAAGGACGTGAGACGTGCACTTGTAAAGTGTATATGGACGTAAGTGGACATATCGATTTGTAAAGTCATTACTCATTATTATTAATTGTGTAAAGGAGGTCGGATCTGTTTAGAATATAATGTCCTGGTTTATGAATGGACTGTTTTAATTGTACCAGTTTTTTATTTTTTATTGACTAGGTGTAGCTTTTATTCGCTTAATTTATTGACCAACATTTTGCTTTTTTGTGGCCAGGATTTTGTATTAGTTTTTGATGAATATGAAAGCCTGGCAATCTTTCAACGTATTATTCAGATCGGAAAAATACAAACATGCATATTTTACTTTAAAAAATGGATTATTAAAGTTGAAGATATAGATATAGACCTCTTCAAATTTTTTTATTAAAATCTTGTTATTATGACTTGATCTCTTTTAAAAATTTGTATGCTTTTATTTTTAATTTCTCTAGCCCAAAGTTAACCAATTATGTTAAACTAAGCTTTCTCTTGGCAAATTATTGAAATAAAGACAACTTTAAGAATAAATAAGTTATTATTTATGTATTAATTTATTTTATATTATTATAATTATATGTGTATTGCTTTTCTTTGGGTCGAGTTACCTGAGATAAATAAAATCATAGTAATAATTATATACTTAGCTTTTATTATAAATCGTAAAAATGAGGACGGAAATGTGAGCTTCCTGAGCTTACATTTCCGTCCTCATTTTTACGAAACCAAGTCCGAAGTTTTCTCGAGTGAGTTTTTATTGGAATCATAATCAGACGCTTACTTGACAGACTTTTCTATTACAGTTTCATAATTTGAACACAAGTTGTGACAACATAATATAAATACAAAAGCATAAAAGATTAAAATGCTCACATTTCAATCAAAACTCCTGCTTACTACTTAAAAATCATGATGCTTCCTGAATTGGTTCATAATAAGTGTGATTATTGTATCGAATTATTGAATAATATTTTTTCTGAAATACTTATCAACAATTGTTTGTTTCTCAAATAAATAAACAAAGAAATTATGTTGCGTTGTCAAAAAAACCCTCGGTCTTACTGACACGTCTTAAATCTATTATGTTTTCCGCGGAAAGAATAAGGTAGAAGTTATACAAGACACAAAGCTGTATCTCTTTTTCAGAATAAAATCATAAAGGCATTGGCACAACATAGTACGTTGATGGATTTTCATAAATTGAAACGGAAAATAATGCTAGTATTTCCTTTAAATATAACAGACAGATCAATAAATGATTACCCCGGGCGATTCCAATTATTATAAGTACACCTTAAATAGCAGATTGATTCGAATTGTAACTACGTACATATTTGTCAGAGATAAAACCCGTATCAAAAATAACAATCAATTTGTCGAAAGCCAGACGCAAACACAAACAAAGTTGTATTTACAGATGGATCTGAGTTATGACCTGTGTAATCTTCGCTAAGACAACACAAAGCGACCCGACCTTAGTAATCATGTCAACGAAAGCTTCCCACAATTTTTTTAAAAGTACAAGCAAATACCACAGGATTGCGTCCTTCATCTAAAATTTAAAACAGCTGCCTCTCAGTTAATTGCTGGTGAACCGAGTCTTTGCAGAACATATGAAATGTTGGTCGCTCCTGCAATTGTTCAGGGATACAATCCTTTACACAATAGTGGTAAAAAGTTGAATACGTAATTATATTTTCCTTTATATGAGTCCATGCTTCTGTGGTATTTTCTGTCATAAAAACTTTGTAAACTCGGTCTGAATCCCGTATGAGATACGCTCGAAATATAACGCCCATATGTTCAAATTATGAGTACAAATACGGACGAGGAAAAGCTTTTAACATCACTAACTCAGTGTTAACCACATTAACGATATACATATACACGATGATATACGACACACAAATTACCGTATTGGAGTAAGCTTTACAAATCACGTTTTAAATCGTCTAAAATTAGACTAATTTACTTTTAACGGCAACAGAACTTTGAAAGCCTTTTCAAGCTCCTTGAAAGACCTTGACAACATCTTAGGAATGCTCGGCACGTCTTGTTGAAATATATGAAAATTAGAGAGCTCGCCGGCATCCCAGTTTGTTCCAGTAATTCACAGATCTATTAACTACTACCGTGACTTGATTAGGCCTCGATTTGTAAAAGAACAATGCCTACAGGCCACAGGGTCACAAGATTCCGTTCTCTCGGTTTTCTGTCTAACTAATTTCAAAGTGATTAAACTTTGCCCTTTTCAGTCCTAATGAGCTTGGCCAATTTTGTAATCCTAAACATTTTATTTGAATTTGCGACATTCAAATTGAGTCTTCATTCCTTTGCTATAGTATCAAAGGGTCTATAGACATAACTTTCAATTTGTTTTGTTGCCTTCTGTAACTAGTTTTTCTCAGCCAACGTTGCTCGTTTTGCGTTCGCATTTAATTTACCTCGAGCTTCTGGAAATAATCTTGTTATATTGAATCTGCAAATAGAGTAAACTTATAAAAATCTGTACGGCAACTTCTGCAATCTAAATAAGAGATGACGTTTGACTAACTGAAACTGATTGAAAGACAAACAATGGAATAATGGTGAACCAAAATTGATTGTTCTGAACAGCATTTTTAAGACGTAATAATATGGGTTTAAAATAAACAATTGCTTGGTTCATCTAATCACAAATATATACAATAAATCTCTGTATGACTTTCAAAAGTAAGTACGTAATTCACAAATTACCGTATAATGAATGAACAGAACGTACTTCTAATAAAGAACTTGCACTTATTATCGAACTGATTATCGAAGTAAAAGAAGTTGTAAAGCAGGCCACACCGCATCTCCAGACTCCAGGGAAATCTAACGCGCTTGGCACCGCAATGAGCTTCTATCATAAGAAGTAAAACCTCCGACGTCCTTTATTTTCTCCACGTAATTACATGTCATCCCTATTATCTTTGAATGATGGCAACACTAAAATCCCTCGAGAGCGATTGTGGCAATAAGTTATTTCGACCCTTTTTATGGAACCCTCATAAACTACCAATTTGTTTGGATTTGGTTGCAAAAGGCTTATGTCCAGACGACATCAAATATTCATAATTCAGTTCAATAGGGGGTTATTTCATTGAATAACCGTTTCATGAAAATAAGAATAGAAAATTTATAACCTGGCAATATTGGTGATTATTTCCAGTAAAAACTGTATTTATTATTATAAAATTGTAGACATCTCAATCTATGCATCTAACTATTCTCAACCATTTTACATAAATGAAACACAATCATAAAAAAACTTTAGAGCCTGCAGTAACTTTTAGCTGTAAAAGATAAAGAAATCGTAATTTCTGTCTTCTTCACAATAACAACGGTAAGCAAGTAAATAAGCATCTTTCTATGCGAACTACTCATTAGGTACAGTAAAAACTGGCAAGTATGAAATAGACCTTTTGAATGGGTTCCGTCCATAGTTACACTTACATTTGTGTCAATCAAAATATTCCATTATTCTTTATTTATCGTAATAAGAACTGGTGCTGATTACCCTGCCAATCCTTAAAGTAAATTAGAAGAGAGGTAACACTTAATTTTTTAATACTTATGATGGGAATACAAGCTCTCATCTATTAAACAGCATTTCATCTTTATGGTTATGGAATTTTCAAATTGTATGTAGGTATATGGCAAAGGAGATCTTCAACGTGAAACATGATAAATGTGGAACGACTAACAGAAAAAATACTCCTTACAGTTGACATCTATGATTGAACTAAAATAATTGCCACTTTTTTGGCTCAATCGTATTTATTTTAGTTCAAAAACAGAATCTATGCCATCAACTGTTTAGACTAATTGAAAAGTAATCAGTTGGAACTGTTTAATTTTTTTAACCAAGCAGTCTGCTTTTGTATCTTTACTTCTTAAATACTCATAATGTCGTACATCGTAAACCCAACAGTTTTTTTTTAAGTTACGTTGAAGTGTCCTATAATTTCTCTTCACGTTACACGTGTTCTAAAATTTCGCTTCACATCAAAACCTCATCTAATTCTACGAACCACAACTGTTCATGAAAACTAAAATTCAACTATTCCAATTTCAGTTGTGTAATTCTGTCGTCACTTCCACTAATATCAAACAACTGGAAACGTCAAACTGCCACAGTGAGAGGGCAGCCATGAGAGTTGGATATACCAACTGTCACTGACATAATTTCAAAGTAGTTCTCTTCTAAATCTTTAACGGATCCCTAAAATCGGACAATGGAACAAGAATATGGTAAAGCTGTAGAAGAAAATTTATTTTTTCTTGAGTCACTCGACTTGTATATTTAACACTAGCTTCTGCCTGCAGGTTTTACCGCGTAGAAATTATTACAAAGGGACATACTCTCGGGGAATAGGTATTCTTTGATACGGCATTTGATACATTGAATCCACAATTGAGCCCTTTTGACGCAGCCATGTGGGCTGGCACACGTCGATTATCTCGTTCCTATTCTGTGTTGAGACGAAAGTTTATTTTTGTTGTATATTCTCTAAATTTTGAGTGTCCTGTGGCATGGTCCAAATAAATAATTTTTCCTTCTTTCTATATCATGTGATATTTTGACCAATGACTTAGACGTTTTGACAAACGATTTTGACGTTTTAAGAAAAGCTTTTGACAGATGTTACTGGTCTAGAGCCTATGTAAAAACCTTGTGCAAACTCCCATCCAAAGCTGATGAAATGTTAAGGGAAAACAAACCAATGGACAGAGTTACCCGCACATACATATATAGGTACTATAAGTTTTGATTATTACAGCTACTATTATTTATGTAGAGTTTGAGGTTAGATAACCATCCTCCTCTTGAACGCGTTATTTAAATTATATACTGTTGAATTAAGTATTTCTGCTTAAATAATATGGGTACAGCGGATAAGCGTATGACATGTATGAATAAATAATTAATAATAGTGTAGGATTATAACTTAGTTTTTAAGTACAGGACCAGGAAAATTCCCTTAATCTCAAAGGATGTTTTTTTTTTATTTCAAACTTCTTGTGATGTGGGTACTAAGAATCAGGGATCATGTAAGAGCATTAAGTGACAGTAGTTTTAAAGTACGTCTTTGATCTGTACCGAATTGTACAATAAATGTAAATGCACACAAAACAAGCGTGTGCGTGAGGAATTCTTATTCACATGTTTAAAACCGGGAATCTTGATTGTAATGCATAATATTTTCATGACTAGCTATTAAACTAACGCCATACCTGTATTTTGATAGTAAAAGTTATAATTATTTTTTACTTGCTGTGCTGAGTTCATATCACATACGCGATTTTCCCCGTATAAGTCCCAATCTCGTGGGAATCCTGGAAAAAGTATATATTCGCCTCCTCTATCTTCCAGTGAAAGTCCTAGTAAAATCAGTTCAGCCAGTCCAAAGGTTATCCAGGAAAAACAGAAAGATAAGCCGACTGACAGACAAAAGTACAGTTTTAGTACTTATTTTAGTACTTGAGAAAAAACGGATATTTTAAAATCCCTTATTTTTTAATTAAATATGAATACAAGTTGTATAAATAATTATAGATCGATCACACGCGTTTTTTAACAAAACTTAAATCAATCCAAATAAAAGCCATTGCTCTTTTCTTTGTTCACACCAATCTAATTAGGTTATTTTTTAATACAATATTTGATTTAGTTTTGCGCAGAGCATTTTTCACCCGGGCATAGTCACTGGCGGAATCTATAGTTTGCAAATATTGCGTAATATATAAGCGTATGTTTAGATTGTCAGAGATCGGATTATAGGCGTAACTCTTGTTCACACATATTCGTTGTCTGTAAGTCGGATCAAGAGGGTTTCGTTTGGCTTTGAGTTTCGGGTCAGCTTAGCTACGTGTCATTTCTTACATGATCCTTTATCATAATATAAGATGAGGCTTGATTAAGTGGTCTGATCTTTTTTATTGTTAAGGAACATTTTTGTACGAATTTTGGGGTATTAGATGATTGAAGAAATGAAGAAATCTTTCTGATTAATTAGCCGGATAGGCAAAAGTCGAAGCTAATTTAAGTCGCTTCAAGACAGCATTTAATGTTCCGCTGCTTGGTGCTAGGCACTTTCAAAGTTTTTTTTCGTAATTAATGCATAATTTATTAATTAAGGTATTCAACTTGGTGATATACGATAAAATGCATAAATATTTATTATTTATGCATTTTATCGTATAACACCAAGTTGAATCGTCGTAGTATGGCGGACAGAACTCCGGCGCGACCTCACGGTGGCAAGGAAAGAGTGACTGTCGCAACCGAGAGCTGGGCACGCCGCTATCACGGTGAAAAGTCTCCTTTTTAAGGAGTACCTTGAGATCTCCAGTTATAACCTGGGGGTGAATAGGTTACTTCTATGTAAGCTTGCTTCATCTTCGACCATTTGATCGATAACCATCAAGTGAGAATACGAGCCAGCCTTTCCTTGACGAAAAATTTCGATCATTCGAAGAAAAATGAACTTAAATAAAGATATAATTCCATAATTTTCGAGTTCCCTTAATCTAGCATGAGTTTAAAAGATCGTGTTTTCTAGATCACGCTGTTCCGTTTGTTAGCGCGAATTATGCTCGGCTTACACTTAGCACAAGTACAAACACCATTGTTGTCGCACGAATGGAATTTAATTACGCAGACTTTGATATGGCGGAATTTTTTATGGGATGTTTAATCCGAAGACTGATTGATTGACTGATTTCAAAATAATTGTCTCTTCTCAAGTTATTTACACTACGCTACCAAACACAAACTAACCTTTTAAAATGTTTAGTCTGTCTTCTTATTTGTCCCGCCTAGTTTCTGGAATGGTGGACCAATTTAACTGGGACTTTCACTGGAAGATAAAGGAGTTTATAGGGCAACATAATTATGGGCTACTTTGTATCCCGAAATTCCCACAGAATCGACGCAGATGATCACGCAGATGATCGAGGCAGAAGATCGAGATTTACGCAGGAAATACCGCGAAGGTAGAATATCGACTCCCATGCAAACGATGTCGCGGACACAGCGAAGTATTCACCTATATCTATATTATATTATAAAGTGGAAACGTTCAATCAATCATTTATTTTGTCAAACATAGGTAAAGTTAGAGATAGTGATGAAATAGAATAGAATAGAATTTACTTTATTGTACACCAAAATTTAAACACACCTATTTAACATTATTTCTTAAATCCATGGTTACAATGGCGGTCTTATCGCTAAAAGCGATATCTTCCAGACAACCTTTGGAAGGACTTTCAAAATTTTAATTAAAGTGGGGAGGGCTAAATTAGTGTACTCATAAAACAGAAAATAATATATACTTATATATACATATCTAGAATATATATTTGTATACATAGACATACAAATATATAAATACAATACAATACATAAGTAATTATATATAAATATAATGTCTTCTTTAACATCATGTGGAGAGGAAACAAAAGAATAATTATAAAATTGAACGAAATTGAAAGAAAAGCTTGTCTTACTGACACCGGCAATGCATTCCACAAACGAACAGCTTGCACCGTAAACGATGAGCCATAGAATTCAGAGGAATGTGCAGGCATTGAAAGTCTCAAATTCTCCGATGATCTCAAATTTCTAACATGTGTGTCATGAAGGAACTTAAAACGTTCTTTGAGATAAAACGGAGTTGTTGGATTGAAGAGAATACTGTAGAGTAATGATAAAAAATGAGCATTCCGGCGAAGGCGGATAGGCAGCCACTTGAGTTTAATGCGAAACTCAGAAACATGATCATATTTGCGCAAACCAAATATGATACAAACATTTTGGAGTCGTTCAAGCTTAAACAGCTGCACTTCAGTAAGATCTGCATAACTTGCATCAGCATAGTCGAGAATAGGGAGAAGAAGAATGAAAATATGCGCATTATGTTTTGCCAATATATAGCGTACAAAATCGAGTCATACAATATAATTATATTACAATACAATTAAGAAGCTTTGTCAAAAAATATAAAATTCCATTAATATACATATGTCAACAAAGTAATTATTATATATTATTTATTTATAATTATGACTACAAACACATAAATACACCTGTATGTCATTAATAAACTCCGTGATAGAATAGTAACATCTATCCAAAAGAAACCTAAACAAAGACTTCTTAAAGGATCCCAGACACTCTTTATTTCTAATAGCCACTCGTATCCCATTATATATTTTTGAGGCCATACCGAGCACACTTTTACTAAAAAAAAGCGATGTTATGGGAGTTAACACGTTTGTTTAAAAAGTATAGTATGGATGAGGCTTGAAGATTGAAGAAGGTTAAGTTAAGATAAGCTACTTTTTACCCGACTGCAAAAAGGGGGGTTATGTTTTTATCGTGATAAAATCCACGGGAGCCAAGCCCTGCGCGTCTGCTATTATTAAAATAATATTATTGAAAGTAACTTGTTCAGCTATTTAGGATGATTTATTAAGCTTTTAGTGACATCAGCAAACTATTACTCACCTTTTCTTTCATAAAAAATCATCATGACCATTCTACGTGACAACGTTGCCTCGGTGTTCTGGATACTCATTCCGTTTTCTTGACTTGTGAAGACGCAGGAATTCATAAGAATTTCACTCACTTACATTTATTACTTAAAAAAGACTACTCTCTTAGAGCGATAATTTATTTGTACCATGTACCTAAGTTACTTTCATGCGAAGCACTTTCGTGACACTTTGGTGAAATAAATATTGTATATGAACATGAGGTATTTATCATACGTCGCATGAACTAAACAAAAATTGGCCAAGTGCGAGTCAGACTCGCCCATGAAGGGTTCCGTAGTAACTATAATAATATAATATAATATGTATATTTATTTGATGAATAAAAAAAACCTTAAAAATGTCTTAAAACCAGCTTATTTACATTTTTACAACTACGCTAAATAACTTTGTTTTTCATAGTGTTTGTATGAATTACAAAGTTATATTTGCGGTTTTATAAAATATGTTGTATCTCAAAAACTGCTAACCTGATTTCGTTCAAACTAACTTTGATTGAAAGTTTACATTACGATCTACAGACATATATTTCTTTTAGATTTTTCACTCCATTATTATAGAAGTTAGAGGGGAGGACACATTTTAAACGATTGACTTTATGAAAAAGTGGTTTTAAAAACCCTTATATCATTTTTAAAGACCTGTCTATAGACACACTTAGGTTCATGAAAAAAAAATATTTTCAGTTCAAGTTCCATGTATTCCCCCCTTTATTTTAAATTATTTTTATTTATTTTTCCTAAAATCGGAAAGCGGTTTACAGAATACATCTACCTACTAAGTTTCACATGTATAGTCTTAATAGTTACGGAATAAAATGGCTGTGACATACGGATGGACGGACAGACAGACAGACAGACAGACGGACAGACATATCAAAACTATAAGGGTTCCGTTTTTTGCCATTCGGCTACGGAACCCTAAAAATGGCTCATACTTTTTTATCAGATGGGAAAAACATCGAATGACTTCTCCCGCTCTGGGTTAAGTGGAAGGGTGTGTCAGACTTCTACTGATTAAAAACCCATCCTGTTCCTTCAGCTGCCCTTAAGTTCCGGGGCCGTGGTATCTCGTTAAAACATTCCCGCAAACCCGGCAGGCAATGGCCCCGTCACCGGTGCTGACAGCTATCGCTTTCGCTACCGGACGGTGAGCTAGCCCTGCTCGCCGTCCACAAGCCCGCGCCTACGGTGGCCGGAGATCGGCTCGCGATCCCCGACGCCCGGGGTGTCTCTCGCGGCGGCTGGGGCGTGAGGAAGAGAATTACCTCTCCCCCGCGAGTTTGGCCTCCTCCTTCGCTAGCATTACTGCCTCGCAAAGGGAGGCGACCGCATCCCATTCCCTCTCGCTCCGCACCATGGTCTGAACCAGGACCGGGCGCGACAGGTCACCACCGCCGATCGCCTCAATGAGGACACGGCAAAGCCCTGCCCAAGCGGGGCACAGCTCTACCGTATGCTCCACCGTATCCTCCGGGTGGTCCACACAATGACGACACCCGGGCGTGTAAATGGCTCATACTTAACATAGAAACAATCGAAAGCGGTATCTGACTATTTGAAAAATCTAAATGTATAAATATTTCTTGGAAAATTTTACTAAAATACTTGTGAGAAAAAATGGAAAAGAAACAAGTTGTAAGATTGAAACGTAGTATTTATGACGAAAATGACTTTGACGTGACGTACGAGTGACGTCACACGCAATTAGCTCTCCCTGTTTATAATATTGACGACACGTTTGGCGCAGTGATTGAACGTTTGGCTGTTGAGCGACGCATTGCGAGTTTGGAATCAGGTTTACTTATGAGCTAAAAATAGTTCGGTGTCTGAGTGTTTGTGTTGTTTGTAAACGATGCAATTAGAATACAGTAGAAATTCATAATTAGGTAGCAATGTCTTTAACAAAAAAAGATTAAAAATAATCAAAATATAAGATTCTCAAACGCTCACCATTCTGCTCCTGAGTTTACTGTATGTGAAACCTTTAAACAGAATATAAACACTTTCCTTAAACATTTTAACGTTTCACATAGATCTATGCATACTAATAAGAGTCCAATAGTGCCCTAGTCACGTTCACAATAATCTATGGGGTTCAAAGTTCGAAGATCTATAAGCTGATGGGATCAACCATAAATATCAAGCAAACTTGCATAATATTAGAGAAATATTGTAGAATACTTTACAGAAAGGTACACGGTGTACGTGATTTAACTAAACAGAGAACGAAATTTAACGTAGATATAGTTAAAACTGAAACGGCTACAGAATAATATGTAGCAAAGTAAATACAAATATATCTAAAAAATAAGGTATCTAGTCAACATTCGATATTTCGATCTATACACAGGTAGATCTTCATCTATATTATGTAGATACTAACACTTCTCCACGACTTTATCTGCGTGGATTTCAAAATGATTTATACCCTATAGCAATTCCTAATAATGCAGCTTACAACCAAAGGAAGATTTTTTCGAATTGCATCATAAGTTCCGAAGATTACCCTCTACATACAAACTTACAAACAAATCTTACCTCTTTATAATATTATTAGTATAGATTTCCTACGAGTACTGTCAAGTTAACAAAATAATTCAAATTTTATTTTGCAATTAACACAAAAAAAGTGGACAAATGCGAGTCCGACTCATGAAGGATTCCGTAGTAGCAAGTACAGATTAGCGAAAAATAACTTTGTTTTGCGTGGTGTTTGTATGAAAGACAAAGTTATATTTGCGGTTTTTGAATAAGTGCTATATCTCAAAAACTACGGCACTTAGGCAATTTTTATTGAAAGGGTTCATTGATCTCAATTACCACTTTCAATAAAAAATAGATCACTGCAGCATTATATTTTTAGATTTTTCACTCTCTTATTTTAAAATTTAGAGGGGACACCACCGATTTTATCACTTTCGAAGTATGTATCACTTTCAAACGATTGACTTTTAGTGAAAAATACCTGAATGTCATTTTTAAAGTCTACTTTAGACACCCTACACCTAAAGGTTTGATGATTTTTTTTTTTGTTTCGCTTCCATTTATGAAGAAACAGGGCATGAAGGATTGGAATTCTCTGCCGGAGTCTGTGTTTCCTGATAACTATAACCTAGGAGTCTTTAAGTCAAGAGTGAATAGGTTACTTCTAGGCAAGCGTGCTTCATCTTCGACCACATCATCGCTTAACATCAGGTGAGATGGTGGTCAAACGCAAACGTATCAACGATAATTTTAAAAAAGTTTTCGGGCAACACCAACTTTAACGTGGGCAACCTTATTAGTATACATTTTATTAATTCAGCGGTATTTGTATTTCAAAATATTGACGGACGTATAATCACGTTAAGTCTAAAGCTTCCACAAAACCCAGGAATTTATTATTATATAGGGCTTTACTACCTGAAATGGAACATGAAATTTTTATTCTTCTTTGTTACAAATATTACTTATTTATACTCGTCATTTATTTCGTTAATTTGAAACTAAATGAGGCCAGTTCTATTTAGCTGACTTCTTAAATTCCTTGCTTCAATACTATTATGATAGCTTACCTGTGTGTAGAAATTGGTAACATCAAATACTAGCTTCTGTCTTCGAATTCGCTCGCGTGACAAGTTTTCCTTTCAGCGAAATAAAAGTTCCTTATCTCCTTCTCTGAGGTCTAATATATATCTGTACCAAATTTCGGTAAAATCAGTTAAGTGATTTAGATGTGAAAGTGTAACAGATAGACACATTTACTTTTGAATTTATAGTAGGAGTTCTTTTATGTTAGTAGCCATTTGCAATGTGGCTATTATTTTAAAAGCACATTAATTAAAATAAACGGAATAGAATGTATTGCACAACAGACATCATTTTCAGCAATTTGTACCAAAACATTAAGGGATATAATTATTTTATTTATATAGGAACATTTCCATATGAGAAACATTCAAATAGCAAACATAGCAGAATTGTTGTAAAGTAAAAAACCTAAAGCTCCTCACACACAAACGAAAACACCAATGATCTGATTTAAAATTAATTTTACTGTTCAAATAACATTATAACTTGGCGAAACTTATTTACATTAAAAGAGTAATCAGTTTCGTTGCTCTTAGCTCTAGGGAAATATTTAATAAATAAGGTTACTAAATCCTCATACGATCTGAAATTTAACCAGCTACAAAATCTATGTAGGTATGCTAATATTAATTATTATTAACGAGCTATGCCAGTGACTGTGTTCAGGTTAGAGTCGATCCCGTGGGTATTTCGAGATAAAAAGACCTACATAGCGTTACGCTATAACCCCCTCCTATAAAACGACAGACGAAAATTTAAAAAAATGTTTTTTTTATATTTTAGTACCGTGAAAACCTCTACAACCTATTTACTCTTGACTTAAAGACTCTCAGATTATAGTTATCAGGAAACACAGATTCCGGTAGGGAATTCCACTCCTTAGCTGTACGCAGAATGAACGTATGGACGCACGAAACGTTTTGGGAATACTTTTTTTTTTGTAATGTAATGATGGCGCATCGCCGCGCCGTGTCTTGTAGTCTGATGGCGGAACGGGCTTGGTGGAATTAGACTGTGCAACTCCATCGCACACTCCACGAAATGTAACTGATAGAAAACCGAGAGGCTTGTAACTCGTCGCCGATGTTCAAGACTCTGGAGCTTCGACTCAACCAATGCTTCGTTGCCAGTGAGCATCTTTAAATTTACACGCACACAAAGTCCCGCGCAATAACTAGTAATCCATAAAGCATACTTTAGATTCAATTTCCTTTCAATCTATACAAAAAATCGCTTAAGGAACTTCATAAAAAGTTTTTAAGGACGGACAATTTTAGATTCGCGGGGTAGGCATCGCCTAACTTGGTTACGAGTTTAAGGTTCAACTACGGATGTTGCGTACAAGTTATTATGTTGATTTCAATGTTCAAACGAAGAATGAAATTGGCTTCATACTTTACACAGAACTTGTGAAGATCAGGTTGATTTCGTGGAAAAGATATTCTAATCAAGGTTCTTGCAATAATTTACGCCCTTTAATAAATCAGTCTTATCAACCACTTTGAATATATGTATTGGATGAGTTTTATTTTTTGAATTCAATGGAAATCTCCAGGAGCAAAAAAAAAACTTTTTTGCCGAATCAGTTCGCGTATGAACGACTTACAATGTAGACTCAAAGTAGTCTAAAGTGCTACAATGTAGTCTAAAGTATATTTATATTTATAAATATAAATAAAAATTAATTCCTATTTCTCTTTGTCACGCTATATCTTGAGCAAGGGTCTACCGATTTCATTCATGTTTATTTAAAGTTTTACAAAATATAAGATACTTTGTAAGAGGTTCATACGACATGAAAATGTTAGAAAATAACGCAAATAGCTTGCCTATTAACTATTTATAACTTAATGAAAAACCGATAAGATTTAAATCGTTCCTAAATTAAATCAGAAAACATTTATGAGTTTTCTTAACACTCACACAGGGTATTACAACTTTTGAAGAAGATGGAGTTTAAATAACAATCAGCCAATAGTAATTATACCGGTTGCTGGAAAACAGGCTTTCTCTCGATGTGAGGGAATGGGCCTAAGCTCACGACGACCCAGTGTGGGTTGATAGAAGTAACATGATTCCGAAATGGGTCCTAGGACTCCTTACGATGTTTTCCTTTGCCGTTTTGAGACTATTAATGGTGATATAAATACCTAAAAGTAATAGGCCCCAACTCGTAAGGCGAGACTTAAAAACACTTGGTTTAGTCCGATATAAAGGCAGGGCACTGACTCTTTCTAAGATATTATAAACACTCAGATTCCCCACAATATCCGTTTATAATAGTCGTGACTGTCATGTGCTGAAATTTCCCTGGGGCCGCCCACGAAATCGGCAACTTATTCGGGAAATGTGTGATAAATTTAATAAAAAAAAAATAACGTGAGATTTTGCTGTGAGTCATATATCTCGATGTATTTGCGTGCTATTTTTCACGTTCGTTGCTCATAACGCAGGCAGACTCGCTACCAACTTTGTTGAATGACTTATGTATGTATTATATATACCTACTTATAACTTGAGAGGAAGTATTATTTTATACCTAACTTAAATCATCTCGAGACAATAAGGTTTAAGTATGCCTACTTTATTATCAATTTGCCACTGTGACAGTTTTATTATTTACTAGCGACCCAGCCCGACTTAACACTAATCTACATTAAAGAGACAATTTCAAAAATAAAAAGTTACTACATCATCACCGCTTAAAAAGTGATTTGTTTAGGACTTTTTGTTGTTTTTTCATGATCGGGTTTTCAGAAAACCAGTATTTTTATAATCTTACAAGTGTTTTTGTTGACGACAGCTTAACGCAAAAAATATAGTAGGGAGGAGATTCTGAGAGGAAAAGTGTAAATTAGTCACCTGAAATGTTTTCTTTGTTTCATTAATAAACTGTTTATCTAAGCAAGTCATATGACTAACTACATATATCTTCTTAGCTTCGCATAAAGCACGACATTGCATATCAGCCTATAATGTTTCTACTGCTGAGGGGGAATGGGCTGTAATCCACGACCCTAGGCCAGTGCGGGTTGGTAGTTAGATGGCAAATGTCTTCAAATGCTTCTCGCATCATCTAATATTCACAGCTATTATTACAGGAATTTACATATTTTTCAAAAGCCCTGTATTAATAATATAGCAATTAAGCAGTTTTTCCAACTATTACTTATAACTATTTGTAACACTTAAGATCATTGCTTCTTGTTTGCATATTTTTTTTTATATTCAAACGTTCATAACCAATTTTATAACTCAAAATACTCTTAAATAAATTTATTGAACAAATATTCCTTCCAAAGGCCTATATTGAATATTCTCTAAAAACAAGAGAATTTAACAAAACTGGAAAATGAAAACAAACATGCGAACGCAGCATGAATAATAAAACCAAAACTGCACTCTGAACTAGATCTACCTTACCCCGTACCTATGAAAAACAAAATAGAAAATTATATTTTGTGGCTGGCTCTAACACGTATGGAAAGCCAACCTAACCCCAACATAGTTAGTGAAGCTAGGCTGAATAACTCACACCGACTAAATCAGCTTTATCCAGCGCCGGAATATTTTAACTTCCGCTAAATCGCTGGTTTGCACACCAGTGTCGTTTTACTTCTTTTCCTTAAACACGTTAACTGCGGAAACTAAAACCACAGTGTGAACGATGAGTTACGGGACTTGCCCGTAACGGTGAGGCTGTAAAAACAGCGAGCATTAAGTTAAACGATGTTCAATAAAAATAAAATATGAATCCTCCGTGCCTCAGAAAACATTTCCGTTCCGGCTGTCATTTATACGAGTACATCTTTGAGAGTCTATCACACAGCATTAAGTTGTGTGACCATCTAACATATTGAGATACCTCCATGCCTAGGACAGTTGGTGGTCCTGGCTGTCATTTGCACATCTTTGAGAGTCATTATGGGAAGTTAGAAGCCAGAAAATGTGACACTAATCTGGCAGGTGGGTATTTTGTTACCCAGCAGAGTTGTGGAGGTGAGGAATGCAGATCCAAACAAAATACTTACTACTATAACACTAGAAGAAAACCCCAACATGGTTAGTCAGAGACTAAACAGATAAATGATGTTTAATGAAAATATAAAAGCATGATGTTTGATTGTCACTCAGTTATTTCTAGAATACCGTCTTCAATAAAATTATATTCTCTGCACGTAATAATGCAATCTAAGAATTCGAGTCTCACTGAGTGTCTAAATTTCAGAACGCCTTTCAACTGGATGGATCCAGGGATTCAATGCGTGGCAATACATCGTGTAGCCATTGATATTACCAAGTCAGCAACGATCGACAATTTGTTGTCAGACTCAAAATAAATGGTTAATGTGTCAATAAAAAATCTCGTTTCACGATGTTTGTGGTCGCACTCCGCCGAAATGGCTCGACTGATTCTTATGATTTTTTATGTATGTTTGGTAAGTAAGAGAATAGATCGTAAAATATATTTCGTAACTCTGGGGTTACAGGAATGTTATTACGAGCTACCGCAGCCCCTAACCACAAGGGTTACAGAAGAAACAGGCTTTTAGCCAGTAAAAGTTTGACACTCCCATTATACCCAAAGCGGGAGACAAAAATAGGTGATTAGGATGGATGGATGCGTTATCCAGTCTTTTATTCTAAATTGTTGACAAAAATGTTAACACAGTAAATATCAATACCAACGTGAACAGACTTGCGGGCACGGTCATATTTCATTATTATCATCTTCGTTTCCCATTTCCGCCACCCTCAAAGCTCCTCAAAGTCTATTACAATTGGTCTCTAAGTTTTTACCAGTGGCGTTGGAATGGAACATCAAAAACTAGCGGTCTCACAAACTAATCCACCGTAACGGCACGCTCAAACTTCACGCCTCAATCGTTTAAGGGTCTGCAGATAAAAAAGAAGATCTCAAAGAAACAATGCGAATAGTCTTTCTCCTCAACCTGTTTGACCGTGTTATATAAGGTCAATGAACTCACGGCAATGGTTTGTATTTATAAAGTCTTGAAAATAAAAGTATTGAAGTCTGGTGGATCCGATTTGTGGTGCAACTTTTTGTCACAGAAGTGTGTCGGCGTTGACAGTTTTTTGGACGTTGAAGAGGATTTATATTTGCTGATCATTGAGTGGTGATTAATGGAGGTCGGATACCACAAGCTACGTTAGTTTAAACTTAAAACGTGTAGCTTTTTTAGGGGAGAAAATTACATCAAATGACTCCTCCTGCTCTCGGCGCAGCAGTAGAGAGTATCAGACTCTTGCTGACTAGAAACCCACCCTGTACCTTTAGTCACCCTTGCATTTCGCCGCCTCAGTTTTTCGTTAAAATATTCACGCAAACCCAGCTAGAATATATAGTGTATAGACAACATTAAGCGTAAACTAGGCTGTGTAGGCAAGTATGAAAAATTACGTCAGACTCGTAACCTGCCTATTAACAACCGCCTTCATTGAGTTTAAAAATCAACGCAACAAGTTGAGAGGATTCTAAAACAATTTATGTAAGAACCTTCAGTAAAAACAACACAAATATCTTAACACCAACTGAGAAGTCAGTAACGCATCATATGTATGCAACATCAAATAAATCTCTACAACATACAATTTATTGCAATAATCTAATTGCATACAAACATACCCGTACATCATAGGTGAGCTATTGCGCTATCGTGATTACCTATGTACCGACGTCACATTAACATTTATAATGATGTTTGTACATATTTACTTCTCTAGTGTATACCAAATTGATGCGTTGAATTATTAATGTCCCTTCGTAGTGCCAAGTGTACCGTATTTCGCAAGCCGTCAGGAATTTCGAAAGGTTCTGAACGCAAAAAAAGTAGCGGATTTCAGTTCAATATTCATTGGGAAGTTATTTTGAGCGTGTTTTCTTTTCTGAGGGTAAACAATTAGGTTTTTAAGTAGTTTCTGATAACTTCAAACTCTTATAAATTGCATTTAGTCCATGAACCGATATATCATAGCTATAAAAAACTAGGATTCGGGTGTAAATTAAAAAGAATATAAATAAATATTTACTCGTAATTCTTTTGAATATCACATTATAGTAGTAGTATTATTACATCACGTTAATTACTTATACCGCTTTATTTGACAATAAGCATTAAGATTATGTGAGTCACACAGATATTTCAATAAGAAGTTTGAAAGGTCCTTTCCCTATTCACCCAGTAGCCCAGTAGTCCCCCAGTGATAGGCATAAGAATGTTTTTTCGAATGCATTCAAACCTCAACTATTTAAAATAATTGTATTTAATAAAGGAATTAAACGAGATAATCCTTGTTGGGGGTGCCAATTTCAATATCACTAAATTACTTTCTTTTAAATTTAATATTTTCTACTTATGTTTAATCAATAATTGAATATACACTTAAATAAAAACCCTACACTACATATATACATCTGAAGATGAACTAAAATATGGCGTCCAGAAATTCGTGCACATCGCTGTCCACTGGTAATGTGCCCAAAAGACTGGCGGCATTGCCACGTTGTATGGCAATGCTTAACCGCTGTCCAAGGTAAAAGCTAGCCTTTGGGTCACGCAAAGTGTCAACTAGGCGCCTGGATAGTTCTTTAAATAATTTGTGAGCACTCGGACCCCACGATCCCAAGGTCTCTACCCCAAACGGCTCGAAAATATAACCTCCAATTATATTTCCGCCGCTTAAGGTTCTCAGTGGCTGCAGCGGCAGCGCCAGCACAGCAAGACGAGCTAGGAAGATGGGATGGTGCAAGAGTATTGACACAAGTTGCGTCCCACACTAAAGCCCTACCCATATTTCAAGGAAATAAAGACATGCCGTCCGTCTACTAAATTAATTTTAAATATTAATGATAAATAAATATATTAGAAAATCATAAAATGTTAGCTTTCTGCAGTCCATCTTCATAATAAACTAAACTCTAACAGAGTCAAATTTCACACTCCTTCGTCAGTACAATTTTGCAAAAGCATGCTTCACATATATTTTTTTTATTTTATCCAGAGATCAAAACAAACACGTGAAAAACGAAATGACAGGAAAAAAGGATGAACCAGTAAAAAGTTACCGAAGATAATCCAAAAGATAAAAACCATACACAACATTAAATCCATAATTTAAGCAAGAAGGAAAACCTCGCAAATATTGAGCTCATTAATAATTTCGATTGCACGAAATGTTCTGAGAAAGGCGATAATTATAGCCCAACTGACATAATAGCACAACACATCATCTGTCTCATTTGTATGATCCTGGCTGAATATTAAAACACACAGCAGCTGTGAAGCGGGAGGTAGTGCGGCCGCGTGTTCTACGTCGCGTTAGGATAATTGGATTCACGGGGACTGAGTTGTAGAAGCGACATTGCTTTAGAATCGCACAGGTTACTGGTAAAACCATTATCAGGAGTATTTTACTACGTATATAGAATGGAATCCCGTGTTAAAAGCCTAATGGCTAAAGTGTGGGACTTTTGATTGAGAGGTCGCGAGTTCAAACCGCAACCATTACTCTATTGTCGTGAACCCACTCCAGACACAAGCTTGGTTACAAGTCCAAGTTCCATGGTAAGTTATTGACCCTCGTAGTGCTGTGACACATTTGTTATGGGTATTCCATAAACACATGAAACCGATAATTTGGTATCAACTCTTTGGATCACTTATTTTGAGCTGAAACTGTGCATAGAGACTCCATACCAAATATTGTATTCAGCCCTTTTGGATAGATATCGGGTTTCCGTTACACGTTGTATATTACTAGTCTCACGCTGCGTCTGTATGTCTGTTTGTTCGCGATAAACTCAAATCCTAATGAACAAATTTGTATGCGTTTTTCACCAATGGATAGAGTGATTTATGAGGAAAGTTTTAGTGTATAATTAATGACAGTTTTGTGTGAATTTGCAGAATAAGATCGTGAGAAACCGGGGCGGGTCGCTAGTTGAATTAAGATAAGAAATAAGTCTTACCATCAAAAGCAAGCCTCCTGAACAAGTTTCTAAGTTGCAGTCCCATCTCGGAGTATTATGGTACTGTTCCTAGTTTTACCTGTAACAGTAATAATATACATAAAGCTTCTTTCTTAGATACGGCTCGTATTGAGAGGTTTTTGTCTGGAGCCCTAACTGGTCTACCCTACACCAGCATTTTTATGCATCGTTATTTAGAAATATTTTTCCGAGGTCGTTCCATGGGTGGGTGACATTAGCACATCGAGATTTCTCCGCGCCTCGGAAAGAATTCCCGGCTGTAATTTGTACAGATGCCAGCACATCAAGCTACAACAATCTGTCAAATTTCTTTAATAGATTTTCAACTTTATTGTTAAAGAAATTAGGTTCAAGGTTGATTGGGAAAATTTAACAGTTTCGGGTAGCTTCATGTGCTGGCGTCTGTACATATCGTCGGAGCAATAGTAAAGTAGCCGAACTGATATTTTGCCTATTTTTTTTTTAATATAGAATTGCTATGATTACTGTTATATCTTCTCTGTGGTAAAATATGATATCTCTCACATTTTTCATTTCGAAGTTATTGACATTATTCCTAATGCTTATCTGCATAATATTGTCTTTGTACAAAAGTAAACTTGTATGTCACTTTTGTATATCTTTGTTCAGTTTACCTCTACAGAATATTACTACTTTTCGTAATAAAGTATCAAAACCTAAGTGGTAGGTACATTGAATACCCTGCCGGGGTTTGCGGGAAAGTTCTATCGACATACTGCGGCCCCGGAAATTTAGGGCAGCTGAAGGAACAGGGTGGGTTTTCAGTCAGTAGAACTCTGACACACCCTTCCGCTTGACCCAGAGCGGAAGAAGTCATTCGGTGATTTTCCCACCTAGAAAAAAAAAGGCTAGTGAAAAGTAAATTTTACAACAATATGTAAAGCAATCGAAATGTTTAGCCTCGCTGTCATTTTATTTATCTACCACTTTGGCTACTTCTACTATCTGCTTTAATTTACTACTTAATGTAAAATTTATTAAATAATAATTCTAACAATACCTACTCAAAGCATTGACTCAAAGTATATATATTATTATAAGTTTACAAACTTGAAAAGATACATAATATAAGTGCCAGTTTTTTCTTTTCCTTTTCGCTCTCTTGAAAAATTTGACATTTCGTCGTTGCGCGTGCAAAAGTCGCTATGTGGTAAATAGTCATTTTCGTTCTTTTATGCAGTTTCAATCGTTATTTTAATACAAACATGCTGTAAAACAGCTATCTGATTAACGAAATATTTAAAGAGTTATATTTCAGTATTGCGTTTATCAGATAGTTGTTTTTACAGCATGTGTGTATTAAAATAACGATTGAAACTGCATAAAAGAACGAAAATGACTAAATGACACATAGCGACTTTTGCATGCGCAACGACGATTTCCAGATTGGCAAGTTTACTATTTCACCGACGATATTTGATAGTCTTTCCTGGTAGTAAAAACTAGAATATCTGACATCTGTCTTGCCAACGGGTATCGTGTTACCCAGCTACTGGATTGTAGAGGTCAGATAGGCAGTCGCTCCATGTAAAACACTAATACTAAGTTGCATCTATGTTGTGTTACATGTATGTCAGGGTCGTTTTCCAGTCTAACACTGGAAAACGACCCCGACATAGTTGAGAAAAGGCTAAACAGAATGATGATGATGATGTATGATCTGAATTTCGTACGAAACTCAAGTGGCTTCCTATACGTCTTCGCCGGAACTTACACATATTGTCTCTGCTTTACAGTATTCTGTTCAATCCTAAGACCCCCTTTTATCTTAAAGAACGTTTTAAGTTCCTCCATGATACACATGCCAAATTTCTGAGGTCATCGGAAAACTTGAGGCTAGAGGTACCGAGTCACTCCACCAATTTCTTTGGTAAGTCGTTCGCAGCTCAAGCAGTACGACTGTGGAATACTCTTCCCGTGTCAGTAAGGCAAGCACAAACCCTTCCTTCTTTCAAAAACATGGTAAAAGATCTCTATCTCTCTCTTTAATATGTTACTATTTTTTATATATCTCAGCTTTGTTATTTTATGTATGTATATGTATATGTGTATTGAGTATGTAGGTTATTACTTATTTATTGTATATAAGTAAATAGTACACCATGGACTACCCGCGAATTTATTTTCTCCTGCTGTGTCAAATCCATCTAAAGGTTGTCTGTAAAAGATCGCTTTTAGCGATAAGACCGCCCATTGTAACACCCTTTGTAGTTTGTAAGTCCTTATTTAATTCTGTTTTGGTGTACAATAAAAAGTATATCTATCTATCTATGTATGTGTGTGTGTCTGTATGTGTATGAGTGTGTGTTATCATGTAGGTTACCTTGAGCCTAGTATTCTCCTTTCTCGTAACGTCCAACTTCCAGCACGCATCCAACACTTCGCGATTGGCTCGGCTAGACTCTATAAGAGAAGTTCTGCTCTTTCCACCTAGAACACGCATAAGAATATTTTGTAAAGCTTAGCTTAGTTGAAGGGGTTAACAAGATTGCTAGTAATGTGAATTCTAGCCATATTACTAACTAGCTTTTGCCCGCGACTTCGTTCGCGTGGAAGGTTTTTCCCGCGTAATTCCCGATCCCGTGGGGATTCCGGGATAAAAACTATCCTATGTCCTTTCCAGGGTCCTAAACTATTCCCATGCCAAATTTCAGCTCAATCGGTTCAACGGTTTAGGCGTGAAAAGGTAACAGACAGACAGACAGACAGACAGAGTTACTTTCGCATTTATAATATTAGTATGGATTATCTCAAAATTTAGGAATTCCGCTATAAATAGACGCATCACTTTCTGCATGTGAATATTTGCGGTCGGGTTCTGCGAAGTAGATGGATAAAAACAACAGGTTTTTTTCCGGATGAGCCCACTCTTTACTTTCCTGTTAATAGGCTGATTGTGCTAAACAGTGCATAAATGTACGAGAGCAGCAATCGCGGTAGATTTGCTGTTTTAAATTGAAGAGTTTCATCACTTATCTCCGAAGGTCTTCATCAGAACCTGATGTGTTATACAACGTGTAATTTAAAGGGTATATACATACCTTGTGCACGGCTTCTTTGGATGATAACAAACGATATGACAAGGGTTTGGTAATCCTATGTCTTCATGTGTGGAACTAATTAGAAATTTCAATACATTGATACCAGAGACTGAATTTTACAAATTAAGAAGATTGAAGAGAATTATCATGTTATAGGCAAGTGACGTGGAAAGTTATTGACCCTCGTAGTGCTGTTACACGTTTGTTATGATTGGTATTCAAGAAATATATGAAACTAATAATTTGGTATCAATTCTTTGAGTCACTTATTTTGAGCTGAAACTTTGCATAGAGACTCCATACCAGATGTTGTCTTCAGTCCTTTTGGATAGATATGGGGTTTCCGTTACACGTTGTATATTAAAACCTTCCTTGGAAAATATGCTTTCAAACAACGAAAACGCAATCGAAATCGGATCAGAAGTTTCTGAGAAAATCGCGGATATACAAACATACATACATACTGGTCGAATACAGAACTTCCTTTTTTGAAGTCGGTTAAAAAATCATCAAACGGCTCACACCTACCTGACAGCTCTTTAAAGTGCGCGTGGACCAAGGCGATCGTTTAAAAACTACCCCACAAACAGAAAAATAAGTACCAACAATTATCTCCCATGTGGTTGGGAAAGAGGCGGATGTAGATTTACGTATGCCTACTGGATTAGTCTATGGCCCTGTAGGATGTATAATGCATGTGAACAGAGTTTCAAACGTCGTCAACGTCAACGTCAAAACACAAATGTAAGGGTTCATCTTAGGGCTTCATTTACGCCAACGATATGTGTCTCGTTTATGTCTCTAAAAACATGGCATGACAATGTGATTTTGAAAAATTAGCAAATGGGCACACATGATAATGGAATAATATTAAGTCTTGCAAAAACTAAATGTAAGCATATAACCAAAGGGCTCCATCTGTAAATAATAAACAAAGATACATACATACGAATATTTACACGGTATGGTATGGTAACTGTAGCTGTACAAAATTGAAGTATGAAGAAAGTTAAAAAATTTAGGTCTTACAATAGAGACTTTAACTGGAGAGTATATGTAATGACATTGAAATTTTTCATTTGAACAATTTTCAAACGAAATTGTTACAAAATTACTCGTAATAGATAATATAATGTTTGATCAACGTATCTATTCTTCATAAATAACGTTTACCTAAATATTCGTTGATCGCTGTACTTGACGACATCCTTTTTCATGAAAAGACGAAGAAATTCGTTCGCAATGCCTTTTGAAAACGTTATCTTGTAATTATCACAACCAACACACAATTTACAATAATCTTAACACAATACGTCGCGCGGTGGTTGCAGCCGGGCGAATTGTACTGAATGTAATCAAAGAGTATGTAATACACTATGTTTTAAATGTAATTATCGCCATTTGTCTATAGTGTGTTTGAATTTAGAACCTCAACTAAGCATTCGTAGGAAAAATAACTACTTAATTCAAAATTCGAATAGTCGCTGCTGCTCATTGCGGGATACTTATTTTTTTTCAAAGTTAGGTACTAGCAATTTGAGTAGAATTCACATTACTAGTAATCTTGTTAATGTGTGTTACCTCATAACTCCCAGATGGCTGTGCTGATTTGGAAAATTCTTTTTTTTTGTTTGAAAAGGTATACTTTCTAGTTGGTCTCATTGTCATCACGTTTGGATCTGATGATGGAATCATGGAGAAATCGAGGGAACTCTTCAAATATTATAGGCACACCTATAGCGTTTTGGGTATTTCTTATAGTACCTTATGCAGTTGCTCTTGAAAAGCACCATTTGAGGAAGTAGAACTGATGATGAAGACCCCAGATGGCCACCGAAACTACTCAATAATAAGCATTTCGTGGATTGCGATTAGATTACTTGAATATAGATGTTAAGCACCTTATGCTCATCACAATGCATATGGTGAAGTACAGCTGATAGGTGAAGTACCAGGAGAACTCCTCAAAAACTAACGGCTCTGCACCGTGAAAAGCAATATTTTGTAAAAGGTGATAAGTAGTTGACATTTTGGTTTTTATAACTACATAAATTACAAACCGACCCACTAAAAAGCGTGAAAAAAACTTTTTAGGAAAAAATAGAACCGACATCCATATGAAAACACTACAAAGGCAAAAATAACTTTAAATTCGGAACGCGGTGTAAAAAAAAAGAAAATTTAAGACAAATGACACCGACTACCGAATTTAATGTTATTTTTGCCTTTGTAGTGTTTTTATATGAAAGTCGGTTCTATTTTTTTGCTAAAAAGTTTTTTTTTTTGTAAAAGTTTAGATTCTGTATTTGAATTTTTAATTCGAAATTATGACCTAATAGAAAAAAAAACTAACTCAATTCAATAAAAGAAAAAAACATAGGTAGGTACATATTTTACACAAAAATATCTTCATCTTTAAATGATTGTTAGTCTGTGGTCAATCTGAAAAGCGATTATCTGTAATGTCTATAGTCGTACTGAATGTCAAGATAATCTCAAAAAAAGAAAATCTCAAAATAATGTCGGCATTGTCATAGCAGAGCATAAATAATACGCGCCATAGTTTGTCTAATAGATATTTGTGTATTGTTGTGTACGTATCAATTTTTACAATACGGGCCAAGAATGAAATTTTGCAAGTGTTTATTGTTTATATGGAGAAGAAGTGCAAAAAGCTAATATTTGTATACGTTAGAAATTATTTTAATTATGGCTGAATTTCGACCACTGGCGACATCTCATCATCATCAACTTAAAACGGTAAGCTAACATTTCGATACTTGGTGGAATTAAATTATATACACTACACTTACACTATATGTTTTTATTGTAAGCATTGACATACATTCTACTATTCACAGATTACGATAAAACTTCGATAAGTTATTTTACTTGGGCACCCGCGAAGGTTTTTGAGTGACATTGGAATATTATACCCCTCTATATCTGGGGGCACGGCAGTGCCCCCGCCAAGTCGAGCAAAATTGCGGCACGGCCGTACCATACTTTTCTCGAAGCAATTCAAGTCATTTTAGAACCCCAATAACTTCGTTGTGGATAAAACTAGAAGCCTGAATTTTCAGTAACCAAGCAGGCATTGCATAACCATGGTATATTTTAAATTGTGTAGCTAATACTTGCATTCTAAAAAAAGTCTATAGGGCACTTTGTCAATCGCTTCTAACTTATTGCATTTCTTCTTGGGGTGGAGCCTCTAAAACTTCTTTACTTCCTCTTGAAATAGCACAACGGGCAATTTTAAAAGTCAGCTCTTTTCGACCTATTGACTACCCTACACATCTCCTGTATCGATCATGGAACCTACCTACTGTCCGCCAACTTTACATCTTGTCTACAGTACTTAAACAGCATTCCCTGACCCCCCTCGACAAAAATAATTTATTTAAACGTCGTCGCAATGCAGTCGTCCCACGTTCACACCAATTCAAACACTCATTTACACATAGGTTCTTCTGCTTCACCGTTCCCTTTCTATATAATAAATTGAATTCACAACTTAATATATACACGCTAACCAAACAAAAATGCAAAACAAAACTTTTGGACTATCTTCTTAAATGTGATTACACTACACCACTATACACTATACCATACTTTCTGTGTACTTGTAAGTCACACTACACTAAAACACATTATAATGATGTACATAATATTATATTGTAACTGATTGTTCATTCCTATTGTAAACTGCGTCCTGAAATACAGGCTCGGCCTAGCTCAGGCGCAGTTGCTCACTTTATTTTTATTATTATATAAATTCTGTGCTTTAATTAATGTTTATTTTTAATTACTATTATGCTATACAAATGTAAAATGTTATAAGCACAATATGGTGCAAATAAATTAAATTAAATTAAATTTTTTTTTTTTTTTTGGTTTTTTGATTTTTATTTTGAATTTCATTCAATTTGAACCAGTAGTTTAATTTATTCAGTCCCTACTTAAGGAACCTTCTGTCTTAAGTTGTTACGTAATTATCTAACCTAACAACATCTTATAGTGACCATATCAATATTAATTTTTTTTAACGTTTTATTTAAATAGATTGACTTGGCAATCGCATTAAACAATCTAATTTATATATTTTTACTTGTGAGATATATTGTGTTTTCATGCGATGGCCGAGTCAATCTATTTATTTAAAACGTTAATTTTTTTTAATATTGATATGTTCACTATAAGATGTCGTTAGGTTAGATTATTACGTAACAACTTAAGACAGAAGGTCCCTTAAGTAGGGACTGAATAAATTAATAACCGACTTGGTTATTACATGGATCTCACAACTTTTTACAGTAGAAGAATCGAGTTGTGAGACTTGGTTTTTTTGACAAGTATTGTTTTTATGGGATATTGCTTTTCTCTTCGTTATACCCGGACTTTTAATTCGATCCAGTAAACTGACAGTTTCTAAGTTTTCAGATAATGACGACTACGAAATTGTGATGTGACGAAATTAATCGATTGAGGAATAAAATCTAATAACGATGTAAACATTTTTTTTTAATAATATTGTGTGAAAATAACAAAAAGTAAAATGAATCTTTTTAATAGTAATCTCGAGCAATTTATTAAAATATTCACCATATGAAACAATTTCCAAAAGAGTGGATTTTATCAAGTCTGGTTAGATATGTATATTTTTAATAAAATTTAGATTTATTTATAGTATAATCTAGTTACTACTTAAAAATAGACGATATTAGTATACATTTTTTCATTTATTTATATTTCTCATGATTAAAAATCGCTCATTTATTATTCGATTGATTGAATCCAACACCATTAGGTTAAATAGGGTATCATTATTTCAGTAAGTGACAGTAGCTTATGTCAGCTTACTGAATCGAATTAAAAGTCAGGGTATAGTACTTAAATATAGGTACAGACGCCAGCACATGAAGCTACCCGAAACTGTCAAATTTTCCCAATCAACCTTGAACCTAATTTCTTTAATAATAAAGTTTAAAATCTATTAAAGAAATTTGACAGATTGTTGTAGTTTGATGTGCTGGCGTCTGTACATATATCACAGTAACTAATAAAACTATAGGTGGTTTTCCACAAACATTGTTACGACTAGAATTCTCATCGAGAGTCTGTGTTTCCTGTTAGCTACAACCCGTAGGAATTAAAGTTAGGAACGATTACATTACTTATAGGCAAGCGGGATCCATTGCCGACCATATCATACCGTAGTGAACAAAACACATTTAGCGTATAGTATATAATGATATACTATACTACTACTACAGCTGGTACATAGACCTTCTCCTTATGAAAGGGAATGGGCCGTAATCAACCTCGTGGAGACAGTCCAGGTAAATGGATCTCACATATCCTCAGATTTACGGTCTTGTTTCCTGACGACGATTTCTTAACCATTGTGAGATCAAAGTCGATGATTATTGCGGGAACGTTCTAATGAGATACCGTGGCCCTGGAACGCAAGGGCAGTGAAGGAACAGTGGGTTTTTAGTCCGTAGAAGTCTGATATTCCATTCCACTCCACCCAGAGCACCATGATTTTCCCACCGAAAAAGAAAAAAACGTGGTGATGATTAAAATAACAACACAAAGTTATACATGCCTAGGTTCGAACGACTCGTGAGTCGTGTCGTAGCCACTGGGCCATCACTAGTCCTAATAATAATACTGCGTTTATTACAGAATATTGATAAATATCTTGCAGTAGTAAAGACTACTAAGACAGTAATAAGACAAAGGTCTTAGGCTTGAATTCTTGCTAGCGAAGGAGGAGGCCAAACGCGCGAGGAAGAGACAACTCTCTTCCTCAGTCCCCAGCCGCCGCGGGAGACGCCCCGGTCGTCGCGAGCCGATCTCCGGGCACCGTAGGCGCGGGCTTGCGGTTAGCTCACCGTCCAGTAAGGCCCAGGCCCGGGTCGGTGGCGCGTCGTGTTCCACGCGCGTCTCAAAGAGCTATCAGCACCAGTGACGGGGCCCCATAAGGCCATTGCCTGCCGGGGATGCGGGAATGTTCTAACAAGTTACCGCGGTCCCGGAACTTAAGGGCAGCTGAAGGAACAGGGTGGGTTTTAGTCAGTAGATGTCTGACACTCCCTTCCGCTTTACCCAGAGCGGGAGAAGTCATTCTATGATTTTTCCACCCAAGAAAAAAGCCTTGAATGCCTGAGTAGCGGAAATGTTCTAACGAGATACCGCGGCCCCGGAACGTTAGGGCAATGAAGGAACACGGTGCGTTTTTAGTCAGTAGAAGTCTGACACTTCCTTTCGCTCCACCCAGAACGGGAGTCATTACATGATTTTCCCACCGAAAAAAGAAGAAAAGTGGTAATGGTGATTAAAATAACAACACATAGAAATATGCCTGCCTGGGTTCGAACAACTCATAAGTCATGCCGTAACCACTGGGCCACCACTGCTCCTAAATTATACTGCGTTTATTATAGAATTTTGATAAATATCTCGCAGTATTTTTTTGCTTTAGACTTGGATCCCTTTTTTGGGGTTCGGGTATGTTTTAATGAGATACTGTGACTCCGGAACGCAAGGGTAGCTGAAGGAACAGGGTGGGTTTTAGTTAATAGAAGTCTGACACTCCCTTCGTCGTACGACCCAGAGCGGGAAAAGTCATACGATGATTTTCCTAACCAAAGAAAAGGCTGGAGTCTCCGCTCACTACCTTCAGGATTCTAGTGCACCCGTGAGTTAAGACACTGCCTGCTTTATACCTTAGATGTACGATAGAATACTAACTTCATAAACTATATGTGTCCTAAAATCTCGCTCCTCACTACGACAACAAAAACACAGTCCATAAACTGCGGTAGTCCACAAACTATTTACTACACGACAAACGTCTCCGTAACTCATTCCCAACAGGATACGAAATAAGAGAAACCCAGTACATTACGGACCTAATGTGGTACGTTTCCCACATAACATCAGAAATACGCGGCAATCCTAGTAAATGGCCTCACAAATTCATCCTTTCAAGCTGAGAATTGAACATTAAGCGGCTCTATCAGTAACATATATGTGAAACTATATGTGTATATGAGCAGGTGAAGATAAATTCGAAAAGATTAAAGGATGGGTATGAATGTGAATGTGGACAAAGAATCAGACACGCTTTTGCAGCATCAATGAAATCGAAAGTACATATTACATGTTGCTCCGTCAGTGATTGTAGTCACATAGAGATGTAATCATTTGTATGTGGCAATGCGGAGGTCAATGTATCTACTATCCAGATTGTTTTAACACAAGATATGAAAAATGTTTCGAAGGACTAAAGCTGCAGTTCACTTGCCCATTAATTGAGTATACATGTCATAGAGTCATAGACTGGAGGTAAAATATAGATTGTCCTACACATAATATGTTGAGTCATCATCATATGCGTACCCTTTAATTTTATATTAGGGTCGGTTTTCCGTTTAAGTTATTGCAACAGGGAACCAGTATTGTATATGTTTCCTACATAGGCAATCGCTCCATATCCCAGTAAATAGGTAACTCAATACGCCTCAGCAAGAATCCTGTCAGATTAAATGGCTCCTGACTAACTAAAACAACTGTCAGTGATGTTAGAGGCACGGAGAATTCTCGTTATGTTAAGATGGTCACTCATCACCATCTACGGTTCAACCTCGAAAAGCATTGCTTAACACGAAACTTAGCAAACTTAGCGAGACTGGTGGCAGATTTTCAAACTTCTGCCTACCAGTAACGACTGTCTAATATCTACTAATGACAACCAGTAACAACGGGTTAACGTTCTTTCCGAAGCACGGGAATCCACGGACCCGCCCCAGCAAGCATTGCTTACCCTTGAATATTGACCTGTGTGGGTGTTATAATTTAGCCACTGGCTCAAGAAATAATATCTTAAAATAAAATATAAATATAGATTTATTTATCAAACACACATAATTTAAAAAAAATTCGCCAAATGAGAGTCAGACTTGCCCATGAAGGGTTCTGTAGTAACTACGCCAAATAACTTTTTTTTTCATAGTGTTTGTATAAATTATTTGCGGTTTTAGAAAATATGCTATCTCTCAAAAACTGCTGACCCGATCTCATTCAAACCAATTTTGGTTGAAAGTTTACATTAAGATGTACAGCATATACAACGTGTAACGGAAACCCCATATCTATCCAAAAGGACTAAAGACATCATTTGGTATGGAGTCTCTATGCAAAGTTAAAGCTCAAAATAAGTGACTCACAGAATTGACCCCAAAAAATTGGTTTCATATGTTTCTTGAATACCAGTAATAACAAACGTGTCACAGCACTATAAGGGTCATCACTTTCCACGTCACTTGCCAATAAAACGAGAATTCTCTTCGTTCTTCTTAATTTGATAAATTCAGTCTCTGATATCAATGTATTGAAATTTCTAATATGCTCCACATGATGTACACATAGGATTAGAAAACCCTTGCCATATCGTTTATTATCATCCAAAGAAGCCGTGCACTTGGTATGTATATACCAAAGTAGTATACCCTTTAAATTACACGTTGTATATATTTTTTTAATTTTTCATTACATTATTATAGAAGTTTGAGTCGTTTTAGAAACCTCAATGTCATTTTTAAATACCTGTCTATAGATACCACACAAGCATAGGTTTCATGGAAAAAAAAATATTCTGTTTAAGTTCCATGTATGGGGAGCCCCCTTTATTCTAAATTTTTTTTTCTTAATATCACAAAACGGTTCACAGAATACATCTACCTACCAAGTTTTAGTCCTAATAGTTTCGAACTTTTGGAATAAAATGGTGGTGACATACGATGACGAAACTATAAAGGTTCCGTTTTTTTCCATTCGTTACGGAACCCTAAAAAATGTATCAAGGTAATAACAAAAACCCTATCAACAGGGGACACGGCTACAAGCAGATTCACCCGACCAAAGCCCACGGTAATATGAACCAACCAGTAATAATATGAACATAACATTTCTGGAAAATGGCCAAACATAGTGTCCTCTTCTCCCTGATGCAACCTACTTACAACTTGCTCATTACACGAACGCAACCGCCAGCCTGGAAGCTTACATTATTTAAACAGTAATTTCATTTTGAATCTAATGTTACGTTATGCTTTAGCTTGTGCAGGTAAACGGGAAATGTATGCACAGGCATTATTAAAATTATGATAGCTAACTGGGGAATAACAGTTGTTTTCAGTGAGGAAATATGTCTTAATGCAATTCATTATGATAGTAATATTGTGGGTGGATACGATGTTCAAGTGGTTTTAAAATGATGATTGATGGAGAGGTAGAAGCAGGCTAAACAAAAAATGAATGGATTGCGTTAGAACCGATATGGGATTTAATGAAGAAGAAGAGTAAAATAGAAAACGTGTTGCGCGATTGGATGACCATTAATATATCGAAATTTCTCCGTGCTTCGAAAGCTTCCTGGTTGTACATAATTGATTTGTAGTTAGAAGCCAAAAAATCTGACGGGTATAGTGTTACCCTGGGTTGTGGAATTCAGATACGTAGTCGCTCTATTTAAACGATCAAGTTAGACTGGAAACCGATCCCAACATAGTTGAGGCTAAGCTTAAAAAGGCTAAGCAGATGACGAATAATAATATGACGAGAAAGAATGCTACTTCAAAACAACACCAACAGGCAGCAATAAATTACAAAATTATGTACGGTTATTTAATCTATTGTAACACCTTTATAAAAACAAATATTTATTTCGTAAAAGATGCGACTAATTTACGCCGGCCATGCTTAACAATAGAGCATTAAGATTAACCGAGCACATTGCAGTTCTCATTAAAATTTTCATCACTGACTTTAAACGTGTCTCAATCGAAAGATACGCTGGAGAATTTTATAGAGTATTTTTCTTATACTCTGCTTTTGTTGATGGTTTCAAGGTTACTTTTTATTGAGTTTAATGGCTTTGTTTTGTTGTTAATGGATTTTGGCTGTTAGGGTGCATTGTAGTAGCAATAATATTAATTACTACTGTTATTACCGACCTATATTGAGGGTATACTGCAAAAACCTGCCAATATATATTTTTCAACCGACGACAAAAGAGGAGGTTATTGTGTTAAAAAATGGTTTAAGCAGATGAAAGTACTTATTTACATGACCTCTTAGTATATACTGATAAAACATTAAAAAATAATCTTCAATGTTTACTAATTTCGTGTGACTCCTAAGTCTGTAGAAACTTTTTTTTTTTTATCGCGGTAAAATTATCAAATAAGTCCTTACTTTTACTGACTAAAATCCACGGTGTTCCTTCAATAACCCTTTACGTTCCGGGGTCACGGTAATGGGATAAGTCCCACGACCCCGGCAGGCTTCGGCCCTCTACAGGGGGGGCCTCGTCATGTTGCTGACGCTCTTTGAGGCGCGCGTGGAACACAACGCGCCGTCGACCCGGGCATGGTCCATGGTCGGACAGCGAGTTGCCCTTTACTCGCTGTCCGCATGCCCGCGCCTACGGTGGCCGGAGATCGTCGGCCGACGTCCGACGCCGTGGGCGTCTACCACTGCGAAGTCTGTAGAACCTAATGAAGTTTTAAAATAAAATAATAATAAAAAAACATCGGTATATAACTTCACTATAAGTCGCGCCGGGCTTCGCCTCCGTGGACTGTATCACGATAAAAACATAACCCTTCTTTTTTCAGTCGGGTATCGGTCCATAACAAATTTCATCCAAATCCACCCAACACTTTCGAAGATTAGCGCGTTCAAACAAACAAACAAACTTTTCCGCTTTATATATTAGTATAAATAATTTGTGTCTAATATCAATCGATTAATCATGCAATATCTTAATCCTCATAATTGAAATTGAAATTGAAAAACCATTTATTCAGTGATAAACACACACAACAACAAACAATAGATAAAAACTTTTTACCGAAAAATTAAACCGACTCCCAAAAAAACTTTTTTGCAAAAAAATAAAACCGACTTCCATATCAAAACACTACAAAGCCAAAAATAATTTTAATTTCGGTAGTCGGTGTTATGGGTTTTGTATTTTCTTTATTTTCACACCGCCTTCCGAAATTAAAATTATTTTTGGCTTTGTAGTGTTTTGATATGGAAGTCGGTTTTATTTTTTTGCAAAAAAGTTTTTATTTTCGCGCTTTTTAGTGGGTCAATTTGTAATTAATCTAGTTATAAAAGCCAAAATGTCAACTACAAAAAATTAAAAACGCGCGAACAAAAAACACAATATAGAGTAACCGAAAAGGTCATCAATGTAAATATTTTTTTTAGACTTTTGTTGATTTTTCAGAAACGGCTTGTTCGATGTCGATAAAATTTTCATGGGACCATTTGGGAAGTATACCCTTTCCAACAAAAAAAGAATTTTTCAAATCGGTTGGCGAGCGACGGAGCTATGCCCGAACAAACATAAAAAAAAAAAAAAAAAAAAAGAAACAAACATCCGAATTGAGAACCTCCTCCTTTTTCAGAAGTCGGTTAAAAACACTGCAAAGTGAAAAATAACTTTAATTTCAGTAGTCGGTGTCTTTAGTTTTGTATTTTCTTTTTTGGCACCGACTTCCGAAATTAAAGTTATTTTTCACTTTGCAGTGTTTTTGGGAGTCGGTTTAATTTTTTGGTAAAAAGTTTTTATTTCATTCTGTTTCGTTGGTCGATTTTTAATTTACCTAGTTAAAAGAGCCTAAATGTCAACTCCTTATAACCTTTTACAAAATATTGCTTTTCCCAATGCTGGGCCGTTAATTGTTGAGGAGTTCTCCTGGTACTTCACCATCAGCTCTACATCACCATATGCATTGTGACGAACATAAAGTGCTTAACATCCATATTCAAGTAAAAGAATCGCAATCCATGAAATACTTATTATTGAGTAGGTTCGGCGGCCATCTGTGGTCTTCATCATCAGTTCCACTTCCCCAAATGGTATTACTACCCAGCGATGGTTTTCAGTTGGCTCCCAGCAGTGACACACGGACGAGAGTAAATAAACTAATGTTAATGAATATGTAGTGTATTAAATTAATTAACACAATAACTTTAAATATATATTTGTAATTTTAAATGTTTTGGAAATTTTGAACATTTTCCCGAAATAAACATTTAGGCTTTGCACTATTTCAGACTATATCTATAATTGTGCCAAATTTATAGATTTAATCCGCTATAAAAGTGGTTAAGTAACAAAAATACATCCTTCAATCCATACAAGTACTATCTAAACTTTCGCATTTATAATATTACTATAGATAAGCTGCCATTGCATAAAAAAAATCTAGTCAATAATCTACGCTTGACATCTAACTAGACTAATGGCACACATTTATGTGCAGAGTATTACAAAAGAAACATATTCGAAACAATAAAGTCTGCAGTAATGACGGATTACACGCTGTTACATATAATTACTGATTTTTTTTACGGAAACATTCTTTTTTTCTCATATTCTTTACGTTTGTATGTAAATTTTGTAGCATGAGCTTGCACAATTATGAATTCTTATGTCTTGGTTGTAATCTCATTGGATGCAAAGCTTTCAAGATAGTTACTGTTATAGGTACTGAAGTTCATAAAGGAATAGGTCGGTATTGACACTGTTTTGAACGTCTTCGATAGTAAATGTGTCATGAAAAACATGTAATTTGAAAACTTCATAGCCTAAAATAAAATTTTATTTTATTTATTTCAAATAATAGTTATATTATTAAAAAGATCCTTGCGGTGACAACATCAAAAATATACGTAAGAAGCATCCTTCACATATTATTACTTTGTATTCATAGATCGCGTAAGTAAGTATATACTAAAAGAGAGGTGTTGCATAGACGACGCCGCCGCGCCACACAGTGGGTCGAAACGATGATTTTAGTGACTTAGGGATCAACTTTGTTTTTTTATTTTTTTCTTTATGCAGATCAATAGAACTCGTTAACCTCAATAATAATAGTTCTCATGCTTTTTTTCCTAAACTTGCTCCTTTAGGTGGAAAAATAATAATAATAATAATCTGTGGTCCGGATGTCAACCCGCCTGTCATAAATTTTCTTCAGTTTTATTTCTGAATAAAAATTTGATAATTAAATAGCATAAATGCAACATGTTTAATAAAACGAAAACAGTGAAAAAAAAAGCAAACTACTATTTACATTAAAATATACTACACTATAATACTACAGAAATGCCGAATATACCTTCTGGTAATAAAATCTCGACAAGACGACTTTTAAAATGTTGACAAGATACCGGGCCCGGTTACAGCAAATCACACGCCCAAGACCTGCGGAATCGTCGCTCAGCTCCGCCTCGCAGCCACCGGGACCTTCTCCAGCCGTGAGTCAAGAGATTCCGGCCGCTGCAGTTGCGTCGAGCTCGAGCGATGAGTACTTCTCGCCGCCGACGACACCACCACCTGCGCGTCGGCGAGGAAGAGGCCGCCCTCCGGCCAGCATGGGACTTCGAGGCCCGCCGGCCTCTGATGGGGTCCCCGCTGCCGGTGGAAGTGTGCAGCGCATGCGATGGACTCAATCCATCAATGAGAACGTCATGCGCTCATACTATGGGGCTACAGAGGGGGGAACTAACCTGACTGCGTACCGTGGTCGGATGCTCTCTCTGTTTCAGGTACTTGAACCGGCTGTCAACGTTTCGGCCCAACGACTGTCGGATCAGGTGCGGGTCATCCAGCGTAACCGTATGTTGGATGACGCCGTACTTGATAGACTACGCCTCGAATCACGGAGCAGCCGTGTCTCATCTGCTTCGCTACTGGCCGCGGTGCAACTACAACCCAGTATCGCACCGCGACCCGACCACGTCGGTGAAGATGATGATGACGAGGCTATAACCGTGAGTACCCAGTGCAGTGAACGATTGAGGAGTGCTTTGGAGTGTGCATTACGGGAGTATCGCTCCACACCGCCTGAGCTTAGACCTCGTCTGCCTCGTTTACCCATGCATAATAAAAATAGGGCGCTAGTGTGTGCTCTAGATTCACTGCTGTCAAATTATTTTGACAATAGTGAAGACCTCACCGATACTCATTCGATCCTATACTGTGCAGCTGTAGCGGCTTGTTGGGTAGCTCACGTCAAGTTTCCAAAGACTGACAGAGTTATTCGGCCAGCTGTACCAGCTTGGCAGGGCAGGATCGAACGTCGTATTGCTGAGGCTAGAGCACTCATTGGTAAACTTATCTGCTTCAGGCAGGGCAATACTCGTCCTAGAGTGATGCGCTTTGTGAGGCGGGCGTTTGCGGGGACTGATATCAGTCCTCGGGATTATCTCACCCGCGCCACAGAGCGTATCGACTTCCTGAAGCAGAAAGTCTATGCATGGGCAAATCGAATTCGTCGATATAAGCGGAGGGTGGAGCGATACACTCAGAATCGCACATTCCAAAGCAATGAAAGGTGGGTTTATAGGGCCTGGGAGCGACCTAACCAAGGTGTGACTGATACGTGCCTACCGAATGATGACGCTATGTATTCGTTCTGGCGCAGCATCTGGTCGGTACCTGTCAGCCACACCGAGGGTGACTGGATGAGTGAGATCAAGCGCACGTGCGATCTTATACCAGAAATGGGGGCAATTACGATCAGCCCCCAAGATGTAACCCGTGCAGTCCGTCCGTTATCCAACTGGAAATCTCCAGGGCCGGACGGGCTGCACAATTTCTGGATAAAATGGTTTCTAAGCTCGCACGCTCGCTTGGCCGCTCAGTTCCAGTCTGCCTTAGAGGTAGGATCGCTACCTCAATTCCTAACTACAGGAATAACCCACCTGCTCCATAAATCAGGCAGTACTTCGGAACCTAAAAATTATAGACCGATCACGTGCTTATCGACGGTCTATAAAGTTCTTACATCCATTCTGAGAGCCAAAATTAATAATCACATAGATACAAATTCAATCATGTCTGCTTCTCAGAATGGATGTAGGAACGGGTCCCGCGGTACTAAGGAGCTTCTCCTCATCGATATTGCCATAAACCAACAGGTTCGTCGTTCCCGAAGGAATCTGTCGACATGTTGGATAGATTATAAGAAGGCCTATGACTCGGTTCCACATACATGGCTCATGAAGGTGTTGGAGTTGTACAAAATAAATCCAATACTCCGCACTTTCCTTGAGTCATGTATGGGGCAATGGAAGACGGTCCTCTGCTATCCAGGATGTCGACAAATCCAGGAAAACAGCGAACCGATTAGGATTGAGCGTGGCATATTTCAAGGTGACAGTCTGAGTCCACTGTGGTTTTGTCTGGCTCTCAACCCTCTCAGTACACTGCTGGAGAGTTCGGGGCAAGGCTACCAGTTGAGAAGAGGTGGTCAGGTCATATCACACTTGCTTTACATGGATGATTTGAAACTTTTTGCCCCCAGCAACTTGCAACTCATGGAGCTACTGAAGGTAACGGAAACCTTCAGTAGCGCCATCAGGATGGAATTTGGGGTGGACAAATGTGCGGTCATGCATGTAAAGCGAGGGGAGATTATGGAATCCGTGGGAACTCAACTCTCGGATTCCATACACCTAAGATCCCTCGGCTCAACTGAAACCTACAAGTATTTGGGTATGTCAGAGGCACTAGGCATCAATGTTGCTTATGTTAAACAGTCATTGAAGGAACGCTTCTTTGGCCGCCTGAATAAAGTACTGAATAGTCTTCTATCAGGCGGAAACAAGGTGCGTGCCTTCAATGGTTGGGTCATGCCAGTATTGATGTACTCTTTTGGCATACTCAAATGGACTCAGACTGAACTTGATACCTTGGACAGGCGGGTCCGCACAACGCTGACTGCAAATCGAATGCATCACCCACGTTCCTCGGTGATGAGACTGTATATCCCGCGGAAGTGCGGGGGTCGTGGCTTTTTAAATGCAAAGACCCTGCACAACCGCGAGGTATGCAGCCTTAGGGAATATTTCTTACAAGCCGACGTGGGTATGCATCGAGATGTAGTAGCGGTGGACAAAGGCCTCACTCCGCTCTCCTTAGGTACCGAGAATTGGCGCAAACCTGTAGTATTAGATACTAATGACCGCAGAGAAGTATGGCAGAGCAAGGAGCTTCACGGACGCTATTACCGGGCCCTTCATGGGTCTGATGTAGATACATTAGCGTCCGTAGCCTGGCTACGTTTTGGTGACCTCTTCGGGGAAACCGAAGGTTTTGTCTGTGCAATTACGGATGAAGTTATGATGACGAATAACTATCGGAAATATATTGTGAAGGATGGTACGGTAGACATATGTCGGGCATGTCACAAACCGGGAGAATCCATTCGTCACATTATCTCCGGTTGTTCTCGTCTGGCTAACGGAGACTATTTGCATAGACACAACCTTGTAGCTAGGATTGTTCACCAGCAACTTGCTCTTAAATACAATCTCGTGGAATCAGAAGTACCGTACTATAGGTATGTGCCCGACCCAGTTCTCGAAAATGGCAATATTACACTGTACTGGGATCGGTCTATCATCACTGACAGGACTATTGTTGCCAATAAGCCTGATATAGTGGTAATAGACCGATTAGAGCGTCGCACAGTGATTGTTGATATAGCGGTCCCTCATGACGAGAACCTCGTGAAAGCCGAGAAAGATAAGCAAATTAAGTATCTTGACTTGGCTCACGAGGTTGTTGACATGTGGGATGTGGATACAGCAATCATTGTGCCGATAGTCGTCTCAGCCAATGGCATAATAGCCAAGAGCCTCGACAAACATCTTAGGAGGCTCTCGTTGGGCAGCTGGATCAAGGGCTTGATCCAGAAAGCAGTACTTCTGGACACGGCGCGAATTGTTAGGAGGTTCCTCTCTCAAGAGCCCTGACCACCGGTAGCTTGGACCCTGTTCCCGATACCGGTGGGCTACTGTTTTTTATATTTTTAAATGTTTTTTGTTTTTATAGGAATATTTAAAAATGTAAATAATATGTATATAAAATGTAATAAAGGAAATAATAATAATATTCCACAACTTTCACACAATGCCATCTAGTCCCAAACTAAGCAGAGCCTGTGGTATGAGTACTAGACAACTGATAAACATACATATATATTTCTAAATACATACATATTATAGATAAATTACACCCAGACAAAGAACAAATGCATTTTGTGATTTTTTGTATGGAGCGGATCAAATTAAATGAAATTCCTGCTAAGTGAAGAGTGATCCCGCTTTGAAACTATATTTTTCTTAAAGCTTGCCCAGTCTACTATCATTTGATGCTATGAACATTTGCATAAAGTTGCAACACTGCCAAATAAATTAATCGAAAAAAATTAAAAAATACATTGAATAATTTTTATTTTCTCAAGTTCTTTTAAGTTAAAATTGATGTGGAATAGTAAGTAAAAGCACTTAATAATTCACATAACTAATTAACAACTAACGACAATATATTAAGGTTCGTTATTAGCTTAAATTTACTAATTACGTATTACTTCTTATTCTTATTCACTTTTAGTCATTACTTTAAAGTTAATGAGGGTAGTAGAAATATTAGTAAACATTTGATTGTCACTGGAAGTATAAAATTACCACATTTATTATATATTTACTAGTGTTCGTTTATTCGTACTACTATTAACATCTATTGTGATTGTGATCGTCCCTTTTCGTTTTAATGGAAAATTTAGTTAACAATTTAGATTTATTTATGATTTTAAGAGAGCAGCTTAAGTCGCTGTCAAATAGTAAAAAACTCTTCCAATACCTACAAAATAAAATAAACGTGACGCAAGAGAACAGTGCTAAGCTCCAAAAATTCTGTACGCGCTTTTGTTCTTTAAGTGCAAGATGGGAACGAAGTAGTCGCACGTTAGCACCGATTTTAAGAAGAAATGGTGATTGATGACTCTACTATATTGATGGCCAGTCTAGTTCCTATAACGCTTCAACAATCTGATGGAACATTTGTTTGGGAAAACGATCGACTATTATCGACTTTCTATTGTCGTCCGATAATGTTTAAATTTACCAAAGAAACCCAGACAACAGTGGCAACTATAGAAGAAATAGAAAGACGTCTGCCAACAAGAATCCACCAAGTAGAAGTTAAGCATCAATTGTACCTGATAATGATAGACGGCAAAATAACATAATATTTGTCGGATAAATCTGCAGCTGTCTGTGATATTTGCTAGGCAAAACCGTCAGAGATGAACAATTTAGAGGCATTTTCTCAAAGAGAAAAAAAAACGAGGAAATGTACCAGTATGGTATGTCATCCTTACATGCCTGGATAAGATGCATGGAGTGCTTACTTCATATTGGTAAATATAATTTTATTACTTCATATTTTTTCATGTTTGTAGTTTCCTGTGAGATTATTTTTATGTGACATTTCTTTTTTTTTGCAGCTTATCGTTTGGACTTCAAAAAATGGAGTTGCAGAGGAGACGACAAAGAAAAACTGTCCCTTAGAAAGAGTGCTATACAGCAAGCATTTAAGAGGGAATGCGGTTTACTTATCGACATAGTCAAACAAGGAGTAGGCACAACCAATGATGGCAATACTGCCAGAAGATTTTTCAGGGATGCAGCAACAACAGCCCGCATAACTGGGATTCGTGAAGATTTGATAGAAAGGTTTCACGTGATTCTTCAAACGGTTGCATTTGGAGAGCGCGTGGACCTTTCTAAATTTTCCGAATTTTGTAAAGATACGGCAGAATTGTATGTTACCTTGTATCCCTGGTATTATATGCCTTCAAGTGTACATAAATTGTTGGTACATGGGAGTGACATAATAAAGAACTTTGGTGTCATACCTATAGGGAAACTGTCGGAAGAGGCAGTGGAAGCTCGTAATAAAGATTTTAGGAAGAATAGAGAGAGTCATTCTAGAAAGGTAAGTAGAACGGCAACAAATGAGGATGTTTTACACAATCTTCTTTTGTCGTCTGATCCAAAGATCACAAGTCTACGGCCTCGATTGGCGAAACAAAATAGAATGGTTCTCTCTACAAAAGTCAAAGAGCTTCTGCTGAGTTTTCCTTCAGAATCCGATTTAGATTTTATTGATATAGATAATTTACAAGATAGTGAATAACATTATTGATAGATTGTAAGTTTATTGATATTTTTATTAGTTTGTATGTCATGACTGAAAGGAAATAGTATATTTGTTGTTGTATGTAGTTAGTTTTAAGTTTTTACCTTTAGTAAATTTGTATTGCATGTATCTTTATTTACTATTCAGTATTAAATCTAATTTAAAAAATTGTATGAGTTCATTAAATAAACAAATAGAAATGAATAGATCCACATTTTTAAATAATACGTACTTAGTAATTCAAGCAAATCAGGGACCTTTAAATGTATTGTCGTTAGTCTTTAAGTAATTATGTGAATTATTAAGTGCTGTTACTTACTATTCCATATCAATTATAACTTAAAAGAACACTCGAAAATAAAAAAAAATGAAGCTTTTTATTCAAAGTATTTTTTTCATTTTTTTCGATCCATTTATTAAGGACGCATTTACATTTATCACTCGCTCAATTTCAGGTATCCTAGTAGCAACACAACAACATTGCGCGCACACACACTTACAAACCATTGTTCGCCCGATTTTATACATTACTTAACTAATCTTGATACTTGAAGGTAATATTATATTTACTTTAATATTGTTTGACCATAATAAGTTGTAACTTATTGTTTAAAAAGGGTTACATGCTTATTGATTAGATGTTAGTTTCAATTTTGTATTAACGTTGTTGATGCTCGATTAGGAGTACTAGGGGACTTTGGAAATAAAATACTCATATGTGATAAAAAAATTAATAATAAATAAAAAGTTTCGTCATGCCTGTCTGTCTGTTTGTCAATCCGTCCGTATGTCACAGCCACAGAGTTATAATTACACTGTAATGATATACTCTAAGGTCACAGCCATTTTCAACCGACGAAAAAAAACGGAGGAGGTTATCAATTTTTTACGCGTATATTTTTTTTTGTTCGATCACCGATTACTCGAAGACGGCTGAACCGATTTGGAAAATTATATTTTTTTTTGAAAGGGTATACTTCGATGTTGGTCCCATTGTTACCAAATCAGGGGCTGATAATAGGATCTTGGAGTAATCGAGGGAACTCTTCAAATATTATAGGCACACCTACAGTGATTTGAGTATTTTTTATAGTAACTTGTGTAGTTGCATTCGAAAATCACAATTTGTGAAGTAGATCTGATGATGAAGACCACAGATGGCCACTGGAACTACTCAATATACAACGTGTAATTTAAAGGGTATGTACAGACTAAGTGCATGGCTTCTTTGGATGATAACAAACGATATGGCAAGGGTTTTGTAATCCTAAGTCTACGTGTGTAGAACGTATTACAAATTCCAATACGCTGATACTAGAGACCAAATTTTTCAAATTAAGAAGAATGAAGAGAATTATCGTATTATTGGCAAGTGACGTGGAAACTTATTGACCCTTGTAGTGCTGTGACACGTTTGTTATGATTGGTATTCAAGAAATATATGAAACCGATAATTTGGTATCAATTCTTTGAGTCAGTTATTTTGAGCTGAAACTGTGCATAGAGACTCCATACCAGATGTTGTCTTCAGCCCTTTTGGATAGATATGGGGTTTCCGTTACACGTTGTATAAGTAGGAATAAGAAGTATTTCATGGGTTCCGCTTCGATTACTTGAATATGTTTATTAAGCACAATATGCTCGTCACAATGCATATGATGAATTGAAGCTGATGCTGAAGTACCAGGAGAACTCCTCAACAATTAATGGCCCAGCATTGGGAAAAGCAATATTTTATCTACTTTCTAACTAATTTCGGAAGTCGGACACCACCTACCGAAATTAAAGTTATTTTTCACTTTGCAGTGTGTTTTAGAATTCGGTCAAATTTTTTTGGTAAAAAGTTTTTATATTCCGAAACTATTAAGACTATACATGTGAAACTTGGTAGGTAGATGTATTCTGTGAACCGCTTTTCAATATTAAGAAAAACATTGAAAAATAAAAAAAATATTTTAAAAAAATATTAACTGAACCTGAAAATATATATTTTTTTTTCATGAAACTTATGCGTATGTAGTATTAATAGACAGGTCTTTAAAAATGACATTGAAGTTTCTAAAACCACTTTTTCATAAAGTTAATCGTTTAAAAGATATACACTTCCAAAGTGGTAAAATGTGTCCCCCCTCTTACTTCTATAATAATGGAGTGAAAAACTATACAAAAAATATATGCTATGGTGCTTAATGTAAACTTTCAAGCAAAATTGGTTTGAACGAGATCGGGTTAGCAGTTTTTGAGATACAGCATATTTTCTAAAACCGCAAATAAAACTTTGTAATTCATACAAACACTATGAAAAACAAAGTTATTTGGCGTAGTTACTACGGAACGCTTCATTGGCGAGTCTGACTCGCACTTGGCCAATTTTTAAGTTCTTGTATGAACTGAACATTTTGGCATATTGAACCGTATGAAGTAAGCCCAACAAAAGGTAACTATTGTATATCTAGTCTCCATCATCAGACCTGTAATGGCATTTATAACCCATATGGGCGCAAAGGTCTCATCAATATAAATGAATTAAGTCCAAACACAAGGTAGCTACTGTAAACCGTTAAGAAGTTCCCTTAACTGTCCTTCGTCTTCATCATCAGACCTCTAATGACAGTCACAAACTATCTAGGTGTAATGTTCTGGTCAATTCAAATTAATCAAGCCCAAACAACAGGTTACTGCTGTAAATCGGTGAGGAGTTCCCTCGACTGTCAGGAGTCAATCTGATGAAAGGCTCCATCATCAGATCAACTCTAGACCTTCCTTAATTTGTAGTACTTTAAGATACTTAATGAAAAAAAACATTTATACGGTTGAATTAAGAAACCTCCTTATTTGAAGTCGCTTAAAAAAAAATGTTGTTTCATGCTAGGTTCAGTAACCAATATCCATCCAATTCTAAAAATAAGTATGATTCTCGTTCTTACTTTTGTTTCGGTAGGAAAAAGTATCAACGTATTCTAGTCACAGTATACAAGACGCCACACACTTTATTATAGGTTTCGACGTATTTATTTTTTCGAGGAAAGCGATACACCCCTGCGTTCACGAGCGCGTCTGAGCGCAGAATGACGGTCGGAGCCGTGCGTTCGGTAGAAAAATGTATGAAGAAATTTGAGACAGATTTTAGTTTTATCATAAATCATAAAGTTTTTATGTATGTTCAAAATAATTAGCTTAACGTATAGATAAATACATAGGCTGTAATTTCTTGTTATTTTGAAGTTAAGAATATGCTCCAGATTTGGCTTAGAGGAACCTATTCAGACCCCATTTTTTGTTGTTTTCTACGATTATTGCGGCGATAAAAACGTATTTGTGTGAAAAATAGGTATAGGACTGTGTAATTATAATACATTCAAAATGGAGATGAATAAATTATCTTGAAACTAATACCATAACATTGTCAAAATTTTTAACTCCTTATGTATCAAAATGGTACCAGAAAAACATTGATATTTGCGAGAAAACGTAAATGCGTCCTTAAGCAGTTTTCAAATCATCAAATGATAGTAGACTGGACAACCCTTAAGAAAAATATAGTTTCAAAGCGGGATCACACGCCACTTGGCAGAAATTTAATTTAATTTGGTCCGCTCCATACAAAAAAATATCAAAATGCATTTTTCCACCCAAAGGAGTAAGTTTAAAAAAATATCAGAACAATTATTATTGAAGTTAGTGAGCTCTATCGATCCGCATAAAGAAAAAATTAAAAAACAAAGTTGATCCCTAAGTCACTAAAATCATCGTTTCGACCCACTGTGCGCCGGCGAGCGGCGCCGCCATTCAAGTACAACGTTTCTTGTAAAAAAGTTTAAACCAACGATGTCTGCTGTAACTCGCATAAAGTTTAAATACTACCTCGAAAGACCCTCCATTTTTCGGTCGGAAACTCATCTATTTGCTCTGCCCACTATTGGTGGAGCGGAAGGGAGTGTCAGACTTCTACTGACTAAATTTCTTATATCTCGTAAGAATATTCCCGCAACAGCGACAGGAAAAAAACCCTTTCTGGCTTCTGCAAGATGCTATAGCGCAAATAACTGCTTGGAGAAAATTGTAGTTTTCATTTCGTTTGCATGTCATCATCGAGTTTCTTTTTGACGTCTTATTCACAGAAAATAGCGATAGTATATAACTTACCCAGTCCAAATTAAATAAACGTTCTCTTGAGAAGAAACTTGAATAAAATTAACCAAATGGAAATAAAATTAATAAGTATTAGGTACTTACATTTAAATTTTATTTCCATTAGGTTATTAAATTAGTACCTAATTGAATTATTAATAGCCAGTAGGTATTCTGAAATAATAGCCATTTCACTTTTATGTAGACAACTGCACTGTCTGTAAATAACCTGGGCCCCAAGTCTGCTATTTTTATAAATTTGTCATTCCATCACAATCCCATTGTCATTTTGCTAACAGTTCGTAATCTACTAAATTCATAATGATTGGTCTGTAGTCTCGTATTAGAATGACATTGCCGTATTGCCATTATTATAAAACCCGTAAATAGTAATGATTTTCGAAAAACTACCCCTCAATTTGAACATTTATTCATGCCAGATTTTATTTCTATTTAATTTTACATATTATTTCGTTCAATGAAGTGTCAGTGGTTGACCATTGGAAAGCCATTATATTAGTAGATTACCAAACTTATCAAAATCAACAATTTTGAAATCAATGATAGACTATTTTGACACTATTGTAATAGCAGACTTGAGGCCCTGGGTGCCTACATACTCGTACAACATTATTTTTTCATCACATACTGCACATTTATGTCTACGCTAATAAAAACTGTAAAAAGCCATTCAACACAAACATTATACAATTAATTAGCCTATGATTTGGCAGATCGCGTGCTTCCAGTGCCGTAATCCGTCATATCGTGAGAAATGATGCGCGGGCGCAAGTTTTTATCTTTTTTATATACACTTTGCAAGATGGCCAACACCCACTAGATTCCGTGACTAGACGTGATCGTAATTCGCACAACAACTTAATTGGTAACGACTTAAGTAATATGATATAACAATGGATCTCGGGATATTGCGTTGTTTGTCTGATAAACAAGATAAATGCTGTAATAAGTACCTACGTATTTGTTACGGGGATGTCTTGAGAAACAGATGAGCGTTGTTTTACAGGTGTTTCAGAAGTATGGAAGTCAATATTAAGGGTGATGTTCTGTCGGAGCTGCGGGAATTTTCTACCGAGATACCGTGGCCCCTGAAATCAAGGCCTGCTGAAGTTAAAGGGTAGATTTTAGTCAGTAGAAGTCTGACACTACCCTCCATAGCGGGAAGAGTCAGATGATTATATTCCCCCCGAAAAAAAAGGGTGATGCTTTGCAGTGGCGAAGGGTGAATTTTCATAAAAAGGAAGCCGGACCAAAAATGCTTACCTTGCTCAAGTGTGATGCGTGAATTCCAGTAACTGTGGCCCTGTGGCTGACTTCGAAATCTTGTAACTTCGTAAATAATTATTTGTTTAATTGAAAATAATAGATTACTATTTATATATTCATATATAAAATAATAGACTAATATTTGCCATATTTCAAAAGGGAAGCCGGTAGGAATCGAGTTGTATGGAGCCTTCGCCACTGATGCTTTGTATCTTTTAGTATGCCGAAATTATATAAAATAAAATTATATGTTGTATGTAATTATACTAATACATACATTCACTAATTGAGATTAGATAAGTTTGCGCATTTATATGTTTTTATCTAAAGGTTCTGATGTCGGTTCCCAAACTAATCCGGAGCATGTGTTAAACAATGTCTCCCAAGACATTGTTTAGTTGCGTAATGATACAATCCTTCCATAAAAAAGGCAAAGTGTTACAAACAAACGAACAAGTATCGTAACATTTCACACTAAAGTAGGTATTTATAAGAACGATATAGGTAATTAAAACACAAAACGTATTCCCAAAACTTCAAATAATATACTAAACGGAAATTCCCTGGGTAGTATACGGAACAGTGCACACGAAAAGAGTAATATATTCAACTCGAACAAAAACTAGTCCGAAACATATTCATAACACACATACATACCTATTTGACAAAGAGGGAATGAAAACAGTCGGCACACGGGAAACCGAGAGTACATAAAAAGTATAACGATCCATATGTATGTAGGTAAAACAGAATATGCAGCATTCCTATTCATTGAAATAACTTGTACAAATTGTTTCATCGAATTTATTTCTATTAAGCTAGCGGAAACAAAAGAAATCGATTGCGTATGTCTCCACAAAAAAAAAACTCTCAACTTGGAATAAACACTACTAGATACGTCATCAATCAAGATTAATTCCGGACTACTTACATTCTGTGTTTCGTGGTAGCTATAACCTGGGAGTCTTTAAGTCTGTAAGTCATGAATAGGTTACTTCTAGGCAAGCGTGCTCCATCTTCGACCACATCATCACATTCATCACTTACCATCAGGTGAGATGGTGGTCAAACGCGAACATATTATAAATTTTAAAAAAAATCTTTTTATTACTTATACAACGTGTAATTTAAAGGGTATATACATAACGAGTGCACGGCTTCTTTGGATGATAACAAACGATATGACAAGGGTTTTCTAATCCTATGTCTACATGTATGGAGCATATTAGAAATTTCAATACATTGATACCAGGGCCGAATTTTTCAAATTAAAAAGAACGAAGAGAATTATCGTTTTATTGGCAAGTGACGTAGAAAGTGATGACCCTCATAGTGCTGTGACACGTTTGTTATTACTGGTATTCAAGAAACATAATATGAAACCAATAATTTAGGGTCAATTCTGTGAGTCACTTAATTTGAGCTGAAACTTTGCATAGAGACTCCATACCAGATGTTGTCTGCAGTCCTTTTGGATAGATATGGGGTTTCCGTTACACGTTGTATAATATGGAGAAGCTCGTGGCTAAATAATATCAGCCGCACGGGTGATCGTCAAGGTCAACCAAGCAAACAAGTCGTTGGTCCCGGCTGTCATTTGAATATCTTTGACAGTTCTTACGGGTAGCCAAAAGTCAGGGAATTTAACACTTTTCTTGCCAAGGGGTATCCGGTTACCCAGCTACTGGGTAGTGAAGTTCAGATAGGAAATCGCTCCATGTAAAGCCTGCTATACATGTTGGCCGAGCGTTGTCGAGTGAAGGCCGATACCAACATGTAGACGGTATATTTGCCTTGTCTTGCTATCGCTCAGTGTCACTTGCCTAGTTGGCCGAGTGTAGGCCAGCGCCAACGTGTATAGAGCTCATTTGGTGCAACTTGTGTTCGCTTGCCATTGCTCGTGATCACTTGCCTCACTTCGGATCGGTGTCGGTTTTTGGTAACAAATCAAAGGCGCTCGCCTGCGCTCGGCCAACGTGTGGGCAGCTCTACAGACCCTCTTCTACATTGGTCGTCTGCATTGGCGTTCGACGAGCTTGTCGAACGTGTGGACATTATCTCTTGCCTTGTACCTATTTGCCAATGCTCGCGTTGGCCTACGCTCGGCCAACATGTATTGCAGGCTTAAAACATAACAGAACACACGACTCGCATTTGACTATTTTTCTCCAATGCCGGTGCGTGGTGATTATAGTTGTACCTATGTCATTTGCATTTCTGAGCCTAATTTTGGATACTTATTTGATGTTTTTTGTATACATGGTAACCTATTTACGAGCCTACTTAAGCGTTAGGTACTTAATCATCAAGATTGACCAGTGTGGTTGTTCTCTTCAACTCCTAATAGCCATGTTTAACAATAAAAAGCGGTCTGGAAAACGAAATGGAATCTTTAAAAATACTACCTATTCAACAAGCAACACTTTGTGGTCCGTCGACATAGTTCATGTCTATTTAGTGGTAGGGACTTTCTCTGGAACGAATCGCACACAGTCAACGTAACTAATTTTATTATTAACGTGTCAGTGACAACTGGTATGGAGACAATATGTCGGTCGGTTGCTAAGTGTCGTCTTCTTCGTGACAAGTAATAAAACACTATTACTAAAATATTTTGTAATCAATTCAGAACACGTCCGCAAAAGGAAAGCTTTGAAACATTATATTGTTAGTGCTTTATTCGATACCGATTAATCAAAGGCTTCGTCCGTTCTGACTTTAAAATTTGAAACGACGTTCTATGAATACTTCCTATTACAATGGCCGAATAATGCTATAGCTTCATAGACGAAAAAAATTAAAATACAGCTATGTACCTACTAATCTCGTTATTTTTTTAAATAGAATTTTTAAATTATTGTTGTGTCAGCCAGACATTCAGTATATTCCTTCAAAATGATTTGAAATTTGAACATGAATCTAGTTGGCCATAATTGTGTATTGTGTATCTATATTATTGTCACATCTTCATATGGTAGCAATGATTCTGTGAATATTTACAATCTCGATTTTATACACTTTTGTATAAATATTATGTGTAACAGTCGTATTCAAGTGTTATTAAATGTGATTTAATATTTTATAGAAAAAATACGGAGAAAGGCTTTGTTTTATTTTCTTAAGGTAGCCAAGGTATGAATTGAACATTAATTTTTCTATGCATATATTTAAGGTTATGTTTCACGTACTATTAGAAAACAGGAACTATACTACTTCACTATTGACACTTATTAAGTGACGCTTATTATTAACTTATATTGACGTGTAAACTTACTTTTCTCATAATATGTCGTGTTCAGATTTAAACCATGATAATGTTATTTAAAATCTTGATTAAATTTGACAAGAATGCACCACACGAAGTAAGTACCTACTACAGAAGGTTTGGCATACAAAGGCTTGTTTATCCGTTTGAAAATATACAAAATTCTAATAACATGAGTTTATTCAAATATATCTCGCTCGGCTGGTGGCTCGGAAAACATATTCGCGGGAAATCGTTTGAGCCGTTTTGATACCGCGTTTCACGTTTTGCGAAATGCTCGTTTGAATTTCTCATTCAATTTGAGCTATCGTACGTTTTGTATCTGTGCCTAGTAATGAAGGTATTCATTTTGTAGTATTCGTTCGGCAAGCTTGAATGTATTGCATACTAAGTATATTGTGTATTTTATTTAGTTTTGTCCCATTTTCTTGAAAAATTCAGCTTTAATACTACAAAAATCCACGTTCAATGGTAGGAAGACTGTCAAACACTGAATGTCTTAACGAGATACCGCGGCCCCGGAAGGGTTTTAAGACTTTTAAGTCGGTAGAAGTCTGAAACTTTCCCGCTCCACCAAGAGCGAGAGGAGTCATTTATTAACCGACTTCAAAAAAGAAGGAGGTTCTCAGTTCATCTTGAACTTTTTTTTATGTATGTTACCTCATAACTCGAAGACTCGAAGACGAAGACTCGAAGGCTGGACTGATTTGGAAAATCCTTTTTTCGTTTGAAAGGGTATACTTTTTTGTTGGTCCCATTGTTATGAAATCAGGATCTGATGATGGGATCCTGCAGTAATCGAGGGAAGTCTTCAAATATAGGCACACCTATAGCGTTTTGTATTTCTTATAGTACCTTGTGCAGTTGCTCTCGAAAAGCACCATTTGGGGAAGATGAACTGATGATGAAGACTACAGATGGCCATCGAAACTACACAATAATAAGTATTTCGTAGATTGCGATGAGATTACTTGAATATGGATATTAATCACTATATGCTCGTCACAATGCATATGGTGAAGTAGATCTGATGGTGAAGTACCAGGAGAACTCCTCGAAAATTAACAGCTCTGCATCGGGAAAAGTAATATTTTGGAAAACGTGATAAGTAGTTGATATTTTGGCTTTTGTAACTAGACAAATTACCAACCGACTCGCTAAAAAGCGTGAAAAAACTTTTTAGCAAAAAATAAAAACTACTTCCATATCAAAACACTACAAAGCCAAAAATAACTTTAATTTTGGAAGGCGGCGCGGTGTCAAAAAAAAAGAAAATACAAAACCAATAACAACGAAATTAAAGTTATTTTTGGCTTTGTAGTGTTTTGATATGGAACTCGGTTAAATATTTTGCAAAAAGTTTTTTTTAATGATTCGTCTCCCAAAAATAAAATAAAATAACCTGTTTAAATACACAGAGCAAAGGACAAAAGCAAGGATTCTGAAAAAATATTGATGGAATGAGCACCAGTTCTCTTGATTTAAAAATGGGACTGATCAATGTCGCGTATGGTATTTATAAGTGTATAATAAAATCATCGGATGATTAGAAAAATAAAAAATTGTGAAAGTCCGCCCGTCTGTCTGTTACACTTTCACGACTAATTCTCAAAAAATAAAATTCATGCGATCGAAGCCGCGGGCAGAAGCTAGTAAGATATACAACAAAATACCTATCCGCTTGTATTCATAAAAAAGCAGAGCGTCGTTTCTAAACTTTTGTTTACATTCCATTTATTCACTCAGTCAGGTGCCAAGCTCTTTTACAATTGAATGTTTTCGTAAAAGCCTTAGGAATAGTACCGTCCCTTTTATCCACGTATTCAACGTAGTACAAAGTATCGCAGAGTGTGCAAACTGAGCGCCTAACGCCTGCAGCGACTACAATGAGTGACCTCGTTCCCTCTCTTGAATATTTACGTCGAGATGACGAGCGCGAGCGTCTGACACTCTGACACTCTGCCCTTCTAGCCTTCTTCCATCACTCACACATCCGCGTCAAACAAACATTTCATCTATGCCTTTGTCTCTGGTTTCCGTTTGAACCGTTCTCTCCATTTATTAGTACGACGAACTAAATTCGAATTTCGAAAAGTTCATTATTGAAATAAGTCTTTATAGTTTTGACGGCCAGATGCAAATATATGTATCATCTATGGCCAGATGCAACGTAACACTAAAACAACGATGCGATAAACCTCTTTAATTTCTAGTGCTTTGGATTGCACGATTAGCCGTTGATCCCGGCTGTCATTTGTACATCTTCGACAGCCGTTACGTTACGGGTAGTCAGAAGACAGAAAATTTGATACCAGAGTACCAGACTTGCCAAAGAGTATCGTGTTTCCCAGTCAGTGGGTTGTGAGGGTCACATAAGGCAGTGGAGCGACTGAGTGTTCACCGCTAGTACTCAGCTGTACCCGATTAAACTGAAAGCCGCCCCTAACATAGTTCGCATAGGACTAAGCAGATGATACAAGTACTGTGAGTGTTCTATTCTGTGTCTTTGATAAAATATCTATGAATCAGTTTCCTACCCGGACATCATCTCAATAGCTTCAAACACAATAAACGTATTGTCCGATACACAGGTTTCACTCTTTCATTATAAATAATGCATACGAGAATGTGGCCATGACCGTACATCGCCTTCTGCATACTAAAGCTTTGACACAATGGCGTTCATTTCTCCGACGGATTTCCCGAGAACTTTTGTTTTGGATCTTAGCCTTGATAACGGATGGGAAGTGGTGACAGAAATTAAAAGCCATATTGTATCTTTATCGTGGTTGCCGGAATCATATATTCTTTGACACTTTAACTGTCCATGCATTACATGTAATGCACTGAAAACCTTGCTTGATACTTCCGTGCATTACATATAATGCACTAGTGTTATGTACGACTAGAATTGTTCATTGATGTCAGTTTTAATCAAATCGATACTAAGTCCCGTGAAGTACGGAGCCCGCACGTCGATGACATAAAAACCTGTTTTAAAAAATTAGAAACATTCAACTTAAATATAATTAATTAATTAAATAACAAAAATCAAACTTAAAAGTTATCAAACTTTAGTTTCTTCTTCGTTTCTTCAGTCCGTGCTCAGACGTCCGTGCATTACATTTAATGCATTTTAAAACATTATCTGATAGCTACCTAGGAGTCTGTAGGCGAAATTTCGCTTACCTAAATTGTATTACATGACCTCGTATTAACTTAAAATTTTTTTTTAGCATAAAATAGAACCGACTTTCATAGCCAAAAATAACTTTAATATCGGAAGTCGGTGTTATTGGTTTTGGATTTTCTTTTTTTTTCACACCGCCTTCCGAAATTAAAGTTATTTTTGGCTTTGTAGTGTTTTGATATCTTATTATATAGATATATTGTATAGATATATAGTCGGTTCTACTTTTTGCAAAATTTTTTTCACGCTTTTTTGTGGGTCGGTTTGTAATTTATCTAGTTACAAAAGCCATAATGTCAACAACTTATCACCTTTTACAAAATGTTGCTTTTCCCGATGAGGAGTTCTCCTGGTACTTGAACATCAGCTCTACATCACCATATGTATTGTGACGAGCATAAAGTGTTTAACATCCGTACTCAAGTAATCGAATCGCAATCCACGAAATACTTATTATTGAAGAGTTTCAGTGGCCATCTGTGGTCTTCATCATCAGTTCAACTTCCCCAAATGTTACTTTTCGGAAGCAACTGCTCAAGGTACTATAAGAAATACCCAAAACGCTATAGGTGTGCCTATCATATTTGAAGATTTCCCTCGTTTTCTCCAGGATCCCATCATCAGATCCTGATTTCATAACAATGGGACCAATTAGAAAGTATACCCATTCAAATGCAAAAAAAAAATTGCAAATCGGTCCAACCGTCTCCGAGTTATGAGGTAACATACAAAAAAAAAGTTTAAGATGAATTGAGAACCTCCTTTTTTTGAAGTCGGTTAAAAAGGCATCTGAACTGAATCACATTCGACCTGCCCACAACCGAACTATTTTGCCGAACAAAGCTCGCCTATTCACTGAAATTATCATCCGAATACCTGAGTACCTTTTGTTATTGCGTACTTACAGACAATAAAGGTTCTGCAGTACAATTTGGCATCCATTTTTGTATTGAAAATTGTGAAATAGGATTGCAATTTTTGAATATTGCTTGTGGTTTGGTATGTACTTCTCTGATTTTATTTATTTATTTATTTGTTCGCAGCAATTGGCAGTTTTGATTACATCTGTGGGTTACGATGACGGCTTCGTCTTCGAGGAAGCCTAGTATGGCATCTGCGTAAGTAAAAATAGACCTTTATCTAAATACTAGATCATGGCATTGTTATTGTCGTTTTATGTAAAACACTAGTAGTCATCTGTACCTGATTAGACTGGAGGTCCATTTCTACACAGTGGTCAGGAGTGGGACTGTTCTAATCCTATATCTGGTGTTGAAGCAATACGCTGGTCGGTTAGCTATAGTGGATTAATGTGAAGCAGCTGAGTCTGCATCTCGTGTCTCGATTTAGTCGAGTGGTTAGCCCATGTAATATGGTGCACGTAAATTATTTCAGATAATTTTAAAATATTTAATTTGTTATTGTTCGAGTGCTTTGTCACTATAAGAACAAGTTTTGATCAGTATGCTTTTTTTCTTAGCATAGTTTGTCTCCCACTGCTGTGCGAAGGCCTCTACTTTTATCATCCAAACCTCTCTGGCTTGAGCAATTCTAGACCACCTTTGCCCCGCGAACATGATCAGATCATTTTAGAAGCTTATTTTTATTTAATTATTACTTGTTGAATGTTTTATTTTAAATACTGTCTTTGAATAAGAACTATATTTTGAATGTCTATATCCTCTTTTTATCCCGGGCTCGTCTCTGCACAATATCGATATCGCGGTATTTTAAATAATGGTTGGGATGAAATTCTCTAATCCGGTTAGACTGGAAGCCGAACCCAACATAGTTGTGAAAAGGCTAAGCCGATGATGATGTAATTTTTATTTTTATTGGCCAGACAACATCTGTAACTATAGTGTGTCTAACCGTACCTACTCTAATATAGTCCTCATGTGATTGATCTCAAGTTGGGTTTCACTTGATATCAATAACAAGAGGTCACTTTTGTTTTGGGTTTTAGGAATGGAGCCTTTTAAAAGGAAGTTTTGCGGGAATGTTAGAGATAACGCGGCCCCGCAACGCCAAAAGCGCCAAACGCGCCAAAAGTCAAGTTTTTAGTCAGGAGGAGTAATTTTTTAATTACCCTTCGCCCCCCAAAAAACATTATGATTGTATATTGGTTTTAGCTCATATAGTAATCAATATGTATTTTTTTCCTCCAAATGTGATCCTCTAGTGATTGATGTCAAGTTGGGTTTCACTTGATATCAATAACAAGAGTTCACTTTTGTTTTGGGTTTTAGGAATGGTATCACCTTTTAAAAGGAAGTAGCATAAATCCTGTGAGGGTACGCACGCAGAACAGATAACCTCTTTTATCTGTTCTGTGGGTACGCACATATTTGATTAGAAGGGGTAAAAGCGACAGCAGATTTAGAAAAATATTAAATTTAATGTTATTTTTACAACAGAAAGTTTAGTAGTTCGTCTTCATTCGTTGATAATTTGACAATTGCTAGAAATAATCTTTGACGAAGACGTGTTGTTATTTAATCGTATTCAATCTGCTAGTTTAGGAAGTAAGTAAATAAGGACGTAAGAGTACGTGAGAGTATTGTAGGTAATCTGTTTCACGTATTCTTACGTCCTTATTTAGCAAAGATCATTTCTAGCAATTGTGAAATTATCAACGAATGAAGACGAAATACTAAACTTTCTGTTGTAAAAATAACATTAAATTTAATATTTTTCTTAATCTGCTGTCGCTTTTACCCCCTTCTAATCAAATATGTACGTACCCTCACAAGATTTATGCTACTTCCTTTTAAAAGGTGATACCCTTCCTAAAACCCAAAACAAAAGTGACCTCTTGTTATTGATATCAAGTAAAACCCAACTTGACATCAATCACAAGAGGACCACATTTGGAGGGAAAAATTACATTTTGATGATTACTATATTTATGAGCTAAAACAAATATACAATCATAATGTTTTTTGGGGGGCGAAGGGTAATTAAAAAATTACTTCTCCTGACTAAAAACTTGACTTTTGGCGTTATGGCGCGTTTGGCGCTTTTGGCGTTGAGGGGCTGCGTGTTCTCTAACATTTCCGCAATCCTAGCAGAAACTTGTGAACAGTTATAATAATGCGATAAAAACTATTCCAACTGTAACTTATACTGCAATCACTAATGAGTGCATACACAAAAAGTAGAGCATACCACCCAAAACCAAACACGGATATCAAATACACATTGCAAATAAAGTGTTCCTCAAACTCTCGGTTCGGTAAGGCTGGCTTACGGCTTTCTCAAAGTTTGAGCGTCTGCGCCGAAATAGGGCACACTTGTGCTTATTTACTTTGTCCCAATTGCATACCTAGCTTGAATTAACTGTAAGTGTAACTTAGTAAACGGATATTAATATTCTGGTACACATAGTAGTAAATTCCTAAGGAACTTGTCACTAAATTATAATAACCATACGGGTCGTACGACAAGGTTTAGCAATGCTTGCCGAGGTCTTTCCACGGATGGGTGACGATGAATTAGATGCTGAGACTCCATACCTCGAAAAATATGTTAAGCAGATGGTCCAGTCAGGCTGTCAGGTAGGCAAACGTCTGAAACCTGTCATCGGCATTGGTTTGAGCTATCGTGTTACCCGGCTAGAAGGTTGTTGAGGTGAAATGAGCAGTTGAGCAGAGAAATTCCGGTACGCAGCAGCGTACATCTAGTTAACTAGAAGCCGACCACTATATTTATAGTTGGAAAAAGGCTAGGTAGATTGATTTCCACGTCCCCGTAAGATAACTTTCAACTTCATTATATAGGTAGGTTTCAGGTTTCCAAACCTCAAATTCCATTTCAAAAGTATGACGTTAAATTTACCAGAATCCGTACAAGTTATTTTTATAAACTGTGATAATAATAGAAACCTTTTATATTTCCAGTAATGTTACGGAGAAGCGCATTTCACAATGGGAAGAACTCATGAGGAAATTTTCTCAATCACACAAGGAGCAATTATTCAAGTAAGTTGGTGTGTCATTAGTATGGTAATATTAATTTTAGAGAACCAAAAGAAGTAGATAAAAATTAAAGTTTTATGACTATTTTCTACTTCTTTCCGATCTATAATAAAACTTCAACATAATGTAGGAGTTATTTGACATTTTGTTCTCTTTTTATATTAGATCGCATTTGACCGCTACCGCACATAATATGATGTGACCGAAGATAAACCAAGCCTACCTAGAAATAACCTATTCACTCTCGACAGACTCTAACACGGCATTCCACTCCTTAGTGTACGCACAATGAAAGTATTCTCAAAACGTTTTGTGCGTATGGATGGGATGCCCACCATGCGAACAAACAATGCAAATGTGACAATATCCTAATTACTAATGTGTCGTACTTGTGATCGAGAGGTCTCGGGTTCAAACCCCACCCTTTATCCTATTGCCATGAACCCAGTCCAGACGCAAGGATTAGCTTAGTTGGAGGGGGTAACAAAATTGCTAGTAATATGAATCCTATACCCACATTGCTAGTTTCCTTAAAAAAAAAACAAAATAACAAAGTAATAGCAATTAAATAAACTACATAATATTCCTCAATTCTTACTCAAGAGTTTGTATGTATCGATAAACCGTTTTAATATTTCAGTCAGTATCAAATGTAACCATATTTTTCACCATAGGGCAGTCTCACTGGATATACCTCGAGCTGAACGTTCCACCAAGTTCTTCCCGACCAGCTCCCAGTACGAAGGCTCGTGGGATGTGCTGGGGATGAGCGGTTATGGAAAGTACACATTTCCTAATGGTAGGTAGGACATGTCTTTATGCATTACAAGTTGGGCGGGCAATGAATAAGTCACCAACGTAGGATGTTCAAAAAGAACTCTTTACAGTCTTCTCAGGGACATGCCCATAACAGGCATTATATAGGAGGGTTCTAAAGGTTCCTTTTAAAGGTTTCCCCAGTAACTAAAGTATATTTAGTTCCTTCTGTAATTAAAACTTTAAGTACAGAATTAACTAGAATGAATAAAAAAACTTTCGTTCCAAAGGATCGAATAGTAAAGATAGATGATCCTTTTTTGGTTATCGGGGGAACCTTTAAAAGACTCCTGAAGTTTTGGGGTTACGACCAAGGAGTGTGGGATTCTTACCTCACCACAAACGCCCGGTGATCACAATTATGTTTACGTTTTTTTGTACGCACTCATCATATTAGAAGCAACACGATACTATTAAAAACTCGCAGGCGCTCACAACCGATTTGATATAAGTTTGTGTTAGTACCATAAACAGCTACCGTAACAATTTGATAAATTGAAGATTATTGATTGAGTTCATAATCTTGAAGATTCCAACCAGCAGTGTAACCAAAGAACATTCTTATCAGGCTAAGGCTAAGATCGTACAAGAATGAAAACTGTATTGGGTACCAGCAATGGCAACAACTGTGGAAAATAAGGGTTTAACCCTTAGTCTTACCACCTACTAATATAAAAAAATGGGAAAGTTTGTGAGGATGGACGGATGCTTGTTACGCAAAATCTACCGAACGGATTTAGATGAAACTTAACAGTGATTTAGTGACATAATAACACATAGGCTATTCTTCATTCCGGGAAAATGAGCAAAATTTCCATGCGAACACGGTCTCTCAAAGTCAGAGGCCACAGCTAGTTATTTAAAAATCCGTTTCAGGTGTCATTTATGAGGGTGACTTCAAAGATGGGATGTTTCACGGCAATGGCCAGCTTCGCTACGAAAGCGGCGTCGTAATCCGAGGCAAGTTCGTGAAAGGCGTCTTGACCGAGAAGACGCTGCTCTGTGAGAACATGGAGTACTCGGAGAACAGCTGGAAGTACTGCACAATGCCTGATAGAAGGTACGGTGATATTTTCTGTTCACATATTTAATAATTATCTTCTTAGGTCGTTTCCACGGTTCGTTGCCACTAATTAACAGTTCCATGATGGAACTACTAATCTTTTCTTTAATCACTAGTAATTTTGAAATTTGATATCACTAGTTCCACGTTTTTATTTTAGGCTCTTGTGATTTTTTATTTACCAATCCATCAATGGACGGGAGACTGGATAAGCTGGCGCTGTGGTATCTATACTAATATTATAAAGCTGAAGAGTTTGTTTGTTTGTTTGTTTGTTTGTTTGTTTGCTTGAACGCGCTAATCTCAGGAACTACCGTTCTGATTTGAAAAATTCTTTCAGTGTTAGATAGCCCATTTATCTAGGAAGGCTATAGGCTATATATCATCACGCTAACACCAATAGGAGCGGAGCAGTAATGAAGAATGTTTCAAAATCGGGGGATTTTTTTTTCCACGGGGACGAAGTCGCGGGCGGAAGCTAGTTTTTGTATAATTGCAAATTGTAGTGTTTATATAAATGCACACACGATACAGGCAAATACCCTACTTTGGTTCTCTTAATCAAAAAAAATATTATAAAGCACCGTATTACTTTATTTTCTTATAATCTACATACATATAATAAAATTGTAGAAAAGTGGTGTCTCTACAATGGAAATATATAAAAAAGAAGTAGCAGGGGTTGTTATTATATTGATGCCGAACCCGAAATGATAATTATTTTTTTTATTTTGTCTGTTTGTCTGTGTGTTTGTGCACGCTAATATCAGAAACGGCTTATTCGATTTAGATGCGGTTTTCAGTAATATATTGTAGTAAGCTTCCCTTAGTGTTTATTTCATGTCAATCGGTTCATAAATAAAAAAGTTATGTCAATTTAAAGAATCACGGTGAACATTTGTTAAGGTATTCTATCAGAGTACGTACACGCCTCGCGCTTGCGCGTCCGTGGCTATACAACGTGTAACAGATTAAGCGCAATACCTCAGACACCCCAATTAGAATATTAAATTATAAGTCTAAAACAACATCCGTAACTAAATAAATTGAAACCTAACCTAGGCATTCTTTATAAAATAGTATTCCTTACTAAACGCAAAACGTATGTGCGTGCCAATTCGAACCAGTAGTTCCTGAGATTATCGCGTTCAAACAAACTCTTCAGCCCTATATTATTAGTATAGATAGCTGTTGCCCGCGACTTCGACCGCGTTTCCGTCGTTTTTCGTAAAAAAAAAGTAGCCTATGTCCTTCCTCACGGTTCAGTGAGTTTGATGTGACAGACAGATTAACTTTCGTAATTTAGTAGGGAAATATAATATGTCAATAAATTACTGTTGAAAAATATCGCAATACGGGACCGCACAATATTATTGTTCATTGTTGTGTTTATTGTAGCTCTGCCCGCGACTCCGTCAGCGTAAGTTAATGTATTGGTAATATTGTTTAGATCACATCCACATGAGGCTTAAGTACCTATAGAACGAAACTTTATACCTTCGGCCGCGAGACGCGTCGAGCGCGGCGAATGATTCTCAAAAATAATCCTTATAGCATGATTCAGTATTCACGCGCGATGGCTTATTATTAGCGTATTTCATGTGTAACTTTGGTGTTTCTATACAGATTTATATGATTTTTTTATGGAATAGTTAATAATGTTAACTTTTTCAATTAGGTGTGACTGAGAGTGTTATAAACGTAAGAGTAGACAAATATTATAATCAGAAAGCTTCGAACTGCTAAGCTATCGGGAGTAACACGTGTTATTGTGAGTCAACCATAAAAGATAGACATATGCTGTCGTGGGATATTTTTTATATAATTTTAAGGAGAACATTTCACACCGTCATGAAATTATTTCTGTGTAGCTTTAACCATTAAGGTTGCACACGCGACGAAAGCTTAAAAAATGGAGTAACTTCTCCCGTTTTCCCAACATTTCCCTTCACTGCTCTGCTCCTATTGACTGTAGTGTGATGAAAAGTATACTATAACCAGCTCAGGAGTATGAAAAATAATTGTACCAAGTTTCGTTAAAATCCGTCGAGTAGTTTTTGTTTCTATAACGGTTATACAGACAAACAGACAGACAGGCAGACAGACAGACAGACAAAAATTTTACTGATTGCATTTTTGGCATCTGTATCGATCCCTAATCACCCCCTGATAGTTATTTTGGAAATATATTTCATGTACAGAATTGACCTCTCTACAGATTTGTTATAAGTATAGATGACGGAAATCGATTCAGAAGCCGATTCTGAACCAACTACTTTCAGGAATTGCGTTTATTCTGTTATACGTTGTATTAAGCGCGCTGAGAGCAAGGATTTATTTATTTATTTATTTATTTATTTATTTACACTTTATGCACATAGGTACAAAGGCGGACTTAATGCCGTAGGCATTCTCTACCAGTCAACCATGAGTGGTGAAGAGATAGAGTGGAAGGTGCAATATGTACGTGAACATTATATTGGAAAAATAATTATAATAATAGTGATAAAACAAAAAAACCTAATATCATAAAATAGAAATCTACATAAATAATATATATGAATAAATATTTATATAAATACATATACATACATAAATACTTTAGAGGTAATTGAAAATTAAATATAGAAATTCTGCTTATTGGTGAAGAAAGTGGATCCGCAATTTCTTTTTAAATGCGTAGCGATTGTCAGCCGTCCTGATCTCGAGAGGAAGCGCATTCCAGAGGAGAATGGACTGGATATGAAAAGAAGAATGAACAAAGTCAGAAGTATGAGAAGGACAGAGTAAGAGAAGATTATTGGATGAACGTAGATTCTTATTGTGTGAAGAACATAGAAATTGAAAGTGAGATATTAGATAAGAAGGTGGGTTGGGAGAGTTGAGTAGTGAGAAAAGCGTTGTCAAAGCGCGCAAACTTCTCCTCTGACGAATGGTCATCCATTTAAGCTCAGACCTGAAACATGAGACATGGTCATATTTCCTTAAATTAAATATGAAACGAATGCAGTTATTAAGAATACGGTCAAGCTTATCCAGCAAGACCGCATTCAGGTCGTAGTAGCACACGTCACCATAGTCAATCATAGGGAAAATTAAAGTCTGCACAAGCATAGTCTTTGTCTTAACAGGCAAAAAGTTCCTCAGACGATACAAAGAACGCAAAGTGCCATTGGCCCTTTTGCTGACACTAGATACTTGACTTTGCCAGCCAAGTGTCGAGTCAAGATGCAAACCGAGATCTTTTACGCTGGAGCTAATGGGAATGACGACACCATTAAAAATAATAGGAGGTAGAGAGATAGCCGCCACTCTACCCATCATACGTGAACTACCAATAACGATGGCCTGACATTTTGAGGGGTTTACTGACACTCCAAATCTATCAGACCAGTCATTGATAGCCTCCAAATCCCGGTTTACATCCCCTATAGCGTCCGACAAACCTTCTACCCGTACAGCTGTATATAATTGAAGATCATCGGCATAAAGATGATACGAACACCGAAGACAGTGAGTAATAAAGTTAATGAAGATAGAGAATAATAATGGATTCAGTTATTCGTAGCGAACGCACGTATCCTGGAGAGTATTATAGGCGAATAGTTGCATTCGATTGTTGCGATTCACTTGAATACTGACTGTTGGCATATTTCATTTATTTATATTTTAGGGTTTGTAGGTTAGGTTCTTTTACTTAATTTTCTTTAAAATTTACAGGCTCGGCCTAGCTCAGGCGCAGTTGCTCACTTTATTTTTATTATTATATAAATTCTGTGCTTTAATTAATGTTTATTTTTAATGACTATTATGCTATACAAATGTAAAATGTTATAAGCACAATATGGTGCAAAATAAATTAAATTAAATTAAATTTTGTAAATAAATTTTGTAAGTATTTGGTTAGGCATTTGTTTCCTTGATTTTCGGTATACTTATCTTAATTTGTATTTAGGGTTTGTATATAAATATTATAAGTACCTATTTGGTATAGGTTAGGCATTTCTTTTCTTGATTTTCTTTATTAAGTATAAGTTCATTAGCTCAGGTTAGTAATTAATTTTTCTAGCAATACTTTTGTTTTATCAAGTTAGTACGTTTGGTTTACACGTCTTAACACTTATTACTTAAACTGTGATAATTTTAGACTGTATAATAATCTGTAAGTATTTATAATTTAATTGTTTTTGTACGTGTTTACTAAGTAACTGTGTGTTAGTAGTAAGTACTATTTTATTGTAAGAATGCCTCGAAGAAGATCCAACCTCTCCCAATGTAGCAGAAATGCTAAAAGGATGAGATTAGTTCGAACACAGGAATTTGAGGAAGGTCGTGAGGCAAGGCTCTCTGCAACTCGGGAACATCAGAATCAAAATGCTCAAGAATTTACAGATTTGCTACTTGAGATTGGTAACGGTGTGTATCCGCAGGAACAAGGAAAAGTTGTTCTTAATGGAAACCTATGTACTTAACATAGTCATCAATGCGAGACCTCATATCATCTGTGTATGGAAACACAACGCAAATACCAACTTCCGAAAATTCCTGGCTTTGCGAAAGAGCTATTTTGACGCCACGAAACAACCAAGCAGTAACAATAAACGCTGAAATTTTGAGCTGTTCCGGGGGATTATGTTGAGTATACATATCTCCATTAACAGAGTCATGGAAGAAGGAGAATCTACAAGCTACCCAGTAGAATTTTTAGAATCCCTCAATGCTCCTGGACTACCAGCACATAAAATAAAATTAAAAGTAGGCGTACCCATAATGCTTCTTAGAAAAAGCCCCCAAAACTTTGCAATGGCACCAGGATAAAAGTGACCAATTTACAACGAAATCTGATAGAAGCAGAGATTTTAACAGGGTGTGGAAAAGGTGAAAGTGTTTTTATTCCTCGGATTCCTATCATTCCAAACAAATTTTCCATTTAGTTTTAAGCGAGTCCAGTTTCCAGTCAGCCTATGTTTTGCGATGACAATTAATAAAGCCCAAGGTAAGACGCTGAAAGTTGTGGGTGTAGATCTAAGTATCAGCAGCAGTAAGTATCTGCTCTCATCTTTGGGATGGATCTGCCAAATACCAACTGGACGCACTTGAGTCTATGAGAAAAGGGCCAAGAGACTAATTGACATCGATGACGAGTTGCAAGTCTATGAGTTTTCTATCGGTTACATTTCGGGGAGTGTGCGATGGAATTACACAATCTAATTCCGCCAAGCCCGTTCCATCATCGGACTACAAGATAAACGGCAATGCGCCATCGTTACACGGTGGACATCCCACCAAACGGTAGTTGAGATCTCAGAACAATGTAACAGACTCTGTTACATTGTTCTGAGATCTCAACTACCGTTTAATAAATAGCAATAGGATAATCGCTAATTGCAAGACTCTTGCGAGACTCTCGTTTGGGCAACACTAATCCCACCAATACGTACAAAACGTTTTAGGAATACTTTCATTGTGCGTACGGCTAAGGAGTGGAATTCCCTGCCGGAGTCTGTGTTTCCTGATCGCTATAACCTGGGAGTCTTTAAGTCAAGAGTGAATAGGTTACTTCTAGACAAGCGTGCTCCAACTTCGACCACATCGTCACTTACCATCAGGTGAGATGGTGGTCAAACGCGAGCCTATTATCAATAAAAAAAGCTGTTTCTCGCACGGTCAGTTGTATGTGGCTCTGTCACGGGTTAGCAATCCTAGGAGCCTGTATGCTTTCATCCCCGATGGCCATACGTCAAATATCGTATACAGAGAAGCATTACGGTAATATAAATTTTTAGCTACCCAAACGACGGTATATGTAATTCAAAATATGCTGCCCGAAAAGTCACTATTCCACGCGGACGAAGTCGCGGGCACAGCTAGTATATATATATATATTATTTGTATATTGACAATTTATGACATTTTATTTACTTGTACACCTACCACATTGTGGTCTCCTTAACCCAAACGGTTGACTGGTAGAGAATGCCTTGCTCCATTAAGTTCGCGCATGAATACCACTATTGTACAAAAGTTTAAATAAACAAAACTTTGACAGTAACAGACAGTTCCTAGTACGAAAAGCTACATTATAGTCGTGTATCTTTAACCTGAGATAGAACTAAGCTTCCAAACGATGACCATAAAACACCATGGCATTGGGAAGATCTTATACAACGTGTAAAAGAATAAACACAAATCCTGAAAGTAGTTGATTAAGAATCGGCTTCTGAATCGATTTCCGTCATAAAAAATAGGTGTTAAATTTTGATGGAAAAATCGTTCATTTAACTAAAAATGGAAACAGTATCATGACAAATTAATACAATCCTTAATTCAAGGAAATTGTGTGCGTGTCGCGTCGGCCGCTAATATTGCATGAGTGTATGCGTCTGCGTAAGGATATTGTATGACGCACATACGTTTTTCTTTTAGTAAGGATAACGAACATCGACGACGAGTTGCTAGTCTATCGGTTTTCTATCGGTTACATTTCGGGGAGTGTGCGATGGAATTACCCAATCTAATTCCGCCAAGCCCATTACATCATCTGACTACAAGACAAACGGCGATGCGCCATCGTTACATGGTGGACATCCCACTTATACGCACTAAACGTTTTGGGAATACCTTCATTGTGCGTACGGCTAAGGAGTGGAATTCCCTGCCGGAGTCTGTGTTTCCCGATAACTATAACCTAGGGGTCTTTAAGTCAAGAGTGAATGGGTTACTTTTAGGTAAGCGTGCTCCGTCTTCCACCACCATCACTTACCATCAGGTGAGATGGTGGTCAAACGCGAGCCTATTATCAATAAAAAAATAACTATTTTATAAAAAATAGTTATTTTTTTATTGATAATAGGGTTTGGTTTCAATTTATGTTAGTTACAGATGTTGTTTTAGACTTATAATTTAATATTCTAATTGGGGTGTCTGAGGTATCACGCTTAATCTGTTACATGTTATATATTATTATGACGTAAAATAAGAGTGGATTTTAAAATAACAAGCTTGTTATTTAACACTTGTGACGCTTTCAATAACAAAACCAAATTCATATAGAGCATCTCTTCTTTTGATAGACTCGTATTCGATCACCATCTCACCTGATAGTAAGCGATGATGTGGTAAAAGATGAAAAGTACGCTTACCTAGAAGTAACCTATTAATTCTTGACTTAAAGAACTTAAGGTTAAAGCTATCAGTAAAAAACTTTCGCAAGGTATGCCCCTTCTTAGCTGTTAGCTCATTGAAAGTATTCCTTAAACTATTTGTGTGTAAGGGATATTCCGTTCACCATGAAAGAATGGCGTATCGCCGTTTGTCTTGTAGTTCGATGATGGAACCCACAGAACACTCGGTTCCATACCGCTAGGGTAATAGCTATTACCCTTTTTTTTCTGGATGGGAAAATCATCGGATGACTTCTCACGCTCTGGGTTAAGGCTGCTCTCTCGAAAAAGCCTGAAAAAAGCATTCAGATGAAGCAACTTTCGTCGGCAATTACAGAGAAATTACATCTGAAAAAAATTGTTAGTAATCTACATGATATGAACCGTAATTTGGTTGAGCCACAATTTTTCTATCTGTATCACATAATAAGAAAAAAAATGCCAAATCGCTCGAGACGCCCCGGTCGGGGATCGCGAGCCGATCTCCGGCTACAGTAGGCGCGGGCTTTCGGGCGGCGAGCAGTGGTAGCTCACCGTCCGGTAAGGACCAGGCCCGGGTCAGCGGCGCGTCGTGTTCCACGCACGCCTCAAAGAGCTGTCAGCAACAGTGACGGAGCCTCATAAGGCCTTTGCCCGCCGGGGTTGCGGAAATGTTCTAACAGGATGCCGCGGCTCCGGAACTTAAGGGCAGCTGAAGGAACAGGGTGGGTTTTTAGTGAAGTCTGACACACACTTCCGCTTAAGGCTTGTATTCATGCCAATAACCTTGACCATTTGGGCGGAGCTAACGACCCCTCTCCGCGCGCCACTCCGCGCAGCTCTCCGCTACCCGCATGCAACAGAAAAGAGAGGCGCGCTCGGCCCGCGCCTGCGCCGCCAGCATGCGTCGTCGCTTCGCCTAGTCTCGGCACAGAGTATCGAAATCACAGAAGGTCAAGTCATCGTGAAAGTTAAATTCATTTTTATTTTTACCGCATCAAAAGTGGTCAAATTTTGTTTTTATTTATTATCTATTGATATAGATGCACTTTGAGTATGTACTGTAGAAACTATACCTCTATTATAATAGATCAGCCTGGCTCGAAGCTTGAGGTAAACAACTTGATGTATCTTTTTAACTAAATTATATATAAATAAAAATTAATGGCTAAATGTGTTGCTAAGCGCAAAACTCAGGAATGGCTGGATCAATACGGATTTTTTTTCGAATATTCGTTATAGTCTGAGGAAGGTTTCTATTAAGAGAAAAATGGTAGGTAGGTAGGTAAGGTAGGTATGTAGGTAGGAACTTAGAGTAAGGTAGATAGGTAGTATAATTATTACTAGTGTATGTCATATTATTTGTTACATTTTTTATAAACAAATAGATTATAACTAAAATTCACTGAAATTTAACTTTCTTTCACCAGGTATTTTTATTCTTTTGGTTGGTTGAACTTCTTCATCCTCATTTATTTCTCCGTGTTCACATATATTTATTTTTATAAATTTTGATGGCCATATAAAATCTTGTTCTATGTTTTTTTTTCGTCCTTCTTCGTTCTCGTTTTCTTCATTTTTCTCATCAATCTATTTTTCTTTCCTTAGTTCTATTTCCTTCTCTTTGTCGTTTTCTTCTTTCTCTTGTACATTATCTTAACTCTATCTCTCTATCTCAACTGGCGGCTTCGTCCGTACGAAGAGAAACCGGTGCATATCGGCTCAAGCCAGGCCTCGCTCAGACGAAGCGCACACACGCGCCTTGCTTGTAGTAGTGTACCTATCATAGCGCAGTTGTATGAAGCTTACCCTCTGTCCGTTTACTCTGTGCTATCTACTTTTATACGAGGTAAGTAAAGCGATAGTTTATAATGAAATATGTAGATAAAACTTTAAGCTTACCTTGATAATAAATGTATACCCTTTTGTTTGTAATATTTTTTTAGACCTCTCTTCATTCGTTTCTGCTTATTCCCATGTTTTACAAACTAAATTTAAACACTACTAAAACTGTAAAATACTATGAGTTTTTAACACTAACACTACTTATAGATACATAGAATACTCTTTAACTTATAAACAAGAATCAGAAATAAAACTTTTTGACGAATCGAAAGTCGGTTCTATTTTTTGATAATAAGTTTTATTTCACGCTTTTTAGTGGGTCGGTTTGTAATTTATCTAGTTACAAAAGCCAAAATGTCAACTACTTATCACTTTTTACAAAATATTGCTTTTCCCGGTGCAGAGCCGTTAATTTTTGAGGAGTTCTCCTGGTACATCACTATCAGCTCTACTTCACCATATGTATTGTGACGAGCATAAAGTGCTTAACATCTATATTCAAGTAATCTAATCGCAATCCACGAAATACTTATTATTGAGTAGTTTCGATGGCCATCTGGGGTCTTCGTCATCAGTTCCACTTCCTCAAATGGTGCTTTTCGAGAGAAACTAAACAAGGTACAATAAGAAATACCCAAAACGCTATAGGTATGCCTATAATATTTGAAGAGTTCCCTCGATTTCTCCATGATTCCATCATCAGATCCAAACGTGACGACAATGGAACTAACTAGAATGTATAATCTTTCAAACCAAAAAAGAATTTTCCAAATCGGTCCAGCCATCTGCGAGTAATGAAGTAACATCATAAAAAAAAGTTCAAGACGAATTGAGAACCTTCTCCTTTTTCTAAAGTCGGTTAAAAAGCTATTCCACTATTTACAAAATTAATTTTTGCAGTAATATTTTACGATATTATTTCGTAGTGCTTGAGCTCTCGCAACGCGACGTACGTCCACCTAGCAACACGATGTGCCCCGCACTGAATTTGTGGACGAGTGCGGGGGTGATGTAAACGCAGTCTTTAATTGGACGCATTTTTAATTTATTGTAATAAAAATCTATACTAATATTATAAAGAGGAAACCTTTGTATTTTTGTATGTTTGTATTGAATAGGCTCAAAAACTACTGGACCGATTTCAAAATTTCTTTTACCATTACTTAGAGGGATTCTTCCGAATCCGTATAGGCTATATTTTGTCCCGGAAAATAGATAGGATTTTTCGTGGTAGTGAAAATTGTGGAGTAAGGCGTCGAAAAAACTGCCGTACGTTAACGATTCTCGCGAACGCTGCCTATATTTAATATAAACATTGCACCCGTGCGAAGCCGGGGCGGGTCGCTAGTAATACATATTTGTAAAAAGTAACAAAACCAAATTATTTTAATTTGTATTGCAAAACAGTAGTATATTTTTTTATACTCTTTTGATAAGAAATTAAGGAGTAAAATGGTTTCATCTCAATGATTTGGAGGTGATTTGGCATTTTTTTTCTTATTATGTGATACAGATAGAAAAATTGTGGCTCAACCAAATTACGGTTCATATCATGTAGATTACTAACAATTTTTTTCAGATGTAATTTCTCTGTAATTGCCGACGAAAGTTGCTTCATCTGAATGCTTTTTTCAGGCTTTTTCGAGAGAGCAGCCTTAACCCAGAGCGTGAGAAGTCATCCGATGATTTTCCCATCCAGAAAAAAAAGGGTAATAGCTATTACCCTAGCGGTATGGAACCGAGTGTTCTGTGGGTTCCATCATCGAACTACAAGACAAACGGCGATACGCCATTCTTTCATGGTGAACGGAATATCCCTTACACACAAATAGTTTAAGGAATACTTTCAATGAGCTAACAGCTAAGAAGGGGCATACCTTGCGAAAGTTTTTTACTGATAGCTTTAACCTTAAGTTCTTTAAGTCAAGAATTAATAGGTTACTTCTAGGTAAGCGTACTTTTCATCTTTTACCACATCATCGCTTACTATCAGGTGAGATGGTGATCGAATACGAGTCTATCAAAAGAAGAGATGCTCTATATGAATTTGGTTTTGTTATTGAAAGCGTCACAAGTGTTAAATAACAAGCTTGTTATTTTAAAATCCACTCTTATTTTACGTCATAATAATATATAACATGTAACAGATTAAGCGTGATACCTCAGACACCCCAATTAGAATATTAAATTATAAGTCTAAAACAACATCTGTAACTAACATAAATTGAAACCAAACCCTATTATCAATAAAAAAATAACTATTTTTTATAAAATAGTTACTTGAATATAGATGTTAAGCACTTTATGCTCGTCACAATACATATGGTGAAGTAGAGCTGATAGTGATGTACCAGGAGAACTCCTCAAAAATTAACGGCTCTGCACCGGGAAAAGCAATATTTTGTAAAAAGTGATAAGTAGTTGACATTTTGGCTTTTGTAACTAGATAAATTACAAACCGACCCACTAAAAAGCGTGAAATAAAACTTATTATCAAAAAATAGAACCGACTTTCGATTCGTCAAAAAGTTTTATTTCTGATTCTTGTTTATAAGTTAAAGAGTATTCTATGTATCTATAAGTAGTGTTAGTGTTAAAAACTCATAGTATTTTACAGTTTTAGTAGTGTTTAAATTTAGTTTGTAAAACATGGGAATAAGCAGAAATGAATGAAGAGAGGTCTAAAAAAATATTACAAACAAAAGGGTATACATTTATTATCAAGGTAAGCTTAAAGTTTTATCTACATATTTCATTATAAACTATCGCTTTACTTACCTCGTATAAAAGTAGATAGCACAGAGTAAACGGACAGAGGGTAAGCTTCATACAACTGCGCTATGATAGGTACACTACTACAAGCAAGGCGCGTGTGTGCGCTTCGTCTGAGCGAGGCCTGGCTTGAGCCGATATGCACCGGTTTCTCTTCGTACGGACGAAGCCGCCAGTTGAGATAGAGAGATAGAGTTAAGATAATGTACAAGAGAAAGAAGAAAACGACAAAGAGAAGGAAATAGAACTAAGGAAAGAAAAATAGATTGATGAGAAAAATGAAGAAAACGAGAACGAAGAAGGACGAAAAGAAAACATAGAACAAGATTTTATATGGCCATCAAAATTTATAAAAATAAATATATGTGAACACGGAGAAATAAATGAGGATGAAGAAGTTCAACCAACCAAAAGAATAAAAATACCTGGTGAAAGAAAGTTAAATTTCAGTGAATTTTAGTTATAATCTCTTTGTTTATAAAAAATGTAACAAATAATATGACATACACTAGTAATAATTATACTACCTATCTACCTTACTCTAAGTTCCTACCTACATACCTACCTTACCTACCTACCTACCATTTTTCTCTTAATAGAAACCTTCCTCAGACTATAACGAATATTCGAAAAAAATCCGTATTGGTCCAGCCATTCCTGAGTTTTGCGCTTAGCAACACATTTAGCCATTAATTTTTATTTATATATAATTTAGTTAAAAAGATACATCAAGTTGTTTACCTCAAGCTTCGAGCCAGGCTGATCTATTATAATAGAGGTATAGTTTCTACAGTACATACTCAAAGTGCATCTATATCAATAGATAATAAATAAAAACAAAATTTGACCACTTTTGATGCGGTAAAAATAAAAATGAATTTAACTTTCACGATGACTTGACCTTCTGTGATTTCGATACTCTGTGCCGAGACTAGGCGAAGCGACGACGCATGCTGGCGGCGCAGGCGCGGGCCGAGCGCGCCTCTCTTTTCTGTTGCATGCGGGTAGCGGAGAGCTGCGCGGAGTGGCGCGCGGAGAGGGGTCGTTAGCTCCGCCCAAATGGTCAAGGTTATTGGCATGAATACAAGCCTTAAGCGGAAGTGTGTGTCAGACTTCACTAAAAACCCACCCTGTTCCTTCAGCTGCCCTTAAGTTCCGGAGCCGCGGCATCCTGTTAGAACATTTCCGCAACCCCGGCGGGCAAAGGCCTTATGAGGCTCCGTCACTGTTGCTGACAGCTCTTTGAGGCGTGCGTGGAACACGACGCGCCGCTGACCCGGGCCTGGTCCTTACCGGACGGTGAGCTACCACTGCTCGCCGCCCGAAAGCCCGCGCCTACTGTAGCCGGAGATCGGCTCGCGATCCCCGACCGGGGCGTCTCCCGCGGCGGCTGGAGTGTGAGGAAGAAAGTTGCCTCTCCCTCACGCGTTCGGCCTCCTCCTTAGCTAGCATGACTGCTTTGCAGAAGGAGGCTACTGCACTCCATTCCCTCTCACTCCGCACCATGGTCCGAAACAATGCCGGGCGATAGAGGTCTCCGCCGTCGATCGCCTCCACGAGGACACGGCGGTGCTCTACCCAAGCAGGGCACACTCCACTGTATGCTCTACCGTGTCCTCCGGATGGTCCTCACAATGACGACACTCGGGCGTATCCTCCCGCTGTATCCGAAACAGGTACTTCCCGAAACAGCCATGTCCGGTAAGTACCTGCGTCAGGCGGAAGGTGAGGACGCCGTGGCGTCTCTCTAGCCACTCCTCAAAGAGGGGACTTATCGCCGCGATTGCGGCGGGCCCAAATAGCTATTACCCTAGCGGTATGGAACCGGCTTGCCAGAATTAGATTGGACATTTTTTGAGGAATAAGTTATACGTAGACAAATAAGTCAAGATTTTTATTTGATACTAGCCTCCTGCCCGCGACTTCGTTCGCGTGGGTGGGTATTCCCATATAAAATCCCGATCCCATAAGTGAAGATGCAGCTTTCTAATGGTGGAAGAATTTTTGACATCGGTCCAGTAGTTTTTGTGTGAAAACGTTACAAACATACAAAAACACAAATGTTTTCTCTTTATAATATTAGTTTAGACAACATGTAAATATAATAAAACAGTCTGTTTTTCTTAGTCTATCTCACGTTGTCTGCAAATCCCTACAATTTCTGTCACTTATATTATTACAAATTAATTTCACCAAGCAAAACCTTAATTAATAAACATTTGTTATGAAGTCGTTAATTGAATATCTACGTGCAAAAACCTTGTGTAGAAAATTGAAAATAAAATTTGAATTTGCGTCCAAACTTTCACCGAGGCAAATTAGGAAGTTTTAAGGTTAAATTAATTTCAAATTTTATTTTATCTAAAACACGAAATTGGCTGTTTTAATTAATGGCGGTCAAGACTGGCAAAATGAGTTTTCAAATTAAATCGTTGTGTCTATATACCACTTCAACATTGGAAATACTTGGGTTACTAAAAGGAGCTCTAAGTCTCTTGCCTTAAAGCTCCGTTTAGAACAACTACAACAGAAATGTCCGTATACGTAAAACATTAATTATTTTAATTATTAAACATTATTTTCGGGGTTATTTATCATCAAATGACTTCTACCGCTCTGAGTGGAGCGGAAAAAACTGATAGACTTCTATAGTGTATTCACGGAGACGAGTTAGTATAGCGCCTTGTCTATCGCACATTGTCATACAAATGAAAAAGACAAAACAAACTTTTTTAGGGTCAGTGGGCGTTAACAATACCTTAGAAATGTAGATATGCGTTCACACTGCGCTTCTTAAAAGTTCGCTTAGTTTATTCCTGCGGCTTCGTCTGTCCTATAAATTGAGAGACATCTATTTGATAGAATTTTTTATGGGTACCTACTTTTTTATATATCTGATGGATATGAAGGAAAGACACAAAATCGAGAGTTAATGATTAAACTTTCTTTATTATATTATAATATCTACCTATACAAGTTTAAAACATATCATCATCATCATCATCATCACTCTCCGTACTATCACTACTGTCGTCGTTTTCTACATTTATTATGAATCTTTCAGTCATTGCTTCCACATTTCTGTCCACAGCACGTCTGCACAGTACGGGAAGTATGAGTAGACTAAAAACTACGCGTACTGTTTACACCGCCTTAGCGTTTATCACTGACCAATCGCAGTTAAAAAATTGTGTGAGTGAGATAGCGCTCTACTAACTCGTCTCCGTGAATACACTATAGTGACTAAAACCCACCCTGTTTTTTCATTTTCCCTTGCGTTCCGGAGCTCCTGTATCTCGTTAGAATATTCCCGCAACTAGGCAGCTGCAATATATGTACAATCACTTATATATATTTTTGTTTATATGTTTTTATGAGTAATGTAGTAAGTACACTAATTTAGCCCTCCCCACTTTAATTAAAGTTTTTAAAGTCCTTCCAAAGGTTGTCTGGAAGATATCGCTTTCAGCGATAAGACCTTACCATAGAGTAGGCAATATTGTTAAAAAGGTGTTTTTAAATTTCGGTGTACAATAAAGTATATTCTATATATCTATCTATAAGTAATAAGGAATAATTTACTTTCCCAAAAAACTTAGTACTAGTTTTACAAATATAATTTGGCAGTAGAATATATATATCTATACTAATATTACAAACAGGATAGTTTTTTTTTGTATGTTTGTTTTTAGCCAATAGGCTCTGAAACTACTGGATCGATTGGAACCGTTTTTTCTCCAATAGACAGCTACAGTATGGGAATGAAATATAGACTATAATTTATTTTGAAAAACAATAGAGATTCTTAAGAAAAATGCAATAATTTAACTAAAGTGTAAATAATATAAGTATCAAAATGGTGCTGATAAAAATTCATTATTTGGCTTGCGTAGAGAAAACTATTGATACTACATAGAAATTATGTTCTTACTACGGCGTTAATAAATATATAATATTTTATTCTCAAACTAGCGGGGGTGAAACCGCGGAGCATAGCTAGTATTCATATAAATGGACATTAATGGCTATTGTATCCAAACTAGGCAATGCCTGTATTTTATATGATTATGAATGCCATCCGTACTAATATAATATGTATAATATAACATTATAAATGCGAAAGTAACTCTGTCTGTCTGTCTGTGACCTTTTCATACCTAAACCGCTGAACCGATTTAGATGAAATTAGGCTTGGAAATAGTTCTGGGAAGGACATAGGATTGTTAGTGGCAAAAGCTAGTTATTAATGAACTTAACATAATGGTTTACAGATTCGAGATGGAATACGAAAAAGGTCTTAAACCTGCCGGCCAGTCTTACCTAACAGCTGATCAACCCACCAGAGAGATACCTCCTGGTTGCTATGACACTGGAGATGGTTTCTACGAACCTAACACGAAGGTCATTTATAAGTATGAAGATCTGACAGCGATTTTGCGGTAAGTACTTGATACGTAGAATCATGCTTATTCATCCAGATCTGTTTTAGAAAAGTTATGACTGAGGTGTCGGGCTTGTGATTGAAAGGTCACGGTTTTGAACCCCACCCACTATTGCCATAAACCCACTACAGAAACAAGCATGAACATTCAAAAGAAAAGTTAGCTAACCGCCATGCAGTCATATCGTGTAATGACCACGTTGTGTCGTGTCACAGACATCAAGGCTTCGAAATTACTAATTCATCATCCATTCAGCGTCCGCAAAACAACTGAGGTATCATGTAATATGTCCCAAGACAAGGTACACGTCGAAAACGACACGGCCGCCACATTACTCTGGTCTCATTTTCTCAAAAAAATATTGGTCCCAAGACACAACCTTGTGGAGCCTAAAAGCCTAAAGCTTTACTTTTGTTGTACCTCAATGGAAGCATAATAATTGTCCAAAACTTTTCCCAACTTTAAAAATAATAATAAATCATTAATTTTAGATTCATCCATATTTGTTATACAATTGCGAGCTTACAAACTATTGTTTTTTTTTTTTTATTGATAATAGGCTCGCGTTTGACCACCATCTCACCTGATGGTAAGTGATGATGTGGTCGAAGATGGAGCACGCTTGCCTAGAAGTAACCTATTCACTCTTGATTTGAAGACTCCTAGGTTATAGCGATCAGGAAACACAGACTCCGGCAGTAAAATATAATTATTTGATTGAAAATAATAAATTACATGAAATATATAATATACAATAACAACTTTATTATAAGCCATTTGATCAAATAATAAGAAGCAGGTCCAGTTAAAGTCTCTGATGTTGGTGACAAATCACTATATGACGGTGTGCAACCGTATCCAGCGAGCCAGCATTGGAGAGTCTTACTGGTCCACCAGCTTTCTCAGGATGACACTAAGTTAGGATAGGCTTCTAGTCAAACTAGATGTTGCTAAATAATAATATTCAACATTGAACTACCACCCATTATTCCTGTCAGACTACTGCGACTAGTAGTAAGTGACTAGCCTGTCAAAGACTAGACCAAGGCCAAATAACAAAGGCCTCAAGTCTCGATAACTACTTAAACATCGAGTGATAAATAAAAACTATCACAAATGGCTACAAATGATAAACAAAATAACCGTACAAATATATTTCCCTTTCTCAGAGTTGTTTATGCGAAGAATTACATCGGAAGAAAGGCTAAACAAAGGTACAGCAATAACGGCATAAGCTGCATAAATATTTCTATGTCTAAGCAAAACGGTTGGTTTTTATGTATTTTGTTCTCTTCTACCGTTTGTTACTGACGTGGGAACAAAACGTATTTCTAATGCTTTTCTTCGCTAGCTTTTAAAGTAATTGATCTAAATCGGGCAATCTAAGTAAAAGTAAGATTTTGACCAAGTGGAGGTTTTTGTCACGATATTTTTGTCGCTTTGGTTAAAAATAACAGAAGTTGTAGCGATAATAAATGTGGGACAGTCAGACATAAAGGTAACTGAACAGTACGTACTCAAGTTTATTGTGATGTACACAATGGAATTGGTTCGGCCGGTTCCCAATTCAAATCTTTATTACCGTACCTATAATTGGCAGTTATATCAGATTATATTCTGCTGAGATTACGTTTTCAGTGTTTGAATACCTAAATAATATTACCAATGATGCTGTTACGTAGACGTAACAGCATCATTGGTAATATTATTTAGGTATGATAGCTAATAGTATGGAACTGTAGATAGTTCCATACTATTAGCTAATGAAATATCATCTTATTAATATTATTTCACTTTAATTAAGGTTTTTAAAGTCCTTCCAAAGGTTGTCTGAAAGATATCGCTTTCAGCGATAAGACCGTCATTGTTACCATATAATCAGCAATATTTTTAAATAGGTGTGTTTAAATTTTGGTGCATAATAAAGTATATTCTATCTACCTATCTATTATTAATGCGAGAGAATGTGAGGATGAATGTATTTATTCACGCAAAAACTGCTAATCGAAATCTGAATGAATTTTAGTATGTAGATAGTTGACATCGTGAAATAACAAATAGGTGTTTTATCCTGGAATTCCCACGGGGTCTGAATTTACGAAAATCCCTCCCACGCGAACGAAGTCACGGGCAGAAGTTAATATATAATATTATGTACTTATTTATCAGAAAACCTCAAGTCGATGGATAGATACGATTCAATGCTCATTTTAACTATTTGATACAAGCGATATCCGTGAATTATTCAAATTAGTTGATGTCAGGTCCACCGATCAGGGAGTCTATTAACACTCCAATTAAGGTCTGTTTCGTCGGATCACCAATTTCAGCAGTATACTATCAAGTCTGTGTGATATTTGATTTAATGAAATATTCAATTGGATTGTTATTCAATGTTTATATTATTACTAACTTCTGTCCGCGACTTCGTTCGCGTGAGAGTATTTTCCCACGTAAATCCCGATCCTGTGGAAATTCCAGGATAAAAAATAGCCTATTTGTTGCCATCCTCACATTCTTTCGCATTTATAATAGTAAAGTATTTAAATTAATATTTATTTTTAAATAATATTTTTATCATTCTATGGTTAGTTTATATTTATTATAGGAACAATTTATAGCAGAAAAATATAGAAAAACCGATCACATGGAACTTATATAAATAAAAAAATATGGCTGTACTTAAGGCACACCTCTGCCAAATATTTTGAACCGAACAGACTGATGTACCTAATGATACATTTTTTTTTATTAAGTCTTAGACTATAAATACAAAAAAAAACTAGGCAGGATTTATTGGATCACGAACATTCTAATAACAATTTAGATACTGACCACCATGAAGTGATAAGGTATAATGACTACATTGCACAGTGTCACAAACATCAAGGCTTTGCAATCACTAATATTCATCATCTATTTAGCGACCGCAGAAAACCGATTGCAATTTAGTGATTCACACAATCAACAGATCAAATCGAATCAATTCAAGTTGAACATTTCAAACGACTCACTTCAATTGAATTTATTATTTATTTATTAATTAAATTGCGTTGGTTTGAGATATTTTAAATTGTTTTCAACCAACAATCTTAGATTATACTGAAACTTACCGATACTCGCCTCAGATAGACTTATTTTTCCCTCCCTATTTCCTGCCTGCTATTTTCCAATGCGATTCTGTTTTCGCAATTTCTAATACAATTTGTTTTGCTATTCAAATATGCATCTAAGCTTATGTTATCAAAGAAAAGTATGTAATAATTCGGAAGTATTTCTGAATAATATACAGGTTGGTTTTGATTTAAATTTGTTTTTGCGGAATCATGAAGCATGGAAACAGGCCACCGTTATAGAATTCTTCAAACCAGGCAAGTCCAAGTCTGACCCAAGTATTTACCGTCCCATCAGCCTTCACAGTAAAATATAGAGGCTTATTTAAAAGAGGTTCAAAGATGATGCCGATTCAAAGAGTCCAATCCCTAATAAGCAACTTGAAGTTCTGACACTCGTGCACTGAACCAGTTATCCACATCATTAAGCACTTAGTATCTTCATGGCGTTTGAGTGTAATATAGATACTACCCTGCAAATCTGATGGTTCTAGTCAGCTGGATGAAGCTGAGTATCAGCATTTTACATAAGGCGAAAGCCTATTTTTTTTTTTTTTTAGTTTAACTATTACAGAAACAGACTACAGACTAAGGTATTTAGTACAGCTATAACAATAAACATTACATAAATCTGAGGTCCAATTATTACTGTACACAGCATTCATTGTTTAATATACTTCATTAGTGATGGTTGGGTTCAGTTAATATAAAGCTTAAAGTTACTAAATGATAATTATGGTTGTAATTACATTTTATACAGCAAATTTCTAAATTCGTTAAAATTGTTCTAAAACAAATCCAAATTAGAGCATATTACATTATATTGACTACACATTCTGGACAACGGTTTGTTTTCAGAAACATTATTGTTACTAGAGGGAATACTGAACAATTGTGGAGTGCGCATAGATCGAGTTGGTATTTTAAAGTTTATCTGACCAATTTGACCTCCATAACCCAGTAGTTGGTAACATGTTACCCGTAACGACTGTCAAATATGTCTAAATGATAGCCGGGATCATCAGTGGCCTAACGTGCTTTGCAAGGCATGGGGTATCACGCCTCCAAATTTCAAACCCCGGGCTACTACTGAGAAATTTCTTATAAAAAAACCCATGAGCACTTTATGCCTGAACCGAGAATGGAACCCAAGACCTCATGCTCAGCAGTTGTGCTTGCGACCACTGGACTAATGTGGCAGTCAAGCATGTGATATTGTTACTGGTGACCTGAAATACAGGCGTTGAGCCTAGTTTAGGCACCAGTCTCCCACAATATAATGCCCCATCTATATGTCACTGTAGAAATAAGGCTAGCAATTAAGAGTAATATTGTGGAGAAGAAAAAAAAAAAAACAAAAATAAACAATTGTATTATTATGAAGTCATTAAATATTAATACAGCAACAAAATCTTCTATTATAAAATGTGACTGATATTTAATTGTTTCATAATAGCACAGCAATAAAATATTCTTTAAAATAAAATACTTGTGTTAAAAATGATTAAACTAGGAGTTATTTCAGGAAAGAAAAGCTATAGACACTATAGTACAAGTTTTCTTTTTATATTTGTATCTAAAGGGTAGTGGTGATCCAGGTTACACACTCAAGTAACGAATTGTAGTTCGTAGATTGGAAACCAAACAGGCACATTACTTAGTGTAATCTTCATCATAACCACTGCTCTCGAAACAGTGAAAAATAAACATCGTGAGGCAACCGGAATGTCCTTGGACAAAAATCCAAAAACATGCGATACTTCGCACAGGAAATGAGTTGTAATCCACCCTGGATTACAACTCATTTCCTGTCTTAGAGACGACGCCTGTGTCGCAACATTGTGAACATTATAGGCTAAAAGGCAATATCTATATTGAATTTTTTTATCCAATAATTCACCCTGTATACAATAGAGGGTCAAGGAAACTTGTTCCTGGTTCTGCTTCGTGATCGTAAAAAGAAATAAAGTCACGACTGTCGATGACGTCACCGCAGTCCAGCTCTACAGTCGTGCCTCGTTTATGGAGTACGATATGAATAATTGGAACTTGATTGTTCTGCAATTTGCCCAGACGTCAATATGATTAGTGGTTCCACTAAATTGTGGTTACGAAAAGCAATAAACAGGTCGTTGCTCTCGGGTTTAAGGCTTTTGGGCTTTATTTATGAAATGTGAAAACTAAGCTAGGTTTTTTGAAGTCGTCAGACGTGTATTGGGTTCTGTAAACGAATGGAAGCCAACGGAACCCTATTACGAAGACTCCACTGTCTGTTCGAGGTTGATTTTCAAATCCAAATGAAGCCTAAGTCATAATTATGTTGATAATGTAGAGTGGTGAAACAATATTTTTAATCTGCCCAGTAGTTTTTGAGCTTATCCATTACAAACAATCGTCTAGTATTTCATCTGTATACAACTTGTATAATAATACTAATGCATTTATTAAATGAAGCAACAGATTCTCACTTGTTAGCAATACTTAAGTCTAAGGGTTAGTAACGAACACAATTTTAATATAGAAAACAAACCACAATTTTTAGTGCCTGGGTTTTACCTCACGCACCAATACATTAATAAAAATTATTTATTTATGGTAAAACATACATAAATACTTTTTGTGAACCAACAGATGTTACAGCTAGACATAATTGATATTTGGCAAGATTAAAATTAATAATAATGCACACCTAATAACAGGTAATCACCGCATGCTTCGTGTTTGATAAGAAACAAAGAGAGATAAACACATTAGTAATCATGAGTGTTAGGAGCTTAGACTAAATGACTAAATGTTAGTACTTATTGTGATGTGTCTCTACGTGCTATATCGTGACAAAAAAATGGTTCTTCGTCGGAGAATGGTACTGATCTCCTAGCTTTTGGATGTCCATTCGTATCATTAGGTAGAAGTCTCAAAAAATAACCAAACACTTCGATCTTCCGCAGATCCCCAACAGTTCTGGAGCAGCAGTGGATAGTAAAGAACTGTCGTGTCAATCCCCAGGCTTCCTTAGGGCCTTCTCCGGACCTGTATGAGGAATTTACAGAACCTATAGTGAAGCCAGAACCACCGCCATCGTCTGCAGCAGGAGTCAAGGGCGTGATGACGTCATTCAGGATGCAATCCATATATGAGGACTTTGACTTAGTAAGTAAAGATTTCGGCAAATACTGCGGAATCTATTTTTTTTTTTTCAATAATTAGTCTTTTATTTCAGACTTAGTCCATAGAGTGTTAGTAACAATTTAACCTTATGCTATGTTAGTACAAAAAAAGACGAAATAAATAAAATATACATTCAACTTAAACCTACCGCTACCTCTATCCAGTGTCGCTGAATAGGGCAGTCGAATCGCGCCGCGATAGTTTTGAGGAGGCTGTTGCCACTGCTTCGTAAGCGCAGCAGCAGTGAGGCTGCTTTTTAGGGTTCCGTAGCCGAATGGCAAAAAACGGAACCCTTATAGTTTCATCATGTCTGCCCGTCTGTCTGTCTGTCTGTCCGTCCGTCCATATGTCACAGCCATTTTATTCCGAAACTATTAAGACTATACATGTGAAACTTGGTAGGTAGATGTATTCTTTACCCTTTCTTTACCCCTGAGTTTGTTTCGGTGTTTCTTCTCAGGGTAGTCAGTTAGGAAACACTGGCCTCATCTAGTTAATATTTACGAAAATGACGTGTAAAAGTGTTATTTAATAACCAATTTGCAAAATAAAGATCATTTATCATTATCATTTATTCTGTAAACCGCTTTCTGATTTTAAGAAAAAATATTTAAAAAAAAATAGCAAAAAATAGAACCGACTTCCATATCAAAACACTATAAAGCCAAAAATAACTTTAATTTCGGAAGTCGGTGTTATTGGTTTTTTGGATTTTCTTTTTTTTCACACCGCCATCCGAAATTAAAGTTATTTTTGGCTTTGTAGTGTTTTGATATGAAAGTCGGTTCTATTATTTGCTAAAAAATGTTTGTTCCCGCTTTTTAGTGGGTTGGTTTGTAATTTATCTAGTTACAAAAGCCATAATGTCCACAACTTATCACCTTTTACAAAATATTGCTTTTCCCGACGCATAGCCGTTAATTTTTGAGGAGTTTTCCTAGTACTTGACCATCAGCTCTACATCACCATATGTATTGTGACGAGCATAAAGTGTTTAACACCCGTACTCAAGTAATCGAATCGCAATCCACGAAATACTTATTATTGAGGAATTTCAGTGGCTATCTGTGGTCTTCATCATCAGTTCAACTTCCCCAAATGGTACTTTTCGGAAGCAACTGCTCAAGGTACTATAAGAAATATCCAAAATGCTATAGGTGTGCCTATAATATTTGAAGAGTTCCCTCGATTTCTCCAGGTTCCCATCATCAGATCCTGATTACTTAACAATGGGACTAACTAAAAAGAACCATTCAAACGCAAAAAGAATTTTTCAAATCTGTCCAGCCGTCTCCGAGTTATGAGGTAATATACATTTAAAAAAAAGTTCAAGACGAATTGAGAACCTCCTTTTTTTGAAGTCGGTTAAAAATGGGTTATAATAAAGGTAAAATTTTCAGTTTTGGTAGTAGTCAAACTGAAAATTTGTTTTTCATGATACCTATGCGTGTGTAGTATCTATAGACAGGTCTTTAAAAATGACACTGAGGTTTCCAAAACCACTTTTTCATAAAGTCAGTCGTTTAATAGATATACGCTTCCAAAGTGGTAAAATGTGTCGTCCGCCCCCCCCCTCTAACTTCTATAATAATGGAGTGATTTGAGGAGTTCTCCTGGTACTTCACTATCAGCTCTTCATCACCATATGAATTGTGACGAGCATAAAGTGCTTAGCTTCCATATTCAAGTAATCGAATCGCAATCCACGAAATACTTATTATTGAGTAGTTTCAGTGGCCATCTGTGGCTTTCATCATCAGTTCCACTTCCCCAAATGGTGCTTTTTGAGAGCAACTGCACAAGGTACTTTAAGAAATACCCAAAACACTATAGGTGTGCCTATAATATTTGAAGAGTTCCCTCGATTACTCCAGGTTTCCATTATCAGATCCTGATTTCATAACAATGGGACCAATTAAAAAGTATACCCTTTCAAACGAAAAAAGTGTTTTCCAAATCGGTCCAGCCGTCTTCAAATTATAAGGTAAAATACCTACATAAAAAAAAGTTCAAGACGAACTGAGAACCTCCTCCTTTTTTGAAGTCGGTTAAAAAAGAACCAAAGTTAAAAGTTTGTTATTTTTTCTTTTTGATAAAATAAAAACCCTTTTATAAAACTTACCAAAGGGGTTAACTAAAATCTATTTATTTAAAACGTTAAAGGTTTTTAATATTTATATTGTCAATATAAGATGTTGTTAGGTTAGATACCTAATTACGTAACAACTTAAGACAGAAGGTCGACCTTAAGTGGGGACTAAATAATCGAATAACCGACTTGGTATTACATGGATCTCACAACTTTTTAACCGACTTCAAAAAAAGGAGGAGGTTCTCAATTCGTCTTGAAATTTTTTTTAATGTATGTTACCTCATTACTCGCAGATGGCTGGACTGATTTGAAAAATTCTTTTTTTTGTTTGAAAGGGTATACTTTCTAGTTGGTCCCCTTGTCGTCACTTTTGGATCTGATGATGGAATCATGGAGAAATCGAGGGAACACTTCAAATATTATAGGCACATCTATAGCGTTTTGGGTATTTCTTATACATAGTACCTTGTGCAGTTGCTCTTGAAAAGCACCATTTGAGGAAGTGTAACTGATGATGAAGACTTCAGATGGCCACCGAGGCTACTCAATAATAAGTATTTCGTGGATTGCGATTAGATTACTTGAATATAGATGTTAAGCACTTTATGCTCGTCACAATGCATATGGTGAAGTAGAGCTGATGGTGATGTACCAGGAGAACTCCTCAAAAATTAACGGCTCTGCACCGGGAAAAGCAATATTTTGTAAAAGGTGAAAAGTAGTTGAAATTTTGACTTTGGTAACTAGATTAATTACAAACAGACCCACTAAAAAGCGTGAAAAAAACTTTTTACCAAAAAATAGAACCGTCTTCCATATAAAAACACTACAAAGGCAAAAATAAGTTTAATTTCGGAAGGCGGTGTCAAAAAAAAAGAAAATATAAAACAAATGACACTGAAAGTCGGTTCTATTTTTTGGTAAAAAGTTTTTTTACGGTAGAAGAACTGAGTTGCGAGACTTGGTTTTTTGACAAGTATTGTTTTTTATGGGATAGTTGTGTCTGGAGTGGGTTCCGGCAATGGTGTAGTAGGTGGGGTTCCAACCCGCTCACGATCATAAGTCCGGCACCTCAGCCATTAGCCTATTGACACCGCTTATTAACCAACCATTGATTATCTGCTTAGCTTTTTCTACCTATGTTAGGGACGACTGCAGCTGAGTACTAGTGTTCGACATGCAGCAACTGCCTATTTGTTCTCCACTATAGCTAGACAAGTGTCAGATTTTCTGGCTTCTGACTACCCATATCGACTGTCAAATATGTACAAATGACAGCCGGGACTAACTTGATATGTTGACCGCCCGGGAGAGGACACTGGCTCCTGTAACACTAGATAATAAATGTAATGCTAGGTAATAAACCTGCGGGCCTGCGGGCGGCGAGCAGGGGTCGCTCACCGTCCGGTAAGGACCATGCCCGGGTCGGCGGCGCGTCGTGTTCCACGCGCGCCTCAAAGAGCTGTTAGCACCAGTGACGGGGCCTCAATGGGCCATTGCTTGCCGGGGTTTGCGGGAAAGTTTTATCGAGATACCGCGGCCTCGGAACTTTAGGGCAGCCGAAGGAACAGGGTGGGTTTTTAGTCAGTAGAAGTCTGACACGCCCTTCCGGAACCAGAGCGGAAGAAGTCATTCGATAATTTTCCCAACTAGAAAAAAAAAAAGTAATAAACCTGCACGGGAGTCAGGGACTCAACTGGTTTTATGTCATCATTTTAGTACAAATAAAGATTATATTATTATCACGTTTTAAAGATGGTCGCACATCCACAAGCCGGCCTCAGCAAGCGTTGCTTACCCTAGAAGATTGACCTGTTCTTACCGGCTTAAATGAAACTTAAAGGAAACTTCACCCTGTTATTACCGGCTAAATGATAACAGCCGGTTATCATTTAGCCGGTAATAACAGGGTGAAGTTTAGTTTTCCTATAAAAGTTACTATGCGATTCAAATAAGAATAAGAACGTCAATAACCTCTATCTGTCAAATGCCACTTGCAAAGTACGGTTTGCAAAGACAGTTATTTGCGAAAATAATAATTTTACTTTGTTTAACCGATTGTTACATCAAATTTAATTGTAATATTTAATTTTCATAATAATTAATTCATACTGTAGGGTGTATCTCTAGCATAAATATATGTCAAATATCAATGTAAAAGATAACAAATGTCAATGAGTGAACAACGGGATGAGACGAAATGAAAAGGCAAGTAGTCCGACCCAAACCACATCTAATTGAACACTAATTATTTAAAAGTACCCTTGTAAAAAGATACATAGAATAATGTAAAAGTGTCAATGCACTGGCAAATGTAGGCTGCGTTCAAAGTGCACATGCACGAACCTACTAGCTAACTTAAATCAATGCAATATTTTGAAATAAATGCAATATTTTGAAAATTCTAAATTGAAAATACTAATTCGTTTTTTTTTTGTAACCAAACTTTTCTCTCTCTTATTTTCATTGTTGGCACCAATTTGCCTGAAAGTATAGAGGACACAATGTAGCGCAAAGGCCCGGAATCCATGGCGAAATTATTAGAGATTTATTTTTGATCATAGGCTCGCGTTTGACCACCAGAATAAGGAAAGGGGACAAATTTTGTTTTTTTCCAATATTCGTAAATACTTTATTTACTTATTTAATGCCGTCTTGTTTTGCTCACTCTACCCAACTGATTCAATTTGACAGCTATGATGCCACAATATGACGCTAAGTCGATCCTTCTTTTAGTTAAAACGCACTGTATAAAAAATAAGGATATTATACTTGTGTGACTTCGCTCATTAACTTCGTCGCTCATAACATAACTGAATTTTTTTAGAAGCTATCTCTGGCTAAAGCTAACACCTTCACTAGTTTTCGTACCCCTCTCCATCTATCCCAGCATGCTTGATGCCACTGATTTAGTAATATATATACAAATTATTGGCGTATTTTTACTTAAACTAAATACCAACTCTCCTCTCTCTATCAACCTCTCTTCTTCAACTCTCCTGTCGCAGGTCTGCTGGAAGAAATTTATTTTGAAATAAGCAGCACCCTTGTGCTCTTTTACTTGTATTTGTCTTTTTTTAAGTATTTTTTTTAATGAGTGTAAGTACATAAATAAATTAATTAATACCAAACGAGTTTTTTTCTAATAACAAAAATGCTTCATTTGACTTCCACTTCGTATCTTGAGTTTGTCACTTTCCTTCTCTTCTTCTAATCTTACTGAATATCTCACACTAACAGTTGCTGGCGACTTCGTTCGCGTAGGAAGTTTTTTTCGTGTAAATCCCCATCCCGTGGGAATTTCGCAAAATCCCGTCTTAGCGAGCATCTACGTACTAAAAGGAACGAACCGCCATGCAAAATATGTAATAATCAGTGAGTGGTATTTCGCTTTTATATACCTATATAGATAAATTCTATGGACCAACGGTTATCTGGGCTCCTGCCTTTTGTCTGTCTCTATGGGTACACATTCAAACTTGCTGTAGTTCACCTCTGAAGTGTGGTTTTAAATAAGATTAATTTATATTTTTTGTAAGGTATACTAAATAAATAAATAAGGTCAGTTAATTACGAATGTTAATGTTAATGCCGCCAGTATCTTGGGTACGTTGCCAGCCGACAGCGTTGAGGATGAATTTTTTGATGCTTTATTGTAGTTTGTATTTTAGTACATAATTTTGTATATTTGTTGTAATTAATTGTTTTAATGTCAAAATAACAGGTGAATTATTGCGAATGTAATAATACATCGTTTAACGAAGAATAATGTTTGAAATTAAAATTATAGTAAGTTTTTTTAGCAATCGCGTTTCGTTCAACAGCTAAGTTTATAACCATTGCAAAAAAATATTCTATAAGAAATCGTCACTTAAATTCTATTAAATTCTATTGAATTGCAGCAGCGGATTTACAATTGCGAACATTGTAAATACTCGCAATTAAGGGACGATAGTTGTTTTAATATAAAAAATACAGACATATCATTCAAAACCATACTTTGCTTTGCTTTACTTTGCTGAGAAAAAAATTGTAACACCCCTGTGTTACGATTTTTTTCTCAGCAAAATTTGAAATATTAATAGAAGTCGGGGAAAATATATCATAAGACCATGATTTTCAATATGATTGTTATTTCTTGTCTTCAGAACAAAGGATTCCATTTCTTTGATTTGGGCAGCCCTGCTTCAGACTCCTCGAGCTACGATAGTGACCGCTAGTCACTCCTTATTATAAATGCTATCATCAAGAGTACCTACCTACTTCTAGAGACGTTTATCTTTTCATTTATAAGAGGACTTTTACTTTTTAGCTGTAATCATTTAAAAATAATTTGATTAAATGTTACGTTTATAATTTTTAAATTGTCTTCAGTCTTTCATTTACTTACTTGTAATGACGTTACAATTAACAGAATAATACTTTTTATTTATTAACCTTTTTAAACAACACAGAAAGTGCAGAAATTTTGTGATAGTATTAGACAATACTAATACTGTTACAAAATTTGGCAAAAGCATAGTAAAGATTAAAAGTATGTGTTGCATGTTTTTGCTCTCGGGGGATAATCATTAAATGACTCCTCCGCTCTAGGTGGAGTGAAAGAAAGTGTCAGACTTTTACGGGCTAAAAACTCACCCTGTTCCTTTACTTGCCCTTACTTTGCGGGGGTCCCGGTCTCTCGTTAAAACAAGCCCGCAACCGCAGTAGAAAGACTGGTACTGCATGTGGTTTTTAAGCGAACATTTATATTATTTGGCAGAACTATAACTAAATATTGCCCAAAAATATTTAGACATATGCACCAGTATATTAATTTTTAACAATTTTCTACACTTTTTTTTATCTTTTTGTTTGTTTTAAAAAGATAATTTCTTTTTATTCACAGCAGCCAGAACTCATGAAAGTCGACAACGCTTCAAAATCTCCAGTAAATGAAAATGATAACGCAAGTGACGTTGTTATCCGGTCAGACCATGAAAAATCAGAAACAACATTAATCTATACTTATAATAAATCTGTAGAGAGGTCAATTCTGTACATGAAATATATTTCCAAAATAACTATCAGAGGGTGATTTAGGGATCGATTCTGATGCCAAAAATGCAATCAGTAAAATTTTTGTCTGTCTGTCTGTCTGTCTGTATAACCGTTATAGAAACAAAAACTACTCGACGGATTTTAACGAAACTTGGTACAATTATTTTTCATACTCCTGAGCTGGTTATAGTATACTTTTCATCACGCTACAATCAATAGGAGCAGAGCAGTAAAGGGAAATGTTGGGAAAACGGGAGAAGTTACTCCATTTTTTAAGCTTCCGTCGCGAGTGCAACCTTAATGGTTAAAGCTACACAGAAATCATTTATTTTGGAAATGTTCTCCTTAAAATTATATAAAAAATATCCCACGACAGCACAATAACACGTGTAACTCCCGATAGCTTAGCAGTTCGAAGCTTTCTGATTATTATTCTGCTCCGAAATTTAAAACCACCACAACTTTGCAATTGAACTCGGCTAAAAGTAACCCAGTTGCAACAAAATATAATCGAGGCTCAAATTTTAACAGGTCGCGGTGCAGGTGAAACCGTCTTTATTCCCAGAATTCGCATAATACTAAATAATTTTCCATTCCAATTTAAAAGAACGCAATTCTCAGTATCAGTGTGTTATGCAATGACAACTAATAAGGCTCAAGGGCAGACTTTTCGTGTTGCTGGAGTAGATCTCGGTGTCAGTTGTTTCTCGCATGGTCAGTTGTACGTCGCTCTTTCCCGGGTTAGCAGTTCTAGAAATCTTTATGTTCACGTGCCGGACGGGTCAACTTTCAACATAGTTTACCCGGAAGCTTTGCGCTGAAGTATTTTCGTTCTATAGGCCTCATGTGAACGTGATTTAAACAATATTACCGATATATTAACTTAATAACACACAAGGAGTTACACGCTGATGGAGTCGCGGGCACAGCTATTAACAATAATATTGTGCGGTTCTGTATTACGATATTTTTCAACAGTATTATAGATTGACATATTATATTTCCCTACTAAATAACGAAAGATAATCTGTCTGTTACATCAAAATCACTGAACAGTGAGGAAGGACATAGGCTACTTTTTTTACGAAAAAGAACGGAAACGTGGAGGAAGTCGCGGGCAACAGCTATCTATACTAATAATATAATGCTGAAGAGTTAGTTTGTTTGTTTGTTTGAACGCGATAATCTCAGGAACTTCTGGTTCGAATTGGAAAATTATTTTTAATTAAATAGTCAATTTATAGAGAAAAGCTATAGGCTATATATATATCGCACCCTTAAAATATAAATGGCACTATACGAAAATGTTAATTTTACAGTATGGCCATTTTAAGTTTTTTTAAGTATTGTATGGGTGATATGGAGCTAAAAAAATGTAAAAAAAGCTTCGTGATCGGGTTAAAATAACAGTTTAACTAACGCTGTTTCAGAATCCAGTGGCATACAATAAAATTATTGATTATTTATCAATGGACAAGCATTTTAAAAAAAAGTTTTGCATAGTGTCGGTTATAGTTTCATAGTTATTAAAATTTTTTTGTTTATGACCTCTATGTTGTTATTTTACCTACATTGTAATGATAAAAAAGAGACAAATAAAACAATATAATTACTGAAATAATAAAGAATACTATTTATTTGGCACACGCTCACAGTTCTAAATCAAAACTACCACAAATACTCATAATAACAAATCTATCTAAATCTAGAAAAAGATATTATCAAAATAACAGAAACTTAAAATTTGTGTTCGAATAAAATTCGTAATTTTTTCATAGACAAAATTATGTTAAAATCTTGTTCTTACTATTTACTAATCAATACAAATTATTAGAGGTATTCCAAATTAAATACTAAGGTTAAGTCTTTCAAAGTAGGAACAGTAAAAGTTACGTACAAATCAGCGTATTAAAGGTTTAATAATCACAAGACTCAGCAAAAATATTATTTAACTTACAATACCTAACTTAAAAATATCATTTTTCACAAAAAACCGTAAGTAATTATAAAAAATATTGTATCAAAATCATGTGGGTACATACTATAAAATCTTGTAAAAACCAGTAGTCTTTTAGCAAAACGGTCTTTAAGCTCCAAGTTCTAGGGCACATAGAAGCCATGTTAAAGTCGTTATTGAAAACTTTTCGGTATGTATGTAGCTGTACGTAGGGCAATCCTTGTTTGTAGTTTCATTCTTCTTTGTAGTCTGAATAAATATCAGTCAATTTTTTTTCATCATCTATAAATTCTCTGGTAGTTTGCTTTCGCAAATAGTAGCTTTCGATGCGAGAAAAGCTGTTAATGTGTTTTTTCACTTCTTCTATCATTTCAGCGGGTCCTCGACAAGGGTTCCCTCCAGTGACTCGTCGCGATTTGGCGTAGTGCCGGTTTAGTAATCACCGACCGCACAAATTGTTAAAAATTCATAAGTGACACTAGTACATCTAGCGAAAATTAAGCGCATTAGGGCTACAGGGGTTTTTGCATTAGGCGCGTTTCGTCTTACACATTTTGACAGTATACTTAACTAAAAAATAGCATTTTTTGTATAGTGCCACTTATGTTTTAAGGGTGCGATATATCATTGCGCTAAGGCCAATAGGAACGGAGCGCCAATGAAGAATGCTTCAAAATCGGGGTTAAATTTAACGTTAGCGTAAAGTAACTATTCCACGCGGACGAAGTCGCGGGCAAAAGCTAGTTGCTAATAAATTGGTATCAGAAGCCGCGTCATATATTACTAAACAATTAGATGTAAAACGTGGCGGTGATCTGAATACTGCAGTCACTTTTAAAAATTATCAAACAACGCAACATTATTGAAGCAGAAAATAAATTACCTACTAACTTTTGCTCCAAAATAAGAGAAGTTTCGTGTTTTTGGTAACTTTTTATATTATGAAAAATATATAAGTTTTCTCCGCAAACAGCCTTTGCTTTCGTATGCTTTCGTAATGTAGGTATTTTATTATTTATTTAGTATTTATTATATAGGTAAGTACTTTATTGTACATCTTAGAATATTTCTAAGCATACAAATAATAAAAATAGGTGTACGATGGGTTGTATTATCAGTATCACACAGGGCTATCTCTTCCAGACAACCTTTGTATGGACAGAAATTAAAGGATAAATACTTAATACGAATTAAATATAATAATGTTAAATACACACATGTTTTTTATGTTCAGTACCAAAATAATGTACAAATAGTATAACTGAGAAAGTTCAAGTAGTTCTGATAGTTTTTCACAAAAAATCTGTCTGAATAGTAGTTCCCTGTATAATTAAAAAAATTATTAGTTATCCCCTAAATAATATTTGACTTAGACTTTGTGATGAAATATATTATACAACGTATATTTTCAGGGCGATAAGTTAGGCAATCAATCAAACCAGTGTATCGCTGGATATATGCCTCTTTTATAGCGTGCCGATAAAACCAATACCCTACTTTCATCAGCGGCAGCTCAAGCCACATCAATTTAGGCCGCCTATGCAGTGGTTTGTTCCTAGATTGATGAGTGTTGGGGCTACTTTTGCTACACTGCATAGGGATGCAGTGCAGTGCAGTGGGAAGCTTTCGACGAGAGGCCATCCTACATAGGGATGTAGGATGGCCTCTCGTCGAAAGCTTTACGTGGGGATTATAGTCCAGGGCCCTTTGTGGGACGTCCAGGAATTGATGGCACTAGAAACATTGTAACGTTAGAAACCACTGGCTGATTGGCTAGAGCGAGAAGGAGGTGGCACGGCATCCTACGATTAGCGCAAATGTTAAAGTGAAACGTAGTGTTAAATTCTCTTTGGTTTCTGGGACATCGATTTTACGGGAAGTATTTTTATCGATTTCCCCACTAAAAAGGCCTATATAACAAAGTCTGATTGAAATGATTATAGCTGTTTTTATTTACAACATTGTATGTGATTTTTACACTATTTTGCACATTGAGATAGGAAAAGTACCTATAGATTTTGCGCATTGAGAAAGGAAAAATACATATTAAAAAAAAATGCAAAATTATGTTTCCAAGTTAGTGATTTTGCAATTTTATTTTTTTTCAAAACTTCAAAACGTTTTTCACAATCTGTCAAAATAAAACATAGTGTATTACATTTACTTTACTCTTTGTATTACATTCTCTTTGGTGAAAATGACGGAGAGGCAGGACGTAGACCAGTGATCTTTTTTTTTCATAATTATAATATAATTTTTGTATAATTTATAGTTTTAATAACCTTATAGATTTCATAAAGGTTTTTTTCCGAATTACCTAGCTATATTTTAACAAATAAAATACGAAGCAACTAAAGTAAAATTTGAGTGTACGTACTTTTACTAGCCATATCCAGGTAAGCAATATTTGTATGCGTTTTTATTTATGTATCCTTACATATTATTACAAAACAAGTCTGCCACTGCGTTTTCTGTCTGTAGGTTCACGATAAACTCTGCATAAACTATTGAACAGATTTTCAAGCAGTTTTCACCAATAGATAAAGTGATTCACGAGGAAGGTTTTGGTGTATAGCTTATTAAGCTTTTGTATGAATTAGCAGAGTAAGATCATGCGAAGCTGGATCGGGTCACTATAATATTTTCATACGACTTTTGGACGAATATGTAGGTAGATCAATATTTCTTATACGTTTATTTGTAAATATATGTATGTACATATATGGGCCGGAGTGTTAGTGCAGGTTATAGTTTGAAAGGATTAACACCGACTATAGGAATGACAGGACGGCTACGCGTATTGCTGATGTCACAACCTACCCATAAGACCCGAAGGACCTAGCGTCGATGTAAATTGCTTGCATGCTATTGCTTATTGCTATAGTGCACTACGGCATGCAATGCTAGTGTTTGGTAGCAAAACGTCGGTGACGTGCCAACATTATCACTGCGTCAGTAACGTTAGAATTTTGCCAAAACAGAAGGTCAGTGACAACAAAACCGCTTTGCTCAAAAGGCTGGAAGGCATTTAATCTACCTTTGTTTGTACCTTTGTGTTGCATGAAGTTTTCGTAAATATATACCATTACTCGTTGCGAGTTATTTGTAGTAGTATGTAGTTCACCAATGAAGACACTGTTGTAGTAGCTGAGTTATTGGCTTCAACGCTGTGAACAGAAACAAATATTGGTATGGTCTACAAATAGATCTGGATCAGGCTGTTTGTGTAGCTGAGTTTATATGTTTATCAATTAAACTAGCTTCTGCCCGCGACTTCGTCCGCGTAGATGTCGAAAATATTCCACGGGATCCCGTTCCCGGGATAAATAGTATCCTATGTTTTATTCCAGGACATATTTATATATCTGTATGCCAAAATTCTTTCAAATCCGTTCACCCATTATAGCGTGATTTAATAACAAACATCCATCCAAACTTTCACATTTATAATATTAGTGTAGATATAGATTTATAATCCCATTTTTAAATATGAAAGATTTCGCCTATGACTTCGTCCGCGTGCAATTTTTACAGGCGGTGTCTTTTTCGAATTAAATACAATACTAATCTAAGAGCTTTGAGCTCTTTAATGTCCCACGGCTGGACAGGAGACTCAAAGGTAATGTAGGCAAATTATTTCAATATATCCCGCTGGCTAGGTAGATTTAATAGAGTGTTTTTATACCGTAACCATACGGATAATAATATAAACGTAGGTCATATTTAATAACATAAAAGAACAATGGCCATCTGCCTAACATGCTTGGACTAGTAAAATCTAATAAAACGTAACTTGATGAAACATATGTTATTTCATTTGCCTGTGTAAATAGAAAGAAGCAAGGCACTCAATATATTTTTAAAAGCTAGGAGTATCAAGTAATAATTGTGTAATATGTTTTTGAGGTTATGTATTGTGTTATTTAATCTGTAGCATTCTGAATTAGAGGTATTACAGTTTAAATTATGTAGAGCACACGTCATATAAGACTGTATATTTCCATAATACCTAATCGTGGTCCTATATGTGCATACTTTCACATAATACTTCAAACTTTTTCCATATCTGATAGGTTTAGGTTATCTTTATTCACTCTAAGAAATAAAATCATTTTTTGTGGACCAATTAACCTCCAAAACAAATAATAATACAATTTTTAATCAATCAATCAATCAGTCAATCTTCGGGCACGCCGCAATTGCGGCGGTAAGACCCCTCTTTGAGGAGTGGCTAGATCGGCGTCACGGCGTCCTGACCTACCGCGTGACGCAGGTCCTCACCGGACACGGAAGTTTCGGGAGGTACCTGTGTCTGATGGGTAAGGAAGAGACGCCTGGGTGTCACCACTGCGAGGGTCGCCCTGAGGACACAGTCGAGCACACGGTGCAGGACTGCCCAGCTTGGGCAGAGCACCGACGTGTCCTCACGGCGACAATAGGCGGAGACCTCTCGCGCCCGGCCTTGGTCGAGGCCATGCTGCATCTTTTGTTTACTTATCTAAAAATAGGGAGCGATACGCAATCGATCGATTACTGTAATATCGATTTTTATAAGAATAATCATTAGTTTTTAATTTTATTATATAAACTATTTACCTCTAAGTAACATCTAATTATATTAGTAACATATCTAAGTTTTATAATTGTCATGGATTTATACGGTTAATTAAAATAAAAGATTTGTGTCAAATTCAGTTTGAGTCAGAATTAAAATCGATTTAGTCTTTGGAAAAAAGATGGACTTCTCTAGGAATGACAAAAATTACAGATGCGTTCAAAAATAAGACACTTTATCCTGCGTTCTAAAAAGCAAAGTCATATTTTTAGAGACGATTATCTTTCTTTTTCCAGCTTTTAAAAATAAACTGTTGGTATCTAATAATTACATTCAACTTATACTACATTACGGTGATAGTTCCATCTTGGTAACACGAACTTTTTTTTCGTAGTCCATTTTGACCATTCTTCTTTAAGTAAGGGCCCTGTTTAATTTAAAACTTCTCTGTATACAATATTTGAGGTTGTTTTATTTTCCGGTAACAAAATAATCTGCTTTTCAGATGATCCAACTCGTGATAGACCAACATATAATTGCCCATTGGCTTATATTTATTAGTTTTTAAATTTAAATTTTTAACACTTTAAACACTTAAATAAAAACCCTAAACTACATATAGGTAATACATCTAAAAATAAACTAAAATATGGCATCCAGAAATTCGTGCGCATCGCTGTCCACTGGTAATGTGCCCAAAAGACTGGCGGGAAATGCCCATGGGAAAAACATTATTTTCGTAAGTCAATGCCAACTAAAGAGAAACTTTGTCCTTGGGACTTGTTTATAGTCAGGGCAAAAGATGTTTTTATGGGAAACTGGAGTCGCTTAAATGGTATAGGCAGGTCCGTAGGAATCATTAGAATTCTCGGGATGTGCGCCAACTGACCAGCTCCTGGTCCGATGAGAATAGTCGCCACAATTAAGTTATCTTTTAAATCTTTAATTAGTAGCCTTGTGCCATTACACAGGTTGGGCGGGCTTAAATTCCTTTAAAGCATAATAGGCGTTCCAGCTTTCAAGAGCAGTTCGTGAGGTGGCAGGCCAGATGTAGAAGAATTTAAAAATTCTTGCGGATAATGGACTACATCCTCGAAATTGCACACTGTATCAATGGACTTGTAAATTTTGAATTGACCGGGGACTTTTGTAAAATTAGGTTATTGATTTCACTGACTGTATCGTTTCTTGGTGAGACGATAGCCCTTGAACAAAGCCAATGAATGTCTCTATCTAATAAATATTCAAGGTCTGGATAAACTGCATCTATGAGTTGCTGCAAATTGTGAACTATTCGGCCTATAGTCTCGTTTATAACGATTTTCGGAACGTTAGTGCCCAAGGTTTGAGAAGAAAAAGACCCTTCTCCAACTTTGAGTAGCTGTTGTGGAAAATCGTTATCTGTATTTCCGATTAGGTGAGCTCTCATATTAGTTCGAAGTTTAAAGTTTGGACCATACTCCATAGAGGTGACGATTTAAAATACGCCTTTATGATGTCCGCACGGGTCCCTTTTGTGATGACGGGAAGTGTCTGCCGAAAGTCACCAGCAAACACAAAGGTGACACCACCCATGATAGCAACTGAATTTCTCAAGTCCTTAAGCGTTCGATCCACTGCTTCAACATGAGCTCTATGGCTCATTGTGCATTCATCCCACATTATCAGCGACGTATTCTGTAATAACTGTCCAAGGGGCCCATTTTTGCGAATTAAGCATACCGACTGCTGCTCCAATGAAACTGAAACGTATGTTGAAAAAGCTTATTTTTACATAAATCCTCCTATATCTGCTAAAATATAAAATATAATTACTTAAGACGGACCAGATTGCCATACATTATTTTCAGTTTTATGCAACTGTTTAGGCAGCGCATGCAAATAATTCTATTTTAAGAGGTACAATTTTCCGACTTGCTTGACAAAGATTATAATAGCTCGGCTAATATGCATGATATAAAGATAATTTATAGCCTATAGCACTCAGGGATAATGCAGCTACATGTAAGCGAAAGAAATTTCAAAATCGGTTCGGTAGTTTCAGAGATTACCCCCTACATACAAACTTACAAATTTTACCTCTTTATAATATTAGTATAGATGCGCCTACCATACAGAAGTATATATTATTATTTATTTTTATATACTTTATAGTACATCTTACAATACACTTAAGGACACAAATAATAAAACTAGTGTAGTAATTATGTCTTAGAGTAGGAACGGTTTAATAATAGCTTTTTATTTTCAGTGAGTGCTACCGTAGTCATGTCAAGGAAGTCTACTAACAAACAAAGTACAGGAACTGAGTAAGTTTAATTATCAACTTAAGATTATTAAATTATTTTATTCAGCCCGGAAAGCTTAGTTTTATATATCAGACTACAAGCCAAACGGCGAAGGGTCATCGTTACATGATGGGTATCCCACCCGTACGCACAAAACGTTTTGTGCGTAGGTACGGCTAACGAGTCGAATTTTCTACTGGAGTCTGTATTTCCTTATAGCTACTGAGGGAGTGAATACTTCTATGAAAGCATGCTTCATCTTCAATCACATCATCGCTTACCATCAGGTAAGATGGCGGTCGTGGAAAACGGTACAATGAAGATATTTTCAACTAACCATACCCGCGACTTCGTTCATAATTATGGTTTTTACGAATTCCGAGATTATAAGTAGCATATAATATCATCTTGCCCTATAAACAAGGAGAGGATTCTTAAGTGAGTACCCATTAGCATTGATTAGGCCGTTCCAAGATTAGCCAGGAAAGACAGAAAGATAGACGAACAGAATGAAGAAAAGTCTTCTACTGTTTTCACACATACATAGGTACAATCTATTTTTTTAATATTCTGTATGGGGTAATGTGTATAACTGTAAGCACTCGAGAAAACTGTAATTATAAATCGCAGACAGACTCTTAAATTTTATTGTGTGTGTATAAAAGATGTATAGAAGGTGTGGAACCAGTTTAGAATGTAAAAATAACCAACCCTAACCAATTTGTGCAATTTATGTTTTTTTTTTTAGCAATGATAATAAGAGACGGTCATCACATTACGAATATATTATAAAGACGTTTACCAAACAACACAAGGAAGTGAAATGCAAGTAAGTGAAAAATAACCGAAATATCAGTTAAGGGTGTTAGAAAGAGAGATTCTAAGTTTTCTACAAAAAGCTTAAAATCACTGCGCCTCTTCATTCACTATTTTACTCGTTAACTATTTCGAAAAAGTTCTCTAATTTATATAGACCGCAATATATTGTATATGAGAACCAATTTTAATGAACACTCATTAACTCTTTCGAAATAAATTCTACTTTATAGACCTCGGTATCTTGCATAATAATATGAGAACCAATTACAATGCATATCAGTTTAATCACTGTCAAAATAAGGACTGGACATTTTGTAAAAAGCACTTCAATTTAATTTTTTACCACATTTAATAGTTCATATTTCATTTAACAACATCTTGGATGAGACTGGCATAGGAATGTGGAACTTAGCACAGTCAAAGAGCGAATTATATCCAGCAGTGGGTGAAGTCATGCTGTAGATAATAATGATACTGAACCCTAGCTAATTGCATTTTAGGATGACATTTAATATCTTATTTATTTGTTTGCCCTTAGTTATAAAGAAATGCCAGCATCGCCACACACATTCAAGACTTTCCTAACAGGCTCTTCGTATAAGGGTGTGTACGATGAAAAAGGCATGAATGGATTTGGAGAATACACATTTCCTAATGGTAAGGTTCTAGTGTCAGTTAGGAAACACCGGCCTCATCTAGCTTAACTTAAAACACAAAAAAAATACGTGTAAAAGTGTTATTTATAACCAATTTACAAAATAAATATTTCATTTCATTTCATATTAAACTGAAGTTGTCGAAGTACTAAACTTCTCTATTAAGCGTTATTTGACGAGTCACCTCTTTGCGAACTCGCACTCAGTTAATCCATCAGAACTTCGGTTACCCTAGCTCTTATAACCACTTCTATATTATGTGAAGCATTAACTTTGTACCCGTTTTTACGTAACAGTCGCGGGCGGTGGAGTATGAAATTAGGCACAGTTAAAGTTTATACAGAGGAGTTATTCAGAAAGCTTATAATGTTATATTAACGTTTAAACTTATTTCAATGAATCATGGTCGAATCCACAACTTGGCGACCTCAGTATTTATAAAATCCCCTATACATTTTTCTTGCTTATCGCCTTCAACTCATGACAGCTGCCTGCCGGGGTCGTGGGACTTATCCCATTACCGTGACCCCGGAACGCAAAGGGCTATTGAAGGAACACCGTGGATTTTAGTCAGTACAAGTCTGACAGTCCCTCCGGCCCTGCCCGGGGTGGGAGGACTTATTTGATGATTTTACCACGTAAAAAAAAAAAAATCATGACGGCTAACAAATCTATGTGGGTACTCGTATAATTATGTTCACCAAGACGAATAGAAGACACTACAGACCTACAGAAGACTAATAATTTGTTATATATTTAATTTTATTGTTTAATGATTCCATTCTCATTGAATTAATTTTTTATTTCATTTCGATCTTTTAAATTATGTTTTAATCTTGAATTAATTGAGAATGTTGTGTGTAAGTAGCGTATGTGAACTGAATATATAAAAAACCCTGTATGATTTCAAACAATAAAAACGCGATCGAAATTAGACATACAAACATACATACATAAGTACTGCTCGAATACAAAATCTCCATTTTTTAAATTGGTTAAAAATTAATTGCTGTTCGATACGTCTCGTCAGGCATCTTCTGGGCTCGCTCGTTCCATACACTTCGCTCTAGCTAGCTTAGCTTGAGTATCAGTATCGTATCGGTGTCAAGTGCGAGCTCATCTTGAATTAAAAAAGAACTCGAGAATGGCTTGATGGATTTGGCTAATTTTGGTTTTAAGACTGAAAATCTGAGGAGAGTTTAAAAATGTGGAAAAATAATGACAGTGCGAAGTTCGACTAGTAGGCTAGTCATAGAAATATAAAATCCCATCAAAAACATAAATGTGAAATGAGAGCCAAGTTCAATATTATTATATATGCCTTGGTTGTTGACTTCAACGACAAAAGAAGTGAAATCTAAATGGGTGCCAAGTTCAATGGTCAGTCCTGAAATTTATTTATAACAATATAAAATATCATTTATTCTTATAACTTAGGAGAATATATTGTAGCGTAAGGTTTGACCTGGTTAGTTCTCATATACGAATTATTATGTTTGTTGGTTAGTTTCTACCAGCAAGCCAAATTTTCGGAATAATAAAATAAGAACCGACAAGTAACAGGTTTAGAACTTGCGAAGGCTATAATATAATTCGTATATGAAAACTAGCCAAGTCAGACCTTAGGCTACAATATATTCTCCTAAGTTATAAGAATAAATGATATTTTATATTGTTATAAATAAATTTCAGGACTGACCATTGAACTTGGCACCCATTTAGATTTCACTTCTTTTGTCGTTGAAGTCAACAACCAAGGCATATATAATGATATTGAACTTGGCTCTCATTTCACATTTATGTTTTTGATGGGATATCATTACTTTTTGTACATAAATTAGTAGTAGGTACTTATTTATAACAAAATTAATACTAAATGGTTTTTTTGTTAAACTACTGTATTTTCCTACGTTTACGGGGTATAATTGTCCTTTTTATGTGATTTTCTATATTGTCTATATTTTCTATACCTTTGAAATGTTCGAGTGTATTGCCCATTCAGTATCCGGAATTCATTTTACGCGTTTTGCCTCCATGGTGTAGTGACCCTCTAAGATAATAGGTGGCGCTAGTGGTTGTAGAATACGGTTAGTTACGCGTAATAAATACGAAAATTTACTATATTCTTATTTATAAGTACAAAAACGGATAAATTTGGATTAAGAAAAATTAAGGGTGGTATTCAACTCGTTATATATTCACGTAATAATCTTAAAATCCACATATAGAGATTTACAGGCACTAATTATAAGTTAAGTGAAAATTATAATAAAATGATAAAAAATTACCAGTTTCTGATTTTTTCCTTTGCATTCACCTAATTACCTATCTGCATGCCAAATTTGAACTTTCTAGGTGATCTGGAACTGGGTTATAGTTTTGATCTATAGGTCAGTCATAAAAATGACGATTTTTGGACGTTAATATCTAAATAACCGTTGAGATATGTTTATAAAATTTTGAACACATATGTATCTCGCCAGTCTCAATATATGAGCCAAATTTGACAAGTTTAGGTGAAATAGTTTTTGAGTTATGAGGGGCTCAAAAGTGGCACCAAATGGTTCGTGTAATATTACACACGGTGAGCTGCGCGCCAGTACTTGGCTTGACACGCTCCCGCGTGTGTTAAGTACGGATCCCTAAGGCGCATCGCCGACCTTGCATTCCTACGTGTTTACGCCAAACGCATAGAAACTGCAGCGTCGTCACCCGTCCAGCTACGAGCCGCCGACTCAGCGCATTCGACAGTAGCAATAAGTTAATTTTGTATTCACTCTAGATTCTAATATCGAATTAGATTCACTTATTTTAATTGTATTTTTTTCATTAATTAAATTAGTTTAAAATCACTTTGGTTTTTTTTTCGATCCACCGTCTGCAATTTACGTAATTGGCGCAGTCGGTAGGATACTCGCGGGCCGGTTCGCGAATCGCGTTAGATTTATCTCAGATAGATAACCAAGTGCGCGAATCACCCGGGTGGCTGTCAAGTCATGGCAGAGTATCCTGAATCTACGGAGAAGCTGCAGAGCCGCGTGGAGAATCTAAACTTCGATTCACGGAGGAGAACCAGTGATGAAAAAATTGTGAGTACACCAGAATCTTTCTTGTGTTGCTTCCTTTCTATCCCTAGTTAATGTCCAAGATTTTTCATCCTGAAAGATCAACCCTTCGGGAACCTGCATCACGACAGGCGCGCCGAACCATAGTAGATATTGGTAGAGATTTAGACAGTGATTTAGATTTGAATTTAAGTAGTTTATTTGAACCAAATATGCCTTACGATCCAGATGTAATTTTCAAGGCCTTACGCCTGGTGCCCGACTTCGACGGAAACCCGAATGTGCTCACAAGGTTCATAAATATCTGTGACCGGATTGTCACGCAATATGCAAGCGCCGACCCAGGTAGTGAGCTAGGCAATTTATGTCTTCTGAACGGCATTTTAAATAAGATTACGGGGACAGCCGCTTCAACTATCAACTTGGGCAGGTATAAGATCAGTTTTAATTAACAATTTTTCGGACCAGAGAGACGAAACGGCTTTATACAATGACCTCTCGTTGGCTGCGCAAGGAAATAAAACCCCGCAGGAATTTTACGATCACTGTCAAACCTTGTTCAGTACTTTAATGACCTTGTATCGTTACATGAGAGCTTACAGACAACTATTGATGCAAAACGGACACTGTATAAAAAGGTCACGATGCAAGCCTTCGTACGCGGATTAAAGGAGCCTTTAGGATCGCGTATAAGGTGTATGCGTCCCGATTCCATTGAAAAGGCTTTAGAGTTCGTGCAAGAGGAACTAAATATCATGTACTTGCAGCAGCGTAATGATGCCCCAAAAACTCAAACTGCCCAGAATGCACCTAAAATACTGTATAAGCCCCACATGGCGCCTTCTGTGCCGTTTAACGCGTTAAATATTCCGCAAGCCCCAGTACCCAACTGGCCTGCTCCAGCAGGACAGCGTGGCTATCAGCCTCAGCCTCAAGTATTCAGATTTAATAACCCACAACCAAACCGTATGCCTACTCGAACTCAGCAAATTTTCCGTGCACCATTGCCAAATTCTTATCCCCAAAGTAACGTTTTCAAATTACAGCCCAGAATTAATAATCAACCACAAAACCCGGGTCCGAAACCTATGAGCGGTGTTCAGCATTTTGTTCCTAGACAACTACCCATGGTTCCAGGCCATGATTGGCAGCGTAACAGGAACCCACCACCGAATAACTATTTTAAGACGCGCGAGTTAAATATAAGTGAACTCGCTTTGCCCGACAACTCCTATTACTACTCTGAGCCAATATATTATGATTATTACACGGACGGTAATGATTGTTACGTTGTCTGTGATTTTGAAAACCCCAATATTGTTGAATATAGTGTGACTTCAGATAATCAGGTAGCTGTTGAGACAGAGCCTCAACCAGGCCCTAGCGGTGTAAATCAAAATCAGAACCAAAATTTTCAGTTGGATCAGAAATCCAAAGAGCAAAAATAGACCTTAATTTACAGACCCAAAGACAATTACCCTATATAGAAATTTCTTGCCCTCCTTTGAAATTTTTGATCGACACTGGCGCTAACCAGTCATTTATTAGCCCCGAGGCTGTACAAAAATTCTTCTATGATTATCCCCTCAACCATGACCCTTTTGAAGTAACAAACATCCATGGCATTAGCAGAAACGATTACTCCATAACGCTACCGTGTTTTAAAGAATTTAATGAGACCGATAGTATAAAATTATTTGTTTATCGTTTTCACGATTACTTTGACGGCTTAATAGGATTAGACTTACTATCCAAATGGGAAGCTAAAATAGACTTAAAAGATTTTCAATTAGTAACACGAACAGCTAAGAATGAAATTAAGGTATATAATTCACGTAATGTAAATCTGTATGAGGATATAATTCCCGCTAATAGTTCCAAATTGGTTAGAATACCCATAAACGCCCCGGATGGCGACGTTTTAGTAAGCGAACAAGTCCTTTGCAATTATATTATTCACGAGTGTCTTACCTCTGTCATTAATAGTCGTGGATATGTAGAGTTGGAAAACCCAACGCCTAATAATGTGATATTTTCGTTGGACCAACCAAGTAGTGCGGAAATGTTCAATGCTAAGTGCACACAAGTCACACAACCAAATCGCGTAGACGATGTATTAACGCGTTTGCGAACAGACCATCTTAATGTAGAAGAAAAAGCTAACCTCTTGACACTTTGCTCTCGCTATGCAGATGTATTCTACATTGACGGAGAACCATTAACATTCACCAACAAAATTAAACATCGTATAAGAACAAAATCCAAAATGTTAGAGCAAGGTATAATAAGACCCTCCGATTCCGCATGGAGCTCACCCATCTGGGTTGTGCCAAAAAAATTGACGCTTCTGGAAAGCAGAAATGGCGTCTCGTAGTAGACTTTCCGAAATTAAACGAAAAAACCATAGACGATAAATACCCAATACCAAATATAAGTGACGTCCTTGACAAGTTAGGAAAGTGCCAGTACTTTACGACTCTAGATTTAGCAAGTGGATTTTACCAGGTAGAAATGGAGCCCCAGGATATACAAAAAACCGCGTTCAATGTAGAACATGGACACTTTGAATTCCTTCGAATGCCCATGGGACTAAAAAATTCGCCGTCCACCTTCCAACGGGTTATGGACAATGTACTAAGAGGCCTTCAAAATAATATTTGCCTTGTGTATCTTGACGATATTATCGTATATAGTACCTCTCTTCAGGAGCACATGATCAATTTGGAAAAAGTCTTTCAAAGACTTAGAGAGTCCAACTTCAAAATTCAAATGCATAAGTCCGAATTCTTGAAACTCGAAACTGCATATCTCGGACATATCATTAGCAGAGACGGCATCAAGCCGAACCCTGACAAGATCTCTGCAGTGCAAAAATATCCAATTCCAAAGACCCCTAAAGAAATCAAGCAATTTTTGGGACTTCTAGGATATTACCGGAAATTTATCCCTGATTTTGCTCGCATCACCAAACCTCTTACCCTATGCCTAAAGAAAGGAAGTAAAATTACGCTTAGCCCCGAATATGTTCATGCCTTTGAAACTTGTAAGACTTTACTAACTAATGACCCCATCCTACAATACCCAGATTTCAAAAAGGAATTCAATCTGACAACAGACGCTTTGAATGTCGCTATTGGAGCAGTGCTATCTCAAGGACCCATAGGTTCCGACAAACCCGTCTGTTACGCTTCTCGCACTCTTAATGACAGCGAACTAAATTGCGGTACAATCGAGAAGGAACTGCTTGCTATAGTCTGGGCCACTAAATATTTCAGACCTTATCTTTTTTGGTAGAAAATTTAAAGTACTTACTGACCACAAACCGCTACAATGGATGATGAACTTAAAAGAACCCAACTCACGACTGACCAGATGGCGACTTAGACTGAGCGAATACGATTTCACCGTAGTATACAAGAAAGGGAAGTTTAATACTAATGCTGATGCTCTTTCCCGTGTGGAAATTCATAACGAAGAATCAAAAGAGATCACCTCTCTAATCAAAGATATCCAAAATCTCAGATCACTGATTAACCACCCAGCGGAGGCCTCACCTCCGAAAGTAAACTCTCTAACCGATACTGATTCATTGATCGAAAATACTAACGACCTCAGATCTATGATCAACAATCCGTCGGAGGCTCCACCTCCTCCAACAAACTCTTCAACTGACACCGTGCATACTAGTAACGAACATCCTATACTAGAAATCCCTATCACTGACGAACCCCTCAATAAATTCCATCGGCAAATTTACCTTTCCATAGTAGGTGACATAAAACGTAGACCAACAGTAACGAAACCATTTGAAAACCATACCCGAATTGCAATCCAAATTTCTGAATCCAACTTACAAAATGACACTATCAATGCTATCAAAGAATATGTGAATCCTAAAGTCAAAACAGGCATCTTGATTAACCCAACACTAGCTATGTATTCGGTAATACCTATCATCCAAGACAAATTTAGAAGTTCTTCGCTTAACCTAGTATTAGCCAAAACAGAACTTGAAAATGTTAAGGAATACCTTCGACAGCAAGATATTATCCGGCACTACCATGACGGTAAGACCAACCATCGCGGTATAAATGAATGTCATTTAGCGCTATCCAGAAAATATTACTGGCCTAAAATGAAAGAACAAATCACTAATTTCATTAACGAATGTACCATCTGCGGTCAAGCTAAGTACGACAGGAATCCAATAAGACCCCAATTTAATATAGTACCACCAGCAGCCAAACCACTTGAAATCATACACATGGATCTCTTCACAGTTCAAAACGAAAAATACATAACCTTCATGGACGTCTTTACGAAATATGGTCAAGCGTATCATCTACGAGATGGAACCGCTATTAGCATCATACAAGCACTATTACGTTTCTGTACCCATCATGGACTACCCTTGACCATTATTACTGATAATGGCACCGAGTTCACAAATCAACTTTTCGCCGAGTTTGTACGGCTACATAAGATAACCCATCATAAAATTTTACCTCATAGTCCGAATGACAACGGTAACATTGAACGTTTCCACTCAACCTTATTAGAACACATAAGAATTTTAAAACTGCAAAATAAAGACGAACCAATAGTTAATCTCATGCCATACGCTCTCATAGCATATAATAGTTCCATACATAGCTTCACGAAGTGCAGACCGTTTGACCTATTAACAGGTCATTTTGACCCCAGAGACCCCATCGACATAGACTTAACTGAACACATTTTACAACAATATGCGCAAAATCATAGACAACAGATGAAATAGGTTTATGAAATTATTAACGACTCAGCTCTGGCAAATCGCACGGCAATAATTAACAATAGAAATAAAAATCGCGAGCCTGAAGTAGAATACACGCCTCAGCAACAAGTTTTTATTAAAAACCCCTTTGCTAATCGTCAAAAAGCCGCACCACGTTATACGCAAGATACAGTACTCGCTGATCTGCCCATACACATATATACCTCGAAGAAACGCGGTCCTATCGCCAAGGTGAGATTGAAACGTGTACCTAAAACAAGCCAATTGTTACAGGATTCTACTGTTACTGACACGCCATGCGATTCACCCTCAAGAGATAAGACTTGAGACTTTAGCCGATGGACCAGGACTATTACCTTACAAATTGGGACCTACCAGACTAACCATACATTACCACTCATTCATTCAGTATATACAAATGAACGACATAGAGAATAAGATACATTCCGTACAGATGCAACTTAAAACCTTTAGAACTAAACTCAGTAATGAGACTTACATGCTTTACGAGTATCAGATTGACTATCTCACTGACAAACTTACTAAAGTACTGCAACAAGTAAAATCTTTGGAACCTGTTAGAGTCAAAAGAGGTCTTGTAGATAGCCTTGGGTCAGTTATAAAAAGTGTTACTGGCAACCTAGACTATTTAGATGCCCTGAAATACGACGAAGCTATTAAATCATTGCAAAATAATGAAAATAAAATAGTTTCAGAGTTCAACAATCACATTAGCCTAAGTAAGCAATGGATGTCCCAACATGGTACCATCCTAGACCAAATTACAAGAAATCAGGAAAAGATTAATGAGACATTACAGTTACTTCTAGAGAAAAATGCTTTTACAGATTACAGCTTAATCAAATTTGCGAAATTTGCCCAAATTTTAGGAATAATAACTAATAACGTAGAAGATTTAATGTTAGAGATAATTAGGTTAGAAAATATAATGGCTTTTATACGTGCGTCTAGCACTCATCATACTATGATTGATATAGAAGTACTAAGAACTATGATAGATAGGCTAAGATCAATATATAACCAAGATCAAATCTTGAACCTAGAGTTACGAGAATATTATAATTTAATAAAACCGGGTTCCTACTTTATTGATAAGAGAATAGTAATAATATATAGTTTTCCTATTGTTTCTAAAGACCCATACGATTTATACAGATTATCAATAGTACCTAATAAGAACCAACTTGCCCTCATTCCTGCCTCTCCCTACATAGCAACAAACGAGAAATCATTCGTGTACATAGAGGCTGAATGCCCGAAGTACAGTAATATCCACCTCTGTGAAAAGAAGACCAGTCATCAAATCCGGACAAAACCTGACTGCATTCAAGAACTCATCACCAACCAAGGTCTAGAAGACACCTGCCAATTCACCAGGATTTCACTCTCCAAGCAAGCCGTAGAAAAACTGGATGATCAACATTTCGTTCTATCATTGCCCCAACCAACCAAAGTACAGTTAGCCTGCGGTAGGAAAGACTTCAACATTCTTCAGGGAAGCTATCTCGTCTCCATACCTATGAACCGCTATCTGGAAACAACGGAATTCACAATCATCAACGACAACAACGAGATAAAGGGACAACCACTAAAATTATCGAAGATACCTTACAACGACATTAACCAGACAACACATCCCACTCACATCATCAGCTTCAATTCAATCAACTTGGAAGAACTACACAGCATCCAGAACAGGGTACTCATGGAAAGCCCTATTCAGATCGACCAGACTCAGCCGGTTGTCCTATACCATACAACCATACCATTTTATATCACGGTACTTTGCTCTATCATACTGATCATCTTGGTGATAAGCCGCAGATACAGATACAGATGCTGGAATCTTGAAAGAACCAATAGAGAAAATGAACAATCTTCTAAGACACACACGTATGAAGATGTGATCCGCAAACGAGAGGAAATCCCAGCAACATTTTCTCTCAATATGAGCAAATAGTTGCTGTTCTACGGGTGGAGGTGTTAAGTACGGATCCCTAAGGCGCATCGCCGACCTTGCATTCCTACGTGTTTACGCCAAACGCATAGAAACTGCAGCGTCGTCACCCGTCCAGCTACGAGCCGCCGACTCAGCGCATTCGACAGTAGCAATAAGTTAATTTTGTATTCATTCTAGATTCTAATATCGAATTAGATTCACTTATTTTAATTGTAATTTTTTCATTAATTAAATTAGTTTAAAATCACTTTGGTTTTTTTTCGATCCACCGTCTGCAATTTACGTATCTAGAAACAGATAAATAAAGATCTCTATAACTGTTGTTGAAAGTATAATTTGTCTCTAGGAGTTGTATACCGAGGGGAGTTTCAAGACGGTTTGTTCCATGGTACTGGCGAACTTATATACCAGGATGGTCCCGAAGCAGACACTGTCATTCGCGGAACCTGGGTGAATGGCACCTTGACAGAACGAAACATCCTCTTCAATGGCACTTTGGAGTACGATGAAAATTATTGGAATTACTGCGTTATACCTGACAGGAGGTATGAATATATTTATTTAATATTATTAATTTATCCAATACACTTCACACTATACACCGTGTTATTTTAGCGTCGTAAAATGGCAGCCCACTTCATGTATCCAATGACTAGTAAACATTCATTTTAAAAAAAAACATATTTATGAACATTTGAATAATTTAAAATTGAAAATAATATTTATTATTATGACGTTGTGCGCTAGGCCTTGGAAATAGAGGCTCGGTCCCCGCCCGCAACAGGATGTTTCAAACTACGTCATAATAATAAATAATATTTTCAATTTTAAATTATTCAAATGTTCATAAATATGTTTTTTTTTTAATGAATGTTTACTAGTCATTGGATAGATGAAGTGAGCTGCCGTTGTAAGACGACTAAAATAACACGGTGTATATTACATAGGTTTGCCGTACATGAAAGCCTCTTAGGCTTATGCGTGTGAGTCATTCTTTATTTTTGAGTTTTTAGTTGTTAAGTCCGTATTAGATTTTGTTATGGTTTACAATAAAGAGTTTATCAAAACGGGGAGTTTTGCACGACAATCCTTTCTCTATACATATAATAAAACAGTAAAAAAAGTGTGTCTGTACATTTAAATTTTATACTAAAATAATAATTGAGGTGGGTTAAAAAACGGTAGCAAGGCAAAAAAAATAAAAATAAAGTCTGTCTGTTTGTCTGTTTATACACGATAATCTCCGGACCTACGGGATGGATTTTAATGAAATTTGGTAAGTACATAGTTGACATTTTGGAATAACACATAGCAAAAAGTAGCCTATGTGTTGTTCCAGGATGTCCCGGAATTCCCACGGGATCGGGATTTACGCGGGAAATCCTCCCACGCGAACGAAGTTGCGGGAAGCAGCTAGTACTATAATAAAAATAATATTAACGTGTATTACTCCTTAATACATACTTGCTCGCCCACATGATTGTGTGTAACTAACTCCTAAATAAATTATAAATAATAAATTACATAAATTCGTAATTAGCTATAACATTAATTAATAAATATTGTAAAAACTTTTTTAAAAAAGCTGTGGATTTTTTTATAAATAAATAAATATCTATCTAGACAGACACAGAAAATAATATTATTTCAAATTCTACTAACATAGCTAGAAGTGCGAACATAACATGGCCTTATTTATGTATTTAAATTATGTGCTAAGTCTAAAATAAATATTTTCATTTCATTCAATAATACACATACACAAGCACATTTTCCGTCAGTTTTTCTCATTTTGATAAAACAATCGTATAATCTCTGAATATCTACATAAGTTGACGAAAGTTTACAAGGTTAGCGACCCAAAAGTTGTACAAGCCCGCAGGAACATTTTCCAAATTGAATGTGAAATTAGATTATAATCTACGAGTCGTTAAACTCTGTATTGTCCGCGGGTTCACTTGGTATTTGTATACAGACATCTTTACCAAGTGAAGGTATCTAAATTTAATCACATTCATGAGACTTTCATATGATTTTGGAGTAGATTTTGAAGTACAATAGGTGCAGTTAATTCTTCTTGTGAACATAAACCGCTCAATGGGTCAGTAGCCTTAAAATTTCTAGGGTTTTTGTGTTCCGTCCATATTAGAGTTATTATTTCCTTTTATTGTTATTATCCTCGTAATTTATTGTAGGTACCTAACTAAGACTTATACTTGCACACATATTTTCTATAGGTAGTTTAAATCAGGTTTGTACTAATACTGCATGATATATTCTAGTAAACATTTTTTTATACACGAGGTAAACGATATTAGTGCCGAATTAGTCATCTCGAGGGTACCTACGTACAAAATAGCGCTTTTGTATTTCGCACCAAAAACGTTTCCCGCGTATTTTTGCGTTAACTCATACTAATCGCCTATCATAACGATTTGTTTTGCTTATACGGATTTTTACCTCAAAAAAGCGTTTATTCTAATGAGGATAAATGATGAAACAGCCTTTTTGTAGCATTTACTTAATGTTGTACCCAAACAGAGATGCGTGAATAAAGAGGGTTAAGCATTATGTGGGATTAGGAAATGCTTACCGTTTGAATCCTTTCACGAGTTTAGTCAAAAACAGAACCGAGCAGTGACTATTAACGATAAGAGGATCTACTGATTGTAGATAATGGTTATAAAAGTTCAAAGGGTCCAAATTTGGGGCTTCCACCGTATTTGTGTTAGTACTAGGTGTGCTGGCAGCATCGTACGCCTGAGAGGTTTTATCCCGAGTAAATCTGAGCAGATCCGAATCGTAACTACCTACATATCACATTTTATACAGGTTCCTTCAGCCGTTTTGGCGTCATTGTGTTACAAACCTACTCACAACCGTACCTATAAATTGTAAGTCACTATTTCGACGGGCGAATGTATCGCTCTGCTACTGTTGGTGGTATCCATGAGACTATTATTTTTCCACATGAGGAAAGCCACATGTGCGCAACGTCTCATCATACATGGATGCTAATATATATTGTCTCGCAGTAGTCTCGCTTGTCATTCAACACCACGAAACACTCGCTCTTGGAAGTGGCAACTTACAAAATTTCCAGCCTTAACTATACATGCTAGTATTTCCCTTCCTACAGCTATGCAGGCAATTAGATTTTTTTTTTGCACCCCTGTTTAAACCCGTATAATTTTAACGTACTTGTTCTTTAAACAGATATGAGGTTGAGTTCGATATGGATCTCCATTCTGCTGGCAAGACGCGCATAACTCCCGATGTGCCTCCCAGAGAGATTCCTCCCGGCTATTATGACACTGGAGACGGCCTCTACCATCCAGAGACGAGGGTCGTTTTTCGCTATGACAAACTGAACGAGGTCGTAAGGTAAGTGTCCTATATATTAGCGACGAACCATCAGACTTAGGTATAGAACACTGCCCATTCTTTTTTCCATGCAAACTTTTTTTGGAAAGAGATCTCCACCTGGGTTATGGCGTAAGGTCGATGCTACCAATGCCTCAAATAGTACAAGTACATAGTCATCCCTACGGAAAAAAGCTGCAAGCATTCCACAGTAAAACCTATATAGCTGTGATTTCAAGGAACCTAGGTTCATTTACCAGTTATAGTGGTCCACCATAGAGTTTTTGTGATCAAACGGGAGCCTATCATGAATAAGAAAAAGAAGCTTTTAATTTACACAGTTTACCAAATAGACAGTTGTCTTAATTATGAAGAGTCCGGCTCAAAGAGGTGGATTTGTAGTTTTTTTTTATCATTTCTAAACAAACGTTTCGTTAAAGCCTGATAAATAGACTTAATTACACATGTTATTGAGTTTCATAGTCTTCATTATAAACGTAAAAAAAAAAATACAAATCAAATCCCAAGAAATAAAGTTTAAAAATTTCCAGTAACAGAGGTATCTTAATGCATAAGTATCAGGACCTCATAGCAAACGTATTGGGATCTCTACAAATTATCGGTAACAGAGGTAGTACTCAGCTGCATCCGCTTAGGCTGCGTTTCCACCAGAGATGTGCGATGGAAATGTGTCGTGCGAGGATGTCTAGCTGTGCTGTGAAAATGTGTGGGGGTTTCCACCAAAGATGTGCGATGAAAATGTGCCTACGAGGATGTGTAGCGGAGCTGTGAAAATGCGCATTCCTCGCACACATCCCTCGCTTGTTTTGTATGCGCAAAAATCTAGCTCCGCTGAGCCGTTTCCACCAGAGCTGTGCTGACCGAGGCGAGGTTTACCTCATTCATTCGAGGTTTACTTCATTTATGAAGTGATTCTATTGGTTCTTTACAAACACATCCCTCGCTACGCATCCTCGCACATCTCTGGTGGAAACGCAGCCTTAGACTGGAAGCTGACCTCAACATGGTTGGTGAAAAGGCTAAGCTTAACCTGAGGTATCTCAGTTATCTAGGGCCCACAACCAGGTTTCCATTATTTCATTTCTTATTATGCTTTCTAAATCTATATATATAAAAGAAAGTCGTGTTAGTTACACTATTTAGAACTCAAAAACTGCTGAACCGATTTAGCTGAAAATTGGTAAGGAGGTAGCTTAGAACCAGGAGGCGGACATAGGGTATTTTTTATCCCGGAATTCCCACGGCATCGGGATTTACGCGGAAAAAACCTCCCACACGAACGAAGTCGCGGGCAAAAGCTAGTTAATGATAAAAAATAGAATTGCAAACTAGTAACATGTCATTCAGACTGGAGTATAGCAACATAATTTACTTAAAAACTAGCTATAAAATTGATGACACTCAGACCCTTAACTGATGACGGGGCCCTATAGGGCCATTGCCTGCTGGGATTACGGGAATGTTCTAACGAGATACAAATGCAACTGAAAGAAACAAGGTGCGTTTTACCTCAACTGATATATCTACAAATGTTCATTAAATTTTCAATTCGCAGAAGCCCTTCGGAACAAGAGCAGAAATGGATTGTAGAAAACTGTCGCAAGGAACCTTTAGGGTTCATAGGACCTCGTCCCGACTTCTACGAGACATGGTTACCCCCGAATTTGGAGCCAGCGCCGTGTGCAGAATCTTTAGTTCGCTTGAAATCAAAGAATAGATATCTGTCAATTATAAGCGAACAAGAAAGTCTAGTGAGCATTATTTGTTTATTTTTTTTGTCCAGGCTAATTTCTAGGTTAATGATTATTTATTACTCATAAAGAACTTGGTTCGCTTACAATGAGCTTAACTTACTAATTATAACTACTTATAGCTTAAATATTATAAATATTAATATCTGTACATATTATCTCGAACGGTATTAATAAATTTTATCGTATACATATTTACTTAACAAAGTCTTAAACATAGTAATCGATTGACAATATCTAATGGTTTCTGGAACGGATTTGAATAGAACTTTTACGGTATAGGACACGATAATATAGACGTTGCGGAACAAGCGGGAAAAGCCGGGTGCAGGCGAAGTTGTGGGCACAGCAAGTTTAATTTTTTTAAACAAAATGTGTCAGAGTTTACACTGGGAGTTACTTACATATCTCTCGTCACTGGAGGACATCACGCGTCATAAGTCTCGTTTATGACCGCGGCCGTTTCCTAGATCTGTGTACAGTTCCAGCTATTCTCTATTAAATTATGTAAAAAAAACTACAGTGACAACATGGGTGAAGGGTTTATCAAAGCATTTCCAGTGAGATAGATGTCTGCAGAATCGTTTTACGGGTGGTCTACATAAAGCGATTCTGCTGTCCCAACAACTTTAAATGTATCAACGCTGAATCAATCAGTAGAAGGCCGAAGAATATTAGTAATAATTCAGACCATTTTACATTCTCACTGCAGGGACAGGCCAGTTCGAATCCTGCGAATAATTGTGGATTGATCGATGTCACACGTCTTCAATTCTTTTTGTTCTAAGACACGATCCACATGATGATGATACAAATTACACTAAGTAATATTCCTGACTGGGCTCCGTCACCACTGCTCTATATATATCTTAAGTTGACTTTGAAATTTGTTTAACCTTTTCAGATGGAACAAATGTTTGGACCAGTTTTCTACGATCCTACGAAATTTCCAATGAGTTAATGCAATCCTGTAGCATATAAATCGTGCGACTGTGTTACATATGTAAGTAGCATCTTGTTGATATTATTTGCATGAAAATAATGTGGAGAATGGTGAATCTGTTATACTGTACCTAGAATTATTTTATTTAATAGACAATTGCCTGGTTGGTGGTCTTGTGGTCGCAAACGTGACTGCAGAGCATTAGTCTCGGGTTTGATTACCAGGTCAGGCGAAAAGTGCTATTAGGTTTTCTGAAGTTATTCCTCAGTAGTAGCCCAGAGTTTAGAATTGGCGGTGTATATATGTATATATGTACCTCTATGGCTCGGGACATCTTTGGCATAGCTCCGGCGTGATCTCACGGCAGCATGGAAAGAGCGGCTGTCGCATCCGAAGGCTGGGCACGCCGCAGTCGCGGCAATAAGTCCCCTCTTTAAGGAGTGGCTGGAGAGACGCCACGGCGTCCTCAACTTCCACCTGACGCAAGTACTTACCGGACATGGCTGTTTCGGGAGGTACCTGTTTTGGATTCAGCGGGAGGACACGCCCGGGTGTCGACATTGCGTGGACCACCCGGAGACACGGTAGAGCATAAGGTGGAGGTGTGCTCCGCTTGGGCAGTTTCGTCGTGTCCTCGTTGAGGCAATCGGTGGCGGTGACCTCTCGCGCCCTGGCCCTGGTTCAAACCATGGTGCGGAGCGAGAGGGAATGGGATGCAGTTGCCTCCTTCTGCGAAGCAGTCATGCTACTCTCCTCCTTACGCCCCAGCGGCCGCGGAATCCTGAGCCGATCTCCGGCCACCGTAGGCGCGGGCTTACAGACGGCGAGCAGGGGTAGCTTACCGTCCGGTAAGGACCAGGCCCTGGTTGGCACCACGTTGTGTTCCACGAGAGCCTCAAAGAGCTGTCAGCACCAGTGACGGGGCTCCATAAGGTCATTGCCTGCCGGGGTTGCGGGAATGTTCTAAAGAGATACCGCGGCCCCGGAACTTAAGGGCAGCTGAAGGAACAGCGTGGGTTTTTAGTCAGTAGAAGTCTGACACTCCCTTCCACTCCACCCAGAGCGGGAGAAGTGATTCGATGATTTTCCAAAACCAGAAAAAAAATGCTTCGGCAAACGTTAAGCCGTTGGTTCCGGCTGTCTTTACTGGTAGTCAGAAGCCAGAAGAACTAACACAGGTCTGGCCAAGTGGTATCGTGTTACTCAGTTACTGGGTTGTGGAAGTCAGATAGGCAGTCACTCCATGTAAAACACTAATACTCAGTTGCATCTAATTAGACTAGAAGCCGCAACATAGTTGGGATAAGGCCTAGAATCATAAGTGCATTCCCGCAATCCCTGACTGCCGGGAATGCTCTTACTAGATATCGCGGTCCCAGAACGTAAGTGCGATTGAAGAAATAGCGTGGGGTTTTAGTCAGTGAAAAAAGTCTTGTACTTCTTTCTGTTCATTTGAAAATAATTCCTCCAATAAACACGCTCAACTAGTCTTTTCAGAGTTGGATTGATGAATTGTATCTACGTATATAATGTATATTCAGTTGACTTATGTGATTTTTTGTTTCCTTTCAGTCGACAGCCGCACTAATTCAAACCAACGCAGATTTTTGTACTTATATTATCTACTTAATTTTTAATATTCCATTAGATTGAGTAATTACGGAACACTTCACTTCTTGGACAAATACTTACGAAGACAGCATGGTTCTCGTGTGAATTATTTTCATAATATTCTTGTTTAATGTTTTTAGTTTTTAATTTAATTATTTATAATTACTTTAATAAACCTTGTATACCTTGTACTTACTTCTTTACATTCAATTTCCTTATAAAAAATGCAGGTAGGTTCAAAATGTATGCCTCTGGGTGCACTGGTAATGAGAATATTATTAGTACGTTACAGTACCTATAGTTGTCAAAAAATAAAAGGCCCGTTTTGACATTTTGGGAAAGACCCGAGAATGTAACTTAGAACGAAAACGAAACTGAAAGAAACAAAATTATAATGAATAACATAATTATGGTGTTTTAAAAAAAAAATTGACGCGTTAAATAATATGATGGAATATATTGCGAGTATTCTTTTTAACCGACTTCAAAAGAAAGAGGTTCTCAATTCGTCTTGAACTTTTTTTTATGTATGTTACCTTATAACTCGGAGACGGCTGGACCGATTTGAAAAATTCTTTTTGCGTTTGAATGGGTATACTTTCTAGTTAGTCCCATTGTTACGAAATCAGGATCTGATGATGGGATCCTGGAGAAATCGAGGGAACTCTTCAAATATTATAGGCACACCTATAGCGTTTTGGATATTTCGTATAGTACCTTGAGCAGTTGCTTCTGAAAAGTACCATTTGGGGAAGTCGAACTGATGATGAAGACCACAGATGGCCACTGAAACTCCTCAATAATAAGTATTTCGTGGATTGCGATTCGACTACTTGAATGTTAAACACTTTATGCTCGTCACAATATATATGGTGATGTAGAGCTGATGGTCAAGTACCAGGAACTCCTCAAAAATTAACGGCTATGCATCGGGAAAAGTAATATTTTGTAAAAGGTGATAAGTTGTTGACATTATAGCTTTTGTAACTAGATAAATTACAAACCGACCCACTAAAAAGCGTGAAAAAAAAAATTTTAGCAATAAATAGAACCTACTTCCATATCAAAACACTACAAAGCCAAAAATAACTTTAATTTCGGAAGGCGGTGTGAAAAAAAAACAGAAAATCCAAAACCAATAACACCGACTATAACACTTATCAATATTGGCGTCTCTGTCAAAATCCTCCTTTATTATTTTTCGAGTTTTTCTACCACTTTTGCCCAGTCTCCCAACGCCAAACTTATTATTTTCAGTAAAGATCACAATATTTAATTACTATTAAAATCGAATGAAGCTCGTGAAATTCAGTAATTAATTGATTACAATCAGTTACAATAAGTATTTTTTTAAAAAGACTGAGAACGTAACTGTTTTTTAGACGTTTCGTAATAATTAGAAATTGCATGCTACTACAAAGTAAATATCATATTTGAATTGAAATTGTTGATCGAAGCGTGCGGACGTGTTTTTTGCAAAAATATTATTGTCCTCAAATATTTTTTTTTAATAAACTTACATCATAAAGAACTCTATAACAGTGACAATAAGTGTTTAACTTCAGTGCCTTATAGAAAGAAAAAACAAAAATAACTTTGAATAAATAAAATACGAGGAAACATCTAAAATTGAACCTTACTAAAATAAAAACACGTGTCAAAGTTCAGTGCACATTAGTTCATTATTAATCGTCAACGCAGGTGTCCCGAGCGATTTCTGGAAATCTAGCGTCACAGAGCGACGCAGGTGTGCCTTACTCAAATTCCAAGAAATATCGTAACCGATTTATTTGCTTACGAAACTGGCAATAGTAAATAACAATAAAGATGGTCAACAACTGCGCGTGTTGTAATAAAGCACTGAGATCCTCCAATATAAAATGCTCCAAATGCGACCTACTGTTTCATGTTGTATGTGCTAATATTGGTAATCAGTCCAAGTTAACAGGTGAAGCGAAATTAAACTGGATCTGTCCATCATGCCAAAGCAAGGCAACAAAAATTGTCACCACCCCCGTGCCACAGGTGCTGACGCCGACTGAAGTCGCAACACCTAAGTCAGCTGATCGTTACCACTCAACGTCATCCCTTGACTCAACTGTACACTTCACTGTAACCGACTCAGAAATATTACGCACACTAAGCTCCGAAATAAAATTGCTTAGAGGTGACGTGGTGGACATCAAGTCTCATATAACAACAATGACCGATCACCTCACACAGTGCTACGCGCGCCTTGATGCATATGACTCAAGAATTAAAATATTGGAAAAACGTGAAGAAGAAATTATTGTCCTCAACAACACTATAGTCAATCTCCGAGAACAGTTGAACACACAAGCACAGTTTTCATTAAAGAATGAGCTTGATATATCTGGCATCAATGAGTCCAAAAATGAAAACCCACTTCATATTGTTCGCGTATTGGCTCACAAAATAGGTGTGTCATTAGAGGAACACGATTTAGATTACGTAACCAGAACAGGAACACGCCGACAACAACCCACTGACTCAGCTGATACTCAACCACGTACACTTGCTGTCCGCTTTGTTCGACGCTACAAGCGAGACGAATTCTTAAAGGCCGCCAAAATTAGAAAAACCATCACTTCAGCTGACGTCGAGGTAGCTGGTGCAGCTAGAAATATCTACATCAACGAGCGTCTCACTTACGAAAATAGGCAGTTATTTCGTACAAGCAAACTATCTGCGAAGGAACATGGCTACAAGTTTTGCTGGGTCAAGAATGGTGCAGTGCTCATACGCAAGCAAGAAGGCAACCCATCAATTCATATACGCAACAAGGAAGATCTGGAAAGGTACCTTGGCTCAGCGACCCATGTGTGACGTCACCTATCAGGACCAACAGATATTTAAGGGAGCAACGATATTTAACAACAAACAGTACAAACTTTTTTTAATATTACTTAAATTTATTTTTTTACGATCTTATGATAACTCTAGACCTCTTTTTTATTTTAGATGTCAAACCTTAGCTAGCTTTTATGTTATTTTTAAATTTTACTACTTTATTTTATACTTGAAATTCAAAAACACACTCTTACACAAACCAAAACACAGTCAAGATCTTGCACTGATACATTTACCACAATTTAATTCATTAACATTACAACTGCGTAAACCTACACTTAGTGAAACCTCACTCCACAACACTAAAATAGATTTATGCCCGCATACTCGCATTCATGCCTTTATCAAGACACACACACAAACTCATCTTAGTACACATGCCTCAAGCTCTACCACACTATCACCCACTAATATTCTCTCAAAGTCTTCAATTTTCTACTTATCTATTAACAACGCATGCACAAATGCTCAAATCACTCTCACTAAAACAACCAAAGCTCAACTAGACAATGGTAATAATTCTCGAGTTTCTTTGCATCTACTAATAATAGTGACAAAAACAAAAATGACAAATATAATAAATATCCAATTTTATACTTCTCCTGATGGCTTTACTTAATGTTATACAGGATATTGACGAAACCGTAAATATAGCTTGTCACACATGCGAACAGTTAGAAGATTGTAAGAAACTCATACAGAAGAATAATAGTTGTAAAATACTTACGTTTAATATAAGAAGTTATCAACGCAACTTTGATGATTTTTGTATAGCTCTCAAACGACTAGGTACTGACTTCGATGCAATTGTTTTAACAGAATGTTGGTTAAGTGAAGGGACAATATTGGAGCCACTACCAGGTTATTCTATCTCTCGCTCTCACGCACAGGTTAACAAAAATGGAGGTGTCATTATTTATACCAAAATGAGTAGAAATGTGAAAGTGCTAGAGTTAAGCATTGCAGAAGCTGATAGTATCATACTTGTTCTGGACAATGAAATAACGATTCTGGGAATTTACCGATCGCCTTCATTTTTAAAGTTAAATAATTTTATCACATCCTTAGATATTACTTTGTCGCAATTAAAAATATACCCAACTGTTTTTGTAGCGGGAGACCTAAACATAGACATAATTAATACAAATATTGCAAATCATGCGGATTACTTGAGCCTGATGGCCTCACATGGTCTCTTACCTGCCATCACTGAACCAACCAGAAGGCATACTTGTCTAGATCACATATTTATTAAATCAAGCTGTAGGTCAGTTGGTATAATAGGGAAATGCTCAATAACAGATCACGATATGGCCCTGGCCGCCATTTCTCGAAATAATGATGTCAATAAACCATGCACAAGATCCCGCTGGATGAACAGAACTGACGATGATGCAATCGCAGAGGAGCTACTACAATTCGACTGGTCTGATATCCTTACTTCAGATTGTGCCAACTCATCTGTAAACATCTTTACAACAATTATCACTAATCTAATTAGTAAGCATACGCATAAAGTTAAAGTAAGCAGAAGTAAATTCACTCTCAAGCCCTGGATCACTCCAGGTCTTATAAGGTGCATAAAGCACCGAGACAATCTTCATCAAGTTTCAAATTCCCACCCTGATGATGAAATAAAAAAACTGGTTTACAAAAGATACAGGAATTATTGCAATAACCTTTTAAATAAATTAAAAACTGAATACAATAGCCAGCTTATAATTAAAAACCGAAAACACCCGAAAAAACTGTGGAACACACTCAAATCAATATATAGCCCAAATAACCAGAAAAATGACTCAACTCAGCTAATTTCCAATGCAGATGACCCAGTTAATTCACTAAATAATTGTAATGCCTACTTCACCTCACTAGGAAAAAATCTATCTGACCAAATACTATCTAGAATTTCTGAAACTCAAGAATCCCTAGCCAAGAAATACAAACCACGTGAAAAGTTCCCAGACTCTTTCTTTCTTCATCCTACAGATGAAGCAGAAATAAATAAATATATTGATCAACTTAAGATCGACAGCGCACCAGGACTTGATGGTTTCACTACAAAATTTTTATTAAAAATTAAAAACACAATTATTAAACCAATTACACATATTTTCAATTTAAGCTTAGAATCTGGAACATTTCCGGATTGCTGGAAAGTTGCCGCTGTAAGACCAATACACAAAAATGGCCCTGCAGACTTACCTGAAAACTATCGACCAATCGCACTTCTGTCCATATTGTCGAAAATATTAGAAAAATTAGTAAACAACCGGCTAACAAACTTTTTTGAAACACATAAAATGATATCAGATAGACAGTTCGGATTTCGGCGTGGAAAGTCCACTGAAGATGCGGCAATATTACTCACTAACACGGTAGCAGCTTATACTCAAAACGGAGAACAGTCAATGGGAGTTTTTTTAGATCTCGCAAAGGCCTTCGACACAATATCAATTAAACTTCTTTTGAAAAAACTGGAATATGCAGGAATACGGGGGCCAGCACTTGATTGGTTCACGAGTTACCTATCCAATCGAGCGCAGCTAGTCAAAGTAGGTGAACACTCAAGTGACGTACTTCCAATCGATTTCGGAATACCACAGGGCAGCACACTCGGTCCGACACTCTTCAGTTTCTACATGAACGACATTTTAAACCTGCAAATAAACAATGCCAAAATAATATCATATGCTGACGACACTGTAATAATTTTCCATGCTAAAACCTGGGAACAAGTTTTTCAAGTTGCTGAAATCGGACTATTAACTGTTTCCGAGGCTTTAGATGCAAATCTCCTGACTCTTAACATTAAAAAAACTAAGTTTATAACCTTCTTCAAAACAATAGCTTCCCGACCTCCACAGAATTTAATACTCAAATATCACACATGCTGCATATATCATACACCACTCTTTACACACTGTACCTGTGCAACGATAGATCACACTCCCTCAATCAAATACCTTGGCATCACCCTGGACGAAAACCTTTCATTCAAACCTCACATAAACCTGCTGTCTGGTCGCGTTAGGAAACTGATACATGTGATGAAGAAAATACGTGACTGTACACCCTCCGACATTCTACGTACAGTTTATTTCGGCCTATGTCAGTCAGTTCTTCAATACGGGATTTCTGTTTGGGGTGCATCTGGGAAAACCACTTTTATAGAAGTAGAAAGAGCTCAAAGAGCAGTTATAAAAGTGGCACTAAGAAAGCCTTTCCGTTACCCAACAGATCTAATCTATGAAGAGTTCTCTGTCCTGAGAGTACGGCAGTTATTCCTACTAAACGCGGCACTTTACATACATAAATCCTTGAAAAATAGACCAGATTATAAAAAAATTGCCTCCAAACGTGTCCTCAACATTCCCCTTCCCAAAACAAATAGCCTCTTAGCCAGACGATGCCCTTTATTTACACATGTACACACGTATAATAGAATCAGCAAAATCTGCGACATTAAAGACTTGAATAATTTTTCGTGCAAGAAAACTCTAATAAAATGGCTTGCCAAACTTACTTATGAAGAAACGGAAGAAATTTTAAATTAATTAACTTAAAACAAAAACAGCGTCTTAACATTTACATTAAATGCGCATACACAGAGAATACTTACACACAACACACACATTACACTCTACATACAGACAACTGACACAACACACAAACACACTTACCATTAAAATTTGTGTACTTTTTATATTATTTTCGAATGTTCTTATTTTTTAGCTTATATTCTTAATTTTTCATTGTAAAATTGTAAAATTTTAATGTTTTAGAACTAGTTACATCAGAATTTAACATGTCCACGCTATTGATAAATATTTTTTATGACTATGTACCGCAATTCAGGTTCCCAAGATACAGGTATGACCTAGTTTGGGGACCACCGATCAACATAATAATTCGTCACACGGTTACAAACTAAATAATTGTAATTGTAATTATAGTACTAAGAAAGTTATTGTAACAATGAAAATAAAATTTATTCTTATTCTTATTCTTATTATATTATTTAACGTGCCAAACAAATTATGTATTTTTTTAAAACACTATATAATTAAATATTACACTTCTGGACACATCTATTGGCCCACCTTGTATTTTCAGTTTCGTTTGGTCCTAGCTAAAATTTTATATTAGGTCGAGCAAAAAGTTTTTATGCAGTTTTGAACCTGGCACATTCACAATTTCATTCAATAGTCTTTTTTTGAATTTCGAACACAGAATTTAAAGAAACAAAAGACAATTTGGAGCCTGTTTGTTGATATCAAACAATCGAATACTAAGAAAACTTGGTTTTATTGGTTTACTTGGATTTAATTCTTGAAAAAGTGATTGATATCTTTGCTTTTGCAACAAACATTACTTATTCTTAACATTAAGGTGAGGTTCTATCAATAATCTATGGATACTTCACCTGAAGTCGCCGCCCAAGCTGTGGCACTTATTCAGGCCGGACACAGCCAAAGAAACGTGAGTGCTCAACTTAATTTAAGTCGATCTGCGGTCCGAAATGTTTATCGGAGGTACCTAGAGACTGGCGGCTTTGTTCGTCGCCAAGGAAGGCCACGATCTCGGGTCACAACTGAAAGGCAGGATCGATTCATCGTGACGACCAGCTTGAGAAATCGTCACCTTGCCTCCATTGAGATACAAAACCAACTTCGCGACTTCCACGGAGTATCTGTGAGCGCTCGAACTGTTCGGAGAAGGTTAAAAGAACGCGATATGGTACCACACAAGCCAGCTAATGGGCCCAAACTAAAGCGAGCCCACCGAACAGCGCGCCTTCATTTCGCACGCAGTCATTTAAATTGGACACAGCAAGATTGGAGCCGTGTACTCTTTTCTGATGAGTCTAAAATTGTGTTACATGGCAATGATGGAAGGAAGAAGGTCTACCGGCGTAAGGGAGAGCGTTTCGCACAATGCTGCTTTGAAGAGAGGGTTGCTTATGGCGGTGGCTCATGGACTGTCTGGGGCGGTATATCCGCGAGCGGCAAAACTCAACTTGAGGTTGTTACAGGACCACGGCTGCCAACATTAAATGCTGAAAGATACATTCGTGAGTGCTTAGAACCTCACGTGATACCATACGCGGACTATGTGGGCCCAAATTTCCTTTTTATGCATGATAATGCAAGAGCCCATGCGGCCGGCATCGTCAGGGAATATCTTCGGGATGTGAACATCACAGTTATGGACAGGCCAGCCAGAAGCCCAGACATGAACCCCATTGAGCACATGTGGGACGAGCTAAAAAGGCGTGTTAGGGCTCGTCAGCCAGTTGCCCAGACGATGCAGGAGTTGAAAACTGCCATAGAAGAGGAATGGGAGATGATCCCTCAAAATTTCATAGAGCGGTTGATAAACTCTATGCCTAATCGTATGAGAGCTGTGGTAGATGCCCATGGAGGCAACACGCGTTATTAAATTAAACCTTTATTTGATAAAACATGTTTTTTATTCAAAAATTAATTGCCTTTAACAAGGCGCATATCCGACTTGTTAGGCGTAGGTCCATGTCGTATGGTATTCTGAATTCAAATTTAAAACTATACGATCGAAAAAGATGGTAAAATGTATCAGGTTTAAAACTGCATCAACAGTTTTTGTTCAATCTAGCAATCATATTTCGGTAGGGGCCATCGAAACCTAAACTCTAAGGTGGGCCAATAGATGTGTCCAGAAGTGTATTTAATTGTTTCTTTCAGTTTCGTTCCAAGTTACGTTTTAGGGTCTTTCTCAAATGTCAAAACGGGCCTTTATTTTTGACAACTTTAGCAATGCCTGCTGACTGCTTTATATACAATGCAAACTTTGGCATGCATACTAAGGCTGGAAACAGTGCTTGACCGACGGTCGGCGCTGACCGTCAGTCGGCGTAGCTATATCTATGCAAGCCTATGAATGCGCACTCAGCTACGCTGACGATTTTCACAACCGACGGTCAACGCTGACGGTCAAAATGTACGGTCAGCGCTGACCATCGGTCGAGCACTGTTTCTAGCCTAATAGATGCCTAAATTTACCTAAAAATCAGTTAAAAATCATTTTTAATGGCAAAGAACGAACTAGCCCTTTTGTCACGCCGGCTGGTCAATCAATACCTAAAAATCACTTAAAAATCATTTTTAATGGCAAAGAACGAACCAGCCCTTTGGTCACGCCGGCTGGTCAATCAACTTACTAGCAAGATATGTCTTTAAAAATAGATGCGCACTTTGGCCCCATGACCGACCTGAAAAATCGTAATGGGCTTAAAACTACAAATAACGTTAACTTTACTGGTAGAGTCAACGAAGAGTACTTTTCATGTGGCTTAAGAAGACATGGCTGGTATGACCTCTGAATTTAGAACACCGTCGATGACATTTCACAACAATTTCTGACATAAGTCTGTCATAATTAATAACAAAGTTTCCATCAAAAATGTACTCTGTGGTTTCCATCACAGAGTCATGCAGAGTCAGCTTCTACAAGTACAAAAGTTATTATAATTTTAAGTGTACATGATTTCTACATTTAAGTGTTATATTGGATAAAAGACTCCAGTTATTTTTAAAAGGGCTAGGTAGTGTGTTAGTATCTACCAAAAATACGATTCTAAACTGAGATTACAATTAAATACTGGTAACCTGGGCTGAAGCATCAAGCGGGCTTATATTGTGTTGAAAAGCAAGTTTTACACTGTTTGTGGTTTTATAGCTTTCTACATCTTCAATATGAATTGTTGCAAGAAACATTTACCTAAAAAGCCTGTTATATTGTAAGTATTATTCTTGTGCAGTACAACATAAGCTAAATAAACATTATAAAACTATACAAACATTTACCCGTTGGTATAGTGGCCAGTGGCCCTGACTGCTATGCGCAAGGTCGTGGGTTCGATTCCCACCTAGGACAAATTTTTGTGTGATGAGCACGATCATTTGTTATTTGTCTGGGTGTAATTTATCTATAATATGTATGTATTTAGAAATATATACACACATCAAAAGTGTCTAGGGATCAAGCATTTTTATGCGGATTTCTTGAGATTGAGATGTGGCTTTGTAATAAATTTATGATTTTATAAATTTATATGGATCCTTTTTGGTGCATTTCATAATTTGAAACAGGAACTGTTAATCAAATTCGAGTAAAAGATGAAAATCAGCTGTCAATATTTTCCCTATAAAAACATACAACGCATTGAAGACATTATTAGTGCTACTGTTTCCCTACTACTGATTAAAACCAATGTTATTATGGAGCGGCGACGTCATTTAAGCAGGGAAGAAATGCTCAGAGCCGTGGGAATGATAGAAGCTGGTTCCCGGCAACGTACTGTGGCTTTAGCTCTGAATACAAGTCAGAGTGTTATCAGTCGACTTTGGACACGTTACCGAAGCACTGGTACCGTGGCTGAGCGCCATGGAGGACGGTATCGCTGCACCACACGGAGACAAGACCGATACATTCAAATCTTACCTCGAAGAGCTCCAACAATAACCGCCATGATGTTAGCCGTGAGGCTTCATCACTCTTCAGGGAACTTAATTAGCGACCAAACAGTCAGAAACCGCTTGCATGAAGTGAACCTTCATTCCCGAAGACCGCTACGGGTACCACCTATAGCAATGCACAATCGTAGGATTCGATATCAATGGGCTCTTGAACACAGAAATTACGTCATCGTTCCTCTACAAGTGCAAATCGGTCCCTTATTTCAGTTAATGCATGATAATGCACGACCGCACACCGCAAGAGTTGTAAGACAGACTCTCGCCGCAGCTAACATCAATGTCCTGCTCTGGCCTGCTCAGTCGCCAGACTTGAACCCGATTGAGCATGCATGGGATATGCTACAGAGAAGAGCTCTGCCGAATATGGAGGGTATCCAGTCGCAAGAAGACCTTTTTTTGTTGTTGCAACGAACATGGGCGGCCATTCCACAGCGTGATTTGGATGAACTCATTTTGAGTATGCCAAACCGATGTTCTTGTGTTGTTAGTGTTCGCGGTAGAAACACGGATTATTAATTGTTTAAGTTACCCAATAAAATTTTAAAGAAAACTGTTATTTCAGTCTTTTTTTCGAACTTTAATGTTAGTGGTTCAAATGTCAAAAATCCCTTTATTAGGAAAATAGTCCCTCCCACCCTGCCCGGAGTGGGAGGACTTATTTGATAATTTTACCACGTTAAAAAAAAAAAAAAAAAAAGTGGTTCAAATGTCAAAAATCCCTTTATTAGGAAAATGGCAAATTTCTTTATTAATGCAAAGGTGACTTGGTTTATCGTTACTGTGACAAACGAAAACACTTTATTTGATGAATCCTTAAAGAAAATTTTAATTAATATCAATCAGGAGAAAAGTTATTGCAAAAATATATGTTGATCCCTAGACACTTTTGATGTGTGTATGTATGTTTATCAGTTGTGTAGTACTCATACCACAAGCTCTGCTTAGTTTGGGACTAGATGGCGTTGTGTGAAAGTTGTGGAATATTATATTATATTATATTTACATATTACTAGATTTTTTTTTATTACTGATGGGCCCACTCTTGACCTCGATCTCGCCTGATGGTAAGCGATAGATGAGGTCTACGATGAGACGGGCGAGCCCAGAAGATGCCTATTTACTCGTGCTTTAAAGGCTGAAAGGTCCATAAGTGGCAGGGAACAGAGAAGCCGGTAGAGTTCCACAGCTTGGTTGTGCGCACAATAAATGTGGAGGAGAAGCGCTTGGTACGACAAGACGGTATATCAACCAAGTGTGGGTGGTACCCAGCCGTGCGTCTGGTAGACCGGTAGTGAAAGGGAGATGGAGGAATCAGGTCATGGAGCTCCTGCGCACACTCCTCGAAGTACAATCTGTAGAAAACCGACAGGCAAGCAACGGTTCGCCGATGAGCCAGGCTATGAAGCTTGTCCACCAGCACCTCGTCGCCTATAAGCCTTTTAGCTGCACGGCAGTCGTGCCTGCCGTCATTGCCTCATGTACCTGTCCGAAATATACAACGAATAAAATATAAAACAGGGCTTCCCTAACTGTGCACCACGACGCCCTGGGGCTCCGCGGTATTATCCCAGGAGCGTCGTGAGGCTATCTAAATGTTTTGTCTTTATTTATTTTTTATTTTTTTATTAAAAAATTTAGATGCTCAATAGCATCTAAAGTCTTTCTGACAAATTGTTAACGCAAGCCTATAAACAATAAAAAAAAGCTAGAACTACAACTAGTACGTTAATGTATCAAAAATAAAGCAAAAATATGGCATCTTCTCAAGGTCAAGGCGTCACAGTTAAAATAAGTTTGGGAAGCCCTGATATAAAAGATATAATCCGAATTAAATTCAAAGTAAAGCGGGCTCTTTACGTTCGCCAACACAGTGGCGAATGTAGTGGCCAATGCCTATTGGCCAACGTATAGACGGGATGTTTGTGCATGTTGGGTGCACAAACACCCCCTCTACACGTTGGCGAATAGTCATTGGCCACTACATTCGCCACTGTGTTGGCCAACGTGTAGAGCCGGCTTAAGACACAGCCATTTGCGAATCTCATTTCATTCACATGTTGAAAACACATTCCCATTTGAAAAACCTTTACCCAGCAATTGAATAATTGTGTAAGATATAAATAATGTTGTTTTCAGAACAAATATATATCCATGCAAATGTCAAGGCCTTTGTCTTATGAAGGAATTCAGCAGAAAAAACGAAGAAAAATGCAAGTTAGTTGGTATTTAAATCCTTAGGTAGTTTAAACTTATTTTAAATAATAAAAAATTACCTACGGTCCTGGAAATATACTACCTATATTAGGTATATACCCTTTTTTCACCACATACCCTATCACTCTACGACCAAATGAGAAACAGAGCGATTGGTCTTATTATTAACTTGCTATTATTAATCGTTGGTTAATACGATTTTCCTCCAGGAGCCAGGAAATACCTGAACCATTATCCAAGTCTAGGGAATTGATGACAGGCTCCACATATGAAGGGGATTGGAGTCCTGAGAGCGGTATGCATGGATACGGAGTTTACACGTTTCCTAATGGTAAAACAGTAGGTTTACAAAGTTTACGATAATTATCCTACTGAAATAATCACATTTTTTTTGAGTCGTGGTGGTCCAGTTTTTGTGAGCACGACTTGCGAGTTGACATTAATTCAGCATTTCCGTTCTATGAGAGGGCTGTAATACATGACGCGGGCCCAGTATAGATTGGTTCACCAGTGAGGGGGCCCCTAGTGCCATTGCCTGCTGGGGTTGCGGGAATGTTCTAACGAGATTTATTTATTTATTTATTTTTATTTATTTATTTATTTCCAAAAACAACTTATAAATACTTAACAATCGCATTGTTGCAAACAATTTCTGTTAAGGCGTTGAGCTTAGCGTCTGTAGCCGAACTAGGCATTGCCTGTATTTCGGCTATCAGTTACCATTCCCCTCGCATTAAATACAATAATAAATAATATAACTGGTGCCAGACAGTGGATGCATGCATAATCAACAATTGAGAAAAAATAATGATAATTAAACACAAGAATAAAAAATAAAAAACTCATTAAGAAATATATGCAAGGTAAGTAAAAAATATTAAGTGTAATGTGTATTGTTATTGTGTGTGTATATATGTTTGTGTGTGCGTGTGCGTGCTTATGAAAGTGAATTAAGGTGTGTGTGATGTATAGATATGAGGGTGTCAGTGTGAGTGAAGTTATGTTCAGAGTTTGAGGGTGTAAGAAGGCGTGAGCGTATAATTATATGTGTAAGCAAGCTCGCCGCTTGTGAGGAGGGTATCTGTGATCACGATGCTCTTAGCCCTATTTTTATTTATTTATTTATTTTAATGTGGTACAAGTAGTGGCTGTTCCGTCTCCTCGTAGCTTAATTTTTGTAAATATTGGCATACAATTAATTTACATTTTTTTCTAGTTAGGGGGTATATATGTAATATTTTATTAAGACTATTATAAAGGTACGGGCCTAGAAAACATGCAAATTGTTTACAAAATTTTGTATTGAATGTATTTACATTTTCACATACATGATAATTTCGACGTCTCTGTAATAACATTGGCTTGAAGGGCTGGTTTTTGTGTTCTTGCAGGATAATTTTATGTATAAACAATTGTCTTACCGTCATAACCTCGCACAATTGGAACAGTGTAACAGTAGGAAAACGCATAGGTTTAAACATGCTAACCTTCAGTATAGCTCTCTGGGCGACCTCAACTGCCTTTAGCGTTGTCTTGCAGATGCCTCCCCAGGATGAGATGCAGTAGGTAAGAAGTGACTGACATAGGGCCTGATATATCCGCTTCAGCAGCGAAGGGTCCACGATATAGCGTAGGTTTTTAAATACGTAGATTAATTTACGTAATCTACTACAAAGAATTTTGACATGATCTTTTAAGTTTAGGTTTTTATCTAAGGTAATGCCAAGATATTTTACCGAGTTAACGCGTTCTAGAGGAGAACATGTACAGCTATCCGTAGTAATGCAATAATGTTAAGCTATTTGTAGGTCGCTGCGAATACTCACCGCTTGCCTGATGCTGAAACAAACATATTTTGTTTTATCAACGTTTAGAGTGAGTATATTTTTCTTCAGCCATCCCTTAGCTATGTCAAAACCACTTTGTGCGGTATAGAACACCTCATCCCAGTTATCACCCGCAAACACCAACGCGGTGTCATCCGCGAAAGAAATAATTTCACCTTTAGTCAGTTTAAGGTTAGTAAGCTCATTTATGTATACGAGGAATAAGGTGGGCCCCAGTATACTTCCCTGCGGCACACCGTGTGTAACAGGTAGGTGAGTACTTTTCTGATTGTCCACTCGAACACACTGAGTTCGCCCAGAGAGGTAGCTATTGAAAAGTTCGAGCTGCGTGCCCCTGATACCCAGAGCCTCCAACTTACTAAGTAAGAGGGAAACAGAAATCGTATCGAATGCCTTGGCCAGTCAAGAAAAATAGAAAGGCACTTTTTCCCTTTATCCAGATTAGAGCTAATATAGTCTATGAGTTTGTTTACTGCCTGTTCTGTTGATTTTTCATGTCTAAACCCATATTGATTATTAGATAGAAGTTTATTTTTCTCGAGATATTTTACAAGACGGCTGTTTATTATTTTTTCTAGAACTTTGGAAATTGCAGGTAGTATGGATATTGGTCTGTAGTTGCTAATACGATTTCTGTCTCCTGTCTTATAAATTGGGCACACTTCTTATCGTTTTAGGGAATCAGGAAACACTCCGGTTTTTAGACAATCGTTGAAAATTTTTTTTAGAGGATGTACTAGAATATCTTTGTGCTGTTTAAGAAATCTACTACTAATATTGTCACATCCTGGTGCACTTTCTGTTTTCAGACCTATGATAAGTTGACCAACCTCTTGAATGTCTGTCTCAATTAATACAAAGTGTTCGGGACAGTTGATGATTTATTATGTGTACTTATTGGCGGTAGATTCTGGGAATTAAGATTTTGTTGACAGATTTTGTCTGCCAGTGAGGTACCCACATTTATAAAGTAGCTGTTCGCTTCGTGAAGCGATTGGTCAGGAGAGGATTGGAGAGTTAGTATTTCTTTATTGTGTTTTGTGGTTTTTGTTGTGTGTGTAATGTTTTTGATGACTTTCCATAATTTTTTGTTGTCGTTCTGTGCGTCCATGATTAAATTATTTTCGTAAGCTCTTTTTAGCCGTCGTAATAGAGTGTTACAGAAATTTCTGTACCGTTTGTAGGTAATTTTCAACACTTCATTATCCGGATCAAGGCTTGCCTTTTTGTGCATTATGCCCCTGTTTCGCATACAGCGGAGTAGTCCTGGAGTAATCCAGATACCGCGGCCTCGGAACTTAAGGGTAGCTGAAGGAACAGGGTGGGTTTTTAGTCAGTAGAAGCCAGACACTCCCTTCCGCTTAACCCAGAGCGGGAGAAGTCATTCGATAATTTTCCCAACAAAAGTATAGGTTGGTTGAGTCAGCGAGTGGCCAAGATTGCGGTAATTCTGCTTCTGCAGGGAGTTAGACTGATACAATGCTCATAATGGCTCAAAAAATGGACTAGCCATGTGCCACGAAACAAATGCACCCGAAGAAGAACATCGTTCACTGGACGCCTGAAGGAGGGCCTCACCGTCGAGTTCGACTACGACGAAAGTGGTCTAAACACCTTACCTAGACAAACTTGAATAAAGGTTGCCCAATATCAAGAAGTTTGGAAGGAAAGGCTTTAAAGCCTCTAGCGTAGAATTTCAGTTCTCCATCTTATACTTTGTTATATTATTCATGCATGATTAATTTTTTTCCTCTGTTTTGAACCAAACTAATCCGGTCATGTTTCACTTAGCAATTTTCCATCAAACAATTGCTATTACAGGAGTCGTTTACGAAGGACAGTTCAAGCATGGTGCGATGCATGGTAAAGGAGAACTACGATATCAAACTAATATCGGTCAAGCCATCATACGTGGTCAATGGGTGGATGGTATTATGACTGAGAGGAAGATCTTCTTTGACAATGACACTTTGGAGTATGATCAACATGATTGGCAATACTGCAAAATGCCTGATAGGAGTTGAGTATTCTGTAGTAACTTAGAGTTTTTAAGCTAGCATAGTCACTAACAGTATCATTAGAACTTAAAACGAGATATTTACTATGTGTATTTATCATGACGCATGCAATAGTGCTGAAATATCGGAAACTCGAAACAATAAATATATGTGGTAAGTATCCCGTTTTAATTTCTAATGATACTTAAAGAGTTATTTGTATAAATGTGGATGGAAAGGATATGGGACTCCATAGAGTTTCCTTAGAATGGTGGATGAATTACATATATGAGGAAATCGAGTATTTGACTAAAGTTATTATAACATTTAAAACCTAGGAAAACAGACACGAAGCTGTATATGTATAAAATCATAAGAAGTTATGAGCGTTTTAAAACCTATGAGAAACAAACAGAACTAATCGCATGTGACTACACTGTATCAAATGTATCTGATATTCAATAAAGACAAATCACCCCCTTCCTCATTTTATTTGAGTTCTGGCCACGTACTTCTAAAGCCTGCAATACATGTTGGCCGAGCGTAGGCCAACGCGAGCGTTGGCAAATAGGTACAAGGCAAGATATAATGTCCACACGTTCGACAAGTTCGTCGAACGCCAATGCAGACGCCCAATGTAGAAGAGGGTCTGTAGAGCTGCCCACACGTTGGCCGAGCGCAGGCGAGCGCCTTTGATATGTGACCAAAAACCGACACCGATCCGCAGTGAGGCAAATGATCACGAGCAACGGCGAGCGAAGACAAGTTGCACCAAATGAGCTCTATACACGTTGGCGCTGGCCTCCACTCGGCCAACTAGGCAAGTAACACCGAGCGATAACAAGGCAAGGCAAATATACCGTCTACATGATGGTAATGGCCTTCACTTGACAACGCTCGGCCAACATGTATTGCAGGCTTAAGACATCCTGTATAATAACTGACATACTGCTATGCTATTTACTTATAGATATCGGATTGTATAAGTTAATTCCTAATAATATAGAATGTGTAACGCTTAATTTTGTTGTCCAGCTATTCTTTAAAAAACTGTTCCATATTCACAACTATATAAATCTTGTGTGAATAGGTATTCAAAAGAATACGCCGATGGTCTGCAGCCTGGTGGAAGGTCATTCCTCACGGCCATACAGCCTCCCATCCATGTGCCTGAAGGTTGTTATGACACTGGAGACGGTTTAAGCTATTCTTCAAAAAACTGTTCCATATTCACAACTATATAAATCTTGTGTGAATAGGTATTCAAAAGAATACGCCGATGGTCTGCAGCCTGGTGGAAGGTCATTCCTCACGGCCATACAGCCTCCCATCCATGTGCCTGAAGGTTGTTATGACACTGGAGACGGTTTATACAATCGCAAAAGGCAAATGATTTACGACCGTGGAGACTTCACCAAAATTTTAAGGTATGTACTGGCCCTAGTTTTCAGATATATATTGGTTAGGTTAGATTTTTTCTACTGGAATGGTGTATGACTTACATTACTTTGTCTTTTACAACCGACATGACACGATTGAAATAGTCTTATACCTACCAACGGCCATACAATATACACTTTGTTTTTTAGCAATACTAACGAACAGCAATTGATTTTTATATACCTAAATAAAAAAATATTACTGTGTAGAATTACATATTATTAAATTTCAATTTTCGTAGTTTGCGTATAAAATAAACGAATTGTATATCTAGGTATAGCTTTTAATAGCTGTTTTTTCAGAGAGTTTCAAATAAAACCCAATTTGATTCAAGTGAAAAAATCAGCTTGCTAAAGTTTGAGCTGCCGGTTGATGAGCCTTACGGAGAGTGAGGACACCGGTTTGATTATCTTATAATAAATCAAATAAGCATCTCTGTATAGAAAACTAGTACTCTCGCGGGGCTTCGCTCCCGTGGATTCTATCACGGTAAAAACATAACTCTCCTTTTTTGCAGTCGGGTAAAAAGTAGCCTATAACCTTCCTCAAGCTTCAAGCTACTTCCATACCAAATTTCATCCAAATCCACCCAGTACTTTCGAAGATTAGCGCGTTCAAGCAAACAAACAAACAAACAAACAAACAAACAAACTAACAAACTTTTCCGCTTTATAATATTAGTATAGATATCTATTATACAACAATATATATAAAAATAGTATTAAATAACTAATAAGAGCAGAAATGGCTCAGTGTTTCAAGCAGGGCTTTCAGTCTCGATGCATTACTGAGTCCCGACAAAAAAAAACGAGACTAGGTGTGGTCTCGAAATTCCCGAGAAATACGAGACTTTTTCAAAACTAGGTTTCTTATTTATAAGCTACGCAATTAGAGAGTTAAATCAAGATATTTTAATCAAGTAGTTACTTTCGTAAACAAAAGCAAATTAAAAAATCCTTAATTTATAGTTTTTTTTTGGGCACGTAAGAAACAAAGGGCATTTAACACTAATTTTGTTACAAAAGTAACCCACATTAGAAAAAGCTCTTTCTGCTTGTACGCTAGAGGGATACTACTTAGCACCACTTCGCGCTTTCACAATGAAAGGGGATAGAACCTATCTGGCGCATCGACGTCACCATTTTGTTTTTTTTTTTTAATCGCGGTGCATGATGAAAGTGTATGCATGGCTAGAGGAACAACAAATGTCCAATAACACCCCAAAGTGTCACGTAAACGTTTGAAGGTAAACATATTGACATATAACTTCAACGAAAATCTTGAAAAATAGACTCATTACGCGTCCATACACTTATTAGTATTTAGCTTATTAGTCTAGCAGTACGACAAAACCGCTACTATAATTAATTATTTGCATACCAAATCGCATCGCATCGCAATAAAACGCATGTCAAAGAATTCCACACGCGCATGTTGGTACATGTCTTTCTTTGGTACATGGATTAGGTTCGGCATCAAGAACCCCTATCCAACCTTCTGCTGAATTTATAGATTATGTAGTATAGTAGTATTTATGATACGTGTTAGATATATTATAAATCTTTTAAAATGTCACATCTTAGTATTAATATTCAGTTATGTTTGATATCATACTTACAGTTATAAATAAATGTTAACGTAAATGATATACCTTTTGCCTTTTGTTTAACTACTGCTTAAAAACGTTTTCAATCTTAGTAACATGCCACATGATCCGCCACACGATAGTGACATGTCGACTGCGATTCATTGCGATGCGATTTAGTGGATAAATAATTATTTGTAGTAGTATTCTCGTGCTCCTAGTAGCGTGTAATGAACCTACTCTCTTTCAATAAACATTAGTAATCATAATCAACCTGGGAACGATTATTTAGATACAATCTGATACTTAGACACGTAATAAGTCTACTTTTTTATTTTTTATATTATTGTTTACAAGGTACGAGGTGTTTTATAATTTACAACAATGTCCCACAAAACTGAACAGACAGTTTTGTCGTTGTAGTCATATGTCGATGTTTACCTTTAAATATCTCGGTAATGTGACATTTTGGGATTGCATGTTACTGATATTTTTTGTTACATACGTTCAGTAGGCGCCACGATTTCTAAAAAAAAAACAAAATGTCGGTGAGTCGACATGCCAGTCTTCTTACAAAAAAGTTCGAACCCCTTTCAATTTAATCAGAATAGTTCCATAATTCAATCTTTATTGCAATCATAATTATGTGTTAAAAAGATCTTAATATAAGTAGTAGCTCACATGGACCCTTTCGGGCACAGCAATTTACATTTATAATATGTAGACAAAATCTGTGTTATTTGTCAATAAAGTTATTCAGCCTTCACTGATAATATTAGGCTTGCGTTTGACCACCATCTCACCTGATGGTAAGTGATGATGTGGTCGAAGATGGAGCACGCTTGTCTAGAAGTAACCTATTCACTCTATACTACCTCAGCGCTTCTTACTCTTTATCTCGCTCGCACACTACTGGCCGCGGTCACGTGAGCAAGCGAGACAGGCTGGCAGGGAATAGACTCCAAGACACCGATAATTTAGTTTATTTCTTTTTACGGTGAAAATAATGGTTAAAAAAAGTAAATAACATAAGACCTGCTTCATAGTTACTTCAATTAATATGCAAAGTTTCATTATCTAATTTGAAGTTATTTTTGAATAACAGCGGTTTATTGTTGGGTTTGGAGGTAACTTTGGAATTTTTTTCTATCACGAAAATTTTATGGGATCGTGTTTTCGTCAAACATAGTACCTAACATTAATCCTCAACTTTACCATATCTTTATTTCAAAATTATTGCTGCAGTATTTTCGACATAACGGAGGATCATACTAAGCCATTTGAGGTAGTATAGGCCCATTTACTAACACGCACTGGGCCCGCGTGGTGGACGTGGTGGGTTACGGCCCATTCGCTCTCATAGAAATGAGGACTGTGTCACAGCATTGGGAACGTTATAGGCTGATAAAGTTATGCTAGCTTCTGCCCGCGACTTCGTTCGCGTTGGAGGGTTTTCTCGCATAAATCCCGATACCATGGGAATTCAGGGATAAAAGTAGTAGGTCAACTATCTTTTACTTACAAACTTTAGCATTTATGTGATACAGAGGAACGAAAGAAACTCAACTCTTCCGATGATCCGCAGGAGCCCATCAATGCATGAGAGAAGGTGGATTAGGGAGAACTGTCGCATGGGAGACAAGAGCATTAATTTAGGGCCACGTAAAGAATTTTACGAAACATATGTTGAGCCAACAGCGCTCTTAGAACCAAATAAACCGCCGGCAACCAACTACACGGATAACACCACGAAACTATCGAGATTCGAACATGAACCTGACGTAAGCATAAAAAAAAAACAAATGACATTTACTTAGATTATGAACTAGTGATCGATATTCAATTATTCTCTGTCCCGGCCTCGGAACAAAAGGGCAACTGAAGGAACAGAGTGGGTTTTAAGATGGTGTCAGACTTCTGCGTTTTCTTAGACTTAGTAATTTGATGTTTTTTTCCCCGAAAAAGATATTACACTCTTTGCTAAGCGTTATAAAAGAAGAACTTCTTTTTGTTTATATAAAGATAATGATGAATTCAACTAACTAGCTATTGAATGTATTGATTTGCTTGTTAGGTCGCTATAAGCTAAGACGTTAGCGGTTGAAGTTAGCCCTCTTACCAGCGAGAAGTCAAGCTGGCTGCCCCTAAGTAATAGTCAATAATTTGAATTCATATCTAAATATCTTCAATCCATCGCCACTGGCTAGTATTTTAAGTTGATATTTAAGTGAAGTTTTTCACATGTGGATCTTACAACCGTTGAGGTTCCAATGGAATTTGATCTTTACCTTATATGACATCCAGTCAATACCGAAATTTGATGACTTTCCGTAGTTCTACCCGAAAGAAATGTACCTACATGTTCATGAAACTAGTGACAACACCAAAAGTGGAAAGCTCATCAGCAGAGTGATCGTAGACCCACACTGCTAACCAAAATGGTTGGTACAACCTGTTTTTTCTGTTCCGTGGGTACAACAAACTGTTTGTTTTCTCGACCGCTATGAAAGATAGATGTTGCTATCATTGACTGTCATGCACTATGATAGTGTTTTTAGTAGGCAATGCAGTTTTCTTACAACTTTTTTATGCTATTTTAGTTATTTATAGAAAAATTAAAGTACTTGTATACAGAATGGAATCAGGCGTTACTTTTCGGAAATCCATACCTACCTACTACTATTCGATATTTTTCGGAAGTATTCGTTCGAAAACTATTCATCCTACCATATTTTTTAACCGACGAAAAAAAACGGAAGGGGTTCTCAAGTCGAAGCATATGTTTTTTTATGTATTATCACTGATTACTTGATTCTTTTTTCTTTAAAAGGGTATATTTCAAAGTTGATCCCATTGTCACCAAGTTAGGATATGATGATGGGATCTTGGAGAAATCGAGGGAACTCTTCAAATATTATAGGCACACCTATAGTGATTTGAGTATTTTTATAGTAACTTGTGTAGTTGCATTCGAAAAGCACCATTTGTGAAGTGGACCTGTAGGAGCAGGTTTTGGTATATTAACAGACTTCAAAGGTCGATTTTCCTGGTTTTTTTTGACAGTTGAAAAATTCCCAATGTTTCGGAATATTTCGGAATACTTCCGAAGTATTCGACGGGAATGATTCGAAATTTTTCCCGCCAGCATCTATAGACCTGATGATGAAGACCACAGATGGTAAATCGGTGAACGGATTTTGATGAATGATACGTTGTTGAATTTGTCTTCATGGCTTGAGTGTTACTGGATAAATTAAAAAACTTTTTAGCAAAAAATAAAACCTACTTCCATATAAAAACACTACAAAGGCAAAAATAACTTAAAGAACAATGGCGAAAAAATTGTTGATAGAATATTTGAGCGTCTACAAATCTCATGTTTGCAAATGTTAATAAAATAATTTCTTAGTTTGTTTCAAGATATGCTTAAGAACTGACCCACTCTAATAATTATTTTTTTTTTTTGGAAACACAATTGACTAATATGATCGAAGGGAAGAGATTATTTTTTTCCCTTTACAATTTGACTTCATGTATTTTAGCCTAATATTGTCCCTGTTGAAAGTTCTCTGCTGGCTTCTCTGCCATATCTTAGTAATTCTACTCCAATTTACTTGAAGTGCTTTGCCCTTATCGCATAAGTATACTTTACAAGCGTATTGATAAACCATAATAAATATAATTGCAGATTTTTGTTAAGAATTTATTCTGGCGATAAATATATACTAAAATAAAGTCATAGTGCAAGCAAATTATGACAACAATACAACGTGACATTGACATCTGCGTAAGGTGTATTGACTTGACGACGGTTGTGTTTCCGTACCACGGTGCTATAACTTAGAACAAAAGTGACGAAATGATAACCGACTAGTTTAGGTAGGGTTCTGCTTTTGGAGATATCCTACTCAATTCAATTGATTTTTAATTTATTCGTATAGCAATATGCAACGTTTAAGTTACGTATTTATAGATGGCACTTTTCTCAAATTATTTACACATTTAGCTTAAACTTGTTCTCCGTTTTACTCAGATATTCTAAATTATCTTTAATTAATAACCATTTTATTTTATATAAATTAAAATATTAGGGATATTAGGACACCTTTTAAATTTTACACCTTATATAATATATTAACACACGTATCTTCAAATTAATAAAATCCGCAATCCTATTTTTCCTTTAACAATATTTAATTTTAAACTAAAATGGTAACGAAACTTGCGTAAATGCAGTGATGCCAGATTGGAGAGAATCCCCCCAAATTTGGGGGGTTTTTAAAGTAATTAGGGGAAAATTGGGGGCAATAATTTTGGGGGAATATTTGGAAAGCGAAAACTGGGTGTGGAGGGAATTGGGGGATTTTTATTAACACAATCTGGGAAAAGCCGCGGCTAGCCGTAGTGATTATAAAATATATTATCTGAACGCATCAATCACTAATAGATCGATGTCTGAACGCGATCAAACCACTAACTAATCTGTGAAAGCACACACACGAAAACAAAATGCTGCGCACGATGATAGCCGAGTGGCTCCGAAGTCACCGCGCGGGGGGCGTGAATGATGTCGACTTAGTGGTGCAAGAATGGAATGATTTGCATCGTACAACTTGGAAGTCCATGCAACATACCGAAGAGTTCTGGGTTGAAGTTTATAATTTCAAAAATGCAGTTGGTGATAGAACATACCCGTGGAAATGTTAGCAAATTGGCACTAGGAATTTTGTCGTTACTTTTTTCCATCGCAGTTGCGGGAAGAGCCTTCTCTCAAGTAGCTATTATTAAAGACAAACGTCGAAACAGATTGGCCATTAACACTGCCGAATCCATCTTGAGAACAAGATATACATTGCTAGAAGGATGTGTTCATTTTCAACCCAGTTCAAAGATGCTAAACAGGTTTAACTCAGAAAAAATGTACGGACTGCAACCAACGCGAATGAAGAGGCTAATTTAGTCATGGACGCTATTGCTGAAATTGTATAAAATTGTATCATTAATAAAAAAGAATTGTAATTTGTGGGTTTGTTTTTTCAATCTTGAATTTTAGGGGGATTGCGGTGAAGGTTTGGGGAAAACGCGAGACGGTCACCTGGCAACACTGCGTAAATGTCAAAGGATTGAAAAAAGTCAAATAATTTGTCAAATAATAAGTCAATAAGTGCAAATAATTAAAGGAATTTGAGATATAATATATTCTTATGTAATTGGTGTGTACCTAAGGATACTATTCTAAGTTATTGTGTAGATCACGAAACGATTATAGATTAATATGGAAGATAAAATTCATATGGCCATCAAATATTGTAACAGAAGATTTTAATAAAGTATTTGGTGTTGTAATTATATTATTTTATTGTAAATCGACATAAATTACTAAGTACTAAATAAAAAGGAATTAAATACGATGGTCTATGCAGTGGTACCCTGATTTGTAGGTAGCTATATGTATATATATACATATGCTTCATCCATTGTTGTTCTTATTTATTCTCAGAGGGCACCCTGAAATCTTTGAGTGACGGCTCTATCTCAGTATAAAAATGTACTTGTTCCGTACTTTTGAAATGATTAACTGCTTCTGTGTATAAACTGAGTTTTTTCGCGACTGGTGCTTAAGGATTCCGATCAGCTGCGATTTACGACGACGACGTTTTGCTTTGACTTTTTTGGACTACGATTCCACCTGATACTTTGGACTTTGTTGTTTGTGCATCCATTTGTATATCACATGGGAGGTCGTTTAATGCCTACTCGCATAATATGTGTTAACTGCCGCATAAGTGGAAGTGGTCAATGTTAAAAATATCAAATTGTTCTCTTACCAAGATGTTGTAAGTGTGGGATCCTTTATTCCAATAAATTACTTCATTCTGTAGTTTCACTGCGTTTTATTTCATTCCCAAAACCCTTTACAAAATTCTAAATTACATTCTATACATGTTTGATAAAATTGGTAAACTGCTCTAAAAAACTAAATCATTTATGATCGACCATATACAACAACTCCGACTACGACTATACCTTCAACTCACAATATTTTCTACTTGACTTTTTCTTTTCATCTATCTTGTCACATTTTAAAAACATTCCTAACAACATTTTGGTTTTAAATGCCATAGACTTAAAAACCTGCCAGTAAACCATAGACATAAAATTCTATAAAACCAATATTACAACATCCCCTCTGAATTTTATGTTTATTGCAATTAGAATAACATCTGCTATATCCTATAATAACTCCTATCAACTCATTTTAAAAACCCAACTCAATTAAACCACTACTTCACGTTGCCAGCTATGCAAAGGAGCCCCAATAACACAAAACCTATAAAATTCTACACCAACATCCCCTCTGAATTTTATACTCTGACCATCACTAAACACACTTCACTTATAAAACTCCTAACATATCTACTTCGACTCTATATAAAATTATTACAAAACTCCTAACTTATCTTCTTCGACTCTATATAAAATTATTCAACGCTATCTTCAACACCAACTCCTCGAACTTCAACATCTTCACCACTAACTTCAACTTCAACGTCTTCAATCCTGCCTTCAGAAACCTCAGCATCTTCATCACTAACTTCAGCATTTTCTTCACTGCGAAAATCATCACCAACAACTCCTTTGCATCGCTTTCAAATTTCTACTACTATATCATCTCTATTCCCCTCTGAAAATATTATTTTCATTTGTTTCCAAGCCACATATTGTCTTTCTTGACAACTTTGAATCATCAAATCATTTTAAATTTTATTTTGAATTATAATTTCTCATGTACTCCAAAGAATTTTTTAGACTTTTCTTTCGTCGATCTTCTTACAACATCTGGTTAAATTTGCCCGGGGGCAGCCCATAACCTGTTAGAAATATTGAATCGTTCTCTTACCAAGATGTTGTAAGTGTGGGATCCTTTATTCCAATAAATTACTTCATTCTGTAGTTTCACTGCGTTTTATTTCATTCCCAAAACCCTTTACAAAATTCTAAATTACATTCTATACATGTTTGATAAAATTGGTAAACTGCTCTAAAAAACTAAATCATTTATGATCGACCATATACAACAACTCCGACTACGACTATATCTTCAACTCACAATATTTTCTACTTGACTTTTTCTTTTCATCTATCTTGTCACATTTTAAAAACATTCCTAACAACATTTTGGTTTTAAATGCCATAGACTTAAAAACCTGCCAGTAAACCATAGACATAAAATTCTATAAAACCAATATTACAACAGTCAATGGATACTTGAAAAGATATTTTAAATTAATGAGGCAAGAATATTTCCATAGATCACTTCCCCACAGGATGCAAAATTTCCAGATAGCAGCAGCTTTACTAAATAAGTTCGGTTCTCGCCTGCAATACAATGAATATGCCAATAAAATATTAAACATAATCTATCATATCTTGGATGGACCAGACATCAGACAACTATTACTCCACCAGCGGGTTTTTTGGACGATATTATCATAAGATAAGATGAAGAATAAATACACACATATGTATATAAAACAAATTGTTTCATTTTTTATAAGTAACTATTACCTACTTTTATATTATTTATTTATTTAATACGATTTAGACCCATATTAGAGGATGGCAAACAGATGTTCCGACTGATGGAAAGTGATCTCTGCGGCCTGTATGGATCTACATTACAAAAAGCATTGTACATGCGTTGCCATCCTAGAGACAGAGCCGCAATTAACTTGTAATATTTAATGCCTGTAAGTATAGCTTTCATAACGCATAGTTACGTGTTTAAAACAGATTTTCGATATCATCAACTTCTAATATCTTGGAAGTGGCGGGGGACCACTTTTTTTCCTGGGTGGGTAAATCATCGAATGACTTCTCCCGCTCTGGGTAAAGTGGAAGGGAGTATCAGACTTTACTGACTAACAACCCATCCTGATCCTTCAGCTGCCCCTAAGTTCCGGGGCCGCGGTATCTCGTTAGAACATTACCGGGGTTGTGCCCCGGAAGTGGTGGTGCTGAGAGCTGTTTGAGGCGCGCGTGGAACATGATACGCCGTTAACTCGGGCCTGTTCCTTACCAGACGGTAAGCTACCCCTGCTCGCCGTCCGCAAGCCCGCGCCTACGATGGCCGGAGATCGGCTCGGACGTACGGGGCGTCTTCCGCGGCGGCTGAAGCGTGAGGAAGAGAGTTTGCTCTTGCGCGTTCAGCCTTCTCCTTTGCTAGCATTACTGCTTCGTAGAAGGAGGCGACTGCATTCCATTCCCACTCGCTCCGCTTCAGGGCCGGGCGCGAGAGGTCACCGCTGCCGATAGCCTCAACGAGGAAACGGCGAAGCTCTGCCCAAGCGGGGCACACCTCAACCGTATGCTCCACCGTGTTCTCCAGGTGGTCCACGCAATGTCGACACCCGGACGTGTCCTCCCGCTGAATCCGAAATACACACATCAAAAGTGTCTAGGGATCAAGCATTTTTATGCGGATTTCTTGAGATTGAGATGTGGCTTTGTAATAAATTTATGATTTTATAAATTTATATGGATCCTTTTTGGTGCATTTTATAATTTGAAACAGGAACTGTTAATCAAATTCGAGTAAAAGATGAAAATCAGCTGTCAATATTTTCCCTATAAAAACATACAACGCATTGAAGACATTATTAGTGCTACGTACGTACGTACCGTGGCTGAGCGCCATGGAGGACGGTATCGCTGCACCACACGGAGACAAGACCGATACATTCAAATCTTAACTCGAAGAGCTCCAACAATAACCGCCATGATGTTAGCCGTGAGGCTTCATCACTCTTCAGGGAACTTAATTAGCGACCAAGAAACCGCTTGCATGAAGTGAACCTTCATTCCCGAAGACCGCTACGGGTACCACCTATAGCAATGCACAATCGTAGGATTCGATATCAATGGGCTCTTGAACACATAAATTGGGCAGAAGAACAATGGCGTTTCGTGTGCTTTTCTGATGAGTCTCGTTTTGGTATGAGACCGGATACAAGACGTATACGACACTGGAGAACCCCTGGACGCCAACAGCGATTAAAATCCTGCCAGAAAGTCCATCCTTATAGTGGTGGAACCATCATGGTATGGGCGAGTATTTGGATCGGCGGAAGAACTGAGTTGATTTGGATCAGAGGCAACCTCAACGCTCAAATTTATGCTGAGACGATTGTATCTGACGTCATCGTTCCTCTACAAGTGCAAATCGGTCCCTTATTTCAGTTAATGCATGATAATGCACGACCGCACACCGCAAGAGTTGTAAGACAGACTCTCGCCGCAGCTAACATCAATATCCTGCTCTGGCCTGCTCAGTCGCCAGACTTGAACCCGATTGAGCATGCATGGGATATGCTACAGAGAACAGCTCTGCCGAATATGGAGGGTATCCAGTCGCAAGAAGACCTTTTTTTGTTGTTGCAACGAACATGGGCGGCCATTCCACAGCGTGATTTGGATGAACTCATTTTGAGTATGCCAAACCGATGTTCTTGTGTTGTTAGTGTTCGCGGTAGAAACACGGATTATTAATTGTTTAAGTTACCCAATAAAATTTTAAAGAAAACTGTTATTTCAGTCTTTTTTTCGAACTTTAATGTTTGTGGTTCAAATGTCAAAAATCCCTTTATTAGGAAAATGGCAAATTTCTTTATTAATGCAAAGGTGACTTGGTTTATCGTTACTGTGACAAACGAAAACACTTTATTTGATGAATCCTTAAAGAAAATTTTAATTAATATCAATCAGGAGAAAAGTTATTGCAAAAATATATGTTGATCCCTAGACACTTTTGATGTGTGTAGGTACCTCGCGAAACACCCGTGTCCAGTAAGCACCTGCGTTAGGTGGAAGGTGAGGACATCGTGGCGTCTCTCCAGCTACTCCTCAAAGACGGGAGTTATCGCCGCGATTGCGGCGTGCCCAGTCTTCGGTTGCGGCAGCCGCTTTTTCCATGCTGCCGTGAGATCGCGGGCGGGAGACCCCTGGCCAACTGACAATGGCTCACTACTAGGTCTATGTTTTCCAGACTAGCGTTGACTATGGATATAATCAAGTCTACGGTACCAGTCTGCTTCCAATAAATCGGTTTACGTAATAATGGCCAGACATAACCTGTAAAACATCTTCAACGAATATCTTTTTTTCAAGAGTTCCTTTAATAGTGGATCTAAACGCAAAAGTGATCATGAATTGAAACTCTATACTCTTGTATATTTTTCTTTAATAGACGCTACAAAATTATGCCAATAAAAATTTGTTAGAGGATCCGCCATTGTTCTTTCGGTGCTTGGTGTCATTTCTTTTATATTTTCTTTTTTTTGACACCGCCTTCCGAAATTTAAGTTATTTTTGCCTTTGTAGTATTTTTATATGGAAGTCGGTTTTACTTTTTGCTAAAAAGTTTTTTTCACGCTTTTTAGTGGGTCGGTTTGTAATTTATCTAGTTACAAAAGCCAAAATGTCAACTACTTATCACCTTTTACAAAATATTGCTTTTCCCCGTGCAGAGCCGTTAATTTTGAGGAGTTCTCCTGGTACTTCACCATCAGCTCTACTTCACCAGATGCATTGTGACGAGCATAAAGTGCTTAACATCTCTATTCAAGTAATCTAATCGCAATCCACGAAATATTTATTATTGAGTAGTTTCGGTGGCCATCTGGGGTCTTCATCATCAGCTTCACTTCCTCAAATGGTGCTTTTCGAGAACAACTGCACAAGGTACTATAAGAAATACCCAAAACGCTACAGGTGTGCCTATAATATTTGTAGAGTTCCCTCGATTTTTCCATGATTCCATCATCAGATCCAAACATGATGACAATGGGACCAACTAGAAAATATACTCTTTCAAACAAAAAAAAAATCCAAATCGGTCCAGCTATCTGCGAGTTATGAGGTATCTAACATACATAAAAAAATATAAAAAAAAGTTCAAGACGATTTGAGAACCTCCTCCTTTTTTTGAAGTCGGTTAAAAATAAAAACAGATCACCGCAATGACAACCAGATGCCATATTTTCAAAAATAAAAAAACTAGTAATAGTAATTCGACAAACTACACACATCAAAAGTGTCTAGGGATCAACATATATTTTTGCAATAACTTTTCTCCTGATTGATATTAATTAAAATTTTCTTTAAGGATTCATCAAATAAAGTGTTTTCGTTTGTCACAGTAACGATAAACCAAGTCACCTTTGCATTAATAAAGAAATTTGCCATTTTCCTAATAAAGGGATTTTTGACATTTGAACCACTAACATTAAAGTTCGAAAAAAAGACTGAAATAACAGTTTTCTTTAAAATTTTATTGGGTAACTTAAACAATTAATAATCCGTGTTTCTACCGCGAACACTAACAACACAAGAACATCGGTTTGGCATACTCAAAATGAGTTCATCCAATTCACGCTGTGGAATGGCCGCCCATGTTCGTTGCAACAACAAAAAAAGGTCTTCTTGTGACTGGATACCCTCCATATTCGGCAGAGCTCTTCTCTGTAGCATATCCCATGCATGCTCAATCGGGTTCAAGTCTGGCGACTGAGCAGGCCAGAGCAGGACATTGATGTTAGCTGCGGCGAGAGTCTGTCTTACAACTCTTGCGGTGTGCGGTCGTGCATTATCTTGCATTAACTGAAATAAGGGACCGATTTGCACTTGTAGAGGAACGATGACGTCAGATACAATCGTCTCAGCATAAATTTGAGCGTTGAGGTTGCCTCTGATCCAAATCAACTCAGTTCTTCCGCCGATCCAAATACCCGCCCATACCATGATGGTTCCACCACTATAAGGATGGACTTCCTGGCAGGATTTTAATCGCTGTTGGCGTCCAGGGGTTCTCCAGTGTCGTATACGTCTTGTATCCGGTCTCATACCAAAACGAGACTCATCAGAAAAGCACACGAAACGCCATTGTTCTTCTGCCCAATTTCTGTGTTCAAGAGCCCATTGATATCGAATCCTACGATCGTGCATTGCTATAAGTGGTACCCGTAGCGGTCTTCGGGAATGAAGGTTCATTTCATGCAAGCGGTTTCTGACTGTTTGGTCGCTAATTAAGTTCCCTGAAGCTAACATCATGGCGGTTATTGTTGGAGCTCTTCGAGTTAAGATTTGAATGTATCGGTCTTGTCTCCGTGTGGTGCAGCGATACCGTCCTCCATGGCGCTCAGCCACGGTACCAGTGCTTCGGTAACGTGTCCAAAGTCGACTGATAACACTCTGACTTGTATTCAGAGCTAAAGCCACAGTACGTTGCCGGGAACCAGCTTCTATCATTCCCACGGCTCTGAGCATTTCTTCCCTGCTTAAATGACGTCGCCGCTCCATAATAACGTTGGTTTTAATCAGTAGTAGGGAAACAGTAGCACTAATAATGTCTTCAATGCGTTGTATGTTTTTATAGGGAAAATATTGACAGCTGATTTTCATCTTTTACTCGAATTTGATTAACAGTTCCTGTTTCAAATTATGAAATGCACCAAAAAGGATCCATATAAATTTATAAAATCATAAATTTATTACAAAGCCACATCTCAATCTCAAGAAATCCGCATAAAAATGCTTGATCCCTAGACACTTTTGATGTGTGTATATCAAGAGGGGTATTATTAAATAGATTTTTAAAAATGATTTTGAGTTGTTACACCATTTTTCATTTTAAGCAACCGTTGAGAAAATATAACGTTTTAAAAAGGAAAAAGCTGAAAATATTAAAGTTGTTCAAAAAACTAAAAAAACCCGACTGCTTAAGTGCTCAACTGAAATGTAAGAAACAAGCACCGCCTGCTTGTCACTTTTTAAAATAAAAATGTGCTTGTTGGTAAAAAGTTTTTATTGAGTTTCAAGGCAATTTTAGAATAGACTTATTGTAGATACTCTAAAATAAATACACAACAATAAGAGATATTGATATGTTATTACAAGTGTGATGTAGAAATGAATAATTATCACAACTATTTTACCTATTTTATTTCCCTTGAAAATCTTACTCGGACTTTACGAACAGAAAGTAGGTAGTAACCAAATCTGTCCAGACGTCTTCCGTCATGCGCTTACATCTGAACAGCATTTAGCTGTTTTTTAATACTTTTTACTTTACAGAAAGATAAGGCAGCATTCTACGAAACTTTATAGAGTGCCAATTACTGAGTCTGTTGGTTTCTTTATTCAAATTACTCGAACAAACTTAAAGCGAAATAATGAGGATTTTTTGTATCCACGTGCAGGAGATGGCAGCTCTGATCACGTCTTCATAACGAAAACGACTTTGCTTGCTATATAAAAACATAAAATAATTAAATAAGCATGGTAATTTAATACTTGCTTACATATTTTTAATATTATGATTTATTTACATTAAGTTTTATTAACGTACTAAGGTGTTCATACTTAATTTATATTATTTGTAAAATGAGTTGTTCATTAGTATTCTTCCGATTTTTTATTTCGAATATTGTTAATTTGAATGATTTGAGATCTAGTTTGTCAATAATATCTTATTTAAATAAATTATACAATCTATTAATCACAGGTTTATAAAAACTTTAGCCGTGGCACAGTCTTATTTAAACGATAGGCCGGTACGTATGCTTAATTTGTTCTAGTATTGTATTTGTATGTGTTAAAATGTTTAGAATTTAGACGATTTTAATAAAACCATCTTTAATATTGTGTTCCTTATTTTACTTTAACACATAAGTAACTACAATATTACTAAGTCTTTGTATTATGTTGGGTTAATGTTGGGCCTCGGCAGTGAATTATATTTTAATTAAATAAGGAGTAAAATTTTGTTCCGATTAAGACAAATGATTTTCCAGTGCCTTTCCAAAGAAGCCTACTGTTTCTATACTTAGACTAGTACCCACGTGGGGCTTCGCTCCCGTGGATCACGGTAAAAACTCTTAATAACTCTCCTTTTTTGCAGTCGCGTAAAAAGCCTATAACCTTCCTCAAGCTTCAAGCTACTTCCATACCAAATTGCATCCAAATCCACCCAGTACTTTCGAAGATTAGCGCGTTCAAGCAAACAAACAAACAAACTTTTCCGCTTTATAATATTAGTATAGATATGTAAATGGAAAGTTTATATTACTCCTTCTTACTTTATGCGCTTTGGTCTTTAACACATAAACAAATAACATTTAATCAGGAATAAACGCTATTATTTTTACGTAGAAACTGTTCAATGAGTAGAGCTTATTGTGTATGTGTTAAAGAATATCACTGTCTTAGCTTTCTTATAGAGAGTGGTTTAATTTATTTATTTTTCTACTAGCTGCTGTCCGCAACTTCGTTCGCGGGAAAGTATTTCCCGAGTAAATCCCGATCACTTGGGAATTTCGGGATAAACATGCCTATATGTTATTCCAGGATGTGAACCATATAGGTACTTACCAAATTTCATTAAAATCCATCTAGTAGGTCCGGAGATTAGCGTGTACCGTGTACCAACAGACAAACAGACAGAAATTAAAAAAAAAAAAATCCGTGTTACCCTTTCTTAACCCACCTCAATGATTATTTTTGTATAAAATTTAAGTGTACAGACACACTTTTTAACTGTTTTATTATATGTATAGATAGATAACTCGTAAGACAGAATTAACAGTGACGACCACCAGCAATCCGCTGCATGTCATGAGCTTCGAAAAATTCAACGTCATGGTTGGCGCAGTGGCTCTGCGATAGACAAACATTTGCTCCGAATCTGTCTGTGTGTACTAATGCGCCCACGATACAGGAGGAATTTCATGTGCGTGTGAACTGAGGGACCACACTGGGAATTTGCGAAATGAAAATCCTAGGATTTAGTAGTAGACTTAAAACAATTGTAGAATTAATCTGGGGATTTGTAAGCAAATATATTAAAAACTACGACCCATAAAGTGTGGTCCCTCAGTTCTCACATACGATCAGCCAGATCTCGGAGTCTCTTAAAAAAGGTTTTGTGAATACAGACATTTAGTAAAGAATTTGTAAAGATATTTACTAAATAACAGCATTAACACATAAACACAACATTTTGATCACGTTTATTGCAGTCGTTTTACTTACAATAATAGTATTAAAAAAACAGAGTATCCATTGCCTATTGAGTAAGTAAATCTTATGTATATATCTTATATTATTTATTTTATATTGCCATAGTATTATATTGTTAAGTAGCTCATTTTATAATCTTTAATTTTAATTTAAATCTGATCTCACAGTTTTGTATGTACTATAATTTATTTATGTTTAAGCTGTGTACTTCTATAAGTGACAAATTCACCATGACAATAGATCTATAAGTTAAATAATATGTAAAATGTTATTAGTGAATAAGTCGTTGGAGTACCTTATATAATAAAATAATAAAAAATAACAGACCACAAAGCATTAAAGATAAAAAAAATATAACGACTGAACTGTGGTCCTTCAGTCCCCACAACAAAGATAAATATTTTAGTGAATATTACTGAATAAAATTAATAAAACCGTTCTTTTTCTACATAAAGTTTTAGTAAAAGTCTCAAAACATTTTGTAAAAAGAAATGGAGCAATCATATCGAAGCATTTTGAAGATAGCGATGATTAAAATATAAAACTGGTCCCTCAATCCTCTCCTCCACTGACATATGTGCGTGTGCTAGCTGCTAAACGAGAGGAATATCAGAAAGTCTAGTTAGTGTGCTTAACTTTTAGTAGTAAGTTTCTACTAAGTAATAGGTATCTAAAATTGTGTATTTCTTACCTCTTAGCTGAGATAATTTTATTTTTTTAATCCTATGAAAATAGATAGAGCAGTGTGACCACACAATAAAACAAAATGTAGACAGTACTATTATACTTTATTTGATATATCATTATTTAGACGAAACGAAAACAAGGTTGTATGGTTAATTTAATAGTAAAAAGTAGATTACAAAATTAACTAATCACTTATTATAATACTTTTATCCGTACTTACAATAACTTTGAAATAATGATCATCATAGCAAAAGAAGCTCGTTCAGAAAACAGTGATATCAGTAGATAAAGGAAGATAATGTAATCCTAATTTTTATAGCATTTAATTTTTTTACTACTCGTAAATTTATATAACTAAGTTGATGATTAGCAAGCTGTTTCCGAACGCAAACTTGAAGTAACATTTAATTAAATTACCCTCTTTTTAAAATTTATGTTTAATGTGTATCAGCTCGGCGGTTTTTAACGTACGCATAGTGTTTATGATGATAAATAAAACAGGAAACTGAAAGTAGATGGGAGTAATCCCATCTACTTTCAGTTTCCTGTTTTATCAAGTCAAGTCAAGTTATCAAGTGTAAACTTGATAACAACAATAGAGAACAAACATTACAGTTTGTGGTATTAGTGTCATAAATCAGTTGTCAATATTAGTCATTTCCCTGTTCAAAATAACGTGAGATAAATAATACATATTATATTTATTTTATATTACAGAAAATAAGTGCCACTTTAACTTGAAGTTTAGTGAAATTCAACTTAACAATTTTTTCTTGTTCAGCACAGGTACGTAACATTTTCGTTAATTATAGGAATTATAATGTGTCAGTTCGTGGGTTGATTTCCACGTAGATTGAAAAGTAGTAAGGTGATATTGAATTTGGTTTTCGCCTCAGAATTCGCGTGATTTTTAACCGACTTCAAAAAAAGGAGGTTTACAATTCGTCTTGAACTTATTTTTTTTTTTTTAGTTATTTTACCTCGTAACTCGGAGACGGCTAGACTGATTTGAAAAATTCTTTTTGCGTTTGAATGGGTATATTTTCTAGTTGGTCCCATTGTTACGAAATCATGATCTGATGATGGGATCCTGGAGAAATTGAGGGAACTCTTCAAATATTATAGGCACACCTATAGCGTTTTAGGTATTTCTTATAGTACCTTGAGCAGTTGCTTCCGAAAAGTACCATTTGGGGAAGTTGAACTGATGATGAAGACCACAGATGGCCACTGAAACTCCTCAATAATAAGTATTTCGTGGATTGCGATTCGATTACTTGAGTACGGATGTTAAGCACTTTATGCTCGTCACAATACATATGGTGATGTAGAGCTGCTGGTCAAGTACCAGGAGAACTCCTCAAAAATTAACGGCTATGCATCGGGAAAAGCAATATTTTGTAAAAGGTGATAAGTTGTTGACATTATGGCTTTTGTAACTAGATAAATTACAAACCGACCCACTAAAAAGCGTGAAAAAAAATTTTTAGCAAAAAATAGAACCGACTTCCATATCAAAACACTACAAAGGCAAAAATAACTTTAATTTCGGAAGGCAGTGTCTTTAGTTTTGTATATATTTTCGTTTTTGACACCGCCTTCCGAAATTAAAGTTATTTTTGCCTTTGTAGTGTTTTGATATGGAAGTCGGTTCTATTTTTTGCTAAAATTTTTTTTTCCTGAAAGGTATTCGATGGTTTCTTTCAAGTAGGACTTGTATAAATCCTTCCTCTAAAATCCATACATGTTTTATTACAGTGGTATAATGGCCGAGTTCGAAAACCAAAAATTTGCCATGTAGATCAATTTTATTTTTATTTATTTATTTACTGTTAATTAAAACGATAAAACACCAATTACATTAATTAACTTAGAAATATATATAAGAAAAGAATAATAATAATTGTTGTTCAGGACTACAATAGGCCAGCCAACGGTAACTGGACGGTCTGAACTTGTCCACGGTTCGTGGAGCCCTACCGTTGCTTTCAATGACAATAAACAAAAGGCTCTTCGGCCTACAAACCATATATTCAAATAACACTCACCTGAGCTGTAGACGGCAACCAGGATCTGTTTGATCACGTCCAAATGTGGTATGTATGTAAATATGAGGTGAGTAATTGAAAAGTGTGACGTAAGTCACATGTTCTAGAACGTTCACAAGGCGCCAATCTCCTGGTAGCGCGGTCCAGATCAGCATCACAGCCCAACTTATTTCCAACAAATGCGCGTGCCACGCGGGTGGCGACAACCGGCGGTAAGTCCAAAAATATCCCAGGGTTTTCGTCAATCCGGGATTACAACTTCAAACAATAGTTAATCGCGATCCAGTTATCGGTTGCAAACGGCGATTCCAAACGATATTTTACCAATTACAATAAAATCCAAGTCCCCAGGGCGGACATTTTCCAACAACCAAACCAAAGTCTATCTGTCAAGAAGAAAAAGTTATGTCTAGTGTCAACATCAAAAAGACAATAGAATGTTGCCACATCAAAAAGATTGTTCAAAAATACATTTGGGACGCAACAATTGTGATAGATAATTGAAATTATATAAAATAAAATTAACATTAAAACGGAACTCTCGCAGAACAGCAGACATGCACGCATAATTTTACTCCATTCGTCGGCAAACACATCACATTCAGGGTTGGTAGTCAAGAGGGCATTAAGCATCCTTAGAGTGCGACATACTGGGGATTCAGCTCTGGCGACAGTTTTAGAAGTCGGTGAAGCAAACAAATTGTGCAAGCGGTTCTGACGGTGCCCGATGTACTTGTCAGGCACGAATAGTCGGCAGAAAAGGCCATGTAGCTCGGGACAGTTGGTACGCCCGCTCAGGGTCTTGCAGGCTACTGTCAGCTGATCAAAGCCTCTCCTCACCTCCAACGAATTAAAGCCTAGCATTCCTAAAAGGTAGTTGGTAGGGTACATGTAGGGAAAGAAATGGTATAACCTTTTAAAAATTTCCTTTTAATAATTTAAAAAATGGAATGTTTTTAGGAAACATTCTGATGCAAGATCCAAAAATCAAATATAATGATCAATTTTTTTCGATATTATCTGAAGAACTTGAGCACAGAATGACTCGTTTGGCTTTGTATATATCACTACAACTAGGGCGTGCAAAACCGGTTTTCCGATTTTGCTAAAAACCGGAAAGCGGACAAAATTTACCAATTTTTGAAAACCGTACTTGAGAGTCACCTGAGTTACCTCCGGTTTTGTATTATCAGGTGTCTTGCACTATTTGCACGATTGGGAAGACTTCTCCACACAAGATGACGATGATACTTTTCCCAAACCCAATGGTGCTGACATATCTGATACTATTACAAACTTATTGCAGCTAAAATATAAGCCCAAGGACTCTGATACCATCCCCGTAGTTCTCTCCGAGCAGCCCGTGTCATCGTTATCGTCATCATCTGACGCTGAAGTTTTAGCTGATAAGCTAACTCTTCAAGAGCAGCTTGATAAGAAATTGGATAAATGCAGGAAAACCTCCAAGAATCTGTCTGATTTCTACCTTGCAGGGTTTGACACTGCTCTATCTTTTTTTATAGGATTAAAAAAATAATATTATTTCAGCTAAGTGGTAAGAAATGCACAATTTTAGATACCTATTATTTAGTAGAAACTTAGTACTAAAAGTTAAGTACACTAGACTTTCTGATATTCCTCTCGTCTAGCAGCTAGCACACGCACATATGTCAGTGGAGGAGAGGATTGAGGGACCAGTTTTAATCATCTTTATCTTCAAAATGCTTCGATGTTATTGCTCCATTTCTTTTTTACAAAATGTTTTAATACTTTTACTAAAACTTTATGTAAAAGAAGAACGGTTTTATTAATTGCATTCAGTAATATTCACCAAAATATTTATCTTTGTTGTGTGGACTGAGGGACCACAGTTCAGTCGTTATATTTTTTTTATCTGTACTGCTTTGTGGTATGTTATTTAGTAAATATCTTTACAAATTCTTTACTAAATGTCTGTATTCACAAAACCTTCTTTTTTAAGATACTTTCCGAGATCTGGCTGATCGTATGTGAGAACTGAGGGACCACACTTTATGGGTCGTAGTTTTTAATATATTTGATTACAAATTCCCAGATTCATTCTACAATTGTTTTAAGTCTACTACTAAATCCTAGAATTTTCATTTCGCGAATTCCCAGTGTGGTCCCTCAGTTCACACGCACATGAAATTTCTAGTGTGGGGCTATGTTACATAAAATTGGCCCCCATATTGAAAAAACCAGAAAGGAAACTGCGATAGGTAGGTAGCTGCGATAAATGAACCTCGCATACCATAATATGCATAATAGACTTAGGCCGTGCGCGCACTGCGTTGCGTTTTGGAAACGCAAAATCTGTGAAGTATGGAGTGTCATAGAAGTGCGCGCACTGCGGTGGAATAAACGCGTGCGGTAGAGTCACCGGTGGCCCCGGTCATTCTACCGGTGCGGTAGAACTATCGCAATTGCGGCCACCGCAAGGCAGAGCGCGCACGGCCTTAGAACATACGTAATAAGTAGCAAAGGTCAACACACGCTGTGAATACCACGCTTTATTCCCTTCGTAGATAAGGCCGTGCGCGCACTGCGTTGCGTTTTGGAAACGCAAAATCTGTGAAGTATGGAGTGTCATATAAGTGCGCGCACTGCGGTGGAATAAACGCGTGCGGTAGAGTCACCGGTGGCCCCGGTCATTCTACCGGTGCAGTAGAACTACCGCAATTGCGGCCACCGCAAGGCAGGGCGCGCACGGCCTAACATATACACACACAGGCCAGGCCTGTTGGTCTAGTGGTCAGTGGCCCTGACTGCTATGCACAAGGTCGTGGGTTCGATTCCCACCCAGGACAAATGTTTGTGTGATGAGCACGATCATTTGTTCTTTGTCTGGGTGTAATTTATCTATAATATGTATGTATTTAGAAATATATATGTATATTTATCAGTTGTCTAGTACTCATAACACAAGCTCTGCTTAGTTTGAGACTAGATGGCGTTGGGTGAAAGTTGTGGAATATTATTATTATATTATTATATACAGCGTAGGTACCACAACTCGAGTATTTAGCTCTATAACAAAGAGCGAGAGATTTGGCGTTAAATTAACTTAAACTAAAGTGTGTAGTCATGTCAGATGTACTTACCGCAGACAGTGCTACAAATAAACTTTGTTTATGTAAAATTACATAGCAATAAGTAACTACCTGTTTAGTACCGATCGTTTCCGAACGCACCCTTTTGACATACAGAAATTTGTTCTTGACATTACTCTGACTTGACAGATAGACTTTTGGTTCCTTGTTGAAAAATGTCCGCGTTGGGACCTGTTGAGTTAATTATAATTGGGATAAAATATCGTTTGGAATCGCGTGTTGAAACCGATGATTGGGTCGCGAGTTAACTATTGTTTGAAGTTGTAATCCCCATTTGACGAAAACCCCGGGATATTTAGGATTTATCGCGGGGTTGATGCCATCGCGGTGGCACGCGCATTTGTTGGAAACAAGTAATGATAAATAGCTTCAATCCGGTGTGAGTTGGGTGTGATGCTGATCTGGACCGCGCCATTGGAGATTGGCGCCTTGTGAACATTCTAGAACACGTGACTTACATCACACTTTTCAATTACTCACCTCATATTACATACAAACCACACTTGGGCGTGGCCTAGGAAGGTCGAAGTTGGTGTACCCAGTGCAGAAGGTAAGTGGTTAGATTAGTTATTTGTATATATGGTTGTAGGCCTCAGAGGCTATTGTGTAACCTTGTTTATTGTAAGCAACGTTTATAGCTCCACGTACCGTGGACAAGTTTCAGACCGTCCAGTTACCGTTGCGCTGGCCTTTTGTAGTCCTGATCATTTGGTAGCAGAAGCGTGGTCTTATAAGATCCACTGATTTAATTGGAAGTTTTGAATATTGTTGAAAATAACTTAATAAGTTTGAATATTGCTTTGTCAGCCGGGCTCAAATAGCACTTGTAGTTTGTACTGTAATTTGTAGTGCTAGTCCCTTGTATTGCACTGACAAGTAAGATTTATTTGTGAAATTAGGAATTATTAGTTGTAATTGGTACATAATTTGGTATATTTGTTGCAATTAATAATTGAATGTCACTGATCTGAATTTAAAAGGTTATCTAAATAATAATCACACATTTGTTAACATAACAGGAATTGAATGGTGTGGATTGACTTATTGCATTTATTTGTTTATTGGATTGTTGTTAGAGATTGTCCAGCTCAATATTGTACAGTCAATTGTTGTATATAATTGGTGTGATCCTGCATAATATATACATTGAATTGTTATTTATTTTGTAACTAGCCATCTGTACCAAGCTAGATTCATACTTGGAATGGGTACAGGATCGGATTTGGACTTGAAATAATTGAATTTAAGTTGTTATTTGGTGAGATTATTTGGTCGGCTAACAAGTCATTGTTGTTTGTTTAGTTAATTTTAGCCTGTTAATTAATAAAAATGTATTAATATTTGATTGTTGCAATGGCCTCATTAAGGGCAGTCAAGGAGGCTGCTGCCGGATTGACCTCACAGTTGAGATGGTTCACATCGGCAGCTGCAACGGTTGAGCGTGTGGAATTGGAAGAGCTCACCCTTGCTCGGTATGGGCAAGTGATTGAGAGGATCAAGTCAGCTGATGCTGCGCTCACACGCTTCAATGAGTACATCATGGACGTGGATTTGGGGGTGATGGATCAGACAGCCCGTGATAAGATTTTGGGTGACTATGATCAGATTGTCCACCTGGGGGATGTCATATGTCTACGAGCGCGGGAAATTTTGAAGAGCCGGGTGCCTGATGCGGCCAAGCCGCAGACCCCCGTTGTTGCAGGCCCTGGACTATTGAGTAGGCTGCCCACCCTGGAGCTGCCACATTTTGACGGTCGCTTGGACCACTGGCTGGGCTTCCTAAATCTCTTTGAGAGTCTTGTCGATGCACGCTCGGACCTCGGACCTGCCCAGAAGCTGGCCTATTTATTGTCTGTCCTGGAGGGCGAAGCCAGAGCCTTGGTGCAGCACTTGCCGGTGACGGATTCCTCTTACCCGACCGCTCTGGAGCTTCTCTCCCGACGGTATCAGAACAAGCGCTGCGTGGCTGATGTGCACATCGACCAGATTTTGGGACTACCGGCCATTGTCAGCACGTCGACGTTGCGCACTGACTTGCTGAACCCGTTGGTCTCAGCGACCAACGCCTTGAGACGCTTGGAGTTACCGGTGGAACATTGGTCCTACTTGTTGGTGCACATAGTGCTGCAGTTGCTCCCCGCGGAGTTGAGGTCACGTTTTGAGCAGGAGTATGGTGGGGATAGTGCCACCCATCTTCCCCCCTTTGACGACCTCCTCAAATTTTTGGAAGACGAGTGTCGGTTTTCGGATAACACTCGTGGCGCCACGGGGTCACCCCCACTACCTTCTCGGCCTAGAGACCAGGGACGGACTAGGGCTCGGGGGCCTGTTGATGTTCACCCCGCCCCCGTTTTGCTGGCGCCCGGAGTCCTCGGGCTAGGGGGCCTGTTGATGTTCGCCCCGCCCCCCGTTTTGCTGGCGCCCGAAGTCCTCAGGCTAGGGGGCCTGTTGATGTTCACCCCGCCCCCCGTTTTGCTGGCGCCCGGAGTCCTCGGGCTAGGGGGCCTGTTGATGATCGCCCCGCCCCCCGTTTTGCTGGTGCCCGGAGTCCTCGGGCTAGGGGGCCTGTTGATGTTCGCCCCGCCCCCCGTTTTGCTGGCGCCCCGAGTCCGCATCATTGTGACTTTTGTAAGGCAACGGGGCATGTCATGGCGCGTTGCCCGGACTTTTTGAATTTGCACGTAAGTGCCCGCCGCCGCATTGTCAACGCACGCCGTTTGTGCTTCTTGTGCTTGGGGGCCCACTTTCATCGGGACTGCCCCGACCCCCACCCGTGTAGAATTTGTGAAGGGTCCCACTTGGAGATTTTGTGCGCCAACGCGAACCGCTCCAGCAGACAAGCTTCTGAGGGGGGTTCGCGCAAGGGGGGGTACCCCGGAGACGAGCACCGGGCTGGGACCCGCAATTCTGTACGCCGCACTCCACCCCCCGCGCAAGTTGAACGGGAGCCCCGCGAGCGCCATTTGGTCTCCCCTCATCAGGGAGAACGCGCATTGGCTGCTAGGCAGCAGTGGCCGGGTCGGCGCCGCTGCCTTTCCCCTCCGTTGGCGGAACGTCCCCGGCTGGAGTCGCGCCCTCCGCCATTCGGGCATCCGGTGGGATATGCCCCTCCAGTGATGGCGAGCGGCTCGGGACACCGCGCAGACGAATATTTTGATTGTTGGCCTCGTCGTGAACGAAGGCAGCCTGGATGCGGCGATCGGTCGCCGCCCAGGCATCACTAAGAGATTGACGCCTGCCCCGCTAAAGGACCCCCCGATCAAGACGGTTTTGTTGCCAACGGCCTCGGTCAAGGTCTGGGGACCCTTGGGTGACTCGATTGTGGTCTGTGCCATTTTGAACACGGGAGTCCAGGGTTGCCTTTTGTCGTCTTGGTTAGCGGGACAGGTTGGCCTGAAGGTGAATGACCTTTCAGGCAAGATTTGGGGAATTGGCGAACCGGCTGACACCACTGTTGAGGGAAGGACCTGGTTTGAAATCACCCTTGTGAGTTGTCCTTACCCTAAAATTGGTGCTCCTGCCCTTGTTATAACTGAACTTGGTTGGGACGAGCCACTTCGGGAAACCCTGTTGGAGGACGGTTGAGGCACTTTAGCCTTCCTTATGGGGCCCGTCACCCCCTTTTGTTGCCCAAGGAGGGCCACTTGGTTCAATTGTTGGTGACTGATCGTCACACTAAGAACTCGCATGCCGGTTGCAATGCGCTGTTGGCCATTCTGCAGTGAGAAATTTGGATTTTGTCGGCTGATCGCGTCAATGAGGCGAGGCCTTTTGCTGGCGTCGTAACGGACTTTGTTGGTCCCCTTTGGTTGAAGACGTCCACCCTTCGTAATAGTAAGATTGTTAAGGCTTATTTGTGTGTTTGTCTGCCTGTCAACCAAGGCAGTACATTTGGAGCTGGTAACCTCCCTCTCGACAGAGGCCTTTGAGGCGACTTTGGAAAGATTTGTGTCTCGCCGTGGGTTACCTTCTTTGATTAGGTCTGATTGCGGTACGAATTACAAGGGTACAAGTAACTATTTGAAGGAGGTATACGCCTTCGTTAATGAGAGCCAGGTTGACATTGGTAATAGTTTGGCCCGCCGAGGCGTCACTTGGTTGTTTGACCCGCCAGCCTGCCCCCATTGGGGGGGTATTTTTGGGGCCGCGGTGAAAGCGGCAAAGGGACGCTGGCGGAGACTGTTGGGAGAGACCGTTCTCACCTTTGACTAACTAGCTACGGTATTTGGCCGCATTGAAGCTGTGTTAAATTTGCACCTTGTCAAGACTTCCAATTGATTAGCGGACGGGTAGGCCCGTCCGGGGGGGTAGATGTTTAGTACCGATCGTTTCCGAACGCACCCTTTTGACATAAAGAAATTTGTTCTTGACATTACTCTGACTTGACAGATAGACTTTTGGTTCCTTGTTGAAAAATGTCCGCGTTGGAACCTGTTGAGTTAATTATATTTGGGATAAAATATCGTTTGGAATCGCGTGTTGAAACCGATAATTGGGTCGCGAGTTAACTATTGTTTGAAGTTGTAATCCCCATTTGACGAAAACCCCGGGATATTTTTAGATTTATCGCCGGGTTGATGCCATCTGGACCGCGCCATTGGAGATTGGCGCCTTGTGAACGTTCTAGAACACGTGACTTACATCACACTTTTCAATTACTCACCTCATATTACATACAAACCACACTTGGGCGTGGCCTAGGAAGGTCGAAGTTGGTGTACCCAGTGCAGAAGGTAAGTGGTTAGATTAGTTATTTGTATATATGGTTGTAGGCCTCAGAGGCTATTGTGTAACCTTGTTTATTGTAAGCAACGTTTATAGCTCCAAGTACCGTGGACAAGTTTCGGACCGTCCAGTTACCGTTGCGCTGGCCTTTTGTAGTCCTGATCACTACCTAAGCTGTCTGAGTTTGTGTTACAGAGTCTGTGTTTTCCCATAGCCACAACCTGGAAGCCTTTAAATCAAGAGTGAATACTTGAAGACCCCTAGGTTATATCTATCGGGAAACACAGACTCCGGCAGGGAATTCAACTCCTTAGCTGTACGCACAATGAAAGTATTCCCAAAACGTTTTATGCGTATGTGTGGAATGTCCACCATGTAACGATGGCGCATCGCGGTTGTCTTGTAGTCCGATGATGGAACGGGCTCGGCGGAATTAGATTGTGTAATTCCATCACACACTCTCCGAAATGTAACTGATAGAAAACCAATAGACTAGCAACTCTTCATCGATTGTCAAGGCTCTGGAACTTTGACTCGACCAGTGCATAACCGGTAATTTATTATAATTTTGAACCGTTTGGGTTGAAACGCTTGGGTCATGGGACCCAGTGAGTGTCTGGTGGCTCTCCAACTGACAGATACCTTGCGTAAACATAAGGCTGCACGTATTTTGCTTAAAGAATAAGCATTGTCATACAACGTGGCCATGGCTAACGACGCACATAATTATGTAGGTACATTATACATGAAAAGCCGAAGCACTCCTTCAAATTGCTTTTATCCGTTAACGAACCCAAAAGCCTGTAATTGCCACGTTGAATGGCAATGCTACCAGTCACGCAATGCGTCGATCAGTTGGCGAGATATTTTCATGAAAGGGAGAGATGCCTTTTGATCTACAACCGTTTCCAACCCTATCGCTAAGAATCCGATAAGTTCTTGATTTTTCTTTTTTCTCGAAGTGGAAAGGCCATCCGCTACCAAATCTATTTTTATTTTTCCTTTAATACAGATATTTCTATTTTACTACTTCTTTCTTAAGAATCTAATTAATCATAGAGGAAAACACAAAGCAGTGCTTTATAGTTCTTTTCAATCCCTCTGTATGTCTGTTGTTTCTGATATTTGCACACATCTTTTCAAAACTATGTAGGCATTAACCGGATTTTCACATAGGTTCCACATTATACCTAGTGTTGGCAACACTGAGTGTAACAGCAACAGCAGTACCAGCAAAAATAGTTGAAAGATTTGTTAATATATATCGGATCTCAGAAAAAAAGAAGTAATCCATAGATGATACATATAAATACAAGTAATCATAATGTGATATGTGTCAATGTGTCAATCTATGAAAATTGCGTGAAAATCCATCCGTCAGTGCAATATTTATCAAAGAGAATGTATAATACACTACGTTTTAAGAGACGGGACTTAGTACTAAAAAAATAAAAACAGGTAACAGTTCACTTCAATACCAACTGAACGAACATACACGGGGAACAAGACGTCATACAACAGTACTACCAACCTATCAGACTAAATAGTGCTGAGCAATGGTGTAACTTCTTTATCGATATCGATAAAGTATACAGGTCGGTAACGGGCTTTCTTTTAACTTTTTTAAAGGGTGTAGCCGGATAAGTATGACGATCCGGCCCCCAAATGGGAACCTATATCAAAACTTATGTTCTAATATCGCCTTGATGTACAAATACAATATATGTACTGTTACGTCTCGTCTGAATGGAGGTGGTTTGACAATAAAATATTCCTGCAATTATTCACTTTTTAATGACCCTATGATCCAATCGACACAGTGACAATGAACCTTAAAACTACTTAAAACTAACTCTATCTAAGAGGGCGCCAGGAGGGTTTTGCGGCTGGGTGTTAGGCGCTAGGAACCCTTCCAATCCACGGATCAGCCGGCTAGGCGTGAGTCCTCATCAAAATAGTGGTATGTGTGGTACGAGATATATCAAAAGATTACATACGGTTAACTTGCTAGAGATGCGATCTTCCCATCATCATTCACCAAGCAACAAAGGGCGTGACAGTAGGCTCTTTGTTGTTGAATGCACAAATCACAAAAATAGTTCTTGAGTCTAGTTTTCACTTTCTTACTATTATATATTTCTAATGGCGGTATATTCACAACATTTATCTATGGAGTGACACAGTTCTGTCTCCAATCAAGGTTTGCGGTGCTCTGTCGCCTTCAAACTTACGACCGCTGTTAAAACTAGAGTTTTAACTATGAGACGAAATATCACCATTGTAAACTTATAAAAAGACAACTTGCTCAATGGCCGGGATCGATCGTACGGCTCATGACACCGCAGTCGACACTCGGAAACATGTCACTAAGGAAGCTTATGCTAACATGTCAAATTTAGGGTTCAATACATAACAAGTGACATGACGTCATTACAGTACTTTTCGCGGCCAGCTTTCGCTTTGACCTTGAGATATGGGAAAAAATAATCGCACGCATGACTTATATTCAAAGTCATATATCTCAAAAATTAATTACGCTAGAGAGTTGGGACCAACGCGAGTTTTTAGATTACATTGCAGAGTATATCATATATTATTTTCATATTTTTAGAGTATATTTATATATAAAAAAAAATTAAAAATAAGTAATTCATAATTTTTTTTCGTGTTCTCTGAGACTTACAATCACGAAAATAATATATGTTATGCTCCTTTACGTGCTCTATTACTCATAAAAATTTGGAAAAAAAAAATTGGTGCAAGACATTGAAAAAAAAATGTGATTAGCGCCTTCTACTATACCCTTGTTCTATAAGGCCTACATTACATTTTATTCATTTTTTTCGAAGTGTTGCACCAACTTGATAAGCGTTGGAATAATTGTTCCAAAAGAAAAGAAAAAACAACCAATGTCCAATATTTATCACCACTTTTATTACTTTTCGTGTTAATCAAAATAGCAAAAACAAAAAAATTTAATCATCGTCACTATTGTAATTAATTACTACTGGAACATTTTGAGTAGAAAATATTTTAGTGAGGACTTCAGAAGGACGCAAAATTTTGGACAAATATCGTCCATATGACAGATAATAAATAATAGCTGCTGTATGTGAACAGCACCCCACTGTACGGTTGCCATTGGGGCAATCACAGCAATAACGGAGAATACTATTGTAATCATTACCATCGGAAATATAGTGAATGTAAATACGATAGACTTTGCTATTTATATGCCTTGATTTTACTTCTGCTTTAATGATATTAGATACTGATTTCACATATTGTACTAAAAGATTATTTTGATCGTCCATTATTTCGGCCCAGTAAGATAGAGCCTGTGAAAATTGATACGAGCCTGTGAATAAAATCTTTAGCTGATCTTCAGTTAGGCGTGGAAAATCAAGTAGTTCAGATGCTGTTAAAGGTTTAAGCATAGTTTTATTTCTGTTCCAACGCTGATCTTGCACTTCTTGACTTAAAGTATTTTCTACGTCCATTCTACTTTTCATATATTGTACTATTATTTCTTTTAATCCACCATCCGAATCAAGCCTTTTATCATAAGCGTTATGCAGAAAACCAACAATTTTACATAGCAGTTCCAACTTTGGCAACATTTTATTATCGAGAGAATAGTGTAAAAGTTTATACTTCTGGGCAATGTTACCATGGACAGCTTCTACCACCCACCTGATTTTTGTTATCTTTCTCGATAAATTGGCTTCTTTTGTACTTAATTTTGGTTTATTACCTTTAAAAGCTGGCATCAGAACGTTAAAACCTTTGTGATTCAAAAATTCTACGACATCTCTAAATCCGCGGTCTACAATGAATATATCATTTGGTAATAGAAGTTTTTGCAGGGCTGAAGGATCCTTTAAAATGATTTTCATGATTGCAGCATCATTTAGGGTACCATAAAAAGGTCCAGCAAAATCAACGACAAAACCATTTGTGGTACATATTGTAAAAGGTTTACAAAGATGTGTCTTTTTTTTGTCCTGAGTATGATTTCCTTTGATAATAGTTATTTTTACTTTTTTGGTGTCGTATATACGTGCCATCTACAATCAATACAAGCCGATTTTCACCAATATTTAATATTTTTTTTGCAGTATCACAGGTCTTCGCGATAAGTTGTTGACGAGAAACAGCGTTATATCCGAAGTAGTACGGTAAAATGTCTTTTTCAAAACCTGTTATTATTTGTGTGAAAAATTCTGAGACTTGCTGTTCGTAAGGTAAACCAAAAATACTTGCGATTGTTTGGTTTGCGTTTCCGGTCTTCAGTTTAAACAAAAATATAATTAAAGCTTGAATGACAGAACGTGTGCTTGTATCTCGCATAGATGTAAGTAATGACCTAAGATTTAATGTATTTTCCCATGATAATCCAGTTAATGTTTTTACTTGATCTTCAGACATATCTAATTCATTCATTCTATCGAATATTGATGACTGTGATTTACTTGTTAGCTCATTGAAAAATAGTCTGAATTCTGTTTTTTCTATTGTACTTGTATTAGAAACTATGCGTAGATGTGATATATCCTCTTCATAAAAATATTCTCCAATTAAGTGCGTCGAACAGCAACGATCTCCTTTTGGTATGAATATTTGTTTTTTAATGAATATTTGTATTCGTGTTTCTAAACATATTGTCTTGAGATCAATTGTTTTTTGACATATAATACAATACTTGTGAGTAGATGCAAGACGTTGAAATGTTTTTTTTTTTTTATTCTTTATTTTTATAGGAACTTTTACGCATAGCGTATGTCAGTTCCATCGTACCCTAAACATACATACATAAGGCAATTATATACTATAAGTAGGGCATTTGTGAAATGTAATTTCAATAAAATCATCACTTAGATGGTACTCATATGTAATATCACTGTCACTACTGGTGTCAGAATCTTCAGAGTTGACATAAGCTTCTCCTGGTTCACCTGTAGCTGTTGATACTTCATCGCATACTTCCAGGCTTGAAGACACCTCGTCAGATGCTGTACATTTAGAAATAGAAGCTTTTTTCTTAATATATGGGATAAGACGACACTTGTTACAGAATATATCATTAACTGTTCAAACAATCACTGAATACTTTAACTTCTTCATCAGTTTTTACAACTTTTTATAACCAACCATCTTACGAAGATATCTGTTACAGTTTTTGCACTTGTCAGACATTATGACCTTATAAAAATAATTAGTTGGTTTAACAATATAACAATGTCCAATGTCAATGTGTGTATAAAAAATCCAAGTCATAAGCTTCCCTTTAGAGCAATACCAATGTCCAAGAGCGATACCAACGCATGACAAACGATGTTAGTAAGACATAAAATATAATAAACAACGTGAAAACAAGTCTAAACTTGTTTATTTACAATTCCTTCCATGAGTGATAAAATTTTGTGCGTGTTGAGACATGTTTATATCTATAAGTTACAAGGTGCGAAACACTTTTTAATTTTTTTTTTCAAAGTGTTGCACCACCTTTTTTTTACCAACTTTTTATGAGCAATAAAGCACATAAAGGAGCATAACATATATTATTTTTGTGATTGTAAGTCTCAGAGAACACGAAAACAAAAAATTATGATTTATTATTTTTTTAAATTTTTTATATATTGAAATATACTCTAAAAATATGAAAATAATATATGATATACTCTGTAATGTAATCTAAAAACTCGCGTTGGTCCCAACTCCCTAGCGTAATTAATTTTTGAGATATATGACTTTGAATATAAGTCATGCGTGCGATTATTTTTTCCCATATCTCAAGGTCAAAGCGAAAGCTGGCCGCGAAAAGTACATAAATTGTGTTTGTACATCAAGGCGATATTAGAACATAAGTTTCGATATAGGTTCCCATTTGGGGGCCGGATCGTCATACTTATCCGGCTATAATATTTAAGAAAGGATTTGTGTTGAAATAAAGCAAGGATTGTAGTTTTTAAGAAATCCAGTATATTCTTAACTATAAAACTACTACAGATTATTAGACTAAATAATATAATTATGTCAAGGATTGCAGTAATTTAATCCCGATCTTCTTCTGGACGCAAACCCATAGCGGTCATAAACATTTCATATTTCATTCGATGGAGCTCCGTCCTTCCGAACTGCAAAAATGTCCTGTGACTAAACTATTTTTAGTGTGTTGCCTGAAAATTACACATAACGCAAATGCGGCAAATTGTTTACAAACAATGTTAATGAAAATTAACAATGTTTAGAAACAATTACAAACAGACACACTATTTATCGATAATTGATAAGAGCCATTTGCGTTACAGCACATCACTATCACAAAATAAAATTGAAAATTAAAAGATCGATTAAGCCTTTTAGTACCATGTTTTAATCTATACTAATATTATAAAGCTGAAGAGTTTGTTTGTTTGTTTGTTTGTTTGCTTGAACGCGCTAATCTCAGGAACTACAGTTCTGATTTGAAAAATTCTTTCAGTGTTAGATAGCCCATTTATCGAGGAAGGCTATAGGAAGGCTATGTATAGGCTATATATCATCACGCTAAGACCAATAGGAGCGGAGCACTAATGAAGAATGTTTCAAAATCGGGGGATTTTTTTTTCCACGCGGACGAAGTCGCGGGCGGAAGCTAGTTAAATATAGAATCAAATATCTAATTCAATACTTACCGAGCCTCATCTAATGGAAATTTTGCTATAAACTTCCTTTTTTCATTATCTTTACGACTTCACAAGTACGATACTTCACAAGTTATAAATCGGCTATTAGGTGGCATTATGGTACAATTATGTTTACTGAACAAGATCACACTTTTTACAAATTAAGATAAAAAATTAACCGTAACTAACTGCCAGAAAATAAAAAGCACAAACTTAGAAAATACTACAAGACACACGACAAGTAAACATAATTATTTATGGCTGACTGTCATGAAAGAAAGAGAAAGCGCACGGAACAGGTGAGACAGCAAAATCTACCATTATTTACCCCTCAAAGTCCATACAATTTTTTTCGCCTTGATGTTGCAGTAGCCTGTATTTATTACTTAATCATTACTTAATACGTGAAGAAAAAACGTTGTACAAAATATGAATACTTATAAATAAAGTTTCTATGGAGAAGGAGTGCAGAGCGCTAATAATTACATAATGTTAGTTTTTTTTAGTTATTTCCGATTTCTACTACTGGGTGGCCTCTAGTTATACCAAATTCGATCATTCATTCGATGAGAATGAAGTCACTAATATCTGTGAATGAAGTCACGTGCAGATCTATTTTTGAAACTAGACTTTAGAAAAAAACGTCATCGAGCTGTCATCTCGTCAACAATAATAGTTTAAAAATATAAAACTCGCCTTTTATGCCACAAATAACTAAAAACTGTTCATATAATATCTCATTGAACAAGTACAAGTGTTATCTCAGTGTTACATCGAATATAAGTGAAAATATAACAATAAACCTCTAACAGTGACAGAAGTTTTAACAGTGAAAAAACTTTAATACTTTAACTACAAACAATGTTTCCCTCATTAAACACAGTATTCAGTGAAAACAAAGCTTAATAATAAGTGAATACAATTAAATATACCAATAAAAAAGTGAACTTAAAAACAGTAAAAACAACTTATTATTTGTGTGTTTTGTGGGTTGCCGTAAAAAATTCAAAGTTAAATTATAACGTCATCGTGTTGGTCGCATCACACGTACTTTGAGATAACCAATTTCGTCACTCTACGTAAAGCTGACTTGGTCGAGCGGTATCGACACCGGAGTGAACGTCGTGGCGAGTATCGCGAGTTCGAAACCGAGCAAATCAAAACTCTTTTTGAGAAATTGAATAAGTTTAAAAATGTCATCCTGTTTAAATAAAGGAGTAAGCAGTAACCGCAAAACGTCAACACAAGTTACTTGTAATATCTGCAAGAAATTTGTCAACATAAGAAACACTGCTCTATGTTCAATTTGCAAAAAGAGATACGAGTTTGACTGTGAGGGTTATCCAGAATCCACTTATCGCTTAAAGGACGCCGAAGCTAAAAAAAGGTGGAAGTGCAAAATATGCATTAAAAACACAACAGACGCAAATACAGATACAGCTACCTCTAATATCACACTTAGAAAGAAGCAACACTCATCAAGTAAACCTGCTTCGCCCCAACAACAGGACATTGCCAAGCAAAATTTTGTTTTAAATGACAATACTTCTCAAATTCTGACCACCCCAGTACTTGTAGAGCATAGAAGTAATTATGATAAATTTGAGGCAAATATATCTACTGAAAACTCTTTCGAATCTTTACCACTGGATGAAGACATCGATGTTTTGTCACATACACTAAAAAGAAATCCTCAACTATTTAGAAGCTGTCCAAATATAAAATCCAACAACTTTGACTTAATAGAAGAATTGGAAAACAAAGTTTCTGTACTGGCGAAGAACCTGGAGATTGCTGAAAATGAAATAGCTAACCTTTTATCGGAAAACTGCTATCTGAAAAAACAAATGTCTATGTATGGTACTCAAATAAATCAATTAAAAGACATTTGTAAATCGACGCCCAAAAGAGCTTCACAGAAGAAAAAGAGTAAAGGTCCCATTCAAACTAAATTAGATTTCTCAGAGCAACTAATTAGTCCCAACGGACTCTCATCACAAAAAAAGTACGACACGCATTATCAAGGTACAATCCAGGATATTAACAATGACAGGGCTAAAAAGATAATGGTGGACTCCCCGAATAAACAACGACATAGAAACCCAAAATATACAACCCAATTAAAATGCAATACAAAAAGAAATATATATATCATTGGAGACGAAAAAGTAAGAGGTCTATCCGCACAATTGATCCACACTAAATCAGGTAAATGGAATGATAATTTCAATATCGAGGGTAAAGTTCAACCATATGCTTCATCATGCGAGATCCTACGAAATCCAGATTATCTATCAAACATCCTATCTGACGACGACATTGTCATACTCTCAGTTGGTAAACACGATAAAAATCCCTACATGTTGCTAACTAATCTGTGTAGCACTCTGTGTAGTTTGAGTAATTGTACAATATTGATGTTAAATGTTTCAGAGAACAGGTATCTTAATGTCAAAAAACTCAATCATGAACTAAAATTGTTTACAAAAAACTTCAAGAATTGTAGATTTATTGAAGTTAATGAGTTGGATGTAAATTATCACAAGAAGCTTTCGGAATTAGATTTAATTACCTATAAACTGAATATAGAAATTGATTATTTGAAATATGAAACTAGTTGTACAAAACTAAGTTTAAGTGAACGAACCTCGATTCATGATACCAGCAAAAACAATAATACATTTTTTCGTTCCAAACTCCACCATTGATAAAATTACAATTAATAATGACAAATTAAAACATAATTGCCGACATAGTAAATTGCGAATCTTACACCAAAATATAGCTGGCATCTGCAACAAATTAGATATATTGGAAGTAACTCTATCCGAATTAGTAGGAAAAAACTTGGAGGTGGATATATTATGTTTTAGTGAAACTTTTGTAAAACAGGGTACGGAAACTAACATCAAACTTAATAATTTTAAATTAGCTGCGGCATTTAGTCGAGATAAATGTAGAGGGGGGACTTGTATTTTAACGAACAAGGTATTTGACACTAAAACATTAAAATTTCCTTCGAATCTAGCTACAACGTTTTATTTTGAGTGCTGTGGCATAGAGATTATTGGCTTAAACCTGATAGTCGTTAACATATATAGAATACCCGACCAGAGAAAGGCACAAATAGGTATTTTTCTACATAAACTTGATATTTTGTTAAATTACTTGACAGACCAGTATAGGAGGAAGAAAATTATAATTTGTGGCGATTGGAATATCGATATATTAAAACATAACTCTGCAGCAAAAGAACTTCTAAGCATACTTTATAATTATAACTTTGAAGCTCACATAAAATCACCAACTCGGGCGAACTCTTGCATTGACCAAATTGCCAGTAACATAAAAAATGTTCAGTCAGACATTCATCACCTAGGCTTGTCAGATCACGAAACGGCACAAACGGTAACCATAAAAGCTAGAAAACACAAAAAAATATCGTATTGGTCTGAATTAAAACGTGACTATTGTTCGGAAAACCTCGAGAAATTCGTTGAATGTATATCTTCTCTTTCTTTTTCGGAAACATTTAACTCTAACACTCTAACAGAAGCGTTTAATTTATTTTATGAAACTTTTACACTGTTTTACGATCTGTGCTTTCCGACCATTAAAGTTAAAGTTAATAATAAACCAGTCGCACAAAACTGGATAACGAAAGGCATTAAAAAATCTAGCAAAATGAAACGTCAGCTATATCTAAAATTCAAACATAGTAAAATTAGTAAAAAACAGAATGAGAAAAACTACAAACTTTATAGTCATTTGTTCAAACGATGTACACAAACAGCACAAAAACTTATAAATACAAGACGTATACAAAAGCATACAAATAAATGTAAAGCTACTTGGAACGCAATCTCCTCAACAATTACTAATAATTATTTGTATAAAAATGATATTGACGAATTAAATTTAAAAAATGTGACATATAATAATCCATCAGACATTTGTAACATATTTAATGACTACTTTATTAATTTGACATCTAATCAGACATCTAGTGCTAATAATAATATTAATAAAAATAAAAATAATAAAAATCCAAATACTATTTTCCTAAATCCTGTAGATGCACCTGAAGTGTATAAAATCATAATGTCTTTAAATAATAGCAAAACTAGTGGATATGACTGCATTGCCACACAAGTTTTGAAGACTTGTGCTGGTTGGATATGTCATCCACTAGCACATGTTATAAACTTATCTTTTGTGGAAGGTGTATTTCCTGATCAACTTAAAATGTCTATCGTGAAACCCCTATTTAAAAAGGGAAATAAGTCAGACCCTAATAACTATCGGCCGATCACCATAGTACCCACGATGTCAAAAATTTTTGAGAAAGCAATGCTTACCAGATTTAATAATTTTCTCAGTACACATAATATAGTATGCAAAGAACAATTTGGTTTTCGTAAAGGTAGTTCAACTGCTCTTGCAATCTTCAACTTAATGAAACTTGTTACAGAGAGCATAAATAATGGAAGTCCAGTGGTGTCTCTATTTTTAGATATGAGCAAAGCCTTTGATTTTGTAAATCATTCGAAGCTTTTAAACAAATTAGAGTTCTACGGCATTAGGGGTAAAGCATATGAATGGATATCTAGTTATCTAAGAAACAGAAAACAGTGCACAGAAATTTCTAAAGTCGTAAAGAAAAATGATAAATCATATTCCAAAGAAAAATTTACATCTATTTCAATATCAACTGATTGTGGTGTGCCTCAGGGTAGCATTCTCGGCCCATTGCTTTTCTTACTTTATGTAAATGATCTTCCGGAGGCTACTTTACAGAAATGTATCCTTTTCGCAGATGATACTACACTTATTATAAAATGTGACGATAAAAATGATTACAAATCAGTTATCGAAAAGACCTTATCAGATATCATAAGCTGGATGGAAGATAATAACTTAAACATTAACATAAGTAAAACGAAATTAATTCAATTTAAATCTTATAATTCCAATCAATTGGATTTAGACATTATTTGTAAAAACGAAAAAGTACAACAAGTAAATGAATTAAAATTTTTAGGTCTTATTGTAGATAATCATCTTAACTGGAAAAGTCATGTGGAACATATTTGTCAGAAACTAGATAGGTTTGTGTTCGCTTTAAAGAAGTTAAGACAAAATGTATCAGTAGAAGCTGCTCTTTCGGCTTACCATGGCTATGTGTCATCTGTACTAAGCTATGGAGTAATAATGTGGGGCAACTCGACCGATGCTGACAGAGTTTTCAAACTACAAAAACGTTGCATCCGAGTTATTAACAAGGCGTGGTTCTTAGACAGTTGTAAACCTATATTTCAAAAATATAAAATTCTTCCACTGCCCTGTATGTATATAAAAGATATCTGCATTTTTACAAAGAAACACATGCATTACTTTAAGCAACGTAGTGAGGTTCTGCCGAGGCAGAAAAGGGCTAAATTCCATAACCTATTGTATCAACCACCCGGTCATAAAGATATTTATAAGAAAAATGTGTATAATATGTGTATTCTGATTTATAATAACCTCCCAAACGAATTGAAATTGTTACAGGGTAATGTATTTAAAACAAAATTGACAGAGTGGCTACAAAAAAACTGTTTTTATAGTATTAGGAAATTTATGGAATTTGGAAATAGAAGTGAATAATTTAATTAGTAAAACAATGTTGACGATAAAATTGTATGTAATAATGATATTAATCGAATTTATGAAAATTGTATATGATAATAATAATTTAATTGCATGTAGTAATAATAATTTAATGACATAAATATAAATAATTTGCACGCTTGCTTGCAGGCAGAATACAGTGACTTTTAGGATATAAGATCTTTCCTTATAAATAATGTATTTCTTGCAAATAAACATTTTGATTTGATTTGATTTGATTTGATTTGATCATACTTTTTTTTTTTTTTTTTTTCTGGCTTCGCACGGTTTGTGCATTTAGCCAATGTCATGTTTGTTATTTTATTTATTTATAGTGTAGGAGAGACAAAGGTAGGGAAACTGGAATTTATCAATATTTAAAAATAAAAATAAAAAACGGAATTTAGGAAAGTATAGGATCAGTAGGGCTATAAAGCTAAGTAACTAAATATTACAATTTAATATTATTAATGGTGATGAATGAAGCTATACATTTATATACAGGAAAACTATTTGTACAAAATAAAGAAAGAACTGAAGTAGGAAAAGGGATACGGAGAGACAATAGATCATGGAGAAAGGAAGAACGGTCATAAAGAGGACAGGAGAAAAGAATGTGGTTCAAGTCGCCCACATCTGTGCCACACGAGCAATTGGGATCTTGGATAATTTTAAGTTTGGCAAGATGAGCTGGAGAGCTAACGTGACCGAGCCTCATCCGTATGAGAACGGACGTCTCCATCTTGCCAAACTTAGCCCTGCCAAACCACGGTTTTTCCGAAACGCCGGGGTGGATCAAAGAAAAATAACGGCCCTTTTGTCTACTGCTGATTTCCCAGGCCACCTTCCAGGTGTCCAAAAGAAAAGTTTTAGGTAGATTTACAATGTCTGAATTGAAATTTATGTATGGAGCTATGTCCCCACACTGCACCGCTTTACCGGCGAGAGAATTCGCCACTTCATTGCCCTCGATTCCAGCATGAGCTGGAACCCACGCGAATTCCAATGTATTACCCTCAGTTAAGGTTCTGTACGAAAATTCCCTTATTAGATAAATTATAGGAGACTGGAATTTATGTGTCGTTGGAGATTTGTTGATGGCTAGAAGAGCACTTAGACAATCTGAAAAAATTATGACTTTTTTGAGCTTAAAAACACGACTATATTCAACAGCTTTTAAAATACCAAAACATTCTCCTGTAAAAACGGAAGTCTCCGGAGGAAGTTTTATTTTTTTAACTATATTGTATTGCGAGTGGTACGTGCCAATGCCTACACAGCCCGTCGGAGAACGCTTGGAAGCATCCGTAAAAATGTGATGATATTCCGAGTGTTCAGCCAGAAAATTATTGAAAGTTATATGACAAACTGGGTCAGATTTACTGGAACAGTGAAATTTTACAATGGGATTGAAATGTAAACTATCATAACTACTGCTAAATATGGGAAGTTTGTTGGAGCGGTGAATTGGAGAAGATAGAGAAAGGTATTTTTTATAGCTTATAACTAAACAAGGAGCTCTTTTATGGGACCAGTAATCTGAAGAATCAAACAGCGTCACTAAAGTGTCAAGTTTAGAAATGAGAGGATGAGTTGAGAACTGAATAATTCGGAACAAATAATTATCAGAAAGGAACTGTCTTCTAAGGTATAAAGGAGCTTCCCCACATTCGACCTGTAAGGCATTTATCGGACTCGACTTCATAGCACCCGCAATAATTCGTAGTGCTTTAGACTGGATGCGGTCCAACTTTTTAAAAGCCATAACACTACCCGGTTCGAGAATAAATAATGCATAATCTAATGTGCTTCTGATTATAGCGTTGTAAATTAATTTAAGAGAAAAAGGATGTGCGCCCCACCACACACCAGAGAGGCATCTAAGCATGTTTAGGTGATTTTCACATTTGTTAACTATATAATCACAATGAGGAACACTACTTAGTTTACAATCAAGTATTACACCTAGATATCTGAAATTATCTTTAATCGGTATAGGGATTTCCTTATAAAATATATTTATTGTGGGAATATTTCTCTTTCGGGTGAATAAAACGGCCGCGCTTTTAGACGTGGATATATCCAAGCCGTTTAGATGTAACCATGACTCCAAATTAGATAAGGCGGAATTAATAGCCTGACTAGCTTGTTCGACGGATTGGCTTGAAGAATATAACAACAAATCGTCGGCATATTGAAGAACCCTAACATGGTCAGATAAAGACGAGTCTAAATCATGAGTGTAAATGTTGTATTGAAGGGGACTGAGCACAGAACCCTGTGGAAGGCCTTTCCACACAAGGTGAGATATCTCTTGATCTCCAATTAACATACTAATAGAGCGTTCAGTCAGGACATTAATAATAAAATTAGTCAAATTCAATGGAACTCGTAAGGCTCTTAATTTATTTTGTAAAACTGATAATACAACATTATCATAAGCTGAATTAATGTCAAGGAAAACCGCGACCGTGGATTGGTTATTAGAAAATGAAATCCGAATATCCGATGTTAAAATGCTTAAACAGTCATTGGTACTTCTACCTTTTCTAAAGCCATATTGTGATTCAGCCAAAAGACCTTTACTTTCAACAAACCATTCTAGGCGATTTTTAATTAAGTGTTCCGCTAATTTCATCAGAACTGAAGACAAAACTATGGGACGGTATGAAGAAGCGTCAGATGGGATTCTATTTGGTTTAAGGAATGGCAACACTATTTGACGTTTCCATTCAACAGGTATGTTACCTGTGGTCATAATAGAATTGATAAGATGTAAATAGTAACTGAGGGCGTCTTCATTTAAATTAGCAAAAAAAGAATATGGGATGCCATCACTGCCTGGTGCAGAATCCTTAGTTTTATAAATAACACCCTTTAATTCAGTAAGAGTGAATGGGCCATCTAGAGTCGTATGTGTGTCTTGGTTATGGGATCCGTTGGTTATTGACAGTATTGGTATTGGTAAGGACAGGTTAGGGTTAATAGCCTCAGGAACCCACGGCGGCGCTAAATTATCTAAAAATTCGCTGGCTAAAGAATCAGGTATAGGGGAAGGGTTCTTATAAATGGATCTGAATCTACGGATATTACGCCAGACAATCGTTGGGTGGGTGTTCGGTGAAATTGATGAGCAGAAGTTACGCCAGGATTCAAATTTTTTCTTCTTAAAGAGTTTATAAGTTTCTTTATTTATGTTAGTAACAGTTTCAAAATTAATATCAGACATATCAAGGTTATAAATGTGTTCCGCCTCTTTACGTTTGTTAACTAATTCAGTACACTCAGAGTCCCACCATGGAGGCGAGGGAATTGTACTACTTTTGTTATTTTTTACAGGAAAAACTTCATCTGCAGTTTCAATTAACAAAAGTGCTAAAGCTTCAGCACATCTGTTTTCATTGCCATCAGAAATTACAGGCAAGGAGCAAAGCTTACTGTCAACAATGTTTCTAAATTTGTCCCAGTCATTATTATTTCTACTAGGCATTTTATGTTTTAGGTTAGATCTCCTTGAAGATGCCTTTGATTTGGAAAGAGGGTAAGAAATAACTATTGGAAAATGGTCACTACCATGAGTAGAGGTTAGAGTATGCCAAATTAACGAAGAGGCTAAATTTGGGGAACATATAGAGAGGTCAATTGCACTTTGATTTTGGTTGGGATCTGAACGACGAGTAACAGCTCCTGAGTTCAAGATGCATAAGTTATGTGAGTCTATTATATCTAGTAATTCCTCACCATGACAATTAGAGACAGAACAACCCCATGATTGGTGATGGCAATTAAAGTCCCCCAATATTAAGAAAGGCTTTGGAAGAAAAGAAAAGAGATTATTCATCTCTTGAAGAATAGAAGAAGAAGGGTGAGGAATGTAAATAGAAACAAAACAAGTTTGGTGCACTTTAATAGCTACAATAGAAATTTCCTCACTATGAGGAGGTAATGAAACAATAGAGAAAGGAATAGAGTTCTTGATAAGTATAGCTACACCACCATACCCATCAGATCTATCCTCCCTAATGGTTAAATAACCATTAATTTTAAAAATATGATTTGATTTGAGCCAAGTCTCTGCTAAAGCAAAGACAAATGGCTCATATTTGTTTAAAAGGTATATAACATCACTCTTTTTGTTTACTAGACTGCGGCAGTTCCACTGGATTATATTGGATGTGTTGTCCATTATGAATGGATTGAGGTACATTGAAAGTTGAGGCAACGTTGGACGGTGAGGAGATGTTGAACTGAGAAAGAAGATTGTGTAATGCAGAAAGGAAATCATTTATAGAAAAGTTAACATCATTTTTATCATTATTTTGATTATTAGAAAAAGCACAACCATTAGATGGCTGAGGGATTTTAAAATCATTAATAATATCATTATGGGCCTCTTTATTATAACCTTGTATAGATTTGGGTGGGGAGCGTGGTTTCAGGAAGACAGTCTTTTTATAATTACTTGAAGCCTGCATTCTATTAGGTGAAGAGATTGATGGAGTATCTGCAAAGTTTTTAGAAGGAGAAGATAAAAGTGTGTCAGCATATGATTTAATTACTGGGGGATATACTTTTGCTGCTTCAGCATAAGCAACTGAGCTATGTGCCATGTATGATTTAATCTGTTTTTGTCGAGAGAATTCAGGACAAGACTTATTAATGGCATAGTGAAAGCCAGAGCATAGACAACAAGATGCATTTTCTAATTCCCTTTCACAGCTATCTCCAGTATGGCCTTGACCACATTTATAACAGCGAGGTTTAGACCTGCACTGAATTTTGGTGTGCCCAAAACGACAGCAATTGAAGCATTGTACACTGGGAAAAATATATAAATCAACAGGTAATGCATTATAACACATAAAGATTCTTTTAGGTAGAACCTGTCCATCAAAAGTAACAACTATGGATTGGGATGGCTTCCAAGTGGTTGTACCATCAACAACAGATTTAAAATTAAGGCGTCTGACTTTTAAAATTGGACCGCAACCAATCGGAACTGTAATATTATCAATAACTTCCTCTGGAGACCATTCTGCAGGAATACCACGCACTAGACCTATCCTTGTAACATTAAAAGTGGGTATAAAAGCTTTGTAATTATTTGTTTCCAGACTACTATGTGAAATAAAAGAATTTGCATCCAGAAAATTGGAAAATGCGAGAGAAATTTTATTACGCCCAATTTTTTTGACGCTGCCATTAATTATATTTTGAAAGGCGTTATGTTTGAGAAATTTACCAAATGTGATTGGGTGCAATGTAGTAGCATCATCAGGGGAAATAGTTTTCTTCTGTAAATGAATAATATAAGGTGCACTGTCGGTTTTGTCGTATGCTTTACGACCAATTTGCGCGGGAACAGCTACGGATGCAGTATGAAAATTAGCAGTAATGGTTGGTATTTCAGAGCAAATAGGTTCTGTTAAAGTTGTTGTAGGACTTGTAGGATCCATGCAACCACAACCCGACGACTCGGAACCGTGGTTTTTTCGGGTGCGACGGCGTTTATTACAGTGCTTGTACACATGTACGCGGCTTCTTTTCAGGTGACGAGCCGAGGACGACCCATCAGTACCCATGCCTGACTCATTGCTTACAGTAACAAAATTGCCTGCCGGGGGAACAAAGTCCCCCGGGTCTGGCGGGTCGTTCATTACACGGCTTCAACAAAAAAATAAGTAAAAACTTACCACTACCGAAGAAAAAAAAACTATAAAATTATAAATTAATAGAAACTAAAGCACTAAAACTAAGACTACTGATCCTATAAAAAGTATTTAAAAATAATATATCTCAAATTAAAAAAGGACGCGTCCGCCAAGTTGAACGTTTCCCGCGCTTTTTCCAGATCATACTTAGAGAGCGTTTTAAATGACATACACCAATAAAGATAAAAATAAAATAATAATCTGTCATAGAGACCAAAGAGAATGTAATACACTATGTTTTAATAGAGACAGTTTCTTTCACTAGCGAAGCTTGTATCAAAATAATTCCTACTGCAACATTCTCTTTGCCTCCTGCGTTTGATGGTCTCTCTATCATTCTACACACATAGTGTATTACATTTTCTTTGGTGGCTCCTCCACAAACGCCACTTAACAAGAGTTGAAGTTGAGTTGATCCAAATAATTTTAGCGATCTATTTCGTCTGATAGTTTATTTATGTTTAATTAACATTTCGATCCAATACTGTGATTGCAATCAATTGCACCTATTAACCCAAGAAGCAAAATTATCCTATAGTTCAGGTGTTATAGGCCTCCAGCACTTATAATTATATCTTAACGGTTCCAGTAGCGGCTGCCATGCTTATAATAGCAACCATGGAGTTAGTTGGGTTTAATAGTATATCTGATCTTATACATTAACTTATAATTACTTATAGTTACAAATTAAGGGTGCAATATAAGCTTAGGTGACCTATAAAAGTATCATGAGGGTATAAACGCACTCAAGAGTAGTTAAACTGGTAAGCTATACTAGTAACTACTAACAAGAAGCATTACAGAACCGTTATAAGTAAAATACGGCAATAAGAGTGGTGCACAGAACTAAACGTACTGGAAACCATATGTATTTATTAATTGGTTTTATAAGGGTTTATAAATTCACTTTATAGAACAATTATAAGTTAAATGGAGCGGCTTTATAGTGGTTTAAACCAATACTATTATAATCTTAACACGATTGTTAAGGTTCGGTATAATATACTTAGTATCCTAAACTATATCCGTGGTGTCCTGTATAAGAATACATCGGTTTATAATAGTTTTGCAAATGCTGTTATACGAGTAGTCTCAGTACGCACATTTTGATTTGTTGCCGACGTGTCGTGTTATTTACTTTTCTTTCAAAAGTGGATCTGAATAAATGTAAACGACTAAAAAGAAGAGGTTCTTACAAACAAAAAGTTCATAACCAAATAATTCAAATGTCGGTTTCTAACTTCGTATTTGGCGAAGAACGTATCGTAGATATGGGAAATGGATCCGTACACATTAGTTCCATCGAAACTTTGAGACAAAATGTTTATATGAATAATTCTGAACAAAACGGTGTTTTATAGTACAATATAAGACATGCGACGTTAAATTCTTTATCAGAAATTTTGAATTAAGCCTGATTTGGACGCATTTTTGGGACAGAAATGATTCCACATCAAGATGAATTTACAGTAGCAACTAAATTATAAAGAGAAATTAAAGTGCATGTGAGATTTCGAGCAGAATAATATAAGTTTAAGAACAACTGTTTTGGCCTTATTATTTGACTGATCGGTTGATTTAATTTTCTTATGATTTTCTCATTAACTCCTATTCTTAAAGTATAATGCTAAAGTACTTACCGATCATGTTAAATGTAGAACTAAACTGAGCGATAACAGGATATCAATAAAAGCAAATGTTTCTTACAATTTTTTAATTGAAATTATTTAAAGTTCTCTCTTAAAATAGGTTCGCTAATTTTGCATAAGTTGGGCTTTTTTTCTAATGTTATAATACTTAATCAACAGTCTTCAATTTCACAGTCATACCAGTGCTTGAATTACTTATTTAAATAGGTAACTTAGATATCTTTTATTCATTTATTATATACTTTATTTTACATCTAAACTAATATTATAAAGAGGAAACATTTGTGTTTTTGTATGTATATAACGTTTTTATACAAAAACTACTGGACTGATTTCAAAAATTCTTTCACCATTAGAAAGCTGCATCTTGACTGAGTGACATAGGCTATATCAGATATTAAAAAAAATAGGGATCCCTAGTAAAAATGTTTACTCTGTCACGCAAAAACTACTGAATGGATTTGAATCAAATTTGGCAAGTAGATAGTTTACATCCTGGAATAACACATAATCTAATTTTTATCCCGGAATTCCAACGGGATCGGGATTTCGGGATCGCGGGAATACCCTCCCACGCGAACGAAGTCGCGGGCAAAAAGCTAGTCATACAATATTTCTATGAAAACAAAAAGTAAAACTAGTGTACAATGGGCAGTTTTATCGCACAGGCCGATCTCTTACATACAGACAACCTTTCGATGTACAGAACTTAAAGGAGACACGATATAAGGCTGTCAGTGTCAAACTTCATAAATAGTTTTAAATAATATTATTAAATATGTTATTTATGACAATAATAGAAGAATAATAATAATTCACATTCAAATAAAATAAAATAAATTCCAATAAAAATCCAATAATGTCAAAAAATAAAATAACAATGATATTTTTAAAAACAAAAAATTGCGTCATCTCGTTACGTGAAGTCGAATAAGCCTCCCTAGCACTGCAGACTGACAGCGAGTAAAGGGCAACTCGCTGTCCGACCATGGACCATGCCCGGGTCGACGGCGCGTTGTGTTCCACGCGCGCCTCAAAGAGCGTCAGCAACATGACGAGGCCCCCTCTGCAGAGGGCCGAAGCCTGCCGGGATCGTGGGACTCATCCCGTTACCGTGGCCCCGGTACGTAGAGGGCTATTGAAGGAACACCGTGGATTTTAGTCAGTAAAAGTCCGACAGTCCCTCCCACCCTGCCCGGAGTGGGAGGACTTATTTGATAATTTTACCACGTTAAAAAAAAAAGCACTGCAGACTCCGGCCTTTCTGATATCACCTTCAGAATTCTCTCCCCCGGATCCTACACATCAAAGATGCTGCTTTTATACGTATTATGGCATAAAAATCATCGACTCTTGCGTCAGCAAACATGGCTGAAGTGCTACAGAAACGTGGGAGCCCCACCAGAATTCTGAAAGCATTGTTATATTGTACGCGAAGAGCGTTGTAGGTCCGTTGCGTATAGCTGGCCCATAGAGCGCTAGTGCAATAGCTTTGGCAGCAGGCCCTGAACAGTGTCGCTTTTACGTCTAATGTACACCTTGCAAATCTATGCACCAACATATTAGCACGAACCGACAACGCCCTTCGCTCTCGCTCGGTCTCAGTTACAATGTGTCCTAGGTACTTAAATTTAGAGACACGTTTTAGAGGTACTCCGTTTAAACGGACTGGAGGTACATGTTCCGGAGACTTATTCTTACCTATAATAACCATAAACATGCTTTTCTTCTCGTTGTACTTCAGACCATGAGCTTCCGCATATGACTCACAGATACCGAGCAGTTTTCTCAATCCACTGAGCGACGGACTCAGTAACACCATATCGTCAGCGTAACTGATGTTGTTAACGCAGACGTCATCCATATGACAACCAACGTGGGTGTTACTGAGCCCCTCAATCAGCTGATTAACATACAAGATAAATAGTCTTGGAAAGGACAGGCCTCCCTGTCTGACACCGCATTTAAGTGCATACTCATCCGACTCCCCACTTTACATAATTTTTCTGTGGTTACCACCAAAAGGACAAGATGTTAATAAATTCAGTGGGAGCCCCTACCTCTCCTAGTTTGGCCCAGAGCCTGCTGTAATCCACCCGGTCCAGGAAACAAGCATAGACAGGTGTTTTTCTATTAACATAGTAGTTAACTAATAAGTCTTTCCATATCCTTTGGATTTCAGTAAAAATAAATTACTTACGAGAGGTATTTCAAATAGGTAAGTTAATCACGTAACAAAGAATAGGAAATTAATAATGTATGTATAGGTACCTACTAAGTATAGGTGACTGTCATGCAAAAATAACCATATTGAAAAATTATAATGTTTACGTGGTAATAACACTAAACAATTCAACAAAAACTAATGTTTTTGTTCTAAATTTATTTAGAATCTAAATTTCAAAACAAAATCTCAGAGTATTCTTGCTTTATATACCTATAACATAATTTAAGCAACTACCGAGAGTAGTAGTATTACTACATAAAAATTTCTGTGGCACATGGCATGGCGAGCTTGAAACGTAGGTAATTTTATAATTAGCTAAAACAATAAATTACAAAACAGAAAACTTTTAAGAATTAAAATAATTTATAATTTACTTAAGTTTAATAAACAAAAACATTAAAATGAAACAGGTTATAGAAACATTATCGGAACCCTAATTCTAAACAATATGGCCAAGCAATGGTTCTTATGGTCACCATTTTAAAGAAAAGTACGCCTATAAAGGTTTTTTAATGTATTTGTGAAAAGCAACTCTGTGAAAATGGCGACTTTTAATTGTATATCTTACTGAACCAAATATTATTTTAAAAATCAACTTATCGATAACGCGAATTCCAGGAGGCGCGTAAAAAAATTGATGAAATCTGATAATACTTCACCAAAAATATACGTGCGCCATGCACATTTATACACACATTATAACATCTTGACTGTTAACTACACTTTTAATATTTTAGATATTATTTATAATAAGAAATGGATCAATAACTTACCTTTATTTTTTTAAAAAAATGTCAGCAATAGGTATTCACCAGTTCACAACACTTTTGTATGAGCTTTTAAGAGATTCACTGTTTACGTTATTGTCGTGTTTGGTTCCATTAAGCGCTAATAGTTAGCTTCGCAGGAGCAAATAGTTCTACGCAGTCTAACTATAAGGTCGTTATTGATCGAAGTGGTGTTCAACAAGTCTACTATAGATATTTAATTAGATAATATACGCCTATAAATTGGGCCCTTTTCCGTGGTTATAATCGTTTACTATATTCCGTTATAGTCCTGATGAAATGGTGGTTCCAGGACAATTACTCGACCACATTTTGCTTCTTGGGAAGGAACCAACTGCTTACGAAAGCCCACCATAATGAGCTGCTACATAGCTGTAAGAGCAACCGCTTCTCTTATCAACTTCTCACACACCGTCTAAAAAGTACGTACATTTCAGCGAAAAATCTCTTGCGTTTGACGGTCTGTTATTGTGCTTACGTGTTATTAGCAATTTTGTGGCTCCTACACAAATTCACTTACCAAGAGTTGAAGCTTTTATTCCGCAATTAGAAGATAACATGCAGGAGGCAAATTCCTGGGGAGCCGATCGTAAAGTAATTATTGCCCTTGTTAATTATTTATTATAATTTGGTCCTATCAGATAGAAAGATAGATATAGGTACTCTTTATTGTATACCATAACAGAAACAAATAAGGACTTAACAGCTAAAAATCCAACAAATTAAACAATTATCAGCTGTCCTCGTGTAAGAAAAGGTATACACACTAAAGGTGAACGCAGACCTAGCCGCACCGCACGCGCCGCAGTCTTCGCATTCGAATTCTTTATATGAAGTTCTATGCAACCTCGCACACCTACCCGCGCCGCAGTCGCCGCAGTCCCTGAAACGACCGAACTCCCCAAGCCGCAGCTGATGACGTCACCCGCACGCAGCGGACGCTGCGGCTAGCGCGGCGCGGATAACGACATTTGCATCCACGGTGCGCAGTGTTGCCAGATACACAGATTTCGCGGTATCCATACAGATTTTCAACATGTCATACCGATAAAAAATTGAGAGTAAAATTTATACAGATTTTCAACATTCCAACTTTTTTCATACAGAATTACTTCAAATGGTAGTTTTATAATGTAGACGGAAAATCTCTGGCAACGGTTTATAATAAAATTACTTGTTCTCGTATTAATAATCTGTGGTTCTCATTTATTTTGTTCGTGTAACTACCGGAATAATTGAGATAGAAAATGTAAGTCAGTGACCGGAACTATCGAGAAGGATACGTTTTGAGTCTGCGATTAGTTTCACCAAAAACACGCAACATAAAATAATGAATTGTAAAAGAAATTATGAACTAGTAAAAAAACTTATTTAAAAAACCCGACTGCTCAACTGAAATGGGACAACCAGCACATTTTTATTTTAAAAAGTGACTAGCAGGTGGGACCCAATTGAACCTAATATAATTTTAGTTTAAAAAAATGGGATGGGTTCCACCCGTTTGTCAAAAAATGTGCTTTTTTCTTCCATTTTAGTTGAGCAGTCGGGTTTTTTTTATTTCTTAATCAGATTTTTAGTATTTAATTCCGTTTTAAAACGTTATATATCCTAAACGGTTGCTAAAAATGAAAAATAGTTAAAAAAACCTCAAAATCATTTTTAAATATCTATTTAATGATACCCCACTTGATATAGTTTGTCGATTTTTAATTTTTTTTTTAACAATATGGCGCCTGGTTGTCATTGTGGTGATTTGTTTTTATTTTAATCTATTTTATAACACTCAAGCTATCAAGACAAATCCAACGACGTATCATTTATTAAAATCCGTTCATGGGTTTAATAGTTACGAGGGAACGAACGAACGGACATACATAAATACATACGCGGTAAAAACATAACCCTCCTCCTTGCTTTGCCACAGTCGGGTAAAAAAATTAAACAAGTGCACCATATCTTTTCTGTCTATGGTCCAATACAATGCATGCAATAAAAATAAAATAAAAATTCAACTACTTGCTTATTCCCTATTATAGCACCTACAAATAAAATTACAAAAAGGGCCAAAATAACAATACCAAATACAGATTATTACAGATTTTCTTAATTTTACCTAATACAGATTTTTTTAAATCTTCGGTACAGATAATGCTTTCAAAAATCTGGCAACACTGCAAGTGCGATGCGTGCGGCAACGGGAACGACTGCAGCGACTGCGGCGCGGATAGATGTGCGAGGCCATTAACAAAAAGCGATGACTGCGGGGACTGTAGAGACTGCGGTGCGGCTAGGTCTGCGTTCACCTTAAGAGCACCATACTGAGAACTGACCAACCATTGGACGGTTATCTATCAGACACCCGTTTGTTGTAAGAATCATCCGTTTGAAATAGAAAGTGATGAACTGCCACCCAGTTCATAATAAGATAAGATCTTTATGTGAGTTAAACATAATATAAAAGTGTTAGGATTTGGCTATAAAAAGTGCACATGTTCAGTCATATAAAAATGTAGGTAAAACCAAATATTATTGTCCACGAAATAAGATAAAATCGAATGAAGCCACTTTATTTATTAGGATTGCATTTGCAAAAAAAATATATAAACATAAAAACCTATAAAATTTGAGAAAATACAACATCCAGGTAGGTAGTAGACCCAGAGCGGGAGAAGTCATTCGATGATTTTTCCACCCGGAAACAAAACAAGGTAGGCAGTAGTAGTAGGTAGATATCTGTAGGTAGGTACATTACTTCATTCACCACAATTTCAACATCACTGAGAGTCCAATGCTTCAGGGATTTAAATTACTGAGCACAAACTACAGCCCAAAAGATATTCCAAATCCTGTGCCTCCAAATACGATACCTTTTGCGTATCTTGCACCACATATAGTCTGGCTTCTGGCTGTATATAATTAATTGTTGCGTTGCTTTCAGACAAAAATATCCATGCTTTTGTCAAGGGCTGTGCCTTTTGAGGGAATTCAAGTCAAAACATGAAGAAAAAAAATGCAGTATAGCATAAATGCAGTTAGTATTGAGATTTAATAATAGTAATATTCCTTTATTTCAGGCAACTAGACCCATAAAAAGCAATAAACATATTCAAAATCTTATAAATAAACTAATATATAACAACATTGTAAAGATCCACACATTTATTACAATATTCTAGTAAATACTACATATCGTCGTTGCGCTTGCAAAACTCGCTATGTGGTAAATAGTCATTTTCGTTCTTTTATGAAGTTTCAATCGTTATTTTAATACACACATGCAGTAAAACCAGCTATCTGATAAACGCAATATTGAAAGGTAACTCTTTAAATATTTCGTTTATTAGATAGCTGTTTTACAGCATGTGTGTATTAAAATAACGATTGAAACTACATAAAAGAACGAAAATGATTTTTACCACATAGCGCGTTTTGCAAGCGCAACGACGATATTACGGATAAGACGACACTATTTTACACGGTTTCACCCACTTTAATTGTGTCATAAACATAAAAGATCTTTTGCAGAGTGGCTTGCGAGTAATAATAAAACAAGTATATTTTCAAAAAACAAGATCAATGTTAAGTTCGATGACTTACTTTCATCAGTAATACTTTGGCCTAACTGAGAATATCGTCATCTTCATTATATAGTCACTGCTGGTGTAATAATTTTAATGTTCCGTCTCTGCGCCACTCAAGATCGACTTATAGAAAATGCCCAAGACAAAAAGCTCTCTTTCTAGCGATGACTCAAAAATGGATAAAAATTCGAAAAAATACTCTCTACGTACGCCTTATAGTTCGTTATGTTTTCACGCCCAAACCGCTGAACCAAATTAATATCGGTTTTAGTTAAGATAGAAATAAAACTTTGGAGAAGCTTTTAGAATAACCCTTAACTACTCGCACGAAGAAAATCACTTGACTGCTCGCACGGGGTCCGTGGTGACCCCAATTTCTATGGATGAAATTTAATGATTTCTTATTTTTAATGGAACACGCCACTAGTAATTATGAAAGTACTTTATTTAAACTATAAGACATAAAAACCACAACCAAAAATAAAATTTTCTAAGACATCAAAATCACTAAAATATAAACTTCTACAATAGGGAACATTTTTGGCACAATATGAGATCATGTATTAAAATTTCATGAATTCTTAGGAACTAAGGGAATCGTCGTTATTGCAGGTTAGGCAGTAGACAATGAAGTGCTCATTACATAAAAACTTTTTGCATTTACTGCATTTTGTGGACACTTTTCGGTCACTCCTTCTCGGGCAATTATAGCACCGCCCACGTTTAGTGGTAGGCGGAGCAGGTAGGGTTTCCAAACCATGTACTTCTAAAAGTCGCCCCCAACATCCTGTTCTTCATCAGGTACCACCAGTAGTCACTGTGCAATACGCTCGTCTCTTTCATCCATCTTTGACAACTGAGGAGTAAGAAAAACCTATGTAAATAACATTTTTGTAGAAAAACAAACAATAAAAAAATCTAAACTAGTAAAACGATAGAAAATATCATTCACTATCATATTTCATTCAAAATTATATCAATATCTAAATAAAAACAAATAAAAATAATAGAATATAAAAAGCTTACCTTTCTAAAAAAAGTTACGTAAATACTCGCACGGGGTCACGACTCAAGAGAGCAGCGGCGCGACCTATACCTACAGCGGTCTAAACGGTACTAGAATATGTTCTTTAGGGCATATTAAGAGGCTAGCGGGCGCGCGGGGAGGTTCCGACCACTGCAAGTGCATTTTTTCGACGCGTGAAAGTGCTATGACCCCATGCGAGCAGTTAAGGGATAAATTTTATCTCGGAAAAGCCCTTTGGATAATTTCACTTTTTACGCGAGCACATGATTGTAATTATATAATTATTTTAAAAGCAATAAGCTATATTCGTTGTATCTAGTAGCTGTAACTCGGGCATCTTACAGTCCGTTGGTTACGTTAGTAACTTATTAGTAATCTGTGCAGTTGGTAACTACAATTTTCCCGTAGGTTTAAGGAGTTACCTGGACCTTCATTCCAAAAGGTGGAATTTGTGACAGGCTCCTCATATGACGGCGAGTGGCGTGATATTGGCGGTATGCATGGACATGGAATGTACACGTTTCCTAACGGTAATACAATAGCTGCACATAAAATAGACAACATCTGAGCTCTGAGCTAGCGGGAAGTTTTGTTCCACGCGCGCCCGTCTTAGAAGTCACGGAAGATGAGTCAAACACCTCACTTCCCCCGCTTGACCAGACGAGGCACTAGTCAGGGACCGTGTTGAAGAATACATAAGGCCCTCGGTGCAAGTGTAGATACGAGAGAACACGGGATGGATTTAATCAGTTAGCGTCTAATTGACCTTTTCTCCCGCCCCAGGGCGAAGGACATTCATGAGGACTTCCATCACCAGAAAAAAGAACAACATCTGAGGGACTAGTATCATAAGCAAAGATTCAATATTTTTTATTAAATTTGTTATTATAGGAGCTATTTACGAAGGTGAGTTCCAAGACGGGGAGATGCACGGTAAAGGTGAGCTGAGATACCAAACTAGTGACGGCAAAGTAGTGATAAGACGCCATTGGAAGAACAACATCCTGATTAAGAGGACGATCGTCTTTGACGACTCTCTGGAATATAATGGTCAAGATTGGAAGTACTTGAAGATGCCTGATAGAAGGTATTATATTACATAAAATTTAATCCTCTTAATAATGAACTAATTAAAAAGAATCCGAGTTGGATTTTAGGATGGACCCTTTTTTCAAGACGGGGCCTGTCTGAGGAGACAGTTTGTTTGTAATAATCTATAACTTCGGAATTCGTCTCCGCTCTTGATAAAAGTGGGTGTAACATAAAAATTAAGTTACATATTACGTAGTTTGTGCGTAAGGAGGCATATGTCTAGTATTATTACTGTCATAATACTTTTTTATTTTATTAGTTACTAGCTGGTCCGGGAAACTTCGTATCACCATATTTTGTTATATTTTTAGGGTTCCGTAGCCGAATGGCAAAAAACGGAACCCTTATAGTTTCGACATGTCTGTCCGTCTGTCTGTCTGTCCGTCCGTCCGTATGTCACAGCCATTTTATTCCGAAACTATTAGGACTATACATGTAAAACTTGGTAGATAGATGTATTCTGTAAACCGCTTTCCGATTTTAAGAGAAAATTTAAAAAACATTTAACATAAAGGGGGCTCCCCATACATGGAACTGAAACTGAAAATATTTTTTTTTCATGAAACCTATACTTGTGTGGTATTTATAGACAGGTCTTTAAAAATGACATTAAGGTTTCTAAAATGACTTTTTCGTAAAGTTAATCGCTTAAAAGATATACGCTTCCAAAGTGGTAAAATGTGTGTCCCCCCTCTAACTTCTATAATAATGAAGTGAAAAATATAAAAAAACCATATGTTGTACATCTTAATGTAAACTTTCAACCAAAATTGGTTTGAATGAGATCGAGTCGGCAGTTTTTGAGGTACAGTATATTTTCTAAAACCGCAAATATAACTTTGTAATTCATACAAATACTATGAAAAACAAAGTTTTTTGGCGTAGTTGTAAACATTGTAAATAAGCTAGTTTTAAGAAATTTTTAAGATTTTTTTTTTTCAATTAAATATGTTAAGTACTTATATTATATTTATTATAGTTACCACGGAACCCTTCATGGGCGAGTCCGACTCGCACTTGGCCAATTTTTTAATTTGTTTTCTTTTATAACCTTGTCTCGACATTATAATGATTACAAAAAGTAAGAATTAACCTATTTGGTGCAGCCGATCGGAAGTTACGCGGTACGCGTACATACATAATTATGAAGTCCGGCACAGTTACAGTGCGTATCAACTAACGATAGGACAACTAAGCGCCATATTGTAACGTCATATCTGTCAAATCGAACAGGTAGGGTAAGCAAAACAAGATTTTATTATAATATTTATTTACAAATATTGAGCGAAACAAAATTAGTTCCCTTTCCTTATTTCGGTGATCAAACGCGAGCCTATCATAAAAGTAAAGCTTTAATCATTTTGACATGGCTTCTGGGTCTTTGCGCCATGCGTTCTCTTTACTTTTACTAGGCATGCCTTTTAAGTTCTGTCGTTTCCATATTTCCCGGCAATTTTGAATTTGGGACTGTTCTTTAATCGAATGTGTTTAAATTTTGAATCTCAAAACAGTTGAAAGTATTAGGATTAATGGGTCTCCCTTGTTTGACCGAAAGGAATTTGACAAATTTTCACTTCCCAAAAAAATTTTCGCGTAATTTCATTTGCCAAATTATTACTTAGCAAAAAATCTATTCACAAAAATTGTAACGTAAACCTAATGTTTGGGAAATGAACGTTTAAACTATAACTTGTTTACCAACTAGTACTTTTAACATTTTTTATTTATTCAAATATTTCAGTTGGAATAACATCTCTTTTTTCTATTAATGCAAGTCGTTTCTGGCACTCGCCGGCCGCTGCCGTGGCACCGCTCGCTTCGCTCGCTCGGCTCGTGCGTAGGAGGTCAAAGTTTTAACCTAACCTAACCTACCCATTTTGTTTAAAGAAGAAATTAACCTAATCTAAATAGTTAAGTTCCGGGTAACAAACGTTTACTGTCTAAAGATTGTTTGCTGTAACAAATCATTTGATTAAAGACCAAATGCCTAAATGACATTATCCTTGATAATATTCTGCCAAGTAAGAATTTGACAGAATGAAAATGTGCGTACTAAAATCATTCCAAACATTGCATTGGTATAAAAAAAGGTTGCTAAAATTTGTTTGGGTAGTGAAATTTTGGCAAAATCTTTTCGGCAAAACGGCAGGATCCCAGGATTAATGCTATTGTTTAGTCACAGCGTCGATTGGAATCTGTCAGGTTACGTACGAAAATAAATCTTTCTAAGGAAAATGTTCGTGCAATAATTTTCTACAACTTTAGAAGAGGCCTGACACGGCTTCTGTGTTTTGAAGAGCTAACATCTGTGTTCAGCAATAAAGCCCCATGTCTGCGGACTGTCGAACGCTGGTATTTAGAATTCCAGCGTGGACATACTAGTGTTAGTGACAAATCTCGCGAAGGACGCCCAAAATCCGCCTTCACTGAAGATAACATCATTGCTGTAAGACAACTAATTCTCGAAGATCGTCATGTGACGTATCGAGAGATAGAGGCTCTATTAGGCATCTCAGGGACAACCATTCAGAAGATCTTGCATGAAGTGTTTGGTGTGAGAAAGCTAGTTTGCCGTTGGATACCGCATCTGCTTTCCGACGATCACAAGGCGGCCCGCGTCAGATGGTGTAAGAAAAGTGCAAAGGTTCAACCGAGGAGAGTCAAATCACGTCTACGACATCATCAGTGGTGACGAATCTTGGATCTGTGCCTACGATCCTGATTCCAAACAACAATCTACAATCTGGGTCAAGACGAGCCAAAGCCGACTAAAGTTGTTCGTTCTCGAAGTACTTCAAAGAAGATTGTGGCCACGTTCGTTGGAGAACCAGCCATGTTGCAACTATTACGCTTGAAGATCGTAGAACGGTTAACGCAGAGTGGTATACCACAGTTTGTTTACCACAAGTCATCGCCGAACTTTGAAACTCTAACTCAAAGGGACGCATCATTTTGCACCACGACAACGCAAGCTCACACAGCGCTCGTCAAACGATTGAGTATTTGAAGCAGGAAAAAGTAGAAATTCTTGACCATTCTCCATACAGTCCTGACCTAAGTAAGCCCTAACGATTTCTTTACATTTCCTAAAATTAAGAAAACTCTTCGTGGTCAAAGGTTCCAGTCTGATGAAGAAGCAGTCGACGCTTTCAAGTCGGCCATTCTTAACACTACTTTAGAATCGAATAAATGTTATAATAACTGGTTTTCGCGAATGGAAAAGTGTATTAAGCTACGTGGTGAATACTTTGAAAAACAATAAAAAGTACTAGTAAGGTTCTAGTTTTTTTTTCTTCAAACGATAAAACTTAAAAGGCATGAATCGTATGCGTATTGGTTGCCAACAATGAAAATAAGAAAAGTATGTTTGAAAAAATGTATTATGACTTTAAATAATTAAACATTAAATTTAAATTTGATGTGAGACTCGGTTAAACAAAGTAAAATAAACCGTTATTAATTTACGCTATTAAGTTTTCTTTGCAAACTGTACTTTTCGAGTGACATTTAACAGGTAGAGGTCATTGTCCTATTATTATTTGAAACGCATAGTGCAGTTTGTTTAACCTTTTGACAGCCAAAGTCGTGTATACGTATAGACGACAAGCCAAAACGTGCCCAGCACGCCACGGTCGCGACTGGGTGACAGAATTTTAAACGTAAATAAATATCATAAAACAGCATTGTTTTGTTCATTTCCCTTGATAATTATATACCTTATCTCTTCTTTATTTATTTGAAGTGAACTGCTTTCGTCAGGTTTCAAGTATAGTAACATAAGATGACAAAAAAGAAAGCCAGTTATAAAGTTCGAAAAACTAGTGTCCTCGGCGCCATAGTCACCATATCAGGACACGTAGTGATGTAGATAGCAGTCAATAAAACAAAAATATCGACCTCGACGGCAACCTACGTTATATTTATTTTACTCTGAATTCTGCACTAATAAATAAATAAAACATTTGATATAGAACTTTTGTGTTTGAGAAATCAAGAAAATGTTATAATACCGAACTATACGCACTTTAAAAGTCGAGTGTTAGTAGATTATCGATTAATTAAAATGACTGAAATGCACATCTCTATCACATTGTTGTATTGTCTGTTCCGGGGACGCCACAGTCGTCTATGTTTGACAATCCCATGACGTCAAACGCGGATTTTTTTGAAATAGTGTAGTTTATTTACTGTTATTAAATATTATTAATGATGGAGAACTATAATATGAGTAGTGAAGACTTATTAAATATACTGAAAGGAGTCGACAATGACACGTTTATCATGGAAGACAGTGCGGGAGTTCTAGAAGACGAAGATTTTGAGGTAAGTTTAATAATTTTATGCTTATTACGTTATTTATTAGTGATTACGTTAGAAAATAAAGCGAAATCATATACATGTCAATTATTTATTATAAACACACTTTAGAGACAAAAGTCCTTAATTATTTTGAGTGTCAAATTTTATATCCTTGGCATGGCTACCCTTAGCTTCTTGCAAGAACGTTATTATTTTTGCATAAACATTAGGCAGTATGCATGGCTCTATGTCGTCTAAACCTGCCTCCACTATATTTGAAAAATGGTAATTTATTTTTTTCGGGTCGCTCTTGTTTAGGGTACCTACACGTTTCGCAGCTTTCGCGTGTCCCTGTCATTTGTTTTACGTCCAAATATATTAAAAAAAAAATACAATGATTAGGTAATTATTGAAAATTATGTGTATAATAACTATCAATGAATATTGATCGTAGCGTCATTAATAAATCCAAAAATTTAAATACTTACCTAAAAATATATCAGATATTATATTATTATATATTATAGATAGATTGTTTAATTAAAATTATGAAGGTTGTCTCTTACATGTTGAACAGTATTTAATGTGTGAAGCTCAGACCAAATAAATAAGAAGACAGAACTCTGCGAACAGCAAAGTGAGGCCGGCCAAATTACGTCTTGCCGTGTACATACACAACCACACGCACACACGTACAACGAAATTACGTCTTGACTTGTCAGTCTAGCTATCGCAGCTCGTGGGTGTTTATCACTGAAAAATGCCGAATTGTGTAGTGAAAGGGTGTACGAATCACTCCGCAAAAGATAAAAAGCTGGATGGAATCACATATCACACGTAAGTTATTTTGGAAACCCATATTTTCAATAAATCAAAATAAAACTTTGAGGTTATTGCTTACGACAAGTGTTGTCAGTATGAAATGTTTTCGTTTACCCTATTATTGTGTAATAATGTAAGACGTAACGTAATGTTACTCGTTTCTTATAGGATAGTTATCAGTGTACATATTTTAACTGACTACACAAAACGAGGAGGTCCTCTGTTCGACTGTATTTTTTTGATGCTTATAATAATAATATAATATAATATAATTTCTTTATTTCGGATCAACAAATACAAATAATCCATAGTGTTAGTAGCAAAAATTACTTAAAAAACTATGTTAGTAAATTTAAATATGCATTATCAATACACACGCTGCCTCTTACAAACAGGCACGTGCCTTTGCGCCCAGTGCTTTACAAATGGACTATCCACTTTGCTACTTAATGTGCATAGGATGCCGTTGGAACTCCCACGCAACCGGCCAATAATTGACGCTGTTCTTTTCCTCATAATAGCATGAAAGTCGTCAACATGGGCTTCCGCGAACATCTGCGAAGCACTACAGAAGCGCGGAAGCCCCATCAACATCCTAAACCCATTATTATACTGTACGCGTAGGACGTTGTAGGCCCGCTGCGTATATTTCACCCACAAGCTACACGTGTAGAAAGTTTGGCAAAATGCTTTAAAAAGCGAAACTTTAACACCCTTACTACAACGTGCAAACCTGCGGACTACCATATTGCACCGAACCGCCAACGCCCTACGCTCCCTCTCTATGTCCGCATCATCGGATAAGTCCTCCGTAACTATATGTCCCAAGTATTTAAACTCTGAAACTCTCTGCAGAGTTGTTCCGTTTAAAGTCACTGAAGGAACATTATCCAATGTGCTAGACCCACATTTAAAAATCATTAATTCACTTTTTTTAACATTTTAAGTGAGCCCATGTGAAGCAGCATAGGACTCGCAAACAACTAATAATTTTCTAAGGGCACTGATTGATGGGCTCAGCAAATCCATATCATCTGCATAACTGAGATTATTCACCATCGTGCCATCAATAGAGCACCCGACATTGGCTTTGCTGAGTTCATCAATCAATTGATTCATATAAACATTAAATAAAACTGGGGACGTTAACCCACCTTGCCTAACACCACACTCCAAAGTGTACGCCTCAGAGTGAGCGCCAGCCCACCTAACACTGTTAGTCTGCGAACTATACCAAAACTTCAAAACATCAATAAGCTCCTCTGGTACTTCCAATAGTTCAAGTTTTGACCATAGTTGGTCGTAACAAACAAGGTCAAAAGCTTTGGAGAGGTCGAGAAAAGCCGCATATACTGGTGTTTTTCTATCGGTGTAGTACTTAACAGTTTGCTTAAGTGCCAAAATAGCAGATTCAGTTGACAATTCCTTCCTGAACCCAAACTGTGCGTCATGTAACCTTAAATATCCAGCAAGGCGACGCTCAAGCAAACCATCAAATACCTTCCCGATTATAGTTGCCAGCGAGATAGGCCTATAGTTGGCTTTGTCCCCTATATCGCCTGTTTTATTTTTTACCACTGGCACCACCACGGTTCTCATAAGGTCCATTGGCAAATACGTATGACGGATACAAAACGTATAGAACATTGCCAACACTCGGTAGACGTGAGGTCCCGCATATAACAAATGCTCAACACCAAGTCCGTCGTGACCCGGCGACTTACCTCTGGATAAACTTTGTACCACTTTTTTCACCTCCTTAGCAGTAAACCCCAAGGGAAACAGCACAGGCACTCTAACTTCGGCTCGACATTGAATACCCGTAAACTCAGAAGGTATCGCAAAATGGTCCTTAAATATGTTAGCTATGCGCTCCGTATCCGTCTCACCATCAATACTCACAGGAAGGCTCGGCCTAGGATTAGTTTTATTCATTTGTTTCCAAAAACTTTTAAAGTTCTTTTGGGCGTGCCTCTTGGCTATTAAATCCATTTGTATTTGCGATTTATTATTTTGGCAATACCTTAACTGATTTTTAAACATTTTTTTAGCACTTTTCATTTTATCATAAACAAGGCCCTGTAATGGCATTCCATTCAATTTCCATAATTGAAAACTCACACGGGCCTCCCTGTGAGCATATTTGACATATTTATGTATGACTACGCGATATCTTCGCCGTTTGTGAACCGATTTTTGTGATTATTTTTTCTTTCTTTCTTTTAGGTCATATATGAAAAAAAATTATGGTGCCATACCACCATAATTTTTTTCCATATTAATAAGAGGTTTAAGAAATCTTTATTTCACTTAATATGAGAAATGTTAAACTATTGAATACAAAAACGCAAAATGTAAACATACACGGAACGCGCGCTACTAGATGTGGTAAATATTGTACTAAGGTGCGCTCACTTTATTTTTATGGTAGGTATGTAATTTTAGGTGTTTCTTTAATATTGTCATAGATTTTGCATTTTTATGTCAATTGGCAGTTTATTTATAAGATTGTATTAATTATATTGTAAAGGCGTTTGTTACCCTTTCATGCTTAATAGTAGCTATTATTACTAGATGTGGTAAATATTGTACTAAGGTGCGCTCACTTTATTTTTATTGTAGGTATGTAATTTTATGTTTCTTTAATATTGTCATAGATTTTGCATTTTTTATGTTAATTGGCAGTTTATTTATAAGATTGTATTAATTATATTGTAAAAGCGTTTGTTACCCTTTCATGCTTAATAGTACCTATAGCCAGTAATAATTACCGCTTTACATTATTTTTTTAGATTCACGAGATCACCAGGGCGCCGGCCGGCAGTCTCGACATAGATATCGACGATGACGCAAACTTTTAATCGCTAATTACTAACGATAAAATCGGTTGCATCCAGGATGTGTTTCTCGCGAGCATCGTTATTGCAACCGAATTTTCGCAAGATCGATCGCGAATAATCGAAAGTTTGCGACAGCGTCGTTATCTACGTCGAGACTGCTGGCTCAGTACACGTCTTACATCATGTTATAACGTTTTTAATTTACTAACTAATAACGTTAAAATAACGTTATTAATTAGTAACGTTATTTTGGGGTAATTTGAATTATCATGGCAACACCGGCCCACGCACCACATGTTTAGAAAACCGGCCTCACTTTCATGTTCGCAGAGTTCCGTCTTCTTATTTATTTGGTCTGAGGTGTGAAGGTATTAAAAATGGTACGATTGTTCTACTAATTTCTGCTACCTATTTAATTAAAAGACTGATTTTTATAAAATGTTTTATTTTATCTTTTGTGAACTTCATGTAAGTATGTGACGGTTAAGAGACTTTGTCCATGTAGGTACCATTATTCCTCATTATTTTCTATTCATTTCAGTCTTGTATAATTTAGTGGCGATGCACTATAGTCAGGCAGCACTATAGGGTTGCAGCCTGGAATTTGGGGGTGGGGGGGTCACTAACAGTAAAATATGTCGATTAAATGAGTTTTCTTTATTGCACAATACAAATTTTATTGCACACATTATAAAACAAATGTAAGTTTTCTATTTTTATTGGGAAGTCGGGTGATCATATTTAGAACGTTTATTCTGAAAATTTTTAGAAGACTATCTATTTGGGGTGTACGATTTTAGGGGGGTCATGTCCCCTGTGATGCCCCCCCTTAGGACCGCGCCTGACTATAGTACAATATGATTTCAGACGCGTTTCATACGACGTTTTTCAACACACTTGCGAGGAAAAACACATACTTCTATTGTTAAATATTAACTTGTATGGAAAATATCTAGTCGATGAGTCGTTGTTTGTTGATGAGATTAAAAAAAAAACGCACATCTCTGACCTCCGACTAGTAAATAATTATCTACAATATGTAAATATTTATCTAATAATTAGTACAAGACAATAAGAATGAAATATTTCGATATTATTGATAAGTATCGGTGTCGCACCTCTAGAGCAGAAGCGAGCAATTTTAAGAATTCCGTGCCAGCTGCGCCACTGTCGTCATAGCGTGACAAAAAATTACGTCATGATGGACAATAGTGCTGTGATGGTGTTGACTTGGTTTTATCGATTGTTGATTCTATTTATGGATTTAAATAATAAAGGCCGTAACTGTGACACAGATTATTACATTTATGTCATAAAGAACAAAGCGGTTTGAAATAAAAGTCAACACAAGGATGGTATATATCTTTATTGAAATTAAAACCTATGTTTTGTATATAGTTTTTCATGAGCTTTATCGATATAATTTCGACCTCACTACTATTTTGTAGGTTTTTCGGAGCTTGGCGCCGAGCGCACGCTTTTCATTTTTTGACGTGGCGGTCAAAAGGTTAAGGAGTGTAGAAAGATAATATCTACTTCGAAGGACTGGACCGATTTCATTAATTCTTTTGTATTATGTACTCTCTCATATCTATAGGGAAGGTTTAAAAGACCAGAAAGACAACGTTTGTTGGGTCAGCTAGTTTTAATATAATTATGCATTAGAAATCATTTAAATCATGGTCGAATTTCGTTTACTGGGCGACCACTAGTACCTATTTATTAAAATAACTTATTAATATTATACCGTCTTACGACAAGACGGTATGATATTAATAAGTTATTCTAACCGCTTCTCCTCTACATTTATTGGACGCACTTCCAAGGTGTGGAACTCTCTGCCGGCTTCTGTGTCACCTACCACATAATATGAACCGTCTGTCTTTAAAGAAAAGTGAACATGCATGTTCTAGTCTCACTCGTTCCATCGTAAACTTCATTTACCACTTTCCATCAGGCATGATTGACGTCAAGAGCGGGTTCAGTCATAATAAAAAATTATCTTCGACGCCAACAGATGCGCGCTAGAATGCGAAATAGGTCTGCAGCCTGCTGGTAGCTCATTCCTGACATCCTATAAGCCTCTCAGAATGATACCTCAAGGATACTATGACGTTGGAGATGGTTTCTACGATCCTGTGCGAAAAACGATTTACGATTATAACACCAAAGACCTTCCAAAAACCGTAAGGTTGGTGCTGAATTACATAGAATACACGAATCGTGTCTTAAGGGATTCAAATAGAGTTAAGCAACTAAAGCGAGGTTATAACGGGGGGAGCATAAGTGAGGCCAAGGACTGGAGAATAAGTTCTATTTGGCAAAATATGCCTATGAGTGTTGTTAGTGGTCATGATCATATACATATATATATGTTTATTTTTCCGTTTTTACCCGTGGGAAGCTGTGATTGGCTTTATGATACATATACCAGTACTATTAATGTAGATAAGCTGTTAATTCTCCTTATAATAAATTAATCATTCCAGGTGTCCACCTATTGCTGAACAAAAGTGGATACTAGAAAACTGTTGCATTGGAAAAAGTGTGCCATTAGGGCCTCGCCCGGACTTGTACGAAGACTTTCCTTCAGTCAACAACGCATACAACACCAAGAATATTGCCAGAAGCCAAATCAAGTCCAGGGACAATTGACTATAAACTTGGGTAAAGGATAGGTAGGTACCTACTAGCGAAATATTATAAAAATTACATATTTTATGTAGTTCTTAAAACAACGCGACCAGGCAATCTTTACCTACAAGCAGCAATAATAGACAGGGAAGCGTCTATTCTTAGCCATGTTTAGCCCATCAATGTGATAAATACAAAAGAATACCCATTTAGTAACTAAAATATTGCTATTATTTATTGACAATGAAAACTCCGGAATTAAAAGCCGATTTAATCAAAAAACTCAATCGTTTATTGCCTTATTTACGCTTCCGGTCGCTGGTCAATCCTGTCAAAGTAGGGATGGTAACATTTACTGAAAAAAAAATCGATACACTAAAACCGGTTTCCAAAAATCGATTTATGAAAAATCTATTTTTATTATGTAGTTGTTTTGCTTTTATTATTTTATTTAGAGGCAAAAAAGGGTTTTCCATTATCGAGCTTCTAAATACGAACCATTTAACCGATTCCGTGTTTCCAGTTTCTCAAAAATATGATTTTTCGATAAATTGATTTCTTAGCGTCATCCCTACGTCAAGAAAATCGTAATTGACAACTGACTGACATTTAACATTTTGTTTAGTTCTGTTTCTTTGTGAACCGTGATTTCTTTTCTACGGCGTTTTTCTATTTGATATTCTGACGACTTTGATTACGATTAGGGACCCTGTAATCGTTCCCGATGATGACCTTGGCTTTACATTGGGTTCTGTAACCGCCTTCCACGACGACACCGGCCTGCCAATGCAGACTGTACCTGTTTTTCACGAAGGACTGGACATGATTATGGAACCTGATTTACACAAACTTACCAGTTTACCACGGAGTCATCTCTGTGTCAATTGTGGCGTGGATACACGAAGTCTTAAGAGATTTACCTTGCGCAATGTGGAAGTTCGGTCTATATTTCAGCAATGGATAGCACCACAACAAGTTAATTATAAAAACATACAAGTTACATACTCAACAACTTAAATTGCGTAACTACTAAAAACTATAAGTATGTTTTTGTTAAAATTGAATTTTTATATTATGATTTATAAAAGTCCAACCGAGTTTTATATAAAAAATAGTGTTTGTTTCTTTATTTATGATATCAACCCTTATACCTCCAATGTGTTTCTTTCGTGGGCGTCACTTGGCCAAAACTTCGTTATCAAATGGACATTTCCCTTTTGTGGTGATTCGCTGCTCGTTTATTTTTTGTGAAAATTAAAAGACATTAGGGTGTAAAACCCGTCGATACTTGCTCGTACCTGTAACATGTTGCTACAAGCAACATGTTACAGGTACGAGCAAGTATAAGCCCGTAGGCTGTGACAAACTTAACCTTAACTAAACTTTGCAGTAAATTGTTGGAATAAAGTGCATTGACCATTCCATAATAAATCTCTAATTGCAAATTAAATTAGCTACTATATCTAGTTGCTATAGATTTTATACCTATTTTAGGAACAGACAAAGCACAATTATTTATTTCCCCTGACATGCTGTCCTCCAGTTATTACTCACAATGCCAAACTATGTCCAGTATCCTCGTAGAAACACAGGTCTATACTGGTAAATACAAAGTTATAAGATGCGATACAGGTGCCCAGAAAACAGCGCCACATTAAATGGGATCTTTTTATTAGCGTTTTTTTTAATTAAATTTGGTGACTGACCGACGACTGCCACCTACCGGGTCCAATGGTGTTTTCAGACCATCCAGAAAGCCATTGAAATATACTTACACAAAATTTCATCTGTACCAATTTCTTGAGTGTTTTCCCAAATTGACCTACCTGATACCTAGCCTGAATATCGTTAGGGCCTCTCGCGCGATGACGTGCGAGGCCGAAGATAGCCAGAAGTACCTACAGAGTAGCAGTCATTCAGAGTAGGTGATCGTTTTGTTTTTTCCACAGCGTGCGTGAGAAGCACTGCACCCTTAAAATACAGAAAGAACTGTGTATTCTAAGACTGCACCATAAAAACTATAAATAGGTATATTGATATTTTTACACTTGCTGACGGTGGACAGAATGTATAAAAAGAAATAACTACCTTTTTAATTTTACACGAAACTGAAATAAAAAGAAATTATAATTTTCAAATGGACCTAAGTATGTTTACGTTATGTTCTGTTATGTTTAAAATATTAGTTGTACAGTTATTATTTAATTTGCCTGTGTCTGTAACACAGTGTATACTAGCACAGACACAGACGTACACTCTGTCTCAAAAAAATAGCATTGTTCCTTATAAAATGTCGATTTTGTTTTGTTTTTTCTAGTTATTGTGATGGACCAACTGTATTTGGCTTTTTGGTAATAAAGTTTTTATTATTATTCCATTTATTCAATCTATGTACATACAAATTACATTTTTAAATATTAATATAAAAAATAAAAACATTTAAAAATATAAAAAATAGTAGCCCACCGGTATCGGGAACAGGGTCCAAGCTACCGGTGGTCAGGGCTCCATAGAGAGGAACCTCCTAACAATACGCGCCGTTTCCAGGAGTACTGCTTTCTGGATCAAGCCCTTGATCCAGCTGCCCAACGAGAGCCTCCTTAGATGTTGGTCGAGGCTCTTGGCTATTATACCATTGACTGAAACAACTATCAGCACAATGATTGCTGTCTCCACATCCCACATGTCGACAACCTCGCGCGCCAGGTCAAGATACTTATTTTTTTTATCTATCTCAGCTTTCACGAGGTTCTCGACATGGGGGACTGCTATATCAACAATCATTGTGCGACGCTCTAATCGGTCTATCACCACTATGTCAGGCTTATTGGCAACAATAGTCCTGTCAGTGATGATAGACCGATCCCAATACAGTGTTATATTGCCATTTTCGAGAACTGGGTCGGGCACATACCTATAGTATGGTACTTCTGATTCCACAAGATTGTATTTAAGAGCAAGTTGCTGGTGAATAATCCTGGCTACGAGGTTGTGTCTATGCAAATAGTCTCCGTTAGCCAGACAAGAACAACCGGAGATAATGTGACGAATGGATTCTCCCGGTTTGTGACATGCCCGACATATGTCTACCTTACCATCCTTCACAATATATTTCCGATAGTTATTCGTCATCATAACTTCGTCCATAATCGCACAGACAAAACCTTCGGTTTCCCCGAAGAGGTCACCAAAACGTAGCCAGGCTACGGACGCTAATGTATCTACATCAGACCCATGAAGGGCCCTGTAATAGCGTCCGTGAAGCTCCTTGCTCTGCCATACTTCTCTGCGGTCATTAGTATCTAATACTACAGGTTTGCGCCAATTCTCGGTACCTAAAGAGAGCGGAGTGAGGCCTTTGTCCACCGCTACCACATCTCGATGCATACCCACGTCGGCTTGTAGGAAATATTCCCTAAGGCTGCATACTTCGCGGTTGTGCAGGGTCTTTGCATTTAAAAAGCCACGACCCCCGCACTTCCGCGGGATATACAGCCTCATCACTGATGAACGTGGGTGATGCATCCGATTTGCAGTTAGCGTTGTGCGGACCCGCCTGTCCAAGGCGTCAAGTTCAGTCTGAGTCCATTTGAGTATACCAAAAGAGTACATCAATACTGGCATGACCCAACCATTGAAGGCACGCACCTTGTTTCCGCCTGATAAAAGACTATTCAATACTTTATTCAGGCGGCTAAAGAAGCGTTCCTTCAATGATTGTTTCACATAAGCAGCATTGATGCCTAGTGCCTCTGACATACCCAAATACTTGTAAGTTTCAGTTGAGCTGAGGGATCTTAGATGTATGGAATCCGAGAGTTGAGTTCCCACGGATTCCATAATCTCCCCTCGCTTTACATGCATGACCGCACATTTGTCCATCCCAAATTCCATCCTGATGGCGCTACTGAAGTTTTCTGTTACCTTCAGTAGCTCCATCAGCTGCAAGTTGCTGGGGGCAAAAAGTTTCAAGTCATCCATGTAAAGCAGGTGAGATATGACTTGACCACCTCTTCTCAACTGGTAGCCTTTCCCCGAACCCTCCAGCAGTGTACTGAGAGGGTTGAGAGCTAGACAAAACCACAGTGGGCTCAGACTGTCGCCCTGAAAAATGCCACGCTCAATCCTAATCGGTTAGCTGTTTTCCTGGATCTGTCGACATCCTGGGTAGCGAAGGACCGTCTTCCATTGCCCCATACATGACTCAAGGAAGGTGCGTAGGGTTGTATTTATTTTGTACAACTCCAACACCTTCATAAGCCATGTATGACGGACAGAGTCATAGGCCTTCTTATAATCTATCCAACATGTCGACAGATTCTTTCGGGAACGACGAACCTATTGGTTAATGGCAATATCAATGAGGAGAAGCTCATTAGTACCGCGGGACCCGTTCCTACATCCATTCTGAGAAGCAGACATGATTGAATTTGTATCAATATGATTATTAATTTTGGCTCTCAAAATGGAAGTAAGAACTTTATAGACCGTCGGCAAGCACGTGATCGGTCTATAATTTTTAGGTTCCGCAGTACTACCTGATTTATGGAGCAGATGGGTTATTCCTGTAGTTAGGAATTGAGGTAGCGATCCTGACTCTAAGGCAGACTGGAACTGAGCGGCCAAGCGAGCGTGCGAACTTTGAAACCATTTTATCCAGAAATTGTGCAGCCCGTCCGGCCCTGGAGATTTCCAGTTGGATAACGGACGGACTGCACGGGTTACATCTTGGGGGCTGATAGTAATTGCCCCCATTTCTGGTATAAGATCGCACGTGCGCTTGATCTCACTCATCCAGTCACCCTCGATGTGGCTGACAGGCACCGACCAGATGTTGTGCCAGAACGAACACATGGCGTCATCATCCGGTAGGCACGTATCAGTCACACCTTAGTCAGGTCGCTCCCAGGCCCTATAAACCCACCTTTCATTGTTTTGGAATGTGCGATTCTGAGTGTATCGCTCCACCCGCCGCTTATATCTGCGTATTCGATTTGCCCATGCATAGACTTTCTGCTTCAGGAAGTCGATACGCTCTGTGACCCGGGTCAGATAATCTCGAGGACTAACATCAGTCCCCGCGAACACCCGCCTCACAAAGCGCATCACTCGAGGACGAGTGTTGCCCTGCCTGAAGCAGATAAGTTTACCAATGAGTGCTCTAGCCTCAGCAATACGACGCTCGATCCTGCTCTGCCAAGCTGGTACAGCTGGTCGTATAACTCTGTCAGTCTTTGGGAACTTGACATGAGCTACCCGACAAGCCGCTACAGCTGCACAGTATAGGATCGAATGAGTATCGGTGAGGTCTTCACTATTGTCAAAATAATTTGACAGCAGTGAATCTAGAGCACACACTAGCGCCCTATTTTTCTTATGCAAGGGTAAACGAGGCAGACGAGGTCTAAGCTCAGGCGGTGTGGAGCGATACTCCCGTAATGCGCACTCTAAAGCACTCCTCAATCGTTCACTGCACTGGGTACTCACGGTTATAGCCTCGTCATCATCATCTTCACCGATGTGGTCGGGTCGCGGTGAGACACTGGGTTGTAGATGCACCGCGGCCAGTGGTGAAGCAGATGAGACACGGCTGCACCGTGATTCAAGGCGTAGTCTATCAAGTACGGTGTCATCCAACATACGGTTACGCTGGATTACCGGCACCTGATCCGATAGTCGTTGGGCCGAAACGTTGACATCTGGTTCAAGTACCTGAAACAGAGAGAGCATCCGACCATGGTACGCAGTCAGGTTAGTTCCCCCCTCTGTAGCCCCAAAGTATGAGCGCATGACATTTTCATTGATGGAATTTGTCCATCGCATGCGCTGCACACTTCCACCGGCAGCGGGGACCCCATCAGAGGCCGGCGGGCCTCGAAGTCCTAAGCTGGCCGGAGGGCGGCCTCTTCCTCGCCGACGCGCAGGTGGTGGTGTCGTCGGCGGCGAGAAGTATTCGTCGCTCGAGCTCGACGCAACTGCAGCGGCCGGAGTCTCTTCACTCACGGCTGGAGCTAGTCCCGGCGGCTGCGAGGCGGAGCTGAGCGACGATTCCGCAGGTCTTGGGTATGTGTTGAGAATCAATCGTTCCCGGTTTCTTGTCAACATTGTGGTTTTTCCATTTAATGTTCTGTTCAAGACTACAAGAAGCCAGCCAACGGCAACTGGATGGTCCGAACTGTCCACGGTTCGTGGAGCCCTACCGTTGCTTGCAAACAAACTACAGGCTCTTAGGCCTCACTTTAATGGTTAAACTTTACACAATTTGACTTACCTGAGCTGTATAGACGACAAGTTACGACCCTTCCTGAGGCCACGTCCGTGTGTGTGTGTGTAAGTATGAAATGAGTAAGTGAAGCGTGTAATGATGGTCAAGTGTTCATGGACGTTCACAAGGCGCCGGTCTTCAGATGGCGCGGTCCAGATAGCAATCACAGCACCACTCTGCTCCACTTTAGCACCAGATTGGAGAGCTATTTATCACCAATTAACAATTGCTTTCAGCAAATTCGCGCGCCATGCGGTCTGGCGTCAATACGGCGTTATGGCTCAAAATATCCCAGGTTTTTGGTCAATTCGGGATTACAATTTCAACTTATCGTTAATCGCGACCAAATTATCGGTTACAACGGGCGATTCAACACGATATTTCCAAATACAATTAAATCAAAAGGGTCCCAACGACCGACATTTTTCCAACCGAAGCAAAAGTCTATCTGTCCAGTTAAGTTATGTCAAGTGTCAACATCAAAAAGACAATAGAATGTTGCCACACCAAAAATATGCGTTCAAATACGTTTTGGATGCAACATGTTCTGTCTATGAATTCTTCTATTTATTCATGAATAGATTTTTATTTCACTCTTTTGGTGTTGTTGAACATGATTACTGTTGTTTAATTGATGACTGTTTGACTATTTAATTTATAAATTATTGTGAAAAATACGGAGGAAAAAATTTTCTGACATGTTATTTGACAACCGGGCCACAGATTATTATTATTATTTATAAAAACCCTACAAAGGCAAAAATAACTTTAATTTTGAAAGGCGGTGTCAAAAACGAAAATATATACAAAACTAAAGACACCGCCTTCCGAAATTAAAGTTATTTTTGCCTTTTTGGGGTTTTAATATGGAAGTCGGTTCTATTTTTTGCTAAAAAGTTTTTTTCACGCTTTTTAGTGGATTGGTTTGTAATTTATCTAGTTACAAAAGCCAAAATGTCAACTACTTATCACCTTTTACAAAATATTGCTTTTCCCGGTGCAGAGCCGTTAATTTTTGAGGAGTTCTCCTGGTACATCACCATCAGCTCTACTTCACCATATGCATTGTGACGAGCATAAAGTGCTTAACATCCATATTCAAGTAATCTAATCGCAATCAACGAAGTACTTATTATTGAGGAGTTTCGGTGGCCATCTGGGGTCTTCATCATCAGTTCCACTTCCTCAAATGGTGCTTTTCGAGAGCAACTGCACAAGGTACTATAAGAAATACCCAAAACGCTACAGGTGTGCCTATAATATTTGAAGAATTCCGTCGAATTCTCCATGATCCCATCATCAGATCCAAACGTGACGACAATGGGACCAACTAGAAAGTATACCCTTTCAAACAAAAAAAAATATTTCCAAATCGGTCAAGCCACATCCGAGTTATGAGGTAACATACATAGACGAATTGTAAACCTCCTTTTTTTGTAGTCGGTTAAAAAAATACCTACCCACCTATATAACATAATCATTCATTCATTCCAAACCGGTCTTCCTACCCTTTGATTATATAATGTCTAGATGGAGCATCAAATGCGCGCAAACGTTTCAAAAAATATCAGCCAACTGTTGGCTATAAGTTCTTATTCTTACCCGCCGATTAGTGCCGATGTGTATTACGCGCGCTAAGTAATAAACACATAACAGCGGTAAAATGTAAATAGCACGGTATGTGCTATTAAACTGTGCCGAAATTATAAAGGAAGGGTAAAAAATACCAAACACATCACCTGACATCACCTATCATCTTATTTTCATCATTTATTTTTTATTTTTATGAACACCAAATTACGCCATATTTTATCAATGTTGTCAGTTTCTTTTTTTTTATTCTGCCAACTTAACGTCTTTTTTTGTGGGTATATTAGTATTTGAGTTCATTTTCGTTCAAAACCTTTCGGACAAAATGCCGAATAGTAGCAGGGAGTCCGATTTAGAAAACATGAAATTGAGGCATAAGTCAGGAAAAAATGACCATCCTACATGCAATTATATATCCAGTAGAAGTTCCAGCAAATATCCGGAAAATTCTTCTTGACCAGGGTCGTATTTTTATAAATTGGACATCATGGCCCGTGAGAGACTTCACGATTGTGACCAGGTGCTTTAACTGCCAGCAGTTCGGACACGCAGCCAATTTTTGCAGAGAAACTAGCCCTACTTGCAACCTCTGTGACGAAACAGGACATGCTTTCAAGGACTGCAACAACAAATGTTCTCCGCCGCAGTGTGCGACCTGCAAATGCTTCAAGAGAAAAAGTGACCATCCAACAGGAGACGCAAATTGTCCGGCTCGTAATCACGCAGAGGATAATTATATAAATTCCATTGACTATGAAGGCGCCTAGGAGCTCCAGCAACTTTTTTGTTAATTAAGCACATAAAAAGTAGGTTAACCTTTACGTATATTTAAGATATGGCCAATCAGCTAATCTGTGACCTAGACAGTTTTTCCGTGTCTGAAGCTAAAATATGTAATGTTGAAGAGTGTAAAAACTTTGTCTATACTGGGGATAAAACTTTAACATTACTTACGCTAAATATACGCAGTTTAAATCGTAAGTTTCACGGGTTTGAAGTATTGCTACACAATATTGATATAAGCTGTGATATCATTGTCCTAACGGAATGTTGGTTGTCCAAACAATCGGCTGATATACCGTGTATCGACGGATTCAACCTTTATAAAAGCGAAAGGACATTCAACCAAAACGATAGCATAGTGGTTTATATTAAAAATAATTTAAAACATTGGTAGACGAACCTCTTTTTCTAGACTGCAATTGCTTAGTAATTAAAGTTATTCCTAACACAGTAATTTTAGCTATTTATAGACCTCCATCCCAAAGTGTTGACGGGTTTCTATATTCGCTTAGCACTAATTAAGATAAATTATCATCGTTCAAAAATATCGTAATACTAGGTGTTATCAATATAAACATTGCTGCCAAGAATTTCGACAACCATACACATAATTATCTCAATATTTGCTCATTTCATGGACTTTTACCAGCTCATTATTATCCCACCCATTAAAATGGATCTTGTCTAGACCATGTTCTTATAAAATCTAAAATTCCATCCAAAACATTAGTAACTAACTCATCAGTAACCGATCATCAAGCTGTTTTACTAACATTCAAGGGCGGATCCAGGGTCACATAATCGTGGTCAAGTCACAAGAATTTATAATTTGTATTTCCTGACTCCGCTGCCACTTGGCCATCTACTGCCGATATTCGTTTACAGCGACAAACTGGAGTATTATCTAGTAACAATCTTTAAAAAATTTAATTAGTGGTCCACCTAGGTCCTGGACCCAGCCCAGGTCATGACCCCATGACCTCCCCCTGGATCCGCCCTTGCTAACATTGCATTATGCTTACCTAGAAAAAACTGCATGCGTAGCTATACTAAACTCAACATGAATAGTCTGGAAAATGACACACGACCCCGTTTACAGTGAACTTGATCCAAAGGTTTCGCTACAATATTACACAATTTATTAAAATCTGCTATTAAGAAAAATACATATACTAAAATCATTCCTAAAAAATATAGTTAACATTAAACGGCGGCATTAAATTGCGGACACCATCTAGAGAAAGGCTGATAATTGTAAACAATTAACTATCCTACTTTACGGTGAAGTTCGGGTTTGCTCAGTCTCACATAGACGCGGCTATTTATGCAAAATTACACTTCTTATAGTCTGTAGGCCTTTTCTATGGTTTCATCCGGGATTCCGGGGATCCGGGATGAACCAGCCACCCAGGTGAACTAAGCAGGTGGACCACGACCGACCGAATCCCGGTTTCATCTTATCAGAGTTCCCTTGTAAAGTATGGAACCCCTATTAATTCACCATGACTCCGTAATCCTTAACGGTTTTACTGTTTGTTATCTACGAAGCATGGGATCTAGTAATGTTGTGAAATTAAATCTAGAAAATATTTTTTTTACATCGAAACTAAATTGAAAACGAAACGAAATTGAAACAGGTTTTTTACATCGATTACTTAGAAAAAACCTGTTTTTCTAGAGTAGCGATATAGTAAGAGCAAAAATGTGGCTTTGGGTTACAATGTTACTAATCGGTAATTTTTTTCCCAATGGATAACAGTGTAACACAAAATGGTGTAACTCAACGGGAACAAAGAGTAAAACGAAACGTGTTTGTTTTGACTTTCAGTAGAGACAGTTCTTGTCTTGTAAAGTTACCAAAAGAGAAAATCGATAATGGCACATAAAATATATATTTGTAATTTTGTATGAGGGCCATTATTACAACTTAACTTACTCAAATATGAGTTAAAAGGTTAAGGTTGCGTTTCTTCTATAATTATTTATTATTAAATGCTGTATGAAATTATTTCAATAATTCAATGCAAGCTACAGCTTTCAAAGTATGACAACACTATATAGAAAAAAACAAATCTGATCCGAAAGAAGCATGGACGTCGTGTCTTTTCGCTAAAATCTTCAAAATAGATCGATATTATTTTTCTGCAAAAACCATTAGAACATGTGTTTTAAGTTCCTTATTTAGTTCGCTAGAGGAGTAGAAATATTAATTCTTATTTTCCGTTTAATTTTATCGGAACTAAGGATTTTTGTAGTTCAGGTTAATATTTTAAGAGGCTGTGAAAAAAATATTGTGAAAGTGAGCGTAGAATGGTCATAAAATGAAGTGCCACTACGAAGTTTTGTGTTTGCCGAAAGAAGCATCTGCCTCTGAAATAAAGAAGGCTTACCGACGCCTGGCACTGCAATGGCATCCAGACAAAAACTTAGAGAATTTGATAGAGGCGAAAGAACAGTTTCAGCTCGTGCAGAATGCATATGAAGTGCTTTCCGACCCTCAAGAGAGAGCTTGGTAAGTGTTGCTGAAATCTGAAGCAATCGTCATTACCTTAATGATTTGGCACCAAAATGATCATTCGATAACTGCATTCACAAGTATTGACTTTAAAACATTCAATTTTTTAGGTATGACAATCACAGGGAGCAACTATTACGTGGAGCCGGCAGCTCATATAATGATGACAGTCTTGATGTTTATCCTTATTTTAGTCCGTCCTGTTATAAAGGTTTTGGTGATGACCCACAAGGATTCTACGGTATATACAATGAGGTAAACCTTACATTTCTTTAGTTATAGTTTACTTGGACATATCAGATAAAAATAATGTTAAATCCATTCTAAATTACAGGTTTTCTCCAAACTGATTACAGAAGAAACAGACTTCCTTGATGATCCAGAGGAAGTTACCAAAATACCTACATTTGGCAACTCAGCAACTCCATATGAAGAAGTCAATGAGTTCTATGCTTACTGGATGGCATTCTCAACTAATAAAAGTAAGTACTTTCTCAAATAACTAGTAAAAAAATATTTTGTTTACTTCTTTCAATACAAATGGCAAGCATTAAATAATACCATTTAAAATAATTAAGTATTGGGTTTTTTCAAGCTACTCAATCAAAATATGTGTGTGGCAATCCTCTTTTTTCACTGGATTTCTAGTTCAGGAATTTCTTGTGTGTCTTTAGAACACCCTGCCAAAGTTTCATCATAATCCGATCTATGGTTAAAGGATGTATACAGGACAAACCTACAAATATTTATTTATATCAGTTGCAAGGCAACCAATATGCCCAATATGCCTAGAAATGCTTCTTGCACATCCTCACATTTATTCTATAAATAGCTTATGCCCGTGACTTTCAGTTTCCTAAATCAATTATAGACTATACTTATGCCCAGACTTAATAGCTATATAACCAAAAAAAATTGTAATAAGTCTAGTTGTTCCGGACAGAGCAGAGCAGATACAAGCAGATAAACAGAGGACAATTTTTTTCATTCTTGTTCCATTACTATTTCTTAACAAAAAAGCATTTGAAGGGTTCAAACGTTTTTTGTAAATATATCCAATGTTCTGTACTACACTTTTTATGGTTTTATTATAATATGTATTGATTTATTTCTTAAAATTTCCAGGTTTTGTGTGGCTAGACCAATATGAAATCTCACAGGGTGATAACAGGAGAGTCATAAAATTGATGGAGAAAGAAAACAATAAAATTAGGCAGAAAGCACGCAAAGAAAGGAATGAAGAGATTAGGAGACTTGTAAGCTTTGTCCGCAGGAAGGACAAGAGAGTCATAGAGCACACTAAATTGTTGCAAGAGAAAGCCGAAGAAAATAAACGAAAGGTATGCTAGCATTGCAAGCAATATTTTACACATTGGCACTAATAAGCATTTCCTAGACTTAAATACATTATTATCCTCTACTATTGTTGGGTTGGTTCAGCATGCCCCTTTCTGTACTTCTCCCTGTTTTTTTTAAATTCAGGTTCTATGTATAAATTGCTTGAAGGATCAAAACAAGTAATCTGTCCACAATTTCTTTGGTCTTTCACAATCTTTATCATCATGAATGTTATATTACAAAAGTTGTCTAATAGGGTATTTGGCTCTGTTTGAACCCTTCAAAATTAATTAAGATTAATATCTTTTGTATAACTGGTGGATGAGAAAATTCAAATAACTGAGAAAGGCATTATATTCATGAAGAGAATGTAATAATCACAAGCTTAAATTAATAATAATTAGTAAATTCTTTATTAATATTTTGTCAAAAAAAATTAAAAACGAAACTAATTAGATATTTTTTAAGTAGAAGGCTAACATTGTGTTTCCACCAGCCGGGCAGCCCCTTCAATACTTTCTTATACTAATATTTTACATGCTTTTTGCTTTTTTTCTGTTTAAAATATTCTGCAAAAATAAATGCAAGTAAATAGCTATAAAGCAATATAGTCTCAATTAGACATGCAAAATAGTAAAATTTTGTTTGAAGTGTCATGAGAAAAGAGTTCATGGAAGGAATTAGGGGAGTCCTATGCATTGGGACAGTACAAAGTCTAGAAAAATAAATCTTAAATGCATACAAAGTTACTGTCTATGAGGATAGCCAGAAATCACAGACTAACTTCAAATATGATGTTTATTAATTACTAGCGACCCGCCCCAGCTTCGCACGGGTGCAATGTTTTATATTAAATATACTATAGAATGTCTTTATATACATCGTTGACAGTCTTTTTGTCATTCGACATACATATTCTCTTTAGTAATTACTCTTGAAAGTGCGACACATAATTTACCATGGGAAAAACATTCAACGCTCAAATCTAAGCAACATAGGCACGCTCGCCGTGCCTCCGCCGGCACCGTGCGGCGACCGCTATGTCCTTGCATTTTAAATCTGTAATCTTCGAAACTATTTATTTAAATTATATTCTGTAAAGAGCAATATTGATTTATATTAAATGCACAATGTATTTATGGTACTTAATTGGATAAGGATTAGTGCTGTATTGCTTAAAATTGCTTCGTAAAATATGCTCGTATTTCTCGTAAAAAGTAAAGGATAAAAAATGGTTGTTGTGGGTTATCTATAAGAGATAGACAGATGCCATCGAGGACATTTTTGTTGACCTTTTTAAGGTGTACAATACTGTAGTACATTATTTTGATCTATCTCGTAGGGTTCAGCCAGCGTTTGCAAAGCAAGCGCAAAAAAATGTGTTTATTTGCGACATCACATTAGAAACCTCAAAAATTATCAGTGTTTCTCTACTATATTATGCATGTTATATATTTAAAAACCTTCTTATTAAATCACTCTTTCTATTGAAAGAAACTGCATCAAAATCTGTTGCATAGTTTTAAAGATTTAAGCATACATAGGGACAGACACAGGGATGCGACTTTGCTTTATACTATGTTAAGATATTCCTTAAGAGCCATTAGACGTTTTTCCGCAAATTTCTAAGATTTCAATCGCCTGCTTTACCATCTTACGTCATACTTTGAATTTTTAAAATACACGTCTAAAATAGATCAATTATTAATGAAGTGTTTCGTCGTTTCACATTTACTTAAAACATGTGCATCGCTTTGTGGTGAGTTATCTCCCAAAAGTAGTTTACTGAAAAATCATCGTAGAGTCAACTTCAGATTCCGGAATCTATGACTAATGTTCACAAATTCAGGTGAAAAAAATATGGATAGTATAAGATATATACTTGATTTGTGAACTAATGTTCAATATTCAGGATTATTTATTGCATTATTTAGAAAAAAAATAAAAACTATTGTCTATTTTTAGGTGCCGTAGCGCAAATTTGTCGCGATTATTCGCATTTAATAAGGCGCAATTTCGATAAAAAAAAATTACGTCAAAATAAACTTTGTTCTGTCAAAAATTCAAATAAATAGTTTTTATGACAATGCGATCATGTAATTTTGTAATAACATGATTTTAAGAACGCTCTAAATTACTATATATTACGTTGCCCAAGCTAGCTGCATTCAGTACGGCGCGAGCGCCCTCCGAGGTAGGACGTATTTAAATTTTTTCCGCGTCCCGACAGTCGAGCGCACGTATTGAGAACGCTAACTATACTACGACTACGCGGGTTTTGATACTCGTATTTTTTTTTTTAAGAAATATTTTTAGTGCTTTATACGTAATTGTTTTAGCTATGGAGAACAGGCACGGTGTATACCATTGTGTCAAAAAAGGGAAACGCAATAATTATGCATCATTAAAGAATGCACATGAAGCAAGGTACATCTTTTTTAACCGACTTCAAAACAAAAGGAGAAGGTTCTCAGTTCGTCGGATTTTTGTATGTATGCTCCCCGATTACTTGAAGACGGTTAGACCGATTTCAAAATTTTATTTTTTTGTTTAATAGGGTATACTTTCTTATTGTTTCCATTGTCATCACGTCAGGATCTGATGATCGAATCATGGAAAAATCGAGGGAACTCTTCAAATATTATAGGCACACCTATAGCGATTTGGATATTTTTTGTAGTAACTTGTGCAGTTGCTCTTGAAAAACACCATTTAGTGAAGTGGAACTGATGATGAAGACCACAGATGGCCACCGGAACTACTCAATAATAAGTATTTCGTGGGTTGCGATTCGATTACTTGAATATGGCTAAGCACTTTATGCTCGTTACAATGCATAATTATGGTGAAGTAAAGCTGATGGTGAAGTACTAGGAGAACTCCTCAAAAATTAACGGCTCTGCATCGGGAAAAGCTATATTTTGTATGAGGTGATAAGTAGTTGACATTTTGGCTTTTGTAACTTAATAAATTCCAAATTAAAAAGCGTTAAAAACACTTTTTAACTAACTTTTTGGAAGTCGGTGTCCAAACACGAAAATACGAAAAAAAAACCGACGAACGAAAGCAAATTCGGTTTTATTTTTTGTTTAAAAGTTTTTTGCATTTATAATATAAAGTAATACTTTGATGTAGTCTAAATTTAGGGCTACCAACGTTTTGAGAAAAAAAAAATCACAAATAATCACAAAAGATAGAAGCACTTAAGAAATTAAACCCTAACTGTTGTTCAGTACTGTAGAACTATAAATACAATTTAACGAATGTCATATTTCTTTATTGATTTATTTTTAAACCTACTTAAAAAAAGGAGGAGGTTCTCGATTCGACTGTATTTTTGTAGTAGTTTTAGTAGATGGCTAGACCGATTTAGAAAATTCTTTTTTATTTGAAAGGATTTACTTCAAGGTGAGTTCCATTATCATCAAGTTAGGATCTGATGATGGAATCATGGAGAAATTGAGGGAACTCTTCAAATATTATAGGCACACCTATAATAAGTATTTCGTGGGTTGCGATTCGATTACTTGAATAAAATTTCTAAACAATTTATGCCCGTCACACTGCATATCGTGAAGTAAAGCTGATTTTGAAGTACCAAGAGAACTAAACGCTATCGTCCCTGCATTAGAAAAAAAAATATTTTTCAAAAGGTGATACAAATTTGACGTTTAGGCTTTTAAACTGGGTAAATTACAAACCAACCCACTAAAAAGCGACATATAATCAAACTTTAAAAATAAAACACTGCAAAGTGAAAAATTACTTTAATTTCGTGTCTTTGGTTTTGTAGTATCGTTTTTGATAATGAATTCTTCGGAATTCATTATCAAAAAAAGTTATTTTTCTCTTTGCAGTGATTTTTGTAAGTCGGGTTTATTTTTTAATACAAAGTTTATTTTATTTGAGATAAAATAAATAAATAACAAGATACCACGGCCACGGAACTTAAGGGCTGCTGATGAAACAGGGTGGATTTTTAGTCAGTAGAAGTCTAGCACTCCCATCCTCCACCTAGAGCGGGAAAACTCATTTATTGCATTTTCCACCCCAAAATAAAAGATAAAATAAATTTTATTGCAATCGTATTAATCCTGTAACTTTAGACCTTGGGCTTGATAATGCAATGGAACTTTCGAACGCAAACGTAAATATTATTTGGACTATTTATTTATGTAGTTACTTCAATTTAGGTGTTGAACCGAATGGTCGTCATCAAGCATTGTCTTTTCAGTTACCCTTCAGAGTGACTGTGTAGTTTCTAGTCTATTCAGTGGTAAATTATTATATCTTATCTTAAATTTTATAGGAATAACCACCCGTTGCAATAGTAAATACTTTTTGGACTTTCTATATTTCTTTAGTTCTGAATTTAGTTAATACGAAACAGCATTACTTATATAAATAGGGTCTTCTACAGCGTGCCTTTTGTTTGGGACCCGGTATTTTGGTAATATTGAAAACGCCATAATCACAGAAAGATAAAGTAGGTAGGAAGTTATCAGAGCTCGAATAAAAGGTACCTGGTAAAAAAGCCGAAAAATTTAAGATAATATATGTAAATAACGGCGATAGTCTAAACTATATATTTGAAACAGCACCAGTGTATAATCATATATACAACGTGTAATTTAAAGGGTATATACATACCGAGTGCACGGCTTCTTTGGATGATAACAAACGATATAGCAAGGGTTTTCTAATCTTATGTCTATATGTGTGGGGCTTATTAGAAATTTCAATACATTGATACCAGAGACCGAATTTTTCAAATTAAGAAGAACGAAGAGAATTATCGTGTTATTGGCTAGTGACGTGGAAAGTGATGACCCTCATAGTGATGTGACACGTTTGTTATTATTGGTATTCAAGAAACATATGAAACCGATAATTTGGGGTCAATTCTGTGAGTCACTTATTTTGAGCTGAAACTTTGCATAGAGACTCCATACCAGATGTTGTCTTCAGTCCTTTTGGATAGATATGGGGTTTCCGTTACACGTTGTATATGATTGCATAGGTAGAAAATTTTGAACGTACAAAAATCTTCAGATATGTAGTGCAACAACTACTTGTCTGAAGATAAACTAACTAACTAACTTTAGGGTAATATATTTTAAATAAGTTATACAGGTTATAATGGAATATACATAAACCCTTAAATGGGGTAATTGTACTCATTATTATGAACGTGAAAATCATCATCAGCTGTTTAGTAAATTTTGTCCAGTTATGCACATTTATAAATGAACGAGGTCGTCTATTCTTTTTCGCAATTTTAAGGTTGGTCCCATAGTAAAAGATATTCATAATGATGAATACAATTACCTCTTTTCCAGTTTTACGTATGTATATTTCATTACAAAGTTAAAATTCTAAAATGCAAATTTTTATTTTTTAGAATAATTATAAAGTGCATGGAAGGCGAATAATAGATTGTCAGTACTTTTGGAGTCAATTAATCAATATAAGTAAACACAGGGAAAAGTTCGGCTACAGTATGAGCTATCTAAAAATAGAAAAAGAGAAACGGATGGGTCTCATATCCAAATTTTACTTGAAATGTAAGATGTGTGTATCTTGCTTTATTCTGAAAACTTCAGACCCCAACACAACTGAAAAATTTAAACTCAATCAAGGCGCGGTATATGGTTCAATTATGACAGGAATATATATTTTTGTATAGACACACCAACACTTTTTCTTACTTGTAACCTATTTGTAGAAATAAATATCATTTACAATTTAACGTAAAAAATAACCTTCCTTCTGAAACAGTTTATTAAAAAATAAATATCGGAAACTACAACTCATAACTTACGTGCGTACGTACGTACGTACACAAAAAGTGTGATTTTTCTTAGTTAAGTAACACCGATTTTACACTTTTGAGTTTAATTTTGTTGAAGTCGGTTGTCACATAACTTCCATTTTTCTTTTAAATATATACTTTATACATGTCTTTCATTTTTTAAATCTTAAGTCATTTAAGTAATCAAATCTCTTTCTTATAAAGACGATTATAACAGCTCAAGATTGTTTAGTCCGACTCGACACTCTTTCTACACTATTAGTGTTGTTTATGTGTGCATCGCCACGCATACATGCCGATTTTTACCTAAACTCGAGCGTTCAAATTTTTAAAAATGGCTCTTAATTTACATTAATATATCTGATCTAATATACATTACAATATTTAAAATCATGTTAATTAGGTTTGGTACTGTTACTCCTTGCTATTCTGTAGCCTAGCTACGAGAACAGCAGTTCACCCAGCCAGTTATTTTGTTTTATAGTACATATAATTATATTATATATTATGTAGTTACCTTGCAGATGTAATTTATGTAACAATCTCTCTTTTTTATGAATGAAGATTATATTATATTAAAATATATACAATGATTGTGATTTGAGTTTTTCCTCTAGAACTTGTTTAGGCCATTTTACAAACATTCTTTCATTTCTGTTTTCAGGCTGAACAATTAAGAAGAGAAAGGATAATACAGAGACAGAAAGAAATAGAAGAAGCGAAGAAAAAAGAAGGTGAAAGTTCCTTCTTGCAGAGTGAAGACTATCAGAAGAAGTTGAGTGAGATTGAATCTCTTCTGGCTGAAGAATTTGGACTATCTTCTGATGATGACACTATTAGCGAAGGGGGCATGGAAAGCAGTAATGAAGAAAGTTCTAAGACTGAAGAGGTGAGAGTGGAGAAGGACTTAAATGTTAGATAGCCATTTGCATGTTTTTTTTTCAATCAGTTTTTACAGCTAAACATGACAATAAAGCTGCAATAAAAAATGATAAATGGCATACATTATTATTTATTGAGCTTGTATGCTGTCACAGGCATTATCAATGCTGCTTTAATAACATTCATATTTTTTCAATCAAACAGGCATACACCAGAACTAATATTGAAAACTAAACGCAAGATGATACTTATACTTGACGAAATCCTTCCTGTCATTTGTCATATCCTAAATTATTCCTTATCCTCTGGTGTCTTTCTATCTCTATGGAAAGAAGCTAGCATTACCACAGCTCTTGTTAACATTACTGACGATATAAGATCAGGAATGGACTGTGGGAAACTGGCGGTCCTTTCCTTACTTGATTTCAGTAATGCTTTTAACACTGTTGATTTTGATGTCTTGCTCGGGATACTGTGCTCTCTTAACATATCTCCAACAGCTATTGATTGGTTTCGTAGTTACCTGTGTGGCCGCCGACAACGTATTTGCATTGAAGGTTCATTGTCTGCATGGTGCAATACTACTTGCTGGCCTACCGCAGGGGGGCGTTCTCTCTCCTCTTCTTTTCGCCATATTTATAAATTCAATTTCTAATGAACTTCTCTCATCCTACCACCTTTATGCTGACGATCTGCAAATTTATTCGCAAGCTCCCGTTGAAGATTTGTCTGAGGCGGTGAAGACAGTGAATAAAGATTAAGCGCGTATTTCTGATTGTAGTTTGGATCATGGTTTGAAGGTTAATCCTGCGAAGACTAAAGTCATTATTGTTGGCAGTCCTAGGCTACGTTCCAAAATTGACTGGACGACCCTTCCCCAAATCGTTTATTAATCGTTGTTATACCTTACTGTGACTCACTAAGTGACCTTGGTATTTATATTGATAAGGATTTGTCTTGGGGTCCCCAGTTGCAGGAAGTGAGCCGCAAACTGTTTGCCTCTGCGGGGTCTTTACGCAGATTGCGCAATTTCCTGCCGACTGCCACTAAAACTGCGCTTGCCCAATCTCTTCTTCTCCCTATCCTCGACTATGCTGATGCAAGTTATCCAGATCTGACTGAAGTGCAGCTAACTGCACTTCAGTGAGATCTGGATAACTAAGCTTGAGCGACTCCAAAATTTTTGTATCAGATTCATATTTGGTTTGCGCAAGTATGATCATGTTTCTGAGTATCGCATTAAACTCAAGTGGCTGCCTATCCGCCTTCGCCGGAATACACATAATTATTTTATCATTACTCTACAGTATTCTTTTCAGTCCAACGACTCCCTTTTAATTCAAAGAACGATTTAAGTTCCTTCATGACACACATGGTAGAGATTTGAGATCAGGGACCGTTCAAGTATTACGTAAGCACTATAGGGGGGCGTGGGGGTCTTTGCTTTGCTTATTTTTGATGACATGGAGGGTGGGGGAATCTAGATGGTGATTACGTCAGCAGTAATTATTTAATTTTTTAAACATATTAGCAACACACATTGTCTATGCTTCAAAACGAAATGCATTTACGGGCATTCCTACAAATAATTGTTGAATTCCGTGTCAGTAAAGTTTATTTAAATGAATATTATGTATGTAAGTAAAATTATATAGGTATATAATCTCGGGCAAAATTCCTCCTTCATGAAAGTCGACAGATGTTCGGTCGGCGATCTCACCACAAAAGAATTAATAAAAATAATTACTGGCGAAATATCCAATCATTAGAAATGTTAAGTTCGTATAGTTTGGTTTTCAATATTGTTTAAGAACGAGTAAACTTTATTGTATCTAACTGGTAGTTTTAATTTTATATCAATATAATCAAAAGTCCAGGAATCAGTCCCTAATGCAATGGGATCACTTGTAATAAAAATTACCCATGGACCCCTTAAATGGGTCAACTCACGAGACAACCGGTAATGACTCAAAATAATTTAGTATACTACTGCAAAAATAAGATTCTGACAATGGAACTCAATATTTTATGCTGATACCCTCTACATATTATTTTATAATCAATATTTTGTTTTATCATTTCAGGCAAGTGAAACATCAAAGGCAACAGCTAAATCTTCATCAAAATCTAAACCAGCATTGAGAAATCTTTATTGTTCAGCTTGCAACAAACTATTTAAAAATATAAAATCTTTTGAAAATCACGAGAACAGTAAGAAGCACAAAGAGAATGTAGCTAACATGACATTTGATAATGATGATATTGATATATCAGATAATGAAAATGAGGATGCAGATTTTAATGAAGTTCCAGTAAATGAGGAAAAGGGTGAAGGTGATAAAGTGAATGGTCAGACAAAAGATGAAGGTGAACAAATAGAAAACTCCACATCAGATATTGAAGACAATGAAGATAATGATTTTAGGGAAACTTTAAGTGATGATTCTGATAAAGTTCAGGTAAGTTTACAGCAGCATAGTTGATTATTTTAATGAAAAGGGGTCAATTAACAACATAAGTTGGTGTGCATTGCTCCTATGAAGATTTGAGTTGTGGCATACCTATGGTACTTTCTTTCAAGTCAAAATGCTGCTGTGATACAGCTCAGCTTAGCAAAACACTCTGCAAAAAAACTCACAATCTCTATTTACGATACGGATTTTTTATTTCTTGAAAAAAGTAGACCTAAAATTAAAGCAAAAAGAACAGTCGAACGCATCAATTACGATCAGCTAGACGCAGATCTTAAGTTAGCTGAATTTAGTCTCGATACATATGACTAATCCAAAAAATCCACATGCTGCGGCAGACTTATTGGTTAATCTCATAACGCGGGTTATAGAGACAAATACAAAAACAATCAAAATCTCTAACTGTAAAATCATGAAGCCATGGATCACTCCTGGCCTACTTCGCTGTATTCGACATTGAGATAATTTACATAAAAAAATGAAAACTGACCCGGAGAACTATAGCTTAAAAACAACTTATACAAGATATAGAAATTTTTGTAATAAGTTATTAAAATATTCTAAAAATGAGTACGACAGGAGGAAAATCAGGGATTCTGGGAAAAATACGAAACAGCTCTGGTCAGCTATTAATGGTATAACTGGTAGGGTCAAGAAGAGAGACGCCGCATCAGATTTGTTATCCATTTCAGCAACTCCAAAACTATCTGTTAATGATGTCAATGACTACTTCGCGGAGATTGATAAAAACCTTGCTGAGAATATCATGAAGCGGTCAGTGGTATCGCCTAGTAATATCTCTTGCAATATCTCGCACTCTATGGTTCTGTTGCCAACAGACGAAGCGGAAGTTACAAAATTAATATTGTCGCTTTGCAATGAATGTTCTATGGGATGGGACCGAATATCTAACAGTCTCCTTAAAAAACACATAGCCATAGTAGTCCCACCTGTAACTTCAACCAATCTCGTTCTCAAGTCAGGTAAATTTCCCAGGGCATTTAAAAAGGCCATTATTCACCCGATCTTCAAGGATGGGGACAGAAACCGCTCTATCCAAGATTCTTGAACCGATCATGAACAGTAGACTAGTTGATTACTTGGAGAAATAATATACTTCTACCTTGTCTCTCCCAATACGGATTTGGGCTCGGTAAATCGACTTCCGATGCTGTTCATGGTCTAACCAATTATATCGTCACAAACATGGATGCTGGCCGTAAAGTCTTGGGGATCTTTCTCGATCTTGCCAAAGCATTTGACATGGTTTCTGTACCTGTACTCATTGGGAAGATGGAACAGCTTGGAACTAGAGGGGTCCAATTAAAACTATTTGAGTGAGCGTACTCAGAGTGTGAAAATAGACAAGCCGTCAGTAATGACTCCCTATATAGACAATGGAAAGCAAAAAGAAAACCATTACATCCACCCACTCACTCCACACACACTCACTATACACGCACCTACATCTCCACTTAATACTAATCCCACTAACAATATTATTATTATTAACCGACTTCAAAAAAAGGAGGTTCTCAATTCGTCTTGAACTTTTTTTTTTTTATGTATGTTACCTCATAACTCGGAGATGGCTGGACCAATTTGAAAAATTCTTTTTGCTTTTGAATGGGTATACTTTCTAGTTAGTCCCATTGTTACGAAATCAGGATCTGATAATGGGATCCTGGAGAAATCGAGGGAACTCTTCAAATATTATAGGCACACCTATAGCGTTTTGGGTATTTCTTATAGTACCTTGAGCAGTTGCTTCCGAAAAGTACCATTTGGGGAAGTTGAACCAACGAATTAGGAATGATATAGAAATATAACTCTCTAACGAAGCCTGCTAAAACATGGTTCCAAACTCATACCACTAAACTGATAATACGAATGCAACACGCGCACAAACAAAACAAAATACTTTGCTAAATTTATTTTCTGCGCATGGATCCGTCAATTCATTCATTTGGGGCGCTATTTTATTTAGTAAGATAATGTTAGAGTGAAACTGAAATATCGAATCAAGCGAGTGCGAACGAGATGGATTGTTTTGTGACTTCGAGCGGCGAGGATGGTGTTATGCAGTATGCAGTAGGAGTCAGTCATTTATTATGAACTCAAATATTATAAATTAATATTAAACTTCTTTACATTAAGTTTACAAAAAGTGTAAAGCTTCATAAAAGGGAATGCCCGTCGGCCATATAAAAAAAATCCTGAAATGAACAAGAGTGAAATATACGCTAAATGTTACTACAAATCGTAGGCAACCCATTACAATTTCAATAATTATAAAAAAAACTAGGTAGAAGTCAGTTACAAACCTTTTTCTGAAATATTGGTCGTAATAAGTCTAGGTTTAAGGATACCAAGTCATCGTTTAGGCGGGTCCAACCTAAGTCCGTGTTTAAAAATGGGTATCGTGTCCACAACTAAAATCAAAATCTTCGAAAATTGACCATAGTCGTTGCTATACCATAAAAAAGCAATCCGTATGTAACTCAATTCGCAAGCGCTATTGTATAATCAAGTAAACAAACAATCGAAAATGCAATAGTGTCAAACTATCAGTCTGTCAGTAGGTAAGGCAAAGGAGATGTGATTCATACAGCCTACGATACGTTTTCTATTCAAAAAATATTTGATTTTAATTAATATTGACATGCATATATTATTTTTTTAGATTTACAGTACACATAGGTCGAATTATATTAAATTAATAATTACTATGCACTAAATCTGCAAACTAATTCGTTAGAAATTATTTTACGATTCCTGTTTGGCTGAATGCCACTTACTAGTGTCAAATAAACACTGACCTCCAATAAAAATAAGAATGAATTAAACGGATATCAGGTTAAATATTTTAATGATTTCCATATTTTTATATCCTACTTAAACAAACTTGAAAATTATTTCATTATACATATTTTATGTTAAAAAGAATTAAGGACTATTCGCAGTTTCTGTCCATTTCAAGCATTTGGACAACACACTTTGGAAACGAATAAGTTATTTTATTACTTACCTGATACCTATTTTAAATGGAAATCATTATTTCCTCAGGTTCTACCGAATTTCATATTTATTAATCTCTTAAAGTACATAAATAAGGTAAGAACTCAATAACTAACCCTGCATCAGAAGAGCGTTAGGCTTATAAGCTCTGAAACTAGATAATGTGTGAATAGAGTAAATTTAATATACAAGGTGGTTTTTAAAAAGTACGAGCCTAAATTTAAGGGTACTCAAGGTACTCAAAACAAAACTTTGTTGTTTAGGAAAACGGACAGCAATATCTCCTAAATATTGGCTCGCTCTATTTATCAGCTCATATACGGAGTGCCGATTTAATGACCTACATTGTTTCAACGTGGTGTAATACCTACTGATAACATAAAACACATTAGACGTGATTTAACATTTGTATTCTTAAGCAATCCTTAAATTAAGTTATTAGGATTTACCAGAATTTTTCACGAAATGCTGTGCAACAGTACTAACCGTACAAATAGGTACAACTGATTTTTTAGCATACGATAGCCAGTGCGTGACGAATATATGTCTTCGTTACCAAAATGTATGGAGCAAACCCTACTGGCATTAGTTGGTAACCAGTCATCCTCTCTTTTTTCTAAGCGGACTGCTGCAATCCACTGTAGTCGTCGAATCTCTTTTTTGGGGAAACTAAAATAAGAAACACACAGGCAAACCAATCCATCCAATTTATAAAACTGTACTTAATATAAAATATATAAAGTAGTTAGGTATTAAAAACTGGCTGGCTACCTGTTGCATAATACTGACAACTCGTGGTTGTCTATACCAAAATAAAACACGAAATTATTTTAATTACGAGTGATAAGCTATCCCAGTTAGTTTTTTTTTACTTCCTTTTTCCGCCTTTTACACCAACTTACTACACAGGAGGTCATTTTTATCCCTCAGAAACGAGCTTTTTCTTGGATTTTTCACTAATCAACACGATTCTGGCATCTGTCACTGAGCGCACGTCAGACTGAGTGGCGCTTTGATTGTATTTTGTTTTCCCCGCCTACTTGATTGTATTTTTGCGTGGAACCATTTTTGAGCGGAGTTCGTGTTCTATATCATACCTAATTCGTTGAGTTGAACTGATGATGAAGACGACAGATAGCCACTGAAACTGCTCAATAATAAGTATTTCGTGGATTGCGATTCGATTACTTGAGTACGGATGTTAAACACTTTATGCTCGTCACAATACGTATGGTGATGTAGAGCTGATGGTCAAGTACCAGGAGAACTCCTCAAAAAATAACGGCTATGCATCGGGAAAAGCAATATTTTGTAAAAGGTGATAAGTTGTTGACATTATGGCTTTTGTAACTAGATAAATTACAAACCGACCCACTAAAAAGCGTGAAAAATTTTTTTTTTTTTGCAAAAAATAGAACCGACTTCTATATCAAAACGCTACAAAGCCAAAAATAACTTTAATTTCGGAAGGCGGTGTGAAAAAAAAAAGAAAATCCAAAACCAATAACACCGACTTCCGAAATTAAAGTTATTTTTGGCTTTGTAGCGTTTTGATATACACTCGAGAGCAATGAATCCGGGTCACTTAAAGAATCCTAAAAATCTCGGAAACTAAAAATGCTAGGTTAATGCAATAAATTGTATTTAATAGACAATGTAATACTCCTTAAATGAAGGTATTAAAACTTCTTAGTTATTGTAAAGTTATATCATAAAAAAATCAAATTTGAAAAAGGGCCACTTTCGAAGATGGAACTACGAAATTACAGCATTTGGTTTTGCTTTTGTTTGTAATCTGTCATTTATGTGGGTACATAAACCATGTTGATAGTGCTCTATATTCATTATTCAAGCTGAAATTATGTCGCTTACGCCTGAAGAATACACCAGAATACTTACAATGCTGGAAACCGGCCGGAGTCAGTGCGATACAGCCAGGACTGTCGGTGTGTCGCTGTCAACAGTACAAAGAGTTCTCCGACGCACAGTGTTTGATCGGACCCAAAAAAAATCCCTATGCTGTTTATTATGTAAACTGATTAAGAAATGCATTTAAAATGCAAGACTAGAACACCCAAGTGTCTACTTCATATACTTTTTTTTAATATAAAATAATAAAACTTACGTGAACTTTAACCTAAAAAAATGTTAAATATTTTCTGTAAATTTAATGAACCAAGATAATGTTTTCAAATAAATACAGTCTAATGGAAAAACTTTAGGCGCATGTTTGTTAGTTTTTATTTTTAGAAAATCACCTATAGATACCAAGTAATTTAATTTTTTTCATATTTTCGTTTTTAATTTTTTTCTCCATAAAACCTCAAAAGTGCGACTTGTGACTAGCATAGAAATATTCCTCGTAATAAGGCCTATCACTGATAAAAAAACCACGTTGCACAATTGCGGCCTTTGGGAATTATGTGCCATTTAGTTCAAAGGTCAAATGGTAAGAAATAGGGTTGTCGCTTAAAGGTCAAACAAATATAGGTATATTTTTTGTAAATAATAAATAAATTTCTTTATGGTACTGACACTAAACTACTTTAAAACATCATTGGTTAATACACTTTTTATTTTGGAACCACATCCAAAAAATAGCCTACTCATACAAATCGCTTTCGTTGCTTAATATTAACGTGCAGCCATCATCATCTGCATTATCATCATCCAATGAAACAGATCCATCCAATGATGAGTCTCCATCTTCATCTTCGCCTCCTGCTAATTGCAAAAGCTGCTTGTATGAACTTCGACGTAAAATGTGGTGTGACATAGAAATCAATGGGTTTGATGATTCTAATGCACGGTGAAAAAGGTCGACCATGGTTTGTATCTTGCTTACTTTGCGGCAGTGACGTTCCCTATCAGACCGCCAGAATTTGTTGCGTGATTCGGCCGGTTGCTCTGAGAGCATCCCGACAGGAAGTGAACTGGATTCAATAATCTCTTCTCCATGCACTAGGATTTTGTGAATAGTGACAGTCATCGGGTGCCAATTATACAATTGGACGTACTTTTCTGCGAGCGTGCGGCAAAAATTGCTAAACTTTTTTGCGTCTATAGGATAGTCACAAGATATTGTGACAAGTATCCTTGTCACAAGATATTGTGACAAGGATAATATGCAATCTGTCGACTAACCATGCATCCAAACCTAAAATCTCAGTAAATGTGCCACGGTATTTATCTGATACTGTTTTCCAGGCTGAATTGCCATCATTTGTCGTTCCGGCATTAGGTTTCATTTCAGTCTGAATGCGTTTCTTTCGTTACTCAACTATTTGGCTTTCAGGGCTACCCTTACTGATTCTCCATTTTTGTACCACGGGATCATTTTTATAGCTAAGATGCAACAGAAACTCAAAAACACGTATCCACGCATGAAGTGGATTGATACCGTGTCGCATATTTTCTTTTATGGTTGGTTTTTGATACTACATTAATTCCAAATCATTGAAATTACTAGCCGTAAGCTTACAAAATGGGCATCTTAACTGTGAAGATGTTCCAGTAATTATATTGAGGACCTTACCATCAGTAACGCTTAATGTCAAGTCACAATCAAATGTTATGTTGTGACCTTCTGAAGTTTGTGTAGTTATTGGTGTCAAACTTCTGATCTGTTCTTCTACAAATGTGTTTTTCGAAAGGTATAAGATCACCTGATTCTTTTTTGTACTGGATGTGCAGCAGTCGACAAAATCGATACGATTGGGGTGTAGGATTGAGCCAGGCAATGAAATGTATGTCGACTACGATTCGTAAAGGAATAAAAGTTGTGGCGAAAAGGCTACTTTCGTTGATGGAGATATCTGTGATCCAGTTTAGAGTGTAATACTTCACAACTTCCGCAAGTAACCAGAGCTCCTAGTATAAGCTACAAACAAGACCTTAAAATCAGAAAACGAATCATGAAGTCATTAGAAGGCGAACTTCAGAGTAAAGTGATAAAATCTTTTTCTTCTACGGTCTCCCCAGATGATGGAAGCAAGATAACATCAAAAGCTTCAAAAGATTTAGAAAAAGTAATAAAACTTTGTTTAGAGTCACCGAAGGGAGCGTCAATGGTTTTAAAACAAGTTTCGACAGTCACCAAACCTTTTACACCAGAGGAAGCTTTAGGTGTCATTATTGATAGAAAACTGAGTGTGGAGACTTATAAACTCTTGCGGCGGGATTTGAATAGTCGAGGATACCCTGCTTACCCACCTTATCATGAAATTTTAATTGCAAGATAGCATGCTATCCAACTGAAGACTTAAAAGTTTCTGAAGTCGAAGCGTCAGTTTCGTTGCAGGGACTACTGACACACACTTTGCAACGAATTGTTCGGAGTTGTGAGGCTACTTTCATCGAATATTGTCTTTTCGCCACAACTTTTATTCCTTTACGAATCGTAGTCGACAAACATTTCATTGCCTGGCTCAATCCTACACCCCAATCGTATCGATTTTGTCGACCGCTGCACATACAGTACAAAAAAGAATCAGGTGATCTTATACTTTCCGAAAAAACATTTCAACACAACAAAAAACAAAACAGATCAGAAGTTTGACACCAATAACTACACAAATTTCAGAAGGTCACAACATAAAATTTGATTGTGACTTGACATTAAGCGTTATTGATGGTAAGGTCCTCAATATAATTACTGAAATATCCTCACAGTTAAGATGCCCATTTTGTAAGCTTACGGCTAGTAATTTCAATTATTTGGAATTAATGTCTTATCAAAAACCAACCATAAAAGAACAAAATTAATAGTTTAAAAAACCAAAAACACGCTTTTAAGACTAATGTAATGAGCAGAAATTAGAAATGTTTACTAGCAGGCAGTCCAAGGTTCCATCAGCCACCTTCCAATTCCATCGTCAGACCAGCTCGATGGTACCATAATATTGTATTGTCGTCTAATCTACACATAACTGCCCAGTTTCATGTTGATACAACAATTAGAAGTACGTTTAATTCAGATTCTTAGATTTTATTGCATATTTAAATCGTTACAGATCGACCTAATAATAAATCTATGGATTACGCGGTAATTCAAAAAGGTTAAGAAAACCGATAACGGATTTCCTTTAGGTTTGTTATAACCTTGAAACCTGGTCGTGTTCAAAGTCCATTACGTGGCCTTTCTCACAAGTGCAAACACGACTATGATATTATATTCCATCATGGAATGCCCATGCCTATCTTCCGGCTTTATCATCAGAACTTAACCTAATCGAACCTTGAAACCTGGTCGTGTTCAAAGTCCATTACGTGGCCTTTCTCACAAGTGCAAACACGACTATGATATTATATTCCATCATGGAATGCCCATGCCTATCTTCCGGCTTTATCATCAGAACTTAACCTAATCGTGGTCTAAGTTCATTACAAGACTTTTCTAAGAACTCCAAAACAGCTATGATACGATTTTCCATCATGAAGTTCCAGTTCATATCTTCCGGCTTCATCATCAGATCAGTTTGACAGTACCATATTATTGTATTGTCATCAGAACTACATACAGCTGCCAATTTTCATTACGTTACGACCCTTGGAAGATAGTTAAATTAGTTACCTTAGATTTCATTACATAGTTACATACAGGTCGACCTAATAAAAGCGTGTTAATATGCGACACGGTATCAATCCACTTCATGCGTGGATACGTGTTTTTGAGTTTTTGTTGCATCTTAGCTATAAAAATGATCCGGTGGTATAAAAATGGAGAATCAGTACGGGTAGCCCTGAAAGCCAAATAGTTGAGTAACGAAAGAAACGCATTCAGACTGAAATGAAACCTAATGCCGGAACGACAAATGATGGCAATTCAGCCCGGAAAGCAGTATCAGATAAATACCGTGGCACATTTACTGAGATTTTAGGTCTGGATGCATGGTTAGTCGACAGATTGCATATTATCCATGTCACAATATCTTGTGACAAGGATACTTGTCACAATATCTTGTGACTATCCTATAGACGCAAAAAAGTTTGGCAATTTTTGCCGCATGCTCGCAGAAAAGTACGTCCAATTGTATAATTGGCACCCGATGACTGTCACTATTCACAAAATTCTAGTGCACGGAGAAGAGATTATTGAATCCAGTTCACTTCCTGTCGAGATGCTCTCAGAGCAAGCGGCCGAATCACGCAACAAATTCTGGCGGTCTGATAGGGAACGTCACTGCCGCAAAGTAAACAGGATACAAACCATGGTCGACCTCTTTCACCGTGCATTAGAATCATCAGACCCATTGATTTCTATGTCACACCACATTTTACGTCGAAGTTCATACAAGCGGCTTTTGTAATTAGCAGGAGGCGAAGATGAAGATGAAGACTCATCATTGGATGGATCTGTTTCATTGGATGATGATAATGCAGATGATGATGGCTGCACGTTAATATTAAGCAACGAAAGCGATTTGTATGAGTAGGCTATTTATTGGATGTGGTTCCAAAATAAAAAGTGTATTAACCAATGATGTTTTAAAGTAGTTTAGTGTCAGTACCATGTTGAAATTTATTTATTATTTACAAAAAATATACCTATATTTATCATTAGAACTTAAAACGGGATATTTACTATGTGTATTTATTGTTTTGAGTTTCTCTCTCGACATCTCGACAGAACGCCACTATATACCAAGACTGCTAAGGGAAGCGATTGAGATTACCAAATACGACAATTTCAATCGGGAGGATGGGTTTCAACTGTCGAGGGCCTGAAATGTGTAAAAACCGAAAATGTTTCTTAAAAAGTTCGCGAGTCGACACGGTGAGTTTTGTGTGTCGGGAACAGAATCGAGTGTTTAGTGATACATGATACAGTGGTAGCGGTGTCGCTAACAGAAAACGAACGAGAAAGAGAGTAGACCGATTTGTCTGCTCATATACTTCCACCCGCAATTACTTCAGTTCATCCGTGATCATGGAGCTTGCAACAGTGCCGAAATATCGGAAACTCAAAACAATAAATACACATGGCAAATATCCCGTTTTAAGTTCTAATGATACTGTTAGTGACCATGTTAGCTTAAAAACTTATATACCTATATTTGTTTGACCTTTAAGCGACAACTCTATTTCGTACCATTTGACCTTTGAACTAAATGGCACATCATTCCCAAAGGCCGCAATTGTGCAACGTGTTTTTTTTATCAGTGATACGCCTTATTACGAGGAATATTTCTATGCTAGTCACAAGTCGCACTTTTGAGATTTTATGGAGAAAAAAAATAAAAACGAAAATATGAAAAAAATTAAATTACTTGGTATCTAGAGATGATTTTCTAAAAGTAAAAACTAACAAACATGCGCCTAAAAATTCTCCATTAGACTGTATTTATTTGAAAACATTACACTTGGTTCATTAAATTTACAGAAAATATTTAACATTATTTTAGGTTAAAGTTCACGTAAGTTTTATTATTTTATATTATAAAAAGTATATGAAATAGACACTTGGGTGTTCTAGTCTTGCATTTTAAATGCATTTCTTGATCAGTTTACATAATAAACAGCATAGGTATTTTTTTTGTGTCCGATCAAACACTGTGCATCTGTCGGAGGTTGAGTTATTTGTCAACCTATTCTACGGCCCTTAACCAAATAAATTGCATGCAATACATTTTTGGACTTTGACTTTGAAATAAAATGAAAGGTCAAGTTGAGTGATAACCCTAATCACTATGTTTTGAAACTTAATTCCTCCTACGAGCCTCAATAGTAGAACGTGGTTTTTTTATCAGTGATAGGCCTTATTACGAGGAACATTACTATGCTAGTCACAAGTCGCACTTTTGAGTTTTTATGGAGAAATAAAATAAAAAATAAAATATGAAAAAAATTAAAGTACTTGGTACCTAGAGGTGATTTTCTAAAAATAAAAACTTACAAACATGCACCTACGTCTTGTGTATCATTGGTAACCTTAGAAAAATAACGCATAGAAAGGGGGTCTAGAACAAAACACGAGGGATTTCGTGTGTCCACTTTATTTTCTTTGTGTGCGTGAGCCGAATGTGGCTGCGTTCCTTTATCGGAGGTTGAGTTATTTGTCAACCTATCCTACGGCCCTTATCCAAATAAATTGCATGCAATATATTTTTGGACTTTGACTTTGAAATAAAATGAAAGGTCAAGTTGAGTGATAACCCTAATCACTATGTTTTGAAACTTAATTCCTCCTAAGAGCCTCAATAGTGGAACGTGGTTTTTTTATCAGTAATAGGCCTTATTACGAGGAATATTTCAATGCTGGTCACAAGTCGCACTTTTGAGTTTTTATGGAGAAAAAAAATAAAAAAGAAAATATGAAAAAAATTAAATTACTTGGTATTTAGAGGTGATTTTCTAAAAATAAAAACTAACAGACATGCGCCTAAAGATTCTTCATTAGACTGTATTTATTTGAACACATTATCTTGGTTCATTAAATTTACAGAAATTATTTAACATTTTTTAAGGTCAAGGTCACGTAAGTTTTATTATTTTATGTAATAAAAAGTATATGAAATAGACACTTGGGTATTCTAGTCTTGCATTTCGAGTGCATTTCTTGATCAGTTTACATAATAAACAGCATAGGGAATTTTTTTGGGTCCGATCAAACACTGTGCGACGTTACGAAGAAACTGGTTCTAACCTACGCAGACCAGGAACGGGCAGAACCAGGTGTACCACAGCACGAGAAGACCGATACTTGGTGAACACCATGCTTCGAAATCGCTTTCTCACAGGAACTGAACTCACCAATCAGTTTCGACGCCTCGGAGGAAGTAACCCAAGTGCATGGACAGTAAGACGTCGGCTTGCTAAATCTAACTTAAAACCCCTTAGACCTGCAAACGGCCCTAAACTGGAGCGTGGGCATCGTATTTCAAGACTAAGATATGCCCAGAGCCACGTAAATTGGAGTATTGAAGATTGGTCAAAAGTTATGTTCTCCGACGAATCAAAATGTATGCTCTACAAGCACGATGGAAGACACAGAGTGTATCGAAGACCAGGGGAAAGATTCAAGCAAGCATGCATCGAAGAAAAAGTAGCCTACGGTGGTGGGTCTGTACTTGTGTGGGCCGGAATTTCTTCTGAAAGTCGCACAGAGCTGGTGATCATAGAAAACGGCTCTTTAACTAGCGTAAGATATGTGGAAGAAATCCTCAATGATCACGTTGGTCCATTTATGGTCAATCTAGGTGAGGATGCTATATTTATGCATGACAATGCCCAACCTCATACAGGTAGGATTGTGAATGACTACCTTCAAGAGATGAACATTACTCGTATGGAGTGGCCAGCGCGCAGCCCGGATATCAACCCGATCGAGCATGCTTGGGACGAGCTAGGCAGATGCGTAAAACAACGAAACCCTCCCCCAATCACGCTTCGTGAGCTCAAAATTGCTCTCACAGAGGAATGGGAGAATATTCCCCAAAATCGTATAAGGAACTTGGTGTACAGCATGCCAAACCGCGTAAACGCAGTAATGGAAGCACGAGGAGGCAATACGAAGTATTAAAATTCAAAAAAATCGTAATAAAGTTCAAAAATTTCATGTTTCCTATTTTTGTTTTAAGGAGAGATCAGCAGTTTTTTTTTTCTTTATGTAATTTTGTGTTAATAAAATGTATGGTGACTCATATTTTTTTTACTTTCATTTAAGGAGTATTACATTGTCTATTAAATACAATTTATTGCATTAACCTAGCATTTTTAGTTTCCGAGATTTTTAGGATTCTTTAAGTGACCCGGATTCATTGCTCTCGAGTGTAGAAGTTGGTTCAATTTTTTGCAAAAAAAAAAATTTTGTTGTACTTTGATTATTTTTTTTTTCTTTTGTATTAAAAACAAGAAAATTATAAGGTGACTCCTGACCACTAATATATAGAGCACTTGAAATGTTAACCCAAAGGGTATTAAGGACCTGGTATCCTGAAATACAGGCCCTGGCCTAGTTAGGCACCAGTCTCCCACGATGTTTATTGTATAAAATGTGTTAGGGACACATTTTATACAATAAACATTGTGGGAGACTTTAATACCTGTAAGACCTTTAATAAAACTCTCTCTCTTTAATAAAACCTGTAAAAAACTTTAAGACCTTTAATAACTGTAAAATTGTACATAAATATTGTGGTGAGAGAATAAAGATTTGCACTTCCGCTATAACCCTGTGCTTGATGCTACAGCACAAATTAAATAAACTGTATAGAAATTTAATTCAGACATTAGGTTTAATATTATTCTGTAGGTTGCCAAATGTAAGGGATTTTAAAACCTAACTTATTATGGGCAATTCTTCATCTAAAGGATTGGCTGTTCCTTCTTTTACCTATACAGACTAAATTATATTATAACTTTTTCCAATTTGCTTTTTCCAGGCTTTACCGAAGAGTCATAAAAAGAAAAAGAACAAAAAGAAGTTTATACCAATGCCAGAAAGTGAAGGCAATGACAGTCATGATGAGATGAGTTTCAATGAAATTGAAGGCCCATCACGCAGCAGAAAAGCTAAGAAGTTCAACATGCTGAAGAGTCAGATACAGGCTAAGAAAGAAGCAAACTTAAAGAAGGGTTCACAATCACAGACTTCAACAGAGAATCTGTATGAGGTGTCTAGTACTACACCCACTGATGATGCCTTGGGTGAAGCAGCTTTGCCAAAAGATAGGCCTGCATTACCCAAGATGCAGAGGAATATCAAACCAAAAAAGATGGTAGAAAGAAAACCAGTAAGGACTAAAACTAGTGAAACAGAAGATTCAAGCACAGCATTGACTCTCAGGTGTGCAGTCTGTGAAACAGACTTCCCATCAAAGAATAAATTGTTTGAACACTTAAAAAAGACAGGGCACTCTGTGCCTCTCCCTCAAACAAGCTTTACAACACAGACTAGAAAAGGTAAAAGAGCTAATAGGTAAACATGTGCAATTTAGATAGGATGGAAGTATTAACTAATCATTGAGAATCAATTGATTTTCTTTAAAATCTCTACAAGTTGTAAAAGTGACTTTATCAATCTATTTATTAAAATTATGATCACTGTCATTAAAAGATATGCCTAAATGGATGTTTTTGTTTTATTGCTTGAAACCTCAAATAATAAAACTTCAGAATTAATGTAATTTTTTTGTATTTATAAAGTTAAACACACAAATATACATGTAGTTAATATGAAAACTATGAGCTAATTTATTATTAAAATCACAATGATATATAGACAATAATTATTATGTAACTGTCTTAAGTCAAATACTGGCATTCATTCAATAAATAAACAATTTTCCAGCTAGGTCAGATTTTGAGTTAGTAATGGTTTTTGCAAATGTGGTGCGATGAAAATAATAGAAGTATACCAGAAAGCATTACTAACTCAAAATCTGATCGATTGGAAAATGACAAACGGAATCTGGCATCCATTACTGCTTACCAATAAACAATACTAATCTAAGGCACTCCTAAGAGTGTGCTATTGAGACAATTTATTATACCTACTCAACATACAATAAATTAAAATGACTATTATGCAATGCATAAAAATAATGAATCATAAAACAACATCTAAACAGTAACAGATCTATTGCACATCAATATGACAATAAAAAAGACTATTCAAACTCTGGAATGTCAGCAAAACTGTAACCAGGATATTCCTTATAGGCATAATATGCTATCCTTATATGATATGCCCCTGGCAAGAACATAATACAGCCTAAAACTATCATAGGCCACAAACGGTCAGAATACTTAGTATCTATGTGACCAGTAACAATCAAACTGCCAACAATAAGTAGCGCGGTACCCACAACAAATAAGAAGGCTGCCAGAGATATTGCTTTCCACGGTATTTTCGGTGGTGGTCCTTCAAACTGCGCGTCGGAAAACCCACTGTCATCGTTCGATACTAGACGATACCCATCGTGCTGTCGTCCAAAGCGGAATCTGGACATCTTCAAGTTTTTCAGTTGTTCTGCACAGAATATAGACTAATGTTAAATTCATAAAAAGCAAGACAAACTGTACACAAACCAAAACAGTAATCGGACTGGGTTCGCCAAGAAAAATTACATATTTGTTGGAAATAAGTAACGTTACATACATTTCCTACACAACTCTTAAAGCATCCAAAATGCGATAATTACACTAAACTATAAACTAATTTTAGAAATAATTATGGAAAAGTGAATAAAAATTATTTACAAGGTTATTTTACAACAGAAAGATGTACCGATATCAACCTCAACCATAACAAACAATGACAATTCTCAGGATTTCAGGAAGTTGTCAGTGTCAACTGTCAAGTCAATCATCATTTCAAATGTCTTATGTCAAAATTACTGTAGCGACCCCTGGTATTTTGGCTCACGCTAAAATTAGGTTATTGTAAAAATAATAGTTATCGTACAAAAAACATCTGCTGAATATGTTTTCTGATTAGAAATGTACATAAAAATATTCCACATTGCAGGTATGACAAGATTAAATGATTTACCTTATAAAGCCAATACCAATAGTTAGGTAGGTACGGCGCACGGTGGGCTGAAAAACGGCTTTCATAGACTTAGGCATTTTATTTTGCAAGTGCCAGTTTTTGTGCCGGATATCACTTCTATTTGTTATAACAATATACAAAAATGACACCAGAATTGATTCTGCACAAAAACGAAGGAATTATAATTTTTTTACGAAAATTTTGTATGGAGCTAGTATGAAAAATCGAAATATCTCTGAAACGGCAGCGATAACCGTAATATCCTTATAGGAGGTTTTAGTACTAATTATTTATGATTTTTTGACATACGTTACATAATGGTTGTAGATGCCTTTTTTTTTTTTTAAATCGTCAAAATATTTTTATTTATTTTTACATATTAAACGTTCCTTTTAGTGTTTAAGTTGAAGAATTCAGAGCTTTAACAACTCTTAGCATAAAATAGCATCACCCCTATAGACCTGAAGGACTAGACAGAGGTGTGTAGTATCTTGTTGATCTTGTAAGATTTCCAACAATACCAAATAGTTGAATATCAGTGTCAAAGTGCCCATGCTGTCGCTTCTTTTAGAAAGATAGGGGAATGAAATTGTTAATTGATCATACCCTAAAAGTATGATTACAACATAACCGGACACATAATAATATCGACACAAAAGGAATTTTAAAACCTTGCATACGTTCAAAATACAAAATAACATATTGTGTAGTCATCTAATGAGTCTGATGACAAGTAATTAAGTAATTAGAATGATGGTTGTAGTCTTCTGATTCTAATGAGCCTATTAAGTGATTAAATGATTTGAAATATCTCGCAACAATACCAACTAAGAACTGCATTCACCTTTTTATAATTAGTGAGCTAATGTGATTTGCTAATGTTGATTAGTTCTACTATGAGTTCTACGAAATGTTTTTGACGATTATAAATTTTTATTATCATATCTTTTATAACTTTAATGAGGGTAGTTAACTAATTATTGACTTTATACAATAAAAGGGCTATAATTTTGTTCCATAATTTAGATTGTTCACAACCGTGTAACTGCTAACACTAAAACTATTTGCTTTGCGACTGCAAAATCTTAGAATGGAAAGTTTAATCACCAACTTAGATTTGTTTGTTCTTCTAAAAAGTGAGTGTCCTTCATTTAATCATGAAGTATTGTTTAGTGCAATTGTGTCCCGCATAGGCGATTGCCTTTCTGCCGAAGATCAAGTAACTCTCAAAGAATTTTGCCGGAGATTCACGCGAGCTGCTTTAAACAGGTGGCAGAAATCTAAACGATTCTTTGATAAGTTTAGAAATACGTACGGAGAGTGGTTGCAAGCAAATATTGATTGGCCGAGTTGCGTGCAAACTTTAATAAATCAAGAACCAACTGTTGATGAGATACCAAGAGCACGCTCAGTCTCTCCAGAACCTTCGACATCATCGACTGTTGGAACAATGACAAAAAGGTCCCGAAAACCATTCAAAGATCTGGGAAGCAAACAGAAAAAGAGAAGATCTAGTGAGCACATAGGCGAGGATTCTTGTGAATTGGCATATGCAGCTGCAGCACGTTTAAAAGAAGAAGGTTATGAAGATATCGCATCTGTAATCAATTATATGATCAAAAATCCAGAAGCTGCCGTTAAAATCAAGGAAAGCATTAAGAAAACAGTAATATTTACACCAGAGAAAGCACTTGGATTGCTTCTTTCACTTAAGCTTTCAAAGTGGCAATATATTACGTTGCGAGAGACTGCCATTCGGGAAGGTGCTAAGGATATTTACCCATCCTACTATAAACTGCAACAAACTAAGCTTGCATGCTACCCTCCTAATCAATCAGTATCAGTTACGGATTCATCAGCTAGAATTACACTTCAAGCTTTACTTGACATCACGGTGAAGCGGATTCTTCAAAGTCTTTCTGATAATGTGGAAAATAAGCAGTTAAAGCTGATATCGAAGTGGGGATTTGATGGTGCTTCCAATCAAAGCCGATACAAGCAGAAAATGGACGGCGAGCATGATGATTCAAGCATTTTCATGACCTCCTTGGTGCCACTGAAACTGACAGATGCAGATAATACTATATGGACAAACCCGAAACCATGCTCAACTTTTTATTGTCGTCCGGTTCAGTTCACTTTTGTAAAAGAAAGCCATGCAGTTGTCATTGATAACAAAAGAAAAATGGATGAGGAAATTGAGGCCCTTAACCCCACAGAGTGCATTAATAGTAACAGGGTGACTCATAAACTAATGATGACAATGATCGACGCAAAAGTCTGCACGTACCTTTCTGAAGCTAGATCAAATGCATCATGCTACCTGTGCTTAGCAAAACCAACAGAAATGAACCACTTAGATGCTGTAACATCAAAAACTGTGTGTTCTGACATATATGAATTTGGCCTATCATCCCTACATGCCCGTATAAATTGCATGGAATGTCTGTTACACATTGCGTACAGACTTGACTTCAAACAGTGGGCAGCAAGAAGTAATGAGCATAAAGATATGTTACAAAACAGAAAAAAAAACATTCAAAATAAATTTAAAGAGGAGCTCAATCTGTTAATTGATATAGTAAAACAAGGCTCGGGAACTACCAATGACGGGAATACCGCAAGGAAGTTTTTCGAGTTTCCCAATAAAACTGCAGCTATTACTGGGTTGGATCAAAACCTGATAAAAAGATTTGCTGTTATTTTGCAAGCAATAACATCTGGTGAGAAGATCGATGTCATCAAATTTAAAGATTTTGCTCGCAAAACAGCAAAAAAGTACGTGGAATTATACGACTGGTACTACATGTCATCAACCGTACATAAACTATTAATACACGGAGCTGACATAATCGAAAAAAATGATATTGTCCCGATTGGGACTCTCTCGGAAGAAGCCTCAGAGTCTCGAAACAAAGATTTTAGGAGGTTCCGGGAACATCATTCGCGGAAAAGAAGCAGGCAAGATTCTAATCAAGATATCCTAAATATGCTTGTTGTTTCTTCGGATCCTTTTCTAAGTGCACAAAGGCCGAAGTTAGATGCCAAAAGGAAGACAACCTTTTTTGCTGAAACTCTCGACCTAATACAGTTTCCGGAAACTGAGTTCGAGTTTGTAGGTATATCCGATCTGGATTCTGACTCGGAATTGGAGTCCGACAACGAAAGTTGTAAAGAAAATTTGTAAAATTTAATTATTTTTCTTTATGTTCTTTTGTTATTTATGTTAGTTTATTGTACCAATATGTTTAGTTAATAATTTCATAAATTATAGTTTCAAATATGTATTTTGTATAATTGAATTTATTAGATATTATTTTTGTTACTTCTGTTTTATTTAAATTACCTATCAATAAAAAGTTTATATACAGTCTTTTTTTTTTCACATATTCTTAATATTTGGGGAAAAAGCATGCTTCCTAACGATGTTCTTAACTTTGACACAGTTCATGGATCGTTTTGAACAGTTTCATATGTTAAAATAAATAATGTTAGTACTATAATCCCCTATAAGGATATTATTATTATTATGTGTCCGGTTATGTTGTAATCATACTTTTAGGGTATGATCAATTAACAATTTCATTCCCCTATCTTTCAAAAAGAAGCGACAGCATGGGCACTTTGACACTGATATTCAACTATTTGGTATTGTTGGAAATCTTACAAGATCAACAAGACACTACACACCTCTGTCTAGTCCTTCAGGTCTATAGGGGTGATGCTATTTTATGATAAGAGTTGTTAAAGCTCTGAATTCTTCAACTTAAACACTAAAAGGAACGTTTAAATATGTAAAAATAAATAAAAATATTTTGACGATTTTTAAAAAAAAAAGGCATCTACAACCATTATGTAACGTATGTCAAAAAATCATAAATAATTAGTACTATAACCGCCTATAAGGATATTACGGTTATCGCTGCCGTTTTAGAGATATTTCGATTTTTCATACTAGCTATATACAAAATTTTCGTAAAAAAATTATAATTCCTTCGTTTCTGTGCAGAATCAATTCTGGTGTCATTTTTGTATATTGTTATAACTAATAGAAGTGATATCCGGCAAAAAAACTCGCACTTGCAAAATAAAATGCCTAAGTCTATGAAAGCCGATTTTCAGCCCACCGTGCGGCGGCACAATTGGCGTGTTATCGTTTCTAGTTATACGAAAAGTAATATGAAATATTTGCTCACCTTTGATTTGCTGTAGGAAAAGCGTCATCTGATTGAATGGCTAGTGTTCGTTTAAAAGTGGTGTTAAAAATTGACCTATGTAGTAGATAGGAATGTGGGTTTATAATGGGTAAAGGCTAATATACAATGCCCAAAAATCCATGAAGTTTCGTATTTGTTTGGATGCTCGATCTTAATAGCAATAGATTCTCCATCTGCAACAATCAAAATAATTAGGTAAATACCATATTATGTATACATGTATGCATATATTGTATACAGTCCTCCTGACCGATTTCGGCGACGGCAACGCGGCGCGCGGCTGTCAATCTAAGCAGAGATTAGCTATCAGAGCAGGAGATATCCTAGTAAACAAGTATGTCTATGCGCAGATACAGGCGCAACTCTACACTCATAGCCCGATGGGACGACAATTCGACACGACTGGAGAGAGATTAGGCGCAGGACCAACGGCTTAACGTGCTGTCCACTGGGGTATCATACTGCCAATTTCCAAATTCCGGGCTACTACTGATAAATTTCAATTAGAAAAACCTAATAGCACTTTTTACCCGACGGGAATCAAACCAGAGACCTCTTGCAGACCTCAGCAGTCGCGATTACCACCGCTAGACCACCGAGGTAGTTGTGGCAAACAATCAGCAAGTTGTTGGCTAACACTTAATTATATGCAATAAACTTTACTCTGATAAAAGTGGGGTGTAAGCAACGCAAACAATATTTATGTAAGTAAGAAACTAAGAATGCACTTGAACCCTGGGTATCGACGTCAGACATTCGAAAAAACTTGAAGCCTAGTCATTTCGCTTCAGAAAACTAACACTTATTGACAACCATTTCAACCATTAACTAAGTACCTAGACCCTATGGAAGGGGAGTTGACTCACACGAACTCTGTGAAAATGAAAGCGTGAGTCATCAGAAAACCCCATCGAAGAGCAGGCACAGGATTTATTAGTAGTTAAAAGGACTTTACCGATATGTATACTGCAAGTCATATCTTCAATATAATAAAGAAATCCTTATGATTTATGAACTGAAAACTGAATATTGCAGTGTATACGGTTTACGAATTAATAATTGATCAGTGGACGCAATAAAATACGGATATTTCTTGTGTATGTCACCGTAAAATTACAAATACCGTTAGATAAAAAACTATCTAGCGAGATTGTAATCTATCGACAAATTGTGATCCGTACCAAACTGCTTGCAATTTAACGCACTATTTTTTCGCAAGTGAAACTGTGAAATGGCATACAACGGATTACGGAACGCAATTCGCGCGCTGATTGTTTGGACGTTATTTGTTCATGTGATCATAGAACATCCTAGAGCAAACCCGATCAATCAGAGACAGCCTTTTGACAGTTGGCAATTTAATGAGTGACACATTATTGTCGACAAATTTCAATTCGAAGATGATTTACTGAATCTTCCAAAAGAAAACCTTTACAGTACTTGGCAACAGCAGTGGAACTCGACTGGGAAGAAGAAAGGCAAATTCTTTTATGCAGTGCAACCATATGTTAAGCCAAAACCTTGGTTCTACACGTACAAAAAGGTGTCGAAATCCATCATCTCCGTCCTCTGTAGAATCCGCTTAGGTTTTTGTTGCACTCCTGTGTTCTTGGAAAAAATCCGTGTTCGGGACTCATCCCTATGCGAATGCGGCCTGGAAGAAGGCTCACTGGACCACATATTTTTTAAATGCCCAAATATCGTCTCATATTCAGATTTGTATAGTCGCCTCCCGAAATTTAAGATCCCCCTTCCAATTAACTTCTCTTCTCTTCTAACATTTCCTTCACCAGAACTGCTTGTGGCGCTGATGAGTTTCATCCGTCACAACAATATACATAAAACTGTGAGCCAGAGTACCAAAAATTGTCTGTATGGTTGTGGTATAATTTATGTAATCGTTTAACAACTATAATATTTATGTATTTTTATTCTTTGTTTGTTTCAGTCCTGTACTAACCCAACAAGTTCAACTGTACCAATTGAAGAAACAGAGACTACCGTTCCTGTTCTGATTTTAACTTTTTTCTTTTCTAAATCCATTCTGTCTCTAATCATTAATCATACAGATACACACTTGTTTTTCCAATTTACTTTAGACATTGGCAGAATAGTCGAAATCGGCTCCACTTGCCATTAACCAAAAATAGAATAGAATAGATTATAATCTAACAAATGGTAAAATAATGCATTAAATTGTGAAACGTATTTTACGGATCACAATCATTCGACAGATTATAGTCTCGGGAGATTGTTTGTGATCTAACGGTTTTTGCAATTTTATGGTGGCATGTCACCTACAGACTGCCTACTAAACTTACGTTGCCTAACTCGTAATTAGTTTGCAAAATAACATTATTTTTCCCTCGCAGTATAAACGCGTCTTTACGATCAAACTTTGAACATACAAAAAATCATTGTCGCTACAAAGATACATAATTTGAGAAACTAGAATAACTTACTTATAGAATTTGGCAACCTACATGTACGTCGGCAGAGGTTATTTTTTGCTTGTTTAGTTTTGAAAAGTTTGACCTATTTTTTATAGTGGCTCCTATGAAATAATGAGTGCCAACATTTTAATAAGTGCATAATTATATAAAAATATGAGATATTAGAGATATTTTTTTTTATTTTTTTTATTTTTTTATTCCACAACATTCACACAACGCCATCTAGTCCCAAACTAAGCAGAGCTTGTGGTATGAGTACTAGACAACTGATAAACATGCATATATATTTTTTAAATACATACATATTATAGATAAATTACACCCAGACAAAGAACAAATGATCGTGCTCATCACACAGACATTTGTCCTGGGTGGGAATCGAACCCACGACCTTGAGCATAGCAGTCAGGGCCACTGACCACTATACCAACAGGCCCGTCGTAATTAGAGCAGGGGTGACCCAGGAGTTACAGTCATGACTTACATATTGCATATCGTTGGTTCGAACCCAGTCAGGGACATAATTCATCATTATAAAATTGTTTTATTTTCATGATTCTGCACTCAAAATGGTGCAGGAAAACGTGCGAAAATCAGTATGTCCTAGAACACGCTCAAAGCTGAGCGAAGCCAGCCCTTAATTAATTTATTTGTTAGTTTTTCTAAATGCTCAACGTCCGGAAATTTTTCCTCATCAAGAAAATTAATCGTAAGTACCTATTAGTAAGAAAAGACTGGTTTAGTAGGTAGGTACCTTTTTTAAGAGGGCACAAATCCCACCCTGTTCCTTGCTGTTCGAGGCCGCGGTATCTCGTTAGAACATTTCCGCAACACCGGCAGAGTTTAGTCGGTACCTGTTCGTATACTTGTTTTTCTAGAGCATGGGTGGAGTGCAGTGTACAAACATTGCTTTAGCCAACATACATAAATCATACTGGAGAGACGACCTATAAAACCCTGAGCACAGCAAGTTAGCAGGGTCGACCAATGCGTACCTATACCTACTAAGCTATGGGAACGTAGAACTTAACTAGTAACGTCCGATTAAATCTCACACAAACAGAGGCAACGCGACAATGCGGCAAAGAAAACGTGTTCTCGTAATAGCTGTTCAACGGATAATATTAGAACAAATCTACAAATGTGTCTCTTTAAACGGTCTCGTAAGATAAAATGTTCTATATATTTTCTGTTCGTGTTATTTTCATAACTAAATAACAATAAAACATAATATATTAGGCACTAGAACATATAAATCAAATAATTATAATACAATTCTTGTAATCTTAAAAACTCGTCATCACTTCCTTCTGATGAACTTTCTGCAGATAAGTAGGTGGGCCATTATTTTTTTCCAGGGCCCAAATTGACTAACTATGTCGTAAAAAATAATTTTAAAACATATTCGTTTTTTTTTTTAATTTTTAGGTTAATTTAGTTTTATCAATATTTAAAGTAAACAGTACAGTCATCAGCAGCGACGTTTTTTTACTATTTATTGTTTTGTTTGATGTTAATACAAGGAAAGGAGTAGAAAAACAACAACTGTGTTACTTACTTAGAATAATCAGTTTTATTGGTAGGAACTTTTACATCAATTTTAAAAACCTATCAGACATAAACTTAGACAAGAATTACAATAATCCTATAATGTAAAATCACAATCATCTCAGTCTAATATCTTATTTTCTAATTAAGTTTACCAATGCGTTACGTTATTTTAATTTAAGCTACTGTAATTTCTCAAAATATGCCTTAATAATAGCAAATTAAGCTCAATCTTTTTAGTATAGGTTGAAATATGGTAGATAAACAAAAAAATATAAAATTTGTGATGTTTTAAAATTATATTTAAGCTTTATAGCTCTTAACGTATTCAGGAAAAGAGGGACAAAAAAGTAACGCAGTAGTTGGATAAGTAAAACAGTGGTAATCTTATCACAGCACTAGGTTTTTTTTTCGCTTTAACTAATAGAAACACGCTAAAAACAATAATAAAGTATTTTAAATCAAATAAAACTTCTCTTTAAAAAAACAAAACAAAATCCTCTCAAATTAACATTTTAAACGTAAAATCTTTGTCTCATCAGTCTTATTTCTCAAATATATTTAATTGAACATCAAATTCGTAATATACACGTTTACTTTTCTTAAATATTTTAGGGTTTTATTGATACCGAGAGTTTCTTGAATAATGGAGGTTTTCAGCCTGAAATTTTTTATGACATGTTCGCCAAAAATACGCCTGATAGCTAAACGGTCTTTAAGTTTCTTTATTCTGGAGTAATAGTTTTTAATAGCGTTAGACAAAGCTATGTATTTTTTGTCTCCGTCCTCCGACTTTTTTTTGTCTTTGGTATCTTTTCTTGTACTTGTTACATTTTCTTTTCAATTTCTCGTTTTCTTCCTCCGATTTCTTATTTTGTCTATACAAAATTCTTATTTTGTATAATGCAGATCTGTCTCGTCTTACTTGTCTTCTTCCTTTTGACCTTGGAGAAACCGGAGTTCCTGATCGTGGTGTTGAAGCCGGTGTATAATCTAGAATAACTTGCTCTCTTTTCTGACGTTCTCGAAGTTTCTTGTTTGCTATCTTCCATTTACGCTTTGCTGATCTATGTTCTCTCTCTGTCATATCCCTTACAAGTTTTTTAGTAGCAAGATATCTCTCAAGATGTTTTCTTTTAGTCTCAGCATTTTTTACAGGGTCCTGTTTCAATTTTTCCTTATAACGCCGTTGTTTTTATGCCGGTGTTAACGCCATTATATTGAAAATAATATACTGTAACAAAATAACCCAATAATTAATTAAGTGAACTGTAAATTAGATAAATACACTTAGAAAACTGTTTACTTTGCAACTGCGTTATTTCTCGTGGTAACGCAGTTGTAAAAATAACGTGTATTCTAACATTTGGGTCATATGATAATAAATACCTAATCATTTTTGATGACATGCAAATATTTACTTAATCTATTACAAAACGCAATAAAAAAACAATCAAATATCTTAAAAACTCACCGTTTGTCGTCGGTAACTCAGCGGCCGCACAATAAAAACACGCGCCTCTCCGGTCGACTCGCGCTCGACTGATGCGGCCAGCGTCAAGGCCATGAACACCCGCCTCACCCCGCCAGCAATTCACATTAAATCAAACTAACTTAGTCGAAAATATACTAAAAAAGCCGAATTTAAAGCTCACTTATGCTTGGTAACATAGAGTACTTACGTTTTTTTTCTTCAACAGGGACAAGACAAGAAATATTTCGTAAATAATACATGGTTAAAGGAAAGATAAACTTATTAGCCTGTTACTAAAGTTCATACTTATCTTAATTTCCGTAGATATTTTAATTTAATAGTGCCATAAAGAGTTTTAATGTAATGTCAATGTATTTGAAGCGAGTTGCTTGCTGGGACAGCCGGATTTTGTATGAGATACGACTGAGTTACCGTAATTTACGTCAAATTATAACATTTTTCACTAATATTTATGTCTTCTTAGAAGGGTATTATTATTACGTTTCTACCAATAGCGATTTTATTTTAGTAATCATAGCTTTTTTTAATGTAATAGGTTCTGTTCTTGAGAGACCGATTATGGGACCCGGAAAAAAATAATGGCCCAGGTACGTCAATAATAAACTGCTCTGACATATTTTCTACACGATTATTGACTCAGTACATTTTGGTTTCGGTCTTGGTTATCACATGGTTGAAACATGACGACCATTTTCAACCGACGACCAAAAAAGGAGGAGGTTATCAAGTCGACGCGTATATTTTTTTTTTAATGTATGATTACTCGAAGACGGCTGAACCGATTTGGAAAATTCTTTTTTTGTTTGAAAGGGTATACTTCGAAATTGGTCCCATTGTCACCAAATCAGGATCTGATGATAGGATCCTAGAAAAATCGAGGGAACTCTTCAAATATTATAGGCACACCTATAGTCTCTCTGGCATAAGCTCACTAATGACACGACTGTCCCAGATGATGTGATATCACTGTTTAGATATTGGTACAGCAGTCAGAAAAATAAAGTTAAGTGGGCAGGCTCATATTCTGAGATGTATGGCCTGGAATGTGGGGTGAGGCAGGGGGGTCTGAGCTCCCCCCGGCTATTTAACTTATACATAAACAAACTGATAGGTAGGCTCAGTAGCACTAAAATCGGTTGTCATGTGGATGGTGTTTGCGTAAACAATATCAGCTACGCTGATGACATGGTGCTGCTGAGCCCATCTATCGGTGCAATGAGAAGGCTTCTTAAAATTTGTGAAAGTTATGCAGTGGTTCACGGGCTCAAATATAATACCGGTAAGACTGAATGGTTGGTTTTTAAATCGGGTACTTTAACCTACAAACAGTTGCCTGAACTCTCACTCTCTGGGTCTCCTTTAGGTCAGGTTTCAAAATTTAAATATTTGGGTCACTGGGTCACTGATGACTTAAAAGACAATGTAGACAGATAGGGAGCGCAAGTCGCTGGCTGTCCGCTGCAACATGCTGGCCCGCAGGTTTGCACGCTGTACTGACGCTGTGAAGATAACGCTTTTTAAGGCCTTCTGCCAGTCATTTTACACGTGCACCCTGTGGACCAAGTATACCCAGCGGTACAATAACGCATTTAGGGTGCTTTTGGGGTTGCCGTGGCGATGTAGCGCGTCTGGGATGTTTGCTGAAGCGTGTGTCGATGGGTTCGCTGCGATCATGCGGAAGCGATGTGCTTCCATTGCGCGCTTGCGCTCCTCTTCCAATGGAATCATGAATGTGTTTGCAGATCGGTGGGACTCTCCCCTTTTACGAAGGTGGGTAAGTGTTCAGACACACTTACCCAAATAGACTAGTGTACCATTGAGCGAACCACTCAATGGTTCATTATTTGATTATAATTATAAATTTAATTTAATACTAACATTAGGCTAAGTTTTATTACTACTAACATAATAAGGATATTTTTTTTATCTGAATTAAAATATTTGAATTTGAATAGTGATTTGAGTATTTTTTATAGTAACTTGTGTAGTTGCATTTGAAAAGCACCATTTGTGAAGTGGACCTGATGATGAAGACCACAGATAGCCACTAGAACTACTCAATATATACGTTAATCTAGGAATAATAACCCAAGTAGCAAAATGTGGCCCTGTAATTATCCTAGGAGCACGTATTTTTTAATCCTATAGAAATCCTGTAAACGTTTATAGAGCTGCATTTGGGCGCAGTTTATAGGACTATTACGCCCTATAGTCGCTTTGTTATAATCCGGTAAAGTGCTGTTAGATCCTATAAAAATCCGGTAAATGCATCTAAAAAGAGCGATTGGTCCTCTTATGATCTGGCGCGTGCCGCTACTAGAGTAATTGATCCTACAGTGATCAGCGTAATACCATTATTAGATTCATTCAGTCGATCATTCGTTCTTTTTTCGTTAATTCATTGTACTGTGCTGGTGCGTGACATTGAATACTTTTTTATTTTCAAAAGTAATGTCACATTATAACAATGGCTGTTATTATAATAAAGTTACTTTTGCCGTGTAACTGTTTTGTAAAGAGTGCCTATTCAACTTGCGAAAATCATTTTATTGATGAAGTGTTAGATGATAATAAACATATCTTCATGCGCCTTCAAAATTTAACATTTTCATTATTTGTTAATTCAGTAATAAATTAATATATACCTATCTGACATAGGGTCGAAACACGTGCCATTACATTGCATTTAACAGAACCTTTAAAGGACTTTTTAATCAAAGTTAAGACGTTTACATGACATACCTAAGCCACCATATTTTAGTTTTAGGGTTCTGTCGGTAATTTGAGTTAAACTACACGGTAATCTGCAAATCTTGTAAGTTGTTGCAAATATTTATACTTATATCAAACATTGCCACAGGTCACCGATACTAACCTAATTATGAATTATCTTAAAATTTCGCTATGTTATGGTGTGTAGGTAATGTTGTTATTACGTAATTTTGCACCCCTAGACTAGTGTCCAAACAAAAACAATTTCATTGCCTTTTTTTCCTAAATACGTAATTATAAAGTTCTCAAACATTTTCAGCATGCAGCTTATTTTAGTCTGGACTGGAAATGGTTGTATTAATGGATGTCGATATTTTTTTAACTAAAAAGGATTTCCATAAGCTGAAGTATGCCAAATGGCCGTGGAAAATTACACACTTTTTGAAAGTAAAAAAATATTATGGTTGTGACTATAATATTTCAAATGACACAATCAATAGGCCGGTACACTTCACTGTGGCTCAAGGGATGATGACAAAACTGTTATACCATGATTTTTTGGTGTTGTGTGGGAAATGATCATAAATCGCAAAATGCTTGCAAAATTGCACTACCAATGAGTGTGAAATTTGCTGTTAGTTAGTTTTTTTAGGTATTTTCATTATTTCTTAATTGACGTGTAAAGTGTAAAGCTGTTGAGTATTTTTCTACGAAATAATTAACTGTTCCATTGTTCAGAGTAGATATTCAACACTAAAATATATTTTATAGCACACCTGATTTTTCACATGCCAATAATGTCCTGTGCCCACAGTAGTAACGTCTATTGTTTTATTGTTAGTTTTAAGGATAGTGCGGGCATCCCTAGGTAAAGCATATTTTATCCTTTTATTTAAAATCGCAGAAAGTTCATTTAAAGCTGAATGTGATATATTATTCCTAATAGCCCACTGTTTTATATCCATCTGTAATTCATATTTTTTTATCAAACTCAGTATGATTAAATTCACTGTTAATGCTTCCGCTAGCATTTTCCGTATCTTCTTGATCATTACAATTCTCTGTAAAATTATGCTCCCAGTTGTCTAAGTCTATTTCCATTTTACCGTGTACGGAACCATCACAAACTTCACCAACTTCACCAGGCTCTTTTTTAGGGTTCCGTAGCCGAATGGCAAAAATACGGAACCCTTATAGTTTCGACATGTCTGTCCGTCTGTCTATCTGTCTGTTTGTCTGTCCGTCCGTCCGTATGTCACAGCTATTTTATTCCGAAACTATTAGGACTATACATGTAAAACTTGGTAGGTAGATGTATTCTGTAAACCGCTTTCCGATTTTAAGAAAAAAATTAAAAAATATTTAAAATAAAGGGAGCCCCCCTTTATTTTAAATATTTTTTAATTTTTTCTTAACTTTTTTCTTTAATTTTTGTATTTTAAATATTTTTTATTTTTTTCCCCATACATGGAACTGAAACTGATTTTTTTTTTCATGAAACCTATTCTTAGATTTAGATTCTTCTCTTCATAGACAGGTCTTTAAAAATGACATTGAGGTTTCTAAAGTCACTTTTTCATAAGGTTAATCGTTTAAAAGATATACGCTTCCAAAGTGGTAAAATGAGTGTCCCCCCCTCTAACTTCTATAATAATGGAGTAAAAAATCTAAAAAATATATATGTCTGTAGATCTTAATGTAAAGTTTCAACCAAAATTAATTTGAACGAAATCAGTTCAGCAGTTTTTGAAATACACCATATTTTCTAAAACCGCAAATATAACTTTGTAATTCATACAAACACTATGAAAAACAAAGTTATTTGGCGTAGTTGTAAGAAATGTAAATAAGCTAGTTTTAAGAAATTTGTAATGTTTTTTTTTTCGTCAAATAAATATACATATTATATTATATTATTATAGTTACTACGGAACCCTTCATGGGCGAGTCTGATTCGCACTTGGCCAATTTGATCAAAAGAAAAGTTCTTAACTTTTCTTTTGATCCGCTTGCCCCAACTCCGATACCGACTTCATTTCAAAGTACTTTTTCGAAACTCTTCTTCGATAACCGCCACTACGCTTAATCGTCTCCATTTATTTAAATCCATATATTTATATTTTTCCAGCTTTCTCTAACGAATCACAAGATGGCCGATTACTCTAATAATAGCAAATGTAGAACACATTTAAGTAGAATCTTACTTATAAAAATCAGAGGCTATGCTAGCTTGGTGCTAAAAATCCGTTAAGGGTCACGACTCAGATAAATTTGTTCTATAATATCTTTACCTCTAGCAGCTATATCTGTGGCATTTATAGGAAGTGCATGTCTTATAGAAGCATGAAACAAGACGTTAACAAGATAAAACGATCTTACTAAATGCGATTATCGGATCAAAAGTCACACTTTGCTAATTACTTTTATAACTTGCACTTATAAGACTGAACCTGACTGACCGCTCTAGTAAGAGTCGTGTAAAATAATCCTATTAACATTTATAAAACTAAATGATAGGGTCAAAATTACTTGTAGTTCAAATCATCTTGGAAGATGCTTTGGCAGGATCAGTGGACTGAGTTAATGCGTCTACTAGATTTCTATAAGTCAATTGCTATAGGAGAATTATGCTGCTTGGGAAGTATTTCATGTGTTCCGCTTCGATTACTTGAATGTGGTTATTAAGCACAATATGCGCGTCACAATGCATATAGTGAAGTGAAGCTGATGGTGAAGTACCAGGAAAACTCCTCAACAATTAACGGCCCAATATTGGGAAAAGCAATATTTTGTAAATGATTATAAGTAGTTGACATTTAGGCTTTTGTAACTAGGTCGGTTTAATTATTTTGTAAAAAGTTTTAGTCTATCTACTTTAGCTACTCCTTGTAACAAAAGAGTTCGAACTTAATAAATTTTATAACTATTTTTATTTACTGATACGTTTGTGTGGAACGGACTTTATGTTATTACCTGAAACCTATAGGTACACCATAATGCTGTATAAAATGTTGAAATTCCCTAAAAAAAATCTGTAGCCAGTAACATACTTGATACTTTGTTTACCATTTCTCAATACTTCTATAATCTGAAACTGGTTTGGAGAAGGGGTATCGTGTTAGTCAGCTACTGGATTTTGGAGGTCAGATTGGCATGTAGAACACTACTCAACTGTATCCGGTTAGACTGGAAGAGGATCCGTACATAGTTGAGAAAAAGGCTAAACAGATGATAGTACCATGAACCCATGTATAGTCCGTGGAGTGGTGAGTAAACTAAGAGCGTTGCTCGCCCTTAATAAATAATTAATAATACTTTTATTTCATCCAGAACATTGAAGTGGAGTGTGGACACCTGTAAAACCTTACAACCTTAACCCGGCGTCAGCACAGTCAAAATGAGTAACAACGATAGTAGGGTTGGGTCTAGGAGACCCGTATAGAAAATTGCCATAAATTTAATAATTAAAAGAAATTTACTAATATATTCTAATAATTGGACAGAACGACTATGGTTTAAGAGATTTAGATTAAATAAAAACAAATTGACATGAAACTATATCTTTAATGATTTTTTATAAAAGTGTTGCAAAATACTAATAAAATTAACAAGTTGTCTTAAAGACACATAAACCTTGAATCAAATATAGAATTTTGTTCTAAAATATTAATTAATAGGATACATATCAATCAAATTACAAAATAAATTAATAAATACTTTTAACGAATGGCGCGAAAATACGACACGAAATTTAATTGTGTAATTGTTCGGTCATATTCACCTTTTTCATGTTTAGACGTGTTTATCCGCCGATGCGGTTGCAACAAGAATAAACGGCGATTGCTTGCAGGGAGGAGCGACAATTAAGTCTAGCTACTGAAAAGTGTGGCATCGTCGCACAGAAAACATAAGAAATACGCGCATTTCAAAACGGCGTGGGTCTTATAGACCCAACTGTGCGATCGCCGGGTTAAAACCTTTAAAGCAAGAGTAAACAGGCATCTTCTGGGCTCGCTCGTTCCATCGTAGACCTCATCTATCGCTTACCATCAGGCGAGATCGAGGTCAAGAGTGAGCTCATTCTGAATTAAATAAAACATACGTGTTATGCCCCGAGGCCCACGTTCGGGAGAACCCCGAATACGATAAATATGATTAGATCTTTTTTTTTTTCAATTTGTACGATCCACATAAAAAGTGCTTAAATGTTAAAATTGGCCAAGTGCGAGTCAGACTCGCCCATGAAGTGTTCCGTAGTAACTACGCCAAATAACTTAGTTTTTCATAGTGTTTGTATTAATTACAAAGTTATATTTGCGGTTTTCGAAAAAATGCTATATCTCAAAAACTGCTGACCCGATCTCGTTTAAAGTAATTTTCGTTGAAAGTTTACATTAAGATCTACAGCATATATTTATTTTAGATTTTTCACTTTATTATTATAGAAGTTAAAGGGGGACACACACATTTTACCACTTTGGAAGCGTATGGTATATCTTTTAAACGATTAACTTTATGGAAAAGTGTTTTTTCAGAAACCTCAATGTCATTTTTAAAGACCTGACTATAGATACCACACACGCATAGGTTTCATGAAAAAATATATTTTCAATTTCAGTTAAGTAGGTACATGTATGGAGAGCCCCCCTTAATATGAAATATTTTTTTATTTTATTCTTAAAATCGGAAAGCGGTTTACAGAATACATGTACCTACCAAGTTTCACGTGTATAGTCCTAAAAGTTACGGAATAAAATGGCTGTGACATACGGACGGACAGACAGACAGACATGACAAAACTCCGCTCCGTTTTTTGCCATTCGGCTATGGAACCCTAAAAAGTGAAAAAGTGCTTAGTTTTTTTTTTAATCCCAAGTCATAGTTATAGAGTTAATTACAGTTTGAATAAAATGTGTCAAAAATATAAAATAAATCTTATTATACTATCAAACCACACTCAACAAATACATATATTTCACAATTTATGACAACAATAATTACTTCAAATTCGAAGCACAGCCGTTCGAGAAGTGTTGCAAAAAATTAACGTGTGTGCAACCAGTTATAATAAACAATAAAGCTAGTGCAACCGAATGTGTGTGAGCGGTGTGCCTATAATAGTTGAAAATATCCAACCTTTCGGTTGCAAAACATTAACTTGAGTACAAACCAGTTATAATAAACAATAAAGCTAGTGCGGCCGGCTGGACAATATTTCTCTCTTTTTTTAACTTGCAACAAAACTTGTAATTGTATCTCTTTTACGTATACTAAACAATTGCTAATGCTATTTGCAACTGATAAGAAAGTTTAGCGTGTCACTAAAACATGACGGAAGCAGGTCCTTCTAAGGAGTGCGTACGCAATCACGAATTTACAAGAAACAGATCGGGGGAAAGTGGTTATTACTAAATGTTAGTCATTAATAAAACTTAGAGTGTTTGGACAAAAAAAAATCATTCAGAAAACCGGCTGATGTTTTTATACCTCAAAAATTCAAAACTAACGTTTTGGTAGATTATGCCGAAGACAACAACCGAATGTTTGTGAACGGTGTGCCTATAATGTTTGAAAAGTTCCGTCGATTTATCCAGGATTCCATTATCACATCCTGACTTGATGAAAATGGGACCAACTAGAAAGTGTAGCCTTTCAAACAAAAAAAGAATTTTTCATTTTTGTGTTTGTTGGATCCAAGTAGCGAGTGGAAGATGCTACTTCCCACCTTTAGGCGGGAAAGACTCATAGTAATTGCTTCCCTCTCTAGGGTGGGAATAAATTTAAAAAATAGAACTAAATTTGGTTAGGCAGTTGCCTGCAAAAAATCTAACATAATTAAGAAAAATATGCTGCGGTCTTGTGAGTGCATAACATGTGTATAATCAGCTAGTGTGAATCAAAAAATAAATAAGTGGGTCCGCCCGCTGCAGTGACTACCTATACCTATTTATGTGCCAGTAACGCGGTGTATTCCATAGTTAAAATTCCATAGTCTAACATCGTTTCTGAAAAGACAGTCCCAGGGGTTCAAGAGCAAAAAATCTAAGGTTTTCACCTCTTTCGAAGTGGAAACATTTTTAAAAGAAGCCCCTGACGAGATATATTTGGTCGTGAAGGTAAGCTATAAACGTTTATCTAGGTAGGGAGAGGTCTTTTACTATAAAAAAAATTTTTTTGAAAAAAGAAATAGTACCGACTTCCATATCAAGACACTACAAAGCCAAAAATAACTTTAATTTCGGAAGTCAGTGTTATTGGTTTTGGATTTTCTTTTTTTTTTCACACCGCCTTCCAAAATTAAAGTTATTTTTGGCTTTGTAGTGTTTTGATATGGAAGCCGGTTCTATTTTCTACAAAAAAAATTTTTTTCACGCTTTTTGTGGGTCGGTTTGTAATTTATCTAGTTACAAAAGTCATAATGACAACAACTTATCACCTTTTACAAAATATTGCTTTTCCCGATGCATAGCCGTTAATGTTTGAGGAGTTCTCCTGGTACTTGACCATCAGCTCTACATCACCATATGTATTGTGACGAGCATAAAGTGTTTAACATCCGTACTCAAGTAATCGAATCGCAATCCACGAAATACTTATTATTGAGGAGTTTCAGTGGCCATCTGTGGTCGTCATCATCAGTTCAACTTCCCCAAATGGTACTTTTCAGAAGCAACTGCTCAAGGTACTATAAGAAATACCCAAAAGGTTATAGGTGTGCCTATAATATTTGAAGAGTTCCCTCGATTTCTCCAGAATCCTATCATCAGATCCTGATTTCGTAACAATGGGACCAACTAGAAAGTATACCCATTTAAACGCAAAAAGAATTTTTCAAATCGGTCCAGCCGTCTCCGAGTTATGAGGTAACATACACAAAAATAAAGTTCAAGACGAATTGAGAACCTCCTTTTTTTTGAAGTCGGTTAAAAATAAACATCGATCCCAATAAATTTACTCTGATAGATAGGTTTTCAAAAAAGAGGCAATCATAACAATCAAACACACAGACTAGGTTGCGTAAATTGAGAGTAAAGACGTTGGATAGGTGTGCATTTCTGGAGTAAAAGATGTCTGCTTGTTATTTTATCTACATAGGTACCTAAAAGATTAATAGTAATTAATTGAAGAAATCATGTTTTTCACAGGTGGTATTGATACTCGGTATAAGCGGCGCCTGCAGAAGCAGTGAACTCACTTTAACAATTAACGACTTTGAAAATCAAGGCCAGTTATTAGTCGTAAAATTGACTAAAACAAAAACAAATATTGAGCGCATGTTTATTGTACGAGAAGAGTTTACATAAATAGTAAAAAATAATATCAAAAACTCAGATCTGATGACATAAAAACGGATCGCTTTTTTCTCAGCTACCAAAAGGGAAAATGCTATAAACAAGTGATTGTTAAATAAAATCTCAGGTATGCCGAAGCAAATAGCAACATATTTGAATTTGGCAAACTGTGAACAGTATACCGGGCATTGTTATAGAAGAACGTCAGCGACTCTGTTAGCCGATTCTAGGGCGCACTCACTACGGATAGGCGAACTTGACTATGCTTGACATGGAGGATGGAAATCCAGCTCAGTCGCGGAAGACTACATTAAAGATTATGTCCAAAATAAAACTAAAATTTCAAACAAATTAACTGAGACTATAAATTTACGCCGGACTTCGCCTCAACTAACTTCTTTAAGGGAGTCTGCGCCATGGATTCCACAGTCTAATCTAATACTGGAGTCTCTTACTTTTACAGAAATTCAGCACAGCCAAATTTGTCATAACATATCAAACAGCGTAAACATTCCAAACAAAAATGTAACTTTAAATTTCACAAATTGTTCTAACTTCTCAATTAATTTTACTCATGTTATTATTATCAATAAATATTTTAGAAAATATACTATTTTTACTTTCGTTATATTAGAAATGAAAAGTAGAGTGCTTAACACGGGTGAAAGACATCAATTCCTTCTCGGACTATAGTCTAAATACCTCCTATGGGAATTGATTCCTTTCGACCCTCGTGTAACAATCTACTATTCCAAATTGGTCCAACCGTCTTCGAGTAATCGAACACCTCCTGTTTTGAAGTCGGTTACAAAAGAACTATTGTAATCATCATTAAAACCTGGGATTGCTCTAGGAAACTCTATATTGTATTCTCTAAATATAAGATTTACTTTAACCAAGCAAGATTTTATCATGTTTTATTGATCCTTTAAGTCTAGTATAATAATTTCAGTAAATAATAAAATTTTACTTCACATATCATTTGCTGAAGTTACTTTTAAGCTAAACTGACTTTTAATTGAGTTTAACAAGATCAAAATAAATTGGGGTTCTCCGGAACATGGGCCTCAGGGATCGGGGTACTCAGGGAATAACCCAAACATACATACCTAAATGCAATGGAACATAGGTACAAGATACGAGTACTTTCGTTCCGAAATTCATATTTTAACCTTAGACATTTCCTAACAGATAGGTTGCACGGCACTGGTCAATAATAAGACTATTCGCTCTATGTGTATCTTAGTAGGCCAAAAGTTAATGTTATCTCATATATGTATAATATCAGTTTATAATTGTTGGTGAGCCAAACAAATAAAATAACATAAATTAATAAAGTAGTACCTACTTACTTATACTATACTCCAGTCATAAAATCTGTCTCAACGTTAACCAAATTAAACCAAATTCGGTTCTGTACTTCTGTATAAAATCTATACTACCTCTATACTATGTACTATTATAATGTGGAATTATGATTAATTGTTTATTTTCGTTTAGTTGATAAACACGAAAACTACTAGACGGATTTTTTTTCTCCAATATAAAGCTACATTGTCACCCACTAACATGTAATATAGGTTACTTAAATTTTCCTAAAAAAAGATTTTCACCCGAACGAAGCCGTGGTCCAAAGCTGGTATTATTATATAAATATGTACATATATATGCGTTTCGATATTTGGATAACGTGGTAAGTGGTTTTCGAACCAGCAGCGCCCGTAGTCTGACCTCTTTATTCATTTCGTTGGACGTTGGCCCAATATTCTACCTACAAAAATATTCTAGAAACTACTGGATACGAGCCCGATAACAATTTTCAACGAAAAGCTAAGGTATGATTTCCATCATTGATTTCGTATTCAGCACGCCCTAGTGATTTCATTCGGGCTCCAATTTCAGTAGTCACAGGTAATGGAGAAGTAATTTCCAGCCCACGTACAAAACTACCCACATTGATAAGTTAGCTAAGCACCAATTCTGTCTAAATACCAATTAATTAACGGATCGTGATATATGTATATTCGAGATAGAGGTAAGAAATCGCCGTAGCCAACAGCTACGCCGCGCGCGTAGCCAATGGTGGTGGAAACTATGAAATAATGTGCTACGAAAATCGCTGTATTGTAATTTAGCAATACTAAAATATTATAATAGTGTAGAACTCCGAGCTCCGCTACTAAGGCATGTAGCGACGTGTATTACGTAGCACTTGTGGCGTAGCAAGTATTGCATGCCTGTTATTATAAACAACACTGTACATTATACCTATGTAATGTCGTGTCAATTAAATTATTATCCATACTAATATAATATTATAAAGAGGATCAATTTGTGTGTTAGTTTGTATGTATGGGGTAATCTTCGGAACTAATGATCCAATTCCATAAAATCTTGTTTGGTAGTAAGGTGCATCATTGGCTATAGACGAAATTATTTCGGAACCCACGCAGACGAAGTCGTGGACGAAGTGCTAGTTACGTCTAAACTCAAAGGAAGTGTTATACAATTGTACGTATACATATTACAATGGTATGTAATCGACATCTTATACATAAAAATCAATTGGTGTTCGTTAGTCTTGAACGGCTGGATCGCTTTGACTAGTTTTGATTTTTATCCGACTGCAAAGGAAGGGTTATGTTTTTCGCGCGTATTTTGTATGTATGTATGTTTGTAATATTCTTTATTACCTCATATCTCCAGAACCGCTGAACGAATTCACATAATTGAAGTATCGTTAGATTTGTCTTAGCAGCCCAAGTGTTCTTAGATAGGTGACATTTGAAAAAATCAAACATAGCGGCTGCGCGAAGCCATTATACATAATGAAAAAAAAAAAATCTTTTCTAATACTGATATATGGGTACCTATCAAATTAAAGAACTTAACACAAGGATTTCAAAATGGTATATCATGTTTATCATTAGTGTAATACTAGCAAAAATAATACAAAGAGAAAGTTTAAAATTATGGACTTAGCTCTTTCACTTTCTGAATCCGGTGGGGTACCATTGTGACACGACCGGGAAAACTATAAAAATGATAATTAATATATTTTTTAAGTTATTTAAAAAATCTAAAAACCTGACTGCTCAACTGAAATGCAAGAAACAAGCACATTTTTATTTTAAAAAGTAACTAGCAGGCGGACCCATCCCATTCAAAAAAAAGTTCAATCGGGACTATAGTTTTTTTGCTCACCAGTTGGCGCCACTGTTGACTAAGGTCTAGCTGTCAAAGGCGACTTTAAAAGATCGGTGCCGAAACAAAGTTTTGAATCATGAATCTCATTAATTAATTATAAATAATATCTCGTTTATTAATTATAAATAACTATCATCATATCGAGTAGCTATGACGCAATGCTGTGCAGTTCCGTTTTGTTCGAAAAAAAAGGAGGGCACATGTTTCCAAAAGATAAAACTGTTCTAAAACATTGGCTTGTGGGGATTCGCAGGAATAAGTATACTCCGACAAAACATTCTCGTGTTTGTAAAAAACGGGTCCATATTGGCTCACCTAAAGTTCTTTATCCGAAATTGTTCTTCCTAATGATTTGTAATACGAATGATCACTCTTCCTAAAATTTTTCATCCTAAAGTTTTCATTCATAGGTTGTACTATTTTATATTCATACTATTTGTAGTGCTACCGGCGATGTTCATAACACTCATGTTTCCGAAAATTGTAATTAATAATATCATTAATGTAAATATATTTAAACTCCTACTGTTTTTTATCATAACGCTTTTATCCCTAAACATAATTACCATAATATTTTCACTCATACTCGGAAAGAAACATTTACCAAGTGTAATAAAAAATATATGTCGAGGTAGCGCTCGCTCGGCTCGCGCGTAGTTGGTCACAGTTCTGACCTAACCTATGGATATCTTTGCAGGTACACACCCGCTATAAGTAAAATTAAAGAAGACGAAAGAAATCTAAACAAAAAAGATATCACTTTGAATAATAGTGTAAAATATGGTTATGTTGAGAAAATATAGGAAAACAAATAAAAGTATAATAGATGTTTATTGCTACTGACATTATGAAGTTGAATGCTTCGGAATTATGAACATTAGAGACAGAGTAGTTAGGAATTGTGATTGTTAAGATGAAAAATGTTAGGAAGAACATTTTTGGATTTCCAATTATCGGAGTTGAAAATTTAGGTGAAATTTGGGTCACCCGTAAAAACATTTCAACCCATTACATTACATTTACATTTACATTTCGTAATTAATTTTATTATCTTACTTATTCATCCTGATTTGAGTAATTTTTAAGTTAGGTACTTTCATCTCTTATAATCTTTTGTTCCCAAATTTTCAGCTACTCTTAAATTAGAGCCAAAAGTTGTACCTAGTAATTTTCTTGGAACCAAGACAGTGAGGAGAGAAAGGATATTAAAAGAAAACGCGCAGAAAGAGCTCGTTCGTTCAAAATCGTTTTGTAATACTATGTTTTCCTCTGCGTTTCCAACAGTTATTGTTTCAGTCATAGTCTTAAAGTCTGTAAAAAGAAAAATTATAGCTGTTACCTCGGCAAACAAGCATTATTTTGGCAAAAAACAAGTTTGTAAACAGAAAACAAACTAACCTCTGAATTAGCTGCTCTTTGAGGCCGCTTATTTTTGCGCCTTTTTTCTTAATTCCACTTTCAAAGCGTTCACATTCATCGCCAAATAATCCATTTTTGCGATAATTTCACGAAGGAGATCATTTTTCAACAGGTACTTAAATTAAAGAAATTATAATTTATGTCACGAAGCCCGCTAAAACCAGTCAAAATTTGATTTTTTTGGACCTCACGCGACACAAGCGCCTCTAGTGGCAAACTCACACGCGATAGCTCCCATTGGGTCTCGCCTGCTTGTCACTTTTTAAAATAAAAATGTGCTTGTTTCTTGCATTTCAGTTGAGCAGTTGGGTTTTTTAGATTATTTAAACAACTTTTTTTAAAATATTTGTGGACCACACCGGGTCATCTTGTCTATCATACCTAAACAAAAACCTGTGGCCACGAAAATAGGTAGGGACAGGCACTTATTAATAAACATTTAGTACTTAAATATAATTTGAGCATTTTGGCTCTCTCTCATCACTTTAAGTATTAGTTTGTTATAACTACAAGGCCACAATATAAATCGATCACCCTAATTACTAACACGAACGTAATTAAAATGACAAACAAAACACGGCTCCGTTACTTAAAACGAGGGCGAACGTTGCATGGAACTCGTATGTACAATCAATAAACATGCATTGTGCAACCGTACTCAATTGGCATGCTCCCATACTTAGGTCCCATAAATTAAAAGCTTAACTGACACTCTGGATTTAAAATTTCTAGGGGAGCAGGAGAATACTTGAATAAATAAATTACCGGCCACTCAATCATTGGTTTTAATGCCTTATATTTCGTGGGTTGCTTTTTTATTGAGCAAATGTTTATTTAATATTCCCAAAAGAAAATGGATAAAACATTAACATTATTAGATAGGTTTCTTCTAGGATGTGCTTCATCTTCGACCACATCATCGCTTAACATCAGGTGAGTTAGTGGTCAAACGCGAGCCTATGAACAATAAAAAATAAAAATAAACTTTGTTTTTGAAGACATAGAGAATGTTGTCGCAAAATTTTATATTTTTATCCTGAGTTTTAATTCAAATATGGAATGTTGTAACTTTTTTATAAGTACCCTACGAGCCTCATTTATTGGAAGAATTGAGATCACAACGTGTACGTAATTTTAAATTGTGAATTTAACGACACTCATCATTAATATTTAAGTCTACCTGATAAGGTGGTATGGTGCGTACAGATAATGCTCTGTGATTTTACGCACCTTCCACCTAATGTAAAAATAACTAAAACCCCTAATTTTGAGGTGACTCGGTTTACATCTAGCAGTGCGTTATGCATTACCATCTAAAAGGAAATATTTTATATTGTAAGGTTGAATTGTTTGTGCGTACGATATAAATCTGGAAAAACTAATCGAGGAATTACAATATCGTCGAGTAGGTACCATCATAGAGTACCATAGATTCCAACTTAGTTTTAACAAAAAAAGAATTTGCGCCATAGACAGCTATATCTTTTTTGCGTTAATTTAGAACTTAGATTTTTTCATATCTTCAAAGACCTAAATATATGGTTTTAACTTAAACTCTATCTCCTCGCGTACCCGAAATAAATGCTCTTGACAGACAGACAGACGACAAAGTGATCTTATAAGGGTTTCGTTTATCCTTTTGTTTTGGCGTACGGAACCCTAAAAAAATATCAATTCCTCTGGGAAACGCCACTGGAACTCTGGAAGAAAGATGCGAGGCGACAGGGCCGTATTTAAGCACTCTCGTTGCCATACGATGTTCGTGCTTCCGCTCTTAAAAGTTTTTAATAGATTTTCTTTAATCCATTCATGTACAAAAACATGTTATTGATGAGGTAATTGAGGAATATATGCAAGAGCGAGCGTAGCAAGCTACAAAATGTTAATACATTAACACAGTTAGATGTTATATATTACAGATTCAAACGATTAACAGTAAAACTTTGAAGGAATTTTGCAAGCATAATAGTATTTAATTTCTGTTAATCGTGTTAAGTCAACTGACATATACATTCAAGCCAACATTCGAACGAAACTTAGCACAATTTCTTGTATAGATTAGACATCCTTTGTAGGCATAATAGAGACTTTTCTTCCTATTTACTAAAAGTTTATTCCATACACAATTGATTTACTATTTGTTTGTGTAAATAAATTGTGTAATCTTCCCGCCGCCGATATGACTGAACTACTCTAGTCGAGTTAGTTACCAATTGAAAAAAAAAAAAACTAGAGGCTTGCCCTCTACAGGAGTTAGCACCCGAGATTTCTGCACGCTCTGCACTCCTTGCATCCCCGGGTAAAGAATGCCCTGGCTGTGGTGCCAAGGATAAGCTAAAGTGTGCCCATATAAATCTCAATATACTTTTGTTCAAACCTGATCAAACCTTACAATATTATAGGTACCCAATCGCCATCAAACTACAAAAGAAAAATAAATAATATCTACTTCTGGACCACACTTGTGACTGCGACACAACGTCACGTCAAAGTAGGTATGGATTGAGTAAGTCCTTCCCCGGGAGTAGCTCATTTACAAAGAGCTCTGGCACTATGTATGCGTCACAAGAGAGACTGCGGATTTGTGCAATGTCCTTGACCTGATATGCCTTTAGCCGCAGCGAACACATACTCCATTTCTGCTGAAATACCCAGTGCTAATGTATTGGGGGCTTCCGGTTTTAATGCTGTGGAGATCTTTAACTATGTCTTGATTTGATATCAAGATTCAAGTTTCTAGTCCGATACAATTTTCTGCTGGTCAAGAAGCCGTGTATTGCCTTAAAAACGCAGAATGTTTTAAACATGACCAGACTTTTTTCCCTCCAACTACGCTAATGTTGTTGTTTCTAGAGTGGGTTTACACCAATAGTGTAATGGGTGTGGTTCGAACTCGCGACCTCCCGATTTCAAGTCCGACACCTTAGCCATTAGGATATTAACGCATAGACTATTAAACTATACTATAGAGGTTGCCAGTGATCAAACTGCGTCTTATATACAAAAATTAACTTTCGGCACTCCTTCTCTATATAAACTTTAACTATACCAAATATCATACTAAGCTAAGCGTAATTTTCGTAAAAAAGTGTACAAAGTTACTGCTTCACGTATTAACACGTTCGCTGACAGTGAGCACTTACCCTGACACCACATTAAGACAGTAGAATTTTCAATACTATAATAAAATAAAATAATAATAATAATTTTATTCAAATAACATGTTTACAGAAAAGTACATATAGTCCAGAACATAAATATATATAATAGTTCTTAAAGGGTAAATTTAAGTGCTTGAAAAACATTGGTAAATTGGTGATTTATCTTATTTTCAATAGAGGTCAAATATACTGCTTACTATAATGTAGCGACCTAAATCCTATAGCGATACTAAATGACAAATCAACGTAGTAGGGACAAGTGGGGGACAGTGTAACAAAAAAGTCATTACAATTTTTAGAAAAATAACCGTCTATTATATCGTCTTATTATTATTGACCATAAATTTAACAGTCTTTAACCTTCATATTAGGCTTGAAGTATTATCAAAATTATACTTAGAAACTACTTATTTTTTTGGTTTTCCGAGATCACAAATTTGTTATAGTGTGCCCCAGGGGTGGGGTACAGTTTAACAGCCATAGGGGTACAGTATAACAAGATAGGGCACACTATAACAGTAGACTAAACATACATCAAACGAAATAAAATATGAATAATAACAAGCATAACACCTGAATTATGAGACATAATAATTTTTTCGTAAACAAAATCAAACATGAATAAATTTGTGATACGAAAATACATATCTTTTCTTAACCTAGATTAAAGTTCCTTAGTATTTTTTGTAGGAATGAATAGCAATCAGCCTGTTTTTTTTTATTATTTTCCGTTTTAGGTAATGGCAATAATTATAAGCTCTATATCATTTTGTACGACAATAGCAAGATTCGGTTCTGAAGGAAAATAAAAAAACGTTATCAGCTTTACCACTTTTCATGGGTCAAAATTTATCCAATATAACTGTCTATTTTCCAGAAAAAAATACAATGACAAAATCATCGATTTTTGGACGTCTCAGTCATCAGTCATTTCATTGTCATCTGAACCGTTAGATAAAATATCTGAATCTTCATCTGAATTTTCAGAGCCTTCTCCAGAACTTGAAAATAAAACTATGGTAACCAGCCAGCTCAACCAGTTGTAATGCTTCTTTCATTTTAATAGGATCGTGTAACCCAATCTCCGTTTTCCTTTTTTAATTACGCACCATTTTCGATGTAACAAACCTAGAAAACAAAAATATAGTCAAAAGGTATATTATAATATGTTACATTGTACCCCGTTACACTGTACCCCATACCATAATGTTTAAAAGAAAATTTGTTAAAAATGTTATAGGTTAGAAATTTCAATAAACTTTGTTTTCCATTTAGAGACTAACTAATTGAAGATTAAAGGGAACATATATTTACTCACCAGAAATTATTACTTTTTGAACAATAACAAAACTTCACTCACTTAAATCTGCACAATTATATTGCCTAAAACATAAATTCTAGCATTTTTCGTTTTACTCGACTTTTTTACGTCCGATGATAGGTGTTTAAGATGGAGGCGCATAAGATTGACAAAACACGCAAAGAGACATTAAAGGGAAAATAGAAAAGGACAGAGATAGTCTTGATGTTATACTGTGCCCCTTGTTACACTGTCCCCCACTTTACCCTACTCGTGCACTGCGGTCCGTGGAGACACATCCAGGACCATGCTGTGTCGACTTAGTACATAGATTCGTGACGGGGGTTAAAGTATGGAAAGTAGTGCCATCTAGCTGTGATAGTGGTACAACAAAACCAAAAGGTTGCAATCGTTAAAAATAATAATCTATGAGTTATATTCTTTATCACATAATAATAATTTTATTTTAAAAGTAAAGCATATATGTAATTATTAAAAATACTTAATATATAAAAACTATTTTTAAGACACATTTCTCATTAGAATGAAAATTTTATTATAACAGCTCTTTTGTGCTGACCACCCAGAGAAAAAATGTCGGCAAGTCTCTGATGCGCGTACACATAATTTTTTCGTTCATATTTTAAGTGATTAATCTCCTTAAAATACAACTGAGTGTGTGAAAGTTATTTCCCTAGTATCTTCGAGTTGAGTACCGTTCGCGGATCCTCCGTCTTAGCGTGAAGACTTCGCATTTTCAGATTTGTGGCTAGTGAAAAATTTGAGATAGGACTCGTTAAATAGTTAGAAAGTGAACAAAAACAATGTCTTTTCTAGCTTGTTGTGTACCTGGCTGTTTTAGCAGATTTCCAGATGGTAAATATAAAGATTTCATTACGAATAATTTTACTAGACTTCTCAGTAAAATTTAAAAAATGTTACTTAGTTTTGTTGTTCATATTTTTGATATTTTGGTCATTTTTATTTAATCGGCATGATAAAATTACAGAATCTGTAAGTTTATTTTACATTTAAATGTACTCATTACTCATACATAATGTAGCCTTTAATTTGTTTACATATTTTGTATCATAACTATAATATTGCTATTGAAATACAAGTTACAAATTAAATTAGCAATTGCAATCTATGAGAACTGAAATGATTGATCATGTTATTAAAATTATATATACAGAATTATTATGTTAAGGATTTTCTAAGAGCTGTGCAATAGAGACTTCCTTAACATAATTATTGTTGAGTAGGATATAGTGGATCCCTGTAAGTCTATATTTACTAACGAATAACAAAAAAATTTCAGGTCCTCCATTACATCGATTCCCAAATCCAGATAAAGATCCTCAACGTTTCCGTTCATGGGTCATGAACATAGGTGGTGACATTGCTGGACTGGATGAAAATTTTGTATTTAAGAATAGGAGAGTTTGCCATAAACATTTTCCTGAAAACTGGCATTACACCAAAAATCGGTTATGTCCTATTGCTATTCCCATGTTGCATCTTATGGGTGAGTAAAACTTTTTTTTAAATATTAATAAGAAGTGACTTGAGACCACTTGCCTGATGGTAAGCACCATGCTTGCCTATAACTCCTGCAGAAGCTTTTTGTATTTCAAAGCTTTGCGGGCCACTTCACTGCAACTGTCACCCTCAGATACAAAATGTTATAATTTAGGTCTCATCACCTCATAATGTCACTAGCTACCGTACTCTTCAATCCTAAACTTAACTTATTGCTTAATGGGGAAAGATCTTGCATGTCAATGTTTCCTGTGTGAAATTTTTGTTACTTGAAAAATTAATTCATTTTAATGACATCTGATGGTTTACTTGTATAGGTAATCTGGATCAAGAAAATTTTTAATATCTATAATACCTAGTACTATAAAACCCTTCATTTTTAGGGTTCTGTAGCCGAATGGCAAAAAACGGAACCCTTATAGTTTCGATATTTCTGTCCGTCTGTCTGTCTGTCTGTCTGTCTGTCTGTCTGTCTGTCTGTCTGTCCGTCCGTCCGTCCGTCCGTATGTCACAGCCATTTTATTCCGAAACTATTAAGACTATACATGTGAAACTTAGTAGATAGATGTACTCTGTGAACCGCTTTCCGATTTTAAGAAAAAAAATATAAACATATTTAAAATAAAGGGGGTCCCCATACATGGAACTAGAACTGAAAATATTTTTTTTTCATGAAACCTATGCATGTGTGGTATCTATAGACAGGTATTTAAAAATTATATAAGGGTTCTATAACCAGTTTTTCATAAAGTTTTTTTTTTTTGTCAATCGTTTAAAAGATATAAGCTTCCAAAGAGATAAAATGTGTGTCCCCCCCTCTAACTTCTATAATAATAAAGTGAGAAATCTAAAAAAAATATATGTCTATAGATCATAATGTAAACTTTCAACCAAAATTGGTTTGAACGAAATCGGGTCAGCAGTTTTTGAGGTACAGCATATTTTCTAAAACCGCAAATATAACTTTGTAATTCATACAAACACTATGAAAAACAAAGTTATTTAGCGTAGTTGTAAAAATGTAAATAAGTTAGTTTTAAGAAATTTTTAAGGTTTTGTTTTATTCGTCAAATAAATATACATATTATATTATTATAGTTAGGTACTATGGAACCCTTCATGGGCGAGTCTGACTCGCACTTGGCCAATTTTTATAAAATTTAGGGCATTGTGATTTATGTTACATTGTATGAATTTAAAAACATTCTAACATTGGTTTTAGGAACTGCAACCATGCCTAGTATACAAGATGTCATGTCAGTTGATCTACCATCTACCTCTATGCAGCACGAGATTCCAGTGCCTATAAGTGACGAGGGTCCAAAAACTCGATCTATGCAGACTCAAACTATGCGAAAAAGTATGTATAATATATTCTTAGACACCAAGTTTCAATATAGAGTCATGTGCATGCAAGATTAAATTTATTCAAATTTTTTATTCCTATTTAAAAGTTAATTGTAACTTAAAATTAAACTAGTGGTCAGTGGCCCTGACTGCTATGCGCAAGGTTGTGGGTTCGATTCCCACCCAGGACAAGTGGTTGTGTGATGAGCACAATCATTTGTTCTTTGTCTAGGTGTAATTTATCTATAATATGTATGTATTTAGAAATATATATGTATGTTTATCAGTTGTCTAGTTCTCATAGCACAAGCTCTGCTTAGTTTGGGACTAGATGGCGTTGTGTGAAAGTTGTGGAATAATATATATTATATTATATTATCTATATATTAGTATAGATAATATAATATAATATAATAATATAATCTATACTTCTATACTAATATTATAAAGCTGAAGAGTTTGTTTGTTTGTTTGTTTGTTTGCTTGAACGCGCTAATCTCAGGAACTACGGTTCTGATTTGAAAAATTCTTTCAGTGTTAGATAGCCCATTTATCGAGGAAGGCTATAGGCTATATATCATCACGCTAAGACCAATAGGAGCGGAGCACTAATGAAGAATGTTTCAAAATCGGGGGATTTTTTTTTCCACGCGGACGAAGTCGCGGGCGGAAGCTAGTATATTATAAAGCGGAAAAGTTTGTTTGTTTGTTTGTTTGCTTGAACGCGCTAATCTTCGAAAGTACTGGGTGGATTTGGATGCAATTTGGTATGGAAGTAGGTTGAAGCTTGAGGAAGGTTATAGGCTACTTTTTACGCTACTGCAAAAAAAGAGAGTTATGTTTTTACTGTGATAGAATCCACGGGAGCGAAGCCCCGCGTGAGTACTAGTATATTATATTATTCACTCATAATTGGTAAAATCTTTCAGAAATTAAGATGACAAAGGCAGAACTGCAGATGAAGCAAACTGTTACAAAGTTAAGAAAAAAAATTCATGGAAATAATAAATTAAGAAAGAAATATGTGGAGAGATTGTTGTTGGCAAAGAAAGCCTCTGTGGATGTATTGACAACAAAGCTGTCAAAACCAGCCAAAACTTTTGTGCAAATGCAAATCTCTCAAGCTGGAAAGTGTAAAAGAGGAAGAAGATTTACTCTTCGACAAAAAATTTTGGCATTGTCGTTGTACAAGAGTAGCCCAAAGGCTTACAGAGTGCTCAGTGAAATCTGCATTCTACCAAAACGCAGTACTCTCCACTGTCTTTTAAAAAAAGTTTTCATTAAACCTGGCATAAATAAATTTATGTTTGAGAATTTAAAGAAAAGAGTGGATAAAATGCCCCAATCTCATAAGTTTTGCTCACTCGTTTTTGACGAAATGGCTATTGCAGCACATGTTGAGATGACAGATCATAAAATAGTTGGCTTTGTAGATGATGGTGAATTAAGAAAACCTCATATAGCTGACCATGTACTGGTATTTATGGTGAGGGGTGTCATAAAAAAATACAAACAGCCAGTCCAGTACACCTTCTGCACTGGAAGTACAACAACAGCCAATTTAAAAAAAATGATTGTAGTTGTTATAAAAAATCTGCAAGACTGTGGACTGAAGGTGGTTGCGACAGTTTGCGATCAAGGTGCAACAAATGTAGCTGCAATTAATTCATTACTAAATGAAACAAAAGCCAACTATTTAAGAAAAGGTGAAGAATACACAGGGAGCCACTTTATAGTTGGGAGCCAAAAAATATTTGCGCTCTATGACCCCCCTCACCTTATGAAAGGTATTAGAAATAATATGCTTACTAAAGATTTAACATATGTTATAAAAAACAAGAAATGTGTAGCCAAATGGAATCACATACTAAAGCTACATGAAAAAAGCCCAGGGTACGGAGGAGTGCGTCTAGTACCTAAATTGACGCAACACCATGTACTGCCACACCTAATACCCAAGATGAGGGTAAAACACTGCACTCAAGTTTTCAGCAGCACTGTTGCTACAGCCCTTGGTTTTGTGACAGGTGGGTTATTAACTATACACAAAAATCCAATACACCACATAGTTTATTATGTTGGTTTTGTTTGTCTGTGGTGTTCAACTAATTTAATTATTTAAATGATGACTTTTCTTTTTCAGATGCAGGCATGCTACCAGAAGCGGCAAAAGATACTGCTGATATCCTTTTCTTTTTTGATCGCCTCTTTGACTCCGTGAATGGCAGTTTTAGCAGACAGAGGGGCGGCAAGATTTATAGAGCAGCTGTAACTCCCACATCACCTCACCACAAATTATGGCGAGAAAGCATCCCCGTGCTTAAAACAATGTTGTATGTGGACAAAAATGGTAAAGCATCTGTGGTGCCAACAATCTCCAGCTGGATTAAAACTATAGAAGGGTTCAAAATGTTGTGTGCACATATGTACAAATTAGGCGAAAATTCGTTATTACTGAGGCATTTTAATCAGGACCCTCTCGAAAATTTATTTGGAGCAATACGTGCTCATGGGCACAGTAATATAATGCCAACTGCTGCAGGCTTTCAAGCCACTTACAAAACACTTTTGATAAATAATTTTACCTCTGCACATTCGGTAGGGGCGAATTGCGAAAAAGACAAAAACACCTGCCTGCAGAACCTTCAATACTTCTTTGAAATTGAAGGTTCTGCAGAACAACAAAATACACCAATGATCATTGAAGAAGATCACCTTAATATTTCCATTGATGTTGATCTTCTGTTGAAAAGCAATTCGCCCAAAGACATAGAAAAGTGTGCGGCTGTTGGATACTGCACTGGTTGGCTAATCAGAAACGCGAAAAAAAAAATATATAGGAACTGCATCACTTGTAATAGTCAGCTGGAGAGTAAAGAAATTCAAAATTTTCACAATTATATAAAAATATCCGAGTACGATGGTAAAAATTGGCTCCTTTATCCCAGCAAAAATGCTTTCGACATTTTTGTCCACATGGAACTAATTGTAATAAAAATAATGAAAACAATGAGCCATAAGGAAAATATAATAGAATATGTAAAACTAATTGTATCAGTTGTGGTTAATTTCGGATTCTTAACATGCAATGAACACAGAAATAAACTTATTGATTATCTTATACAAAAAAATATTGATTTTTGTATGAAAAATTGGTGCAAGGAGGTGAACAGAATATTATCTGGCAAATCCACCAACTGTGATGAAACTGATCCAGTAAAAACAGCTGCACAAAATCATTTTAATAAACACAAAATAAAAAAAAGGCAAAGATTAACAGGTGTGCAGCTCACAGTGTAAGGTTTCTCCTGGTTTTAGTTCACTATTAAATAATTATTGTAATCATACCATAGTAAGTCATTGTTACCATAACCTGCATTTTACTGAGCTTATTCATAAAACTAAGCAATCAAAATTGAATGAGCATACCACAGTCATTCTTTTATTTGGAAGCAGTCTTAATGTAACTAAAAAGGACTTCGTTAATGGTATTGACACCCTCCTTAAATTAAAATTAGGCAAACTAATTTTATGTGCATTGCCTTATTCCAATAATTTGACATTCAAAGAAAATTAATACATTTTTAGCCTCAATAATTTGATGCGTATGCTAGTATGCCGTCATAGTGACCGTTTATTGTATTTTGATACTAAAAAATTTGTTTTGATTCGGAAATATATGTACCTTCCCAAAAAAGTCGACATTGGCTACTTTGTTAGCTTACAATTTACACTCAGTTATTGATAATTTAACTGATCCTAGGTTAAGTGACTATTCAGTATTATCTAGGTATCTAATAATACTGAAATTAATTGTTTAAATTCTTAGATGTGACAAAGGAGAGGCATAATAACACAATCTTACTATATCATCAGAATATAAATCGCTACTCTGGCAAAATATTAGATGTGGAAATGTTAATAGATAAATATGATATGGATATCTTATGTTTTTGTGAAACCTGGCTAAAACTAGTTAGAATGTTGTTTAACATTAATAATTTTTCAGTTGTCAGTGCATACAACAGGTCCTCAGGTAGGAGGTGGTACTTTAATATTATTTAGTAATTCTCTTAGATATAAGGAACGAAAAGATATCACCGCTTGCTCTATTGATCGCTTGTGTGAGATAGCATGTGCAGAAGTTGAAGGCCCAACTTATGTGTTTATAGACCACCAGCATCAAACTTGTCATCATTCTTAATGATGACGACAAGCTAGTGACAATTTAATCCTTGATGGCAAAATACTCGATGTTATTACGGAAACTGGATTTTTGGGTATAACTATAGATTCAAAGTTACAGTGGGGCGATCATATTAGGACTCTTTCTAGTAGATTAAGCTCGGACAGATTTGACATATTTTGTATAATTTTTATTATTAATTTATCTTTCATTATTGAAGTCTAATGTTGTCGCCTCTCAAGTTTATTTTAATATAATATAAAGCTTTTTTGTGAATGGGAGAACACTAGAATCTTAATTTGTTTTACAAATTTTTATTTGTAATTCCATTGTGCTGTATTAATTGGTCTATACTGTCCTCTCATACCTAATTAACATATTCATATTAATTTATTTGCTTTCCACAATGTATATACAGTAGATGTTTAGTCTTAAAGATAAAAGGAACAATTATGGACCCTGCCAGGGCACAGCAATGATATAAAATAGAAAACTAGAACTTAAAACTAAAACATTATTTAAAATTTATTGTTTTAATAAAAGATTTAGGAAAAAAATACTTAAAAAGAAAAAAACAATATTTTCTTATAATTATTGAGATCAGTTACAAACAAGTATGTACAATTATATTATAATTATTATAAGGTATGCAGAAAATTATAATAATTAAATTTGTAGATTATGTCGGTAGTAGTTATTTGTTGTATTTTATTTATTTATAGTTCATCGGTTAAATATTCGTTTATGCTATGGTATACTTTGTTCAGTAGAAATAGTTTTAGTTTATTTGTAATAGTGTTATAGTTATGTTCTTAATTTCTTCGAGTAGCTTATTATTTATAGTTTGATTGACATAACATAACAACTAGAGGAATGTATTTTCAGTCGTGATGTAGGTATGTTCAATCTATTTTTGTATCTTAGTGTAATATTTGTTTGTATTTACTTCTCGTTTAGAATATAATTATATATAATTCCGGGTGGTTACATACAAATTTACACATTTCAAAAATATATAGGTGAAGTTAGTTCGTTTACAAACTATCAGTCTCTTCGATGTTGACTAATATCCTAATAAGTTTTTTCTGTACGGTAAGTAACGTATGTACGTCTGTACTATTTCCCCATAGTATGACTCCGTATTTAAGCCATGCATAGCCATAGGCGTAGTACGTGACTAGTGCATTTTTGAGATCTGTTTTTTTATCTCACAGAGTGCGTAGGAGAATGTAGATAATTTAGATCTTAATTTATTAATATGAGACTTCCAATTTATATTCATGTCAATGTCTAGGCCTAGGAGGGTAAATTTATCAACTACTTCCAATTTCGAGTTTTTGAAGCTGTAATTAACATTTATATGTATTTTTGGCGGGGGTGAAAAGTCATTATTTTTGTTTTATTGAAATTAATTTTTTAAAGATTATGTTGTGTCATCCAGTTTGTTGTAGTATTATTAGTTTCATCCGGTATGTTTATTTGCGAATGTGAATATTGATCAGCATAGCTTGTAGAAATTATATCCTTTTTCTGGTAATTAGAATTATTGTTTTGTTGATAGTTATGGTTGTTATTTTTCACGTTGGTTTGTTTGCCGTCTATGTCTAGTTTATTGTTTCTAATGATAGCATGGAGGTCGTTTCTTCTGGCCTGAATAAGTTCATTTCGCATTTGTGCTCTCTCCTTTCGTGCTTTTACATCTAAAAATTCGGATATAAATAGTCCAGTTCCTGAAAATACATGCTGTTATTAACCAAGTACGCAGTCATCCTTTTACTTCGATACAATTCGATTACTAAAGGCCGGTTCTTTTCGCCCTTCCTTCCTACTCGTACTTGTTTTCGATGTAGCCGGACAGCTCAATGTTCACAATATCGCGAAACAATTCTATAAGGCGGTTGTGAAGATCGCTTTCAGGCTCTATAATAATCCGCAAGTCCATAAAGCATAAGTTTTTTATGGTTTATTTCAGGAATGCTTGGTTGGGGTTTGGGGTATTTGCACTGATATCTCCTTTATATCTTTTTTAAGTTTTCATTTTCATTGTGTAGTTCTTCTTTTTCTTTGTATTACTTTCTTTGTACTATGTATTATGGATACATTGTAAAAATGACATTTTAATTTGAAAAGAGTTATTGTGGAGTTTCTTGCCGGTTCTTCTGCTGGTGCCCTAACTGCTGACGTTTTGTAAGTGTCCATGTAGGCCTAAGAGAATTAAAACATTTTGAGTTTGAGTTGAGTGTTTAATAATAATATCTGTATCTTTATTGAATATGTTTATTCTTATGCCGTCAGCGCATAGTTAATTCTGTAAATAAATGTCTGTGTAATAGAACTGTATTTGGAACAACGAATATCTAAAATAAACATCGCTTTTTTTAGATATTCTCTGTTTCAAAATCAATAGGTACAGTAATTACTTATAACTATCGGTTAACTTCTGGCGGAGTACATTTGATTGTATATCCTCAATAAAACTCACTGATTACAATGTAAACTGTAATAGTACAGAATACTGTTCGTTATCAATTAATAAATGAATTACAAAATAAACCTCTTTTGCTTATGGAATAAAACCCATTCTTTGTTTTCCTACGCTGCTCACACAATCATAATAATTTAATGTGTATTGTAAAAAAAAACCGCTAAATTGAAGGTCACGACGACTATTCAATTTAAGTAGTGGATTTTTACAATCACATTAATTTCAAGTAGAAAATACAATACAATAAAAAACTGCACACAAATACACGCACGCACACATATACACACATGTACACAGTACACACACATGCACATAAATATGCGTATAGTTCGATGAACAACTACCAGGGCGGCGCTGCGGTCGCGCGATTTAAACTTTATCGTGAAGTTAGCTCTCTATGTCCCTATATATATTGTACTCTTTGTCCAGGACCACTCCTGTCTGGCCGGCTGTATAAAATATAGGAGTGAGGCATATTTATCGTAACAGATAGAACTAACAGATATTTACAAATAACAAATAACAATTGTTCCCAACAACTTATTTTATCTGTTACTTTAATAACAGACTGTTATGTGTTAAGAACAGTCAAACACTGTTGTCTGTTATCACGGCTGTTAGTTGTTACTGACTGACAACTGTTATTAAGTATACCTTGAAAATAAATAATAGGTGTGTCTCTTTTCTTCATTACAGAATGACATTTGCTAAAAAGAGACACACCTATTATTTAAAATAATAGGTTTGTCTCTTTTCCTTATTACAGAATGACATTTGCTAAAAAGAGACACACCTATTATTTATTTCTACATATTTTTACTTCTCACTCTTACTAAAGCGGTTAAACTACGCTAAAAAGAGAAGCAGCTAGTATTTATTAACCCTAAAATATAGTTGGTGGTCTTACAAGAACATTAAGGTACGAAAAAGTGACTCCTAAATTTAGCCGTATTGACGACTGTTATTAAGTGTACCTTGAAAATAAATAATAGGTGTGTCTCTTTTCTTCATTACAGAATGACATATGCTAAAAAGAGACACAGCTATTATTTATATTTTTACTTCTCACTCTTACTAAGGCGGCTTAACTACGCTAAAAAGAGAAGCAGCTAGTATTTATTACCCCAAAAATATAGTTGGTGGTCTTACAAGAACAATAAGTTACGTAAACGTGACTCCTAAATTTAGCCGTATATGGCCTGTTACTGACCAGTGACCATTGTAAAAAAACTTATAATTTATTTTCTTCATGGCAATTTGAGATTCAGTTTAAAAAAAATGGGTCCATATTATAGTAAATAGTTTTAAGCCTGCCAACGAAAACGCAACGTGATCGCAATAAAGTATTGAATTGAAATAGCTTTAAATAAGTGAAATGTTGATCATATAATCGTATCTATCTTTAATAGTATGTAATTGATTATCTTTGGTTTAACGGAATTAATAAAACTTTCCAGGGATTCACGATTTTTTTGACCAACCAGTATATTAATTAAGTATATTGAGAGTAATTCATAGTTGGTATGTTTTGATAGAAATAGTATTATTTATTTAATAATATTTTTTATTTGCGAGGCAACCAAAAACAATTTTATTGATTGTCTCAGGACTCCTTATTGTCTTTGGTTTGACATTTGATGGGATTAGTTGCAAAATTTTTCATGTATTTACGACTTTATCAAAGTATAAATAAAGATGACATTCCATTGAAAGTTTCTTTGGCTGATTTGTTTGTTGATATTTTTAAAAATTCGAAAATATGAATTTTTAATTTTTCTTCTTTCTTTCATTTATCATCTATGATTAGAACGAAAGTGGTGAGCAGTACAGGTGGTGAGTGAATTCAAGTTGTTCTGTGATCATTTTCGTAAAGATTTCTCTGTTTCTTAGTTTTTGTTTGCGGCTTATTAGTGTTTAGTGTTCATTTCATATTTGGTTTATGTATAAGTATAGTTGTTTTTAGTTTAGGTTCGTTTTATAGTTTGGTAGGTACTTAGTGTAGGTTGTAAAAAGGTATATTTTTGTATTTAAAATAAGCGTAGTTTTTTAGTTTAGTTTACTCTTTTTATAATTTAGATAGGTACTTAGTGTAGGTTGTAGCGAATAAGTATTTTTTTTTTATTTAGGTTGATTTTTCACAACAATGTCCAATATAAATAGAAAAGTGAGTGTTGTGTGGGACCATTTTGTAGATATAGGTGGTCACTACGCGACTTGCAAAATATGCAAAGCAAAATTATCTTTTAAAGCCTCTGTGACTAATTTGAATTTAATTTACATTTTTAATTTTCTTTTAAATGATGTTAGGGTTGGGGTGACAAAAATAAAAATTCATTTATTCAAATTAGACAGTGACAGCACTTTTCTAGTATTTTAGCAGTAACTGGGCGACAAAAATATAAATAAATATTCTTCTATACCTATTTTCTATACGATTTTCGACGTTAAAGAGGAATAAACAAAGAAGATTTTCAATTGATATTTAAATTCGTATTTATCGTCCGTATAAAAATAACAGCCTGTTATTTATTAACAGATATTTGGAACAGTTATTTTTATGTAACAGTAACAGTGGTAACAGGTATCGAGTTTAACCTGTTACAACCCACCTCTAATAAAATACAAATGCCACATTGCGTCGATCTAACTGGTCGTACGCACTTGACGGTTCTGCTCGCGCGCTCGGTTTCGACGGCGTTTGCTGTCGTCCGCCGGTCGCGCGTGTTGTCCATTCAAATATGAAACATTTATATAATACGATCGTCGTTATGTGTATATATGAATTGGCGAGATGCTGTTTTTTATTTGCACTTTATTTTTGATTGTATTTGCACTTTTCTTCATGTAACAATTCGATCCAATATTTCTTCATTTCTGTACGAGTTTACAGAATACGTCTACTCAACAAGTTTCTACTCTGTAGTTACTAGGACTACAGAGTTGAAACTTGTTTCGGAATAAAGGAGCTGTGACAAGCGGACGGACAGACAGACAGCCATGATGAATCTAAAAGGGTTTCGTGTTTTGCCATTCGGCTACGGAACCCTAAAAAGTGGCCAACTGCGAGTCGGACTCGCCCGTGAAGGGTTCCGTAGCAGCAATAAATTACTTTGTTTTTCGTATTTTTTGTATAAATGACAAAGTAATGTTCGGGGTTTTTGAAAATGTGCTTATATCTCACAAACACTGCTGACTTATATAACTCAATTTGTTCAAACAAATTTTTGTTCAGTGTTCATCTACAGTACATATTGTTTTTAGATTTCAAGCTCTTTTATTTTATTTAAATATATCTTTCAAACGATTGAATTCAAAAAAATGTTTTTGGAACCTCAATGTCATTCATTAAATATCTATCTCAACGCACCCTGTACGTATAGGATAGAAAAAAAATCAGCTCCTTGTATTGGGAGCCACTTATTTTTTATTTTTGTATAAAATCGTAAAACAGTTCACAGAATACATCTACCCATCGAGTTTCAACTGTGTAATCTTAATAGTTTCGGAATAAAGTGGCTGTGACATATGGACGGGCAGACAGACGGACAGACATGATGAATCTATAGGCTATTGGTTCCGTTTTTTGCCATGCGGCAACGGAACCCTAAAGTCGAGAAAGTTTGGCTTTTTTTTGGCGTGCACCCATGTGTGGTTACTTGAAAGTGAAACTGTAGGCTCGCCGCGATGTCGTAACTCGGCGTCGGTTCTTCACGACACCTCGGCGGCCCATCAGGTGCGACCTCCAGTAGCCTGGAGAAGCCCCAGCGGGATCAGACAAATCTAAACACATGGGCGGAGGTCATTCTGTATGGCTGTACGTCCATATGTCACAGCCACTTTATTCAGAAACTATTAAGACTACAAAGTTGAAACTTGGTAGATATATTCTGTGAACCGGTTTACATGTTTTTATGCAAAATTAAATTAAATAAAAAAAGTAAAGGGGGCTTACCCATTCATGGAACTAAAACTAAAAAAAATATTAAACATATGCATGTAGTGTCTACCTAGAAGATAGATTTTTTTTAATAACATCGATTTTTCTAAAACTTTTTTTTCTCAAAGTCAATTGTTTGACAGATATAGACTTCTAAAGTGGTAAAATTTATAACCTCTTACTTTTAAAATAAGAACGGGCAAAGAAGTAGGTATTTAAAATGCAAACTTACAACGAAAATTAGTTTAAACGAGATACCTACTGCTAGCTCAGTTTTTGTGATAAAGCACATTTTTAAAAACCGCAAATATAATATTTTCTTGGTCATTTATACAAACGGTTGACGAACGAACTTGGTAATTTATGAAAAACAAAGTTAATTTTCGCTAATCTATGTTTGGATACGGAATCTTTCATGGGAGAGTCCGAATCACACTTAGCTTGTTTATTCTGGGGTGGGCCCAGGCGATTCTGGGGTGGGCACGGCCCACCCGGCTCCCCCTCTTCCTACGCCCATGCTGACTAGGTATTACCATTCAGTTTATAGAATCATTATGGCACTCCTACAATATGGAAATCGTAGAAAAGTAGTATTTAGGTACCAATATAAATACCAATATAAAATATACAGATATAACAAAACAGTTAAAAAGTGTGTCTGTAAATCTATACTAATATTATAAAGCGGAAAATTTCGTTGGTTAAAACGCGCTAATCTTCGAAAGTACTGGGTGGATTTGGATTTTTAGTATGGAAGTAGCTTGAAGCTTATGGAAGTTTATATTCTACTTTTTGCAGTCTTGGAAAAAGAAGGAGGTTATGTTAGGTTAGGAAGCGAAGCACCGCACTACTTCTAGTGCTTTGATAATTTTGTGAAATGGCAAAATATGCGACTAAACAATCATATCTTTTGATTGCGTTGACTCATAAGTTTCGTTTCTTCACACAGTTGAACGAATCCTTAGGTCGTAGAGTATTTAATATAAGTTATTATCGTATCATTAAGTGTTTGATGTTTACGCGTTCCACTTGAATATATTTACAAAAAATACTTGACGGGGGTTAAGAAACAGTAATAGAACAAGAATTAAAAAATAAATGTCGGTCTGCTTATCTGTTTGTTAAATGTCTGTATACCCAGCAAGACCCTACGTTTAATGCGATTGAAAGTTAAATGTTAACGTGCGTAGTATATAGTACCTTCCGAATCGTTTAAGTAAAAAAATAGTACCTTAATTGTTACAGCGAAATCTTAAATTATTTTCCAGCAGAACCCTCTGCTGTTTGAAGGTCTATAGACAAATCTTATATGGTCCCGTTTTGCGATGTATTTATAGTAAAAAATACTTTAGTTTAATTTAAAAATAATTATTATTTTTTGAGGAATGCACCTGCAAACTTTTATCAAGCCAGTAGGACCCTATTTTGTTTTGAGGCTTTCAGTCCACAGTCATATTTTCTTATAAGCATTTTATTTGTACTTTTCAAATAACCTTGCGTTTAATTCAAAAAGTTTGTATTTTATCTGAAAATTTGTTTTAAAACTTTTTATACTTTTTCAGCGAACGAACATTTCATTTGGTCGATGTATGATTTCACAGCTTTTAGTAGATATGGTGGCGTTAATCAAAGAAAGAAAGAAAGAAAGTGTATGTACATTATAAACTGTTATGACATGATAACATCGGTAAAAATATGAAATAATAATAAACCAAATCAAATAATTTATTTGAATACTTATTAAGAATTACATAATTTAATCTGGAATCTCCTTTTATGCAGAGGCCTACTTGTGTTAGGAGGATTCTGCTCTTCATTCGCTATTAACATTTTCTAATAGTAATTTATTTCGTAAACTGGCGATGAGATTGATGCAGAGTTTTACATGCGAGTGAAGCCGCAGCCAGAAGCTAGTGTACAATAAAGTAAAATCTATTACTTTTTGTACTTTGAAATTTAATCGTTTGTAATAAACGGAGTCCCATTCTTGCGACCCCATTTTGACCTCGATACGTCTATAAATGTTGACTCCCCATTTTCGAGTACTTTTGTCGACGACGCTTTAAATTCCGAGGTAGGTACAACGTGAGAGATAAGTATAATACAACTTATAACATACAAATACACAGACACACCGCCTAAGCTCTACGGTAATAAAAAACAATACTTACCCTAACAGGTATCAGGAATTTACATAGTTATGATGAGATAGTACGTAAATACTACATTTGGTCATTTTTAATTAAAAAAAAAATAAAGGGGCTTATCCAAAAAAATATGTCAAAAGTTTTCGTAAGAGCTACAGAGATATTAAACACGCTCTTGAAATTCCACTCAACTTCTAAAATGCCTACATGAAATGCCGATAATAGTGACCTCATATTTATTCCTGAAGGGGAAATTTTACGAAATTCCTCGTGAAAATATTTAGTGTCGAACTCAAACAAGTAAGGCGATACATTAAAAGCTTATTAAACAAAGGATATTATGAGATGTTGTCGAATATAATGGCAAGACGTTCCACTGACTCCCTAAATTATATCTTTGTGTAAAACAAAGTACCAAATACCTTATCATACATAATTAATGCCCAGAACAAACAACAACGGAGAGGCCCAGACTTAGGCCCACGAAAATTGGGCTGTGGAAATTTTCTAACGAGATATCACAGCCCTGGAACGCAAATGAAACTGAAGAAATAATGTGGGTTTTTAGTCAGTAGATGTCTGTAACTCCCTTACCCTACACCCAAAGCGGGAAAAGTCATTTGATTATTGTTTCCACGATAAAACGAGCCCACGAAAGTTAAGACAAAATTATTGTGACGAAAAGTCACACGGGGTTTATCCAGCTGTGATTAATTGAAAGAGTTTTCTACATCCTATCGGCCTATATTTTCAACCGACGACATAAAGAGGAGGTAATCAATTCGACGCGTATATATATTTTTTTTATGTATGATCACCGATTACTCAAAGACGGCTGAACCGATTTGGATTTTTTTTTTGTTTGAAATGATTACTTCGAAATTGGTCCCATTGTCACCAGGTCAGGATCTGATGATGGGATCCTGGAGAAATCGAGGGAACTCTTCAAATAGTATAGGCACACCTATGGCGTTTTGGGTATTTCTTATACTAACTTGTGCAGCTGCTCTCAAAAATACCATTTGGTGAAGTGGAACTGATGATAAAGACCACAGATGGCCACCGAACCTACTCAATAATAAGTATTTCGTGGATTGCGATTCGATTACTTGAATATGGATGTGAAGCACTTTATGTTCGTCATAATGCATATGGTGATGTAGAACTGATGATGAAGTACTAGGCGAACTCCTCAACAATTAACGGCCCAGCATTGGGAAAAGCAATATTTTGTAAAAGGTTATAAGTAGTTGACATTTAGGCTATTTTATCTAGGTAAATTAAAGAGTGAAATAAAAACTTTTTACCAAAAAATTAAACCGACTCCCAAAAACACTGCAAAGTGAAAAATAACTTTAATTTCGGAAGTCGGTGCCAAAAACGAAAATAGAAAACTAAAGACACCGACTACCGAAATTAAAGTTATTTTTCACTTTGCAGTGTTTTTGGGAGTCGGTTTAATTTTTTGGTAAAAAGTTTTATTATTTCTACAAAACGTGGCATGAACTTTAGACATATCTCCAATAATGCTTAAATTCATACACTCTTTTTTTGGGGGGAAGAGGGGTGGAATCGTCAAATGACTCCTTCTACTTGGGCGGAAGTGGAAGACAAACTTCTACAGACTTAAAACCCACCGTTGTATCTCGTTAGAACATTCCCGCAACCCACACACCAGATACACCCCTTAAGTTCATACTAGCCTTAGTTTTTACATATTCCTGAAGCTTTTGACCAATTTTTAAAGTAGGAGTACTAAGTTCCACAAACATTGTTATATTGTACCTTAGTACATTTTTACGTCGGGCCTGCGGGCTGCGAGCAATAGGTCGCACGCTGCGCGCGCGCTTCAAAGAGTGTGAGTGTTGTTAGCAAAATAGTCGGGGCCCACTAGGGGGCCGTTGCCTGCCGGGGTTGCGGGAATGCTCTGACGAGATACCGCGGCCCCGGAGCTTAAAGGCAGCTGAAGGAACAGGGTTGGTTTTTAGTCAGTAGTAGTCTGACACTCCCTTTCGCTCCACCCAGAGCGGGAGAAGTCATCCGGTGATTCTCCCACCCGGAAAAAAATGTATATTGCTACGTGGTAATGCGACGTCCAGACAAATTCATTAAGCCATAACGGTGAAGTGAATACGTGATGTTGTAAAATCTCTAACTAAATATTCGTATTTTATACTAGGTATGTATGATATACATATAGGTTCTTAGGTGGATACCTGAAAACTTTGTAAAATAATGACGTCAATTAAAAGTGGACCGAATTTATAAACTACTAACTATAGCAGTCGCGCGGGACTTCGCTCCATTAGATTATATCACGATAAAAACATCCTCCTTTTGAAAAATATTTCCACAGGTTTCAAGCTACTTTCATACAAAATTCATCTAAATCCACTCAGTACTTTCAAAGATAAGCGCGTTTTAAGCAAACAAACTTTTCCTCTTTATAATATTAGTTTAGTTTAGTTTTAATTGACGGTCGGTAACAAACTAAAATTTATTTTAAAACTAAATTTAAGAAAAAAACATTATACATTCTTTATTACCAAAAAGATTATATACTCATTACAGTTGAAATTCCCTGACTCCTGAACTAGTTGTAAACTGTATGATAGGAGCCAGTGCATTTCGCTCAATAAAGTACCGTACAGAAAACAAAACTGGCAGTTTATACAAAATGACAAAAAAAAAACTAAAAACTTAAAAAAAAATACGAAAAAAAAACATCAAAAAGAGATAATTTAACATGTCAGGATATTAAAATTTAGAATAATAAATAATAAAATTGAATTATTGAAATGAATTAATAACAACAAGTATTTACAATAGGATAAAAAAAGAATAACATAAAAAAAAGTGAATGACAACTGTAAAGTAAAATTGTATTGCATGCATGTGTACGTATGTGATGTGGTGTGTGTGTGTGTATGTGGGGGGGAGGATATTTGTTTGTGTGAATAGGGAACTTACTATATTTAACAAATTCTCAGTTTCATCGTAGTCGAGGTTTTTCAACCACATTAGGAGAGCCCTTTTCAGTTAGTGATTGTTATGATTCTGAGTTTTTATTGTTTTGTTTAAAGTAGACTTTAAGCTGATGAATTATGACCTCTGTGATTGTTTCAGTGTTTCTTCTCAGAGTAGTCAGTTAGGAAACAATGGTGTCATCTAGTTTACACTTACGAAAAAAAGACGTGTAAAAATGTTATTTATAACTTATGTACAAAATAAACATCATTATTTCACTAAGTACATACAGTACTTGGGTCGTTCTACTTTTCATTGCAGATAAACATGTCCCATGCACATAATAGTGACAAATCCTAAATTATATTCACAAAATACACATTATTATAATACTTTTAGAACTAAAATTAGTCTCATAATATGTCTACTCTAAGCATTTCTTGAGAAAATGTTTGTAATTTTGTTAAATTTAGTAACAGTGTTGTCTTTACCGGTAACAGAGTTGCTTTTCATACTATTTACTCATGTCCCAAGCACTAAGGGATTACGACAAAAATCTAAAATCTCAAAAATTCTGGTCTAACGCTCGCAATTTTATTAAATAAAATAAAAGATAGCGAATACACGCAGTAATGCGAATTACTTTTGAATTTTTTAACTATGGCATTTGATTTCAAGTAATTATTTAAAATTTTGTCCCTGACAACTTACGATTTTACCGCTATGCTCTGTTACCATAGTGATTTCGGAATAAAAATACAGATAGCGTTAGTCCTTTCGTGCGAGTAGGTATTCCGAGGTGTCATTCATAAGTGCTGCTCTTCCCCCGGTTAGAGGAATCAACATGGCGGATTCAGTCAACCAAGGGCCGCGTAACCACGTGCGTGTGTTTATTTTGTGTGCACTCTGTTACCGGTATATTTCTTTAAGTATTTATCTTTATCTACTAAATTTATACTGATTATGAAGACCAATGGTTAATTTATAATAATGCCATGTAAATTCTTAATAAGCATAATGATTTTAAGATATATTCTACACAATTCATAATATTTACAACTCTGTTACTGTACAACTATGTTACTCTGGTGTGGTAACAGAGTCGAAAGTTTAGTAACAGAAGTGTATTTGTCATACTATCTTGCTGACTATGACTTTTTATTGTGCAAATCAGTAGTATTTAATATAGTACTCACGCGGGGCTTCGCTCCCGTGGATTCTATCACGGTGAAAACATAACTCTCCTTTGTTGCAGTCGCGTAAAAACTTCGCGTACTTCCATACCAAATTTCATCCAAATCCACCCTGTACTTTCGAAGATAAGCGCGTTCAAGCAAACAAACAAACTTTTCCGCTTTATAATATTAGTATAGATAAATTGTTGTTTTAGACGTAACAACACGTACCTATGCTTCGAACACCCGCTGAGAAACAGCGAAGAAGAAAGAGACGCAAAAAAGATCCGGCGAAGGAAGCTGAGGCAAAACAAAAAGATCTGGCAAGATACCATGCAAAAAAATAGTAAAGGACATGACACCACGCGAGCACCGTAGAATGAAAAGAAAGTACCGAATTGTAAATTCAAAAAGAAAAGACCGTCAGAAAGCACTACGTGTTGTCATGGCTACACCAGAGTCATCTCCTGGAATCTCGTCGTCAAAATTACCTTCTCCAACAAATTTAAGTGAGACAGCCTGTATCCCACGGCGCACCGCACCTAATCTCGATACACCGCGCCGTCTTTCTACACCGATATCGATAAGAGGATCTCTACATCATAACATTGCTAGTCTAGATGACAGATTTGTACAAATGAGGGCGAAAACAAACAAAAAGAATCAGATCAAAATTATATAGAGATAAATTGAAACTAAAAGAAGAATTTGATAATATGAAAAAGAAATATGAGAAATACAGAAAGAGGTTTGTACCTCTTTCTGTATTTCTCATATTTCTTTTTAGACATATTTCTACAAATTATTTTGCTCTATTGTTAGAGCAAAGCGAAGTGAAAACCCCCATAATGATGAAAAATACGTAGCATTGTCTAATGCTATTAAAGACCCTTACAAAAAAGTTTAAAGTGTGAAAGAGAGAATGACTATTCAGAAAATTTTTAAAGAAAATTCTGTTATCAGCTCCAAAGAGAAAACTGAAATTATTCATGATAGCATAGTAAAGCGAGGCAACCAATACCCACATATTATAAAATTGTTGATAGTTCATAATAAAAGAGTTTGATACTCCCTTAGAAGTTTTTGAAAAGTAAGAAGAGATTATTAACTTTATTGATATGAGGATAATATGATTATGTGTCTTGTTGATTATTGATAACTATACTAATTATAGTTTATTTATTATATGTTAAGTTAACTGTGTAAATTCGTTGAGATAACTTGTTATTTTTGAGACTGAATCTAAAGTAACAACTCTGTTTATTTTTTACAGCTCTGTTACTTTGCTGTCCCAAATTTATTGGTCGAACCTCTTGAAAAAAACCCAGTTCATTTATATTAACAATTTAAATTTAAATATAATATTGTTTAGTAACTATATCTACCTAACCTCATAAAGTTAAATGGTTTTCACACTAATGTTAAAAGAAACATTTAAAAAATTTGGCTTTGGTTTCGACCTTTAGTAACAGAGTTGTTTTGTTAATCTTATTTTTTGAAATTGCTTAAACTTATCTTTTTAATTTTACATGTTTCTAAAAGCATATAAACTGTGATCAATGTAGCTACCAAAGTTGATTATAAGACTGATTGAGATATGAAAATAAAAAATAAATACTTCTAGTAACAGAGGTGTACATTTTTACTATCCTAGATCAATAAATCTACAAATTACCCAAAACTATAGATTATAATGCTCGACACGCTATAAATTCTCAATAAATGTTAGTTAACCAATACATTTTGCAAGTAATTATAGAACTGGGTTAAGATTATTTTTTTTCTGTTTCGTAAATATTTAGACTCATTTATCTGCAATGAAAAGTAGAATGACCCACTTACGCTTACTTTTTTTCAAAATATGTTTACCAAATTTAACTGAATCTGTCAACTTTATTAGGGTTCCGTAGCCAAATGGCAAAAAACGGAACACTTAAAGTTTCGTCATGTCTATCCGTCTGTCTGTCTGTCCATCCGTCCGTATGTCACAGCCATTTTATTCCGAAACTATTAGGATCATACATTTGAAACTTGGTAGGTAGATATATTCTGTAAATCGCTTTTCGATTTTAAGAAAAAAATATTTAAAATAAAGGGGGGCTCCCCATACATGGAACTAAAACTATTTTTTTTCATGAAACTTATGCGTTTGTGGTATTTATAGGCAGGTCTTTAAAAATGACATTGAGGTTTCTAAGACCACCTTTTCATAAAAGTAATCATTTAAAAGATATACGCTTCCAAAGTGGTAAAATGTATGTCCTCCCCCTCTAACTTCTATAATAATGGAGTGAAAAATCTAAAAAAATTATATATCTGTAGATCTTAATGTAAACTTTCAATCAAAATTGGTTCAAATGAGATCGGGTCAGCTGTTTTTAAGATACAGCATATTTTCTAAAACCGCAAATATAACTTTGTAATTCATACAAACACTATGAAAAACAAAGTTATCGGGCGTAGTTGTAAAAAAATGTAAATAAGCTAGTTTTAAGAAAGTAAGGATTTGTTTTTGTCAAATAAATATACATATTATATTATATTATTATAGATACTGCGGAACCCTACATGGGCGAGTCTGACTCGCACTTGGCCAATTTTTTTTCATTACTGTATAGATCAGTTACAATGGCGTTAAGTTGTTTAAAAATAACACAATGTCATTACAAAATCTAATGATGCCTACGGGCCCAAAAGCGTTCTGGTCCAAACTAATTAAAATAAAATAAAAAGTGTAAAAGAGATAGACATACTTTATTGTACACCAAAATTTAAACACGCCTATTTAACAATATTGCTTATTCTATGGTTACTATGTGGTTAAATGTAAAATAAAATATATCAATTAGTGTAGTGAATTATGATGTGGTTATTTTTAGTTCTTTAATAATCTTGACCTTGTTCTACAGTAAAAATCCCTCGAATAGGTATACCCAGTGGGTACTTAGTAGTTCCGCACCCTTCAAGGTTGGAATCCCAACGTCATATTCAGTTGAACTATATCGGGCTTGACCCTTTCGAATAGAACATACATATAGGTACCTATATAGATATATCGACTGGGTAAATAAAATCGGATACTCCTTATCTGGAATAAAAATTTGTCGCTAACCAGAACCTGTGGGAAACAACAGAAACAGGCCAGAATTTTCGTAATTAATATTAATTATCCTTTCTCGTCCTCTTTAAATAATTCAATAAATTTAAATATATTTCTGTTATTTTTAGGAAAATTACAACATCCGATCGTCCGAAGTCGTCTTGACATAATACAAAGATTTAAAAAAATTAAAAGGGTTTAATTATATTTATTTAATGAAAGCAACTCAGGAGAATATAAGTTATTGCGTGAGTAACTTATCGTGTATAAATGTACTAGCCAAAAACTTAAAAACCTCAATTTAAAGATTTCACTTAGCGTTAGGTTTGTAGCAATGCAGATACTCCGCGTATCCTACCTACACGTAAACATATATGTTACGTTACGAAAGTGCTTTTTAATTTTACTTTTATTAGATTTATACGTATATAGTTACGAAAAACATAATTATGTAGCTATGATATTTTTCCAGTTATGAAGTAAAAAAAATGAGAGATTTTTAAATAAAAAGGGCACTGGGCAAAATTGTATATAGTTATAGTTTTTTTTGTATTGTATATAGCTTGTTTTTAGTTCTTAAAATAAGTGTATCAAGCCATTAATGCCATTAAAATAAATTTATTTTAACACATTCAGAGGGCTCATATGCCAATGATCAGTTTGATTCATTTTCAGTACAAAAATAATCATGGAATCATTGACCTTTAATACAATTTCACATGATATAAACACAGACATTGTTGTGCCGCTCCTACGAACTCGACAAAATGAACATCGCGAATTATATGAACCATGAAGGATACACGAATTGTTTGATCTCTATATACACCGGTCTGATCAGAATCCTGAAAAATACCTGACATAATCAGGATTTTTATTCGACCAATTGGGATTTTTACTTATCTAAGTCAGACCTAATTGTGACGTGAAAAATTGCGTGAGCTTAGTAACAGGGTGGGTGTCTGCCATTGCTGGAGCCGCGCCAAAACATAGAATAACAGTTACTATTCGCGCCCAGCGGTGAAAGTGCCGCTAATCGATACCACCCTCCGATAACCTAATACAAACAGCTGATCTTAACAACCACATCACCTATATCAAACAATACTTCACCCTCCGTCTGCATATTTTCATAAATTATACTCGATTACTGTTATCTGTTACGGTAAACCGGCAAAAGAAAAAGCTAACACGATACTGAAATTCTCTCATCTAGAGAAATGTTAATGAATGTCAAAGTACTTCTTGCAATTCGCGAAACGTTTATACGTCTGTAATACAATAAGTAAGAAAACAATATAGGTCAAAACCGAAGATTATGAAAAAAAATATGTATAATGCTCACCTCGATATGTAGGTAAGGCGGCAGCGCGCCAGTATAGCACATGTAGTGGCGCTGCGTGTTGGTGTATTTAGTTTAATCGCTTGCGGGTGTGGAAGGCGCATGCGCGGCGCTGCAGCGCGCGCAGCCTGCCGCTGACAGCGCGGCCACTCCGCCGGCACACCGACCTCGAGCCACACGCGCGCCCATCGCTCGCTACGCGCAGCAACGCCGGCCCCTCGCGGCCAGGAGCCCTGGCGCTTCCATCACCCTACACTCGACGACACTACACCACCGGGGGCTTACCGCCACGGACGCCGGCGTTCGCACACAGGACTCGCCGGATAAAAGGTATACCTTTCATTATGTGTTTGCAGTGACATGTCCGCCCTGGATCCGCTATTCATTTACAGCACAATGCCACATTTAATTGTTTGATGGTTAGCAAAAAAATATCTGCTCACGGCTGAACACCTGGGGTAGCTGCATTATGACAAAAGAGTGCGAACGCGATAGAAATCCTCGTCCCTCTTTTGTCAGCTGCCGTATGTTGGTTATGCCGTTAATCCTCTAATTGACGAGTGAGGCATTGTGTTTGACCTTTCCTCATTACGGCTTCCACTACAATCTGCACTATGTACTATGTTTAGCTAGTAAATCTCTTTTTTTTTTTTCAGTACTTATGACGTTTTACTAGTGCGTAACTCCGTTGTCTAGGACGTCTGTCACTCACAGAGTTCGTGATCAAAACTCCATAGATAGGTCAGACACATCTACGCATTTGCTTTGATAAACTCTCGTAACTTAAAATATTCAGCTAATTTACAATATGTGTGAAGACTTACAATAGAACACTTAGACTATAAATAATTAGTGGTCTACCAAAATTCACTTTACTAATTAATTTTCGCGACTTGTTACCAAAATCTGTTACCACGATTTTTCATCAGATCTCGTGCGGTTCCTCACAGCAATAAAATTTTTAACAAACCATACGGATGTCGTGCTAAGCGTGTTGACGTCGCAATTTTGCGAAACGGCTACATTATCTTTTTGATAGTCTTTGTTTCAAACACTTTTATCACCACTCATTTCACATTATTGGTTTTAGAAATCGGTACTTTTTAACGTCAATTATTCAAAATTGCTAACTACTTTTTACTTTTATTCTTCTGCATAAACTTTTCTTCGTTATTCCACATGCATACAGGTGCATTGTACGTCTTTGATGCATATTGCACACAGCACACACTCATATAAAAGAAAACGTGCTGACACTCAAACCTACCTCAATGAAACTTCCATTGAGCGGAACGCATCCAAATGACGTGCTCCAAGATGCTTACGGAAGCTTTTGTATAAACGTACCTGTATCAAAGAAACCAAACTATTTCAAAGAATTTGTGTTGAACTATTCAAGTGTATAAGTAATAGAACAATGCATTTTTTCGGTGAACACAAAGTCGGTATAGTAGACGCAATAAGAATTCGTTAATCTGATTTTAAGTCAACGCATTGCGCGGTTCGACTAGCACTTGGATAGTTTTTTTATCGGTCGGCAATAATGAGGGGTAACATTGTAGAATGCAGATTTCTTACAAAATACAGACTTTATGCGTTTGTAAAGACGGTGTCTTAATAACATAATGTAATTTTATATGCTTACTTTTTTGTACAAATCAACAAGATTGTGGTAAAACTGCGACAGCTATGACTTCGACTTTGCTTACAATCTCGGTCTCGTCTTCATTTCGCTTCAAGGGAGTTCGTGACTAAATAATTACTGCTGCATGAGTCTATCTTCAAGGTCAAGCAACGCTTGCCGAAGTCCATCCCCTACTTTCCGAAGTACATCTGCGCCAGTTATCGACCGCCTGGAGCTTTTGGGCATGGAGTTGACGTCAGACCTCAACTTCGGCTCAACCATCGAGTCCAGAGCTCAGACTGCAGCAAAAAAGCTGGGAATCCCACACAAGGTGAGGCGGTACCTCACGCCTGGACAGCTTCTGAGTCTATATAAAGCACAGGTCCGTTCCTGCGTGGTCTATTGCAGCCACTTGTGGGATGACTCTGCAAAATACCAACTTGCTGGACAAGCTTCATAGCCTGGCTCATCGGCGAACCGTTGCTTGCCTGTCGGTTTTCTATAGATTGTACTTCGGGGAGTGTGCGCAGGAGCTCCATGACCTGATTCCTCCATCTCCCTTTCACTACCGGTCTACCAGCCGCACGGCTGGGTACCATCCACACTTGATTGATATACCGTCTTGTCGTACCAAGCGCTTCTCCTCCACATTTATTGTGCGCACGGCCAAGTTGTGGAATTCTCTGCCTCTGAGTTGTTTAGGTTGGATAGGCAGTCAATCCATATAATGCTACAATATACTATACTGTACTACGCTGCATCTGGTTAGGCAGAAAGCCGAGCGCAATTTTGTTCTGAATTGTTACTATTCTGAATTCTGATTTGGTCACGTTTGCAGCCATACAGTCGCTAGATCGATTAAAGTACGTTCATAGGGACTTACATAGATTACGACTATCCTCAGTACTCGTGGTACTACACAATCAGCTTAGCTAATTGACCTTGCAACGCTGCAGGGGCGTGTCCTTGAAATGCGCTGCTGTGTTGGTGCAGAGAAACGCTTACGCATATACACACTAGGCTTTATTTCTATACTAGCTGTGTCCCGCGGTTTCACCCACGTTAATCAACATCTCAAACACAAACTTTCTTCCCCGATCTCAGCCCTTTCGGGGTTCGTTTCTGAAAAAATAAGTGGCCTATGTCTCATTCCAAATTTCATACTAATCGGTGCGGTGTTTTAGCCGTGAAAGCGTAAACAGGCTTTTGCATTTATAGTATTACTTAGTATGGATAGATTTATTAAGAAGGATTTGTAAATATTTCGAATATGTCACCCTCAACGGAACACCTTCATCATCTTCCTGCCCTTATCTCAATTACGCAGGGTTAGCGGACCACGTTTCTTCTTCAATTCTCCCCAATCAGACGTCACGGTAATATTTACTCCTTTTTTTTCATCGCATTCCTCACTTCACACAGTCCATCCATCTTTTCTTTGGCCTTCCTCTAGATCTCTATCTATCAACATTTCAACATTTATTCCTATTTCAACTGTATCTTAGCAGTTTTAGAGGTTGGAAAGGCTAGAATGGCAAGTTTTACTTGAATCAAATATCTTTCCACTTCGTTCCGAACATACTCTAAGGCACAAGGCCTGAGGCAAAATATTTTTTTACCTCACTTGTCCAACCGCCGACGATGAACGAGTAGCGAGTAGAGCTAGCATCTGAAAACGAGTTGGCGAGCAGCGAGTGTGTTGTTCCGATAGTTTAGTCGCTGAGCTATCATCTGCTTGGTCTCTCAGCGTGAGTTCTGACCGCCAAGTGACCGCTGAGTGAGTATTATCTTTGACAGCTCTTGTCGCTCAGCGACGGAACAAGTGAAGCGAGTACTCACCGGCAGTGTGAACACTCAGCGATTCAATATTAATATATGCATATCTCTTGTTTACACAGAAAGTATATCTATTGTACGTTTCTTGAGCGAGAAATAAGCTGACAGTTAATCGTTTCCTCGCTGGCGGTGGAACAACTGCCTTACTGTCCCGAAAAACGTTGCCCTTTGAAAAATTCCGAGTTCATAAATGATAATTAATTTGCGAATAATTTATCAATAACACTTTTAACACATATCTTATTTTATTTCATAAATTAAAGCCAGATGAGGAACGTTTTTCGTAGCTGACTATCCTGAATAGAAACGGTTTGCGGTTTTCCTTCTTTAACGAAAAAACACAGTGTGGATCAGACCACACAGTGCATGTAAATACATGCACATATATTTACACAGTGCATGAAATTGTACATTTATAATAAATAATTCATTATAGGAATGTGACATTGATAAATGTCAGTTAACGCGTAGCTCAAGTTAGGTCTTTATTTATGTAGCTCGATTTGATACAAAACATATTATAGAAAAATACCTTCTGTTGTTTGTTGCGTATTGTCAAATTGTCCGGAACATGTCCATATTTTTCAAGGTTTATTTGTAAACCTTATTACGAATATTTATAAAAGAAAACTGCTAAATTGGCCATTAACAAGACATGCGCATTCCTTAACATAGTTTTAGTTTTGATGATACGCTTGGCACAGTGGTTGAGCTATTGGCTTTTGCTCTACATTCCCCGGGTATAATTCCCGCACTGGAAAAAAAAATTGTATGGCCTACAGATATTCGCTCCGGGTCTGAGTGTTTGTGCAATGAATTTAAATGGTTATAAAGTGTGGATCAAAAAGTAAAAAAAGAACGAAAATTGAAATGGCATAGATTTTTCAAACGTCACCAATGAAATCATTTCATGACTAAATCGGTAATAGAAGACATTAATTACATTCATTAAAACAATTGCATACTGGAGAGCTAAATCTATACCTTGAATTTACATATTTAGCTTTTGAGTCATTAGATACTCGTGGATCATATTCAATTAATAGTTATAAGGGGCATACCTTATGGACTAGTAGTCAGTATCACTTCTTCTCTCGTGTCGGTAGGATCAGCCCTGACGTGATCTGAATCTTAACCAGTTAGCAAGTTGGAAGCGAGTCTTGACTATCCTGTTCGCTTCGAACGAACGAGAGTATGAAAAATTACTATTCTAAAAGAAGATACACATTTATGTATACCACATCAGTCAGTAAGTTTACAGCTACTCATGAGCCAAACCTGACGGGTCTCTGGCTCACTCCGCTGAAGAAAAAGCAAACTTGTTTGCCACCCTCTTTGCGGAGTCTTCACGTCTGGATAGTAGTGGCGTTCACCCTCCTGATGCACCTATTGGATGCGAGACGTGTATGTCGGACATTCGCATCCATCAGAAGGACGTCCGTAGAGTGTTGCGTAATCTTGACGTGAACAAAGCTAGTGGCCCCGACGGGATACCAGCAATTGTTCTTAGAACTTGTGTGCCTGAACTGTCTCCAATCTTGACACGCCTGTTTCGCCTTTCACTAGAGACTGGAAAGGTGCCGAAAGCATGGAAGCTGGCTAACGTACAGCCTGTACCCAAAAAGGGCTGTCATGCTGACCCTGCCAACTACAGGCCTATTTCAGTCATGTCCATACTCTGTAAGAGTATGGAGCGTGTACTTAATAGTATGCTCCTGTCATACCTAGAAGCCAACGACATCGTCAGTGACCGACAATACGGCTTTCGCAAAAACCGGTCAACTGGGGATCTTCTAGCGTATGCCATTTATATCTGGAGTGAGGCCATTGAGAGGCAAGGGGAAGCACTTGCTGTTTCCCTTGACATATCCAAGGCTTTTGACAGGGTCTGGCACGATAGCCTTATTGCTAAGCTTCCTTCCTTCGGTTTACCCACTAAACTTTGCGTTTGGATTGAAGACTTCCTGAGAGATCGGTCCATTCAAGTGGTCATTGATGGCTGCTCGTCTGGCCATTTGGCAATTAATGCCGGGGTCCCTCAGGGGTCTGTTCTCTCAGCAACTTTGTTTTTGCTGCACATTAACGATCTGCTGATTCCCGGTACCTTTGGGTATGCAGACGACAGCACAGTTTCTGAGAGATATGTGTCCAGCGCGCAAGCGAGTGGGTCACAGATCCAGTCTTTCCGTGAGGACTTGGTTGAGCGCTTGAACTTGTCCTTGAAGGCTGTCTCCGAATGGGGCGATGCCAACTTGGTCAAGTTTAATGCAGCTAAGACCCAGGCGTGTCTCTTCTCCGCAAAAAGGAGTCAATTCGAACCGGCTCCTACTTTCCGGGGTGTAACCGTGCCGATAACCAACCGTATCGAGCTTCTGGGGGTAACACTAACTTCTACCCTCAATTTTGGCCCGTTTATCGATGCTAAGGCTCAACTAGCATCAAAAAAGTTGGGAATCCTAGCAAAGGTGAGACGGTACTTCATACCCGAACAGTTGCTCAATCTCTATCAAGCCCAGGTTCGGTCGTGTATGGAGTACTGCTCTCATCTTTGGGATGGATCTTCTAAATACCAACTGGACGCGCTTGAGTCTATCGAGAAGCAGGCCAAGATACTCATTGGCAACGATGCACTGGTCGATTCAAAGCTCCAGAGCCTTCAACATCGACGACGAGTTGCAAGTCTATCGGTTTTCTATCGGTTACATTTCGGGGAGTGTGCGATGGAATTACACAATCTAATTCCACCAAGCCCGTTCCACCATCGGACTACGAGACAAACGGCGAAGCGCCATCGTTACATGGTGGACATCCCACCCATACGCACAAAACGTTTTGGGAATACCTTCATTGTGCGTACGGCTAAGGAGTGGAATTCCCTGCCGGAGTCTATGTTTCCCGATAGCTATAACCTAGGAGTCTTTAAGTCAAGAGTGAATAGGTTACTTTTAGGTAAGCGTGCTCCATCTTCGACCACATCATCACTTACTAATACTATCAGGTGAGATGGTGGTCAAACGCGAACCTAATTTTAATTAAAAAAAAATAATTTAGCTACGTAACTTTTTAAAACAATTAAGCGTGACCTACATTTTATAACATTTCTTATAAATAAAACGTTTTACAATATAAAACAGCACCATATACATAGCCCACCGCTATCGGGAACAGTGTCTAAGCTACCAGCGGTTAGTCCAGAAGTACCGCTTTCTGAATCAAGCTGCCTAACGAGAACTCCCTTAATAGACATAACCCTGAACAAAAATTAAGTAGTGTTGGTTGAGGGATATGTCTGTTAAGTCATAATTTCTTCCACCTGTTGTCTCTGAGCCAAGTTAGGTTTTTTTTGTAATCTTGTGTTTCTTCACCATCTCAACTGATAGTAAACTATGATGTGGTATGTAAGCACGCTTCTCTAGAAGTAACATATTCACTCTTGACTTAGAGACCCCCAGGTAGGTTATAACTATCAGAACGTACCTCCTTACTAAGGAGATACAGCTAGGGAGTCCTTAGCCACATAAGTAGATAAACGGTCGCAGCTGTACGCACAATGAAAATATTTCTATAACGTACGAACGTATGGGTAGTATGTATGTACAACATGTAACGATTGATGTAAGATTCTAGATTTTTACATTATTGAGAGGGAATGCTGTATATCACTCGGATCGGAAGGACATTGATTAAAAAAAAAATTAAAATCGTTATTTTTTGCCAAACACGTACTTACTGCTATATCGACTGATCAAAACCAATTTTGCTCAATGTCTTAGATTTATCATAAGGGAATCCATATCAATAGATACTCTGGTTAAGTAGAAAAAGTTTACACGTTAAACAAGTGACAGACAAGTGCTCAGGGCACTTGTCTCAACCCGCGATCATGAAAGAGCACTTCCATTCAAAATAGATTGTTAAATATTTTAAGCTGAATAAATCACGGTACCGTTTTACTAACCTTATCGGATTTAAAGATTTAAATGATAATATATCACCGTCAATCATTTATATCTCCTCTTTTTACGTCTAAAATCTAAAAGTTAGTTTTCAGAGAGGTAGAATTTAGGTTGCATATTACATTACCGCATCCGCTATATGTGCATAAGTGTTGCGGGCGGGACCTGCTGGGGTTGCGGGAATGTTCTAACGAGATACTGCAGCCCCGGAACGCAAGGGCAGCTGAAGGAGTAGGGTGGATTTTTAGTCAATAGAAATCTGACAATCCTTTCCGCTTCAACCACAGCGTGAGGAGTCATTTGATGGTTTTCCCACCAATAAAAAAAGCGTTGCTAGCGGGAGAGAGTAGCTGTTTTTATACAATGTTTAACAACTAGTTTTTGTATAATGTCCTAAAAATATTACGTTTTTACGGTTTTCTGCAAAGTAGCGACTGATTTGATTTTGTATTTTCTTTATATACTAGCAGACCCAGCAAACTTTGTTTGACATATCAATTATTTATTAGTGAAAACAATTAGCCAACGACCTATTCGTAGACCTACCAAATATACACAAAAAAATCATAAAAGCGGTTAAGCCGTTTCGAAGGAGTTATATAACAAACACTGTGACCCAAGATTTTTATACATTAGATAATAACTGCCTTCGATTAGGTTAAATAAAATTATACCACATCATCACTTACCAGGGGCGTGCACAGGATTATGACAAGGTATGCGGCGGAGTAATCGGTCACAAAAACTTTGCCTTTTATAGATTTTTAGTATAGCCACAGCCACGCATCGTAGCATGGTGGCGATGCGTGGCTGTGGCTATGCTAAAAATTTATAAAAGAAACAGTTTTTGTGACCGATTACTCCGCCGCATACCCTGTCATAATCCTGTGCACGCGCATGTCACTTACCATCAGGTGAGATGGTGGTTAAACGCGAGCGTAAAATCAATAAAAAAAATATGAATTACATATCATTATTCTATATCTGATAAACTGCCTTGTCAAGCTCTATCTATCCCATTAATACAAATAATATACATAAAGTGATTTTTTGAAAATCTTTCGATCATTTTAATTACTAAACTCTTCACACTTTTATAAAAAAAGTACCTACTTTTTTTTATTACGAATAAGCCCGCTCTTGACCCAGATCACACCTGATGGTAAGTGCAAGATGAAGTTTACGATCGAAAGAGCGAGCCCAGAAGATGCCTTTTCACTCTTGCTTTAAAGGCTGACGGGTCAATGTGGCAGAAGGAAGAACAATAAGAATACAGAAGCCGGAAAATTGTTCTACGTCTCGGTTTTGCACACAATAAATGTAGAGGAGAACGTTGGCCTATTACAAATGGAAGATGACATGAAATTCTTCAAATTTTTATTACATTTGCGTTACTTTGACGGTTATTGAACTGGTGTTTTGCCCGCGGTGTTAATTTTATACGACTTTTAATATAATATATGATAATATATAATCCTTACTAATATTATAAATGCGAAAGTAATTCTGTCTGTCTGTGTGTTACGCAATCACGCCTAAATTACTGAATCGATTTTAATGAGATTTGGTAAGGACATAGTCTAGAGCCTGAAAAAGGACATAAGCTACTTTTTAATGCAAAAAAGGGCTGTAAGGGGTTGAAATAGGGGATGAACGTTCGTATGGAAATTACGTCATTTTAAAGCTAGAAGCTTGAAATTTTATTTTTTTACTTTTGATTAGATATTAATAAATACGACATTCAAATTATGTATGAGTTTTATTTTCAAAATAATAAGTCTTAAAAATTAAAAATGCTGCCGAAAGTCACTATTCCGCGCGAAGTCGCGGGCACAGCTAGTATAACATCATCTATTTCCAATTTACAATTTACATGTAGTTAGTCATTACTCACTAATAACAACAAAGAGAATGTAATACACTATGTTTTAAATAACAAAACAAAATGTTGACGTATACAAATTAATGACGTAATATTTTTTTTTCAATCCAAATCAGTCACTTGATTTCTAACGCCATGATTTTTGGTAATGCTTAAAAATGTTTTCTATGGTTTTCAAAAGCGATAATCTCAAATATAGTTGGTCGACTTTTACTTGTTAATTTGTGAAGCCAAATTATATTTTAAGTCTGATAGTTTTCCTTTTAACTTCGTAATATCGCACCCCTAGATCTAAAGAGAACTAACTCAAAAAAATCTCAATTTTTTATATACATACCATCGAATTCCTTATTACGTAAGGAATTCGATGGTATGTATAACTCAAAAATTGAGATTTTTTGAGTTAGCTCTCTTTAGATCTAGGTGTGCGATATGTAGGTTCTACTGCCGTGTCGTTTAAATTCCAACCTGCAACCACTTAGTTGGTAGGGGGGGATTAACTCTAACGAAAATTAGCACTTATCATTTCGCAAACGGATCACTGAATTGAAAATTGATCTTTGCACACTTCCATTAATTTTAAACGACCTATCAAACGATATCCCGCACTATGGAGTAGACGAGATAAAAAAACATCCCCCCTTTACGTGTACGGGTAGTACCCGCAAAAATACCTTTTTCATGATTTTGTGTCACCGCTTTGCTGGCGTTTATTTTTTAACAAATTTCAACGTTCTAATACCAATAGTTTCTGAGCTGAGCCGCAGACAGAGGGACGGCCAGACGGATATGGCGAAACTATAAGGGTTCCTTGTCGACTCCGGAAACCCAAAAACGATACCATTAAAAACTAATTTATACAAATAAAAACATCATTCAACAGCAAATAAATTAAATAAAAATTGAGACTCAACTTGACATAATAATAGGCAGGTAGGACTTACCTAAGCTGCGTCAAATGACCACAGACCTAGAAAAAATCTGACGGCATTAAGCTGAAATTCAACGCTATTGGCGGATAAATTCTACTAAACCGCTCCTAAAACTAGGCTATCAAGGCGACTCCCATTCAGTGCGACTATTGATCTCCACTCTAGTAGGTACCACTATTCCTAACAAAAGCCACCTTCTTAAACTGAAAATTGAAAACCATGTATTCGGTGATAGACACACACAACAACATACAAAAAGAATTACAAACATAAAAAAATAACACTAAGAATTTCGCTGAGCATGTCCACACCGAAAGAGTTACCAACACAGCATTTGCTGGGCGAAAGACACCCAGCGCTGGTTTTCAGTTGGCACCCAGCAGGGACTTGAACGAGATATTAAAAAAAATGAGAAATTCGGTCTAATGTTTTATTTTTTCGCTGTAATATCTTACACAAAACCCAGAAGCACTAAATTCTTAGCTAGGCCAAATCAAACGACCTTTTATCTGTAACTATTTTGATTCAAGAAATCCAATGCACAAAATGTTGCCCGTTCGTACATTCCCGAAAGTTTGTGGACCGAACCTTACTTCGGGTAACTTCGTTGCGTTAAAATTACGTCAGATCAGACGCCATGTTTAAACTTTTTGATCTATATTCTAAATTCGATTTTAAATGCGGAATACCTATTCTCATATTTCGCAGAATGAATGTTATAAACCCAAAGCCATCTCGAATTCACACAGTACTTTGGTATTGTCGTCCACGTAAATCGAGTCAAAGGAATTTATTGTCAATAGAAATATTATTCGGTATGGAGCAGGTACCTTTTGTACTTGGCGCATCATTCCGTTTATTGATAGCTACGTAGTATGCATACAGAAAAGATTTGAAGAGCTAGAACTCTTTGAGATGTGCAGAAAAATAAGAGTTTGATCACCTCGTACTTACTTAAGTGGAAATGACGTAGAAGAATGACTGGATGTAAAGTCAGATGGTGTATCTTAAAAAGCTACTCAGTTACTGAAAAAGTGTATCTATAAAAAAATACATTTTTGTGACTCTTTTATCCGCATTAATTAAATAAAGCCGGCCAAAAGCGTGTAGCTACGTAGAGGGTTCTGCAGTCGAGATTTTCAGTCGAGAACATCAAAATAATGCAAACGTTTGCATATTTTTTTCACTACACCATTATTTAGGGCTGCACTCAAAATACATCTTCTTCGAAACATTGTTTTTTCTCTAGCCTATACTGTCCAACTGCTGGACAAAGGCGTCCTCCAATTCCTTCCATTAACTCTTTTTCTCGCACCGCTATAGACCAACCCTCGTGGTACACGTCCAGGTGGTCTCACCGCCTCTTGCTCATCCTTCGGAAGCCATGCTGTTCTTGCCAACATCCAGTATGCAATTATTTCCTATCAAAATTATTGTGAAACATGTAAATACCAATAATTACCCGTATGTCATCAATGAAAATATTTAGTGGATGAGCAGACTCAGAGGGAGACAGCTTGGCGCGTGCGCCGATCGTAGTGGTAATTAACTGCTCTATAGGTATATGAACCGTCATATTGATTAAAATAATAGCTGCAGAGCTACAGGGTGGGCCATCTAGTGTTTTAAATTTGAATCGGCTATAAAAAAAACTTTGATATTTTTTTTTCAAATTTCTGGTGTTATTGAAAAGGTTGAACTTTGTCATTTAAGAATGAAACACAATATCATTCATATGACTACTATGACTGGCTCGGCAGTACCCCATCCGATCAACCCAATTTTTCAGTACATTTTCGTTTGTTTCGGCTTGAATCTCTTCAATCGCAACTTCGATTTCATGTTTCAACGCTTCAGTTATCTCTGGATGGTTTGCGTAACATTTATCTTTAATGGTTCCCCACAGAAAATAATCCAAAGGGCTCAAATCACAGCTCCGAGGCGGCCAATCGACATCAGCATTTCGGCTGATTATTCGTTTTTCAAAAACAGTCCGCAAAAGATCGATGGTTACGTCGGCTGTGTGACATGTGACCCCGTCTTGTTGAAACCAAATGTCGTCCATGTCATTCTCTTCAATTTTTGGTAACAAAAATTCGTTGAGCATGGCACGGTAACGCTTACCGTTGACGGTAACGGCGACTCCTTGCTAATTTTCGAAGAAAAATGGCCCAATGACGCCGCCAGTCCAAAATCCACACCAAACAGTGCTTTGTTGTGGATGCATTGGCTTCTCAATAGTCACGTGTGGATTCTCTGAACCCCTTATGCAGCAATTTTGCTTAATGGCATAGCCATCGAGATGAAAATGAGCTTCATCTGAAAACACGACTTTCGGTAAAATTCTTTATCTCCTGCCGAACAATCTTCAGCCCATTGAGCGAAGCGAAAATGCATCGGATGGTCATGAGGCTTACTTCTTGGACGAATTGAACTTTGTAAGCCTTCATACCAAGGTATTTATGCAAAATTCTTCTCAGAGTAGTGCGAGAAAAGTTCAGTTCCTGAGAACCCTTAATGACGAGTTGATGTTGATGGATGTTCTTGCACATTCTGAGCCACAGCAGCAATATTTTCGGTTGAACGCACTGAATGAGAACGTACACTGGTTGTAGCTTGGACCCTGCTCCCGATGTCAGTTGTCTGCAATAATCTTCAATGTTTTTTTGTATTTATTTGTATGTATTTTTATGTTTTTTTTTATGTTTTACACGTATTTTTTTGTAGAAAAATATTTAAAAGGGGATTTTTAATAGTAATTTATTCAACCAATAGTAATTCAAATGTTAACACAAAATTAATTAATTAACAAAAGCAAGCAGGTGTTGCCACCAGCGCCCTGACTATTTAGCTATTACTTTTTAGTTGAGCAAAATAATGAAAATCTATAGCGCGCTTTCATAGTCAGGTATATATCTCATAACGTATATAACTATACAACGTGTAACAGAAACCCCATATCTATCTAAAAGGACTAAGACAACATCTGGTATGGAGTCTCTATGCAAAGTTTCAGCTCAAAATAAGTGACTCACAGAATTGACCCCAAATTATTGGTTTCATATGTTTCTTGAATACTAGTAATAACAAACGTGTCACAGCACTATAAGGGTCATCACTTTCTACGTCACTTGCCAATAAAACGATAATTCTCAGCATTCTTCTTAATTTGAAAAATTCGGTCTCTGGTATCAATGTATTGAAATTTCTTATATGCTCCACACATGTACACATAGGATTAGAAAACCCTTGCCATATCGTTTGTTATCATCCAAAGAAGCCGTCCACTTGGTATGTATATACCCTTTAAATTACAGGTTGTATATCATAACGCACTAGATTTTAAGATATTTATAAACTTAAGTTAAGGATAAAACCAAAAGATCTTAAAAACGCAGCGATCCGTTTTCGTGGTATAAACACCTCATTTTCTTTCACTGCTTATTTGCTCTAATTATGTAATACAGTCTCCAAATTAATCCAGGATCCGGAAACTACTGTATAGGTAGGAGTAGGTATAAAAAGCCTTTAAAAAGGAACACATTTCCTAATTCGAAAGAGATATTTTTTCAGACCGTAATCTGTGTAATCTAAGCTGCGTTACGATGTGATGTACGAAACATTATGTCCGCATGCAAGCTTAAGCAAATAACCTAATCTTAGCACGGTTACGTAGTAACTATTAAGTAATCTGTGGCACGGGGCTCAAATATGCCAATTAAATTATGTTTGAATGAAACCATCATTTTATAATCTGTTTTCAAAGACTAGTTTTATGAATACATATCGTATTAGTCAACTTCCTGATGAAACTACACCCCAACTTTCTTATTATAATGACGATACGTCATAAGCTTCATTTATTTATGGGAAATCATCGAATGACTTCTGCCGCTCTGAATGGAGCGGAGTCTGGCACTCTAGCCAGACTTTTACTGACTAAAAACCCAACCTGCTTCTTCAGCTGCCCTTGCGTTCCCGGGCTGCGGTATCTAGTTAGAGCATTCCAGCAACCCCGGCAGACAATGGCTCTATGGGGCCCCGACACTAGGGCTGACGACTCTTTGGAGCGCGCGTGGAACACGACGCACCGCGCCGCGCCGACCCGATAAGTCATAAGCCTAGTTTGTAAAAATATCAGATTTAAAACCCCAATAAATATGCTGATATTTACACAAAACTAAAAATATTCAACCCAATGAACCAAATATTTCAGTTCAACGATTAGCATTATATTCATGAAAGTATACATACTCGTACTCGTACATGGGAGCTTCACGCTGCCTATCTTTGTTTTTCGGAACACATTCCGAGCATAGTAAAACCTACATGCATATTTATTCAACCTCGATTTGGCGACTCAATCATAGTCTGGAACGACAACGAATCAATACGAGGGTGTTTCTATATTATTGGCGACATTTTCATTCAAGTTTTGCTAACATATTTACGTATATTTGCCCCAAGGACTCTGAATATTTATTCCCAACACCCGTTCCTCACGATTTGAGCCTAAGAAACTTTGTAAATATTATCGAACTTAGTTTTCACGTTAAATGATCACGCAAATATTGTTTAAAGAATATGTAGTTAGAAATAAATATAACATAAGCAAACAACATACCAACTAATCGTGGGCGTAAGATAAGTAAACAAATGTCTGTAGAGGGCACGCGATGCAAATCTGCATTTTTTGTCAACACTTATGATACAGAGTATAAAACTGTCATAGATGTCAGAAGGGCATTGTCGTCATTAAAGCATCCATGTCATCCAGTGATGTCAACTGTCCCTTTATTGTAAAGCTAAATAATCGCTAGGTGTAATAAATTTTGCATTAATTTACCACTTGTCACCTTATCGCAGTTGGCAAGAGCGCTAACGCTCAAGTGTTAAATCAATCTTCATTCACATAATTATTTTGTGTCCGTACTTCCTAGAACCTAGACAATGCTGGATAGATTATTATAGACACACTGGGAAACATGCGTTACAAAAATATTTATTATGCAACTAGTTTCTCATTAATAATGTAAACGAAAACTAACCAATTATAACCCTTTTTAATTGACTATTTATAGTATTTATTTATATCTCTCTCGCTAAATGCTTTTTTCTATAGCTGCTTTATGAGTGAGTTCCACTGACGTCACAGTCTATAAAATATAGTCAGATTTGTAGTTCTTATTATCAACTTAAAAGTTTTATCACTTCGTCGTAGTGGCCTACTAGAAAGAATAAAATAATGTTTAATTTAGCAAATAAAAATATTACATGCTATTATATAATATTGATATTATATTATATCATCAATATTATATGTTTTAACAAATCTCTAGAACAAGTATTTAATAACGTGCCAAATATAATGATATACGCCAAATATAATGATGTACTTTTCATTTTCACATTTAGTTACGTCTGTTTAGTAACTAACATGCAACATAGTCCCACGGTTTCAACCGCGTTAATTAAAAAAACTCATTAAAATCGGCTAAGCGGTTTAGATATCTCTTACAAACTTTCATCCCCTATGTCAATTCTTTAGGGGATGATTTTTGTAAAAAGGTAGCTTATATTTAACCCTGGATCTTCAACTATTTTCATTCCCATCCAAATAAGTGCTGTAGTTGTTTAGCCGTGAAAGCGTAACAAACAGTCAGACTTTCGCATATAATTGTGTTAGTATGGATATTAGAATACTCGTCAGAAACTAATAATAATAAAAAATAAACCATCTTACAGTTTTAAGAATGCTCAAGGGCGGGTTGCGATAGAAAAAAAAAACATTTTCCACTTGAATACTTAAGCGGTGTTAACCTAGATACGTTTTGAGGCGTTAATACCAAGATGTTCTAGTAATGAGGCACGGGAAAGCCCTTGTACAACCTAAGCCAGGAGGCCGGAATTAAACACGAGAGCGTTTTAAATGTTGCCGTTTCATATTTATGACTTCAGTACGGTTTGAAGTCCTGTCATGAGATCGAGTTAAAACACGTACTTCAGGTTCGTTACTGAAGAAGTTCATAACATAATACAAATAACATAAACTAAGTAACTGGTTAGGCCTTTGGAAAGCACTCGTGATGTTCGCGATTCCATGCTTATTTATTATTTATTATTATACTATATTATTTATTATTTATTATTATATTATATAAAGCTAGATTACCACTCACTGACTCACTCATTGACATAATTGTTCTCCCAGATGGTGGATGGGGAGGTGGGTATATTTTGACAGATTCGTAAACAAGTAACTCTCAAACCTACGGGAAAAGTGCCAAACCTCCCCTTTTCCCCCCCCCCCTTCTCCCCCCCCTCTATCGTATCTCGGAAACTACGAGAACCGTATTTTTTGTTTTTTACGGATTCGTATAGAGGAGGCTCGGTAAAGTAAAAACCATTTTTCAAAGTCCCCCCCCCGCCCCCCTTCTCCCCCCCTTTAGGCGGATCTCGGAATCTAAGAGACTTGGAACATTTTTTTTTTCAGATTCATTTAGAGGGGCAATGCTTTAGTCGAAATACTTTTGCAACCCCCCCCCCCCCATCACCCCCCCCCCCCCCTCTTTTTTTTTTTTTTTTTTTTCACAAGCTCGCGAGGTGCTTGCACCTCGCGCAACACGCAAATACCAATTTCTTTTTTCACAAGCACGCGAGGTGCTTGCACCTCGCGCAACACGCAAATACTAGTTATATTATATAAAGCTAGATTACCACTCACTGACTCACTCATTGACATAATTGTTCTCCCAGATGGTGGATGGGGAGGTGGGTATATTTTGACAGATTCGTAAACAAGTAACTCTCAAACCTACGGGAAAAGTGCCAAACCTCCCCTTTTCCCCCCCCTTCTCCCCCCCCCCTATCGTATCTCGGAAACTACGAAACCCGTATTTTTTTCTTTTTACGGATTCGTATAGAGGAGGCTCGGTAAAGTAAAAACCATTTTTCAAAGTCCCCCCCCCCCGCCCCCCTTCTCCCCCCCTTTAGGCGGATCTCGGAATCTAAGAGACTTGGAACATTTTTTTTTTCAGATTCATTTAGAGGGGCAATGCTTTAGTCGAAATACTTGTGCAACCCCCCCCCCATCACCCCCCCCCTCATTTTTTTTTTTTTTTTTTTCGCAAGCTCGCGAGGTGCTTGCACCTCGCGCAACACGCAAATACCAATTTCTTTTTTCACAAGCACGCGAGGTGCTTGCACCTCGCGCAACACGCAAATACTTGATTTAGAGGGGCAATGCTTTAGTTTTTTCACAAGCACGCGAGGTGCTTGCACCTCGCGCAACACGCAAATACTAAACCCCCCCCCCCCCATCTCCCCCCCCATTTTTTTTCACTAGCACGCGAGGTGCTTGCACCTCGCGCAACACGCAAATACTAAACCTCCCCCCATCTCCCCCATCACCCCCCCCACTTTTTTTTTTAACAAGCACGCGAGGTGCTTGCACCTCGCGCAACACGCAAATACTTGATTTAGAGGGGCAATGCTTTAGTTTTTTTTCACAAGCACGCGAGGTGCTTGCACCTCGCGCAACACGCAAATACTAGTATTATATAAAGCTAAATTACCACTCACTGACTGACTGAATGACTGACTCACTCATTGACATAATTGTTCTCCCAGATGGTGGATGGGGAGGTGGGTATATTTTGACAGATTCGTAAACAAGTAACTCTCAAACCTACGGGAAAAGTGCCAAACCTCCCCTTTTCACCCCCCTTCACCCCCCTCCCTATCGTATCTCGGAAACTACGAGACCCATATTTTTTGTTTTTTATGGATTCGTATAGAGGAGGCTCGGTAAAGTAAAAACCATTTTTCAAAGTCCCCCCCCCCCGCCCCCCTTCTCCCCCCCTTTAGGCGGATCTCGGAATCTAAGAGACTTGGAACATTTTTTTTTCAGATTCGTTTAGAGGGGCAATGCTTTAGTCGAAATACTTATGCAATCACCCCCCCCCCTCTTTTTTTTTTTTTTTTTTTCACAAGCTCGCGAGGTGCTTGCACCTCGCGCAACACGCAAATACTTTTTTTTTTCACAAGCACGCGAGGTGCTTGCACCTCGCGCAACACGCAAATACTTGATTTAGAGGGGCAATGCTTTAGTTTTTTTCACAAGCACGCGAGGTGCTTGCACCTCGCGCAACACGCAAATACTAGTTATACTATATAAAGCTAAATTACCACTCACTGACTCACTCATTGACATAATTGTTCTCCCAGATGGTGGATGGGGAGGTGGGTATATTTTGACAGATTCGTAAACAAGTAACTCTCAAACCTACGGAAAAAGTGCCAAACCTCCCCTTTTCACCCCCCTTCTCCCCCCTCCCTATCGTATCTCGGAAACTACGAGACCCGTATTTTTTGTTTTTTACGGATTCGTATAGAGGAGGCTTGGTAAAGTAAAAACCATTTATCAAGGTCCCCCCCCCTGCCCCCCTTCTCCCCCCCTTTAGGCGGATCTCGGAATCTAAGAGACTTGGAACATTTTTTTTTTCAGATTCATTTAGAGGGGCAATGCTTTAGTCGAAATACTTGTGCAACCCCCCCCCCATTTCCCCCCCCCGTTTTTTTTTTTTTTTTTTTTTCACAAGCTCGCGAGGTGCTTGCACCTCGCGCAACACGCAAATACTTGATTTAGAGGGGCAATGCTTTAGTTTTTTTCACAAGCACGCAAGGTGCTTGCACCTCGCGCAACACGCAAATACTAGTTATATTATATAAAGCTAGATTACCACTCACTGACTCACTCATTGACATAATTGTTCTCCCAGATGGTGGATGGGGAGGTGGGTATATTTTGACAGATTCGTAAACAAGTAACTCTGAAACCTACGGGAAAAGTGCCAAACCTCCCCTTTTCCCCCCCCTTCTCCCCCCTCCCTATCGTATCTCGGAAACTACGAGACCCGTATTTTTTTTTTTACGGATTCGTATAGAGGAGGCTCGGTAAAGTAAAAACCATTTTTCAAAGTCCCCCCCCCGCCCCCCTTCTCCCCTCCCTTTAGGCGGATCTCGGAATCTAAGAGACTTGGAACATTTTTTTTTTCAGATTCATTTAGAGGGGCAATGCTTTAGTCGAAATACTTGTGCAACCCCCCCCCCCCCCATCACCCCCCCCCTCTTTTTTTTTTTTTTTCACAAGCACGCGAGGTGCTTGCACCTCGCGCAACACGCAAATACTTGATTTAGAGGGGCAATGCTTTAGTTTTTTTCACAAGCACGCGAGGTGCTTGCACCTCGCGCAACACGCAAATACTAAACCCCCCCCATTTTCCCCCATCACCCCCTCCCTTTTTATTTTTTTTTCACAAGCACGCGAGGTGCTTGCACCTCGCGCAACACGCAAATACTTTTTTTTTCACAAGCACGCGAGGTGCTTGCACCTCGCGCAACACGCAAATACTTTTTTTTTCACAAGCACGCGAGGTGCTTGCACCTCGCGCAACACGCAAATACTAAACCCCCCCATCACCCCCCCCATTTTTTTTTGTATAAGAAGCACGCGAGGTGCTTGCACCTCGCGCAACACGCAAATACTAAACCCCCCCCATCAGCCCCCCACTTTTTCTTTCACAAGCACGCGAGGTGCTTGCACCTCGCGCAACACGCAAATACTAAACCCCCCCATCACCCCCCCCCCATTTTTTTTTTTTTATAAGAAGCACGCGAGGTGCTTGCACCTCGCGCAACACGCAAATACTAAACCCCCCCCATCAGCCCCCCACTTTTTCTTTCACAAGCACGCGAGGTGCTTGCACCTCGCGCAACACGCAAATACTAAACCCCCCCATCACCCCCCCCCCATTTTTTTTTTCACAAGCACGCGAGGTGCTTGCACCTCGCGCAACACGCAAATACTTGATTTAGAGGGGCAATGCTTTAGTTTTTTTCACAAGCACGCGAGGTGCTTGCACCTCGCGCAACACCCAAATACTAAACCCCCCCATCACCCCCCCCATTTTTTTTTTTTTATAAGAAGCACGCGAGGTGCTTGCACCTCGCGCAACACGCAAATACTAAACCCCCCCCATCAGCCCCCCACTTTTTCTTTCACAAGCACGCGAGGTGCTTGCACCTCGCGCAACACGCAAATACTAAACCCTCCCATCACCCCCCCCCATTTTTTTTTTCACAAGCACGCGAGGTGCTTGCACCTCGCGCAACACGCAAATACTTGATTTAGAGGGGCAATGCTTTAGTTTTTTTCACAAGCACGCGAGGTGCTTGCACCTCGCGCAACACGCAAATACTAGTTATATTATATAAAGCTAATTTACCACTCACTGACTGACTCACTGACTGACTCACTCATTGACATAATTGTTCTCCCAGATGGTGGATGGGGAGGTGGGTATATTTTGACAGATTCGTAAACAAGTAACTCTCAAACCTACGGGAAAAGTGCCAAACCTCCACTTTTCACCCCCCTTCTCCCCCCTCCCTATCGTATCTCGGAAACTACGAGACCCGTATTTTTTGTTTTTTACGGATTCGTATAGAGGAAGCTCGGTAAAGTAAAAACCATTTATCAGTCGCCCCCCCCCGCCCCCCTTTTCACCCCCTTTAGGCGGATCTCGGAAATTAAGAGACTTGGAACATTTTTTTTTTCTGATTCACTTAGAGGGGCAATGCTTTAGTCGAAATACTTGTGCAACCCCCCCCCCCATTACCCCCCCCACTTCTTTTTTTTTTTTTTTCACAAGCTCGCGAGGTGCTTGCACCTCGCGCAACACGCAAATACTTGATTTAGAGGGGCAATGCTTTAGTTTTTTTCACAAGCACGCGAGGTGCTTGCACCTCGCGCAACACGCAAATACTAGTTATATTATATAAAGCTAAATTACCACTCACTGACTGACTGACTGACTGACTCACTCATTGACATAATTGTTCTCCCAGATGGTGGATGGGGAGGTGGGTATATTTTGACAGATTCGTAAACAAGTAACTCTCAAACCTACGGGAAAAGTGCCAAACCTCCCCTTTTCCCCCCCCTTCTCCCCCCCCCCCCTATCGTATCTCGGAAACTACGAGACCCGTATTTTTTTCTTTTTACGGATTCGTATAGAGGAGGCTCGGTAAAGTAAAAACCATTTTTCAAAGTCCCCCCCCCGCCCCCCTTCTCCCCCCTTTAGGCGGATCTCGGAATCTAAGAGACTTGGAACATTTTTTTTTTCAGATTCATTTAGAGGGGCAATGCTTTAGTCGAAATACTTCTGCAACCCCCCCCCCCTATCACCCCCCCCCATTTTTTTTTTGTTTTTTTTTTTTTTTCACAAGCACGCGAGGTGCTTGCACCTCGCGCAACACGCAAATACTAAACCCCCCCCATCTCACCCATCACCCCCCCCCCCCATTCTTTTTTTTTCACAAGCACGCGAGGTGCTTGCACCTCGCGCAGCACGCAAATACTTGATTTAGAGGGGCAATGCTTTAGTTTTTTTCACAAGCACGCGAGGTGCTTGCACCTCGCGCAACACGCAAATACTAAACCCCCCCCATCTCACTTCACCTCACTTTTTTTTTTGTTTTTTTCACAAGCACGCGAGGTGCTTGCACCTCGCGCAACACGCAAATACTAGTTATTATACTATATAAAGCTAAATTACCACTCACTGACTGACTGACTCATTGACATAATTGTTCTCCCAGATGGTGGATGGGGAGGTGGGTATATTTTGACAGATTCGTAAACAAGTAACTCTCAAACCTACTGGAAAAGTGCCAAACCTCCCCTTTTCCCCCCCTTCTCCCCCCTCCCTATCGTATATCGGAAATTACGAGACCCGTATTTTTTTCTTTTTACGGATTCGTGTAGAGGAGACTCGGTAAAGTAAAAACCATTTTTCAAAGTCCCCCTCCCCCCGCCCCCCTTTTCACCCCCTTTAAGCGGATCTTGGAAATTAAGAGACTTGGAACATTTTTTTTTTCAGATTCATTTAGAGGGGCAATGCTTTAGTCGAAATATCACCCGCCCCCCCATTTTTTTTTTTTTCACAAGCACCCGAGGTGCTTGCACCTCGCGCAACACGCAAATACTAAACCTCCCCATCACCCCCCCCATTTTTTTTTTCACAAGCACGCGACCTCGCGCAACACGCAAATACTAGTTATTCTTATAAATTTATATAAATTTTTGACTGTAAGGAAGCACTTATAGTAAAAACATTATATTACTGAAGCAGAAGAGTAATACTCAATCTTAAATGCGAAACAGCCTCTGAGATATGTAGGCACACAATATATCGCTCAAATAATTACATTGTCCTATTATTCAAAACAAAGCCAAACATAATTTTTCTTGCGTTTGATACGCAAGTCAAATTATGTTTGGCTTTGTTTAGATGTAAGGTTGTTAAGATAATCACGTAATAAATATAAAGCAGCTGAGGTAGAACAATTTCAAACAAAACTGTTCCTCTGAGTAAGATAAATAAGATATGCTACAAATTAAGCTCCCAGTTTTCCGTTTGACAAACATATCTCTGATTCTCAAGTGGGTAGGTATTCAACCACCCTTTCTACCTGACTTACAAATAACGAGGCTAATCTTTTTCTAGAGTATGTATGTTCATCTATATCTTTGGCTCTTGCTGTAGCCTAAACTGCTGGGTGAATTATAACAAATGAGGATCATTAGACTTGCCTTTAGGCGTAGATAATTCCATACTCATATCATACAGAAATAAAATTTGTATGTAAGTTTTTATGTAAGTAGTAATCTTCGGAACTTATAATTCTAATATGTTTTTCATTGCTAGTTAGATGGATTATTAGTGAGTGTTATCATTAATGGGCTAGTTGACAGCAGAAGTAATCTAAGTGACCATTTGTGACTTTGAGATATTAATCAAAACGCGTTTTTATTGATATTAAGAGTATTTAATAGATTAGTTGCAAATTGTTTATGTTTTATGATAGATATTAACCTAAGTTATGAAGTGAAGTGGTGAAGTTATCTAAGAATCATACAAGTCATTTGGATCACAACTCCACTAACAAATTATGTTTTTAATGGCTATGCAGAAATATAAAACATAGGACTTTGTTCGGAAAAATGGCTCGTACCACTTGTATTGGGTACTTCTGCACTAACTAAGTTTAGTCCAACGGAGAGCAAAAAGTGACTTAACTCTGTTTAGACAAAAAGGTCACTTGGATTACTTCTGCTCTCATCTAGCCAATTATTCAAAATTCACACAGGTATAGTCGCGAACGAAGTGCTAGTTACTACATAATTATGATTAAAAAATAAGCATCATGGCTAAACGGCTAATAAATTTTAAGAAAAAAAAAATGCTATACTAAACCAAAATAATCGTTGCAGCTCCTGCAGCAGACTTACTTTTTTATCGGACTTACCTACACGTGTTACATCTCATCTCGAAGCATCCTCAAGGATAGACCAGTTGTTGTTGTTCAAGTTGACACATCCTTGACACATTCGCATCGACACTCGACCCTGATTGATGACATCGAGCTCAATACCACCTACCTTGTTCATCAGATTTTATGAATAGTCATTATAGGATAACAAATTGAGGAGCTTGTGGTTAAACAATAACAGTGCGTCTGTCTAGTCGAATTTTAAGGATAAGCGATGCGTGTCCGTAGGTCCCTGCTAGTAATGTGCATTCTACCCACCTTGTAAGGTCTCAAGTTCTTCAAAAAAAAAGAAGCGAGGCGCTATTTTGCAAGCGTCGTGATCACTAGTAATCTTTGAAAATAGAAATTCATTACGAATTTTCAGAAAAATTCATTGAATAACAATTGACAGTAAAATGTTTTACATTAATGTTTCTCATAACAGAAAAGGTAAAACACAACCGAAAAAACATTTAACTATACGAGTACATAAATAATATCGTTTTCTCATGATTTAGTTTTTAAAAATAATATTTAAGTTATTTAGGTATAAGATATTTTTGTTCATTATGAATTAGTTACTTAAATATTGTTTAAAACTCTTCTTCTTATTGTTTAATTCTCTTTAAATTATAAAGTTTGTTGGAGCTCCTTTCTTCTGCCTGTGATACAGAATTAATCCTAGTACAGGCATTTTGCACATTGTAAGACTTACATAGGTAGTTTAATTAAGATTAAATTTGTAATTTACCTACTATGATTATTGAATAAAAATTTATTTATTTATAATTAAGTATGTCTCAAAATAAAAACAGCTGCTGACAGAGGAGTATAAAATTTGGCACAGTTATTGTTTATGTCGAGAAGCAGTAAAAGAAAGAAAAGAAAAGCAATTTTTTTTTTTTTTATATAAATGTATTAAGAAATATTTTTAATATGGAATTTCGACCACTCGGAGAACACTAGTCATTTCAAAAGCGTGTAAATTCTTTATTATATTTTCCTACCTAATTTAGCGCGTTTTCACCTATATTATTAGTCATATTTTTCAAGTAGCGAGAACTATGTCCATATAGATGTTTGATAAAATTGTAAATATATCGTTATCGTTTCCATTTAAATTGATATACGAGTGAGTACATTGTTTAGGACAAACCGCCGTCGCATTTTCGCGCCGCGCCTATTTGCTGAAGCCTTAACAACCTTGCTCAGTTGCTCTACACAAAACGCGAAAGCCTTAGAAAACCTTCTAACAAATCCTTTTGTACCTATATACATACTTCCAGTTCCAAGGTCTAGTAGTGGATTCACATTGTCTCTCCAAACAAAGGCGACATCCCAATACATTTCCCCGGACCGCAGAGCAGAGTAATAATTCAGCAAAGCTAGATACCAAAGCCTCAAGTTCCCAGCTCGGTACAAACATTAATCCGGTCGATATACTCGTAAATTACCGCCTTTCTACCTGCCTTTTACCTAGTTTAAGTCTTTAATTGAATCTAGAAGTAGGTTGAAACTTGTAGAAAGAATTAAAGCTGCGTGAATGAAAAAGATTTCAATTTGCCTTCGTCTCGAAGATTGCTTTATGCTTTCTGTAAGGCGCTTAACGTTTAATCTGAGTTCCATTTATTTGCGGCAGGTGCAGTCTGAAAATTCATAAATACCTGAGATAAACCAAACTGAAGCTGAGGTTGAATTTTCTCCTGATCCGAGAAAAGTTGTGCTAGAAAACTAGTTACTCTTGCCCAGAGCCGGATTAACCCTGTCAGAGGCCCTAAGGCAATGACATTCTCGGGGCCCCTTTTCTTGCTTTGACTGACCAAATCGTGTGTGAACTGAGGGAACGCACCTTAAGGGCTGTGGTTTTTAATTTATTTGTTTACTTATTCCCAGATTTGTTCTAAAATTGTTTTAATTCTTCTACTAAATTTAACGATTTGTATTTTATGAGATAATAGCGAAGTCCCTAAGTTCACACGCACATCAAATTCTCGTTCGAAGAAACATGTTTTCTTGGTGTGTGCACTGGGCCTGGGCCCCTAGTTGATGCGGGCCTACTCCGCCTAATGGTTAATCCGGCCCTGTTCTTGCCCCATGTAGGTACTATACTAGTAAATAGCACAGATCGAACTTTTGTTTTGACGCGATCTATAACTATACAAGAAACATTGGCGCCACTTGGTAGATCTACGATGTAATTGTCGCACATTATGACTTATGTATGAGTGACATGAAATGCCAGTATTTTTTTGCAGTTTCTATCACCTCTGGCCACATAGTATATTTTTTTAATTTTCGTACGTTCTTTACGTCAGGAATGCTTCCAAAGATAGCCGATCTTTTCCAAAAATTGCAGTACCAATTAGCGTATTAGGACTGCAATTTTAGGCGTTAAATAAGGTCCGTGGCTTAGGCCCCCAGAGGTCGAGGCACCTGTGGCCGACGCCCCCGATTCGATTAATTTAATATATTTCTTTTTTGTGCTTTTTCACTTTTTCTCAAACTAACGCTCTGTCCTGTCCTTAGTATATATTAAGTCAATACCTGATATATTGAAATTACTTCATTTTTGTATCTTCCAAGTTTGAATACACACTCCCATCAGGTGCAATCGAGGTCAAAAGACCGGGCTCATCCGTAATCAAAAAAAGGATAAGCTAGCTATGATCCAGCTTAAAAGACTTGCAACACATTTGAACACAAACAAATGTGTTATTGACCGACGTAGGTACCCATGGCAAATTGATACGACTGTATTTGACAGATTCCGACATCGCCACGCCGCGCCGCCGGCCGCGCCGATATCAATACCTACCTACATGTCTTTACTCGTATTTCCCTACACTATCGAAATGATATCAGTTCGCTAGTTCCGTATCGAAAATAGGCGCGTCAGTCAAAATAACATAAGAGTATATGAAGTGTAGATAGGTATGTATGCTAAATAAGTAGGCACGTTAGAGGTCTGAATCGCCAGCCTAAACGGTCCAAATAGGTAAAAAAGTAGAAATAAATCTTAGGCATTTTTTCTAACAACCGTTATATCCATTCTAATCCTATTTGTCTAGATCTAGGTTAATCTAGATTTAACTAGCAAGCGTTTTTACCCGTATATCTATAAGATAAATGTGTCTGGCTGATGTTTTTGTATCGTGTCTGAAGGGCGGGGAATTATTTGATACATCGTACATATGTTATTACTTGTTATTGAAAATAAACTGATTGTCTAATACCAGCGTCAGATAAATAGCAATTCTTTTGGAAAATTCATACAAAAGGGGAATTTTATCAACAGATTAACTAGATCAGTGGCCGTAAATGCGCTAAAGCTATAGATTTGGATGTGTGAAAGGGACCGTGTTATACATCTTGCATAGCTACTATCCAGCTTAAAAGACTTGCAATAGATTTGACTTAAATCTCGACACATAGCTGACGACAGCCTGCCAGGGTTGTGGGACTAATGTAATGAAATACCGCGGCCCCGGAACCCAAGGAAACAGTCAGTAGGAGTCTGACAGTCCCTTCCACTGCACTAACAGCAATACGAGAAATTTGATGATTTCCTCACCAAAAAAGTCGTACTATACATACCCACAGTTATTGGTGTAAGTCGCCCTAAAAACCTATAGTTTTGAGGCCCAATTAACAATACAAAAATGCTAAGAAGCACAAAAACGTAGTTTTCTGTTGGTTTTATTACCATTCGTTCATTACGAATACTTGCCCAAATGACGTGGTAAAACAAAATTTTAATGTTCACTGGTGGATTATTGACTGCTCTCAGGCGAGGCTTTCAAAACGCCAGCAATTTTCTGAATAAAACCTTAACTATTTATGTGCGGTCTACAGATAAAAAAAATCAACATTCACGGATATTTTAGGTAACTGAGTTGTATCAAGTGAACCTAACATGGGATATGAATGAAAAGAGAATATTCAGAAAATATTAAAGAGATATTAATGCTCGCTTGCGTAGGTAATAAATATTCCATTCAGTACATATCTTGACAGCGCCTATCTTCTCTGATTGAGACGCTCTTTCACCTTAGGTATTCGTCGGATTTTAACTCATACGTCATTCAGGGAATCATTAGCTGACAGATTCGAAATCCTATAGACTGTGGACTTTTAATGTGTCTAGAACTTATCTTAATGCTAAAAGACTGTAGATTGTAGTTTGCGTTTGCTAAGTGACGTTGAACAATAAAAATATTTTTAAATCACAATAAAACTATGCACCTAATACATAATCACAACATTTTTTAACATTATAATAATATTAACACAACAAGACATAGTTTAGAAGTAATTAAAAATATATTAAATGAAGAAGCAAAACTACAAACTAAAATAAAACATAAAAAATTGTCCTCAACGCTGTCGGCTGGTAACGTACCCAAGAAACTTTTTACCTAGCCTGCCTTGGGTCAAAATAACACGTTACTAGGCTTCTCGCACTCAAGCAAGGATTAAAAATTTAAAATTGTGTTATTTATGAGTGCCAATACTCGTATAGTGGGTCAGAGGAATCGTATAGTGTTAGCAAGTACGATAAAAAAGATATTGAAAAATAGTTTTTTTTTTCCTCGTATACATTCAAAGCTTCTCATGGCCATGGCTGTAAACTTTAGGCAGAGGTTAAGCATTGCTATACAACGTGTCAATGCCACTAAACTTTTAGGAACATTAACAGATGACAGCGTGGAGGTTGAACATCTTTATGTTATATTTTAGTTCGTTGCTAGGCTCGAGTTCTTTGTTAATTCCGGTATGGAATTTACAAATGAGCTTAACGTCAAAACATTGTTAATTAAAACTCAATACCTAATAGGGTTAGTGTCTAATAAGCCATTAATTTGCCATGCACAAACAAATTAAACAGCTACTTTCTACGCATATGCTAATCACAAATAAATTGAAGAACTTCTTTACTTAAAAAAAAAACATGCCACCCGAATTGAGAACCTCCTCCTTTTAAGTTAAAAATAAAATTGAAAATACAACGCAGCTGATCAAAAATACTCGATCCAAATCGTTTCAAGCACTATTTGTGAAAATCTCCAGTTCTCATGTCATTCGTAAATTCAGACGTAAGTATGTAGGTTAAATTGGTTATCGCCACGACCAACCCAAAGTAGAGCCCTTCGATAAAGGACCTTCAATAAAACTTACTTTCAACGATTCCATATATCCTCTTCTATCCCATAATTTAAACCATCCAATCAGTTTCCATCAGTAAGACATCGGCTGAAATACATATGTATGTATGACTGTATATTCACCTCGGAAATGTGAAATGTGAAAAACCTGGCAAGAAAATGCTGAGTCACCATTTTTATTTGAATTATTTTAGAAATTAAGATTTGTTTCGAATAGTTAATTTTTTTTGTATTTTAATAATGTAGTCGTTATTTCCCGAAATGTACGCTACGTTGAATATTTGAAGTAGGTAAATATTTATTTATTTACACTTTATGCACATAGGTACAAAGGCGGA